>OY757249.1:15463209-16713209 GCA_963583935.1 Diaperis boleti
CTCCTTCTTATATCTCGTCCGAATTTTCTCACTCTGCCTCCTTTCTGAAAAATCATATTTTCTTTTCTCCATGTTTAATTCTAGCTTGTTTCTTTACAGGTATCTTCCAAGGCATCTTATCATTCCCTTCATTTCTTTGGCCTCCCTCCCACCACTCCCCATGCCTGCGCTAGTCTTAGTTTTTCTTCCAGGTCGCTTACAATAATAATAATAATAATAGCGTTTATTGTAGTGCAGTACACATACAAAAGGTTAAAAGTACAGGAAACTGATTTATAAAAACTCTAACCTAATAAGAATAAAAATAAGAATTAGTACACATAATAAAACAATGATACCTACATAATACATAACACAAGTAAAAAATTTAAAATTTATTTATATCGACTTTGAAGGGTCCATTGTTCAATATATCAGTCTTCAACTGATTTTTTATTGTGGTGCTAGAAAGGTCCAGACTGACCGAGAGACGATTTAGAATATATTAAACAATGTATGAAAATGATGACTGGAATGCAGCTGTTTTATGCAGAGGGATCGTAAATTGATGATCAACGTGTCTCAATATTTTTGGATGTGGATCAGAGCGCTTAATTAGCTCACTAAACAAATAGTCAGGAAATTAATTATTGATTATTCTTTTCACAAATCCAACATAGTGGACAAAATGCCGCGAATAGACTGGGTGGGCATCCTTCCGTCGTCCAGAATCTTTTACTCGTTTTCCCCGTTTACTTTTACTCTGTTTCCCGTTTTTGTAAATTTCCTCTATTCTGCTCACCAGCTGTTCGTTGATTCCGTTCTCTCTTAGGTACTCCCATAATCTCTCTCTATTTACACTATCGAAGCCCGCCTTACAATGGAACACCCAGTCCACGATACTCATCAACTGAGAAATTTATGAGAAATAACAACCATTTATTGAATATTTTTTCCTTTAAAAACTATTACTCACTCTCGTGTTCACTCCAATTTAAAAAAATTTAAAGTCAAAAAATGGTTGTCATTCCAATACCATTAGTTAATCAGTCAGTTGTAGATATGAAAATGGTTAGCATTCCAAACCAGTTTGTCAACCATTCAGTCGAAAATGTAAATTTGAGTATATATAAATATTGTGGTATGTATAAGTTTCTTTTGCTGGATACAATATGAAAATGGTTGTCATTCCGAACCAGTTTGTCAACCATTCATCAAAAATGTAAATTTGAGTATATATTATTTTGGCGTAAATCTCAATTTGGATTTACTCTCATTACTATAGTATAGGTTTTATTGTGACTAAAAAGTGTATGGTTCTGACAACCGTTTGTGAGTGCGGTGGGCGGGTGGGCCGCCCTGTCCACGATACTCATCAACTGACTAAATAGATGAAAAATAACAATCATTTATTGATTCTAGAGTGTCTATAAACAGCGCGTACATCTTTCCTCCTTTCTTATCGAGTTTTTTATCTATTAGATGTTTCAAGATGTACACGTCAATGGTGCTTCTCCCTCTCCTAAAACCCGCTTGTCCATCTGGTAACAACTGTTTTTCCTCTAGTTCTTCCTTCTTCCTACGCCGTGCTCAGCAGACTTATTCCTCGGTAGTTCTCCACCTTTTCTCTTTTTCCTTTTTTGTGTATGGGACATACTAGTCCCATCCTCCATTGGCTTGGTAACCCCTTTCCTTGCCAGACGTCGTTTACTATTTCCCTCATTATCTCTATTATTTCTTCTTTTGCATAGATCCACTCTTCATTTTGCAGTTCATCTCTCCGGCCGCTTTTAGTTTCTTCATTCTTCTTATCCCCCTCTTAATCATTTCCTTCGAAATCTCTTCCCCTCTCTGGTTCTCTTGTTTCTTCTCCCTTCGGTCTTCTTTCTGTTTCGTCCTTTCCGTCTAGTAATTCTTTAAAGTATTCTCTCCATCCTTCTATCCTTATCTTCTCGTCTGCCCTCTTTTTTCACTTTTCTTTCTCTGTTTATGTATTTCCAAACTTCTTCTTCTGTGTTGATTGATCTAATTTCCTCTTCTTCTTCTCTTTATTTTCTTCCTTCTTCTTCTCACAAGTGTCTTTGTATTTCTTTAATTGCGTTCTGTATTCTTCTCTCGATCCCTTCCCATTTCTCCATTTTCTCATTTTCGTTCTGGCTAGTCTTTTCATTTCCTTGCATTCTTTATGCCACCATCTATTTCTTCCCATTCTTTCTCCCACTTCTACTTCTATTTTCTTTGTTGTCATCGCTTCTCCCATTCTCCTTTCAAGTTCTTTCACTCTTGTTTCTGTGTCTTTTTGTTTTTCTTTCTCTCTTTCAATATGTTGTAGCGCACTTCTGTACTTTGTATGCTTTGCTTTTCCCAGATTGTTTTTATTTCTTTTCCAGCGATTTCTATTTCTAACGGTTGGTGATCTGATTCCACTCTGTTTACCACTTCGAATCTTCTTACTTCATACCATGCATGTTGATTGACTATTGCGTAATCAATCACTGATTCTCCTCTCGGCCCCACGTACGTAAATTCCCCTGTATCCTCTTCCCAGTTCCCGTTCAGTACCTCGTATCCTCTATCTTCTATAAATCATTTTTCTTCCTTCTTTATTTTCTGTCTTGTCCTTCGTTGTTCCCCTCGCATCTTCTGTCTCATTATTCCGTCTTCCTAATCTTGTCCCAATTCTCGCATGGGGTCGTCCCAAAATTTTCAAAAACAGCTTTTCTAGAAACTAGACGAAAAAATATTATACCCCTATTTTTTTGTTTATACGAAATCACGCGTTTACTAGGTGAAAAAAAAATCGGAAACATTTGTCTTATTTGAAACGCGCGCCTTTTTGTGACGTCAACACGGGACAAAATTCACCAGACAAAAATCAAGTTACTAGACGTGCCGACTAATGAGAAGCGCATGAACCAATAAGAATGCTCCCCCGAAATGACGTCACAAGAGGCGGTAAATGTACAGCGTTTGAAACTGCTAGCCGAAATTGCGATTTTTCATACGCTCTGTTGTCTTACAAAACAACTTTATGAAACAACAGAACACGTTTTAGAGCTTCATGTTACATAGTCTATGAGATGCTATAATTGAATGGGTCAAATTTAATTGAGGGGGACGACCCCATTAAAGTCGCCCCCAATTATTACAATTCTTTTTTCTGTCTCACTTATGGTCTCTTCTAACATTTGTTTTGTTTTACTCATCTCTTTACTGTATACTGTGATTATTTTAACTTTTTTTGTTTCTAGTTTTAGATTTCTTTCTGTTATTCCAGTTCTCTGTAGTTCTTGTTTTGTTTTTATTTCGTCCTCAGTTTCTTTCCCTACTCCTGTGATGATGCCTCCTTTCGCTCGTCCTTTCTTGTATTTCCTTTCTGCTGCTTGACATCTCCATACATAGTCTCTCGGCATTCTCTCTTCCACTCCTTTTCATCTACCCACGTTTCCATTCAAATTACGTCAAATTCACTTATGTACTTCCAGAAATCTTCTCCTTTGTTTCTTATCCCCGCTACATTCCAATATACCAATTTTATTCTTCCTTTTATTTTCTTCTGTTGCTTTTCCGTTGAATCATGTACCTTTTTTCGTTTTACCTTCTGTCTGCTTTTTCTTTCCAATCTCCTTTAAAAGTTTTCTAGTCTTTCTTTCCTTGTTAGGTCGTTGCTTACAAAGATTTTCGGCCCTGTCTTATTTCTTAGTTTTTCTTTATTCCTCATGACGTTCAGCTTCTGTTGCCAACTGTCAGTTTTTGCTTTATCATCTCTTCTCCCTTTATAGCATAAGCCTCTGTTATCTTCACTTCTGTTTTTTCAGTATTTGGAACTTTTAAAAATTCCCAAATTAGATCCTACAGCAGATTTCTGTGATGAATTTTGAATTAAAACGTGTTTTTTGCTTTAAATTCAAATCATTTATTAACTGTAGTAGAATTCGTCACAAAATTCATAAAAGCAATCTAATAATTTTTTTCTTAAATTGACCAGAAGGAAATTCTTGTGATTCCAACCCCCACAAGGTTCTTTGCTGGTCAGAGGTTTCAATCGCACATCGTAGCCACTCCCCATAGCCATGGGGTGACTAACTAGGAATACCGCGAATTATGTACCCTGAGCAAACGCAACGACCCCAAGATAACTGCCTTCAGTATTCCGGCCGCAAGAGCCAAACAACCTAATTAGTAGTAGCATTTCACTTTGTAGTTTTCTTCGTTGCCTTGCCTTCAAGCCGACTTCTCTGTAATGAATTCGGGTAGATTTGTTCGAAAGAGGCCTGAAGGTCTAGTCGTTTTGGAAGTAGAATTGTGTTGCTCGAAGAACCTTTGTTTTGAATTTGTAGTTAAACAGTCGCGAACTCAATAAACTTGTATATTAATGAATATTTTGTGATAGATAGTGAACGTTTCTTCTCCCGTTTTAGTTTAGTATTGAATTTGAATGAAGGAACCGTGTCCTGATTTTAGATTTTGTGCCCTGGTGGCTGCTGAATAGTGACTGTTTTCGGATTGAGACTTGGATTTAGACTGATGGGCGGGCGTGAGTGTCGCCAGTCAGGTAGGAGTTTCACGACCCTTTGGGTTTCCCAACTGGCCTACGCCACGGCCGCTGCAACACTCTCAAACTTCTTTGGCATCCATGGTTGACCTATACCTCTTATCTTTCTCCTCAAGAGCTCAAATAACTCTATTCCAGATAATGGCCTCCAGTAGTTTTCCCGTAGAGGTTATAAGGTAAATGGCTTTGAATTTCCTCCCGACCTTTGGGATCACCTGCGCTTCTTTACAAGTATTTGGGGACATACGACTTCCCAGACCTGATCGTCTCGGGAGCCACCTCAATAGCCAGGAGATCCCTTTTTAATCTCTTAGGGGCTTCTCTCAACTCGACTGTCGTTACGGTTGAGTTTCCCCTTCACCTCTTCCTCCAACTTCGTAATCTTGTAGGGTTTCTACCAGAGTTCCACCAGATCTCACTGATGAGTCCGTCCAAAGCCTACTAGAGTATTAAGCCAGGGTCATGAGTTTTAATGGCGGCACTAGTGGTCCGGCTCGCGCGTATGTAGACATAGCGCGCTCGTGCTAAAAGTGTCGTTTTTTTTTAGGAAACAACCTATAATTATTGTTTTAAATTGAAATGACACTATGTTTTTACATTCAACAATTACCTTGAATGACTATTCATCAGTATGAATTGTGCAGTATCAGTTTTAGTAGGTAGATGAGATATTTATTTTAGCACAAATATACACAGGAATTAGATTAATGTACTTATGTAATGTATCCAGTCCTGTTTTATTTGAATGTGTTCATATATTTATCGAAATGAACATAACATTTAAGAATATATAGTTATAAACAAAAAAAATATAAGATAAATAAAAATTCTTGAAAACATCAACATTATAAAAGTAACTGTAGCTCAAATATTAAAAAAAACAATATGTTGTATTAACAAAATAGGGCTCATAGTTACTACACATATAAAAAGGTAACAAAAAGCACATAGAGGTAGATAATTCGATAATATCCTGAACACATGGTCTAAATTTTATTTTATAATTATTAACTACCCTACTGTGCTGCATTCCTTAATATTTATAGCTTTAGAATAGCTGTTTAAGACAATGTTGCCAAAATATCTAAAATCGTAAAAATTTCTGATACATAGTTCGTTCCTCTTCCACAAGTTGTCGCTTTTCATTTTTATGTAACCTTTCTTCTGGAGCTTTTCGTTTTTTATTTAGAACTTTTATCATATACCCTGGTTGATTTTTGAAAATTGTGGGAAAAGCATCATCTGTTAGTTTCGGTCTTTTTCTAGGAACTATGTATTAGAAAACTGCCCTCATCACAATTCACTTTGTCTTCCCGAATTAAAAAACGTTAATCACAATGAGCAATGCAGACAACAGAATTGTTAGTAGGTGTAAAATTCTCTCTATGAATACATACTCCACAATACAATCTGTTATTGTTTCTCAGAATCTGTCGAAGATTACTTACTTTATTTATTTTGATTCACATGACACGTGCTTGTGCACCAGTACCGCCAAAAAAGGCGGTAAAATGCATAATAAACTGCAATAATGCAGACAGACATCTCTCGCGTGTATGACTACTAGTGTGACGTCACACGCTCCACTCGTCGCTTGACTCTGGCTTGATACTCTAGTAGGCTTTGGTCCGTCCCATGCTCGACCCTGTTTCTGAGTTTCTTAATCCTCTACTATATTAAAATTATATCTTATATACACCACAGAAGTCCGGTGGTCGAAATGGGTCAGGATTCCCGAATTATATTAGGTGGTCAAAATTGGAGTTCCCGATGGTTGGAAAATACGGCCATTTGTGGTCTCAAAAGGCCTCCATAAAATCTAGAAGGGTTGAAAATGGGCCGACAACCATATCCGGTTCGCATATTTACATTACATAACAGTATATTTGACATATTTTTTCGTGTTCTTCGATCAGGTTACCTCATATTTGTCTTTAATAGAATCTGCTTTCTATTGGTATTTAGATACTTAACCTCCATCTAAAAGTTTTTTCTTTCCTGTAATTTTTTTCAATACCCGTTTTCTTCTAAAAATTTTCTCTTTCGGGCCCTAAGCATTTTCTTGTTTTTTGTAAACTGTGCATACCAGTTAGTATTTATCTTTTTGTTTTTGGGTCCATATCGCCTTCATTTTAAGATCTGGTCTCCTTTTTGGGACCCCATACTTCTTTGCTTCTTATTAGTCCATTTTTCTTCTACCGATTCAGCTCTAGAGATTGTTTCATCATTATAGGCCGGACGGATGCATTTGCGATAGTTTGTGATATCTCAGATAGTTTGAATTCATGACCCTTTGTATATATTCTGCCTTCTAAAATGTAAAAGTGTTCATTTTTAGCTTTGTTGCTAGTGCTAATAGTCCCTGTCCATTTATGTGCTTCCTTTCAGCTCTCGTTATAGTTTTGAAGATATTACGTCTCTTCTATTTGCGTGTAGTCTATAGGATTTTGTGATGAACTTTTTGGAGTTTACTCCTTAATAATTCATTTTATAGCACCCGGTACGAAAAATTTATGGGTAATCAAATCGAACGTTAACAAAAAGCGTTATGTTCTTGCATTCTTGTTGTTTCTCACTCATTATCTCGGAAACGAAGCTTTAAATAAAAAAAAATATAGGTCTTGTGATGCCTTTGATGCTTATTCCTTGAGGATAAATTTTTACTACTTTTCGTGACATAGTAACATACGTACCTGGCAGAACATGTATTATTATGCTTTCAGTATTATAAGAGATACGTTTATTTACCCCCTTTGCTATTGTAGGCAATCGTACTTAAAGAGTAAGCTCCAGTCGCGCGTCGGAGCTGACCCGCACAATTTTTTTTATTTTCTTGACATTTTCGTGAATTAGGAAGCCCACGCTTAACCTTTTACTATTTATGCCACTTGTGCATAACGTATAATTTCTTATAATTTGAAAATTATTTTCTTTTTTATTATCATGAGGTGAATCTTATATTTATTGGCTTCCTCGATTAAATCTACCCCCCTCTTTTTTCTAATGATTTCCTTTTTACAAGTCTTTACTTTACTTTTACCTACTAGACGAATATAGTATAAGTGTATTTGTGTCTGTTCTTTAATTTTATGTGTCTGCTTTGTATGTGTATATGTATTTGAAAGATCTGTAAGTATATATATATACATTTATATTGTAGGAAAAAAATCAGTTCAAACTTTTTATCGCTAAAATTTTTACGAGCATGTGAAGTTTTAATAATGTGAGTAATTAAAGCATTTTTAAATACGGTAATAATATTATTATTGCAACCTATTATCATCATCATTATTATTGCCTGGTTTACTGCTAGTCAACTGCTCCAATAAGCTTTGGGAAAAACAAGAAGTTAATCGCTATATGAGTCTGCTTTTCTTAGCGTATAGGGGAAGGTCTTCCTTCGGAGCACTCGTAAACTCGTAAAGAGTTTAGAGTCTGGAAACTACAATGATGGTTTTTGACTTGATGTAAAAAATCGTGGAACAAATTCCTAGAAATGTCATCAAAGCGGCGCAATTCACATTACAGCGTTTAATTCTTAGCATTAGGCATGGGAAATGCACTGTAATATTTTCGGGGGTCACATGGTGTCCACATGTTATACACATGTCTTTCAGAGAGGGCTTTGATTGATGACGTCACTGACCCACGGCCCGCTTTGCATACTAACTAATCATTTTACTGTGATTGGACAAAATCGAAATAAGTGTTTGAAATACCCCAAATAGTTTCTACTTTCTAAACGCAAACAATACGTAGTGTAAGTGTGTAATTAAAATGGAAATTATGGGACAGAAATTTTGAATCTTTCATTGGAATCCTAATGACATTTTATTATTTTTAATTAGGTAATTGAATAAGACTCGAATAATTTAAATTTTAAGACAGTTGAGATGTGGCAGATAGTCAAATTAAGTATAGTGAGAGGCCAAGATTGGGTGTGTGCAAAAGTTCTTTTGAGTCTGGATAATATCTGAAAATTAATTTAATTATCACACATTTGCAATCGATATAATAGAGGAGATCTTCATATGATCACGTACCATTACTTAAAATAATACGATGTTATTTCAAGATTGACAAGAAGATTGATGCCAAACTTTCCGTGACCTCATTCAGTCTATAACGTTTTTTTTGCAAATAACCCTATTTGCGTGAGTCCATGACCCTCGATGACCGTCACGATGTCCATTCCGTCCCTTCCAGCGTTGTCCGTTTTCGTCGAATGTGGAGATAATGGCGTTGAACGGCAGGTGGTCTGTCCCATCGCCGCGATGCCCGTCCACGTCCATACGAACAAGCCGATACCATATCTGATTAGTATTTATAAAGCCGGTCTACTGCATTCGAAACGACCATCCACGCAACACATATATGATATTATGCAAGCAAGCAAGCGCAATTACAATCTGCTTCTTTTTATCAAATTTTAATTTTTAATTTTGACATGAGATGGAAGCTTGTGTAGTGGTTTTTTACGTTTTTCGAGACGTCGATGGTAATCAAGATCCGTTAACACACAAATAACTGTGCGTGAGACCGACGTTTTTAATCGGAAATGAAAGCTACGTGGATTATGACAGAGTGTGTGAAATACACGGTATCAAAAATTCGGTAAATGTGGAAAGAGCTTGGAACCAAAAAAAAAAAAAGGTAAAAAGTAATGGTTAATCTGGTATGGATTTGTCAAAATAGTAAGAAGGAACACATAATGTAAAATAACCAATTTATTCTATGTGAATTATACAAAAACTTTGCTAAAAAAAATCCGGAAAAATCAATTGATGCGTTTTATAAATTTCCTGGCATTCGTTAAGCGTTAAAAAATTAGCATAACGTCGGCCTAATTCGTAAATCACATAAGTCCACATTTGGTCAAATTGGGATTTTTGCACCATTTCTTAGTAGAAAATATAATCTTCCGAGTAGAAATTTCACGTAACTCCAAAAAATTCCTAAGTTTGCATTGAAACGATTGAAATTTTCACACAAGTATGTAAATGGCGCTGGAATAAGACTTTCAAGAGTTTATCTGTTATGAAAACGTTTACAATCATTATAAACTAATGAAATTGTGCTAAATCAAAGGATGTAAGTTTAAACAATAATATAATTCTAATAATATAGTCACAATTTTAAAAAGTAAAAAAACAGTTTTTAGCGCCTACTGAAAAATTACGTTTTTGGACTTACGTGATTTGCGAATTAGACCGACGATAAATTTAATGGTTGTTTTTTTTTTATTGGTTTATATACAATTCGAAACCCCTAAAAATCACTAGAATTTGAACTCAATACATCTTCTAATCACATTAGTTTGTTACCAGTCATAAATTATTAGCGCAGTTAGTTTTGAAATTTTTTATAATTCAGTGGGTGTTTTGAAAGTGAATATATTTGATCCTACCCCTAAGGACGCTTTTCCTATATTCAACATCGAGACAAAAGTTCGTCGTTATTTCCAGTAATCTCTGGAGGGCGACTGATATGGACCCGGTGTTATTTCTTCTCGCAGATCGTCGTATCACTACAATAACTTACACTCATAATACTGCTGTATTTTTGGTTTAGTACCTGGAGGACCGAGCTTCTCCCGGTACTTATTTTTTTGTAAAATCGTGTTTTTTTGGAAAAAGTATTGAGATACATGGTGTCATAATATACGATACGTCTCATGACTCGGAAGTTTAAGCAACCCTTGAAACCGGAGGGCCCGAGGGGGCCCCCTTGAAACACGGCGTCCCTATGCCCCCCGTTGAAACATGGGGGCCCGAGCCCCCCCCTTTGAAACAAGCGAGCCCGAAACAGGAGGGCCCGAGGGGGCCTTCTCTGTTATCAACAGGCAGGCCCCCTTGAGGCATCCTTGGGACAAAGGGGTTAGCTACCATCTGAACTGCCGTAATACATAGGTAGACTTAAAAAGCAAAACTTTATCTAAATACAAAATTTCATCCAAATCGTTAGAGCCGTTTCCGAGATCCGCGAAATATAGATATATACAAGAAATGCTCGTTTGAATATACACTCACCGGCACAAAATTCGATCCATGTCCTTTTTTTGATTTCATTCTTTCAAACAAGTTTTGTTCTATTCAGCTTATTTTGTTTTTTCTTTATTAATAGATTTCGAAGAAATGTAGAACAATTCCATCGTAATCAACCCAACATTCACACTTTATTTTACCACAAACAAAAACAATGCAAAATTCCTTTAAAATAAACTAAACAATAAATAAAAATTTAACAACAAATCTAACTAACCTAACATTTTAATAACGTGTATTGCCTCCTCGAGCCCTAATTACAGCTTCTATTCTTCGTGGCATTCCGTCAAAAAGATGCTGAATGGCAGCTTGGTCAATTTCTGCCCATTCTTGAGTTACTGCTTTACTCAATTCTCTCAAATTTGTAGGAGCTGGTATTCGGGCTTTAATGCGTTTTCCGATCATGTCCCACACATGCTCGATTGGGTTAAGATCTGGACTTCTTGCAGGCCAATTCATATGGCAAATTTCAACATTGTCCAAGTACTCGAGCAATGTGTAGACGGGCATTATCGTGCATCAGCATAAAATCTTCACCAATAAACGGATCAAATGGCACAACATGTGGTTCAAGGATATCCGTAATGTACCTGTCTGCAGTCATTGTTCCCCTGCCAACTACCACTAACTCGGTGCGAGCTTCCATACTAACGCCACCCCATACCATTATTGAGCCGCAACCAAAATTGATTTTTGGCACAATGTTGCGCTGAGCAAATCCATGTGCGGGTCTTCTTGCACTTAAATTCTGTTCCTTTAACCTTCTTCTTACTGTTCGTTCACTTACTGCCACACCCCACACCTCTTGTAGCTGATTTCGTGCACTAACAGCAGTAGTGGCCCTATTTCTCAGGATTGTCAAACTTAGAAAACGGTCATCCCGGTGAGTTGTGGATCTTCTTTTCTGGTGTAGCTCCCAGTTTTGAGAAAACGTTTGACAGCTCTTTGGACACTACATCTTGATACACCAAGCACACGACCCGCATAATACTGCGACCACCCATCTTGGATTAAAGCAATTGCCCTGGCTGTGTCGAATTGATTTAAAACCATAATTTGTTTTTAACAAGACCAATTAGTTGTCAAAAAGTGGCAAAAAAGGGAGGAAAGAACTAGACCGCAAAAATTCTAAAAAACTTTTAAAATTCAATCGAATCAAAAGAAACTTTTCTCGCTTGCTCTAATACAGAATATTGTAGAAGATTGATTGAGCACTGTTTACAGACTATTTAACAGAGTAATGTCACATATACAACGCATTTTTGATTTCATATTTCTTCAAAAAAAAAAAAGTTTTTATAAAAATATCAAATGGATCGAATTTTGTACCGGTAAGTGTATTAGGTATAAATCCAATAGTCACATTCCAAAAATTCCAGACTGAACCAAATACATTATTGGTTGAAGAAATTGCGATAATCATCTCAATAATCATCTCTGAGACAGAGAACAGATAACACACATCGCACTTTTTATCCTATATTATAGCACATGATATCCCAGGGATATAGTCAATCGATGGATCGTCAGTCCATGCATTGGACGTCCGTGATTTATCCATTACAGTATATCCAGACGATGATATCCAACGTAGAAACTGATGGGTACGTCCAAGCAGTGGACGTCCGTGGGATATTAAATATAATATATCCAAACGATATACTATACCCAGTAAACACATGCACGTTGCTTAAACGTGGAAAAGCCGTGTATGTGGTTGATAACACGTTTATGGTTGAAAACATCACGTTATATTTTGGTAGTATCTTCAACGTTATTTCAACGTATTTTACATAACGTAAATTCAACGTTGATTTACAATAAAATATTGACAACATATCTACAAATTACGACAATTTAACGTTAAAAAATTACGTTATTTTTAAATATTATATATCAATATTGTTATTCAACGAAAGGTACATAATGTTGATAAAATATAAGTTATTTTCCACGTGCACTTCTGACGTTTGTTTCTCGCGGAAATTTTACATTAAATATATAGGCGTGTTTGTCGTCGTTTATTTTTCGTGAAATTCTTACATTAAGTACACGTGTTTTTCTAATCAAATAAAAATTAAAAATACCTAAGGAGTGAAAGAGTTCCAGCAGAGTATAAAAAATCATCATCATGGTGTAGCCCTATAGGTTTTTGGGCTTAAAAGGAGGTTTTTCAATTTACTTCCCTTATTTTTTTATTATTGTATTTCGCTTTACCTCAATTTACTTTTTTTTTATAGAAAATCATGTTAAAAAACATATATTTATTATTTAAATCATAACTTATATAAAATAGAGAAGAACGAATGGCGGTGAAGTCTAAATTATTATTTTTGACTATTATTTCTCGTAAAATTTTAACATTAAATACACGTGTTTTTCTAGTCATCTATACTACAAATAAAAACGCATTCGAGGCGTGTTTTGGCGCCGTTTACTTTTCGTGAAATTTTCAGTATAGGTACGTGTTTTTCTAGACAGATAAACACTAGAAAGAACGTATTGAGACGACGGCGCGACGGCCCGGAAGCGGATGATGTCATGATGATCTCACCACGTATGGTAACGTAATTAATCTGGAATAGTCTACATGAGAACGTCTGGGAATAATTATTCACATGGGATGCTCTAGAAGACTCGACTGTGGCGGTGATCTCATGCTATACCACGCTCGTACAAGACACTGATCTCATTCTTCTGGAATAATTCTTTGTGTTGGAAACATGATCTCATGATTCCGGGAATAGAAGAATTCGAGAACGAAGGGAGCGGTATAAGAAGGGATCAAACAACGGAGCAAGTCAGTCTATTGGAAGCATCGTGAGCAAGTGATCAGCGCGTGATATTGTGAAAGTCTGTACATTGTGAAAAGTTAGTCTTAGTAGTCTTTTTAATAAAAGTTTGTAAATACGGTGTGTGCCAGAAAATTTCTTTAAATCCTCGAACCCGCCCGGCTCAGGCTACGTTACATTGGTGTCAGAAGTGGGATTTAAAGAAGCGGACGTAAAAAAAAAAGAAGAAACATCGAACCAACCGGTACGTGACGCATGTCAAAGCAATCTTCTGGAAGAGTCACGAGAAGTAAAACCATGGAGGCTCTACAAGAACAAATGGCCGTTCTTCTGGAACAATTAGAAAAGAGACGACAGGAAGAAAGGAAAGAACAAATGGCACTTCTAGAACAACTACAGAAGCGACGACAAGAAGAAAAAGAAGAGCAAGAAAAGAGACGACAAGAAGAAAAAGAAGAACAAGAAAAGAGACGACAAGAAGAAAAAGAAGAACAAGAAAAGAGACGACAAGAAGAAAGGAAAGAACAAATGGCACTTCTAGAACAACTAGAGAAGCGACGACAAGAAGAAAATGAAGAACAAGAAAATCGACGACAAGAGGAACAGAAGAGAATTTTCGATCAGCTGGACATTTTGCAAAACACTTTTAAAAAAGACGTGGAAGAGAAGGTTCAAGTTGTGGAAAGGAAAGTTCTGGAAATTGAAGAAGTTGTAAAAGAAGAAGTTCTGGAAATGAAAGAGGAATTGGAAAAGAAAGTCAAGGAAATGGAAACAAAGCTGAAAAGGATAACAACGGGGCAGTCGGTCGTGACAGAACCGTCATCACAAAGGCTAAAACCTCCGACCTTTGATGGTCAGACCTCGTGGTTTATGTACAGGAGGCAATTCGAGGCAGCGGCCGAAATGAACAACTGGGGTGAAGAAGAGAAAGCCACTGCACTGGTGTTATCCTTGCGAGGACAAGCTCTTCAGCTGCTGCAAACCGTCCCGGAGAGGGAACAAAAGAACTACGTCGCCGTGGTCAACGCTCTCGAGCTGCGGTATGGAGACCTCCACTTGAACCAAGTGTACCAGTCACAGCTGAAGTCACGAGTTCAGAAGAATGGCGAAAGCCTGCAGGAGTTTGCGGCGGACGTTGAGAGACTCGTACATCTGGCCTACCCAAGCGCCCCTAGCGACTTCCACCACCAACTTGGAACAAGCGCGTTTATTGATGGGGTCCGTGACGGTGAGTTGCAGCAAATGTTGAGACTAGGTAGACATCAAAAATGCGCCGATGCCCTCGTGCACGCCCTGGAGTTCGAGGCGGCTAAAAACGCTTGTCGTCCGGTGGCTCAACGTCTGCGAGCAGTAACTATGGAGGAAGCCCCGAAAGACGGAAACGACCTGCTGCGACAAATAAAGACGTTGCTTGAGGAAATGCGGCACGGAAGCATGACAGGCAGACCCAGATGCTTTAATCGTGGGAAAGTGGGCCACCTGAGAAGAGACTGCCGTTTAAGGAGGTCACCGAAGCAGACCCTCAGGAATCCGGAGTCCAGTCCAGCTAGCGCTTTGGAGCGTGTGCTAGCTGGCCCGACAAAAGCCCCTAAGGTCATCTCGGTCTCACAGTTACGAAGAAGGAACGACAGTCTGTTGCTGGAGGGTCGAATCAACGGAGCTGGCTGTTCTATGACCGTCGACACCGGAGCTACCGTCTCGATCGGAAGACCAGACATCTTCAAACCGCTGGGAGATTTACAATTGGCAGAGAGCGACCTGGTGTTAAAAACAGCAACGGGAGAAGCAGCACGAGTATTCGGGGAAGTTGAGGCAAGGCTCGAGTTGGGGAGGTTCGAGTTCGTTCACAAGGTTATTGTGGCTGATATAGTGGACGATTTCATCTTGGGAATTGACATCATGAAGAAGTTCGGATTCGTGCTGGACATCAAGAATCGCATGCTGCTAGTTGGCAACGAAGAAATCTCCCTGCACTCTGCGATACCATCCGCCGACGAAGTGAAAGTGATAGTCTCCGAAACGGTCCGTGTACAGAAAAACTCGGAACAGATCGTGCTGGCAGAGTTGGAAGAAGACCCTGGGGGATACCGGACTGGAATAATAGAACCGAACGTGACCACCAACCCGGACGTGACACAGAAAACACAGATCATGGTAGCAAGAACACTCGTTGAGGCTAATGGACGAATTCCAATCCGTGTAGCGAATTTAGGCGAAAGTCGTGTTACACTACAGAAAGGGCAGACGATTGGACTATACCATCCTGTACTACGGGTCGTCCGTTGTGAAGAACAACCTGTTGGGTGTAACAGAAAAGAGGCTCAGCGAACGAGTGTAGAGAAGCTTTTCCTAGAAGACTGGAAACACCTTACGAACCATCAATTAGAGAAGGCCATGGCATTTATACGCAAGGAGACTGACATCTTTGCTACAGAAGACCGAAGCACCGGCAGAACCAACATGGTGCAGCACAGAATCAACACAAGAGATGTTGCTCCGGTCCGACAACCGCCAAGAAGACTTCCGTTCGCAAAACACCAAGAGGTGGCTCAGATGGTGGACAAAATGAAAGCAGACGGGATAATTGAAGACTCCTCAAGCCCGTGGTCGTCACCAGTTGTATTGGTAACGAAGAAAGATGGTTCCACTCGCTTTTGCGTTGACTACAGACGGCTGAACGATGTAACTAAGAAGGACAGCTATCCGTTACCACGTATCGATGACACCCTAAGCATGTTGTCGGGATCGCAGTGGTTCTCAACCCTGGACTTGAAGAGCGGCTACTGGCAAGTTGAGATCCATCCCGATGACAAAGAGAAGACGGCGTTCTCGACTGGAAGCGGTCTCTACCATTTTAACGTCATGCCATTTGGACTCTGCAACGCTCCAGCCACTTTCGAGAGGTTGATGGAAATGGTTCTGCGAGGGCTGACATGGAAAACCTGCTTGGTGTATCTCGATGACGTCATGGTAGTTGGAAGAACCTTCGAAGAACATTTGAAAAATTTGGAAGAGATCTTCAGCCGCCTGCGGAATGCCAACCTTCAGCTCAACCCCAAGAAATGCCGATTGTTCCAGACAGAAGTGAAGTTCTTGGGCCATGTGGTTTCGCCCAGCGGAGTACAAACAGATCCAGACAAGATCGCGGCCGTCCGCGAGTGGCCACGACCAAGGGACAAGCACCAGCTGAGAAGCTTCTTGGGCCTCTGTACCTACTATCGCAGATTTGTCAAAGGGTTTGCTGACATTGCCAAGCCTCTGCACAGACTCACGGAAGACAAAACCCCATTTATCTGGAATAACGAGAGCGAAGCAGCGTTTAGAACTTTGAAGATCTCGCTGTGCACGGGTCCTATTCTGTCTTACCCGAGAGTAAAAGGGCGGTATGTCCTGGATACAGACGCCAGTAACAACGGCATCGGGGCAGTCCTTTCGCAGGTACAGGAAGGCGAAGAAAAAGTCATCGAATACTATAGCAAGGTGCTTTCTAAGCCGGAAAGAAACTACTGCGTTACGAGGAAGGAGTTATTGGCAATCGTAAATGCAGTAGGACATTTTCATAAGTACCTGTACGGTCAACACTTCAAAATTCGAACGGATCATGCTGCGTTGAGGTGGCTGTTAAGCCTTAAGGATCCAGAAGGTCAGACAGCCAGATGGTTGGAGAGGCTCCAGCAGTATGATTTTGAAATCGAACACCGACCAGGCAGATCACACCAGAATGCGGACGCACTTTCTAGGAGGCCGTGCCGAAGTGACTGCAAACATTGCAGTCGGAGAGAGGCATCCAAGGAATTCGAGGTCGTGAAGAGATTGGTTCTGCAACCTCAAGATGGGTGGACAACGGCGGAGATGAGGGCAGAACAACTTGGAGATAGCGAGATTAGTGCAATTTTGGAAAGCAAAGAGAACGGAAATCAGAGACCACAATGGCAAGACATTTCGGACAAGAGTCCTGCTCTCAAAGCACTATGGGCCCAATGGGATTCACTGAAAGTGGAAAATGGCCTGCTGAAGCGAGCATGGGAGAGTGCAGACGGAAAGTCGGTGACGATGCAACTGGTTTTGCCCAAGTGTCGCGTGAAGGAGGTCTTGCAAGAAATCCACGGTGGAGTGTCCGGCGCACATCTGGGCGTGAATAAGACCATGGGTAAAGTCCGTGAACGCTTCTATTGGGTGAACGTTCGAAACGATGTCGAGAGCTGGTGTCGAAAATGTGACACTTGTGCGGCGAGCAACGGTCCACAGACGCGTAGTCGAGGAGCCATGAAGCAGTACAACGTTGGGGCACCATTCGAGAGAATAGCCTTCGACGTAGCAGGACCGTTTCCTACCACTGATTCGGGAAACAAGTACATCATGGTGGTCATCGACTATTTTAGCAAGTGGCCGGAAGCCTATGCCCTACCCAATCAAGAAGCTGTGACGGTTGCCAAGGCGTTGGTAGAAAATTGGATTTGCCGCTACGGACTTCCACTGGAAATGCACTCGGACCAAGGGCGGAACTTTGAATCTGGAGTGTTCCAGGGCGTCTGCGAACTATTGGGCGTGCGGAAGACAAGGACGACACCCCTGCATCCTCAGTCAGATGGAATGGTCGAGCGTTTCAACAAGACCATGGAGCAGCACTTGTCCAAGGTGGTCGATCAACATCAGCGGGACTGGGATCGGCGTCTACCTTTGTTTTTGCTGGCGTACAGAGCGGCAATTCACGAGACGACCCACCAGACACCGGCGAAGATCCTGTTTGGACGGGAAATGCGTCTACCATGCGATCTGGCTTTCGGATCACCGGGACAAGAGCGGAAGGACGTGGGAAACTACGTAGACGAACTACAGGAAGCCATGTCCAGTATACATGAACTAACGCGCAGTCACATTCGCGTGGCGAGCGACCGGATGAAGACGCGTTACGATCTGAGGGTGAATTCGGCAGGATTCAGTGATGGAGACTTGGTATGGTTGTTCAATCCTCGGCGAAAGAAAGGTCGCTGCCCAAAGTTACAACCCAGTTGGGAAGGCCCGTACACGGTTGTAAAGAGGATTAACGACGTAGTGTACCGGATTCAACGCAATCCCCGAGCCAAGATGAAGGTGGTTCACCTGGATCGTTTGGCACCCTACTCCGGGACAAATCAACAGGATTGAAGTAGATTGTTCGGGACGAACAATCTTTAAAAGGGGGGCAATGAGACGACGGCGCGACGGCCCGGAAGCGGATGATGTCATGATGATCTCACCACGTATGGTAACGTAATTAATCTGGAATAGTCTACATGAGAACGTCTGGGAATAATTATTCACATGGGATGCTCTAGAAGACTCGACTGTGGCGGTGATCTCATGCTATACCACGCTCGTACAAGACACTGATCTCATTCTTCTGGAATAATTCTTTGTGTTGGAAACATGATCTCATGATTCCGGGAATAGAAGAATTCGAGAACGAAGGGAGCGGTATAAGAAGGGATCAAACAACGGAGCAAGTCAGTCTATTGGAAGCATCGTGAGCAAGTGATCAGCGCGTGATATTGTGAAAGTCTGTACATTGTGAAAAGTTAGTCTTAGTAGTCTTTTTAATAAAAGTTTGTAAATACGGTGTGTGCCAGAAAATTTCTTTAAATCCTCGAACCCGCCCGGCTCAGGCTACGTTACAGTATTCCATATTATATTATTAGGCGTGTTTTGTGGTCAAGTTTATAAGTCACTAAGGGGTTTCAAAGATAAAAAGGATGATTTTAAAATACATAATGTATAATAATCCTACTTAATTTATACTTTTTATTTGAATTACGATTAAAATCAAATATAGAAGCATAGAAAGGAATTAATGTGGGTAAAATATAAGTAATTTTTGACGTTCAGTTCTGACATTAATTTCTCCTGAAATTTTTACAATAAATTCACGTGTTTACATACTCATATAATTATATTTAATGTATGTACTACAAAGGAACGCATTCCATTGGCGTCTTTTACAGATTCCATATGGGCGGTTTTTGCGCCAAGTTTAGAAGTCTGTAAATTGTTTGTTGCGGGTTATAAAACATATGTACATTCTTTATTTGAATCACATTTTGAATAAAATAGAATGGTTATAGAATTTAAAAGTAGAAACAATAGAAATATTTAGTAAGGCTAGCATTTCTTTCATAATTTTTACGAAACATGGTAACAACTAAGTTAGCTCTTGTAAACATTTGGCACTCCGAATTTTACCCAAACAACCTTAAAAGTTTGACGTTTTCTCGTGGTTGAAATGTTTTAGGATCATCTCGCCCGCCTAGTTCGCAATAGAGATGAACAATCGCTCTTTGAGAATTCATATAATTATTGAAAAACAAAACAATTGTCTGGATCACTTTTGGTGGTTTTCAGGTTTTCCGATTCACTCATCACCCTGATGATGCCAACATTGTTGCCGAAACGTGCATCGGTATTGATAATAAAAATTGTTTTTGGTGTTTTAGGGAAAACTGATTAAAAGTAGTCATATAATTATTATTAAATTAAAATATAAAAATAAAATTGACATTCCCTATTCTATTATGGTGTTAATGTTATAAAAAATTACAAGAGCTCTTTAACCGAACAGCAAAGAAATAATTCAATGTAGGTAGCTATATTTACTTACGTAGATAGATACTTACAAATATTAATTTAAATGTGTTTGTTAAAGTTGAAAACAAAAATTAAGATCTTTAATTATTACGGTTAATCAAAGAAATTAATAAATATTGGTAATGTCTGGTAATGTGAAACGCTGTGAAGTAAGTGAAGGTGTCAAGACCAGCGAAAAGATAAAAAATAAAACAACGAATCTCTTTTGACAGTCGTGTCGTGAAGTTTGAGTGTGTCTTTGACCATAGAAGAGTTTAGTGTTGGCCAGGGAATGAACAGTTTTTAAAAACGAAATTGAAAGCAGGTAAAATTAAGGGACAATTTGAAACATACGATGAGAAGTTTTACCGTTTAAGAGCTGAAATTTTGAGAAGAACGGATATTGGTTTATGATGGGGGCTGAAAGTTGAGTAACCGACGCGACCGTAATTTTATTGTCGAAAATAAATAATAACCAAACGTATAGATCAGTACTATCATTGAATTTCAATACTCTAGTTAGAGTAGTTAGAGTATTGATTTTCAATGGTACTATCAATAAAAATTTCTGCTTTATCGAATTTGTTTTGGCGACAAACAAACATGCTGCTTCCAAGACACAAAACTTTCAAAATGTACGTGATTTACAGCTTTTTTTATTGCGCCTTGCGCCTTGTGTCATCTGTGCTTGGTCATTGCTTCGTTCGATTTTGTTCATTTTCATTTTTCGTCTGAGATCGTGCAGTTCGTTTCGTTTTCGTTTGCCTTACCAAGTTTTGAGATTTGTGTAGATTCCAAAAGTCCTAAAGGTAAGTAGTACATTATTTTACTTAAAAGCAGCAACTAAATATACATTTTTTATGCATATTACTAACCAGAATTTAAATTTATTCCGCAAGTGTACCGATTTTATGACTTTCGTCAAAAGTGGTACTCCATGTAAGACCTGGCCTTCTTACAGGGTTTTTAAGATTCATTTTAAGACAGGTATATACATATTATATGATATTATATTTATGATTTTTCTAATTAATTTTTTTTTTTAACTTTTGAGCTTCTTTGCAGTGGATTATGACACAGACGATAAAAAGGCCAACAACCTCATCAAGGAGATTGGGGAAACTGCAGAGGAAACAAATCATCAGTGGAAAGTCTCTCAAGAAAGCAAATTTTTGTTGATGAGTCTCTTTTTTATTGTAAGCGGCGTTGAACTGTAAACCTTGGAGAGGATTTTTTCTGTACCCCGACAACGTCTTATGCATCGCCAATGTTAGCATTTTCGCCAGCTTCAACGTATCCTGCTAAATTGTGTCATTTTATATCATTTACGACAATCATATACCTAGTAAGGATTTTTTTATTTTTGCAATAGTTACTTATAGTTATTTCTTATAGATTTTGAGGCAACTGTACTGCAAACATTGGCAAAACTGACCCAGCACGTCAAGCAACACACAATCCGTGTCATGAAAAAAATTATTTAATTTGATTAGGACAATTAGCTCATAATAATTATTTTAGTTTTTTCTTATAATAATAAATATAGTTATAGTTATATAGTTTATAATATTAGTAGTACATGGTTGATATTATAGTTTTTAGTAATTATTTTCATATTTTCTATTCACCTTTATACATTATAATAGATTTTAACTTTTGCAGAACAATTTTTTTTGTTTGTTTTATAATAAATATATCTCATGAAAATCAACACTATTTTAGTATACTTATTTCCTAAAATCACCTAAAAAAGACGTATTTTATAATATCTTTAAAATACGTGTACAGAACGTTTTGTTGAGACATTGAAAATGACGTTTCATTCAGAAAATCAACACTTTTTTTCAACCTGATAAAAACACCTGGAAAAGACGTGTTTTATCAGACGTTTGTAACACGTCATTTTTACACGTCAAAAGTAACATTGATTTCGGCGACATCGTAACGTCTATTCAACGGTTGGTTTGTTTTACGTTTTTTTCACGTTGTTTTGTTTACGGAAAATCAGTACGTCTTAACAACGTGGTAAAATCACGTAAAAAAACGTGTTTTACTAGACGTTATAAACACGTCATATTTACACGTCGAAAGTAACGTTGAAGTCAGCGACATCGTAACGTCTATACAACCGTTGGTACTCAGTTTTTTTACGTTTTTCTCACGTGGTTGTGATTACTGGGTACAAGATGTTTTGAGGATCTCCAAAGTATAGACAGATAGCCCAAGCAATTAGACATCCTGGGGATATCCAATATAGTATATCCAAACAATGTACTATCCAAAATGTCCTGAGTTTCATAATTTCATCATTATCGATGGTTCCTATAGCAATAAAATATAACAAAAAAAAAAAGAAGGAAGACAGATTCTATGTTTTTATAGTATACCATTTACAATATAAAACACTGTACATATTTTATGCACAAAAGTTTAGCAAAATAAGCTGCAATGAATGCCCACAATTCTTACGGGTGTCTAAATAAAAATCTGGTCAAGATTGCTGAAGATGAACCAAATTAAATTGCCGTTTTAAAAACCTTAAATTTTTACCAAAGCAATCTTGACGAGATTTTTATTTACTATGCTAGTTAATCCCGCGAAGTGGGTGTTTAGTGCCACAGTTTCGTCCTTCTACAGCTAAAGTGATTGACATTAGTAATTTCAAAAAGCCCAACACTGTGGAAGACATCCTCCGGTTTTTACGTATTTTTAGTTCGGGCTGCTAAAAGACGTAACGACGGATGAGGATTCTCTTCAACAAGCGCTTCCACTTGTTCAACGACAATCTGGTCAGTTTGCGGCCTTCCAGTAGATTCTCCTTTCAATACGCTTGCCGTTGCCTGAAATGTTTCTGTAATTTGGCGAGGGTGAGCCTTCAGAAATAGGCCTCGACAATAAACTTGTTTTCTTCCTAATTATACATTTTACTCGCTTATTCGTTTAAATAGATAAATATTGAATTTAATAAATTGACGTTATTCATTTAAGAATTACCAAATGCGAAAAGAATAGAGCAGCACTGAAAAATTTACATGTTAAAAAATTCCAAAGTTAACTAAAAGAAAATCATTTTGTATACACATTGTATACATTTGACATTAGCAAGAATGTTTGTTTCTATGATAAATGATTTGTTTTTAATATTGAGATTATTACAGATTATGATATCATTTAATTTTTGTTGTTGGCCTTAATTGCAATTACAAAGTGAATGTTTAAAAGTATCGTTATCGATAGCGACATTTTGAAGATAACAGTAAGTACCGATTCAGAACCAATATCGCCAAAGAATACACATGAAGATATCCGGAGGTTTACAAATAGTTGCCACACGTAAAAAGGGAAAGATTCTTGAAAACCATATTTGTACAGAAACATTAAGTCTTTTGGACTTCAATGGAACATAAAGACGCAACATTGAACTCTAAATTGGAACATTAAAAAACACATGTAGGTCTTACTTGAGGTTGTTCGGTGTACGTAAAAAATTAAAAGACAAAAACAATTTAGGCTTTCTCCATATACGGCACTAAACTATGATACTTATGGTACACTTGATAAAGACAACACCTGTGATAATCAAGTAACACATTACTTTGTTCACGTTCGGGGCGAAGTCAATGCCGTCTATTGCTCCCAAACACGGCGAAAGAATGAAAACATTGTCTATTAAACGAGAAATTCTCAAGTAATTCATCAATACCTTGTACAACGTGTGCAAACTATAATATGGCGCACCAAGTTTCTAAGGAAACTTTAGTGTGCAGTATTTTTTTGGAGCAGATTTGTTCTGTGGTTTTGGAACACACACCGATATTCAAAAATTAATTTGATATGAAAAGGAAAAAAGCGATCACACAGTATATGAATCCATACACCGAGATTTCCGTTTTTAGGTAATTATTGTCGAACCACACATACCGTGTTGTTTTTAAACGTTGAAGATATTTTAAGTGTACTCATCCTCACACACTTAAAACGAACGGTTGCAGGTATGGGCGTATCCTCTCGAGTTGAAGAGTTTGTTTTTCTATGACCAAATAAAGCAACAATTAAAGGTTTAAGTTTATAGCTTCTGACTTTTTTTCTTTTCATATAAAAATATGATATTTATTTTTATAGAGTTGGGTATTGGCCATGGATCCACATTATTTTTTCCACCACTGCACTTTAGGTCATTAGGTGCACTGAAGGGTGGGACCCTTCCGTGTTATTTTTCCATGCCAATGTAGGGAAAACGACTGAAGCAATTCCAATAAAATTTTGACACAATACTCTGTGCTAGTAATTTTTCAAAAAAAAAAAAACAACTAAAAATCAGTCAATTTTGGAAAAAATTGATGAGATTGAGACTTATCAAGTCAATTTTCAAATCCTAATAGTCTTCTAAGAAATCATGGATCGTTAGTAAAATCTTAAAGAATCAGAAAGAAACCTGCGCCTTGAGAAGTCTAACTCCAAGGCCATATTGCCCATATCAATGCAAATCCAGTTGGCACACTAAAAGGATCAGAAAAGAGTGGATAATAGCAAAAATTGATATAGCATTTGTTGAAGAAATGCGTAGTATTGAGAGAGAGAGATGAGAGTAGAGAAGAAATTTTGAATGAGGACGGAAGAAGGATCGAATGGATGAAGAAAGTTGAGTGGAGAAGAGGGACAATAAAATATCTGGGGAAGGAAAAAAAGCTGCTAAAATTATTGATTTATTTAGTTTTATTTATTATATTATAATTTATTTTATTGAGTTATGAGTTATCCTAAATTTATAAACCTGTAAAGGTAATAAACATACATAGTAATTACTACATTGAATGATATTACATTAGTGTAATATAAATTTAACCAAAAACTTTGTCTTATAATAACGAAGAAGAATGTTCTTAAATCCAAGTGGAGTAAATTTAAATTAAAATTTAAATATATCTAAGTCGAACTCCACAAACTTTAATAACAGTAAAATTACTAATGGAACATGTTTTTGCAAATTTTCGTTCCTTTTTCCACCGATTATTTTCTATACCACTATCAGATTCATCTTTTCAAACAGAACTTAATAACATTAAACAAATTGCTTCAAATAATGGATATTCTTTAAAAACTATAAATAAATTATACTATAGATACTATAACAAATTCAAATACACACACTACTTGGTTAAAAATCCTTCAGAAACAATTTCTTTTTCAAATTCATTAACATACTTTGGCGTCGTCTCAGAGAAATGTTCTAAAATACTTAAGAAAAACGGTTTTAAAGTTTCATTTAAAACAGATAACAACTTATCCAGATTTTTTATTATTAGTAAAGATCCATTATATTACAAATCATCATCAGGTGTAAACAAATTAAGCTGCTCTTCTTGTGAGTCATTCTACATAGGTCAGACAGGTCGCAAAATATCAGACCGTATTAAAGAACATTTCAGGCACATCTATAACAACACAGATCTTGATCCTCCACCATCAACACCTTCTTATTTCGCCAATGATATATTAATAACGAAACATATTTTTTCACCATCAAATTCCAAATTGATTCATAAACGCAATAAAGGTCGGAAATTAGATTTTCTTGAGACTTTGGAAATAAGGAAAACCTTGAAACTGGAAAACAGATCTTGTTTAAATGAACGGAATAACTTCAATAATCCCATTATTAATTCACTATTTTAATTTTTCACTCAAACAAACTTACCAGATTCTCTTTGATCCATTTTTAATTTTTACATTTTATAAAATGTTGTTTTTACGAAATCTTTTAAAAATCCTGTAACCCTTTGAAAACGTCAAATTTAATTCAATATTACGTCAATGTCATAATTTTTTATATTCTTTAAGGTAAGAACCCCTCTTGTAATTCATCAATTGTATCATTAATCTCTTGTTAAATTAGGGCTGATGATGGCAGAAGTGTTCTGCCGAAACATGTTCCATTAGTAATTTTACAGTTATTAAAGTTTGTGGAGTTCGACTTAGATATATTTAAATTTTAATTTATAATAACGGACTGACCTAATAATACTGTAAATTTTGAAAATATCCCCAAGAAAGATTTTAATTTAGTTTCACAATTTTGAAAAAACTATCCACAACCACCACTCTGAAAAAAACTTTATAAAGCACCACACATTTTCCGTCATTGTTTTGTGATAGTCGCGGTCGTTTTTCTACTGACTAGTAGTAAGTCACAGCCGGGTAAAAATTTTGAGCTACTTCCGGCATGTAGAATGGCAAAATTCTCTACACTTTTTAATTTAGCAGGAGAACTTTTAAAGTGTCATCCAAATAAATAAAGTTCAATTTTTATACAAATTCGCTTTTTCCCAACTTTTGAGATATCCGAAAATTTAAAAAGAAATCAGACATTTGAAAAAAAAACAATTAATTTAATTTACTGCTGGATACAGATTTCTGTGTCAGAATCATGTATGAAGTACAGACTTTTATTAAGAAGGCAGTCCATCAGTTAGGGATCAGGTGTTGAATTAATTATAACACTCTATGTGCCTTTTTTTTATTTGCCATTTTAGACCATTTTTCAATGTCAATCTCGCGAATTTGTTCCACTTTTTTGTTCCAACCTCCAAATCTAAACTCGGTCATTGTGCTGACACTTCGATGCTGCTTCTATATGTATTTTTTTGGCTTGTTGATTCGGAAATTTTTTCGGCTCTTTTGAATCATTCCTGTCAGCGCGCGAATAATCCTTGAAAATATGTCAATCGTGAAGAGATTGGTGAAGAATACTGCAAGAACGCCAACTCATACTCGGGTTTTGTGGTTACTCTTCGTGTCGGATGAGAGGGGTAAGACTGGTAATTTATTATAAGCCGTTTTTATGGCAAGCTTGACATCTCAATCAAGCAGTCTCTTGTTCGTGGCCGCTTTCATAGCACCCGTGAGAAATTAATTATGTCTGATTGAGATTTATCCCGCTCACGACTCATATTTATAGATATATGCGGACCAGTCGGTTCCTCCTCCTACCGACACCGGTCCGAAATCACGAGCCAGCAAAACAATCGACTTTTGATTACGGAATTATTCATTAAGAGGTCTAAAAACTTGCGTGAAATTAACAATAGATGGTACAAATTAGTATTCCGTATTGTTACCGTTTTTGAGTTACCTTTATAAGGGATGTTCGAAATTGTAGTGAATTAAGTTCTGTTGTGAATTCGTTGAAGCAACTATTTTAGAATTTATCTGATTTGATTAACGAGGTACATCCAGGTTGCTTTTATCACACTATTCTTAAGCGGCGTATAAAAATGTATCCTCCGGATGGTGGTATTGGTGGTATTGTTTGGGACCTGGTCGATTCGCTTCTCTGGTTGGAAACCCTCTGTAGACTAGAATACTTCTTTGCATTTAAAATTTTAGCGTACGCGTTTCTTAAGCCTGATACAATGGGATTCGTCATAGTTCTGAGCACATCATACGGCACATGACCATATTGCGTAGTTATTTACACGGTATAAATTTCCCAGCAATATAACCACTTTTGTTTATAGTTAAATTATACAAGATCTACGATTTAAAATTAGCCATTTAGTTGCTAATTCTCGGTATAATTTATGCATATGGTAATAGAAAATTAATATGAATAGCAAAAATACGATTTCATCATTAGCTATATCCCATATGCTACTTAAAATTAGTCTGATTCAATTAAAAACACGAATATTAAACAGTTGAATTTGGTACTTTTTGTAACTGAAACTACTGTTTTATGAAAAAAAAAACGTTGTGCATTTTTGAATATTTTGGAATGGTTAGGGAATAATTTCGGACGAATTGCTTTATTTATTAGTATATAAGTACTATCATTTATGTGCTAAAATACAATATTCATTTATTGCGCTATCGTACACAAACATGACAATTAATATTACATTAAAAATTTAACACTTCAGAACTATTACAATTATTATTTTACATTAAAAAGTTTATCTCTCAGAAAAATCAACTTTCATCCATAATTTCAACGACTCTTTCACCATCATCATTACCAGCATCATCATCGCCGATCTCTAAAACTGATACAATAGGTTTATGGTAGCTGAAGTAAGAAACGAACAATTTTGATTCAAATCTATTTAAATGTCTAATAAAGACCGCATCAATAGTACTTTTGTATTTCGTTGTGCTAAGATTGCGATCATTTGACATCGTTAAACCAAATTCATTATTTAAAAATTCAATTAATTGTTGATTTTTATCGTCTGCAAAGTTTATGTTGAAATCTCCACTAAAAATCATTTTCATACAAGAAGTCTCGTATAGCACGCAATGACTTATCTGGAGAAATGTAAACGGCAACCATAATAATGAACTGATTATCACCAGAGTGGCAACGACCTATACACATATCGCCGATATCAGAAACAGTAGCATTAAGGGTATTGGTCGCGACTTCATAAGACAGAGAGTTTTGCCCACGTCAAATTTTAAAGAAATCTATTTCACATGTCACATTGGTTTTTTCACTTCTACGCATTAATTGCTACACAGTGCGAGGAGAGAGATGACTGCAGTGCAGTCTACCAGCGCAGTTGTTACTATGAATCAGCCGAGTGACCATTCAGAAATGACTGACCGACTAAGGGTCCACATGCGCTATCGACAGGGGCTGACTTGCCCCAAATATTAACAGATATTGCAATTAAAATTATTATGGGACAGTTCAAATTTATTTCATAGTAAAAAAAAATATTTGAAATGATAATGCTATTAAATAAAACATATAAAATAATATAAACTTACCTCATCTACTAAATAACACTTTCTCACTCACTCACTCACTCACTCACTCACTCACTCCACTCACTCACTCACTCACTCACTCACTCTCTCACCTCACTCACTCACTCACTTCACTCACACACTCCACTCGCTCACTCTACTCATTCCCATTCTATCAGCTCCCAAGCACACATATCGCAATGTTACTCACAGCTACCTCCACTTACTTCTAGTGTAAGCGTGACCTCGACACTTTTATGTCGCTCGGACTGTTGAAAATCTCGTAATTCTGGGTCTAATATGCGATCTCATAAACATTTCCAATGTTAAAATATTAGAAGTCAAGTCTATATGCATAATTAAATAATGATATATACAAATAACTGAACATACCTTATTTGACTTTAAAATCATATCATTTACCTTTTTTCCAATATATCACTTCTCACAGAACTAATGTCTGAAGAGACCGTAGGTATGTTCTCACTACAAATAATAATTATAAAATGAATCACATGGTTTTATAGTTTTATACCTTACCTGTGTTTTTTTTTCACTGCTTTTAATTGCGCTAAACGTTTATTTTTTCGATGAGCGGAAGGATATTTTTTTAATAGCCTTCTTCCTCAAACTAATAAAAATTTAAGTACAAACCAGTTTCGACACTAACATCTGAAACACCCTGTATTGCTTCGCGCCGAAAGTTGTGCACCTAAGAAGTTTTTACCATGAACACGCGACGTTCTGTTCAGTAACGCTCGGACTGATTGTACGTCTCCAGTTCAAACGGTAAGAGATAACACTATTGCATCTTATATTATGCACGACGGAGATAGGAAATTTGCATCGCTCTACGAATTTTGGAAAAACAAAGAAACCAATCGGTTATTTCAACAATGATTTAAGGATGTGTTTTTATAATCGAAAGCAGCTTCGTACAAAGTTTATTTCATAACTGATTTTTTTCAAGTGCTAGGTGTGTTAATGATTAAGTAATTCCAAAACTAAACAATATTTTTTTGGACCATCTAGCGTCTTCTTCCTATCCATGTCTACTTATGCGATAAAAGAGTGGGCTGGTATGACGTTTAGGAATGTTGTTGTGCAGACAAATTATAGTCAAAAGAAGCCGCGTTCAATTCCCTTAAACATGCTGGTGTATTTCGCATGCACATCCATATAATTTGTGCAATAATGAACTGTGTTCATATTTTGATAAATAGCTACTCCTCCCGCTGGACGATTATTTCTTCTGAAACTCGCAACAAAGAGAGGGGGATATTACCTCCTCTCCTACGGCGCGCCGGCGCGGCGGTCTACCCTCCCTCCGTCTTACGAATTTTCGATCAGGCCACGTCCTGACGCGAGTTTAACAATTTTTACCCATCCCAAAAAGTGCTCACCGCCGCTAAAGAAGTTTTCACTTAAAACCAATCAACCAGCCAATCGTAACATATTAATGTCATTTACGGGTAAAACAGCCAATAGTGTGAAAGCTTTTCTGACCGCCGGCCGGCACAAATAAATCGAAATAGGTATCCTCTCCGTATGACAGTTTCTAATTGAAATGTATTATGTAACTGGAATAATAAAACTTCAAAACAATTGGTAGTCGTAGAAAAATTATAGTATTTTACTCATGTGTAATGGCAATTTTTCATGGCGCCTAACGGCTCGTGGGATCAAAATTTCATTCTTATGACATATCTTATTTCGTCTGGTTTTACCACTTTTTTAGTAGGCTTCACTACCTGAAAATTTACTTATTTATTATACAGGTATTGACTTCCTTCTATTAATTTTTCTGTTGTATCTTCCTCCCTTAGTATATTGTGTCTCTTTTCGGTTTTATCAAACGCTTTTCTGAGGCGTTTAAAACTCACATAAACTTTTTTGTTTTTTCTGTTCTTTTCGTGATATTTGCTTCATAGTTAACACTAAATATTTTATTCCTCTGTTTGATCTGAATCTTTTTGAGTTTTGTTTTCTTGTCTATATATTTTCTTTTTAATAAATCTAGAGAAGAACTTCATATACAAAAACTTTTTGGAAGGACAGTTTTTGTCTTTTGAATTATTACCACAACAAGTGCTTCTCTATCATGTAAGTATTTCATCGACACATACTAGTTCGTCTCTTATTAATCCCCCAAAAATGCACATTACCAGAATAACCCTCATAAATGAAAAAAAAAATTGTAACATTATCGTTACTTGCTTTTGCCTAGTTGTTCCAAAATATACGTTTGTTCTGAAGCATCCAAAATTTTCTTGGCAAATTTCTTTTTTTGCTGCCAACTTTTGGTGGCAAATTTCTTTTTTTTTTGCTAACAATTTTTGGTGTCAAATTTCATTGCTTGCAGAAAAACTTTAATGGCAAAATCCATTTTTTACTGACAATATTTGGTGGCAAATTTAATTTTTTAGCTCGGCAAATTTTGGGGATAAATTGCGGTATCAAATTTATTTTTTTTGCTGACAATTTTTGGGGGCAAAATCCATTTTTGCTCACAATTTTTGGTGGCAAATTAAATTTTTGCTCACAATTTTTGGTGTCAAATTTCCTTTTTTTGCTAACAATTTTTGGTGCCAAATTTAATTTTTTGCTGACAATTTTTGTTGGCAAATCCATTTTTGCTCACAATTTTTGGTGTCAAATTTCCTTTTTTGTTGACAATTATTGGTGGCAAAATACATTTTTGCTCACAATTTTTGGTGGCAAATTTCATTTTTTGCTGACAATTTTTGGTGGAAAATGTAATTTTTTACGAAAAGTTTATGCAATCGTGCCGACCACGAAAAGTGTAGTCCTACAGCCGAAATGTATGTCATCCTCCTTATGGTCGCGATACTCCATATTAAGAAGTACAATAAATATTAATGAAGGCATAAATTAATTTTTCATTGAAATTTATTATTTAATTGGTAGTCGTAGAAAAAGTATAGTATTTTACTCGCCTAACGGCTCGTGGGATCAAAATTTCAGTCTCATGAATAATAATTGCCATCATTACACATTCGCACAATTTTTTTCTAACAATTTTTTTGGCAAAATCTATTTTTGCTCACAATTTTTGGTGGCAATTACATTTTCTGCTCGGAAATTTTTAGTGGCACATTTAATTTTTTGCTGACCATTTTTGGTGGCAAATCTCCTTTTTTTTCTCACGATTCTTGGTGGCAAATTACATTTTTTGCGACGACTTTTGGTGGCAAAATCCATTTTTGCCTACAATTTTTGGTGTCAAATTTCCTTTTTTGTTGACAATTTTTGGTGGCGATTTTCTGTTTTGGCTCACAACTTTTGGTCGCAAATTTCATTTTTTGTTGACAATTTTTGATGGCAAAATCCATTTTTGCTTACAATTTTTGGTGGCAAATTTCTTTTTTTTTTGCTAACAATTTTTGGTGTCAAATTTCATTGCTTGCTGAAAATTTTTAATGGCAAAATCCATTTTTTACTGACAATTTTTGGTGGCAAATTTAATTTTTTAGCTCGGCAAATTTTGGGGACAAATTGCGGTGTCAAATTTAATTTTTTTTGCTGACAATTTTTGGGGGCAAAATCCACTTTTGCTCACAATTTTTGGTGGCAAATTAAATTTTTGCTGACAATTTTTGGTGTCAAATTTCATTTTTTGCTAACAATTTTTGGTGCCCAATTTAATTTTTTGCTGACAATGTTTGTTGGCAAATCCATTTTTGCTCACAATTTTTGGTGTCAGTTAACGGCTCGTGGGATCAAAATTTCAGTCTCATGAATAATAATTGCCATCATTACACATTCGCACAATTTTTTGCTGACAATTTTTTTGGCAAAATCCATTTTTGCTCACAATTTTTGGTGGCAATTACATTTGCTGCTCGGAAATTTTTAGTGGCAAATTTCATTTTTTGCTGACCACTTTTAGTGGCAAATTTCCTTTTTTTTCTCACAATTTTTGGTGGCAAAATCCATTTTTGCCCACAATTTTTGGTGTCAAATTTCCTATTTTGTTGACAATTTTTGTTTTTTGGCTCACAACTTTTGGTCGCAAATTTCATTTTTTGTTGACAATTTTTGATGGCAAAATCCATTCTTGCTCACAATTTTTGGTGTCAAATTTCCTTCCGAGAGGTGAAATTGTCACCAAAAATTGCCGAGCAAAAAAAATGAGATGTCCTTCCTAAAATTGACAGCAAATAATGAAAATTGACACCAAAAATTGTGAGCAAAAATGTATTTTGTCACCAAAAATTGTCAGTAAAGAATGAAATTTGCCACTGCTCCAAAAGAGGCCGTAAAATGACCTTTTATGTTCTTTAAGGTTAAGAACCCCTCTTGTAATTCATCAATTGCATCATTAATCTCTTGTTAAATTAGGGCTGATGATGGCAGAAGTGTTCTGCCGAAACATGTTCCATTTGTAATTTTACGCTCATTAAAGTTTGGGGAGTTCGACTTAGATATATTTAAATTTTAATTTTTTGTAATCATCGCCTAAAAAATATATTGGCCACAACAAAATCTTTTTAGTAGGTATTTATCTCCAATGTATAGAATAACAACGACAAAATGTTCTGTCTTTGGAGATCCCAGTCAGTCTTACGCTTCTCAATTCTTGGTGACTTGATTATCATTATTAATTTAAAACAACTGGTTTTACAGCCCACAATCTACAAACAAAATCCGTCAGTTTTATATTTGATAATAATTTCGTTGACAAATTTATGGTAGCCAACTGGTGTCTCGGATCACATCACGTTAAAGGTCGACTTACAGATTTGCTTTATACCTCTTAAGAAAACCGTCTCATTTAAGAGGACAGGTGTTAGTTATAAAGCAATGACTCAAATTATAATGCTAATGGACTTCTAATGGGAGTCACTTCTCTACAAAGCTTCAGTTACTGCTAATTGGTGTACATATTTTTAAAAATATCCAACAAGACAATCCCACAATATCAAGTCAATTTTCAAATTCAAAAAGTTTTCTAAGAAATCATGGATCGTTAAAAAGAAACCTGCTCCTTGAGAGGTCTGACTCCAAGGCCAGATTGCCCATATCAATACAAATCCAGTTGGCACTTTAAAAGGATACGTTTTATACTATTACAGACGATAGTGTCGATGTTGCCAACATACCAAGATATCAAAAATTATCTTGGTCAAAGGTGGTCATGGATTTTCAAACAATCTAGAAGCTGATAATTTTTTGAATGTCAAAATCTGTCAAACAGTTTTTGAATTATGGTTTTCAGTACAGAGCACAAAATTTATATGATTGAAGCCTATTTTCGAATTGGTGTACAAGTATAATGGAATTTGGGAATACAGTCAGTGTTTATGCTTCGACAATTTATTTTCGAGAGCACTTCCCACACTTTGCAGTAATGCCGAAGAATGTTTATGCATGCCTTAAAAATTGTGTTGGTGTGTTTCGCGAAACTGGCTCTGTGGCTCATACCTAAGAAAAGTGTATAAAAAAGTTTGGGTACACCTTTCGGGGTACATCAATTCTCAGAATATGCGAATGTGGAGCACTGATATAATCCACATATTTTTGTTGAAACTCCACTACATGCTGAGAAAACTTCTCAACCAACATTTAATTTGTATTTTTTGCTAATAAAAACCTTATTATGATTTTAATTTTCAAACTTTTTTTGATGTCCCGGTATTCGCTGATAGTTTTTGTAAAGTTTCCACTAAAGAACCTCATTGCTGCCGTTGTAGCTCCTCCAAATTGCGTTTCTCTAAAAGACATAAACCTTTATGAAAGAGTTGTGCATGAGAAACTAAAGGAGTTGATCTTCTAAGGGTAGCACTTCTTAAAATCTCTGCAGATGCCCAAGCGTCGCTTAATGTTCAAGCTACAGAATCTGGGTATAGCCGGAAATATTCTAAAATAGATTTGACAGAACATTTCTTGTGAGTTCGTAATTCTCTTTGTGGGCCAGTGAAGATAGTAAGTAGAGTACCTCAAGGCTTTGTGTTGGGCCCTCTATACTATATGCTTCCGATATAAAGCATGGAGTCAAATCTCCATTTGCTATGTATGCAAACAACATAAGCAAAAACAAAATAAAGTTCAAAACGCTGTGATAACAAGGAATCTAGAATGCTACAGGACTAGCAATTCATCTCAACTATTCTTTTCTCAGATTAGATGCAATGGGATAATTAATATTGTACTTAGCACTAATGTCTTAATAAATGAAAAAGAAATTTGTATCAAATTTTTATCATTTAATGCATCGTAAAATTTTCTATAAAACTTTTTGCAAACGAAAACTGCACTCGAGGAATTTATTTAGTTTTCATGACCACGTATTTTAAAAAAAAAATTCTTGAAAATCAATCATAAGTTGTAATACACTTATTTGGTTTTGTTTTCATTATTACTTATTGTGTTTTTACATTCAATTTACCTGAAGAATCTCACAAGTCCGTGACAGTATACGACACAATCAGGCATCTTTCCTCTTTTTGACGGGAACGTTTTTAACAATAATCTATCAACTGATAAAATACAAATTTAATGAGAAAATATATCTCCTAAAAATTCCCTCAAAGAAAACAAAGCCTTTCCATTCAGCCCCTCCTCTAAACGGAAACAATTATCCTTAATTTCCACCATCTGTCCTCCGTTACCCATTAACACTCTTAACTCTGCCTCCCGACCGAAAACAACCCCTTCGTGTCTCTAACCACCAACCTTCACTTTCGATAATTTATTGGCACTTTAGGCCAAAAAACGCCATCAATTGCGTTAATCAAGCCGTTGAGTGAATCAATTTGGTTGTTATAGAGATGTTATCTAGTTCCACCCCTTAGGTTTCGTAACGATGTACCAACCGGTCATTGATTCCAGTACAATGGGAGTTAATATGACTGTGTCGCACTCGATTATGTAGACAACCGTGAATATTTGAAGGGTAAGGGCGCGTTGCCATATATCTCCAGGGATTATTAAGCTGAGGTAAGCCAGATTAGGCCAACTGGGACCAGGACATATGCTTGGAGGGTTAAGACGTATATCTGACGCGGACATCTGATAAATTAGGTGTGGGGTGAGAATAAGCTTTATAAATTTAAAAGCAAATAGTTTTTGAAGAACTGCCGGTTTCGAAGGCACACATTCTAGCTATGAATTATTTCTAGTATTAGTAAACGTAATGTTTCTAAAAATAATTTCGATGTACAAAACCAATGATAGGAATACACCGCATACATAAAACATTGTGAAAATAAATAAAAAAATGTGATCATAAATATCATTATTACATAAAGAATTTCAACGCATGTAGGTTTGGTATTACATACAGGGTGAAGTCGAAATGTATGTAAATAAAACACCGTGGGATGAGTAGAATGCAACCCCCTTGCTTGGGTTTTCTACGCTCCGGTATCAAGAGAAAATTCTTTTAAGTTTGGCTATAAAATCGGAACACGCCACTGCACCCAGTGCATTGTAAACAAGGAATTTAGTTCATAAATAATAGACAAAAACTGTCATCCATTTTTTAATACACCTCAGTTAAATGACCTCAGTTCTTTTCCCGAAAATTGTACAAAAAGTGCAGGTTCTTATACCGCCGCGTTAAGTCGAGAGGTGTGAAAGTTTTTAAATATTGTGAACGTTAGCAAAACATCCACAAAACAACAGTTTCGTATCAACGTCTGATGTGCTGTGTCGTGGGTGATTTTGAGATAATGTTATTGAGGCAGCTAAATCAAATCAACTTCAATGTCACGTGCCCATTTCAACCTTGTCGCTCGGACTCGGCCGTATGCATTTTTTTGTCATGTCAACTTTATGAACGCCGAAACTAGGATGGTTTTAAAAGTTTATGCCCCATTAAAATTTTTTACTCAAATTTTCAGTTATATTTACAATCTGCTGTCTGAAGGTTTTGCTCATTTGACTAATGCAAGCTGCTGGTGTCCTACCCGTGCAACTGAATTTCTGTATTCAGTAAAACCTAGAATATACTATACAGGTGTTTCAATCTAATTATTTTGATAATTTTTTGTTTATAGATAAATCTTTATTTGCCCCACGGGCTTTCTGATTCCTATACATTTACAAGTAAGCTTAACAATTGTAATAATAAAAAGAAAACTAAATAAAATTCTCTATTTCTTCTCCCCTCCCCTTTCCTCTTCTCCCTTATCCCTCCTCTTCCATACCTCTTTCATCCATTTAATTTCCCTTCCATCTACATTCAGTACTTCCTCTCTTTCTTTCCTCTCTCTTTGTTTCATCTCACTGCACTCGTTACACATATGCTCAATCGTCTCTCTTTCCTCATAGCACATTCTACACATTCTTCCTCCATCTTCTGCCCAATACCTATTTTCCCTCTCTTCATTTCCGCATCTAAACCTCGCCATCATCTTTCTTTCTTTCTCGCTCTCCCTCCCCAAATACTTCGGTACTTCCTCGATCATGCATCTTCCGTACTTCCCGTTGTATCTGGATTCTCTAATTCTTTCTCTCCTCTCTTGTCTATGCGTATCCTTATCTCTTTCACTTAGTTCTACATTCATCCACACGCCTCTTTCTCTCTCTATTTCTTTGCTTGCATACCCGTTCCTCATGTAGTAATTCTCCTTCTCCCTATCATACTCCTCTGAATTCTTCTTTTTTTCTCTCCAGCACTCCTTTAGTATCCTACATTCTTTCCTCCCTTCCATTCTGTCTTCGAACTTGACCGCTCTTTTTCCCGCTTTCACTTTCAACCTATTCCTCTTGCATTCTTCTCTCACTATGTACCCTGGCGTTTCTCTCTCCACCCCTAGCACCCACCTCAGATATTTCTCTTGCTTCTCTTGTTCTTTCCATCACCCGACCTCTGCTCCGTACAACAACACGCTTTCAATAAGACTTTCAAACATCATCATTCTCCTCTTAAAATCGCCTCCCCACCTTCTCTCTCCTATTCCCAATACACATCCTATCACCTTGTTCGCTTTTCTTGCCAGTTCTCTAATATGTGCCTTATCTGTGACTCTTTCATTGAACACATACCCCAAGTATTTGAATTCTTTTACTTGTTCTATTACTTCTCCCTCCCACCTCCAATCACTCTCTTCGTTCTTCCTCTTTCTCTTATTGAACACCAGCATTTTTGTTTTCTCTACATTCACTTCTAGTCTTTTCTTCTTCACATATTTTCCTAAACTCTTTATCATTTCCTTCATTTCTCTTTCACTCGTTGCCACCATTACCACATCATCCGCATACGCCAGGCTCCACACTTTTTTTCTACCTACCACACACCCCCCCGCTTGTGCTCTCTCTAACATTCCGTCCATATCTGCCACATACATTGTGAACAACAAGGGGCTGAGCGGGCAACCTTGCCTCACTCCCTTTGTTGTCACAAACCATTCACTTTCCCTCTCCCCTACCTTCACTTTAGTTTTTGTCTTCTCATATATCTCCTCCACCTTTCTTACCAGCCATTCATTTACCCCTTTCTCCCTCAGGCACTCAAACATCCTCTCTCTCTGTCCACCTTGTCAAAAGCCGCCTTGAAGTCTACGAATAATGCATACACCCTCCCCCCTTTCTTCTTTAACTCACTCTTCGTCAAGTGGTCCAGGATGTATACATTATCCATAGTTCCCCTCCCCTCTTTAAATCCTGCTTGGCTGTCTGGTAATGCTCCCTTTTCGTCTATCTCTCTGCTCATCCTTTCATTCAGAATTGATGCATACAACTTGTACATTGTGTTTAGGAGAGTTATCCCTCGGTAATTTTCTACTTTATTTTTCTCCCCTTTTTTGTAAATGGGGTAAATTACCCCCTCTCTCCACCCTACCGGTAATCCTTCTCCTCTCCACACTCCATTCATTACCTCCACCAGCCTCTCTAGCACCCTTCTCGTCCCATACATCCACGACTCATTCTGTATTCTATCCCTCCCTGGTGCCTTCCCTTTCCTCAGTTTCTTCACATGCCTCTCCACCTCTTCCATTGTAATTTCTTCTCCTTCAGGTTTTACTCGGTTTCTTTACGTCTCTATTTCCGTTTTCTGTTTTTCCTTTTCTCTCTCCAGCAGCCTCATGAAGTACTCATCCCACTCATTCATCGTTATCTCCTCGCTCCCATTTTCTTTTTTCTTTCTCTCTCTATTAATATAGTTCCATACCTCCTTCTCTGTTCTTATTGCTTTTATCTCTTCCTCCTCTCTCTCCTTCTTCTGCCTCTTCTTCTCCCTGCATGTCTCTCTGTATCTTCTTTTCGCTTCTAAAAAGCCACTTCTGTTCTCTTTAGTCTTTCTCCACTTTCTTAGTTCTTTTATTGCTTCCTTTTTACGTTGCTCACATTCTTTGTCCCACCATTTATTCTTTCTTTTTGTTCCTCTACCTCTTACTGTTATTTCTCTTTTTGTCGCTGCTTTTTTCAATATTTCTACCAATTCTTTCTCCATTTTCCCTACTTCTTGTTCTTTAAATCTTGCTTTTTCCAGTCTTCTCTTATACTCTTCCACCCCTTGCTCGTCCCGTACTTTAATTATCACCTTCCGCATTTCCTCTATTTTTTCTTCTTCTCCTCTCTTGTCTCTGCTCCTTCCTATACTTACCTCTATAGGCAGATGGTCTGACTCTACTCTTTCCCCTATTCTGAATTCTTCGACATGCTTCTTGGTTTACTATTCCGTAGTCTATCACCGTCTCTCCTCTACCGCCTATGTAGGTCCATTCTCCTTCTTCGTCCCCTTGTTTATTTCCATTCAGCACTTCCCATCCTTTCTCTTCTATCCATTTCATCAACTTCTTCCCTTCCGCGTTTTCTTTCTTGTCTTTGGATTTTCTTTTTCCCTCTCCTCTCTCTTCTTCCCAATCCCTGTATCCTCTTTCCCCAATTCTCCCGTTAAAATCCCCTCCCAGAAGTAGACATTCTTCCCTGTTGTCTTTTAATGTTTCTTCTATCTTGCTTATTGTTTCTTTCATCTCTTCGCTGTACACTGTCATTATTTTCTACCAGTTACTGTCTATTTTAACGTTTCTCACCATGTGACCTTCCTCTTCTCCCTTCTTTTTAGTATTCTCTTTTATTCCTTTTTTTACCCCTGTTATTATTCCCCCTGCTGCTCTTCCTTTTTTCTTTCCTTTTCTCGCTCTTTGCCATTCCCACTTGAACTCCTTTGGTAACAGTTTTTCTATTTTTTCCCAGCTTTCTGACCACGTTTCTGTTAATCCAACAATATCGAACTCCTTCACATAGTCCCAAAACTCTTCTTCTTTTTTCCCTAGTCCCGCTACATTCCAAAATAGTGCCCTCACCCCTGTTTTTCTCGTTACCTTCTTTGATTTCCCCCTTCCTTCCTTAGTTTCCCTCCTACTTCCTTCTTTGTTTCTTTTTTCCCGTTTCATTGTTCTTTTTACTTTGCCGTTGTCCCCCTTTTTTCCTCCTCCCCTTGTTCTTCTTATTGGAAAACCTCTAGACTCTCTCTCTTTTCATTCCATCTCCATTTCTCCCCGTCCACTATTAATTTCCTGTATCCCACTCTTACTTCTTTCCCTTCTTCCCTTTTTTCCTTCGCCATACTTCTTAGTTTCTTCTGTAAATCTCTTTCTTTCTTTGTGAGGTCGTTGTCTATGTATATCCCCCTTGTTTCCCTCTTCTCCCTCAATTTTCCTTTGTGCTTCATTATTCTTTCCTTCTCACCCCATCCCTCCTTCTCCACCAATACTTGATCCTTGTTAATCCTGTAACAATCTTTTACTTTACTATCCTCTACATTTTCCTTCAAAAACTTCTCTACATCCTCTTTTTTTACATGACTTTTTCTTTCCCCGTCCCATCCTGTTATCACGATGTTGTTCTTCCTCTGTCTTCTCTCTTCGATTTCCATTCTCTCTTCCAGCTTTTCCACTCTCTCCTTCCACCAGTCTCTCTCACATTCCCATCTCTTCTCCTTCTCTTTAAATTCTTCTCTCTGCCTCTCTATATCTCTCTTGAGTTCCTTGTTTTCTCGTCTTATTTCTTTCATCTCCTCCTTCAACTCTTGCAACAGCTCCAATATTTTTTTCTCCATCTCTGTGTCCGTTTCTTTCTCTTTCTCTGATGTCTTCTGTGTTTTCTTTACTCCAGGAGACCTCGCCGTCTTTTTACTTTTTTGAAAAAATTTCTCTTCCTCTTCTTCTTGTTTTTCTGTTCTACCCTCCCCTTTTCTCTTTCTTTTCATTTCCTCCAGGTAAGAGTCCAGGCTTCCTTGACTGAGCGAGCGGTTTCTATCGTCTTTGTTCATCCGCTTCCTGTGGCGCCTCCTAGATGTCGTTGTATTCCGGCTTCGCCGATTTATTCTTTTTCCTGACTATATCTCCTCTTCCCTGCCCAATTCTTTCTTCCTACCTTTCTCTAATACCTCTTCTCGCTTTTCTCAATATCTTCTCTAATTTTTTCTTTATATCACCTTCTATTTCTCTATTTTTCGCTAGTTAACCTCTTTACCACATGTTTACCTTTAGCTCGGTAATATTACATAAATAATAATAATCTACCTTTATTTTGAACGGAACAGCAAATCGCCATAGTTGTTGGTACTAGTCGCAAAATAACTCTCATTGGACACAAGAATCGTATACTCAGCATCGCAGCAAAATAAATGTGGCGGTAGGAATACTTGATAGGACCCTATTACTTTTTTGAAGAAACATTAACAGCAGTACGCTATTTGAGTGTGTCTCCGCTCTTGCAGCTATGTGCTATGTTTCCAAATGAAGATGGTGATGTGCCCAACAAACGAATTTGGTTCCAACAAGATGGAGCACTTCCGCATTTTGACAATACTTTTAAGGGAAGATGGATAGGGCGACGTGTACAGTTTGAATGACGGGCTCGTTCGCCAAATTTAACGCCCCCAGGTTTCTTTTGTGGGGGTAGAAATCGATTAAATGTGAGCAATATTACCCCATCAGATACCATTGAACGCACCACACAAAATCTTTACACACGTGCTGGTATGTGCGAATTGGTTGGTGTAATGTACTAATCTTTTCTACGTCCATTTAGCTAATAAAAAGATACATAATATACCAAAGTCCGAAAGAAAAAGTTGCTTTGGCAAAAAGTGCCATTTTAAAAACTAAAATTGACCAGTCCGATTTTTCGAGAAAACGGAAATTATAGCAATGATGCTAATAATAATTACATTACAAATTTATCTTTATCTATACCAAAGTCTATACTCAATAAGCCAGAAGTTTCACTTCTGTCGCGCGTCGACTCCATCACGCACAATTATACAGCAAAGCTATTTTAAGATGCGAAGCATCGCGGGCAATAATAGTGCGCGGCTAAGATAAGGCTTCTCAACCGTGGTTTTCACTGCTAGCACATTTATTTAACTTTTCTTCAAATGATAATCATAATAATGCAAAAGGTCGAAACGAATTTGAGGTTATGTGTTTTTTGAGACTGACAGTTCTCAGTCGGAGACCGGATGTAAAAGTTCATAATGCATACCTGTCGCTTTGTAGTAGTTCGTTGTTTGTGTTTTTAATGCCAACTGGTGCAATTAGTAAAAATCGAAGGGCGCTGTTGTTAAGTAGCTAGATAATAGTATATTATATATCAAGGTAGAGAAGTCGTTTTTCTCAGCTGAGCAGTATTAATTAAGTTGCGAAGCTGAGAAAAGGCTTCTCTACTGTCATATTTTTCTGTCCATTCTTGTATTTATAATTCTGCCAAATTCTAAAAATGAGATTTTTTTCCCTCCCTTTGGGTATTACCACATTTATTAGATATGCTTTTTGCATGAAATCCGGTCTCTTCATTATTAACTACTGGTCAATAATGAAATGACTATTAACTACTAGGAAAGAATAGTATACTACATACTGAGGCGGAAAGTATTCCATTTCTGTCGAGAGAACTATAGTTTACCGAGAGGCGTAGCCTCGAGGTGAACTAGTTCTCGAGACAGAGGAATGGTACTTTTGCCGAAGTTTGTATACAATTTTATTCACCATCAAGTATTCGAAATTTAATAATTAAATCTCATTAACACGAACTATTGTTGGAACGTTTAATTCCAGTCAAATGTTTGCACTTCAATAATTGATATTATTTGTCAGATAAATGTCAAAGTACTTTTTGAAATTTGTATTACACAAATTAGTAAAACACACTAAGGGTAATTTGTAATCGTAATTTTGTATTTGTCAACTCCTCACAAGTTGCCTCAAGGCTGTAGCAACAGTTGTATGATTGCCTTTATTACCAATCATACTTTTAATAATAATTTAAATTTGGGTTGCCTGGCAACATCAGGTGAGTCATGGAATTGGAGGTCACTTTCCAACCTCCTTTGCAGTTGGAACGCAGTATATTACTAACCGATTGTGAATAAAAACAATTTCACACATCCTCGACAAACTATATAATGATACATTTTACAGCTAGTAGTGAAAAATAGTCTATTATATACCAAGGTAGAGAAGTTGTTTCTCTACCGTGGTTTATATATAATTTTTTTCACTACTAGCAGCTTAAATCCTATAAAACATATTTTCTGTCCATTCTTATATTTATAATTACATAAAGAATTTCACGAATATTCTGCCAAATCCTAAGAGACATTTTTTTTTCATGAAGATTCTTACCACATTTATTAGGTAGGCATTTTGGATGAAATCCGGTCTCTTCATTATTAAGTACTATCTCTTCATTATTAACCACTAGTCAATAATGAAATGATTATTAACTACTAGGAAAGAAAAAAAATTTCACACATCGTCTACAAACTATGTAATCGTACATTCTACAGCTCGTTCATTAAATTTCATTTTTTTCCCTAGATCCTTCTTCAATGATAATAATATAATTAATAAAAATAAATGAACAAAAATAACTGTAAAAGATCTGAGGTAGACCATGACTAATTTTTGATGATAAATTTAAACGTAAGCATTACCATATTTGATTGACATTTAGTAAGCCGTGTTAATATAATTAATCTGATTAATTAAACACTAATTAACGATAAAGTGAGTTAATTTAGAATATGATAATGTTCTAAGGCTTGTAAGGCTATGTCTTCCATGTTCTATAATTGTTAGATTGGCTAATTAGTATTTGTTTAACTCAACTTTTGCATGATATGCAATGAGCATATACTTAATTATATTAGCTTTATTAATCGAAATAATTACCTGGTTACCTATTCTTTCTTATATCTTTGTTGCTCTTTTTCATCTCTAGGACGCGAACTAATAAAAAAAGTTCTTTTACACTGTTTTTGGAAATGGGAAAAAGAAAACTAAGTTTCAAAATGATCAAATTATTTATTATTAATAGGAATATGCTACCACCTTTATATACAATAAATTTCGAGGTAGCGCCAACATTCAACAATTTCCATCCGTACGAAACCATTTACACATCAAAACCACACATCTGCAAAGAATTGACCGACCGGACGAATAAATTAAAATAATAATAATTAGCAGTAACGAAATTCTTTGCAAACTTACAAAAAGAAGGAATTGTCATCAATCAAGGTATTTAACATTATTTTAAATAAAAATAATCTGACAAAAGTCGTTTTGGCCGTGTGGAGGAAGACAATAATTTATAGGTAATTTTATCAGACACAGAATACAAGGATGCAAGGGAAGACTGTCAAACAGTTGCGTTTTATTTACAAGTGCTTCTTTAAATTAAATTAATTTTTTATTTGTTTATTTTTAGGAACAATGTAACGTGTGTCTTAAAAATTAATGAAAAAGGGAAATTATTGTCGTTTGTTTTTTTGCTAAAAAAAACCGGTGACGATTTCGATCCTTTTCAAAAATAGAAAAACCGCTCTGACACTGATGGATTCCATGTGACTCGGTGCGTGTGCTGTCTTCGACATAATTAATGATGGGACACTTTGAATAATTAACCTCAACTATTTTTGCACTGGAATATAGGAAACGTGTCCCTCGCCAATTAATTTCTATTTAGTAAGTACAAACCACTTCCTAGCAACAACGAAAAAAACACAAAACAGTCCACGAGTAATGATTCTTCATTTCTTCTTCAATCACAATCGTAGTCACCAAATAAATACTTTTTCTATTTTTTTCGTCAATCTCACGAGCAGTCCAACGATGAGGGGCTGCCGGGCGGCAGGATGAAGGGGGGACTGTGGGGCGCCATCGACTGGATGCTGGACGCCATCGAGCCGGGACCGTGGGGGTACAGATCCAGGTCGCTCATGCTCTCGGATCCGGAACATTTGTCGCCGGATTTGCCCTCCTGCTTCAGCATCATTCGTCGCCACTTGGCCCTGGCGTTTTGGAACCACACCTGGAAGAGGAAACGTTACTTTGTAGACATAGAAGCAACAGTTGTTGGCTTATATCTAATTCCTTCCTTTATATTTTAAGGAAGATAAAAATTATTAAACAAGCTTTCAGGAAGACAAACCAAAAGTAGCAGTCGCTTGTGAAAGCTGGATGACAGTGGAAAAACACAAGCAAAGTCACAGCTACAGAAATAAGATCCTTGAAGAACATAATAAAAGGCAAGACAAGATTACCAGTACAAAAGGAGCAATTAAAATGGATAAGACAGATTAGTGAAGAAGGTATTCGAAATAAGAGAAAATGGAAAGAGGAAGAGCACGAAGAACATAAAAAGAAGAAAGAGAAATACTGCTAATTCACATACGATGTTGTTAATGTTTAATGCAAATGCATATCCAAGACAAGGCAACATGGCGCCCGGCCCTAATCGCGCCGCATCGCCCTCCCTAGGGATAACCCAGACTGCACGAGGGTTTGCAATCCGAAGACCGGGAGAGGAGACGCGGTAATTGGAGCCGTCGCATCCCGGAGGGGAAACACCGCTGATTTATTTCGTTTCGAGTCGTGGGTGGTTGAAATTTAAAAAGGCGTGTGCCGACGGCGTATTGATTTTAAACGGTCCAAGACCGACCGAAGGGGTGGGTGGTGCAAGAGGAAAGAAAAATCCACTTGGAGGCAGCCATTACAGAAAAAGTTTAAGACACTAAACGGTGTTACTCCTTCAACGGAGTTAATTATCGAATTTATGGCATTTTAAGATGTATTTCAAAGGTCATAAAACTCGAACTACCATGAGTAAAACGAAGGTAAACGGAGAAAAATTAATATATAAAAATTTATGAGGTTCTTACATTTTGGAAGCAAGTCAGAATAGTCCAAACTTATTTGGTCTCATGCAAATCGAGATGCATATCAGCCTATTACTGAGTAAATAAATTTGCAAAGAAAGACGTAATTATAAACCAAAAACGAAATAAATCTATGTCATTATAACGAATATAGCTATACGCCTATTATCTCGGGCAGGCTACAATTAAGTTTCTGCAAACGTGTGCAGTGAGCATATTCATAATTCCCTATTTTATTATCAATTAGCCACAACGCATTCTTTACAGCCGGTAAGCACAGGCAGCAAGCCGAAAAACATGTCTTTAAGATTAATTTCCCCCGCAGCCATGAACACCGCAAGCACTGATCATTGAATAATTCAGCTTTTACATTCATAAACGTAGTTACAACACACACAAATCTAACCGCAATTATAATCGCAAATTTTATTGTTACGCATAACAATAAACGATACAACAAGCGCAATCGTAATTAAGGATCTTATATTACTCATTTTCTTAATCATGTCCGTCTATTTAATATTAATACGACATACCGGAGTCGCAATTATAACATAAATTCATTAATTTTTATTACGTATTAAATGCGTAAAAAAGGCATAAAACGTAAATTCCGCCGCGTGTATCCGAACTTGGAAACTTGGATGGAACTAGGAGAACGCGAAATGTAATGTGTTGTGTAACGTCTACGTACGACGTGGAATTTATATTACTCTAGGTTTTTTATAAAATCATATTATTATTATTATTATTTTGGAAAAGTATATACGGTTGATGTGACATAGACAAGACCAATTTTAACACAGCGTTATGTCGCTCGTTTGTTGGCGAACCATCGAGACATTTGAACCGTCCAGCCGGATAGATACTCGCTAGACGATAGTGTCACTCCGTCATTGAACTTCTGACAAAGCCCATTACCATTACAGGTTCATTAAATCGGTGTTTTCCCCGTGCGTTAACCAAAGGAAAAAGAATAGCATTCCACTCAATCTTGTGCAAGCCATTTGACACACGTCATGCCGTACCTAACCTCAAACCATTATCATACCGTATCCGCAGCCGTAGCGCAACGCAACATCAAAGCGTCCGTTAAACATCGGCAAAGTCGACGACGCGTAACGTAACGTGACTTAAAGCGACCAGATCAAAGTGGCAGCCGCCCCGTCAATTAATTCCAAACAAATTCGTTCGGGACCACGAAGAGGTCCCAGATGCCAGAAAATCGCGTCGCGGCCGCAAATTAATCAAGTGTTGTGCTGTGTGTATGTGTTGTGTGTGCGCGAGGCAAAGAACAGAGATTAGCGTGCTGGAAATAAACCCGGCTTGATAAATGCTCCGTTTGTCTAAATAAATGTACCGTTCGGCCACATCTCGCTTGATATATTATTTCCGAGAGGGTTGTTTTTTATGTCGATCAATCTTAACAGCATGTTTTAGTAATAAACGTACGTTTAATATAAACACGTGGCTTCGCTGAAGCCACCGAAACTAACACGTTTCAGGTGCGTTGGGAAGCCTGGAATCCTTGTTTACAAACTTTGGTTTTCGATCTCGAGGTGGCCTATTAATAATCAGTTTTGCATAACAGTGCTACAAATTTGATGGAAAACATAATTGCAACAAGACGGTGTTGCAGCCCATTATGTTGCGTTGCATCAATGAACCCCCGAAATTGGTAATAAATACAGCGCGTATACTCCAACTTCTCTTTAGAACAAATCATCGCGTCGTTGTTCATCTCGTTGAAATATCGAAAGCCCCGGGCTTATCGGGTGCCTAACGAGAACTCTCAAGACAAACAACCTCAGTCGACTGAAAGATTTTAATAGGCCCAGTTTTTAGAGCTGGCGGCCGCTCCACCGATTGTTTATCAATGGGGAGGCAAAACGCCACTAATCACAATCGAGCCGGAAAAAAATTCGCACCGAACCCGCCATCTTGTTCTTGGTGACGATCGATACCTACGAAAGCATCGGGCAAGATCAAGTGAGCGGCGGCGGCGGCGGCGGTTGCCATGACGATCATCCGACACTCATTTCTCATCGCCGACATTCCGACACAGCCGCCTTCGGCAATTAGCAGAAATAGAAATAGTCAGTGCATCGCTCAGTCGGCCATGCGTAAGCACAGACGGCGATTTTGACAGGAAAAAGCTCGAAAATTAATCGGGGAATTTACAGTTGTTTATCGCAGTAGACCATTGCGGGGCCATTCCGCTCTTTACATTGTGTTCTCTGCAATTAAATTTGTTTTCCCGCCAGTAGGAAACAGCCTCTATCTCGGGCGCCAAAATATAAAATTTAAAATCATCAAAGAATGTGGCCGTACATTAGAAGAAAAGAAATGGCGAAATGGTTGTCGCAACGGGGTTGTTGCTCCCTTTGGTCTAAGCTCGCTGTAAAAATCCAAGTTTGCAAAAAAGGAATCGTCAAAGGAATCCGAAATCGATTCGCTCCGAGCTGACATCAAAGTGACGCTGTAAGAACAAGTGTACCAACTGCTATGGTATTGCGTATAAAACGTCTCAAACGGCGCCCATAAAACAGAATTGTTAAATTTTATTATTCCGTTCGAAGTGGTGGTTAATGAAAGTTGCATGAAGCCGGTCGGTGGTTCAGGCCGTGTACTAATCAGGTGACTAAAACGTCTATGAAAGCGGCTGTTTTGCTCCGAATAAGGACACCACTATTAATAACAATAAACTGAATGTGGCGATAATAGTGTTACAAGAACCGGATGGACGGAGACCGCGTCCACCGACGTCGTGGAGGAATTCCAAACTGCCCATTATCATTTGTTACAGACGGGGCTTTCAGCATGGCCGACGAGCAAAAACCAAGGATCGACAGGACAACGGGATGACGAACGGTCATGTCGCTGCTATATAACTCGCTTTTTCACTTTTTACTTCAAAATTGTCACCATTTTCCTTTCCAGAAGGAATTGCAGGTATTGCGCAAAAAGTCGCCTAATCTAATTGTAAAACAACAATTTAATGAAGGCAAATGTAATGAAAGTGATATTGTAAAACAGTCGTTCAAAGTATTCACGTTTGTAAGTAAGAGTGAGAAAACTATTAAGCATGAAGTTTTAGTCGTGTGTGATCACCACATTGAATGAAAATCACTCAGCATTCCATCTAAAATATCCTTTGGTGATGATGTTGTCTTGTCCATAAGAGATTGTCAATGCTTGGTAAAATTGCTCTTGCGAGATATTTAAAACTATTATAAACTTTTTAAAACCATTTTTTAAAATATCTCTCCCACAGTTACAGGTTGCGTTGATTGAGCTCGAACAGCCCTCGACAAATGTCGAATACAGACGCGACAAACGAAGACATTTATAAATTGTTATTTCACTCTATCTTCCTACCTAACATTAATTATCTCTTATCGATACATGTTTCAAATTAATTCTGTTTCAGTGCCACACAAGAATATGACATCATCTTTAACTCAATTGCAGCTGGGGCGGTTAGCTCAAGTAGAGATCTGAAATCTGAAATGTTATGCGTGTGTTTTACACTTCTCTACATAGAGAGAAAGATTACCGCCGTACGAATGCGCCGATCCTTACCGGAATCCTTCTAACGCTTCTAAACACGTCCATAATACTTTTATGCTTAGGTTGAGGACTATATAGGAAACGCTCTGTATTTCTTCCGTATTTTCCATAAATTACAACCACTTTCACATACCCTAACATGCTAACCACTATCCTCGATTCTAAAAACCAAAATATCGAATAAGATTACTTTAGAACTTCCAAATGTCAGAATCTTCAGACTTCCTCATTTAAATCTCTATATTTTAGAATCTGGAACCTTTAATTTAGAATTTTGAAAGTTGACAATTTTGGAATCTATAGAATTTAGACATTTTACTTCCATTCCAAATATTGCGAATATTATAACTTTTTTGATATTCTGTTTTTTTTTAATATTTAAGAATTCTGTTAAATACTCTAGAATCTCATCGCCCTTTGTAAAATTGTTTTCTTGTTGTTGCCATTCTGTTTCTAATATAAAATTAAACGCTTGTTCAATCAACTCTCGGTAATCCGGCCCTCAGCAATCCGGCCTCTCAGTAATCCGGTGCCAATTTTCTAAATTTATACTTAGTAATGCTCAAGTTTGTAGGCAAATGTTTGTTAAAACTCTCGGCATTTCATCCGCTGGAGTAGCTATAGCACAGAAGAAATTATATTCAGACAATGTTACAGATAAAATAGGCATAAAGCAAGGGGGGAAGTAACATTTTTTCCATTAAAACTGAAACAATTATTATCAACCAAATAAAGAGACTTCCAAAATACAAATCTCGTTATCGAAAAGAAAACTGTATCTACGCTAAATTTCTTCCACCGGAAGTTGCTTTGTCACAAATGTACAGATATTATAACGAAGAGGTTGAAAGACCAGTGAATTACACAACATACATAAAAATATTTTGCTCAAATTTTAATGTAAAGTAAAGATAAAATCAAACATGAAAATACCACCTATTAAATTCATCGACAAAATGTCTTCTGTAAAATGAATATCAAAAACTCAAGAAGGTATATCGCAACTAAAATATGACACAACAATGTTTACCTTTGGCCTTGAAAGAACTCGCCTCTACCAGGAAAAGGAAAAAGAAAAAACAGAACTAGAAATGAAGAGGAACTAAACAGCACTAAAAGAAGAAGAAATTACGCTGAACGAGGTGGAAAGGCGAGTGAAGAAATTACATAAGAATGTATCCTTCTGGGAGAGGACTTCAACAAGACAATCTGAGAAAGAGGAGCCAGGGATAGGGAAGCAGAGAGAGGGGATGGGAATTCAAAAGGAAAAGAAAATCAAAAGACAAGGTAAAAATTGCGGAGGGGAAGAAGCTGATGGGTGGATAGAAGCACAAAGGGTGGGAGGTGTTGAATGGAAATAAACAACGGGGCGAAGAAAGAGAATGGACCTACCTAGGAGGTAGAAGAGAAACTAAACTGCCTATAAAAATAAATATAAGAAGAGGAAGAAAAGAAAGAACAGAAGAAGGTGATCAAAATGTGGGACGAACAAGGAGTGGAAGACTATAAAAGAAGACTAGAAAAGGCAAGATTCGGAGAACAAGCAGTAGGGAAAAAATTGAAAGAAATATTAGAACAAGCAGCGCAGCGATAAAACCAGGAATAACAATAAGAGGTAGAGCAGCAAGAACGAAAAATAAATGGTGGGACAAAAAATGTGAACAAATGTAAAAGGAGACAATAAAGGGGCTAACAGAATGCACAAAAAAAGAAAGCATACAGAAGCAGTTTTCTAAAAGCGAAAAGAAGATATAGAAAGACATGTAGAAAGAATAGGAGGTAGAAGAAGGAGAAATAAAGGCTGTAAGAACAAAGACGCAGGTGTAGAACTATATAAATAGAGAGTGTGTGATAACGATGAACGAATGGGAGGAATACTTTATGAGGCTGATGGAGGGGGAAAAGGAAAAAGAAGAAACAGCACTAGAAATGAAGAGGAACTAAACAGCACTAAAAGAAGAAGAAATTACGCTGAACGAGGTGGAAAGGCGAGTGAAGAAATTACATAAGAATGTATCCTTCTGGGAGAGGACTTCAACAAGACAATCTGAGAAAGAGGAGCCAGGGATAGGGAAGCAGAGAGAGGGGATGGGAATTCAAAAGGAAAAGAAAATCAAAAGACAAGGTAAAAATTGCGGAGGAGAAGAAGCTGATGGGTGGATGAAAGCACAAAGGGTGGGAGGTGTTGAAGGGAAATAAACAACGGGGCGAAGAAGGAGAATGGACCTACATAGGCGGTAGAAGAGAAACTAAACTGCCTATAGAAATAAATATAAGAAGAGGAAGAAAAGAAAGAACAGAAGAAGGTGATCAAAATATGGGACGAACAAGGAGTGGAAGACTACAAAAGAAGAATAGAAAAGGCAAGATTCGGACAACAAGAAGTAGGGAAAATGGGGAAACAATTGAAAGAAATATTAGAACAAGCAGCGCAGCGACAAAACCAGGAATAACAATAAGAGGTAGAGGAGCAAGAAAGAAAAATAAATGGTGGGACAAAAAATGTGAACAAATGTAAAAGGAGACTAATAGAATGCACAAAAAAACGAAAGCATACAGAAGCAGTTTTCTAAAAGCGAAAAGAAGATATAGAAAAAAATGTAGAAAGAATAGGAGGTATGAGAAGGAGAAATAAAGGCTGTAAGAACAGAGACGCAGGTGTAGAACTATATAAATAGAGAGTGTGTGATAACGATGAACGAATGGGAGGAATATTTTATGAGGCTGATGGAAGAGGAAAAGGAAAGAGAAAAAACAGAACTAGAGATGAAGAGGAACGAAACAGCACTAGAAGAAGAAGAAGAAATGGAAAGGAGAGTGAAGAAAATGAGGCAGAGGAAAGCGCCAGGAAGAGATGGAGAACAGAATGAAATGTGGATGTATGGGACTAGAAGAGTGTTAGAGACACTGGTTGAGGTAATGAATCGGAAAAAAGGAGGGGAAAAAATAAGCTGGAAACCGGAGAATGATTTTGCTAAGCACAAGGAATAACTTCTATGCGTCAATTCTGAATGAAAGGATGAGGGGAGAAATAGAGGAAAAGGGAGCAATACCAGACGGCCAAGCAGGATTTAGAGAGGGGAGCGAACTAAAGAAGGAAGGGGGGAAGGTGTATGCATTATTCGTAGACGCTGCTTTCAAAAAGGTGGATATAGAGAGGATGTTAGAGTGTTTGAGATTGGCAAAAAAAGGTTGAGGAGATATAGGAAAGGACAAAAAATATCTTGAGAGAAAGGGAAGGAATGAAGAGAATGAATGGAAGTGGGAGGGAGAGAAAACAGAGCAAATTAAAGATTTTAAGTACTTAGGCTATATGTTTAATGAAAGGGCCACGGACAAGGCACATATCGGGAACTTAACAAGAAGAGAATAAAACAATAGGGAATGGGAGAAACAAAGTGAGGAGGCGATTTCAAGAGGAAAATGATGATGTTTGAATGAGAGCAGAGGTATTGGGGATAGAAAGAACAAGAGGAGATAGATAGGGTGCAAAAAAAAGAAGTATGTATGTGAAGTGGGTGCTAGGGGTGGATAGAGAAATTAGAGGCGGATAATAGTGGCGATTGAGAATGAACGCTATAAAAAGAGCGGCCAAGTTCGAAGACGGGATGGAAGAAAGGGGAGAATGCAGGATACTGACCGAGTGCTGGAGAGAAAAGAAGAAAAACGTAGGAGAGAACGAAAAGGAGAAATATTACCAGAGGAATGGGTAGGCGAGCAAAGAAATAGAAACAGAAATAGAGAAAGGGACCAGGATACGGACAGACAAGAAAGAAGGGAAAGAATCAGTGAGTCCGGGTACAACTGGAAGTACGAGAGATGTATGATTGAGGAAATACCAAAGTATGTCTTTAAAGACACCGAGAATCTGAGAAATTCAGGAAGCCTGAAAACTTGAGGAACCTAATTTGTAAACTGAAAGAATCTGAGAATTAGGAAACCTGAGAATTTGGAGAAAATGAGTGATAGGGAAATCCGAAAAGAAATAATTGAAGGCGTAGATTGTATTGGAAAATCATTATAGTTATTAACATCATGAGGCCGATAAGTGACAAATAACAGACAAGATTGATTGGAAAGTCGGCCGAATATCGTTCAGTACTTTTCATAATACCGTCGGCAATACCGACAAAAACCGAATTGTTTATCATAATTTTTAGACAATTCATATAAATCAATTTTGAAAGTGTTGCTATAGAAACAATGATCAAAAACTTCCTCCTGTACTGTTAATTTATATAACAGCCGTGACTGTTATGAGTGAGTTTTCACTCAAGCTGACAGTTTTGATATAATGCAATAACAGGTAGGTATTATGAAAAATTATTTATCACTATTCGTAATTCAACAAAGAATACTCAACGTTGTTCAACTTGCAAGAAATAAATCTCTATAAACATCAAATAATAATAATCATAATTATTCTAGAGTATTTGCATTCTGTAGCCAGAGTACAAACAAGAACAAAACCAATCGTATTGACCGTTCTATTATGTTTAACAATAAAAAAATCATTGTAATAATTATAACAATGGAATTCTAGTGACAGTAAATAAATGATCAGAGCAATTAAATTAATTTTTTATGTGAGCGTGTTTATAATTATATCTTGTCATTTTCGGTTTAAGTAATCACGACTTTAATGTACTTCTTCGTTCGACAATCAAATAATAATTAACTTGAATACAATGTAATGCAGAATCATTGTCATTAATGGACTGAAATTATTTTGGAAGCGATTTGTGTCTTTTTTGTCCACAAAATTGTTCAATATCACAAAAATATAAAAGTATGTTCAGTTGCAATCCGTGTGGCTTCTTTCAAGTCGCAATAAAATTAACATCGGAATGAAGACAACTACATGGTAGAGGAGAAGATTGTTGTATAATTTACCTACAACTTACGCAAATCGTTAGCTTGGAACAATTTTAATTATGAGCTTTATTCTATTGCGGATGCGTCTTCGTTTGATGCTCATAGAAATGTATCTTGTATAACATTTATACCGAACCTAAGGAAGAAGTTCCTATTTGACCATATTAGAAAACATCAACTTTTCTCCCCTCGTGCATATTCTACACCTACAACTTTCTATTAACACATATTATTTATAGAAGAATATTAAAAAAAAATTCTATGCATGAATTGAATAAGTTGTTGTCATACGTTGTCCATTTAAATCTATCTATATAAAACAAAGTCGGGTTAGTTACACCATTTATAACTAAAGAGCGGCTGGACCGATTTTTATAATCTTTGATTTGTCTCAGCCCCGGATAGCAGATTAACTATTAAAACATCGGAAAAATTACAGGCCCCCTCCCCCCTTGGTACAAGGAGGCCCAGGGAAACCCCCTTGGTACAGGGGTTCTGTGCATTATACTTTGATAAAATACTTAATTCACCTAGTAAGTTAACACAACATTTATTGATTGCCGGGTCAGCTAATTGATTAATAAAAATACGACTTTAAATAAATCTAGTTTTGTCACTTGAGCAGAAAATAGGCGATAACTGAAAAGGAAATCAATAAGTACCTGAAGCACCCTTTTGGGCAAGCCAGTCTTCTGTGATAATTGTTTTAAATCCTTGGCGTCCGGATTGTGATTTATTGCGAAGTAGGACTTCATAGTACGGAGTTGGTGGTGTTTGAAGGACGTTCGCATCCTCTTCGTCCTTTGATTCGAACCGTGCATCCCAGGGGTACCGGGAGAACGACCGAAGGACATGTCCAAATAGTCGGAATTTAAATCTGTAACAAAAGCAATATTCTAGTGTGGATTGATGCTGGTGGCAAATTATGTATGCGATAGCTATAAAACAGATCTGAATTTTATTAATCGACTCTAAATAATAGATTATCATATTAAAAGTGTAAAAACTGCGGCAGAACATGCAAGTTTATATGCTGAGCGGAGCGAAACGAATTAAATCCATAGGGGGCTCACTAAGTAAGTATCTATATTATGTATTAAATTATTAAATATTTATAAATAGAAAACAGATTGATTTTTCACACAACTTTTACGAAGGCAGAAGGTGAAACTTCTTTTGGTGCGGAAACTTTACAACCTGAACGTCTACAAACGGAAATCTACTCATTTCACGGACGATAAAAATAAGTACAATCAATATTTCTCCCAGTTGCTAAATTATCTCGTTATGCATGCTTAAAAAGCCTCGTTTCTTCTACGAAATACAACGGCCAACTGTTCGGATTCTTTTGAAGAAAGATGATTAACGAGGAACGGAAATTTTAATTAGATACATTTTATTATTGTCCCATAATGAATGTAGCATCACCTTTTTGAAGTGTATAAAATAAATTTGTATTTTCTAATTAAATAGCGTTCTAACGGTAATGGAACATGCGGCAATGCCAGTAAATGGATTTTCACGAACAAAAACTTTTCGCCCTTTTTGTTCTTTTCATAAGATGTCCTTAAAACGGTAACGTGTTGTTTCTAATGATTTATTGTGTGGTAGTAATAAATTAATGTAAACTTGGGCTTTAACTGCTATGTACGATTAAAAGTTTCTTGCCCGTGACCACCGAGTTAATGATGCGATCAAATCAATTAATTTCTCACTGCTCAAATTTTCCAGACGTCGTGTGAAAAGTGATGTTTTCCAAACTAGTTGCAGAATAGTATATTTCGATACAAGTGACAGCGTGTGAGTATTGAGGTTAGGTTTGACAGCCGTCAACTTAAATACTTATGTGGGAATATTTATATTTTAGGTATATACCACTTTCTCTATTATGTATTTCACAAAACAAATATACAATTAAGTATTCTAATTCAAAAAATCTAGCGCTCTCCATGTTGTGTCACAATAAACATTCAGGATTAAATTGTATAAAATCTGTGGTTTGTCTAAAACAATTAGAAATTTTCCATTTCCAAAAATAATAATTTGATGTATACTTCTAATAGATGTGTAGAAAATTACAACAATTTCGTTTAAATTAATGTTAATTAAAATAGTGTTTTGCACAGGTGTATTGTTGGTTGCGTTCAAGAAATTTCCGCATTAACGTGCAGTAATTCTCTATTACATCTATAAAACGATTCTGCATTGTACCCACACCAACCGACCGGTATTTCACACTAGCCCATAAAATTGAAATTTGTTAATTCCCACATTCGTTTTTTTAATCCGCCTCCGACTCGCCGGCGTTCAATAAACAATAATTGTAATTAACCAGCCGCTAATTAATAGCATTACAACCTCAAACCCGACTTTTATTAACGACGAGAGTAATTAACATCCTTTATGACGCTATAACAATTCCTTAAATTATGCTTTAGTGAAATCACAGAACAGCCAAGACAAAGACGTGTTCAATCGACCGGCTGGACTCTAGAGTTCTAATTTACGACGTAAAGCAATCCAATATAGCATTAATTGTGGCCATAACTTCACCATCCCACATTATTAGCGTCGTTACGTACAGTTCTTAACCATCATTGGTAAACATATTTTTATCATCGCGGATCCAAAAACTAAAAGTTTCTACAGTCTACTCCCATACTCTATCTGTCGTCAAAATCTGGCAAAAACGCTAATTGGATGCGCTACGTGAGAACGTGCGATATTCAAATAATAATAAAGTCATAAAAATTACAGATATCATTCCGTGTGATACGACCAAGTTTCCTGTACGAATAAACAAATCAAGATAAAATTTTATGTCTGATCGCGAGCCCGGCACTGGATTTTTATGGCACCGCCCTCTTTATGTGGATTTTTCTCCGGATCTTACGGTTTTCTTATCATATTTTTGCAGCAATCAGCATAGGCAATGAATGCGTCCGATCTAAGATACACATGAAAGTATAAAGAGAGGATATATACAATTTGATGGTATTAATAAAACATAGATATAATGAATTATTTATAGGGCGCTTGTAAGTGCAGGTAAGGTCATGCAAGACAAATGCACCTTTTATGTGCTCGCTATTAACTTAATTCCTTTTTTATTCGAAATCATTGCCTCTATTGTTGTTATTGTTAATTGCAGTAATCGGATTAAAATCAGTGTGGAAAATTGCGGAGATTAGCATAACAGAGCGGCCGGAGCAGTGGCGGCGCCGTTCGATATGAACGATTTTAATACTTATAAATTAGCGTGTAACTAATACGCTTATGCAGAACAGGTTGAAGGAATGAATGAATGTTGTAAATATCTTATACATTAATACTCAAAAATGTCCTTTAGACGTTTCCCCATAGAATTGAAGGCGAGTCCACATTATAACATTTCTCAATACTTGGTGCTAAATTATTCACTGTAGACAAATTGTAACTTATAACCGAATCGGAATTCGCCGATACATGCATGTCACTTTCTTTAGGTGCATGTCGTAAGTTTCAGATGCAAGATACGCAAACTTAATTTATAACACAACTTTTGCTGCACCAACCTTCAACAAAAGATTTGTTCATTTGCAGTCACGAATTTTATAGTTGCACCAGCGTGATCTTGTTGGAAAACCTATGACTGAAAACCATTAGCTAGCTAAGCTTCACATTTCTTTTTCAAGTCCTCATTACCAGAAAACAACAGCGACGCTCAACATTACCACCACTCAGTAGCCCCGATTCCTGCAACACCCACAGAACTGTCGCATTCTCGCTAATGTCCTTCCCGCATAATCATCCCAATATTGATAGGCTCGTTCGATGGTAGTAAAATCGTTTTATCTCCGACCATGAATAAATCTGATAAAAACGGGTCGTTTTAAAAATAAACTTGTAAACTTATCTCGAAAACGATAGTCTGGATCAAGCTCTTACAAGCCGAAAAAAGCGACCGTAAAAATTTGAAACATTTCAATTCCTAACGTTTCTCCGCCATCCATCGACATCCACACCTTTATCTTCGAATCGTTCCAATAAAAAGACTCACATAAAAAATAACAGTTTTAGTGCTCTTCCCACAACCGTCATTAAACGCGTTATAAAAGCCAGAACGAATGTCCTACCTAGGGCCATTATTTGCTAGCATATGGACAAGGATTGAATAAAAAATATTTTTTTATTGTTATACGTGCGCTTCGACTTTGCCAAGGAGGCAAATGATACGGGGCGTAATTTTCTCGGCGTATATTTTAGTTTCTCGGCGATAAAGTTACTTAAAAGCACTCATCCATATTTATATGCGTACTGTATACATAAAAGCCTACCAAAGCGACACATAACTTCTGCAAGATAGGTTTTAAAAAATGTACTCGTAAAATTTTGCAACCGAGCTAGAAACTTGTTGGCACGAGGTGTATTCAGTTTTGTTTTGCATTTACAAAACGCCACCTGTTAGATCAGTTTGTAGGTACAAACAATGAGATTGAGGAACGGTTTGAGTGAGGATGAATAAAAGGATAATTTTTAAGATGCAGCCCAATTTAAATTTTGTACCCACCCACAGAATTATTTGTTATTGTTATTAAATTTATTTTCATTATAAGGAACTAACAAAAATTTAATTTTGTTATGTTAAATCTCACTAAATACAACTTGCAATTGTTATTTTTTTGTGTTTTCATTTTAGATTTTTGAATTGGAATTGCAAGAGATATATTATGGCAGTGGCGGAATTTTTTTCTGTATTTTGAGATATTAAAAGTACACGAATGAATTATTCACAATCAGTAACATAAAAAAAATGTAAAAAGGAAGTTTCGAAACGAAAAAAAAAGGAATTCTTTTTGGAATGACACTTTAAAAGACGTGAGGACAAGAAGAGGTGCAGAACTCGGGAGTGACCATTACCTAGTGGAATGCAAAATCAGTAAACACAAAGAAATAACAAAGAAAACATAACAAGCGAAAAAAGTAACACACAAGAAACAATAAAATTATTCATGCTAGCCCACAAGAACATAGCACGAAAATATACAGAAAAAGTAGGAACAATACTGGATATCCAACTAAACCAAATGCAGGAAAATGATAGAACATAGATGGAGTTGGTATAGAAACACTCTAGTAAACACAGCCAAAGATATATGCAGTACAACCAAATTAAATACAAAGACTACAAAGAACAAAAAACGAAAGTCAAAAATGTTATGAGTACAGCTAAGGAAAAATCCTGGGAACAATTTGGCACCAAAATGGCATGCGGTACAACCAAATTAAGTAGAAAGACTATATTAAGACTACAAAGAGCAAAAAACGAAAATCAAAAATGTTATAAGTATAGCTAAGGAAAAATCCTGGAAACAATTTGAAACCAAAATGGGAAAAGGATATTCACACAAATCAAAAGTTATTTTTCAAAATTCTAAAGAATGCAAGAGGGACAGAGCAACAAATCAGAAGTAAACCAATTAAAGGCAAAGGTGGAAATGTACTTAATGAAGGGAATCAAATCATCGACAGATTGAAACAGCACTTTGAAGAACTTCTGTATGAGGTCAAAGGCTCTGAAACTTAAGGAAAAGAAATGAACCACTCAGGAGGTACAAAATCAGAAGAAATTCAGATGGATCTCGTGATCGAAGCCATAAGAACACTCAAAAAAGGGAAAGCAGCTGGACAAGAATAACCAAGCTTGGGAGGAGGGCAAAGTACCATTGGACTTTGGACAAAAGGGAGTGTAACAACTACAGGGGAAAAACGTTACTGAGCATATGGTCCAAAATTTAGAAACGAATATAGAAAAGGCAAACAAATGTATCACTAGAGCAGTCACAGAGTGGTTCTAAAAAATGACGCAGTATAAACGACCACATACTTGCCCTAAAGCAAATCGCGGAAAAATCCTTAGAAAGAAATGTTGAAACGTATCAGGCTTTTATAGACCTCAAAAAAACCTTCGACGGAATACCAAGATCTAAAGTGAAAACAATCCTGAGAAAAAGAAATGTGGAGGATAACTGGATAACTGCAATAATAATAATTAGCCTGCACGAAGAGAACAAGAATTATGTAAGAACGGACAACAGACAATCCCAGGAGTTTTCAGTAAATAGTGGATCAAGACAAGGGGCAGTACTAAGTCCAATTCTATTCCACTTGATTCTAGATGATACGATAAAGGAAACAAGACCAAAAACTGCAAAAATGTATGTGGGGCACAGTCATATGAAGCCTGGATATGTAAATGAATGTGCCTTTGCAGACGATCTTGTAATATGTGGATCTCCAAAGCAAGTTTAGAATACAGCATTGAAATCGAGCAACATGAAAATCAATCTGGAGAACACCTAAAGTAATAGTTCGCATATAAACAACATGCTAAATGAAAGACACTGGAACAGTACTTAGGGGTAAATCTTAATAACAAGGATATCACGACACAGAAGTAAATGCAAGACTTGAAAATACTGCAATGCTATACCACAGTCTAAGCAAAACATTTATAGGCAAGAGGAAAATATCAGAGAAGACGCAGACCATGAAGCGCAAAATACAAGCTATGGAAATGATCCTGTACTGAAAATAATTGAACACCGCCAGCTCAAACGGTTTGGACATCTAAGTAGACTAGGAAATGAAAGACCAGTCAAACAAACATGAGAGGCAAGAAGACTTTAAAAAAGGCTCAAAGGAAGACCTAGGAAAACGGACGACTGTATAGAAGGGATTTTGGCAGCAAAAGGGACGAATTTGTCACAGGCAAGAAAATAGGCGAGAAACAAAAAGGAGTAGAGAAATTTTATACATAGCAGCGAGGAACAATAAGAAAAAACATAGCACCTCCGGGTACACGGGGCTAGATTACATATTGTAACGAAGTTACCGAAAAATCCGAAGTTTTAAATACCGTCAGCGAAACGGCACGTCGGCTCGCTATTTAAACAAGGTCGTGCACCTACTCCCACAATTTAAACATTTAACCCTCCGGGAAAAATAGTTTCCAGTGTTCGCGTAATCAGAAAATTAGCGCGCTGCGAATGAAACGATTCCGGAGTCGCTACGACCGGGGTGTCGTACCGGTATGATTCTTACATCATGTTGACCAGTGAAGAAGCGCGCTCCGGACGCCGCCATTCCGGATACAATACGATGCCCGGAGCCGATGTCGCCCCGGTGGGAAGAAAACGCATTGATAAGCACACCTCCCTGCTTCCTTCCTAGTCCTCTCCGGTAACTAACCGCAGTAACAAGGTATCCCGGTTTCTACTGGTCTCCGGGAAGACCGGGTTCACGTGGTCAAACGCTGTCCAATCTTCCGGTACAACCAAACCGGTCTTTTCTGCTAGTTATCCTGTACCCCCCGGACTTCACCACCCCGCCAAGAAACTCAGATAATTGTGTACAGAGTGAATCGCAAATCAGGGTCTGTGAGTGTTGAACCGTGTGAACAGTAGTATACCGGGTGAATTGTAAACGTTGTGTACATGGTGAATCGCGATTTTTGTCATAGAGTAACCGAGTTTCGAAACATTTAACCCCCGTATATGGGGAACGAATGAATAGGTGATTCACATTGGTATACAGTGTGAGCCTGTCACCGAGTTACCGATTATCTAACTTGTAAATATTGTGTATACTGTATTTACTCACTTGGATGCCAGTTTGACGCGATTTATAAAAATTGTCCATTTCGTCTTTTCAAATGTAGTTCAAATTTATTAACGACCAAAAATGGCGTTCAAATGGAAACTCATCCTTGTAAACGAGTTGATTAATATATTATAAAATTTAAAGGGGTTTATTTATCGTAGATTTCGGGTTGTTCTTCACTTTTCTATACTTGTAATCATGGGAACTCTCTCGCCAGATACTGTTGTTCAAATTAATGTTTGTCATGAATTATTCAAATTTGTATTGAGTTAAATTAATTGTTATTGTATGAATTAACCAAATTATTGTTAAAAGTAATGAAATCAGCCACCATTGTTAAACGAGTTAAATTATCAAAAATTGTTACTAGATAAAATGTTCAAAAAGTCAATTATTCATCAAAAGTTCGACCATAAGACCTCTAAAGCAAATACATTGATAAATCCCTAAATTTGTGTTGTTACTCTACGCTCCGCCTCCAACGCTGCGCACCTGCATTCAAAGAACCTGGTTCTGTGTCTGGTAGGTTTGGCTTGAATTTCCCGCCAGTGTTGTCTTATCAAAAAAAAGAACACAACGTAGGTCCGCTCTTCTGTCTTTGTTTCTAGATGATCACGATTCACTGGCCAACCTTTTCAATTTCGCGGTTTGTTCCAAATTTTCAAATTTGACGTTCACAATATCAATAGGGTGATTAATAAACACCGTGTTGAATTTATTTTTCCCTCCCGCCAAACCAGACAGCTGACCCCTGGCGTACCGTACTCCGCCTTCCCGTGGTCCCGTGTAGCATACCACGTAAAAAAACCGACGCTCGAGGGAACCGCCGCGTTTCAAAATTCATATGTCTTTGGGATATAAATACAAAATTGTCAATAATCGCAAACTTTATTCTGACCTTATGTTTTGTCTTTATAAGTTTGACATAAAACGTTGCCCCTGGCGTACCGTACTCCGCCTTCCCGTGGTCCCGTGTAGCATACCACGTAAAAAAACTGACGCTCCAGGGAACCGCCGCGATTCAAAATTCTTTTGTCTTTGGGATATAAATACAAAATTGTCAATAATCGCAAACTTTATTCTGACCTTATGTTTTGTCTTTATAAGTTTGACATAAAACGTTGCGCCGTTATTCTAAAGCTGTTAAATTATAATGAGTTCATCGAAACGTGGTTTGACTTATGCACAACTGGAAAGAATGCTGATTCTGACGATCCAGACGATTCTACGGATGCAATTGCAAATGAAGAAAATTTTGTAGCAGAGTCTGACTCAGTAGGTGAAGAGGATCATGTAGAAATTCAACCTGAAGGAATGTTTTTATACAAATTTGAAGCTCGCAGGGTGAGGTAAAAAGTTTATGTATAGAAAATTAAATGCCTCTTTGGGACTGCTTGTACTAAGTGACTTATGCGAGAAAGAAGACAGCCACGATTCGTAGCAATTTGATGACAAATCAAGCAGCCATCCGTATTTTTGACGCTTTCGTATCAAACTGCCGGAAATTTTTCATGCCTGACCAACCGTTGATGAACAACTTGTAACTTTTCGACAATATATCAGATTAAAGCCTGGCCGTTATGGCATAAGTAGGAGTAGCTGTGGACAATATTTACGGATTGTCAGATGCAGAAAAGCGACTGAACCACAACCTAACAGTTGTGGAAACCCGATAAGGAAAAAGTGCTCTTCAATGTTTATAATTAAATATATAATATTATGTAATCGTTGAACATAAACCGATTGGTACCAAATAAAACCGTGTGTAATGCACCGATTTTTATAATTGTTTTGTTTTATGAAAGAGATTGATAATATCCATCAGTAGATTACTTTTAATTTTCAGAAATTTCACAGGTTCATTGATTATTTGCATTTTCTTTTCGGCGAAGAGCAGTTGACTTGAATGAGCGTGGGTCTTCTCAGTAAGAAGCTGGCTAACTGGATGTTGTATATTATGTGTGCGCATGTCTGAATAAAGAGGCGCATTGTACAGTCCGCCCTACAGTCGGCCAGTTGTTGGAACCAACACTAAATTTATATCACTTTTACATTGATTCGATTACCAATCCAATACATATACACCAGTCGAATTTCGATCGTGACTGGCGATCACGAGTTATTATTATTACATTATTTGTACACTGTACTATAAAGTCAAGTGACATTGACAGTGATTCCACGCTCCTCTGTACTATATAGCTCAAACTGCATAGATAATACAATAATATTTTTTTCTGAACTTGTCATATAGTGGAGTTAAAATGCCACATAGGTGAGTCAGACGAATAGGTTTTTTCAATACTATATCCGCACAATATGGCTTTAAATTTTTTTGATGAGCAGTCCCGGATCAAGGCCTAATTAAGAGTACAACACAGTGACATAAACACGGATTAGCTGTTTGAACAGGCTTTGATCGGATTGACGGCAAATTAATTGTGCCACATGACAGTCGAGTGGCTTGTTCCTGAAACCCGCTGCAAATCCTCTTTCGTTTGCTCTAAGCCGCCTGGCGCTCCGACCTACCGAATAGGATTACAGCCCCCATGTTAGAGCAAACGCCCACGAAAAACCGAAATAAACTTTTTTATCGTTGCTGCTGGATAGTTCTGAAATAACTTTGACTTTGACTTTCCAACTTATGAAGTTACAGTTCCGTTTTTAAATTGTATGTTAAATAATATTAAAACCCCTTTTGCAAACACACCCTCAAAGAAGTTTTATTTACATGTTTATATCACAAATTCAATGGACATCGGCGGACCGCACACGAACCAAAGACCCCAAACATTTGATATTTACTGAAGATGTTTGTATCCACATTTCTTTTTATGCATCAAACGAAACCTGTAAATACCCATCAACGCAAACAAACAACTCAAAGGTCCCTAATTTACAGCTTCATTGCTCACTCGACGGTCACCTTTCTTGCACGAACGAAAAAAATCACTTTTAATGTTTATATTTACGGCACCATCGAATGAAGAGCGCGTAACAAAAATTTTATACCTTTTCGTACCTCGTAAAAATGCACGGCGGTTCCGAGAAAGACCAAAGAAAAGAAAGAATAATAATGTCCACACGTTTAGTTTTATTGACCAATCAAGAAGTGGCGGCTCAATCAAAAGCGCCGTTGGGGTGGATTTTTACGGAAAAAACGCCAAAAAGTCGCACTTAAATAAAATTTATGGCGTCAATAACGGCCGGATGATGCTTTAAACAAATAATAAAGTCTAACAACGTGAAGGGTGCGTTCTCACATCGATATGTGAGGGGTGATACGGGATACAGGGGGTTTGAAAAAAGATTGTTATCGGGTATTTAGTGCGATTTGTCTAATGAATGAAGGAGCGGGTTGCAATGAACGAAGAGAGCGTGTGGGAAAGATAAAGGTATTGGGAAAACCTTCCCTCTTATTTTGGTCAGTCGAAGAAAAAATCGCGCCGTTCCATTATTACGAGTATTAACCTTTTGCATTCCCATAATGGAAAAATAAAACTAGAAAGTGCTTTGATCTATACTTGTAAGCAACTGTACGACACTTGTATTTGGGTCACATGCAGTACAGTAATACGTCTTTATAGACATCACCTATTACGTTGTCAAATAGCGTCATAAATCTAAATTACCTACAGTTTTCCTCAGACTAAACTTTGGCTACATCAGTGGTGCAATTTATAATTAACTATGACATCTGAGGCTATCCATACAAATTTATGGCAAAACATATTACATATAGTGCTACGTGATAAGGAGCTGCACATTATATCCTAGATCGTCTAGAACTCTAACGAGAAATGAAAGTGAGCAAAAGTTTTCTTCAGGACAATTCAGTTTAACATCATTATTGTTCAGTTAACTTTCCCCCAAATATTGAAATACATTTTTACTCTAACTAAACGATAATAATCGCTCAAACCGAAAGCGTAATTTATAATGACGACATTACTTTTTATTACGTGAACGTCAGATGGTGCTCGTTTGGGACAGCATCTTCAGGTGTGTTATTTATGTTTATGGGGTTCTGCTGTCATCGATTTGGGCAGCCGATATGGCCAGTCCGGACCTCGTCTAATATATTTTGTTTAGCGAACGACATTTTCGACCCGAAGGAATGCGATCGGATCCCTCGTTATGGTATCTGACCCAATTAAAGAGAACCATCGGTACGGAATTTCAGAGGTAGCGGGTTTGAACCCCGCCCAGGACTTTGTTTTTTGGCCTTTGAATTAAGATTAACGGTTTCGTCTGATTCGGATTTAGATCGGGGGAATTCTTTGAAATGCTGTGATTTCTGTTGGTTCTATCATAAACATGCGGGAGATGGGGGTTTAATTGGGATGTTTCGTTGTTCCTTTTTCGTTTTATTGGTATATTTATAGCAATTGGGTAATCAATTTTAAGACTATGTAGAACCAAGCCGGCACAGATAAACGTAACCAGAACGAAAAGCAAATACACCAAATTATAGAGTAACAGATTAGAAACATACCCACAAAAATTGAAATTAATGTCAGAGGCATAAATGAAAATGAAACCATAAAATCAGTAAGGACTGACCTCTATAATAAAATGTTAGAGAAATTAAATGCTACAGGTCTATTTTGCAAAATAAGACAAATTAATAAGAAGGAACAAACAGTTGGAGAGTTTAACGCAAGAGTAGGAAAATCCAGATTTATCTTTTTACTGTTAATGACATCCTGGTCGTAATGGAGAAGGAAAGAAAAGAGACCAAGACTAGCAAAAACGGTCTAAAATCTAAAACGTTGGTGTGTAAGAATGTATAAAGAATATCAAACTCAAAGAAAAATTGTGGAAAATTTAGCAAGAGATGAAATCACAAACTATAAAAGAGACACCAGAATAAAGGAAAATACTTAACTAATGTTGAAACATAGATATGAACCCAGTAGAAAAGTAAAATTATAGCTCAAAATCTAAAATCTATTTTCTGTACCAATCAAAATCAACTAAACATTAAAAAGTTACTCACCTAGGTTGGCCGTCATCCCTTCCAAGTCTTTAGGTTTCCGCTTCCTCGGCCTGCCCTTCTGCCTGGGCGTTGTGGGCGCCCCATTGAAAAAAGGAACTTTACCAACGGGCTCGACCGGAGTCGGTGGAGGTATTTGATGGTGGAATTCCGGGCTGGGAAACGGCGGGGGGTAGTGGTGCAGACCGGGCGGGAACATCCCCGGAGGCATCGCCTCCGTCAAGGGCATCTCGAAATGTAACCTACACAACACCGCCCCGTCTCTCATCCCGAAATGGTCGCCTTTGGTTAAAGGTGAGTTGCAGACGGCGCAGGAAAAACAGTGGACGTGGAAGACCAAGTCGCGGGCCCTCATCACCAGCTCCGAAGAGATGATCGTTGCTTGGCAGCGGGCACATCTCTTCATGCCGAACAGCCTGGAAAGAAGGAAATCGATTTAGTAAAATAATAAAATACTTCAATCTATTAAATGTATGAAGTTAAAAGTGAAGAAGAATTTACATAGCTTCTCTTTGCTGCTCCAGATGGAACTAATACTTTCTGATACCTGACAAAACGTGACTAAACAAAAAGGTCAACTTTGAAAAAAAATTAACACGTATGTACCTACTACCGAAGAAAAGAAAATAGCATAGTAAATTTTGAGCTGATAAATTTGTTATTTGGTGTTATGTTATGTTATTGCTTTTTTCTTCCCAGATTGTTTTTTATGATTATTTCTCTCTCGTGTCTTGTTGTTTCTATACTCCAACTATTATAGTCTTCTTTCGCTCTTCCTTTCTGCTGCTTGGCATCTCCATACGTAGTCTCTCGGCATTCTCTTTCTATGTTTTGCCTTTCTTTTTCATGTACCCACGTTTCTACCATTCCAATTATGTCAATTTCGCTTATACACCTACTTCCAAAAATCTACTCCTTTGAATACCTTATTTTGTTTGGCGTTCCGTATTCTTTTCCTTTTTCGGCCTTTTCCTTTTTGCTTAAAAATTTTTCCATCCGCCCGGTTTTGTCAGTTCAACTCCGCCAATTTCCTTCTACCTAAAGTTTCCTATAGCTTATTCTTACCATCTTTCCTTCTTCCCTTTCACTCTTCGCTATCGATCTTATCTTTTCCTGTATCTCTGTTTTTTTCCTTGTTAAATCGTTGTTTATGAAAATTTTTGACCCTGCCCTATTTCTCAGTTTCTCTTTGCTTTCCATGACGTTCTGCTCTTGTTCCCATGTCTCGATTTTCGATACCTACTATCATGTCTTCTTCCTTTATAGCATAGGCTTCTGTTATTTTCACTTTTCTTTTCAATGCCTCTTCAGCCCACTTCTTGTCTTCGGTCTCAGGGAGTCTCAGGGAGGCGGAAATATTATCGAATTACAAAATACTCGAAATGTGTACAGAGCAGATTGAGTGAAAATTAGTTTTTCCGTGGATTATTGAAATTGTGTATTTCGGTATTTTATTGTTCAACATTTTGTAGTTTCTATGATTTGTTTTTCGATATTTTGTACTTTTGATATTTTGTACTTTCGACAAATTGTGTTCGATATTTTGTATTCGATAATGTTTCCGCCTGCCTTAGTCTCAGGTCTGCTATTACTATATTAATTCTTTTTTCGCCTCTTTCTATTGCTTCCATCTTCATCTCTATCTCTCCTATCTCTTTTTCTAGGAAGATTTTCTCTTCTATTCATTTTTTCTCTTTTTCTTCCCTTGTCTTCTTCAGTTGGTTTATTTCTCTCTTCAGTTCTTCCATATCTCCCCTGAGCTGTCTGTTAATCAGCTCTCTGATTTCTTTACTAGTTTTTCGGATCGTCCAGGATTGCTCAGGATTATTTTGAGCTCCTTCTAACTTCTCAGAAATGCGCAAGTTTCCTCAGGACGGTTTAAGCCCATTCAGGTTTTTTTAGGATTTCTCAGGACCTTTAAGGATACTTCAGGATTCCTCAGAATTGATCAGAAACCAATTTGGAATTTTTAGGATCGTCCAGGATTACTCAGGATTATTTTGAGTTCCTTCAAACTTATCAGAATTTCGCAGGTTTTCTCAGGACTATTTGAGACCCTTCAGATTTCTTTAAGACTTTTCAGGACTCTTCAGAATACTTTAGGTTTCCTCACAATGTATCAAAACTCCTTAGGAATTTTTAGGATCGTCCAGGATTGCTCAGGATTATTTTGAGTTCCTTCTAAGTGCTCAGAAATGCGCAAGTTTCTTCAGGACGGTTTAAGCCCCTTCAGGTTTTTTTAGGACTTCTGAGGACCTTTAAGGATACTTCAGTATTGCTCAGAATTGATCAAAAACCACTTTGGAATTTTTAGGATCGTCTAGGATTACTCAAGATTATTTTGAGTTCCTTCGAACTTTCATTTTCTTCTTGACTTCTTCTTTGCTCTAGTACTCTTACTGTTTCCTGGCTTTTTTGGGATGCTTCTGGGCTTTTTTCTAGCTCTTTCTTCTTTTAGTTCCCTCTTTATTTTCTTCTTGAAATTTATCCTTTGTTTTCCACTTGTCTCTTTCCTGTTCGTAATCCTTTACACTATGCACTGTTAGTTGTCGGCGTTCTTTGTTACTGTCATTTTTCCACTCCTCAACCCTTTCCCTTCTTCGCTGTTTTATTCACTTTTATATGTTTTATTTACTTTATTTTGATCAATTTTCTCCTCGTCACTTCTATTCACGTGTTCTCCTGTCGGTCGGTAATCTAGGAATCCTTTTTTTTTATTGAACTCTGTTTAAAATAAGCAATAGCAGATAAGTAGTACCTTTTATTATTTATGACTTTCATATAAAAGGTTTCTGTAAAATAATTAGGGGAGTAATTTTCTAAGCTTTTTGCATTCGGTAATGCAATAATTTTCTCGATGTAGAATAGAACGTGAAGGGAAAAATATATCTGATGTACAGTTGCGGTTACAGAATTTCGTCAGGAATTGTCACTCATCTGACATCTATTGTGAAACAGTCTTTAATTATTCCTAACCTTATTGTGGTTCGGGGTATGCCTAATTCTGCCGCATTGTTTGTTGAAGACACGCCATCTTCCGCAAGGTGTATTATTCTAAATTTATTAAAATACTGCTGGCATTTTGACAAGCACTTCAACGTCACAGACGAAAATTTTAGCTTCATAATGATTCGTGTTCGTAATTCTTCTCCTCCTAAACGGCTGGACCGATTTTGATGAAATTTTTTGTGTGTGTTTAAGTGTATCCCTGGACAGTTCTTAGCCACAGTTGGACTCGGTAGGTGACGATCCAGCTTTTTTTTATTTTCTGACCGATATTTTTTACTTCACTGTCACGGTCTCTGCTTCTCCAAGGGAACGTGGATGCAACTTTCTGATGCAACCTATGAGATGGCGCTGATGTACTCTCTCAGTTCAAGAGACTTGTAAGTAATCTTGTAAACAAAGTGTTTATAAATAATTCCTACTTTATGTAGACTTCTACTGAGAGAACTTGATGTATGAATCGTTGTCATATAATTATTGCAATTTTATTAACAAACTTCTTTTCTTCATGACGACGACAGGAAAGGAGAGAAAATGTCGGCGTTGATGCATCTAGTTAGTGCCATCAGCAAACAATAAAAACCGCTATAAATAATAGGAAAATGTGCATGAAAACCCGCAATAACAATAACCCGTTTCCGCCTGATGACCCCGCGATGAGGCTAGATAGAAGTGCGTGCGGGTTAAATTATGATGTAATAAAATAAATGAAGCGGTTCACAGCGCCGACCCGGCCACGACGCGTACTATCCACTCATAAATTCCCACTTAATTAGATATTCCCGAGTAAAACAATAGTACATTCATTCATTCATGCCGGTGTGCTCGCTCTTGCAATTTTATGTTTCCTAAATTAGGTGTTAGATATTATCGGAAGTGGCCGAAACCATGACAAACATCGGAGTTTTTCATGATATAGAAGCCTAAATTATACGTTTACCACAACACCGCGGAATAATTTGTTTCTATTTAACGGTCTGGCTTTTTGTTTTCTTTTATTCTTTATTGCTTATCTTGACGAATTTGGACTGTTGAAATTACACTGGTTGTTATCTCATGCGCATATTCATTCATCTTGTCGTAAATCTCGCGTGGTGGCTTCGCGTACCTCTTCCTATTTCCAAAAAGTTACGGGTCTTTCGCTGCGTGTGAGGTTAGGAAGATCAGACTGGTGGGTAATGTCTCTGAATGTATATGTAAATATACCGGGTGTAGAGTGGATTTTGAGACATAGGAAAACGCATATTTAGGAATATTGGCTCCCCTAATGAATTCAGATAAAAATCTTAAACATTTTCACTTAGCGTTTGGTTTTTAAGGGCGGTCACACACGTTCAGTTCCAACTGACAGTTTGAAGCACACACACGTACAGTTCAATTAGTTTTTACGGATTCGAGGAAACAGGACGATTTGGCCGCTCTCGGTGTAATTTTACAAAAAAGAGCGTAAACAGTGGTGCAAGATATCCATTAAATATTAAATCTTCTCAGATTGGCACAAATACACGCAACGATCACCTAAACAATCCAGTTGAAAAAATTGAAATTTCATTCGTCTCAGTTTAACTGTCAGTTGAAACTGAACGTGTGTGGCTGCCCTAATATTATTGTTTTTATCACCATTGATTATCACGTAGATAAGGGACGTGTGTTGTTCGCACGAGTGGTCAGATCAGAGTACTGTTTAAATTCTATGTGGACCACAAAAGTGAAGAGCCCTTTTGTTTGCTTATAACTTATATGCGAGTAAATTATTGAAATAAAATTTTGTCAAACGCAAGAAAAAGCATTTGTGATTTCCACATTAAAATTCGCTGTAGCTTAAGCACCTACTTAACATAATTATTATCAATTATTCCATCATGTCGGGGAGCCACAATTACATATTTACACCATGTAATGTTTCCTCATTATTCATGATTTTTTTCTAGTTAAAATATAATTTCCTCTGGCTCCTGAAGTTATTGCTCTTCATAATTATCATTGATGCCGATCATTGATAAACTGCGACAAATTGAAAACGCTATTATGACAAACGAGTAAGTGGTTGAGAAATCGGAGCAATAACAACATTGTAATAGAACTGCCGCCTGGCTGATTATATCTTGTAGCTGTGAATTAAAAACGTGATGTGGATGATTACAAAGTGTTGAGAGATGAGATGCGGAATAAACAATTTGCGAGCTTTGAGTTTAATTGAAACTGTGATTTATATTATGTGTACATAACACGTATATATCCAATTACGACAACGTTTGAATACAGATTTATTGGTGGTAATTACATCTATTATTTATTTTTTAATTGTGTTTGTTTAGCTGCGAGGTGTATACTATTTTAACAGTTGTAAACAAAACGTGAAAAAATGTATCGCGTTATTTATAAAGTATTACACATATTTGCATTGAATTGAAAATTATTTTTGGTTATAAACATACATTCTTTCATTTATGACTGCATCGGAATTTTAAAAACAAAATCATTAATAAATGGCTATTAAACACTAGAAACTATGTTATATTCTGTCGGCGTGTCTCTCTTAAATAAATATGTGAGAGTGCAAATATAATGTTGAAAGTTGAAAAGTTATTTAAATTTTTCAGGTTGTCACGTTCGAATGTGTCATTTTAATATTTGATAATTGCAAACTGGAAAATTGATCGAGATCTTAAGTTTCAAATTGTACGACTCCAAATTTTAAGATTTTAAGATTCCCGGATTCCAAGAAGAATCTAAAAATATTCCAAAATTCCAAAATTGTATGATCCTAAGATTCCAGAGGTCCAGGGAAGAATTACAATATTTCAAGAATAGGATTATAACAAAACACCGAGTTTCAGAGTATTTTCAGATTGCAAAAACTTCGGGTTTCCAAATTCGGCTTTCCAAAAAAGGCCCGAGATTCAACTTCTAAATATTTAGTAATTTTAATCCAAGTAGTTTTGAAAATTGTGAGCTCACACGATTTCAAAATTCGAATGTTTTCAAATGTTAGGTCTTCTTAAGGATTCTATGGTTCCAAATTTTAAGCTCCAAGGTTCCTACAGGCTTTCAAAATTCTGCCATTTCTAGTTTTCATCCAATGTTCTGAGAATCCAGAATTTTAAGACTTTAAGATTCTCAACTTTAAAGATGCCAAGATTCCCGGATTCCAAGAAGAATGTAAAATATTCCAAAAGTCCAAAATTGTATGATCCCAAGATTCCAGAGGTCCAGGGAAGAATTACAATTTTTCAAGAATAGGATTATAACAAAACACCGAGTTTTAGAGTATTTTCAGATTGCAAAATCTTCGGGTTTCCAAAAAAGGCCCGAGATTGAACTTCAAAATATTTACTAATTTTAGATCCAAGAAGTTTTGAAAATTGTGAGCGCACACGATTTTAAAATTCGAATGTTTTCAAATTTTAGGTCTTCTTAAGGATTCTATGGTTCCAAATTTTAAGCTCCAAGGTTCCTACAGGCTTTCAAAATCCTGTCATTTCTACTTTTTATCCAAGGTTCTGAGAATCTAGAATTTTAAGATTTTAAGATTCTAAACTTTGAAGATGCCAAGATTCCCGGATTTCAAGAAAAATCTAAAAATATTCCAAAATTCCAAAATTGTGTGATGCCAAGATTCCAGAGGTCCAGGGAAGAATTACAATATGTCAAGTATAGGATTATAACAAAACACCGAGTTTCCGAGTATTTTCAGATTGCAAAAACTTCGGGTTTCCAAATTCGGCTTTCCAAAAAAGGCCCGAGATTGAACTTCGAAATATTTAGTAATTTTAAATCCAAGAAGTTTTGAAAATTGTGAGCTCACACAATTTTAAAATTCGAATGTTTTCAAATTTTAGGTCTTCTTAAGGATTCTATGGTTCCAAATTTTAAGCTCTAAGGTTCCTACAGGCTTTCAAAATTCTGTCATTTCTACTTTTTATCCATTGTTCTGAGAATCTAGAATTTTAAAATTCTAACTGAAGATGTCAAGATTCCCGGATTCCAAGAAGAATCGAAAAATATTCCAAAATTGCAAAATCCCAAGATTCCAGAGGTCCAGGGAAGAATTACAATATTTCAAGAATAGGATTATAACAAAACACCGAGTTTCAGAGTATTTTCAGATCGCAAAAACTTCGGGTTTCCAAATTCGGCTTCCCAAAAAAGGCCCGAGATTGAACTTCTAAATATTTAGTAATTTTAGATCCAAAAAGTTTTGAAAATTGTGAGCTCACACGATTTTAAAATTCAAATGTTTTCAAATTTTAGGTCTTCTTAATTATTCTATGGCTTCGAATTTTAAGCTCCAAGGTTCTTACAAGCTTTCATAATTCTGTCACTTCTACTTTTTATCCAATGTTCTGAGAATCTAGAATTTTAAGAATCTAAACTTTGAAGATGCCAAGATTCCCGGATTCCAAGAAGAATCTAAAAATATTCCAAAATTCCAAAATTGTATGATCCCAAAATTCCAGAGGTCCAGGGAAGATTTGCAATATTTCAAGAATAGGATTATAACAAAACACCGAGTTTCAAAGTATTTTCAGATTGCAAAAACTTCGGGTTTCCAAATTCGGCTTTCCAAAAAAGGCCCGAGATTGAACTTCTAAATATTTAGTAATTTTAGATCCAAGAAGTTTTGAAAATTGTGAGCTCACACGATTTTAAAATTGAAATGTTTTCAAATTTTAGGTCTTTTTAAGGATTCGATGTTTCCAAATTTTAAGCTCCAAGATTCCTACAAGCTTTCAAAATTCTGTCATTTCTACTTTTTATCCAATGCTCTGAGAATCTAGAATTTTAAGATTTTAAGATTCTCAACTTTAAAGACGCCAAGATTCCCGGATTCCAAGAAGAATGTAAAATATTCCAAAAGTCCAAAATTGTATGATCCCAAGATTCCAGAGGTCCAGGGAAGAATTACAATATGTCAAGTATAGGATTATAACAAAACACCGAGTTTCCGAGTATTTTCAGATTGCAAAAACTTCGGCTTTCCAAAAAAGGCCCGAGATTGAACTTCTAAATATTTAGTAATTTTAGATCCAAAAAGTTTTGAAAATTGTGAGCTCACACGATTTTAAAATTCAAATGTTTTCAAATTTTAGGTCTTCTTAATTATTCTATGGCTTCGAATTTTAAGCTCCAAGGTTCTTACAAGCTTTCATAATTCTGTCACTTCTACTTTTTATCCAATGTTCTGAGAATCTAGAATTTTAAGATTCTAAACTTTGAAGATGCCAAGATTCCCGGATTCCAAGAAGAATCTAAAAATATTCCAAAATTCCAAAATTGTATGATCCCAAAATTCCAGAGGTCCAGGGAAGATTTACAATATTTCAAGAATAGGATTATAACAAAACACCGAGTTTCCGAGTATTTTCAGATTGCAAAAACTTCGGGTTTCCAAATTCGGCTTTCCAAAAAAGGCCCGAGATTGAACTTCTAAATATTAAGTAATTTTAGATCCAAGAAGTTTTGAAAATTGTGAGCTCACACAATTTTAAAATTCGAATGTTTTCAAATTTTAGGTCTTCTTAAGGATTCTATGGTTCCAAATTTTAAGCTCCAAGGTTCCTACAGGCTTTCAAAATTCTGTCATATCTACTTTTTTTCCAATGTTCTGAAAATCTAGAATTTTAAGATTTTAAGAATATAAACTATGAAGATGCCTAGATTCCCGGATTCCAACAAGAATCTAAAAATATTCCAAAATTTCAAAATTGTATGATCCCAAGATTCCAGAAGTCCAGGGAAGAATTACAATATTTCAAGAATAGGATTATAACAAAACACCGAGTTTCAGATTATTTTCAAATTGCAAAAACTTCGGATTTCCAAATACGGCATTCCAAAAAAGGCCCGAGGTTGAACTTCTACATATTTAGTAATTTTAGACCTAAGAAGTTTTGAAAATTGTGAGTCATTTCTACTTTTTATCCAATATTCTGAGAATGTAGAATTTTAAAATTTTAAGATTATACGCCACTTTTGTACTCAAAGATCGAAGTCACGACTCTAAAAAATCTTAGACTCTAAAAGCTTCAAAATTCCATATTGAATTCCCATATTTAATCCAATAAAAAGGGAAAAAAAAACTAATTGAATAATCAATGAACTGTCTAACAATAAAAGCTGGAAACAAGAAAGGGGTTGCAGCAAATGGCTGGAGTTTCTAAGAAAATAATTACGTAGGATTTTAGAACAAAAGATTAAAAAAACTAAAGTAAAAGTAAAGAAATCAAAAATCCATCCTTCAAACTTTGGATATCTGAGGCATACACCAAAAGTATTTACTGATCACAGGGCATTGTGACAAAATAAAAAGAAATCTTGAAGGAACTGAATAACGTAATCACCATCGGATCCAAAAAAGCTCATGAAGGGTGCCTTGGGAAAACGAATGTTTACAAACGTGTGTCGCTTCTTATTACATGGGTTGAAATATGAGACCGTCAGCACTTGTGACAGTTGATCTGAATTAATAATCTTGGTTTTGTGATCGCGTCGTCTCCCGAAGTTTTTCAGGTGTTTTCACTTTTCACGGCCCATCGTCCGCACCGTCGATGCGGATTATTGGGTTTTAGCCAAAGTGGTTGATGGATGCGGCTATTTGCGGCCTCTTTAACGTTATAACCGTATAAACTGTGAGCCGATCAGTTGAATGGGCTCACTCGGGCATATGTTACATATTATACCCGTGTTTGAGTCAACAGGGGGCCGGCTATTATTCCCTGTACAAATCAAACCGTTCCTTTATCTATTTATCTCCGACTGTGCTGCAACACATCGACGAAAAATAAAGAACATTGTAGACGGAGTAGCATCTTTAAATGGGATTTCACAATTTGTTTCTCCTAATTTTAAATAGAAGGGGGGCCATAAAAAACAGAGAAACTTTAATTAGGCAATCTTGAACAGAATTTATTAGTAATTTATGTCGTAGCCCCGTTTTATTTAAATTTTTAATTGCGGAGAGGTGAATTCGATTGATAGCTTGCACGCAATGCACGTGGACTAGTCCAAAATGTGAACTGAAGACATCATATGTCACGAGGTTGAAGCAGTAATAAATTCATATTAAAGCACCATGTATAGCAAACTACTTAACCAAAAATTTACATAATCGTTTAATGCAGATTACAGTGTTTAAGAATCAATTAAAGTGAGCGACAAATTCTCCTTGTAACAGGCACTCAACTTCGGAGACTTCTAACAGACCATGACGAATTTTTAGATGTTGAAACTAGATCGCGTGACAGACAGCTGTCAATAACGAATAAAAGTGTGTCTTAACCCATTTAATTTTCTCAGTTTACCCAACAATGCAGAAAGGTAAAAAATTTAGATATTTATTACATCGACCTAAAATTCTAATGATCTTGCGTTGTAAAACTGCGTACCCAACACCCGAAAAGCTCGAGCTTCCTGAAACTGGAGATTTCAACGCCCAGCTCGGCCACAAAAGCCATTCCGCTACATCTGTATCCGAATCTGCTTAGGGCCGGCAAATCTGCACAGAGGCGGCTTTCATTGCGGGCATTGTGCGTGCGTAAGAGTCCGCAGGGGGCACGGGGCCCCCCGCCGTTAACGCACACACAACAATGTGCTTTTTTATGCCCCATTGTACGGTGTGTTTGTACGACTGTATTTTTATTTCGTTGTTTGTTTCTTTGACTGTTTCCCCTTTCGTGTGAACGGACCGGATCATTTCCATATTAATATCCTTCATGGGCGATTGATTTGGAAATCGGCGCGGAGCGGAAGCTGACGGTGGGATGCTGGAGATTACTTAATTCACCGGCGCTCCGGAAAGTTTCTTCGGTAATGTTTATTGAAGCAAGAAGGTCTCAGATCTGATATTTCATTAGACTGCATGTCGCCACTAGAGGAAACTAACTCTCCTTTTATAAAAGAAATGTATCCAAAAATTAAAGAACAATAGATTAGAACTTTCAAGTATATAATGTAATATTTAATGACAATTCAAAGAATCTAGTCTTAAAATTATACAATGTACAATCTGTTAATTCTGAAATCTATAAACCGCGGAATATCAAAATCTTTAAAGCGGAAAGATTTTGAAATAAAAAAAAAAACATATTGCATTCGAACTCTTTTTGTTTATTTGAAATTTTATCGGCTGAACAGTACAAATAAATTGTTATACTTACATGCTGTTATTCTATTGAAATGTAAAAATTAAAATCTATGCACTAACAGAAAATATTTCTTTAAACGTTATTATTTTTTTTATTATTGAGGTTTATAAATCATAGAAATTTTAATTCCTGCGATTTTGAGAGTTGGGAATTTAAACTCTTGAAATGCATCCTAATTTGAGAGGTTGACATTGTTGTTATATAGAATCCTAATCGGGTCAAGTAAACAGAGATTTTAATTATTTTCTACCCGTTAGAATTTTAGTTGAACCGGCGCCTCCACCATTTCCAATATTTTTTAATAGTCATTTTACTCAAAATCTGATACTGGGATGTTATAGAAAAGTGATTTATTGGTTGTACGGTTTATCAATTTCACGTCAAAGAAAAGTATGTCATTATAATATGATTAACTGTCTTACCAACGTAACAACAAAAAATGTCATAATTCACAATGCGCAACAAATTCTTTAAAAAAATTCAGATCTCCAAACAAAATTTAATAGCAACATTATGTGAAAACTATAATGTTATCTGAAGAACAGAACAAATGATAACAAAATTTCTAAGGCAGAAGCAACGGCAATTATTAGCGCACCAAAGAAGACTAAAATAAAAATCAAAGAGCTTATTGTCGGGCAACTGAAAATTACATCCGATTACATTTTTTAGGAAGGTCACACTGTTTCAACGGAGGTAAAAGATTATGTCGACCAATAAAAGTGTTTGCAGAAGATAAAAAGCAATTATAGTTCGACACTGTCGGAATTTTCAAATTTTCGCTTGTGTAAACACTGTCATGAAATATTAAGAATGTCAGACAAACGTCATACTATTTTATGGCTTGCCGGGGTTGTGTCGAACTATAAAAAATTGTATTACACTCGTTCCTGTGTAGATTAGATGCTTTCCGGCACTCGGGGCTTAAAGAAATTTACACAGGAACTTGTATAACAACATATCTACTATTTATACGTGTGTAGTTTTATTTCGTTTGGAGGGAGATGAATAAATTACTTAATAACGTGCTATCATCAAAACACGTCTTTCTTAGTGGAAAAGCCTGCATTTAATAAATCGTACTAAACCTCTATCGGCTTAATTTTTATTGTTTTCAATATACATACATGAATACCTTATCTACATCCTGATTGCGTGATTCAACGAGAAAATGCATCACTCAGAAAGCACTCTAGTAAGCTCAGGCGCCGCAAGTTGAGCTTTTTCATTTATGCGAATAATAATTATTCGCTAAAGGTAGACCTGCATTAAATCAACACAAAAAATGAGTAACGACCAGCGGAAACGATATACCATTGGTATAAAACTGGTAGTAAAACTTGCGACTTGCAGGTTTCCTTTTTTACACGCGCTCTAGTTCATTTTTTCCTGATTAGATACACATTGCGATAATTACGCGACGCCGTTACTTTATCAAAAAACTCGCCAGCTGTGCAAACGGTAAATAAAAAATCTTCTTGACAAGTGTCTTTGCCACACATTAACCTCGACGAAAGACGCATTGTAGATGATTAGCACGGCGTTGACAGAATTGTGGGCGAAGGCAAACAAACCCCCGGCTCGTAAACGCCGCAACACGAGGAAGTCAATCATTAAAGGTAAGAAAGAACAGATCGTCGCGACGCTATTTTCGTTATATGTCCCGATCTGACAGCGTCCAAACTAAGGCGCGGAGGTGCGCCATGGTTTTATTTTCGGAATGATGCGTTTGTGCGGGGGGGAGCGCTTGTCGCACGCTAATTACACGCTAGCGGCCAATGTAAACAGCGAGTGTCGATCGAGTGACGCCAAGCGTGAGAAGAAGTGGCGGTAGGGTGGCGAGGAGCGATTAGAAGCGAAGATATTTCGCAAAACAGAAAAATATTCAAATGAGTGATGGCGGTAATTAGTTCGTTGGTTAGTTAGTTAGAGGTCTCTGGAAGTATAAATTTTAGATTTCTGCAAATGCCGCGATGCAGGTGCTATCAAAGAGAAGTTGACGACATCTGTTACTCACTGATCGTAAAAAAAACTGTGTACGCATTTTTGCATTCTTGTGGAAAAATTCTAAAAGCGCACACTAGCTTGGATCGGATTTGTTCTTCTCTCAGTCCATTATTCACAATTTATGTTCAGCAGCTTTAATTTGTGTTTATGAAATAAGTGACATAATTAGAGTTAGTGCTCCATAACGAAATCATTACTTACTTTTAATTTTCAATTTTTTTTTTTTTGCTTACAAACAACTGGTGAATTATCTTTGTAATGATATTAAAAATTAAAACAAAGCTTTACAAAAATGTATAAATATATTTATATACAAAAAGCTTCTTTGAATGGTAAGCATAATTTGATCCAAAAATATAAAAGAGCAGACTAAATAATTGCACCAAGGATCCAGTTACGATTTCTGCAAAAGTGGCTAAAAACACGTCCATAACTCAGTTTTAGATTCATAGGTTCTAAGGTTCTGAATCTGTTAAATTTTCAGTTTCTTAAGTTTTTAAATTCTCAGGTTCTTAGGTTTTCAGGAGCTTTGGGGTTCAAAAATTTTCAGGTTCACGAAAGTTATAGGTTCGTTGGTTCTCAGGTTCACTAAGTGTAAAGTTTTCAGGTTCTGTGATCCTGAGATTTTTAAGTTTCTAGATTCTCGGGTTCTGAAATTTTCAGGTTCTCAGTGTTCTAGGTGCATTGGTTCTCAGGTTTCCAAATTCTTTGATACTGAGATTCTTAAGTTTCCACCTTATCGGGTTCTTACGTTTTCATGAGCTTCTCGAATCCCTAAATTTTCAGTTTCTTAAATCTTCAGATTCTCAGTTTTAGTTTTAGATCCTGAGATGTTTATGATTTTAAATTCTAGGGTTGTTAGGTTTTCAGGATCTTTGGGGTTCACACATTTTCAGGTTCACGAAAGTTTTAGGTTCGTTGGTTTTCAGGTTCACTAACTCTTAAGTTTTCAGATTCTGTGATCCTGAGATTCTTAAGTTTCTAGATTCTCGGGTTCTGAAATTTTCAAGTTCTCAGCGTTCTAGGTGCGTTGGTTCTCAGGTTTGATACTGAGATTCTTAAGTTTCCACCTTATCGGGTTCTCAGGTTTTCATGAGCTTCTCGAATCCCTAAATTTTCAATTTCTTAAATCTTCAGATTCTCAGAGTTTTTGTTTTAGATCCTGAGATGTTTATGATTTTAAATTCTTGGGTTGTTTAGTTTTCAGGAGCTTTGGGGTTCCAAAATTTTTAATTTCGTCAATTTTCAGGTTCTCAAGGGTCTTCGAATCATTGGTTCTCAGGTTCTCATATTGTGAAGTTTTCAAGTTCTTTGTTTCTGCGATTCTTAGGTATTCAGGAGCTTCTCGGGTTGCGAAGTTTTCAATTTTTTTAAATTTTCAGTTTCCTTGATTCTTAAGTTTCTAGCTTTTCGGGTTACGAAATTTTCAGCTCCTCACAGTTTTAGATTCATAGGTTCTAAGGTTTTCAGTGTGTTTCAGTTTCTTAAGTTTCTAATTCTCGGGTTCTTAGGTTTTCAGGAGCTTTGGGTTTCCAAACTTTTCAGGTTTACGAAAGTTTTAGGTTCGCTGGTTCTCAGGTTCACTAATTGTTAAGTTTTCAGGTTCTGTGATCTTGAAATTCTTAAGTTTCTAAATTCTCGGGTTCTGAAATTTTCAGGTTCTCTGATAGATACTGAGATTCTTAAGTTTCCACCTTATCGGGTTCTTAGGTTTTCATGAGCTTCTCGAATCCCTAAATTTTCAATTTCTTAAATCTTCAGATTCTCAGAGTTTTAGTTTTAGCTCCTGAGATGTTTATGATTTTAAATTCTCGGGTTGTTTGGTGTTCAGAAGTTTTTCGGGTTGCGAAATTTTTTATTTCGTAAATTTTCAGGTTCTCAAGGGTTTTCGAGTCATTGGTTCTCAGGTTCTCATATTGTGAAATTTTCAGGTTCTTTGTTCCTGCGATTCTTAGGTTTGCAGGAGCTTCTCGGGTTGCCAAGTTTTCAATTTTTTAAATATTCAGCTTCTTTGATTATTAAGTTTCTAGCTTTTCGGGTTCCGAAATTTTCAGCTCCTCACAGTTTTAGGTTCATAAGTTCTAAGGTTTTCAATTTGCTTCAGTTTCTTAAATTTTTAAATTCTCGGATTCTTAGGTTTTCAGGAGCTTTGGGGTTCAAAAATTTTCAGGTTTACGAAAGTTTTAGGTTCGTTGGTTCTCAGGTTCACTAATTGTTAAGTTTTCAGGTTCTGTGATCCTGCGATTCTTAAGTTTCTGGATTCTCGGGTTCTGAAATTTTCAGGTTCTCAGTGTTCTAGGTGCATTGGTTCTCAGGTTTCCAAATTCTTTGATACTGAGATTCTTAAGTTTCCACCTTATCGGGTTCTTAGGTTTTCATGAGCTTCTCGAATCCCTAAATTTTCAGTTTCTTAAATCTTCAGATTCTCAGTTTTAGTTTTAGATCCTGAGATGTTTATGATTTTAAATTCTAGGGTTGTTAGGTTTTCAGGATCTTTGGGGTTCACACATTTTCAGGTTCACGAAAGTTTTAGGTTCGTTGGTTTTCAGGTTCACTAACTCTTAAGTTTTCAGATTCTGTGATCCTGAGATTCTTAAGTTTCTAGATTCTCGGGTTCTGAAATTTTCAGGTTCTCAGCGTTCTAGGTGCGTTGGTTCTCAGGTTTGATACTGAGATTCTTAAGTTTCCACCTTATCGGGTTCTTAGGTTTTCATGAGCTTCTCGAATCCCTAAATTTTCAATTTCTTAAATCTTCAGATTCTCAGAGTTTTTGTTTTAGATCCTGAGATGTTTATGGTTTTAAATTCTTGGGTTGTTTAGTTTTCAGGAGCTTTGGGGTTCCAAAATTTTTAATTTCGTCAATTTTCAGGTTCTCAAGGGTTTTCGAATCATTGGTTCTCAGGTTCTCATATTGTGAAGTTTTCAAGTTCTTTGTTTCTGCGATTCTTAGGTATTCAGGAGCTTCTCGGGTTGCGAAGTTTTCAATTTTTTTAAATTTTCAGTTTCCTTGATTCTTAAGTTTCTAGCTTTTCGGGTTACGAAATTTTCAGCTCCTCACAGTTTTAGATTCATAGGTTCTAAGGTTTTCAGTGTGTTTCAGTTTCTTAAGTTTCTAATTCTCGGGTTCTTAGGTTTTCAGGAGCTTTGGGTTTCCAAACTTTTCAGGTTTACGAAAGTTTTAGGTTCGCTGGTTCTCAGGTTCACTAATTGTTAAGTTTTCAGGTTCTGTGATCTTGAAATTCTTAAGTTTCTAAATTCTCGGGTTCTGAAATTTTCAGGTTCTCTGATAGATACTGAGATTCTTAAGTTTCCACCTTATCGGGTTCTTAGGTTTTCATGAGCTTCTCGAATCCCTAAATTTTCAATTTCTTAAATCTTCAGATTCTCAGAGTTTTAGTTTTAGCTCCTGAGATGTTTATGATTTTAAATTCTCGGGTTGTTTGGTGTTCAGAAGTTTTTCGGGTTGCGAAATTTTTTATTTCGTAAATTTTCAGGTTCTCAAGGGTTTTCGAGTCATTGGTTCTCAGGTTCTCATATTGTGAAATTTTCAGGTTCTTTGTTCCTGCGATTCTTAGGTTTGCAGGAGCTTCTCGGGTTGCCAAGTTTTCAATTTTTTAAATATTCAGCTTCTTTGATTATTAAGTTTCTAGCTTTTCGGGTTCCGAAATTTTCAGCTCCTCACAGTTTTAGGTTCATAAGTTCTAAGGTTTTCAATTTGCTTCAGTTTCTTAAATTTTTAAATTCTCGGATTCTTAGGTTTTCAGGAGCTTTGGGGTTCAAAAATTTTCAGGTTTACGAAAGTTTTAGGTTCGTTGGTTCTCAGGTTCACTAATTGTTAAGTTTTCAGGTTCTGTGATCCTGCGATTCTTAAGTTTCTGGATTCTCGGGTTCTGAAATTTTCAGGTTCTCAGTGTTCTAGGTGCATTGGTTCTCAGGTTTCCAAATTCTTTGATACTGAGATTCTTAAGTTTCCACCTTATCGGGTTCTTAGGTTTTCATGAGCTTCTCGAATCCCTAAATTTTCAGTTTCTTAAATCTTCAGATTCTCAGTTTTAGTTTTAGATCCTGAGATGTTTATGATTTTAAATTCTAGGGTTGTTAGGTTTTCAGGATCTTTGGGGTTCACACATTTTCAGGTTCACGAAAGTTTTAGGTTCGTTGGTTTTCAGGTTCACTAACTCTTAAGTTTTCAGATTCTGTGATCCTGAGATTCTTAAGTTTCTAGATTCTCGGGTTCTGAAATTTTCAGGTTCTCAGCGTTCTAGGTGCGTTGGTTCTCAGGTTTGATACTGAGATTCTTAAGTTTCCACCTTATCGGGTTCTTAGGTTTTCATGAGCTTCTCGAATCCCTAAATTTTCAATTTCTTAAATCTTCAGATTCTCAGAGTTTTTGTTTTAGATCCTGAGATGTTTATGGTTTTAAATTCTTGGGTTGTTTAGTTTTCAGGAGCTTTGGGGTTCCAAAATTTTTAATTTCGTCAATTTTCAGGTTCTCAAGGGTTTTCGAATCATTGGTTCTCAGGTTCTCATATTGTGAAGTTTTCAAGTTCTTTGTTTCTGCGATTCTTAGGTATTCAGGAGCTTCTCGGGTTGCGAAGTTTTCAATTTTTTTAAATTTTCAGTTTCCTTGATTCTTAAGTTTCTAGCTTTTCGGGTTACGAAATTTTCAGCTCCTCACAGTTTTAGATTCATAGGTTCTAAGGTTTTCAGTGTGTTTCAGTTTCTTAAGTTTCTAATTCTCGGGTTCTTAGGTTTTCAGGAGCTTTGGGTTTCCAAACTTTTCAGGTTTACGAAAGTTTTAGGTTCGCTGGTTCTCAGGTTCACTAATTGTTAAGTTTTCAGGTTCTGTGATCTTGAAATTCTTAAGTTTCTAAATTCTCGGGTTCTGAAATTTTCAGGTTCTCTGATAGATACTGAGATTCTTAAGTTTCCACCTTATCGGGCTCTTAGGTTTTCATGAGTTTCTCGAATCCCTAAATTTTCAATTTCTTAAATCTTCAGATTCTCAGAGTTTTAGTTTTAGCTCCTGAGATGTTTATGATTTTAAATTCTCGGGTTGTTTGGTGTTCAGAAGTTTTTCGGGTTGCGAAATTTTTTATTTCGTAAATTTTCAGGTTCTCAAGGGTTTTCGAGTCATTGGTTCTCAGGTTCTCATATTGTGAAATTTTCAGGTTCTTTGTTCCTGCGATTCTTAGGTTTGCAGGAGCTTCTCGGGTTGCCAAGTTTTCAATTTTTTAAATATTCAGCTTCTTTGATTATTAAGTTTCTAGCTTTTCGGGTTCCGAAATTTTCAGCTCCTCACAGTTTTAGGTTCATAAGTTCTAAGGTTTTCAATTTGCTTCAGTTTCTTAAATTTTTAAATTCTCGGATTCTTAGGTTTTCAGGAGCTTTGGGGTTCAAAAATTTTCAGGTTTACGAAAGTTTTAGGTTCGTTGGTTCTCAGGTTCACTAATTGTTAAGTTTTCAGGTTCTGTGATCCTGCGATTCTTAAGTTTCTGGATTCTCGGGTTCTGAAATTTTCAGGTTCTCAGTGTTCTAGGTGCATTGGTTCTCAGGTTTCCAAATTCTTTGATACTGAGATTCTTAAGTTTCCACCTTATCGGGTTCTTAGGTTTTCATGAGCTTCTCGAATCCCTAAATTTTCAGTTTCTTAAATCTTCAGATTCTCAGTTTTAGTTTTAGATCCTGAGATGTTTATGATTTTAAATTCTAGGGTTGTTAGGTTTTCAGGATCTTTGGGGTTCACACATTTTCAGGTTCACGAAAGTTTTAGGTTCGTTGGTTTTCAGGTTCACTAACTCTTAAGTTTTCAGATTCTGTGATCCTGAGATTCTTAAGTTTCTAGATTCTCGGGTTCTGAAATTTTCAGGTTCTCAGCGTTCTAGGTGCGTTGGTTCTCAGGTTTGATACTGAGATTCTTAAGTTTCCACCTTATCGGGTTCTTAGGTTTTCATGAGCTTCTCGAATCCCTAAATTTTCAATTTCTTAAATCTTCAGATTCTCAGAGTTTTTGTTTTAGATCCTGAGATGTTTATGGTTTTAAATTCTTGGGTTGTTTAGTTTTCAGGAGCTTTGGGGTTCCAAAATTTTTAATTTCGTCAATTTTCAGGTTCTCAAGGGTTTTCGAATCATTGGTTCTCAGGTTCTCATATTGTGAAGTTTTCAAGTTCTTTGTTTCTGCGATTCTTAGGTATTCAGGAGCTTCTCGGGTTGCGAAGTTTTCAATTTTTTTAAATTTTCAGTTTCCTTGATTCTTAAGTTTCTAGCTTTTCGGGTTACGAAATTTTCAGCTCCTCACAGTTTTAGATTCATAGGTTCTAAGGTTTTCAGTGTGTTTCAGTTTCTTAAGTTTCTAATTCTCGGGTTCTTAGGTTTTCAGGAGCTTTGGGTTTCCAAACTTTTCAGGTTTACGAAAGTTTTAGGTTCGCTGGTTCTCAGGTTCACTAATTGTTAAGTTTTCAGGTTCTGTGATCTTGAAATTCTTAAGTTTCTAAATTCTCGGGTTCTGAAATTTTCAGGTTCTCTGATAGATACTGAGATTCTTAAGTTTCCACCTTATCGGGCTCTTAGGTTTTCATGAGTTTCTCGAATCCCTAAATTTTCAATTTCTTAAATCTTCAGATTCTCAGAGTTTTAGTTTTAGCTCCTGAGATGTTTATGATTTTAAATTCTCGAGTTGTTTGGTTTTCAGAAGTTTTTCGGGTTGCAAAATTTTTAATTTCGTCTATTTTCAGGTTCACAAGGGTTTTCGAATCATTGGTTCTCAGGTTCTCATATTGTGAAGTTTTCAGGTTCTTTGTTCCTGCGATTCTTAGGTTTTCAGTAGCTTCTCGGGTTGCGAAATTTTCAATTTGTTAAATTTTCAGCTTCTTTGATTCTTAAATTTCTAGCTTTTCGGGTTCCAAAATTTTCAGCTCCCCACAGTTTTAGGTTCATAGGTTCTAAAGTTTTCAATTTGTTTCACTTTCTTAAGTTTTTAAATTCTCTTAGTTCTTAGGTTTTCAGGAGCTTTGGGGTTCAAAAATTTTCAGGTTCACGAAAGTTTTAGGTTCGCTCGTTCTCAGGTTCACTAACTGCTAAGTTTTCAGGTTCTGTGATCCTGAGATTCTTAAGTTTCTAGGTTCTCGGCTTCTGAAATTTTCTGGTTCTCAGTGTTCTAGGTGCATTGGTTCTCAGGTTTTCAAAATCTTTGATACCGAGATTCTTAAGTTTGCACCCTATCGGGTTCTTAGGTTTTCATGAGCTTCTGGAATCCCTAAATTTTTAATTTCTTAAATCTTCAGATTCTCAGAGTTTTAGTTTTAGATCCTGAGATGTTTATGATTTTAAATTCTCGGGTTGTTTGGTTTTCAGGAGTTTTTCGGGTTGCGAAACTTTTAATTTCGTCAATTTTCAGGTTCTCAAGGGTTTTCGAATCATTGGTTCTCAGGTTCTCACATTGTGAAGTTTTCAGGTTCTTTGTTCTTGCGATTATTAGGTTTTCAGGAGCTTCTCGGGTTGCGAAGTTTTCAATTTGTTAAATTTTCAGCTTCTTTGATTCTTATGTTTCTACCTTTTCGGGTTCCGAAATTTTGAGCTCCTCACAGTTTTAGGTTCATAGATCCAAAGGTTTTCAATCTGTTTCAGTTTCTTTAGTTTTTAAATCCTCGGAATCTTAGGTTTTCAGGAGCTTTGGTGTTCCAAAATGTTCAGGTTCACGAAATTTTTAGGTTCGCTGGTTCTCACGTTTACTAATTGTTAAGTTTTCAGGTTCTGTGATCCTGAGATTTTTAAGTTTCTACATTCTCGGGTTCTGAACTTTTCAGGTTCTCAGGGTTCTAGGTGCATTGGTTCTCAGGTTTCCAAATTCTTTGATACTGAGATTCTTAAGTTTCCACCTTCTCGGCTTCTTAGGTTTTCATGAGATTCTTGAATCCCTAAATTTTCTCAGGTTCTCAGAGATTTAGTTTCATTTTAGATCCTGAGATGTCTATGATTTTAAATTCTCGGGTTGGTTTGGTTTAAAGAAGTTTTTTTGGTTGCAAAATTTTTAATTTCATCAATTTTCAGGTTCTCAACAGTTTTCGAATCATTGGTTCTCAGGTTCTCATATTGTTAAATTTTCAGGTTCTTTGATTATAGCTTTTCGGGTTCCGAAATTTTCAGGTCCTCACAGTTTTAGGTTCACAGGTTCTCAGGTTCCCAAGTTATTAATTTTTCAAATGTTTCGATCCTGTGATTTTTAAGTTTTTAAATTCTCGGATTCTTAGGTTGTCAGGAGCTTTGATGTTCCGAAATTTTCAGGTTCTGAAAAGTTTTAGGTTTATTCTGAAATTTGAAATTTTCCTAGTTCCATCATTAATATCCGTTACTATTTTTTCCAAATATAAACTGATACCTTAACTAGGTCAAATTCAAAACATTACATACATTTGAAGAAAAATTTGAATATCCCATACCTATAAAGGTAAATGTGTGGGTTATTATGAATTATTTATAATGTGCTTTTTGTTTCTATTTACATTCTCCTTAATTAAAACTTAACCCCAATACTCTATTTAAAGTTTGACCTTTACCTTATGTGGTATTTGTTATCTCTGTATCATTTTATATGTATTTGAAAATAACAAGTGAGATGTCGATTCCGTAAATTCAACGAGTTGAAAGAGGGGACGGTACCAAACGTCCTTTAACATTTTATTTCATAGTGTTTCGTGGTATATGAATAGAAAGTAAAATAGTTTTATAAAAATTCTGTAAGAAACACAATTTTCAATTTATTTACCTTCAACTATCTCCCATGCTTGAAGCACATCAATATTCAAAATGTGTATTAACATATTTATAATATTATTCAAACACCGTTTTTAATAACTCTATTTTTCTCACGCAAACCAATTACCATCTTCGTTCAACACAGCCTTGCACCATAAACACGTACCACCTATACATTTCTATAAGCTGCATTTGCGTATTAATGGCAGTAAGTCCAAACCTGACGTCATAAACAATATTACTGTACGAAATCAATAATTCTTCTTTTCACCGTTCCGTACACATACTTCTGCCGTTGTCATTTACATGCAATCGAGGTAAAGTCGGTCCATTTTATAAATACGATGGCATTCCGCAGTGGTTGGCGCAATTTTGTAAATAATTTAGTGCGAGTTTACATTGACGTACTCGAAGGCAAGCTTGCAACAAATTTACATAACACGCATAAGTTTAACAGTTAACTGCATATCTGTAGGTTGATGTCAATCGAAATTAGATTTCCTGTCCGTGGTGGAGGATAAACGACCCTATAGTATAACGGTCCGGACCTGTAAAGAAGTCTGCTACACTTGTAAATGTGGTGGACATTTTTTTAACGAGCATTCTACATCATCTCTGAATGTTATTACGATTGCACGGCTCGCGAATAGTTCAATATCTATATGTGTAATCAAGAGCATACTGTAAATTTTCATACAGACGTCGCGACCATAAGTTTTTATTGCAGAAATTTGAAAAAAAAAATCTTAGGACTAAATTATCTTGTTTATGCTCCATTGCATTACGGCCTTAATGAAATAATGAATAATAATCATGTACTGTATCTACTCCGGCGCTTCCTTGATGGTAAAATTTATTGCCTCAGCATTTCCACACTCTACAGAGATTACGTGGTGTAAAACTGCTCAATGAGTAGTTTTCCGTTCAGTTTGTTTTGTGTACGTCTGTCTATTGCGACCCCTCGCTCTCGGACAAAAGCTCACCCCAACGTCCTCATAGCAATACGTTTATTACCACGTCAAGACGAATCTCAGCCACCCTGATTGTTCGAAATCACACAGTGTGAAAAGTGGGCCTTGAATATACATAATACACTAAAACAGATTACAGTTGCACCTGTTCAAGTCCTCGCCTTTCTAACTATTTAAATTCATGGCCGCTTGCAAAGGGAATTTTTAATTGTTGGCAAGACTGCGGTGGATGCGACTCCATCTGTTAACGCTACTAATTACCTGCTCACGGCATTCTAGATTCTCGCACGTAAATTTTCTCGCTTCGCTAACACATGCCGTCGCCTTGTGACAGTGATTTTTGTGTCATAAAGTTGTTATTTATATAGCCGAGTTTGTGGAGCACTTGGATTTAGAACAGACGAGTCTTGGGTAAGTTACACCTGGAAGTGGTTTGTTTAGGCTTTTTTCAATTCCATTTTAGACATTGGCGATTGGCGGACGGCTGACGGCTTTGAGTTATATGACCTCTTTGTGCGACTCGAACCATCTTCACAGTCGGCTTACTTTAACAATTTTTTGATTCTGTCTCTGTGTGCAGTATATCAACAAATTTCAGACTACCATAAACTTGAATTGAAAGTCATCTTTGTTGCCCATTCTGCACAACGTGTTAGAACGTAAACTTCGATCTAAATTAATTTCTTCATTACACGCCGAACTGGTTTAGCACCGGCTCTTTTAAAATTGCCCACATCTTTTCCATTAACACGAGAATATTAAAAAATATTAAACTCTCACTAAGCAACATATAGCCTAAAAGAGTAACACCTGCTCCATATTGCTGATCTTATCTTCGTAACAACATTTTAATCTATTCAAAATACCACTCATGATATATATCTAATCTACATAAAATAAACACTAGCATGATATAAATGGAAAAAATACATTTCAATTATAGCAGACTTCAAGCTCCTCATATCTACATAGTTATGTTAGTAAGTGCTATAATATAAACATTAAACTCAAGGATCCGATCATTTGACGGGCAGTGCTCTCAAATTTAAAGAAACAATTTACGAATGACATTTCGAAAGTGACACCACCGCACAGTAGACGTTTCTTTTGAATAGTGCGGCTACCGGATTGGAGCAATTACACCATAGACTCCGAGCTTAACAGACGATTTAGATAATGTTCCCTGCTTAATATGGATTAGATGAAGGAGATAACGTCAGTTTGCATCCGAGCTGGACGGTTCCACAGTACCGTAACACCTTAATAACTAAGAACAATTATGAATTCGCACCTAGTTTAAAACGTTAACAATAGACGTAACCGTGATGGTGTTATTAAAGTTATTAGGAGATCGACTGTGGCGAAATACATCTGTGACTTGTAATAAGATTTCGGAGGAGATTACAACGGCACCGAAATCGTTTCGAGGAAGAAGCTTTGCTGATGCAAGTGGAGTTTTGCAAGTTGCTCCTCTTAGTTCCGCTCTAATGCGTTGAGTAGCTATGAAATATTTCATAAATATTTAGTATTACTGTACCTTGGAGGAAGTCGCATGCGATATCGGAGGTAATATCTTAATCTGATGATAATCATGCTTAGTGTCTCAACAAGGAAGGCTTGCAAGCAGCCTTTTAGTTTTTCGTTTGATTTCCATTTCAAAAAATCAAATGTTTCTTGGAATTCCAAGATCCAGACCATTTAGTCAAAAGACCTAAAGCCCATTATCATACTAGCTGCAGCTTATGACATTAACAAACAAATTACAAAGCGACTGTAACAAATCATAACTGGACAGGATATTTATTAAAATTATCTTTACGTAATAGAGATTTATTGTATTTTAATCCTTTTTGCATAACAAGTATGTCCACTCCATAATCAATAAATTAACACTTGGCTACATCTTGTTTATTTCCTTGTAAGCTAATATGAGTTCAGTTGGAGATTATCCTTTTATAGGAAGGTTTTTACAGGATTGGCGTCGGCTGTCAACATGACAAATTAGTAGAAAAAATCTATTGATTACGACGTAACAAGACTGTCCTTGCAGGCCATTTTTTCCTCTCTAATGGCAGGAAAATCTAATAACTGCCTTTTAATGAGTACCTATTTTATTTCATTAAACATAGACTCCTCGTCATCAGGCATTGATTAAACTAATTTCGTAGCAGGATTATAATTGGAAGTTTTGTTTTTTGAATACTCATTATTTATTAATCTGCAGCGTGCCCGTGATTGGTTTTTATGATCTCCATCACAGCCTAAATTTTGAGCTCAGTGACACTGTTGCATGTTCTGCCTTTTTGCTCTAAAACACGCTAATTATCATAGTAGGCGAAGTTCGGCGACCGTGGTCCATCTATCACACGAAACAGTAAGCTTCTGTTGACAGTTACGTCCATAACTTTTTCTCCGAAGTGAATGCAAATGGACGACGATTGTATTAATTGGTCCCAGATAAGTGTTTTACAATTCATTGGAAAAAACTCCTCTAAACTCTGCAATTTGTTGTCGTCTCGTTTTTTGTCATTAATTGGCCATCGATCGGCCAATAAGGAAATCTTGGTTGACATTCCGAACCCTTCGCATCCATTGGTTCGATTGTTGCATCGCCGACTAGTTTTTGTTGTTGGCTTTGTTCTCGTTATTTACAGCCGGTGCCGGACGACAATGGCCAAGCTGACTTCTTTTTTTCCTCGAGTTTCGGGTGTAGACAATCTAGCGTGCGTGGAAAATATGTTAATCTCGAAAATCCAAGTGACACATGAGACAACAATGCCGGAGTAGCGTATAAAAATTCTCGTGATGTCGTTAGTCAAGTGGCGGATTCAGAGCGTCCCGTTTCACCCACGTGATGCCATGTAGGGTGTCCGTTGAGGCCGTAAAGATACCGAGATAGCGTGTAAGCTGATATGGAACAAATTGTAGGTGCAGTGCTGCCAACGTATAACTACGCTATCTGATGGTGATGGCAGGCAGGACCATGCGAGCTTCGGCGATGAGGAGTGCCAACATGTCATATTTGCGGTGAAGATGTCTACCGACCTTTTGGTTGACCCATACATTTTGGTTAAAGTCTGAAAAAAGAAGTTCGTGCTCTCGGGACACCTGAGAAAATTTTACTCCTGCAGCGAGATTTGGGGGAGAGAGGAGTTACATATGACAGTGGTTACAAGAACAACCAAGGCAAGGACTTAACGTACAAAGTAATATGTGACAAACAATATCATCGACAGCAACCATCATTGACAGGTATTCCTTTTTGAAAAAAAAACATCTTGTGGAAGGAAGAACTCGGTACTGACTTCAGGTATACACCGCACGAGACAAAAAAATTAAAATGTTGATAAGCAGGCCGGGACAAAAACAATTGATTCTCAGTGGGTCAAGTTAAAATAAAATCCAGAAAAGTTGTTGCTTTTGATGATTTCCACCACTGGTTTGAACTATTGCACTTATTTCTGAAACAGCCTGTATATTGATTACATATACGTATTACATTATTGGCACATCTGATTTCAAATTCAAATACGTCAAACTTACTCTAACTTACTGACTTATCTGTTGCCCGCTTATACCGCTGGGTGTCAAGGGGGTGGGCTACCGATAAGGTCACTAAATGAAAAAAAAATTTCCAAAGGTACCGCCAAAAATTGCGACATCCATCTTTCCGTCTGTTTTAAATTCCATGAACATTTGACATGGACATTTTTTGTTATTTGTGTATGCCCTGAACTGTCATTTTTGACGTTTCTCGTCAAAGTCAAGCGGAGTTGAAGACTGGTAACTACACGGTTGACGAGTCGTTGATGAAAAAGTGGCTGGAGAAAGATCGCATCAGCATTATGTTAGTTGGTACTGGTATAAATTCATATAATCAGCACTCATTGAACATAACCTTAAATGCCAATTACCTTTGACGAATAAAAATCCCTATATTCTTGCAAAAGAGGCGGTAATTATTGTATGGTGATAATCAATTTATTTCCTTCAAGCTTTTAAATATGTAGTTACAACTACAGCAGGGAATAGTGTACATTTTAGTCGTGTCCCATCTAAAATTTCTACCCCCAACAATTCCAATTTGGAAAGACTCAGAAGAAAACGCTCGAACAGGTCAATTTTGTTATGAAGGGGGACCAAATTGTACCAGCTTAAAGCCACCCCCTTAAAAAATTTAAATGGCATTGGGGGTCGTGTGATACAACATTTTAAAGCTTATTCAATTCTCTATCAAAACCTACTTTTATCGATTCGTTTCTACAAAAAAGAGCATAAGAATTTGTTATTTTCCAAATCTACATAAAATACTCTTCTTTCGAAATTAGAATTGTTGGGGGGTACAAATTTTAGTTTTAGCACCCGATATATTAAACATCTGTTATTTTTTTTGTTCTTTTAATTACTTGCTATTGTCTAGCTCAAAACGAAAATAAACAGAACTTTTTAAACAGGAGCATTTCTTTGATTTTAAAGTAAGTATGCAATTTTGTGGTAAATCATTTTTTCCAGAGCTCCATCATTACTCAGCCATAGAAGAAGCAACAACAGTATATTACGACCCAAGACCAGAAAGTTGGATTTCCTGGGGTATGTGATATAAAGACCGAGCTGAAGCCGAGGCCTTATATCATGCACGCCAGGGCATTCAACTTTCTGGTCGCGTGTCGTATACTATTTTTCTTCACCCCCAGCACAGCGAAATGCGGCCGGGAAGACCGTATACTTCAAGTGACATCAATTGCAAGCTGAGAAAAAGAACAAAAAGGAATGAAAGCAAGATAGGAAATTATGGATACAAATTAACGTAGGAGGTGAACTCTTAAGGCTCGTTTACATTAATTTGTCACTTTGGATGATTTCTCCAAAATAAACATAATTAAATAGAGGATTACACTGGATGATCACTCTGATCCACAATGAAAAAGTGTAAACTCTGCTTTAGAATATTTAAAAGAAAACAATTGGTTTTCCACTAGCAGTTAGTGTTGTTAGTTCTAATAATATTACAATATTCTAGGAAATAAAATATGGCTTTCCAAGTACACATTTGCTTCAAAGGTTATTCATGTGGGATTGCTAACCTTTTTCTGTCAAAAATACTGACACACCCAAGCAACATTAGCTGGTAGAAAAAACGTTTATTATACGAAATGATGGTATGTTTTCCGCAAACGTTTATTGTACGTTGTAAAATCGTATATTTAACGTATATGTTAAACGATTTTAATTTATTTACGACAAAATCATACTTCTTAGATGCAGTAACGATGGCCTTTTCCCAACAAGGCCACATGGTGGACCTCAAGGAAACATCGAAGATGCGATTAAAGATTGGCTTAAATAAGCCAAAGCCAGATATGAAAAGAAACAAGAAGAAAGAAGCACTTAGAATGTGAAATTAAATTTGTTTTTGTGTTTTGTTCAATTTCTGCTTTTAATTTGTTTTATCGAAATATATCGATCATATTTATTTTTCTAAATTGTTTCTTCGCCACTCACCCTTAAAAAAACGCCCTTTTCCTAATACCTATCTTTATACTGGAGAAAAAAGGGACATGATAGGGTTCAAACCAACGCAACAGCTAACATCACCCATTTCAAATTGTGCTGTTCATCCAGTAAGTATTTATAATTTCAGCTTTTTTTTTCCTTGTAGGGCGCCTTTTTATTTCTTATATGTAAAATATCTTACAGAAAATCGCAAATTGCGTCGCGGACATTCCGCTGAATAATCAACGTATATCATCAACCGTATACTTGGAGATTTTATTATTATACTTGTTGGTGTTACTTGGGCACTATAAGGCATTAAATAATCCACAATCTACTTACTAAGAATGACAATAGTATTTTTGTATTCGTTTTGTCAAATACATAATTCATAATTCACATAAAAACATACATGAATATTATAGCATAATATGTATTTAATTTGATCATCAAACTAATCTCAAAATTTGATGTTAATTCGTGGTTTTTTTTCTCATCTTACGTGAACGAATACAAAAACCGCTGTTCAATACTCGGACGCTCTTACTTTTAAGGGGCTGGGCCTCATTGCAACACTCGGCTTCCGCCTGAAAAGTGTCATTACAACGCACTTGTATCCAAATATCTTTATACATATATAAAATTCCGGTGTGCGTGTGTTCGTTATTCTTCTCCTCCTAAACAGCTCGACCGATTTTGATGAAATTTTAGGTGTGTGTTTGAGTGGATCCCTGGATGGTTCTTAGCTACAGTTGGACCCGGTAAGTGGCGCTGTTCTCGCGATCCAGCTGCTTTTTTAATTTTCTGACCAATTTTGATGAAAGATTTTTGTACTGATGGTGTCACCTGGATGGTTCTTAGCCACAGTTAGACCCGATAGGTGGCACTGCTGTCGAGACCCAGTTTTTTTTTTGACCGATTTTGATAATTTTTTTTTCCTAATACCTATCTTTATACTGGAGAAAAAGGGACACTATAGGGTTCAAACCAACGCAACAGCTAACATCACCCATTTCAAATTGTGCTGTTCATCCAGTAAGTATTTATAATTTCAGATTTTTTTTTCCTTGTAGGGCGCCTTTTTATTTCTTATATGTAAAATATCTTACAGAAAATCGCGAATTGCGTCGCGGACATTCCGCTGAATAATAAACGTTTATCATCAACCGTATACTTGAAGATTTTATTATTATACTTGTTGGTGTTACTTGGGCACTATAAGGCATTAATTAATCCATAATCTACTTACTACGAATGGCAATAGTATTTTGTATTCGTTTTGTCAAATACATAATTTATAATGAAATATATAAAAACATACATGAATATTATAGCATATTATGTATTTAATTTGATCATCAAACTAATCTCAAAATTTGATGTTAATTCGTGTTTTTTTTTTTCTCATCTTACGTGAACGAATACAAAAAACGCTGTTCAATACTCGGGCACTCTTACTTTTAAGCGGCTCGGGCTCATTGCAACACTCGGCCACCGCCTGAAAAGTGTCATTACAACGCACTTCTATCCAAATATCTTTATATATAAAATTCCGGTGTGCGTGTGTTCGTTATTCTTCTCCTCCTAAACGGCTCGACCCATTTTGATGAAATTTTGTGTGTGTGTTTTAGTGGATCCCTGGATGGTTCTTAGCTACAGTTGGACCCGGTAAGTGGCGCTGTTGTCGCGATCCAGCTGCTTTTTTAATTTTCTGATCGATTTTGATGAAAGATTTTTGTACTGATGGCGTCACCTGGATGGTTCTTAGCCACAGTTAGACCCGATAGGTGGCACTGCTGTCGAGATCCAGTTTTTTTTCTGACCGATTTTGATGATTTTTTTTGTACTTATGGGGTTCTCGAGTTCTCAAGTGATGCGGTTACCAACCAAATGAAATAAATATAATAAATCTGTCCAAAAACAAATTGATTGAAATTTGGACAGAACAACGTCTGTCGGGTCAGCTGGTACTATTATATATGTGAACTACCAAAGTTGGAACACACTATAATATTCTACACACCAAGAGCTTCTAAGTGGGTGCATAATCCCTTAATAAATAGTCGTAAAAATCACACCATATAAAGCTACCGTAATATTTTTATATCATAATGTCCGAGAACGCATTAAAGTTCCATTTTAAACCTATGCATGTGCTTTATTACTCGCGACCTCCGATAAAACGTATTTGCGGCTTTAGTTTTACAAAAGCGTTACGCCGCTACAGTAAGATATACCACCATAAGCAAAAACAACTATTTTACAATATCTTATAACATATACAGCTTCTAAACTATAAAATGTAGAATAAATTTACATTTAATGGTCGATTTACTACTTTATCGTTTATGACTAGCTTCATAGTTCATAACGGGGCAATATTTGTCAAACATCAATATTTCCGAGACGAATTTATTGTGTCCCGCCAATACCGAACGGGAATTCCCACACAGCAATAACACTTGTTACATTTTATATTCCTTTAGAATCATTCCATGTTTATTTCTGTATTCATTAATCAGTTTATTTATTTGAAAATTCTACAGGTATGTCCTTTTCGTATCTACTAAGGAAGTCATTTTCTGTTGCATGGTGTACATGACTCCGGGTTATGCTATACATTTTACTATTCAACGGCAGTGAAAAGCTTAGTTTAATTGGCAATAATATTTCATATTAACATGAAGAGTTAACTTTCATTTTGTTTTCATCACTTTCTCTGTACACAGAAGTCAGTTTTAAAATTTATTATCGTTCAAATAATACACTTTGCTCAGAAATTACATCCAAACAATATGATAATAAGATGGAGGACATACAACTTTCTAAAGTTTATAACAAAAACTGTGATTTCCGACTTTGGACTATTGCGAACATCTGCCCAACATTCAAATCTCGTGTTACACGACATTGATATGAAAATTGCCGATGCAGGTGGCACTACACATTTTTTGCGATCATCGTGCAACACGAACCTACTTTTACTGACGGGTGAACTCTTCACGCAAAACCTAAAAAAAGATTGAAAAATGAGCAACGGCCTCATCAACACTGCAAGTCCAGGTGATGTGACCGCACCTTAACCATTCATCTATTTGTTGAAAGTCGTCCGAGCTTTTGCTCTTGTTATAGCCCATAAACAATCATTAAAGTATCCCGTTTTATTAATAACTTCTTAATATAGTCACTCTCAATACCCTATCGGTCTTATGGGCTGTAACAACTTAATCTCCATGAGAGCCGCAAAAAACGCTGAGAATGGTTCCTCTTCGGCTTTTTTGTGCTTTACGACCATAAACAGACAAATTTATCAAGAATGAGCATTTATGTTGGGATGGAATGCCGACGCGCTCTTGCACTTTACCAACTTTTATGAGATACATTGTGAAAAATGAAGATTATGTTAATTGGTAATTAAAACGCCAGCACGTTATGTAACCCCAATTCTTTTCCATTTTCCGTGCCTATGAGAACCTTGTCGTGTTTACACTCTGTGAAAACGTTGAATATTCATAACTTTAAGCTTAAGTCTACTAACCTGCCGTACGGAATCCGTATAATCGTTATTGATCTAGATTTGGTTCTTGCTCTTTTTTTACCGTCAAGGAGAGGTTTTGCTACATTCACTCACTCGGTGGATGAAAGATGAAGCAATAATGAATACGCTTGTCTACAACCGTGAGTTTCTTTATTTGCGGATTATTTTCGAGCTCATAAAAGGGGATTTCATTTGTCGCAATAACCGGTAAACATTTGTTGCTTTCAAAGAGAGTGAAAAGCTCTCCTTTCAAACAAACACGATATATTTATTATTGGAGGGAACAAATGTCAATATCGTTTGCATGCAATTGGCAGTTCGCAATTACGTAAATAAATTTGAGAGAACAAATTGCACCAGCTCAGCAAGATCTAAAAAAAGAACAGTTTTAAAATCAAGTAACATTGGTCAATTTGTGTACCTTTCAATATAGTTCAATAAATTAAATTTATTTTTGTAAAGTTAGCTTTGACATCATGTATACCGTATGCGACATCCGAATATTTTTATTTTTTATTATTACATGTGACGCCATCAATGAGAATTTAAAAAAAATCAACATTAATTTCGTTGTGTTGGTACCACTGTCATATTATATTAATAACGACATTTGACAGGTTGATGGTTAATTAGTTTTAGTTAATTATTATAAACTATTACTCTGATCTGCACGACTGCACCTGTTATTGAAGGTTTTAAGATACAATCTCCTCTGTAATTTCTTTTTGTTCCCAAAACTCCAGAATGAATTCCATGTCTTTTTAACGACAAAAGGTCGCCAACAAAGTGGCAGAAGAGCGACGAAAATAACGACCCGCAAAATCTTTTAGGTTATCCCACTCCAAAAATGTCGCAATTCTTGAAGGTATTGAGCTTTAACTTTAATTTCCAATATTCTAATTTTGCTTTTTTTTTCTTAAACAGTATTTGTCGGCCAAAAAATTGTATACAAATTTCGTGAGTAAAGGATTTTCCAACGCTCCAGCTAATGGGAAACTGGCCCTTCGGGCTCGTCTCCCAAACGAACTGTCGCATTGTAAAATCAACTTTTCCGCACTCTAATGTAAATAACTATTTCATGCTACGGAAGTAACAAAAATTAAAAATTATTTTTATGTTAAACCCCCTGTGTCACTAAATACAACTTGCAATTGTTATTTTTTTCTAATGTTAAATTTTTAATTTTTTTTAATTTGTCGAAACTCGAAGAAAGACCATTGAATTTTAAACGGGAAAGTTTGAATTTGCAAACAAAACGAAATATTCATATTTAAAAAAATGGTCAAAAATTAAAGTTTCAGGAGATATATTACACAGTGGCGGAATTTTTCGAAACAAGAAAAAATTAATGCTTTTGGAATCACACTTTCAAAAATGATCTGCAAATCAAAATTTACCAGTGGAATTAGGCATGTGAAGAACAAAAGCAAAAGTACAAAATTCTTTTCTCCGTGGAATATATTAACACAAAATTGTCAATAACGGCAAAATCCTGTGTGAACGAAAATACGTGATTACAGCCAAAATTAAATTTCTTAGACGCTACAATAATATTTCAATGATGAAAGTAGGGTGTATCAAAATGGGAGGGCTTTTATTAGGCATTGATGTGTGAACGAAAATGGTGTGAAAAGTTGTCCTGCTGAAGCTAAAAGATTTACCATTTTACGTACATGACGGAAGTACTTCAAGATTTTTACCCGGCTGTGACTTACTACTGGACAGTAAAAATGACGACCGCGACTATCGCAAAACAATGACGGCCGGAACTATCGCAAAACAATGACTGAAAAACAGCTCATTCTTGCATTGTGAGGCTTTGACGGAATATGTGTGGTAGCTATGGATAACGCTCCGCATCAGTCAATGCGAGTGTCTTCACAAAGCAACAAATGCAACATGAATTTTCCAGTCGACCGACCACTTAGTTATACTTTTCTGCATCCCCCCTTGACTTAATTTATAAAACCATACTTTTATTCCACCAATAATGATATTATCTACCGCACTGTTCTTATTGTCCAGTCCATCGCTAATTTTGAAAGGTTCAGGTTAACGTTTCTAACAATCAAAAATCAAGACTTTTTTAATTTAGTAATTACAATTGACAAAAAAATGCACACCAAACAGTTTCAAAAATTATCTACCTTTTCTATGGATGAGTAGCGAGAGGTAAAATTAATCACCGAAGTTGTATTGCAAAATAATGTAATTCCATTTGTCGTCGTCTGATCTTTAGTTAGATGACTAGATTTTTACCAAGTAAAGTAACCAGTGAATTTTTAGCTTTTCAGGAACGTTTAAAAAAATTAAGTATAAGACAAAAAGTCGAATTTAGTACACGCTACTTTACACCATAATTGACACAATAATGTACAAAATAAAACGGTAATAATTTTTAATTTTTTATTATCACATGTGGCGCCATCAATGAGAATTTAAAAAAAATCAACATTAATTTTGTTGTGTTGGTACCACTGTCGTATTATATTAATGACATTTGACAGATTGATGGTTAATTACTTTTAGTTAATTATTATCAACTATTACTAATACAAATTTCAGCGTAATTTTATATAAACACAAAAAGCCCCTCAACAGGACTGCACGTGTTATTGAAGGTTTCAAGATCCAATCTACTCTGTAATTCCTTTTTGTTCCCAAAACTCCAGCATTAATTAATTAAAAAAAAATCTTTTTTCAAAACGCAACTATTGTAAATACTAATGTTGATTGCACTATTCTCATGTGAAAATACCAGGAATCTGTTGGTTGGCCTGAATATTTGAAGTTGAGGGTAAATTAGGATTTTTTAACTCAACGTGCACATGATTGTGATGTTAATTGTGTATTTTCGTTCGCAGTTTCTAAATCTGGAGGAAATTCATTAATTGAAGAGGACGACGTTTCCTTCGTCAACATATTTGCAATATCAATTTTCCTTTTGAGAGACTCGGCAATATAACCTTCGGCAACACTGGAAGACTTCCATGTTCCATGTCTTTTTAACGACAGAAGGTCGCCAACAAAGTAACACAAGAGCGACGAAAACAACGACCCGTAAATCTTTTAGGTTATCCAACTCCAAAAATGTCGAAACTCTTGAAGGTATTGAGCCAATTGTATTGATACCAACTGGTAAATTATGACTTTCCCCCCTAATTCTATATATTTTTTCTTAAACAGTATTTGTAGGCCAAAAAATTGTATACAAATTTCATGCGTAAAGTGAATTTCCAACGCTCCAGCTAATGGGAAACTCGCCCTTTGGGATCGTTCCCCAAACGAACTGTCGCGTTGTAAAATCAACTTTTCCGCACGCTAATGTAAATAACTATTTCATTCTACGGAACTAATTCCGTTATATTAAACCAGTCATTTTTTTTCTTCTAATGTTGGATTTTTTTTTAATTTTTTAATTCGTCAAAACTTGGAAAAGAGCGAATATGTACAAAAATGGAAAAAAGAATATTGAATTTTAAAAGGGAAAGTTTGAATTTGCAAACAAAACGAAATATCCATGTTTAAAAAAAAAATGTGAAAAAAATGGTCAAGAATTAAAGTTGCAGGAGATATATTACAGTGGTGAAATTTTTCAAAAAAAAAACGAATCCTTTTGGAATCACACTTTCAAAAAAGATCAAAATCAAGTCAATTTTTTGATTTTAAAAGCTCACATTTCAAAAACCAAGTAATATATCGTAATGTGGTTTTTAGTAACCGATTTAAGCTCTTTTGATATATACCTGTTCCAAGTGACAAAGCTTTAGGAGAAGGGAATAATTTTTTTGAATTTTTGATTTACGGAATTGCCTAAAAAACCTCAAAAACTTTTTTATCTGAAAGCTCAATCGGGGAATTTTGAGTCAGTTCTATACGTCTGGGACGTCCTAAATACAAATCGGCTGCAATCTCTAACCTACGAGTTTTTGTTCAAAAGTTTACCACTTGAAACTCCGTAAGAACATCAACAAACAATTTTTTGATTTTGAAAGCTCACAACTCAAAAACCAAGTAAAATATCGTAATGGGGTCTTTATTAGCGGATTTAGGCGTCTTTTATATACATACAGGGTAGCGCAAAAGTATGGAAACACCTGAATATCTCAAAAACTGTTAGTCCCATCTAAACCAAATTTTGCAGGTATATAGGGGTCTATAATATCTACTTGGTGTAATTTTTTCATAGTTGTGCTGTCATTTGTTTTCGAGATACAAAACCAACTTATATTTTTTTAAATAGCAACATACGGTGAAAATAACCTTTTTGGAAAAAGCATTTTTTTTCTGAATTTAACGATGTGCTATAATAATTCTACTTTTTGGCATTTGTCTGCAAAAAAAAATAATATATTTTTTATAAATTATTATTGTTATTAAACTCACAGCTGCAAATAGGATTATTTGTGCTGTAAGAAAATAATATGCCAACAAACCTAAAAGTATTACTAAAAAAGTTTTTTTACAATAAATGTTCAAAATGTTGACCATTAATTTCTTGGCAAAAATGAATTCTATTAACAAAACCCGCTATCTAAGATTGTTCCTGGTCTTACACAGCTTTTTCCAAATTATGACAGACGAAATGTACCTATCGTAGCAACCTGGTTTCAGCAAGATGGAGCTCCACCCGATTTTAGTCAACAAGTCCGACGTCAGTTAGATGAGGGGTTTCCTGGCAGGTGGATCGGCAGGAGAAGGGCAATTGAATGGCCGGCCAGATCTGCCTCCTGATTTGTCACCAGATTTTTTTTTTGTGGGGTGATGTAAAATGTAAAGATATGCCAGAAGACCACTTGATTTTGAAGATTTAAAGCAACGAATAAAAGAAGAGATTGCGATGTGTTACAAAGTTTTGTTAATAGAATTCATTTTTGTCAAGAAATTAATGGTCAACATTTTGAACATTTATTGTAAAAGACAGATTTTTTTAGTAATACTGTTAGGTTTGATGGCATATTATTTTCTTACAGCACAAATAATCATATTTGCAGCCGTGAGTTTAATAATAATAATAATTTATAAAAAAATAATATTTTTTTTGCAGACAAATCCCAAAAAGTAGAATTATTATAGCACATCGTTAAATTCAAAAAAATATATTTTTCCAAAAAGGTTATTTTCACGCTGTTGCTATTTAAAAAAATATAAGTTGGTTTTGCATCTCGAAAACAAATGACAGTGCAACTATGAAAAAATTACACCAAGTAGATATTATAAACCCCTACAGTTTTTGAGGTATTCAGGCGTTTCCATACTTTTGCGCTACCCTGTATACATGCTCCAAATGACAAAGCTTTAAGAGAATGTATTAATTTTTTTAGAATTTTTGATTTACAGGAATGCTTAAAGAAACCTAAAGAACTTTTTTGTCTGCAAGCTTTTTCCGGGAATTTTGAGTCAGTTCTACACGTTTTGGGACGTCCTGAATACAAATCAGCTGCAATATCTAACCTACGAGTTCACTTTTTTACCACTTGAAACTCCCTAGGAACATCAACAAACATTTTTTTGATTTTGAAAGCTCACAACTCAAAAACCAAGTAAACTATCGGCTGCGGAATGAGGTTTTCAGTAACGCATTCGGCCATCTTTTTTATATACTTGCTCTAAATGACAAAGCTTTAGGAGAACGGATTTTTTTTTTTTAATTTTTGATTTACGGAATTGCCTAAAGGAACCTCAAAAGCTTTTTTGTTTGGAAGCTTTTTCCGGGAATTTTGAGTCAGTTCTATACGGTTTGGGACGTCCTCAATAAAAATTGCTTGCAAATCAAAATTTACCAGTGTAGTTCAAACAATGAGTACTAAATTAGGCATGGGAAGAGCAAAAGCAAAAGTCCAAATTTCTTTTCTCTATGACATATACAAAATTGTCAATAACCGCAAAATCTTGTGTGAACAAAAATACGTGATTGCAGCCAAAATTAAATCTCTTAGACGCTACAATATCTAAATTTTAGTAGACAGATTAACTTTATTTATTTGGATGAAACTTGGGTGTATCAAAATGGGAGGGCTTCTATTCGGCATTGTGTGGACGAATATGGTTTGAAAAGTTATCCTGCTGAAGCTGAAGATTTACCATTCTATATACCAGAAGTACTTCAGGATTTTTAACTGGCTGTGACTTACTACTAGACAGTAAAATAACGACCGCAACTATCGCAAAACAATGACTGGACAGAACATTGCCAGGCTTTGACGAAAAATATTGGTGGTTATGGATAACGCTCCGTATCATTCAATGCGAGTGGATAAACCACCAACATAATTTGATTTAATTTATAAAACCATACTTTTATTCCACCAATCCATCGCTATTTTGAAAGGATCAGCACTTTGTCGTTCTCCGTCAGTGAGCATTTTGACGTTTGTAACAATCAAAAATCAAGACTAATTTGATTTAATAATTACAATTGACATAAAAACCTGCAGACCAAACAGTTTGAAAATGATCTACCTTTTCTATGGATGATTAGCGAGAGGTAAAATTAATCACCAAAGTAGCATTGCAAAATAATTCCATTTGTCGTTGTCTGCTCGTTAGTTGCGACATCGACTTTTTCATTACAAATCGTTTAAATTTTAAGTTGTTCGATCGTCCGGTTGCAAGATCTGCACACACTTCTGCGAAAGTGCTTGTTTAGTCTATTTATAATCCCATGCACCGGTGTTAAGCCTCTTGTACCCATTCGCGTACCGTTCTGAAAAAAAATCCAAAGACAAGGTGTTCGGAACGACCGTACCAACGAGCAAACGCCAATAAATCAAGGTCTCCATTAGAAGGAAACTCCAGATTTATAGTCCACTCCATATCGGGCATCGGTTTAGTAAAATTCAACCACTGAAAATTCGTACCCTCGTATAAATTCAAATCCCATTTAATGGCGATCGTAAACTCTGTGTTTTCACGTTCGCTGCTGAAGGCGATTAGACACGTGCTTTTTTTGGAACTTGGGTCAACACCCTTTTAGCTTTAAGGGAGAGCTCCCAATACAGTTTTGGTAATGTAGTATTACTTCGATTTCCACAATACCAACGTGATCTTAATCCCAAGGGCATCTTCCAACTTTCAGTTCTTTACGATGTACGCAAAGTGAATATTCAAGACGTACCGCCTTTCCGAAACGGGAAATTCATCTAATTCTGTCGCCCAGCGTAATTAGCGGCTGGAAGCCGACGATGACGAAATTGTCTTTTGAGCACGGATAATTTATTCCTTGATTTCGATCGAAATGGCTCAAAAACAAACGTTCAACATTTGTCCGTCTCGCTGATTTACGATAAGCGTTTGCCAGAAGCTGGTCTCTCTCTCGAGAATATCATCGAGAAGAAACCCACGTAAATTAGGCCGGTTGTAAAGTAGCGTGGTACTTTATTTCTGGGTGCGACGAATGACTCCATTCATCACGTCGCACGTCAAAATGTTAGAGGTTAGGACAGTTCAACCCACGAGGTGATGCGTGCTACCTCGAGAAACGCAAGAAAAATAAATAAAAATAAATCACGAATATACAGGGTGGACACCGCGAAAGTTGGCCGGAGGCGAGGCACACCGTGTTCCAGGGCCGCCACTGCTGATACGTGTAAAATTTGGATGCCACAACATAAAGTAGCATAACGTAATGCCTACACGAATTCGATAATAATTAAAGCCATTAGACAAATTCCACCGGCTTCCTTTAATGAAATTGAAGATTCTTTCATAGAAAAACCTGCTAGTGGACCGATCTCATTAATTCCCAACATTTGGTTGAGTTTTTCCACCGAATTTCAAAATTCTTTTCGACCATTATCAGATTATGAATTAAAAAGTAGATGGGCAAAGTAGTTACCTTGACATCTAGTATTCGATGTGTGGCTAGAAATTAATGAAATTTTTCGTATTTCATTCAAAAGTTTTGGCACCTCCAGTGAAAAACGATCGTCGAAGATGAGGAAGGCGGCAAATTCCAACATACCTGAAATCGAGAAAAAAAAACATTTAGTAGGTTTTACTATAATTATTTAGTCAATGATTTTATTTTGCTCCAATTTATTATAATTACAACAAATTGACAAAAGAACCATAAAAAAATACATTAACCCTTTAAACCCCTCCAAGAGCCACTAGGCTAAAACTTCCGTAAGACTTCTGAAGACTACCTGCGATAAGAATGTACTTTTTGATTATTTTGAACCATCTTAACGATCGTGTAAAAGAAAAAAGATACAAAAAGTACGTAAAATCTCGAAGCATCTCCAAGGCCTAACGGCTACATAATAAGCTCCTACCAACAATCCAAACCATCAAAACCTCGTAAGCTCCTCACAAAAGTCGCTCCGCAGACGTCTTCACAAAGCTCCGAGTACAATAGAACTGGTTTCTCTCGGGGAATTAAATAGAAAATAATATTGTCGATGAAACACGCTGAACTCCACAATCCTATTGTTAATATTGTGTCAAACGCAGTGAAAACACGTCCCACGCAACACACTTGTTTACCGGGGGTACGTGCCCGACTCGTCTCGGAAGTGGTGTCGGTAGATATGCGTCTGTCTATGGACGCCATTGCGCGAGGGTAAGCAGCAGCTAGAGCAATAAATTCTGCACAACACGGACGGCAACGGTACATGGAAAGCTCGCCGGCTGATTATGCAGATTGGACTCATAGCGCATACAATGGGGCATTGTCTCTGGTGCACCAGGAGCAGAGGAGGCTGGACACAGGACAGCTGAATGTATTGCGAGATGCCAATTGATTCTTTTATTTGGCGGAGGATGGGAAAATGGCCGGCGGAGAGTGGGTACACTCGATGGTAAAATAAGACTTCGGTATGGGCACAATTACGTGGAGGTGTGGAAACGGCGATATCTTTCTTTGGGGCGTTTTAGTATGACACTCTGTGGATCTCCATGTTCAGAGAATATCAGATTGGGTAGGTCTTTCGGAGGAAGGAAATTACGAAGCTGGTGATCGCTCAAATCATAATTTTGTTTTGTCTACAAGAATGTTTCAAAGACTGGTCCCATAAATGGGCAATTGGAAACAGTTCCAGGATTGGCAATATATTGCTGGTTGACTTTCCACATCAGCTGCAAAATGTTTGAAGGCTAGAGTTAGCGAGGGGATTGAGATGTAAAGGAACCTCATGATGTCAACCCATTGGAACGAAAATTAGAGGAAGAAATATAATAGAAAAATATGGTACATATAGTGAATAACTCCTCACAAAAATGGGCTCTGTAACTTTAAAGTAGTAAAATCTTCAACCTCTAGTACTTCTGTTGCAGACGTTCCAGATTTATAAGGTAGTGGCGGTATATATGGCCCGGCGTGTAATATGGCCCAGTATTGCCTAATTTCAAATTTACAGCTAAATTCGAAATTTTTTAACCTTAGTAGTTTCTTTTCGACATCTTAAGCGACATCTGTGAATATAGTGGCATACTTCCGACTAATATGTGCGTTCCCGCCTCATTTCTATCCCAGCATGTGAATCGGTTGTAACATAGTAAGGTTAGGTGAAACATCTTTTTCTCAAAACAAGAGCTAATTTTACAGAACAAAAGTAAAATTTGAATGAACGGTACTTGAAGGTATGTACAGCACAATCGCATGTTCATTTGAAATGAATAACTATTCTAGAACTATTCTCCACGTATAATTCGTGTGTGCTACACTACCGGTAATATGGCCCAGATGCTAAGTTGGTTTTATGGCCCGGGCCATATTACCATCAGCTTCAAATTTTACAAATATTTTTCGAAATGATTTGTTTACAGTTGTCAAAATGGGGAAAACAAGTAGAAATCTGCGTAAACAGTGGAGTCAAAATAATTTAGAGACTGCTCTAGAAGCTGTTCGAGCTGGCGAAAGTCAAAGAAATGCAAGTGCACGATTTGAAATCCCCCGGCGTACTTTGAGAAGATACATTTCCAATGGCATTTCTACAAAACGTTTGGGTGGTCCTAGCGTGCTGACTTTAGATCAGGAAAAAGATTTTGTAAATAGGATCATTCGATTTTGCGATATTGGGTTGCCTCTAACGCCCACTTTGGTGCGGCATCAAGCCTTTCGGTATTGTGAAATAAATAAAATAAAGCATAAGTTTAACAAAACTAAGGAGTGTGCAGGAAAATCCTGGCTGGCTCAGTTTTGTCGTCGCCATCCCAATTTGGCAAAAAGGAAGGCTCAGTTGATGAATCCAGCTCGGGCACAAAAACTGAACAAGACAATTGTGGATGACTATTTTAATAAGCTGGGCACTACTTTAGAAGAATTAAATATAATGGGCCAGCCTCATCGAATATATAATATGGATGAAAAAGGATGTAGGCTAACCATTCATCAGCAAAGTGTAATGGCCCAAAAAGGTGCTAAACGGATTCACATGGTAGCTCCAGAACACGCGGAAAATGTAACAGTGGTTGGCTGTGTCAATGCAATTGGAAACTGTATTCCACCAATGATCATTTTTAAAGGGAAACGTTTAAAACCAGAATTTAACGATAACCTTCCTCCAGGTTCACTGGTGCGAATGGCTCCAAAGGGATCAATGACAACCGAACTTTTCGTAGCTTTCATTCGTCACCTTGCTCGCTATAAAACAGAAGGACCTGTTTTATTAATTTTTGATGGAGCGTCGAGTCATCTGGACTACACCATTGTTGAAGCCGCAGATGAGCACATGATTACTTTATTTTGTTTGCCTTCAAATACAACACACGAATTACAACCGCTTGATAAAGCTGTGTATCGGTCATTTGAATCTAACTGGGATACACAGTTGTTAAGGTATTGGGACACACACCCTGAGAGGCACCTTAACAAATCTCGTTTTAATATTATTTTATCAAAAGTTTGGCCCCTATGCATGACACCTGGTAACATTACTAACGGTTTTGAAGCAACGGGCATCTACCCGTTTAATCCAAATGCAATTCCTGAAGCAGCTTTTGCTCCGTCTTTGCCATCACAGTTGCCACAACCGCAGGTCCAACCTCTCCAAATCAACGTTGCAGAGAGATTAAACAGAAGTACTTCCGACTCTGATGACGATAGCGACATACCTTTAGCTATTTTGAAAAAACAACTCATTCACCAAGAAAACGGGGTTGATCTAGACAATACCCTGCATCAGTCGTTTCAAGAATTACTGCCAACACCTCTGAACAAGGTGCCTGACAACAAAAAATCACGACGTAAGGCATTGAACTATAAAGCCCAAAAAGTGACTAAAAATCTATTTAACCACGAAGAGCCATCGTGTTCCAGATCGCAATCAAAACCAAAGGAATCATGGTACTGTCCAGTGTGCCAAAGGGATGAACAGAAGGACATGCGCATTTGTGTAATTTGTCAAACTTATTACCATGAAGAATGTGTTGGGTTAACTGTAGATGACACTGATGATTATGAATGTTATAGCTGTGTTTAAGTTTTATGTTAATCTGTTGTTTGTTTTCAATAGTTGCATTTATTTGTATTATGGGCCATATTTCCAGACCGGGTAGATAATATGGCCCAATGACTGTTTTTTTGTAAACATTTTTTTTACCCATTTTGCGTTTGAGTTTCTCAGAGATTATTTTTTTGTTGGAAGTTTAGATGTTATAGTTCAAGTTTTCACAAGAGTTGTTATTTTTGTAAATAAAGTTTTTGAGAAAAACATTTTTATTTTTAGGTGGGCCATATATACCGCCACTACCTTACATATTTTTATTTCTTATGTAACCATGTTGTATCATTAGGTACTGTTACAATTTGATTTTTGCCGCGCATTCACCATCCAAGTTCAGGAACGAATCAGCAACTAGAGATAACCGGCATATACAAAAAAAACACGATAAGTTCTTGGAGTGCCGCGCGACAAACCTACAGCCTTCACTTTTTCCTTCGACATCTGGCGAAGTAACATCTAAGCGTAAATTTTGCTCCTGGACAAGAGATAGGTCCAGAGAATCATGTAAATACGGATAATACGACTGGGTGTTCAGTTATTTCAATAATTAAATCGCGTTAGCGGATAAAATCGTTAGGTGTCGATTCGGGGAAAAAGAGGTAAGAGAAACTACTTTATTGCGTGCAGACCTTCACTATTCTCTTTCAATCAAATAGGCAGATTCACCAGCACTTTACCGAGGATCTTTCTTGTATCACCTTATTCTGGAATATTCTTTCCTGGATGCACGAAGTTTTCACGTGGAATCAGGCTTAATTTCCCAGGAAATCGCAAACCCGCAGGATTCGCAGGAAAGCAATAAAGTAAATTGTCAGGACAGCTCCAATACCCGCAGGAAAGCGTAATACTGTTCAGAAGATAAGTAATAGATAATTTTTCTTTATATTTTTTTGTGTTATCAATTCATCTAGTTTTTTTTATTAGCGTGCCATTTAAAAATTGTAAACTTCAGTAATCATATTAATGTAGTGCATTAGTCATAATTTAACTGTCATATTTCCATTTTCATCGTTCATTTAGTTATTTATTTCACCAACTTGTTACCATTATAATTCCAATCTTCAACACGTTATTTTATTATTGTTTAATTGTAGAAAGTTCTTGTATTTAATTTAATTGTTCATTATATGATTTTTGGGGACAAAAGCTGTATTTTTTAAGTCACCATCCACACTTCACAATTTTGTCAGGGCGTTACAACAATTTAGGTTGTAATAGTACACATAGAATCCGTTCAAAATTAGATTTTATGTTATGGTGAAAATTCTTGCAACTTAAATTCCAGATTTGGAATAAAGGCTGAATGTGAGCCACCTATCTGTTTTGAAATCCTGATATAAATCTAGGATTTAGCTTTGCACCGTTAATAAGAACAAAAGAAGCACTCCCCCCATAAAAATGTTTTACTACCCCTTCTCCTTTTGGGGGAGGGTCACGGTGCGTAGCGTCTGCTAAGAAGCTGTTAACATTGGTGCCCATTAAGTTTTATGACTTCAATTTCCCAAAACTTTGTACTAGTAATCGCTCCAAGGGTGATTCGATATAATGTAGTGACAACATTATTATACCTCCTTTGTAGACCCATTTATGTGATCTGATTCGTGAAATAGTACATATATATTATGATACGAGTTTTATAAAAAGCATTTTGCCGCACGCACGGGTTAAATGGGTACGTGCGGTAATTAATTTGAAACGTCAATACTCGTATTTTTGTTGATCCTTTTCACATTTATCAAAAACGTGGTAGTGAATTTTAACCCATCTCGAACGACCTCCAAAAACGTCGGGCTCAGCTATGACTGAAGCCCCTAACCTCACAATAACATCCGCAACAAAGGCCCCCAAACCACAAACAACTCGCACAGGTCCGTTCTTTTTCTTTGTGATCCACGGTGTGGACATTGACAAGGACGAACGAAATATCCTTCTGACCCTGGAAATACTCAATGTCTCCATCCACAAAATGTCTAGAATCAAATCCCGCCGCACAAACAAGTGGAACCCCCTGATCCGCATGACACCCTCAAGTATTTCCTGACCCATGGCATCACAGTCTTCTGCAAGCGCCATCAGTGCTTTTGTTTAAAGCGACTTGGACTTGACACAGCGAAGTAACAAGATTCCAATATTAAAAAATAAATTATACTGTTTTTAGTGTAATTATTATAACACCGCTTTTGTCTATTATGACACGCAAAAACTTATCGTAATAGCCTCAGTATTACGAACGCAAAGTAGAAAAACATAAATGCAGGCTCTTCATAAATGATTCATACATCCAGTTGGCTTTGTACGTCAAAATTCTCTATCTAACCCATTTAGTTTTTCACAGGCAACATGATGTACGAATCGTTTATGAAGACCGGATTTATTAGAATATACGGCTGTATTATTAAAAAAAAAGATTCTCCCGAGAACGATAGCACAATTATTGAGTCCGACTAGCCGATGAATGGCCATCTATACTATTTGAGAGAACAGGTTGGTTCTGGGTTCTTATGGAAAGGCAAGTATATTCACTCAATATATATCTTTGTGGCGAACCGCCAAAATTCGGGATGAAGGCGAATATCCGAGAACCGTGTCCACACTCTCGTTCTCGCCCTGTCTCGCCAATAGAGCTCTACCAAACAAAGCATATTTTCTGTTGGGAGTCTTTGAGTTGATTGGACTTTTGTGTTAGCATTAATTTCTTATACCTCCTCGTCGTTGAACTATCTCAGAGTAAACACAGCTGGACGTTAGTTTTTCCTGGAAAAGCGTTTCAACCACCCATCTCGGCCGTTTGTAAAACGTAAAATTACGTCCTTCGGGCGCCGTAAACATGTCAGTGGTTTCAACATGAAAATCCCATGAAACTTGATACGTGCAGCCAAGAAAAAAAAAGAGGAAAACCGGCAGTAAAAATTAAAATTCTCATATATAAAAGGTGAAGTTTACATTTTTAAGTATTTATTGAGTCATAATAAGTTGTCAAGATCATAAACTATATTGAATAATCTGGGAGCTATTCTCGGTGACGGGTCAAGCAACCTTGTCTCGGCAGTATCCCGCGGTCATCCGCGGACTACACATCGTAAAAAATATTTTATCTTCACGACATATCTTATCAAAGATATTTCACGTTTGGGACGATTTGCGGCAGGAATTTTTTATGTATACAGGGTGATATCGCTAGGATCACTGAGCCCACAGCCAGCTACTTATGTAATTTTCAGTTAATGATTCAATGTGTGCACAAATTCACTTGAACCCCTTGATATGCAATATCTATGATGAAAATATTCTTAGTTTAAGCGCGCAGTTATAGAAATTTAATAGGCGCAATATGTTAAATTAAGATAGTAAAATCATTAATAACGCAATTATAGCGCCTGGTATAATGAAGGCTAATTACATTGTCTTTGGTTGTGAAGTTAATAAAGCCGGCTACGAGCTTTGTTTGCTGGTAATGGAATCTCCGACCGAAGACCGTTCCATAAAGAAACGTTTTAAGATAACGCTTTCTCGTCTCTTCTTGGGTTTCGCCTAGACATTTCCAATTAATAATAAATAATATTGGCAACCCCTGACCTTGCCTGAATCACTCGTGGTATAAACAAAGACGTAAACCACTCAGATAATTGGAAAACATTTTTATTTTATGTAATAGGCATCCAAACCGTGATGTGTACTTAATCCACCCGTGCCCCACATATTTTAACAAAATACATTAAGTCCAGATTCATGTATGTGTCACGATAAAGATCTGTTTTTAAAACGTAAGAAAAATTAATTCGATAAAGTGAAAGATAAGTGAGAATATTAGCAAGAAATCTGATGTATGTCGAAAGTGGTAATGGATGCTCTCTCTAAACCGGGTGTTTTTTGCTAACGCCCCGCGATATTTCTTGCCGTGTCGCTCGCCATTAAACGAAAATCGCAATCGGGGCCGTAAATGGCACTTTAATAGGCCTGTAATTTACCCCTTATAAATTTTTAATGTCATCATCTCAGCGTTATACCTACAAAGCCTCAGGAATGTTGAATATACGTTTTCAAACAGCTCGTCAAGCCGAGATATTACCGACATGTGTCATTATCAGTAAGTTGATGATGGCCTTCGCGGTTTAATTTAATTAAGAAGACAATTTGCAAGAGCATATGGACTTGATGATCTCTTTTTCAACGAGTGCTTGATTACCATCCTCCGAATAATTCAATTCTTCTGGTTTTTGTGACAAGCGTCGCCTCCACGTTCCGTCATCTCCAGCTGATGGTGATGGCCGTGAGAACCCATCGTGCGCCCAGCAGATACCATCGTCCATAAAAATAATAACTGAAAGCATCGAGACGTATACCATAAAAATTCCTTTTGTGTGGATTTCACCAAACGCAATGACCACTGAAACCCGATCCACGCGGTATGTCACCAGTACATGGGTGAACAGTAGTAATTAGAAAAGCACATTAGGATTGTTTATGGGCTAGATGGGACAAACTGGTATTTGTATGCTGAGATAGAGCGCCACTGGACCCCGGGGGGCCCTCGAGATCAACGGAAGGCCTCGGACGTGACGACATGTCACTAAAGTCGGTGAATGGTGGGCCCGGCCCTGGATTTATGATTACGGGGGCACCGGTCGCGTCTTCGCGAGCAAACAGACATTTTTTAGTGTTGAGAAAATTTTTTATGGGAGTCGACGTGGGAGAACATAAAATTATTTTGGGGAATTCTGCATTATCTTCAATCTGAGATGTGTAAGATAAAACAAATATCCTGGTTATGTAGGTGTATGACAACTAAATGAATTTAGGGAATAATCATTTCTAGCAGTCCCCATCTTGTTACAAAAGTAGTACTATCTCTCTAGGGCTAGCGGCTGGATTTTTCACAATTTTGTCACAAATACTGTGTGATCAATAATTTTAGAGTGCTACTTACGAGTACTATTTAATCTTGGAAGGAATAGATAGATTGGCAACATTGAATAATTGGAAACCCTTATCTTTTAAGGTTAGAGTACAGTGGCGATTGATGCGACAGTACTGAAAATTTTTTACGTTTAGTTTAGGTATATTTCAGTTTGAAATCAGATGGAACCTATGTGAGAATAACGAAATATAACTTAAAAAAACATTACAACAATAAATAGTCCCGTGTGGTACTCGTCTTTGTTATCTTTAAAGGAATATTAATTTGTTATTCGAGTTTTCATGATTCACAGATCCGAACAAAACGATATATTGTATTTCTATAGTGGATGAAAAAACGAAACTTTTTTGGTATAGAATCTTCAGTTTTTCAATATCGTTGAAATACTTTTTTGGCCCCCTGAATTGTAAAGTTAGCTTTGACATCATGTCAAATCATCTAATACGTCATCCCAAACTAGATTTTTACGCAAAATTTTTAACCAATTTTTACCTTTTCAGAAACGTCTAAAAAAATAAATTAAGTATAACACAAAAAGTTGAGACAATAATGTACAAAATAAAACGGTAATATTTTTTTTATTATTACTTGTGGCGCCATGAAAATTTAAAAGAAATCAACAATTCGTTGTGTTGGTACCACTGTCATATTATATTAATAATGACATTTGACAGATTGATGGTTAATTACTTTTATTTCATTATTAACTATTACTCCTAGAAATTTCAGCGTAATTTTATATAAACACAAAAGGTCCCTCAAAAAGGGTATGTATTATTTAAAACTTCAACCAGTGTGCATACTTTCTTGTAGGCTCATTTAATCTGCACGACTGCACGTGTTATTGAAGGTTTCAAGATCCAATCTCCTCTGTAAGTCATTTTTGTTCCCAAAACTCCAGCATGATGTAATTGAAAAGAAGCTCCATATTTGGAAAAAACTTTTAACCTAATAAATAAAAAAAACAACACTCTAAGAACTGAGGTATCTTTTTTAAAAACGCAACTACACTACTCACAAAAATTAAGGGAGCAAAAAAAAATTTAATTTATTCCCTGATTTTTGACGGGCTGTATTTAAGTGAAAAATGGTCGAATCGAGGATTTAAAAAAAGCATTTCAAAGCTGCAAGATTCTAGTTTTCCAATCTGTTGGCCAAAAATTTTTAGGAGCCACGTTTTCCACGCAATTCAAAGAAATAGCGCGGATTTTTTTCCAAATTTTTGGCCTTCTATTTTTACTCCACGGGCTTGGAAAAATTATTTCGGGTTGAACCACCATATGGACCGGATAGCTTGTTTATTCAGCTTCAATTTCCTTTTTTTTAGATTGTGTCTACAACCATTTTTCGCCGAGATATACGATACTAAACGAAAAAGGTTCTTTTTGCTTTCAACCGTCGATATCTCAGCAACCAATGATCGTAGAGGAAATCGCATAGCAGTTTCGAAAACTGGAACAAATTTGCTATGAAATCATATCAAAACATTTAAGAAAAAAAAAAATTCACCCACAATATCGACTTGAAGACTTGAAAAAATCGGCTTTTTCCCTTTGTTTGGTAAATCGATTGCATCCTCACAAATATTGATGAGGAGGCTAAAAACCTTAGGGCTTTTTACACATCAATGTACCCCCAATATCCCTATAAAACGGCAAATCGATCCATCGACCGGTTTGTTTTCCCGATTGATCAAAATTTAGGAAAAAATCTTCATACAAATGGAAAAATGAATTTTTCTACAATTTTTTCACAATTTTGGATCTGCTACTGGGAAAATTAAAAAAAAATCGACGGGTTACATTCGCTGTGTGAGGGCGAGCATTGTCTTGCATGAAAATGAACCGCATCGTATTTTGTCGTCGAGGCAACATAACGGGTCGCATTTTTTTTTTATTTTTGATTTTTGTTTAATTTTCCCAATAGCAGTTTAAGGTCCTTAGCCTCCTCATCAATATTTGTGAAGATGCGGTCGATTTACCAAAACAAGGGAAAAAGCCGTCAACTGTTTTCAAGTCGATATTGTGGGTGGAATTTTTTTTCTTAAATGTTTTGATAGGATTTCATAGCAAATTTGTTCCAGTTTCCGAAACTGCCCTCCTATTTCCTGTACGATCATTGGTTGCTGAGATATCGATGGTTGAATGCAAAAGAATCCTTTTTGTTTAATATCGGATATCTCCGCGAAAAATGGTCGTAGACACAATCTGAAAAAAAGAAAATTGAAGCTGAATAAACGGGCTATCCGCTCCATATTATGACTCAACCCGAAATTATTTTTCCAAGCCCGTGGAGTAAAAAAAAGAAAGCCAAAAATTTGCAAAAAAAATACTGCGCTATTTCTTTGGATTGCGTGAAAAACATGGCTCCTAAAAATCTTTGGCCAAAAAATCGGAAAACTAGAATCTTGGAGCTTTAAAAAGCTTTTTTTAAATCCTCGATACGACCATTTTCACGCCCGTCAAAAAGCACCCATAAATTTTGATTTTTTTTTGCTCCCTCAATTTTTGTGAGTAGTGTATTGTAAATATTAATGTTGATTGTACTTATGTTAAAATAGACCAGGAATTAGTTGGTTGGTCTGAATATTTGAAGTTGAGAGTAAATTAGGATTTTATAACTCAACGTGCACATGATGGGATGTTAAATGTGTATTTTCGTTCGCAGCTTCTAAATCTGGAGGAAATTCATTATTTCGAACTGGTAGTCTCTTTGAAGAGGACGACGTTTCCTTCGTCAATATATTTGCAACATCAATTTTCCTTTTGAGAGACTCTTCAATATAACCTCCGGCAACACTGGAAGACTTCCAGTGCCATGTCTTTTTAACGACAGAAGGTCACCTCTGTTGACTAACAAAGTAGCAGAAGAGGAACGAAAACAATGACCCGTAAAATCTTTTGGGTTATCTAACTCCAAAAATGTCGCAATTCTTGACGGTACTGCGACAATTGGTACTGCGACATATTTATTCTCATATTTCAAAAATTGTCGATCTTTTATTTTGGTTATCCTGTCTCTAATTTGTATATGTATGTAGTTACTTTTTCGATCCATGCCTTTTTTGTAACAACAAACGAACGACTGACGTGAGTCTTGGAAGTAGGAATTAAAGTGCGAGCCACAGTAATCCGACAGCCATAAACCGGGGCCCATTGCCTCAAATGAGATGCACAATGAGAAAGGTTCAGCGTTGTAAATCAACAGGAAGCGGCGACGTCTTTGAGGTGCTTGTTGGTGACTGGAAATTTTGGTATGGCTGGGTTTAGTCCTCCATTGTTACGATAATTGTGGGCATTGGGCCTCAGTTTCTAGGTGTCGGATTACTGTGGCTCGCACTTTACAATTAAAATTATGTAGTTTTTATACTGGATGTCTTGAAGTACAATATAGCGTAACTAAAAACTTCTGATAAACTGTCGCTCTATTAAAATTTTATTAACAGCAAAATTACTCGGAATTAAGTCATTAATTTCTCAAAAAAGCGAAATAAATCAGACCCGACAACTTTGATTGTGCTCATTAGAGTCAAATGATCAGCAAATCATTTATAAATCGCTGTTCTCAATGTCAAAATCGTGCATAATACAGATCGATTGGATCAATTACGTTACCGATAACATGTCAGGTTGCTAAATTATGATTATGTCAATTCTCAGCTTGACCTAAAACACTTATTCCTCTTACCCAGCCAGATGCACGTTTAGTAATTGACAAAACTATTTTAACCTCATTCATTATAAGAGCAGGAAACGACGTGGTCGTCAATGCTCTGTTATTTCAAAATCTCTGAAAAAATCTATTTTTCGCTACGAAACCAACAAATGACTACATTAATTTTGTCACACTGTGGTTGACATCTAATTAAACCGACTACAAACGTACTAATTGTGTGATCACATTAAACTAGGTGTACACCAAGCGACCACTTCCTAGTCCCATAAAAAATGCAAACAATCCGTCATTAATTTGATTATGTTTTCCAGTATAAATAAAAAAACTGTCCAATTTGTCATGATAGCGGCAAAAAACGGCGACGACCGGACGTAATGCCAACTTAACAGACCTCGATCATGACAACATCTAGTTAACACCGTCGAACAAATGCGATGTCTTAATTAAGTACGAAAATGTGAATATACACTACGATACCAAAATTATCGACATTAAAAAGGAATTAGAGCGCCATATGACTAGCGTGTGAACAGTGACAAAAAGCGTGTAGAGGGCGGGGACGCGTGATTACTTTTTAAAACGATGCTGGGGGATATTAATTAGGAGTCATTAGCTTTGTTGCGGAGTAGACACAAGAATTGCTTTACAGGTAAAATGCAGTCGGGCTTCGCAGTGTACGTAGCTGAAAAATTCCTTCTTGGGCCACTGGTCGGTATTCCAACCTTTTATCTTGTGTGACAACCGATATAATTAAAAGTACAAAAAAGTATTAATTTAAACAATAACAAGCGTAATAAATTCATTTTGTTTAAGCGAAGTTTATACTTGAGTCGCGCTGGTTCGACGGGAAAATTTCTTAGGCTGACAAGGTTTTACTATATTATTACAATTTTATGCAATAGCGCTGCAGTTAAACTTGGGAATGTGGGCGTTGTAGAGTATACATTTTTGGAGCGTTGGTAGTGGATTAAGAAAATGGGTTCGACGGACGGAAGTTATGAATAACTAATTGGTATGTCAATTTCACGTGAGAAGCTTGATGAGAAATTAGTCGAGTGTTTGGTTCTCATGTGGAAATTAGATAGATAAGCGCGGTGTAAGTGTGCGATTTTAAATGGTTGCTAACTACTGACTTTCATCCTTCGGGAGAAATATACAATCATGCATCTATTTTAACACGCCAAACAGCCAATTATATAGGTGTTAATTTGTATTATCATAAACAAACTAACACTTGGAATGTGTTTTAAATAATATACTATAGACATACATCAACGTACAATTACATTACTTGTAAAGCGGTAATGATAATAATTTGTCGTCTACTGGGTAAGTGTTGCTGTGCGGGTCCGAAAAGGAAATAGTAAGAGTAAGTTGCAGAATTTGCATTTTACCAATTTCAGCGCGTAACTGGGAATATAAATGTGCTTTGGAGAGTAAAGGTTATCGAGCTTGATTATTTGATGGTAAATTTTATACACATTAAGTGTGTATAGTATCTTACTTAAGCAGCTAACAAATACGCTATTCATGTTCGTTTAAAGACAATATTGTAAACAATTAGATATAAAGTTGTGATATAAAGTTCATGATAAATTATAAGTATTCATTAGTGAATGAAAAGGTGGTGTTCAAAATTATGCTACCATCTTAAACTATCCTATCCAGCAAACATCAGCATATATCAATATTCCCGCATATATATTTAATTTGACAGCTGTCAAACATAACCTCAAAGTTTGAAGTTAATTGTTCAATAGTGGTGTGCTGTCACTTTTCAGGGGTTCGGGCTCATTTGCCTACGGCCTACGCCTCGTGCTTAAAAAATAGTTCTCGCGTCTGAAAAGTGTCTTGAGAGCGCACTTGTATCGAAATATACTATATTCCATGCCTGTTTTCTTGACCACAGATTTTATATAAGATAGTGTAATTTTATTTTTTTGATTTGGCAACCATATTATCACTAGAAACTAACTCCATATGCGATAAAATAAAAACTACTAATAAAATCGCAACAGTATCACAATTCAATCAAGAAAATTGACTTTAGTAATTTTTCAATTGTGACCCCAGCTTTTTGGTTCCATTGTTTTTATAGTAAAAATTCCAGTTTGTCATTAATTTTACTACGAAGGCGCTGAACGGTCCTGAATGGAAAATAACTGACAAAGATTTTTTTCTAGCAATTCTGACCTATTTCTGGCAATTCCTACTTTTTTTCTGGCAATTCTGACTTTTTTCTGGCAATTGCGACAGGGGTAGGACGATGGCGCTGTTTTGTTATCCAAACTTAAAATGCGAGAGGCACCAATTTCAATGATCCACAGAAACAAAAAATTACAGACGGGAACTTCCGTGGATCACTGAAATTGGTGCCTCGCGCTACGCGATCGACCCCTTAAAGAAACATACTTAAAAAAGATCATATTTCCCTAGACGTGAAACTCAAAATGTAGAGAGTATTTCATATTTTATGTTTGGGCAACAAAACAGCACCAAGAACCTACTCCTGTCGCTATTGCCAGAAGAAAAGTCAGATTTGCCAGAAAAAAGTCAGAATGGGGTCGTCCCCCTGAATTGAATTTGACGAATTCCACTATATCATCTTGTAGACTATATCGGGTGTCCCAACTAAAATTTGTACCCCTCAACAATTCCAATTTCGAAAGACTCAGAAGAAAACGCTCGAACAGTTCAATTTTGTTATTAAGGGGGACTCAATTCTACCAAACTTTCAAGTCTTAGATCCCACCCCTTGAGCCAGGGGAGCCACCCCCTTAAAAATTTAAATGTCATGGAGGGTCGTGTAATACATCATTTTAAAGCTTATTCAATTCTCTATCCAAACCTGCATTTATCGATTCCTTTCTACAAAAAATTCATGAATTCGATATTTTCCAAATCTACATAAAATACTCAACTAAAATTTGTACTCCCCAACAATTCCAATTTCGAAAGACTCAGAAGAAAACGCTCGAACAGGTCAATTTTGTTATCAAGGGGGACCCAATTGTACCAAACTTTCAACTCTTAGATCTCACCCCTTTAGCCAGGAGAGCCACCCCCTTAAAAAAATTAAATGGCATTGGGGGTCGCGCGATACATCATTTTAAAGCTTATTCAATTCTCTATCCAGATCTACTTTTATTGATTTGTTTCTACAAAAAAATAGTATATTATTTATCTAGAACGAGAAGTGAAGTTTAAAGTACGAGCAAGTTGTTTACGGCCGAGGCGCCTAGCCGAGGCTGGAATTACTTGCGAGTACCTTTAAAAACACTTCTTCGTTCGAGGTAAATACAACGTTTTATTTCATACTGCAAGTTTAATGAACTAAGTCAAAATAAATTAAATGTTGTGTGTTTATCTCGCACAAATTATTCGTAATAATTAAATATGCGGGAACCAACATTCCCATAGTAACAAACGTTTGTCAAAAATGACAACGAAAAAACTGGGTCACGGTGAATGGTTTTGGATATTTTATGCGATTATTCCGTTTAAAATGGAGAAAATTGAGGTGTCTCAAGACATTGTAGATGAAGCAGATCACGTGAAGAACAATTTGTTGCCACAAAAATGTCGGGAACAATGTAAGAAATGATTGACGTATAATTTTAAAGTACTAAATTAAACTAAATTTTTTCTTTAAAGTACTAGGACGTTAATGTTCCACTTTTGGTATCAAAAATAATCCGAAAAATGTCACTTTAGATACAAGTATGAAATAAAAAACATGAATTTGTTATTTTCCAAATCAAGAGTATTTTATGTAGATTTGGAAAATAACAAATTCATATGCTCTTTTTTGTAGTAGTGTTCATATTCAAACGCTGTACATTTACCGCCTCTTGTGACGTAATTTCGGGGGAGCATTCTCATTGGTTCGTGCGTTTCTAATCAAACCGCGCGTCTAGTAACTTTAAATTTTGTCTGGTGAATTTTGTCCCGTGTTGACGTCACAGAAAGGCGCGCGTTTCAAATAAGACAAATGTTTCGGTTTTTTTTTACGTAGTAAACGCGTGATTTCGATTAAACAAAAAAGTACGGGTATAATATTTTTTCGTCTAATTTCTAGAAAAGCTGTTTTTGAAAATTGTGGGACCTATCAATTCACATAAAAAATTCTTGAAAATAAAAATGTAAATAGGTATTGGAAAAGCTTTAATTTATACCATTGTATTAATGTTTCTGTATAATTTATTCTTGATTCTTTTATCATTGCTCAACATCAATGCTCCTAATATTCTATATTCATTGTGCACCGCAGTGGCAACCTAATCTAGCAAAGAGCAATTTGTATGGTGGTCGACACTGCAAATCGTGGGATGGATGAGCATTGTCAGTCTTCAGGTAGGTTGGGGGTCCAGATATTCTTGAGGGAACGGTGTAGAGTACTGAGGAAATGCTATGAAATTTCAGGGAAGTCTTGAGAAAATCTTTTTGGACAACGTTAATGAAATCTTAAGAAAGCCTTGAATGAGTATAAAAATTTTGTCTTGTATTTTTTCACATCTATACAGTATGTCCCCGGATTGAGTTTACAAGAGCATTTTTTTTTTATTTTTGACTACGCCAAAACCTCAAAGGAATAAGATTTTTTGCTTGTCCTGAAACCAGCAAATCTGTAATTAAAACTTCATTATTCTGACCGAGTTGAAAGAAACGTATATTTTTCTCTTGATTTTGGACTTGGTAATGATTAATTTTAATCTTAAAGTTTTCTTATCACGAAGGCAAGCTATCGTTTTCGAGTAGAATTGTGCGCAGAAATGGATGGGGGGTTAATTGAATAATGATTGTTCTTGTTAAAAATTAGTTTTTTTTTATGTTAAAGGTGTTTCTTTGAGTTGCCATTTTTTTATTAAATTAATTTTAATTTTTTTGAAAATAATTTTTTTCACAAACATTTTTGTTATTTAACTTGCGTAAACTCATTTGTCAACGTGACATCGTTGTCAAAAAAATAAAATCGCCAATGTGGTGGGATTTAAAGAGCAGAGAAAAAAATTTATAAGTCCAAAATTAAGAGAAAAATGAAGTTTTCTTTCCACTGAGTCAGAATAATGAAGTTTTAATTACAGATTTGCTGGTTTCAGGACAAGCAAAAAATCTTATTCCTTTGAGGTTTTGGCATAAAATCAAAAATAAAAATTTTTTCCTCTTGTAAACTCAATCCGGGGACATACTGTATATTTAATCGTTGAACATGAATCGTTTGAAGCAAATAAAACAGTGGGTACTGCACCGATTTTTATAATTATTTATTGATTATTTGCATGTCATTTTTCCGCGGATGCCCGTCCATTTCAGTCACAAACTTCAATGAGCGAGAATCGTTTTAAGTAACAAGCTGGCGAACTAACAGCTTGGTCCCTCCCCTAAGATTTCTGTGCGTAAGTGGTTCAGAGACTTGGCATTTACCTCGGGACGCTCGGAGTGTTATAAACGTTCGTGGAGAGAGATCAAGGGTTACAGTAATAAATTATCATCAAAATAAATTACCGAAAAAAGATTTATAACTTGATGGGCATTATGTCTTCAGAAATTTTAAGGTGTGGCTAACAAAAATGAAGATTTCGCATGTATTAAAAAAAAATCTACAAATGCGCGTTTACAGCAGTTGTGATTAGGTTTTCGATTGAGTTTTTAAATTCATTATCTCTCACTGCATTGCCTCCACATAAATTGGTGTTGAAAGAAAATACGAAATTTAAATACGGGCAACGCATTAGTGAATGGTACAAGAATGCGTGTTAAACGATTGCATCAAAATACAATTGATTGCGAAAATTGAACCGGACGATCAACTGGGAAACGTATTTTAATACCCAGAATTCGTATTCTGGTAAATGCCATTTTCTTTAAGGCGAACCTAATTTCCAATCATGTTAGCATTCGCTATGTCCATTAATAAATCGCAAGGGCAAACGCAAACCTTTAATAAGGTTGGGATTTTGTTATCACTTCGGACATTGTTTCGCTTACCAATCCAATACATACCACTCGAATTTCGAGTGACCGGCGATCACTAGTTAATGTAATATGACAGTGGTACCAACACAACGAAATTAATGTTGATTTCTTTTAAATTCTAATACATGGCACCACATGTAATAAAAAAAAAATTAAATATTATTACCGTTTTATTTTGTACATTATTGTCAATTATGGTGTAAAGTAGCGTGTACCATATCAGTATAACTAGTAAATTATTATACAGTGAGCGGCAAAAGTATGCAATAAATTCATAAAAAATTAAAAAAATTTTTTTCTAAAAATTTTTTGGACGGGTCAATTTTGGTTTATAAAAATGAATATTTTGATCCCAAATTAAACTTCAAGCAGTCATTTGTTTTCGAGTGATGACGTCATCGATATTTGTCTAAACGACAGTATAAAAATTTTGTTATCTTAGATAATGAAAGTTTTGAGAAAAAAAATAAATTGGATTTTTTATGACAAACAAAAACAAGTCAAAAAATCAAGTAGGTAAATCAAACAGTCAAATGGTAGTCAGTTTCATTTGTATGTGTAAATTGTTTTTCCGGAAATCGTCTTTTATTATTTATTATTTACTACCTACTTATTATTTATTATTTACCTACTATCCTGCTTATTTTTTGACTTGAAAATCCAATTTTATTTTTTTCCTCAAAATTTTCATTATCTAAAATAACAAAATTTTTATACTGACGTTTAGACAATCAAAAGGGCTATCAGAATCAAGAAAAAAAAATAAGGGGTTTCTATTTTAAAAAAAAATCGATGACGTCATCACTCGAAAACAAATGACTGCTTGAAATTTAATTTAGGATAAAAATATTCCTTTTTATAAACCAAAACTGACCCGTCCAAAAAAAAATTTGAAAAAAAAATTGTTTAATTTTTAATGAATTTATTCCATACTGTTTCCGCTCACTGTAATAAAATTTGTATGTAAGGAATGAGCTGTTTTCAGTGCACTCTCTAAAAAGGTATCCAGCCATTGTCTTGTGATAGTCGCGATCGTTATTTTTACCGGGTAAAAATCCTGAAGTCCTTCCGGCATGTAGAATTATGGTAGATCTTTTACCTTGACTTTTTAATTTAGCAGGATAACCTTTCAAATCGTTTTCGTTCACCCAACGTCGAATAGAAGTCATCACATTTTGATATATTCAAGCTTCATCAAAGTATAGTATAGTACAGTACATAGTATTCATTGTTTGAATTGTACTGGTAATTTTTTTTATAAATTTGGTAATTCCAAAAGGATTATTTTTTTTGTTTAATTCCCTTTTTGTAGCGACCAAAGTCTCGTATACTTTTAGTATCGCAAAAAGAGAAAAAAAAATCTCCACTGTGTCATATACATATCTCTTCCAACTTTCTTCCATTTTTATACAAATTCGTTTTTTCCCAAGTTTTCATTTAAAAAAAAATCGAAAAAAAAATATAAGAAACATCCGTTATTCGAGCGACTTAATACAACATGTAATTTGTGTCTCCTGTAACTCACCCTATCTTCAAATCAGAAACTTGGAATAAGAAAATTCTTCTAAATATCAAAATATCAGCTTGACGAAATAATATATCAAAATACCGAAATTTCTAATTCTAATCTAAACAAATAGTAAACTAAGAAAAGTACCACATTATTGAAATATTAAAATAGAAAATTCACTAAACAACAAAAATGTCAAAATCATGGAATATCAGTTGAAGAAAATATCAAATTAACGAAAGATCACAACAGAGAAATATCGAATTAGTGAAACAGCAAATCGTGAAATTAAAGAACTTTTAATACTTCAAATTGACTAAATATCATATTAACGCAATATCAAACTTTAAAAAATATCAAATATTAAATTTATGAAATATCAAATTAAGGAAAAATTAAATCTGTGCAATATTAAAATAAATGAAAAGTTTGTTGAACGAAATGTATTAACGAAACTATCACATTAATGAAATATGAAAACATTAAATTAATGGATTATCAAAATATCGCACTAAGGAAAGAGCAGACAAACGAATACTGCATTTAATAAACTGTAAAAATATCAAAATATTAGATTAAGCAAAATTAAATTGATTAAAAATAACAAAAATAAAATTTATCAACGAAATATTAAAACCGAAATATCAATTATCTAAATATCAAAATATCAGATTGACGGAATAATATATCACAATACCGAAATTTTCAATTTAACCAAATAGCACCTAGAACCCATAAAATGAGAAAATAAAGTTTTAGCAAATAACGATATATCAAAAAAGAAAATTAAAAAAAAAAACAAAAAAGGAAACAGCAAAGTACCACATTATTGAAATATTAAAACAAAAATTTAACTAAATATCAAGACATGAATTTCGTCAAATATCAAGTTTTCATTAAAAAAAAAAAAATCAAACAGAAAAAATAACAATTGCAAGTTGTATTTAGTGACACAGATGTTTAACAACAAAATTAAATTTTTATTAGTTCCGTATAAGTAATTATAAAGAGTAAAGTGTAGTATATGCTCAAGTCACCACTAAGCATTATCTGCCAAATGGCCCGTTTATACTGCTGTCAATTTTGCTCTAGAGGTTGCCAAAATGCATGCGCGGACTTTGGTAGTTTATTTTTCCCCCAACGTCAGAACAACGTGAAACAGCTGGTAGCGTTGACGCTGTTAAAAGTAACTAAAGTTCGCGCATGCCTACATGCAAACTCAAATAAGCACTAACAGCCACTAACCTTGTTAGTTGAAAATTCCCAACTTGGATCCTTAGTGCTTAATTGAGCATAAACCAGGCTTAAGTATAATGCCTAAGAAACAATTTTGTCAAATAGGTTCTTCATACTGTGATAACAGTTATCCTCAAGTACTTACAATTTTCAAAATTCAGTTATTCAAAATATTTATTCTTGTATGCTACCGAGTTGAAATTATCTGGATTCCGCACTATGACCACTAGAAATACTGTTCAGATTTGTGTTTTTATAGAATTATTACTGTTATGGTAAACTGTTTTACAATAGTAGGTATGTATATTGTACAAGTGCTGAAAAACGGCTATTTCAAACGAGTCGTTACATTTAAGCCACGAGTGGCTTAGTGCCGTGAGTTTGAAATAACCTTCAGCACGTGTTGTCCACTATGATTTTCCTTCGACGACCACTCAAAAGAAGAAGAGAAATTACATGTAACTATATTTTATTGTAATCATAACACATTCTAACACACCTTTATTAAATTACTCGATAATGGCAAAATTAATTCTAATTCTTCTACTCCGTCAGTGATTCTGTAACCTCCGCTGCCAATCCCACCATATTTAAGCTTCATTCTTTTGCATTTGTCGCATTTGCTACCACTTTCAGTTCACTATCATTACAGAAAGTTTTTCTGTCTATCGTTTATTTCACGCTCGGCGTTGTTATGCGCAATTTATAATTTTCGATAGCAAAGATTAGTCCGGTTTTTGGTATTTTACACATAGGTCCTCGGAAAAATGTTTACCTTACCGTTTAATATTAATTACATTGTATAAATCCCATAAGTGCATAACCAACCTGTTTCAGAAATTTTCAATCTTCGTTGTAAATTATAGTGACTATGGCATACCTAACACTGCAAGTCTCAGCCAATGACTAAATTGCTTTGGTAAACTTCACACCTAACGACTTGCTTTGATAATGACCCTTATTATAAAGGAGCGTTCAGATGCTCGTTGATATTTAACGACTTCGAGCGCATGTGTTAAATTCTCGTTACCATATACCACAGGACGTCCTACTTGGTGAAGAGGAGCTACTAGTGGCCGAGCTGCTTAAACGCAATTACCAAATATTCATGAGCAGTTACCAAGTTTTATCGAGTCACTATCAGCCATTTTACTTTAATTTCTCATTTTCCTTGTTATGTTCCTTTTTTTTATCTTCGTAGTATTATCTCTATTTCTCCTTCACTTTTTTAGTACTTTACAATAAAATTTAACAACATTCTTTATTTGAGCACCATTTTCTTCGGTTCACCTAATTAGTTTCAGCCGTAATTTATTTTAAAAGACTCGCAATTCTTGGCGTTCTATATATAGTCGCCCGCAATAAAATAAAGGTCTGTAGAAATAATTTGAGACTTACGGCTTTCGCTTTCCTCTCGTTCACGGTGGTCATGGGGTAACCGGCCCCGTCATTCCGTTTACTTTGTTGAATAATTTACGGCTTTCGTAAAGTTGCCATATTTAAAAATATACGTTGCTAATAAACGAATATTACACGCATTCTGGACATGTTGCTCGGCCGCAATAAAAGTTTCGTATTTGCCGGGCCCCCTGCCGGCTCCCGAGTTGTTTCCACTCGGTTTCATCTTACAATCTTGTTCAGGATCTTGAATTATTTATGATGAAAGTTAACACGAATCTACACATTTCTCGTAATCACTAATTACTATTATTACTATGAAGTGTTCGTTCCAAATTTACCAGGATCAGGACGAAAAAGTTGTCTGTGAACGTTGGATGGATTTCTTGACATGTTAACAAAGTTAACGTCGCTCCCATTTTTTTACAAAACCAAAAAATAATATTCATACTTTACTGGGACATCATCAGAGCTGACGGCTAAGATCAAAGAGCAGCTCGACCAATCAGATGGCCAAAAGGAAACCGAATTCAAATATTGAAAATGTAAATTTATTCGGATAATCACATAGGGCATATTTTATACATGAGTTATTTTTTTAACCGTCCACCTCTTGGATCTACGGCCGAACGCCGATCTGCACACAAATAATACAAAAATAGAAGCAACGGAAAAATGATAAATGGCATGTTTGTGTACACGGTGATACGTCAAATAAATCAGGTTAATAATAAGTGCGATATGGGAGAAATAAAGCCGGCGGAAATAATGCGGTGTCGCTCACACATCACACAGTTAGTTCCGGTTGGTGCCGTTCGCGCCGCCACTGATCCTGTTGCTTCATTTGTTACGGTTATTTAACCCCGGTGTCAAGTTTTCCCCGGTTATTAATGCGGGAGATCATACATCGCAAATGGCTATCGATTTTGACAAAATTGAGAATGTTGTTACGCTTGAGTGTACAAAGTTTCGTAAGAAAAATGCCAATTGCCAAATGTAACTGAGAAGCTGTGGTCATCAATCATCATTGAATGAACATCAACAAAAAGACGGTGGGGAGTATCAATGTTACTTTCTTAATCTCCAACTGTAGTTCTTTTCCACTACTTTCAGATCAAAATCGCTCCATTCTAACGTAAAACTTCTGAGTTTCTCACACAAGAACGGTGACATTTATCGTCTCGTAAACTTGGTCCTTTTTACGTATTCATGAAATGTGACACAAGTTATGTTACGGACAAAATTATATCTCGGCTCAGTGCATCTAATTCATTATGTTAACGTGTTTATTTTTCCGAGTCTGGAGAAAACCGTTCAAGGCCGCTGAAAGCTATTAACTTTTTTCCCGGCTGGCAATCACGCAACTATTCCACCATTTTAATTGACTTTCTAGTAATTGTAACACCCACTCAGTGATTGAGTTTTGCTGAGATTAGTAGAGTCCCCACCGTAATTCGTCCGATCCTTTTTAAAATCCCCGTCCATTAAACCGCGTAGATTAGATAAACCGTTTGAAAATCGTCCTTGTCTCTTTCCTGACAGCTCACACATCACGCGTATGCAAATAATTTTTTTCGTTCCAGCATCATCTGCATGTCGCAAGCCAGAATTCCTCTCGATTGATGTCCTGTCAAATCGCATTAAGTTAAATGTTATGAATCGATCAAAATAACCTTCACCGTGTTTGAGTAGGGGCAGAGAGGTTCCACGACTCGCCTCCAACACACTAACGGTACCTCCGATTCTTCACCGGCCGCTGGTCACTCTTTATGGGATCAAAATCTAACTGTCACTTCGTCTCTCGTCAACCGAACGCAAAAGTGGAACCACTTAGCGGTTAGCTCAACCAGTGCGTGCCTACTAATTACAATTGCAAACGTGGGGATACTGCTCGCCATTGAAAACGCAACAGTCTGGAATTGTGGAAACCATACGACAAATATAAGAAAAATCCGTTATTCGAGCGACATTAACTAAATATCAAAATGTCAAATTCATGGAATATCAGTTCAATTAAACATCAAATAAAAGGAAGATCACAACAGAGAAATATCAAATTACTGAAACAGCAAAACGCGAAATTAAAGAACTTTTAATATTTCAAATTGACAAAATATCATATTACCGCAATATCAAGCTTTAAAAACTATCAAATATTAAATTTATGAAATATCCAAATATCAAATTAAGGAAATATTAAATCATTGAAATATAAAATAAATGAAAAGTTAGTTGAACGAAACATCGTATTAACGAAACGTCAAACTATCGAATTAATTAAACATGAAAATATCAAACTAATGGATTATCAAAATTGGGGATTCACAAAACACAAATTAACAAAATGACGCAATGTCAGATTAACAGTATATTAAAACACCACATTAACGAATTATAGAAATATCCCACTAAATATCATGTTAAGGCAATATCAAAAATATCAAATTTATGAAATATCCAATAACAAATTAATTAAGGAAATATTAAATCTTTGAAATATCAAATAAATGAAAAAAGTCAATCTACTAAATATCATATTAACGAAACGTCAAACTACAAAATTAATGGAACATGAAAACATCAAATTAATGGATTATCAAAATTGTAGATTCACGGAACACAAATTAACAAAATGACACAATGTCAGATTAACGGAATATAAACATCACATTAACGAGTTATCGAAACATCGCACTAACCCAAGAGCAAACAAACGAATACTACAAAGACTAATATCAAAGTATCAGATTGACGAAATAATATATCACAGTACCGAAATTTCCAATTTAACCAAATAGCACCTATAAAATGAGAGAATAAAGGATTAGTCAATAACGATATATAAAAAAAAAGGAAAATTAAAAAAAGGAAACAGCAAAGTACCATATTATTGAAATATTAAAACAGAAATTGAACTAAATATCAAAATGTAAAATTCATGAAATATCAGTTCAGCAAAATATCAAATTAACGAAAGATCACAACAGATAAATATCGAGTTAGTGGAACAGCAAAACGTGAAATTAAAGAACTTGTATTTCAAATTGAAAAAAATTTCATGTTAAGGCAATATCAAATATGTATATCAAATTTATGAAATAGACAAATAGCAAATTAAGGAAATAACAAATTAATCAAGGAAAAATTAAATCATTCAAATATCAAATAAACAAAAAAAGTCAGTTCTACCAAATATCATATTAACGAAACGTCAACTATCAAATTAATGAAACATAAAAACGTCAAATTAATGGATTATCAAAATTGTAGATTCATGGAACACAAATTAACGAAATTACACAATATCAGATTAACAGAATATTTAAACATCAGATTAACGGAAAAACAAACAAACGAATACTACATTTAATGAATTGTAAAAATATCTAAATATTAGACTATGCAAAATTAAATTGATAAGTTACCAAATATCATAATAACAAAACATCAAAAATCAAACCAACGAAAGATTAATAACCAAAATATCAATTATCTAGATATCAAAATATTAGATTGACGAAATAATAAATCACAATACTGAAACTTTCAATATTAACGAAAGGTCACAACAGAGGAATATCGAATTAGTGAAACAGCAAAACATGAAATTAAAAATCTTTTAATATTTCGGATTGACAAAATATCAAACTTTAAAAACTATCAAATATATCAGATTTATGAAATATCCAAATATGAAATTAAGGAAAAATTAAATCATTGAAGTATCAATGTATACCACATTATTGAAATAGAAAATGAAGTAAATATCAAGACATGAATTTCACGAAATATCAAAAAGTCAAATTCATGGAATATCAGATCAGCAAAATATGTATCAAATTAACAAAAGGTCAAAACAGAGAAATATCGAATTAGTGAAACGGCAAAACGTGAAATTAAAGATCTTTTAATATTTGATATTAAATATTAAATAATTAAATTTATGAATTATCAAATTAACAAAATATCAAATTAAGGAAAAATTAATTCAGTGAAATATTAAATAAACGAAAAGTTAGTTGAACGAAACATCATATTAACAAAACGTCAAACTATCAAATTAATGAAATATGAAAAAATTAATTGGATTAATTGTAAATTCACGAAACTCAAATCAACAAAATGACACAATGTCAGATTAACACAATATTAAAACATCATATTAACGAATTATCGAAATATCGCACTAACGAAAAAGCAGACAAAAATATCAAAAATCAAATTTATCAAGGAAAGATTATTAACCAAAACATCACAGTACTAAAATTTCAAATTTAACCAAATAGCACCTATAAAATGAGAAAATAAAGGATTAGTCAATAACGATATATGTATCAAAAAAGAAAATAAAAAAAAACAAAACAGGAAACAGCAAAGTACCAAATTATTGAAATATTAAAATAGAAATTTAACTAAATATCAAGACATGAATTTCGTCAAATATCAAAATGTCAAATTCATGGAATGTCAGTTCAACAAAATATCACATTAATGAAAGATCACAACAGAGAAATATCGAATTAGTAGAACAGCAAAACGTGAAATTAAAGAACTTGTATTTCAAATTGAAAAAAGAATTCATGTTAATAAGGCAATATCAAATATATCAAATTTATGTAATAGCCAAATAGCAAAGTACCACATTAATGAAATATTGAAATTAAAATGAACTAAATATCAAGACATGAATTTCGCTAAATATCAAAATGTCAAATTTATGGAATATGAGTTTAACGAAATTTCACAACAGAGATATATCGAATTAGTGAAACAGCAAAACGTAAAATTAAAGAACTTGTATTTCAAATTGAAAAAAATATCATGTTAAGGCAATATCAAATATGTCAAATTTATGAAATATCCAAATAGCAAATTAAGAAAATAACAAAGTAATTAAGGAAAAAATAAATCATTGAGTTATGAAATAAATGAAAAAAGTCAGTTATACACCAAATATCATATTAACGAAGCGTCAAACTATCAAATTAATGAAACATGAATATATCAAATTGACGGATTATCAAAATTGTAGATTCACGAAATACAAAATTAAGAAAATGACACAATGTCAGATTAACATAATATTAAGACATCACATTAACGAATTATGGAAATATCGCACTAAGGAAAGAGCAAGCCAACCAATACTACATTTAATAAAATGTAAAAATATCCAAATATTAAGTATCAAAATTAAGATTAGATTAAATATCAAAATATCATAATAACAAAATAAGAAAAATCAAACCAAAGAAAGATTAATAACCGAAATACCAATTATCTAAACATCAAAATAGCAGATTGACGAAATAATATATATCACAATACCGAAATTTCTAAATTAACCAAATAAGGCCTAGACAATGAGAAAATAAAGGATTAGCAAATAACGATAGGTATATCAAAAAAGGAAGAAAAAATTTAAAGAAAACAAAAAAGGAAATTGCAAAGTACCATATTCACGATACTTAAATTAACAAAATGACACAATGTGAGATTGACACAATATTAAAAGATCACATGAACGAAAGAGCAAACAAACGAATACACGTTTAATGAATTGTAAAAGTATGTAAATATTATATCAAGCAAAATTAAATTGACAAAAGATCAAAATATCATATTCAGAAAATATCAAAAATATCAAAAATATCAAAAATCAAACCAAGGAAACAATAACCGAAATACCAATTATCAAAATACCGCAATTTCTAATTTAACCAAATATTTAGTAAAATGAGAAAATAAAAGATGAGCAAATAGCGATATATCAAAAAAGGAAATAAGAATAAAAAGCAAATAGCAAAGTACCACAATATTGAAATAAAAAATTAACTAAATATCAAGACATGAATTTCGTGAAATATAACAATGTAAAATTCATAGAAATTCAGTTCAGCGAAATATCAAATTAATGAAAGATCACTACAGAGAAATATCGAAATAGTGAAAACGTGAAATTAAGGAACTTTTATTATTTCAGATTGACAAAATATCATATTAAGGCAATATCAAACTTTAAAAAATATCAAATTTATGAAATATTAAATTAACGAAATAACAAATTAAGGAAATATTAAATCATTGAATAGGGGACAGTGATTTGTCTGTGATGTTTTAATCCAATTGAAACATGTCCTAATACAATATTATCTTTTGTTTGGTATACTGCTTACATCTTTTCAAAATTGTTTCTTACTGTTAAAAAAGATATATTTATAATTCGATTTCTATAGTTATCTCTTTTGAATGTTGCAATTTCAATGAACGACTGTGTATTTAATAAGTGTTAAGCGGAGAAGTGGTAGATACGAGCACGCAATGCTATGGGAAATCTTAATCTGAAGAGCATTAAATTCGATCTTTAATGTTTTAATCGTACATGTAATATGCATTACCGGTGCTCCGGTGCCTTCTCAGTGTAATGAGCTTATATACAAGGATTCAACACTTCTCATCCTGGCTTAAAATGCTAACAAGTGACGGCCTCGAAGCAATTAAGAAATAGCGGAGGAAACAACGAAGGGACCCGGTGGTGCACTGCAATACCGCGAATCAAGAAAAATCTCATTCATAATTTATGTTTGTTTATTATCTTGCCAACAACATGTAGAAAGCTGAAGCGGTGCATCCTATGATTATGATATATTGTACGGATTATAATTGAATGCCTCGAAACAACGTACGTTATGAAAAAGTCTCATCCAAGTTTTGGTCTAAGCTTTAGAAGGCTGCAAAACCGCTTCGGAAGACAACACCTATTTCGTGAAGAGGGCTTCAAAAAAATTGCCGAAAAAACTCTTCCATCAATTAGCGTCTCCTGCACGCGTTCCGTCCGTCCGCGTCGACTTATTCATGCGAGCCGAGCAGAAAACGAGCAAAAGATCCAACATGGCGTGTATTTTTACATCGGCGTTATGAATATGAATAACACCAAGTCTAAATGAAGAACCGTTGCCGCGATCATGTAGCGTGCCCGGAGCTGGCGACCTGAAACTCGCGTGTTGTTTGTCCGTCAGCCTGCTCACCTGCTCAAGACGAAGAAGAGTCTTCTGCGGGAAATTATAGCCCCGAATTAACGAGCGGCGCTGATTTGTCCGACGCACGAGAAGATGCCCCAAGATCGACCCAGACGATGTAAAGTGCAAGTTTTACTGTCATTTTAATACGTGCTAATGTGGCGGCTTTACGGCCGCCGGACTCGATTAAGATGTTAGACAGTTATGATGGTGGCAGTCGACATGTTGGTCTTTTACTTTTACCACCTGACCCTAATCGGTCGTGGTCGACTGACCCGTCCGGGAGCTCGATGACTGACTTCGAGTGCTTCTTCAGCCCGAATGGGGAAAAATTTAGATCAGGCAATATACAACAGGGTTGTCAAAATTACAAAATGTATAGTATAGAAGAAAAAATATGTCCCAAAGCACATGCGTTGATAAAAGAAACACATTGAGGACCAACCTTGTAGAATTGAAAGCTCCAAAAATCAGAGGCACAATCATATAAAATTTCACTTAGGTAACGGCGAAGAATGAGGAAATTGAGATCGTGTATAGTATAGTATATTTCGCAATTGGTCTTTGGCTAGACATAGACGATCACTTTTGAGCGCCGCGTTCAAATCTGGCAAAAAAACTGTACGTCTAGTGGCCCCTACCACGCCCCACCACGAAACGGCACGCCACACCACGAGTCACGATTGCTCATAAACGGAAACGTCAACGATTTTTTTGTGACACATAACCTGCAAATAGCAGAAATTTTTTTGACATTACTCAACTGTTATGAGCCTTTCAGGATCTAGTGTGCAAAGTTTAAAATACAATTATTATAAAATAAAGTAACCTATCAGAATCAATAATCAATTCAATAATAGTCGTATATTGCGATACAAGTGCGCTGTCAAGACAGTGACGAGTATTGAACAAAATTTTTTGGATTCGTTTATTAACATCAAATTTGGAGGTTAGGTTTGACAGCTGTCAAATGAAATATTTATGCGGGAATATTTATACAGGTGTCCCAACTAAAATTTGTACCCCCCAACAATTCCAATTTCGCAAGACTCACAGAAGAAAACGCTCGAACAGGTCAATTTTGTTATCAAGGGGAACCAAATTCTATCAAACTTTTATGTCTTAGATCTCACCCCTTTAGCCATGGGAGCCACCCCCTTCAAAAATTTAAATAGCATGGGGGTCGTGTGATACATCATTTTAAAGCTTATTCAATTCTCTATCCAAGCCTACATTTATCGATTCCTTTTTACAAAAAAAAAAACATGAAATCGCTATTTTGAGGGGTGAGATCTAAGACTTGAAAGTTTGGTACAATCAGGTCCCCATTGATAACAAAATTGACCTGTTCGAGCGTTTTCTTCTGAGTCTTTCGAAATTGAAATTATTGGGGGGTACAAATTTTAGTTGGAACACCCGATATATAGTTATCTCTATAGGTAGGTATAGGTATATAGTAGGGGTAGACTCCTAATACCAACATTAGAGTTAGCATTATCAAAGTCATCAGATCATTTGAGCAGCAGAGGGTATTGGTGCATGTGAAGTGGAAGCTGTTCCGAGATGGTTAGCTCGGACTATTTTGTCATGAAGGGACTTCTCTATGTGTCCTGCGGCGACCGTAGAGGATCGCCACTCTCCACGAAGTTTGATCTTGAAGAAATCTACCCCCTTTCCAGCTAACATTGTTGTACCGCATCGGCGGAAAGAATGTTCCGTAAAAACTGTAGGTGGAGCAGTTTTTGAAATGTAAAAAAAACTTTTTTCTCGATGTGAAAAATAAAAAGCAAATGAATAAAAGTCTTCGCAGCTTCGCCCAGTGGTCAAAAATGGCAACGTGGCTATTTTTTCTTTAATATGTTCGAGACGATGTAGAAAATCATCCAGACGATTGGCGTTCATTTAGGAGTTGTGCCTCACTATTATATTTTACCCCTTTCACTTAAGCATTTTTTGGCAACACGATTATTTTTTTTTCCATTTATAAAGATAGTAGGGCACCAATTACAGCTAAATTTTTCTTCGTTATCGTTTGCGGCATATTTACAAAAGTGATCTGAAAACTCTTGAAATCTCCAACACTCCACACGCCACGCAACTCGTCAGTTTTTGCCATAACATTTCAGTATCAGTGCGCATGACAAGAAAAGGCACGTCATGTTCTTGCACAAACGTAATAAATCGCACGACAAACCCTGTAACCTCACTTCCGATAAAAATGGAAGATGACACAAGGATTGATACTTCTGTCGGTTTTGTCTGTTGTGAATTGTCAAATTTTCACCTCCTCGCCACTCAGGTAAAAAAGACACGTCTCTTACAATGTCATTCGCTGATCTAGTAGCTGTTTCCTTGAACTTTATAATCTGTAACTTGTAAAGTAATCCTTTTTCCATTGATTACTTTCCACTCTTTCTTTAACAGGTTTTTGTATAAACTCTTCGCTCCACAAAGGGGACCCTCTCCCAAGGGGGGCTCTTGGTACAAGGAAGCCCCTTGGTAAAGGATGGCCCCCTTGGTACAGAGCAAGGACAATAACATAGAACGCCGGCAACCAAAATTTGAAATTTGTCGTACGTCGTAAACTCCAAAAGTTTCCACACACAATTTTTTTTGTCAATTTTTTATTGTTTTTTTCCTAAGTGTATCCGAAGTTTGTCTACTGCATTTTATCGTTTGTATACTTATTAGGTAATATGTAGTGTTACTTTACTTACCTGGTTCCTATTAGTAAATCCTTCGGTAAGTTTTCTTTCAGCATCATGCCGACTGTGACATCCAATACTTATTGCTTTAAATATTCCTCTTGCCATTTTTTAGTTGTCCTTACATCATAATTTGTTTATTAAACCATTTTTGCATGTGATCGTAAAATAGTCCTTATTCTTCACTATAGGACATATCTCATTCTTTCGCTATATAAACCCTGTTCCTAATGTTCTGTCTCGACTTCCGCTACTGAAAAATATATACGCTCCTATTTCATTAATGCTGTTTCCTGTGTGTTTGATTTCTTGCTCGGCTAATAAATCTATTTCATATCTTTTTAAACGCAGTTCTATTAGCGCTCCCTCTCTGTTTGTATCACTGGCATTCCATGTCGCTACATTAATTTGTTTCTCTCAGAAGTGATATAAAATGATAAAAGGGGTGAAGACATTGAGTATTTTTGAAACGTTATTTTGACAATTGTATTAATTGTTTTTACAAGAAATTAAACGTCGGCACACGTGACCGAAATATCATTGTAAGCTTGTGAGAGGTGTTATCGTACTCGTGATTCAAAAATCTCACTCGCTGATAATGAAGAATTTCTGTCACTTATATTCTCATAAATAAATTACTCACTACCAGAAGTGATTACACTCCCATTAAAATATATTTTTAGAATAACATATTTGATAACTACTGTTACTATGTACTACTTTTGTATAAAGGGACTTTTTGAAATACCTAGACAAAAAATAATAACATAAGTTTGTCCTTCACTTTTCTACCTATCACAATGTTTCACATCCAAATAGGACACAAAAACAGCAGTTATCGTAGTGATAGTACAGCGTCGGCTCGTCGTACGGAAGAAAAACACCAACGAGGAGATAATAACGACACCATTACTCAACACATGGTGTTAATTTTTTACATTGAGACACTGATAAATGTCATTTAAATTTGTCCTTGTTCCCTCCTATATTATTTACGATGGCTCTTATTACTCAAACCGAATATACCGGCACGCTACACTAATTATTATTGTACGTAACGTATAGCTTGAAATTTCATTTAAATATCAAATGAAGCGGTTCTCGTCCTGACCTAACGTAATCAAAGACCAATTAAGATCAACGTACAGGAACTTTTCACTGAATTTAGTAAGTGAGGGAAGTTTCAAAATTTATTATTCTCAATAACAATATTTCAGATTCACTGCGATTTGGTCCTAGAAATTATTGTATACCCGATTGATTACAAAAATTCCTTTGTGTCGTGCCAACTAGCCATTAGGAATTTTAAAGCCAATAAAGCGTCGTATAGCCGTCAAAACCCCAACTCTATATATTAACGAAAAATTAATTTTCATGTTCAAAATAATTACATAAGAAATCGCAATAAAACATCCATAAAATTGAGAAATGTGATTAAACGCTTATTGCCTTTTGCATCAACATCCATTCAATCTCCGCTTGCTGCCCCATTTGTATTTTTACAGTTTTACAGCGTCGTTCCGTTTATCGTGACTTCTCTTATGGCACAGTTAGCGGAAAGTTGATTAATAGGGTATGAATGGTCCCTTTTGTAACATTAACGACATTCCGTCCAACATTTTTCTGTGGGCGTCAGCACCGGGACGCCCGCTGGCCGCCAGCATCCAGCTGTCAACATACCTCACACAGCCAACTTGTATCTGGGATCTATTGTGTGCTGACATGAAAATTCGAACGGCGGCAATTTATCCGGCGATAAGTCTCTCTGCCGGAGGTAAATGGCCAAGTCGTGACCATTAGTACCCCGGTCCCAAGTTGGGTAATGCCATCGTCGAGTCGCCGCCATCACCACCGCCTCCATGCGGCTAATTGATATACTTACGTAATTTAAGAGCGGTAATCGACGGTCATTGAGCGTGACCGGCGTGAGTTTGTTGCGACAACTTTTTAGAAATCGCTTGGACCCCAACGACCAGATTTGGTCAGCATAGGTTAGGCCCCAATTATTATCAACCTAGACCTCGTAGAACACTACAAGCCTTGTTGGTTTCCGATCCTAAACCCCTTCCCAGAAATATTTATGTTTGTATGTCAGCCGTGAAATCTTCACAACAATAACTCCCTCTTACCGCAATTTTTCAAAAACCCAACAAAATGGTACAATATTAATTGAAATCCTTTCCAACAACCTTAATGGCAATTACGGACAACGCGGGTACCAGATGTCGCTACTGTATTTCAATTCACGGCTGCTCTTTCCATTAATCGCTCACAAGAGTACCAGAAGAAAAATCGTCGGACAACGGCCACCACACAATGGACGAGAAATTTATAAATAAATTATCAAGCTGACTCATCTTCAGAATTTCTATTCATAGCAGACGTCCAACACTTTTTCCCATTTTTTACACGCTGTAATTTCGAAAGAAATTGTAAACAAATAACAACTGGATCAACTTTGAAACTGGGGGTCAGCAGACTTGAACTCGAGATAATTGCGAGAAGTGATAAGAATTCAATGTTATTTTGGCGGATCAGACGGTGCAATGTTTGACGGCCTGCTAATTGACTTTATTGCTTCATAATTTTAATAGGCATCAAGATTGTCAAGAACGAGAGGTGCAATTAAAACATTACATTTAATACGGTCGTAAAGAAGGCATATAAACGCAATTGAAATTGATTCGTATCCAAAACTGGACATTGATTTCGCCTTCTCCTCATTCAACAGCAAAAAGGACACATGCAACCAAACCACGTAGAGAAAGAACTATATCAAAATGCATTTCAAAAATATACACAAACAACAAAATAAGCTAAGACAAGCAGACCAAAAAGTATACACCCCATCAATTTGTGTGATTTTTGATTTGTGGTAATGCCAAGGTGAATATTTAAAATGCCGCTGAATTTTTTGTTCCCCAAGGAATCCTGCGTTGAACTTAGGCATCCGCTGCCACATTACTCGCCTAGTTCAGGTTTCACACGGTTTTCTGTTGCGCATTTCCCGTAGGTTTTGTCCAATTAAAGTCTGGTAGCATCGACCACCGTAAATAATAACTTAATCTGTGGATTTGGCTTCTCAGATGGAATTTCAATAGCTGCGCCATTATAAACGCACGTTGAAATGTAATTATTAAAACTGGAGGAATGAAACACAAAGTATGTGATGCGAATAAAAAAAGGCAAATACAGAGTGGTTATATAGATCATGTTAATATCCTTATACGCAGGTGCAGCATTTCCAACGGTCAACGGCGGATAAGAGCAATAACAAAAACTTGTTACATACATTTATATTCCGACTAATTTATTGCAAAACTTTCATGTTTCTACGAGGAGTGCGCGTCTGTTAATTGCTCCCGATTTTTGGCCTTTTTTCCTTCAAGAGAAAATCGCGGTGTGTCATTCTCGCCAGTCCAATTAACCAAATTGCCCGGACGATTTTGAAGGGAATTTACATAATCTTTCTTAAAATTACAAGGGGCTCTTCCTGTGGCAAAATGTAAAACTCACCATTTTGCGCGCATCCGACAGTTTCGTGCATAGAGGGACAATTAATTGTCGTGGTACCTCCAAAATTATAATAATAAATGGCTACACACGTTTTTTTTTTGTGGGATTGTCCACTAACCACAGGTTGTATCGCTCGACTTGATGATGAATGATTACGTATAACCCGTATCATTTTAATTGCGTGTCTATTGTAATAAGATAGTTCCAACGGCAACCGCACACAGCTAGACTGGGGTTGCCTCAGGGAGACTGCGGACTCCCGCACTATTTTACCAACAAACACCTGTGTTTCGGCCACAAAACTATTTGTCATTTCATGTTTACTCCCATCACCATTGATGAGCCAAGCTTTAAGACAATCTAGTTACTGAACCGGTAGTAATAAATCAGGTTGCCTTTACGATGGGTTCTACGACTCATGTACGACTCAGCGTTGCGTTAATCTTACCGAAATTATTTTTCGTTACGGCAATTCAAATTCATTTATCTTCAGATCGGACGAGGTAGCGACAAAACTGATATTCCCTATATGTGGTATGCAAATGAGCTTCGTGAGAAAAAACGTAACTGTTTCATCTGAGTGTCAAAGCGCTCATCCGCCTGCCCGACCGGATTTGGCCCCAAACCACAATTACTTTTTTCTTTCGGATCATTACTGGCCAATTGGGCATCCGACCTTGGTGTCGGGCTGAACTACTTTGAAAAAAGACTTACTTATTGTGTTGCCGCTTTTGGAAGAGCTAGCCAATTATAAAATAACTCAAAAATCCGCGAGCCCATATCTCTAACTCGCCACTCTACATCCAAGATTAATAAGAAACAATGACCACAGGAGCATAATGTTGCATTAACATTCGCCTCTTCCCACAAAGAAGTGCTGTTTCTGTTTCTCTCCGGTTAACATTAATAAAGTGGCACTGCGCTACCGTAAAGTCTCAATAAATCCAACACGGATCCTTGGAAATACCACGTGAACAAAAAGTCGTTTTCGCATCATCGAGATGTTTAAACAATCTCAGTACATACCGGCTGTTGCCGGTTGAATAACACTCAGTCTGGGCATCCGAAGAATACGCGTCGCTACTGTTTAATATGACTCCCTGATTAATTGCATAACGAGGCATATTAATGCCCGTGCGCCAGCCTCTTTCACTACCGTTCACTGCCGCGCTCTTCGGTATGCTAAACATCTGACGGAATGATTTACAGAATAGGTTGGGAACCAAGTTTCGCAATCACGTGCAGAGGCGCTGCCGACAGAGTAGAACACTAGGGCATCTTGGAGACACGTGTTCGATATGCACAAATCAAAAATTTGAAGACTTTATCGTAGTTGCCACAGACATGTCAGCATCCTACTTGCTTGCCGTTATTTTCTTCGTCTAATTCACGATGACTTTTCAACACAATAGATCTAAAGGCTTTCACACAAAGCACTTCTGCACGTTCCACTTTGCTGCTGAGGTATTTCCTATGAAAGGTAAAACGTGATGTTATTATCATGAGGGTGTGAACGAAGAAGCGTCGTCACTTGCTGTTCGTTTTTTTGCTGCATTAGAGATTCTCTCAAGTCTCCAACGGAAACAAGTCGTAATGTCTAAATTACAATCCAACAAGTCTTGCTTATTTGGGCGCCTACTGTATGTCAATTTTGACATCCCGTTTATTCCTATTGGAATGGAAGCAGCCAAAAAATGGTATAATGACATATGGATGTTGCAATGTCAATTGAAGGACATGGAACGGCATCTGCAATCATCTCTCTAAAAATGTCTTAAGGGTGGGATCCTTCCATAAGAGCCATGTGAACCAATGTGAGGAAAACGACTGAAGCAATTCCAATGAAATTTTGACACAACAAAGAACTGGACACACTTTCTACTCTGTGTTATTTTCATTCCGGATCCGAAAACCAAAATAAATCTTGACCCTTGGTTTTACTTAAAATGGAGCTAAAAATAAATCGAGAGGGTGTTTCCAATAGAGACGTGGGCCTGAACTTATTTCACTGGGTCAACCAATCGTCTTTACTGCGTCTATCGGTACCTACTGCTTATTAGGGTTCGCCATAAACTATAGAAATTCAGGCAACCCTCTTTAATTGTTACCATCTTCATGATTATTATACAATGTGTTGTTTGAATCGGACTAACTATTATATTAGTATCTTGTGGATTTGAGAAGACGCATACTAGTCGCGTCAATGAAGTCTTTTTCTCGGAAGTCCTCAGAAACAGCTCCGATTTTGATGTTTTTTTTTAATATTTGCTTTTTTATATTATTTATAATCAGAAACCTTTTGGAGCGGGGACATAACTATTAATATTATTTAAACAACATGTATGATATTTATCTAAAAAAAAAATTGTTGTATGTTTTTTTTTAATGCTTGTTACCTCAGAACATTTATATATTTATATTTCATTTATGTTCACCGATTTCTTCGTCAATTGTGGACCGATTTACAAAATTCTTCTTTTATTTGAAAGGGTATACTCTTCAGGTGGTTCCATTGTTAAAAAGTCAGGATCTGATCAGGGACTCCCATGGAAATCGAGGAAAATTCTCAAATTTTTCCTTTCTACAAGTATTGATGAACAATTTTTAATTATTTTATTTATAAATGTCTAAAATAAATAATATACAATTCATAATAATTTTATAATTTACTTTCGTATATTATTTGTAGAATAAGTATTGAAAAACTAATTTTTTTATATAAATATAATAAATAGTGTTTAAACAATATAAATAATTCAGTACCTTAGAAGCATATGGATCCATGTGCATAATAGAAAATTTCCAATAAACAATTAGTTTGTATTTATTATTGTATTATGCTTCTAGGACAATACGGATTTGGTTCTTTAAAAAAAGTCACGGATTGTTATTGTCAATTTATACACATTCGATTTTTTTAGATAACATAATAATGTATTTAATAAAATAGATTGGCATATTGAACTCAGCTTTGATACAAAGTGGAGTTGGATCCATATGCTTCTGAGGTACTGAATTATTTCCCCACTTCAAAAGGTTTCTGATTTTGAATAATATATAAAAACAAACATTCACAAAAAAAAAATCATTAAAATCGAAGCTGTTTCTGAGGACTTCCGAAGATTGCCTGTTTTATGTATTTATTGACGCGACTATACATGAAGGAATATGAAAAGTTTTCAAATTTGATGAAGTTACAATGTTACCTATAATTCACCACCAAGCTGTCAAGAACCACAATTTTATATCACAACGGTCAAACCGGTTGGGAATGTCAACCACTTTCCTATTGCATCCACATTTCGTCTCTTGTATTTCACAACTTTTCTTTGTGACTAAAAACCATTTCGCTCATGGCACCACATGATGTAAATGTGGTGGGCGGGTGGGCCACCGCATCCACAACTGACTGATTGACTAATGGTATTAGAATGACAACGATTTTTTGATTTAAAAATTTTGAAATTGGATTGAACACGAGAGTGAGTTCTTAAAGAATTTTTTTTTAATATAAATGGTTGTTACTTCACACGAGAGTGAGTTCTAGTTCTTAAAGAAAAAAAAATTAATATATGGTTGTTACTTCTTATCCATTTAGTCAGTCGATGAGTATAGTGGATGGGGCGGCCCACCCGCCCACCGCACTCACAAACGTTGCCAAAACCATACGCTTTTTAGTCACAAACAGACCTTATAGCAGCAAAGAAAATCATCAATCAATAAAAAAAAATTACATTTTTGTATTTGACTTGTTTCCTTGCTTGCGTTTTAATCGCTTTAATCGCCTTTAAACGGCGGTTCTGATGCAGGTAGAATAAAAAATATAATAAAGGTTGTTTTTTAATTATTCAAAATGGGTAAAAGATAGTAAAAAAAGTTTCAAATAAAAATTGTAAAACATGAAATTCTACATCAAAATGATCTTTTGACTTTTTTGCGATTATTAAAATTAACAGAGTTATGGCGGTTACAAGTTAAATTATGTTATAATTATACAACTTCAAAAAATCATAGCATGCTGAAACGTGAATAGATTTATTTTTAAAATATAAAATTTATTCTCAGAGAAATTCTTTATTTTTATTCACATTTTCAATTTAAAGGACTTAAACGGTGAAACTAATTTTTTTATTCCATTATTCTTTTAATTATTTTATACAGGGTGAGTCAGTAGTGCGAGGACGGAAGATGGTTTTCTAATAAAAATAAAAAAAATGATGTCATCATTTATATTATATTACCATCAAAGCTGCACCGACTAAAATTATTTTCAGCTATATTTGGTGTTTGACCATTCCAAGGCCGTACTCAATTTAATGTTTTTAAATGGAACCCTATATATATTTTTTACATTTTCTGATTTGCTGTTCTAAATGCTACAACTGCATAATTATCTTTTTTCTAATACAAGGTTGCAACGGTATTAATTTTTTTGTGAAAATTTTCGAAAAGTCTTGTGATCATTTAAAATTCTGTATCGGCATTATTATTAAATATTTAAGATTGAAATTTGGCAGATCGATAAACAAAGCTTGGGTCTTTCGGACGCTGCTAATAAAATTGTATGTTGTTGTATGGACATCCATAACTTTGTTATTTTAATTGGAACACCCCATAAGGCTTTGGATAGCCCTATTAATTATCTTTCACTTTTGTTAAACATTTATGATGTGTCTAATACTTATTGAGACAATTAGACATATTTGGAAATTGCGACAATATCTGTCATTGCATTCAGAAAGAGAACGCTTTGAAAACATTTTTATAGCAATGCGAAGTGTCAAATCAAAAGTTTTTATTTCCTTTCATCCGGTAATAACGTGTTTCGTGAAGAGGGTAATAAAGTAATTCACAAAATCCAAAATACCAGTTCTTTAACATAATATAACAAAAGGTAACTTGGGTAATACGGTTTTTAATTAGGTGATTTGAGTTGAAAAGTGGTTCTATTTATTCTACTGACCCTTCGTTTTTTATGGTCGAAGCGAAGAGGGTCGAGGATTTCACGGTTTCTACAAATTTGGTAGTAAGCATATACAAATTTAATACCATAATTAATAATATCTTCTATTATAAATGTTATAAAAAAATGTTTACTATGAAAGCCTAAAATTATGTGTCGTATAAAATGTAAAAATTAAAAATGGATCAAGCAGAATCTGGTAAGTTTGTTTGAGTGGTAAAAAATTAAAATAGTGAATTAATAATGGGATTATTGAAATTATTCTGTTCATTTAAACAAGATCTGTTTTTCAGTTTCAAGGCTTTCCTTATTTCCAAAGTCTCAAGAAAATCTGATTTCCGGCCTTTATTGCATTTATGAATCAATTTGGAATTTGATGGTGAAAAACTATGCTTCGTTATTAATATATGATTGGCGAAAGAAGAAGGTGTTGATGGAGGAGGATCAACATCTGTGTTGTTATAGATGTGCCTGAAATGTTCTTTAATATGGCTGATATTTTGCGACAGTAGACTATAAAAAGTGTTTGCATAACTTGCATAATTCGACTGTATATTATCCGTGCGTACCCAAAAATGCCTGCATTTGGCATCCGAAATCCCTCACCTGTAATAGTCCTTCTTGCAGTAGATGTTGCCCTCTCTGGAAAAGCACGTGATTTCCCCGTCCAGCGTGTTCCTGCACTGACAACACTGCAAACAGGAGGCGTGCCACCTCCTGTCCACCGCCTGCAGATAGAACCTGTCCGTGATCCTGATCCCGCATCCCGCACACACGGCGGCCACGTTCGCGTCCTCGATGGCGGCGCAACTCGACGGCGGCGTCGGCGGCGTCGACGGCGTCTGCAGCGGCTCTAGTTTCGGTATGTGATGCTCGAACGACGAATGGGGCCTGGTGCACAGTTCGCCCGGCGGCGGCTGCGGCTGATTGATCGGGGGCGGTCGACACGTATCCGAACCGCACGACTGGTGGTTGTTGTTCGACGGGGTGCTGCATGAACTGCCGCTGGACACGGAAGGTTCAGCGTCACCCATTGACGAGTCGCACGATGGTAAATTCGGCGATAGGTCGCGGGATGGGTCGTACGCCGGGCCAATGTACTGCTCGTGCTGCTGCTGCAACAAGAAGTATTGCACAATTAGACATGCTATGATAAAGGACGAAATTATTAATAGAAGGAACCGACAAGAAAAGCGTCTACTATTTACAAGGTATTTGGTTGTTTGTCGAGATGTTTTGGAATGAGAGTTCTACGGTATTTTATCCCAAGTGGCTCACAACCGGCAGATCCATAATATCGTGTAAATGGTCAATAAGCAATAAGTTGGTCAAAGAACGTGGACGTAGCAAACCATGTCATATTAATAAAATTTATAAATAGAAGTACCCACAATATATCTTCAAATTTGTTAGAACTATTGTCCTTGCCAAAAATATGACCACCAAAAGTTGGCTTGATTTTACAGAAGTGCTTACATATTAAGAGTGCGATATTTTAAAAATATATTCCCATGGTGGAAGAATTTATAACTACTATACGGTTATATAATTAATTATGAAGATGTCAGACTTTTTTGTAGCAATTTAGAGTTGGCAGTTAAAATAAATTCACACGTTTATTAAATTTTATATCCATCAATTCGAATAAATTAAAATTCATCAATAGGTTGGTGGTGATGGTATGCAAATCAATGGTGAGAACCAGATGATAAAGCAAAACATGTGTCTTCCATCAAATTTTAGTTCCGCCTTTGGTAGTCTTCCGTTTATTGGATATTTACCATATTTTCTAATTCATAATTAGGTACTCACATAACTATTGCAGGCAGCTCGTTACAAAACGACCACCACATCATGAAAACCAGACCCAAAAAATTAAAACCGTTTGCGCCCATGTCTCCCACAACCCAACCGTTCGATCACATGGTACCAGCGAATCAATGCCGCTGCAGGTCCATCAGCAATCAGAGCTTTCCGTACCGTGAAAGAAACCCGTATCTTCCATTACTCATCTATAGGTACGGTGTCCGTTTTTTTCCCCCGTGGCGCATTCTGATGTTAAGGAAGGTTTGGTTTGTTGGTTTAGCACGCGTGCCTGTTGCCACACAGGTCGGCCGAGATAGTCCAGGTCACGACCCTCTCGGAGGGCTCTCGTGAGGTCCCTCACCTCCCTTCGGTGTAGCGCCGTCGGTCGAACATACCTTCCACTCTTCTGACAGCTATCACTCTCACGACCCGGTCGGCCGCACGACTTGGCCCGATAGGGTCCCATCACACTCATTATGTTATGAAACCGCCGTCGTACCTACCTTCGTGTTTGTTTTAACCAAAAGTGGTAATTATCAAGCTTAAGCTCGGATCTACCATCAGCAATAAACCAGTGGGATTTAATTGCGCACGTACGTACGGGGCACAAGTTTTCACATCGAAGCCAGAGGAGTTCCGCTGAAATTTTCTCAACATTATTGTGGGTGACTGGATAAGAGCCTCTGGCGTATTTTTTCCGGCATACCGAAACCGAACACGAGATCAAGGCCAAGTCCGTCTTTTGATAACGAGATTCTTGTAACCATTTCGTATAATGTATAAGTGAATCGCTTACGGATTTGGAGCGTCGTCTCAGTTTTCTGTACGAAACAAAAAAAAATCTATAAGGAAAGACTATTTTTAAACTGGGGAGATTGTCGAAGACACTCTCAAACGATCGTGGCTTCAAAAGCACGGGCAATACCTCCCTGCAATTCTAATTACCAACAAGCAAGAGCACGTAGGTCCATGAATATGCAATGAACCTTGATCAATCGCAATCGCAGACCATAACTATAGTTGCACATGCACGCCCTTTTCGACGACACGACTAATCTAGTTTTCGGGTGTCGAGATTCACAGTCGTGCGTTTATTTCGTCTTTTTCCTCTCGGTCGCCTGTTGTATGTTTACGAGAGTTATAAAGTGGCCGGCAATCACGACACCGATGCATATATTTATGGTGTCAGCGAGATCGCAGTCGAAAGTTATGGGGGCACCTGTTGATACATTTTTTAAAATCCGGACAAACCTGTGGAGCCCGTCCGCTGTCAAAGCCGCTGTTATGGAATGGTTCATTCACTTTCTTCGGTGAAGGTGCGAGGTCGTGGCGCAATCACGGAATTTTGACTGCGGAGGACCTTCTTGCGGCCGACAAACGGAGACGAGAAATGAATGCAGTTTTGAGAGATTAAAACCAGGGCAGCGCGGAGACGGTGCTTTCTTTTCCACGGTTGGGGTATAATTGCGCCCAGCGAGAAAGGGAATGACGTTCTGGTAAGATGTGGTTCTCTTTTTTGCTTAATTTACATAATTTTATGCTAAGTCGTCTAATATCTCAAAGTGATGATGAATTTCTTTAGAGAAGCTCTACTACTTACAATTTGTCTAGTAAGAATTAGTACTAGTGCTGGGACTAAGAATAAATGGGAAAAACAGAGAATGCTGAAAAGACAAAAAAGCTGAGAACCTTGAAGAACCAATAGAAACTTTTGGTTGAGATAAAACAATATCGGCATGTATTATTATTACTACCTTTCTTCCTGTAGTTGGCCACAAGTCTTTGCTGTAAAAATAATTAGTTATGTCAATGATATGTCCGTTCCATAATGTTACAAACGTAATCTATCCTCTATTTTGGCAAACATCCCGCGACTGCTTTGTTAACAGCGCTCTCGAAGCAGCGCCCCTAGACTCCTAAAAATCAAAGACACGAAGTTTATTGAGCTATTACTCTAACAACGTAAACGTATGTTGAGGACATATCATTAAGATTTAAGATACGACCCGGGATAATATTTCTCCGCGAATGGCGTACAAGAAGTGCGCTTGCAACATGACCAGTTTAGAGGAAGACATCGACGGCAAAAAGGGGTTCGTCCATGATTTACATTTTCTAATCGCAAGAAGGTGAATTACAGGGACATAACTCATGCAATGGTCATCCGGTAGCCTTCGCGCAACCCATCGGGATTCTTGCATGCGAGGCACTTGCGGCCATGAGCCAGGCACCAGCAGCGACAAGCAGGTTTGCTATTGCCGCAGGAAGAAATAATTCAGAGGGCGACACCGACGGACTTCCTTCATTTCGAAGAGACAACACGCAAAAAGTGCGTGAGAATAAGGACGGGTTAAATTATACAACGTCAAGTTGACAGCCTCGTCAAATTGGAGTATTTTTCTGACGGCGAAAAGAAAATTGCATTTTTAACTAATTAATCTTCACGGTACTGAAGATTTGTCGCAAAGTGGTACAGTTGCCAGCGATTTGAGTTAAACGGATAGTTTGTCACAGGCAGTAAATACTTCGTCATTGGCAACTAAATTCGTATATTCAAAATCACCGAAGACTGTCCCCGCGCATTCCGATAACATGTCCTACCGTCGCTCGACAAACAATTACTGCAGGATAATTCCTCAACTCCAACTAATTTATCAGCCACAGCAAAGCCACTTAAAGCAAGAATCTTCCCTTTAATATTTCAAACTGGCACCACATCAAATGGCTGGCAGTTGAGTGAAAAAAGCAAAATTCCAATGACGTGTCTTCGCTGGCAGTGCCGTCTACCGGTTAAAAATAACTTTGACACTCCCTAAATTTATTGTGTGAAATATTATGTAGTGCTGGTTTGAAAAATGTGACTTTAAGATCGTTAATTACCGAGTACCGCCGTAAGTGTCCCGGCGTCGCTGTAGTCGCGCCACTTGCAGACAAATGACCGCAGAAATAATTTATGAATTAACTCTCGGAACAGAAATAGCCCGAAATGGGGGCTGCAGGATGATGGCGATGCATCGAAACCGGTAGTCGCGCCATTATGAATTATGAAACAGGAAGAAGAATGTAGCAGAAGGAAAGAATTTTTCAGGCGATGGCGATATGAGGACTTAAAAGGCAATGTTCACATGTTCTGTTATGTTTTTGCCAGAAGATGGCCACCGATACGTGGGAAAGATAATCCATTACAAATTTAAAATTCCGCTCAAGCCTTTTTTTAATTAATTTTATTTGTGGAAGAGCGTCATAAAACTTGGCGACTCGAGGAATTTACTGCTTATGTCATTTGTGGCTTCGACATCGTAAATCATTTAAAGCGAGGAAGCACCTCTAGAACATGACTTTTTTTCGTCAAACTTACAAAAAAAATGTGTAGGTCGTAAGTGTGCTGCAATTTCTGATCGTAATCAACAATCAGAATTTGGGGGGGACGCGCTACCATCTGTTGCTTCGGAAGAATATATGCAGAAACGGTAGAATAAATTACTTATAATTAGACGAAATTATGTAAATTACGAGATAATTTATCTGGGGTGGGTAGGCATAAATATCATTTTCTTTCTTTTACGTTTAGTTCCAATCCTGATTGTTCTGTTGATTAGACGGTTGAACGAGGGGAAATAAGAGCAGTATTTGTTTCTAAATTATTATGCTTTTAAAGGCTTGTTATGCAATCCACAACGAAAATAATTGAGGTGAGTAATTCCTTCAGGTAGTGCAACTGCGTATTTATATCATTTGCTAGGCAGGATGTTAGTTACGATAAGAAAGTGTTTATCAAACATCCCGTATAACATAATAATTAATAAATTTAATTTCAATCCGTACCCTTTGATCTAAGACTGTTGTTGCATTATGCTCCTTTCAAAAGTATAAAAATCTGGGGTGTCATTAACCCACATTAATTATTCTACTCGATTCGTAGTGTTATAAATTATAGCCATTTTTTGCCTGGAAAAAATTTATAGCTGGGTACAAAATGAGAAACAAATTTAACCTGAAATTAAGAATTAATTTGGAGCCGATCGTTTGTACCTCATAATTAGTAAGTAGATTAACAGACTCCGGGACGTTCTAATTATAGTACCAGCCTCTTAAGATCAATAACAATTAATTAAGAAAATCAACATAATCATTAAAGCTGTTCCTCGGAACAGTACAACAGAGGCTGCCTCGGAATTAAATCACCGGCTTTACTCACTTCACGATATTCGTACCTACGCAATCTGATTATCATTTCTAACGCTGGTAATTATTCATATTTCACTTGTAACATTGAGACGAGATTTTTATCTGCTTGTAAGGCTAGACACGTTAATGTATTCATATTCCGATAAACGTGGATTTTTCGCAAGCCTCCCCGGCCATATAAGCGGAATGAAGTCAATCTATTTGTAAATCACTCATGTAAATTCTTGGCAAATCAAGGAAATTATTGTTTAATTAACGCAACATTCCCGCTCCGTGTCCGGCAAGGATAAAATTCTTTCTGTGCGAGTGTGCCTCAAAAATCGCTGTTATTTCCCCTGGACGGATAATCCTTTGTTTGCGAAGTTTTTTTGTCTTAATATAATTTAGCTCCTTTTGATACCAAAACGGCATTGGCGCCAATCCAGTGGATCTAAAAAATATTCCTTCCTTTCCATTCATAAATCTGGTCAACGGTAGTTGCAGTGCACCATTTTTGGACCGGTGCACGTGTCCGCAACACACTTTCCGTGGAGTACTGTTGTAATTGCAACGCTCGAAGAAATCCTCTACAACGATTATTGCAAGATCGCAAATAAAGATAAATTCTTGTTGGTTGAACACGAGATTTTTATGGTGGATATCGGAATTTTTCAAATTCTAATTGCTAATTAAACTGGGTCTTTTGATCGATTTGAAGAGCGATTAGAATATTATGTGGGACTTTGCCGTCTCTATTAGTCGGTGATGGACGGGCCGATGATTAATTCGTGATGTGGTAATTGCTTTGCTGACTTGTATTACAGACGATTTAATGATTCAATTTGTTAACGCCGCTATAAAACTTCGTTTGACATTACTATTATCATTACGAGCAGTTTTTCAATGCTTTCAATTACGCAGATGGCGGATTTAATTGTCTTGGAAGAAACATTGTTTGGTGCGCGGTGGATATGCCAACCGTCGATTGAACGAGAAAATTTCCATTTTACACTTTTACCACTCTTTAGCTGGATTTCGATAATAAATATTTAGATCCCAACGACTGGATCGTACTTTTTCAACAGGCTGCCTGTGCCTAATGAAAGTATGCGCTCTCAGAAAATAATTTTATCGGATTAATTAATTAAAACATTTAAATATCCGAGTTATAAAAAAGAGCATTAGTTGACATTTATGAAGCGACTCAAGCCACACGAAATGCGCCCAAGCTGGAATTTTAATTAGTGGAAATAAAATTGTTATTCAATTAGCGGAAATACCATAAAATATAAAGTTATCATTCATAAATCTTAAGGAAGCTTTCCGGTGATACTAATTTTTAGTGGAGCGATTCCTCGAAGGAAACTAATTGGCTAAATAAACTAATAAGATTAGAACTTAACGAAAATTTCAATTAGTTGGAAAAGCGCCTTCTTCCTCGTCGAAAAAATCTACTTTATCAACTGAGTAACTAGTTCGAAACATATTTTAAAGTTATCCCAATCCTACAGTTATCGGAAAAAATTACGTTGTTACTTTATATCAACAAACATAAATAAGACACAACATTCGTTTAAACAGACAAGTATAGTTGTACATTTTATCAAAGTCTTATCACTGCCTCGACATGAAGATATTTCTTATTTTTAACTGCAATAACTTATTTTTCAACCGCATAAGTCGTGGTATAAATAATTTCAGCACTCCCAAATTTATCAACTTGCATGCATAAATCAAGGACCTCACATGACCGCAGATTGTAACATTTTTGCAGATTCGGCCGTGACACTAGAAACGATAATGAAATATACATTACTTAATAGGACTACGAAAATACAGCTGTTATATAATGCTCTGTATCAGGACAACAACCTTTGTTTATTTTTACATTGATCTAATTTCTTTAAATGATAGTTCCTTTACAATTTTTGAGATGCGTTTGACTTTTTTTTAGTTAGAACGTTTGGCTTCTGTTAAATTTCTGATCCCGAAGAGGTTTTTCACCTAATCGAAAGTTTCTTCTTTTGACAAGACATGGTCCAGACCCAGACAACGGATTTTGATATTTTATTCTAGCCCTGAAAGGCAGAATAAAAGAATTATGGCAATTATTGATATTTGCTAGTAATCTCTACGTAAAAAACTGTTTAATAGCTTCTTTACTTTATAGACTACATAATTTTTAATTTATTATCGTTGTTTTTCTTGGTTGAATTATTTATTTAAACACTATGTTCATTTTATTTTAGACTTCTTCTATTACAATATTTACACTATTTACACTATTTACAAATTGTGCAACTGCTTGGTGTCACTCGTTGGCCGATCTCCAATAAATATATTTCCAGAACAAGGCTGACGTCATGCACTCGATGTGTACGGAATACGCCAGAAGATGATGTCACACTATCTCGAGCACGCTGCAGCAGTGACTCATTGAGGGTCCACGTCCGTTACACTGCCCCCTCCTTAAAGATGTTTCGCTCCCTCTCTCAAGCCTAGTGAAACAGAACATGCTTATCACTTCTCCAAATCAAACAGGCGAATTGACAGGCGATCTTCACGATTGCCAATTTCCTGATACCCTGGGACAAGACAATCTCCTTCAACTCCCATAAGGTATCCCAAGCACTTTGTAACCACTTCTGGAGGATGTCTGTCAGGAGGAGTACGCTTTCAACTTGCTATTTTTATCCTTATCTCCAAGATGATAGGTGGCCCAGCAGGATTTTACTCAGGTTCACTCTTCTGGTCTTTCCACACATTCTAGGGTTACCAACTTCTAGTTCAAAACGATTATATCTTCTAGACAAGATCTTCTTAACGTTTCATAAAACATAACAGCACGGTTATGGCATCAAAGTCGTTTTCAGTCTTCATTCCTTTGGAATTTAATTTCTTCGTAATCTTCGGATCCGACTTCTGACATCATCGAGTTCTCGCGATACATCTGCAATCTTCTCGACTATGATTTCAGACTTCCAGTTTCAGAATATCATGGATGACGTCATGCTCTCGATGTGTACGAAATACTCTAGACGATGATGTCAGATCAGCAGTGAGTTATTGACGTCATTGAGGGTCCACGTCGGCTACATTATTATTATTGTCATAAAGGTGCATTAGGAAAACTTACTATAGCCATTACAGATTTCTACTACAATAAATCAGCAGTTTAATAAACATTCATTCATAATGCCATTCTTGTCAAAGTAGAGTGTAATATGTCCTTAAATGTTTCTACTACACCTTTATTCCAGTGTAGGCATCAAGCCCAGTTTCTATATGAGGTCATGATGCCATTAGTCTGCAGGATAATTTTACGAAATCGATCAACCCCCGGCGTTCAAGACACCTGTTTTATGAAATTTGACTCAAATTGCATCTCCTGCTCCACTTTTACTGAAACAACTTACACACGACACCTCCCTCGAGGGTACCGCTGCATTCTCATTTCCTCAATAACTCGTAAACATGAAAAAACACCTGATTTATGCCGTGAGGTGCCCAAGAGCGCATAATTTCCACAGTGACATAAATCAGATTCTCTTGGTGTCTCGCATTTTCAAGTGTCAAAATAACGAATCGCTGTTGTTAAAAATTGGAACATGTGTAAACCAGCGGGACGTCACCCCGACCGTTGTATGTGTATCAACCATATTTCTTCAGGAGAGCGCTGGCAGGTGGATTGGAAATTGGGAAATAATTAATATAGGCACAGCTGCGTCCCGTAATTGCGTAATTTGCCGCGGTACGTACAACACAGATAATGGAGAATTTACACACAAAAAAACCGCTTATCTCCCATAAAACTACTTTCCGGGGAACTGCCGCGTTGCACGCACGGTTAAGTGTTTTTTGGACGTGAAATATGGATTTCACTGAAATAGTCGGGGCACTAACGTAAATATACTCAGAGACAACAGTCGAGTACCGCTCGGAAAAGAACGACCTGCACGCACGAAATTCTGTACTGCCGTTAAATCAATTGTTACTGTCCCATTTCTAGGTGGAGGAGTATATATTCAGAGTTTAAGATTAATTCTATAAATATAACTGGAACATAACGAGTACGAGTAAACAAAAGGGACTATCTCAGTTCTGAAAAGTGCCTCAAAATCTCCAAACTGTCCTCTTTGCAAACCTGTATAGTTTACATTTAGATACCCTTAAGGTTTTGAGATACATAATTACAGAAAGAGTGACGCTAGGATAAGAGGGATTTCAGGAGCTTTCAAATTCAAGAGAACATAACGAGTGAACAGAAATGGCTATCTGTGTTCTAAAAAGTGTTTCAACATCCCCAAACTGTCCTCTTTGCAACTCTGTATAGTTTACATTTAGAAATCATTACAGTTTTATTATAGAAGAGAGTGACGCTAGGGTAAGTGAGGTTTCAAGTGCTTTCAAATTTAAGAGAACATAACGAGTAAACAGAAAGGGCTATCTCTGTTTCGAAAAATGCTTCAAAATTCCAAAGCTGTCCTTTTTGCAACTTTGTATAGTTTACAATAGCAATCATTATGGGTTTTCAGATACAAAATTGCAGAACCGAGTGACGCTAGGATAAGAGGTTTTTCAGGTGCTTTCAAATTCAAGAGAACATAACGAGTGAACAGAAACGGCTGTCTGTGTTATAAAAAGTGATTCAAAATCCCCAAACTGTCCTCTTTTCAACTCTGTATACTTTACATTTAGAAATCTTTATGGTTTTGAGCTACAAAATTATAGAAGAGAGTGACGCTAGGGTAAGTGAGGTTTCAAGTGCTTTCAAATTTAAGAGAACATAACTAGTGAACAGAAAGAGCTATCTCTGTTTCGAAAAATGCTTCAAAATTCCCAAGCTGTCTTTTTTGCAACTTTGTATAGTTTACAATAGAAATCATTATGGGTTTTCAGATACAAAATTACAGAAACGACTGACGCTAGGATAAGAGGTTTTTCAGGTGCTTTCAAATTCAAGAGAACATAACGAGTGAACAGAAACGGCTGTCTGTGTTATAAAAAGTGATTCAAAATCCCCAAACTGTCCTCTTTGCAACTCTCTATAGTTTACAATTGGAAATCATTACAGTTTTGAGATACAAAATTATAGAAGAGAGTGACGCTAGGGTAAGTGAGGTTTCAAGTGCTTTCAAATTGAAGAGAACATAACGAGTGAACAGAGAGGGCTATCTCAGTTTCGAAAAATGCTTCAAAATTCCCAAGCTGTCCTTTTTGCAACTTTGTATAGTTTACAATAGAAATCGTTATGGGTTTTCAGATACAAAATTACAGAAACGACTGACGCTAGGATAAGAGGTTTTTCAGGTGCTTTCAAATTCAAGAGAACATAACGAGTGAACAGAAACGGCTGTCTGTGTTATAAAAAGTAATTCAAAATCCCCAAACTGTCCTCTTTGCAACTCTGTATAGTTTACATTTAGAAATTTTTACGGTTTTGAGCTACAAAATTACAGAAGAGAGTTACGCTAGGATAAGAGGGATTTCAGGTGCTTTTAAATTTAAGAGAACATAACGAGTGAACAGAAACGGCTATCTGTGTTCTAAAAAGTGTTTCAAAATCCCCAAACTGTCCTCTTTGCAACTGTGTATAGTTTACATTTAGAAATCTTTACAGTTTTGAGATACAAAATTATAGCAGAGACTGACGCTAGGGTAAGTGAGGTTTCAAGTGCTTTCAGATTTAAGAGAACATAACGAGTGAACAGAAAGGGCTATCTCTGTTTCGAAAAATGCTTCAAAATTCCAAAGCTGTCCCTTTTGCAACTTTGTATAGTTTACAATAGCAATCATTATGGGTTTTCAGATACAAAATTGCAGAAACGAGTGACGCTAGGATAAGAGGTTTTTCAGGTGCTTTCAAATTCAAGAGAACATAACGAGTGAACAGAAACGGCTGTCTGTATTATAAAAAGTGATTCAAAATCCCCAAACTGTCCTCTTTGCAACTCTCTATAGTTTACAATTGGAAATCATTACAGTTTTGAGATACAAAATTATAGAAGATAGTGACGCTAGGGTAAGTGAGGTTTCAAGTGCTTTCAAATTGAAGAGAACATAACGAGTGAACAGAGAGGGCTATCTCTGTTTCGAAAAATGCTTCAAAATTCCCAAGCTGTCCTTTTTGCAACTTTGTATAGTTTACAATAGAAATCATTATGGGTTTTCAGATACAAAATTACAGAAACGACTGACGCTAGGATAAGATTTTCAGGTGCTTTCAAATTCAAGAGAACATAACGAGTGAACAGAAACGGCTGTCTGTGTTATAAAAAGTAATTCAAAATCCCCAAACTGTCCTCTTTGCAACTCTGTATAGTTTACATTTAGAAATCTTTACGGTTTTGAGCTACAAAATTACAGAAGAGAGTTACGCTAGGATAAGAGGGATTTCAGGTGCTTTTAAATTTAAGAGAACATAACGAGTGAACAGAAACGGCTATCTGTGTTCTAAAAAGTGTTTCAAAATCCCCAAACTGTCCTCTTTGCAACTGTGTATAGTTTACATTTAGAAATCTTTACAGTTTTGAGATACAAAATTATAGCAGAGAGTGACGCTAGGGTAAGTGAGGTTTCAAGTGCTTTCAAATTTAAGAGAACGTAACGAGTGAACAGAAAGGTTTGGTCTGTTTCGAAAAATGCTTCAAAATTCCAAAGCTGTCCTTTTTGCAACTTTGTATAGTTTACAATAGCAATCATTATGGGTTTTCAGATACAAAATTGCAGAAACGAGTGACGCTAGGATAAGAGGTTTTTCAGGTGCTTTCAAATTCAAGAGAACATAACGAATGAACAGAAACGGCTGTCTGTGTTATAAAAAGTGATTCAAAATCCCCAAACTGTCCTCTTTGCAACTCTCTATAGTTTACAATTGGAAATCATTACAGTTTTGAGATACAAAATTATAGAAGAGAGTGACGCTAGGGTAAGTAAGGTTTCAAGTGCTTTTAAATTGAAGAGAACATAACGAGTGAACAGAGAGGGCTATCTCTGTTTCGAAAAATGCTTCAAAATTCCCAAGCTGTCCTTTTTGCAACTTTGTATAGTTTACAATAGAAATCATTATGGGTTTTCAGATACAAAATTACAGAAACGAGTGACGCTAGGATAAGAGGTTTTTCAGGTGCTTTCAAATTCAAGAGAACATAACGAGTGAACAGAATCGGCTGTCTGTGTTCTAAAAAATGACTCAAAATCCCCAAACTGTCCTCTTTGCAACTCTGTATAGTTTACATTTAGAAATCTTTACGGTTTTGAGCTACAAAATTACAGAAGAGAGTTACGCTAGGATAAGAGGTATTTCAGGTGCTTTTAAATTTAAGAGAACATAACGAGTGAACAGAAACGGCTATCTGTGTTCTAAAAAGTGTTTCAAAATCCCCAAACTGTCCTCTTTGCAACTGTGTATAGTTTACATTTAGAAATCTTTACAGTTTTGAGATACAAAATTATAGAAGAGAGTGACGCTAGGGTAAGTGAGGTTTCAAGTGCTTTCAAATTTAAGAGAACATAACGAGTGAACAGAAAGGGCTATCTCTGTTTCGAAAAATGCTTCAAAATTCCAAAGCTGTCCTTTTTGCAACTTTGTATAGTTTACAATAGCAGTCATTATGGGTTTTCAGATACAAAATTACAGAAACGAGTGACGCTAGGATAAGAGGTTTTTCAGGTGCTTTCAAATTCAAAAGAACATAACGAGTGAACAGAAACGGCTGTCTGTGTTCTGAAAAATGATTCAAAATCCCCAAACTGTCCTCTTTGCAACTCTCTATAGTTTACAATTGGAAATCATTACAGTTTTGAGATACAAAATTATAGAAGATAGTGACGCTAGGGTAAGTGAGGTTTCAAGTGCTTTCAAATTGAAGAGAACATAACGAGTGAACAGAGAGGGCTATCTCTGTTTCGAAAAATGCTTCAAAATTCCCAAGCTGTCCTTTTTGCAACTTTGTATAGTTTACAATAGAAATCATTATGGGTTTTCAGATACAAAATTACAGAAACGACTGACGCTAGGATAAGATTTTCAGGTGCTTTCAAATTCAAGAGAACATAACGAGTGAACAGAAACGGCTGTCTGTGTTATAAAAAGTAATTCAAAATCCCCAAACTGTCCTCTTTGCAACTCTGTATAGTTTACATTTAGAAATCTTTACGGTTTTGAGCTACAAAATTACAGAAGAGAGTTACGCTAGGATAAGAGGGATTTCAGGTGCTTTTAAATTTAAGAGAACATAACGAGTGAACAGAAACGGCTATCTGTGTTCTAAAAAGTGTTTCAAAATCCCCAAACTGTCCTCTTTGCAACTGTGTATAGTTTACATTTAGAAATCTTTACAGTTTTGAGATACAAAATTATAGCAGAGAGTGACGCTAGGGTAAGTGAGGTTTCAAGTGCTTTCAAATTTAAGAGAACGTAACGAGTGAACAGAAAGGTTTGGTCTGTTTCGAAAAATGCTTCAAAATTCCAAAGCTGTCCTTTTTGCAACTTTGTATAGTTTACAATAGCAATCATTATGGGTTTTCAGATACAAAATTGCAGAAACGAGTGACGCTAGGATAAGAGGTTTTTCAGGTGCTTTCAAATTCAAGAGAACATAACGAATGAACAGAAACGGCTGTCTGTGTTATAAAAAGTGATTCAAAATCCCCAAACTGTCCTCTTTGCAACTCTCTATAGTTTACAATTGGAAATCATTACAGTTTTGAGATACAAAATTATAGAAGAGAGTGACGCTAGGGTAAGTAAGGTTTCAAGTGCTTTTAAATTGAAGAGAACATAACGAGTGAACAGAGAGGGCTATCTCTGTTTCGAAAAATGCTTCAAAATTCCCAAGCTGTCCTTTTTGCAACTTTGTATAGTTTACAATAGAAATCATTATGGGTTTTCAGATACAAAATTACAGAAACGAGTGACGCTAGGATAAGAGGTTTTTCAGGTGCTTTCAAATTCAAGAGAACATAACGAGTGAACAGAATCGGCTGTCTGTGTTCTAAAAAATGACTCAAAATCCCCAAACTGTCCTCTTTGCAACTCTGTATAGTTTACATTTAGAAATCTTTACGGTTTTGAGCTACAAAATTACAGAAGAGAGTTACGCTAGGATAAGAGGTATTTCAGGTGCTTTTAAATTTAAGAGAACATAACGAGTGAACAGAAACGGCTATCTGTGTTCTAAAAAGTGTTTCAAAATCCCCAAACTGTCCTCTTTGCAACTGTGTATAGTTTACATTTAGAAATCTTTACAGTTTTGAGATACAAAATTATAGAAGAGAGTGACGCTAGGGTAAGTGAGGTTTCAAGTGCTTTCAAATTTAAGAGAACATAACGAGTGAACAGAAAGGGCTATCTCTGTTTCGAAAAATGCTTCAAAATTCCAAAGCTGTCCTTTTTGCAACTTTGTATAGTTTACAATAGCAGTCATTATGGGTTTTCAGATACAAAATTACAGAAACGAGTGACGCTAGGATAAGAGGTTTTTCAGGTGCTTTCAAATTCAAAAGAACATAACGAGTGAACAGAAACGGCTGTCTGTGTTCTGAAAAATGATTCAAAATCCCCAAACTGTCCTCTTTGCAACCTTGTATAGTTTACATTTAGAAATCATTACGGTTTTGAGATACAAAATTACAGAATAGCACTATGAGTCATTTTCAACGGTAAATAACGTGGCGTTTTGAATTTTGCCCATCTCCCTCTAGATTTGAAACCTGCCCCTCTGGGTGGTACAATTATTTTGTCGGTGAGTATAACAACACATAATGAATTTAGAACAACGCAAGCTCCATTTCCCTGCGATATCATCTACAACTGTACATCGTGGTAATTCCACAACATGAATTAACGCAAATTCTCCCGCATATAATGCAAGTTCCTCTTTCCGAGCGTCTCTACAACTGCATAAAATGTAATTTGTACACAAAACAGTTGAAAACTACATTAAATTTAACGCAACTGCATTGAGATAAAATTTATACCGTTCTCTTATCAGGGGCAATTCATTATTTCATTATTTATTGTTCATTGTTTAATGATTCTGAGATTTAGGCGCTTTTTTATTACATTTAAATTGGACTCTTGTTTCTTTTAGTTTATTGGCCCAATTGATAAAGTTAAGCTATTGTTTTCGTTTGATAATGGTAATGTGAAGCAAGTGTAGTAGTGATTCTAACTGGTTCACACATCCTCAGAATTCAAATGGTTTTATTATCCAACGTGTTTTACGGATGCTTGAGTTTATCAATTTGACCGGAGTTATTTCCTGAACGTAAAGATAGGGACCGTTGGTGGGTGTCAAAGTGAAAACTCGTTCAACGGTTTTACTAATCGGTTTCTTCTTTGTAATTCTCGGTATCGTGAAAACATGGATTTTAACGGCACCAATTTTTTTTCCAAAATATTTCATGCGGACACTAACATAGCTCCAAATTCACATTTGGAGTTTATTTTAGCACTGTTGTAAATTACCAGATCTGCTGTTTATCAAGAACGTTAAAATGAACGATATAATATATTATTTTGATGAATCGGAATGTTGAACTTGACCCTCCTTCCGAACAAAAAATGGGTGGTTATCTCAAAGCAATAACTAAGCGACTATAAAACGTAAAGGTGGATAACATATTTTTGTTTAAAATTTAAATATATCTAAGTCTTAACATATTTTTGTATTCGTTTTGTAAAATACATAATCGATAAAGGGGTACATAAATAAATGTATCAACTTTTCCTTTTATTTAAATTAAGATTATCAAACCTAACTTCAAACTCGTGCGCTGTCACTTTTCAGGGGCTCGGGCTCATTTACAACACTCGGCCTCGTGCACTTGTATTGAAAATATTAAATAAAAATTTTTGACTTTCAAACAAATGGCCCTTTTTCCAAAAAAAAAAAATCCAAAAATATTTTCGCTTTTTGCATTTGGTGGACTTTGAAAATTTCCTGATGAAAAATATTGAATTAATTCCAAATTAACTTATTATGCCACTATGAATCCCAGAATATAGAGGGCTGGTGTACTTATGACAGTAAATGACAAATGTGTCAAAAATTACTCAAACTAATTTGCCACTGTCATGACTCCCTGCGGTTTTCTGCACCGAAAATTTTGGACTTGTTATAAAAGCCTCTCCACGTCTGTAAGTCAAATTTCGATCACTCTGTACGACCTCCTCTTTTAGGTGCAGTAAATACGACGTTGTGGTTGTTGGAGGAGGGGTAATTGGTACAGCCATCGCAAAAACAATTAAGGAATCTACATCCCGCAAAAAAGTTGCATTAATCGATAAAGAGCCTGACTTGGGTCAACACCAGAGCAGCCATAACAGCCAAGTGATTCACGCTGGTCTCTACTACAAAGTCGATTCTTTAAAAGGAAAGTTATGTGCTGAAGGCGCGAAACTTATTTACGATTATTGCGAATCTAAAAGGATCCCCATAAAAAGATATGGGAAATTAATAATTGGAAGGAGTGAGCTGGATAAGATTCGGTTGAAGGAGTTGTACAGACGTGGTGTGGAGAACCAAGTGATGGGTTTGGAACTGATAGACGACTGGAAGAAGGTTGAGGACTTACAGCCAAACTGTAAGGGAGTGTATGCTTTGTGGTCGCCTAACAGTGGTAATATCAACTGGCAAACAGTAACGAAGACTTTAGGAAAGGATTTCAAAAATAACGAAGGGGATATTTTTCTCAATTGTGACGTAAGATCTATTAAGGAGTCGTCAGAACCATCGCATCCTCTGCATGTAGAAACTGCAAGTGGAAAATGTTTCACGGCCAAATATGCAATCATCTGTTTGGGTTTGCATTCAGGGACGCTTTATCAATCCGATAAAACCAAAAACTACAAGAACATATCCTTAAAAGTGGAATATTATTTCTTAAATCCAAAGCTACACCGCTTTATCAAAACGAATATTTACGCAATGCCACATCTCGACATGCCCTTTTTAGGCGTCCACTTCAGTCCCACCGTAGATGGCAATGTACTTCTTGGGCCAAACGCAGTTCCAACATTTAAGCTTGATGGTTATTCGTAAGGAGATTGTAGCTCCATTGATACGTACTTTACGTTCTGTTGCAGACAAACATCATTCGACTTTCGCTACGTACAAGAACATGTTTTTTCTAAAGGTTTGGGACTATTATTTCTAAAGAACTTCCAGACGTGTCTAGGACAAGTTGGGGAACGTGTATTTAGCGACGTGCGGACATCAGCGCTGAGCAGCTATTTTCCTATGTTATCAAAATCTGATATGACTCCTGGACCGATAGGGGTACAAGGTCAAATCGTTACGAACGATGGCGAATTTGTGGACGACTTCTTAATAGAGACGTTTGAGGGAAATGGGATTCAGAAACGAATTGTTAATTGTAGGTTTGTTCCAAGTCCGGGGGCGACGTGTTCTTTAGCCATTGCAAGAATGGTCAGTGCGAAAGTGTCTCCTAGAGTTGACAGTACTTAAGTTAAGTTTAAATTTAAATTTCTGCGCAGACGATTTAGCAAATAGACGTGATTGTATAACTGCATTTAGAATTTACTTTGAACACCTCTTTAACGCTGAGAAAATTCCTTCCATAATAATTTATGAAAAAACGAATCGAACGATATAGGACGATATAAATCCCAACGTTTTTTTTTTACAAAGTACAAACGATTATTCTGATGTATTGAAATACTGATCTTGACCTCCATGTAAGCAAAAAATAGGTACATTTCAAAGTTTAACAGCGGCGATTACAGCAAAATGTTGATAATAGAAGAAGCAAAATAATGTTAAAATATATGCAATAAATTTGTTCTTTTGATATATGTATACAGGGTGACATCGATGAGTTGTCAGAAATCTCACCCACGTATTTGCCATGGATAAACAAATAAAAAATGTTTAATGAAGCAGGGGCTTATCTGTAATGGTTTCATAGATAATCGGAAATTAATTTAATACCCGAATTAATTACTTATTGTTAAACAGCTAATAATGGCAGTTCAGTATTCGTTTACGGCATCCGAGTGGTTTGATATGAGATGTGATGGCTGATGTGAGAGTCTTTTCAAAGACAGCTTCGTGTTAATGTGTGGGCCGGGGACAACTTACAAGACTTGCTGGAATTACTACCTCAAGTACGCCGAGATAATTATGTGGGGGCAACACCCAACTTCCAAATCATTGACATCAACCCCTTGGATTTTTATTTGTGAGGACATATGAAAGCTCTTGTTTACCCCATAGACATAATGGAAGAGCTGCGTTTCCAAGTCGCCGAACACATCCGACAAAATGTAGTGGATTTTCCATGGGTGCGTGTCTCTCTCGTTATCGCTGAGGGAGGTGGACACATTGAACATAGTTTGTAACGAAGCCAACGTAGGGACAAAGTTTTAAAGTGCGCCTTTGTGTTTTTGTCAAATCGCTCAATCGTCCTTGAGCCCAGCAGTCCCCAAACAACTGCTTAAACATGTGATTTAAATTTATTTTCAATTTTTATTTTTTTATTTTTTGTTGTGTGTCAATTGATTTATAAGCCTTTTGTGAACATGTGTTTCAAATATCTGACAACTCATCAATGACACCCCTGTATATCTACTATGTTTATGCCTTTCTTGAAACGCATTCTGTAATTCACACTTACTGTAAGGCTAGTTTCACACGGACGACTTAATCTGTGATATCAGTTTCCGGCATGTAGTATCCTCGTCTGATACTAGTCTTAACGGCAATGCTCATTTAGGAAAAGCATAAACGTAGTAATTAAGACTAAATTTGGAACACCCTTAGGCAAAAATCATCAGATTGAAGTGCCCCCTAGATGTTTGATGCAAATGTCAAAATTCCAAAACAAATCATTTTATTTTGACGTCTTTGACACCGGCTGAACCGAAGACATAATAAATCCTTCCATTGGCGCCGCAGACTTTTACTTGTTGCATGCATTTTGCAGGTTGCTTTGACCTGTTTGTAATTAAAACTGGCCATAAAATTTTCTGCTGAATTACCCAGAAAATCGGAAAACGGTCAGAAATAACACATCTCAAGCTGCGCATTAAGTAGCTCAACCGATTTTCCATACCACGGCCTGCTGTGTCGTTCGTTTTTTTCTTTTCCCAAAGCAACGCTTTCGACTCCCATCTCGTTACCTAATTAGCTCACTTTTCGCGAACACGGTCGACTTTGGCCATTGTTTTTGGACCGTGGTTGTCCAGAAAACATGTTGCACCGTTACAAAACGCCTCCTTTTTGGTCTTAATATCCGATAAACAAAAAGTCACGACCACGAGATACGAGAAAATTGTATATTGCAAGTGAAGTGCTATTGACCTTTTCATATTGGCGCAGATTAGCAGAGGTAAACCGATTAAAGTCGAGCACTGGTCTCCCTGAAAACATGTCGGCATTTCACATGAGAGAATATACCTACTATACATATATACGCATTGACGTAAACCGACACAAACAGGAAACTGTTTTTAAAACTGATTAAATCTTTCCTTTTGGAGTCTTTCCTTTCCATCAATTCCGGCCGTGAGGTGAAAATATTCGAAAAACGTCTCCATTTCCGAGACCACCGGCAGATCGGACAGATGTTGAGGAAGATAAGGAATATTTAAGAGAATATAGAGTGCTGTGACAATTGACATGGCGTGCGGTCCGGGCTACCTGGATGTGTCAAGTAGCGTGCGTCTTTTGTTGGCACGACAAAAGAAACAGCTCGCCACTAGACCGGGTGATTTTCGCAATTATCTAGCAGGCTCGCCGAGGGGAAACTGTCAACGCCAGTAATTCCAACGCCAACCTTCCCAAATGAAAATGTCCCCGTTAATTGGTCCGGTTCAAGTGATTCGAAGAGTATCGTTAAGTAATCAGACGACACCAAATATGGATGATAAGAATGCGAGACGATGTGAGCAGCCTACTTTGTCATAAAACTTTGTATGTAATTTAAATGGCGTTTCCAAAGAAAAACCAGGTATTCTTGGGCGTACAATTGCCCCAAAAATATCTTGAATAATTAGTAGCGGCGCGTTTGTAATATTGATCGCCAGCGGCGGCTCCTGGTTATTTTGTCTAACCATACAAAATTCTTATAACAGTGTTTCAGCCCATTTTTAAATAAAATTTTCACAGAAGTACCTAACGCACATTTTTCAACCATTGTTTTCCTGAAAATGAATTTCCCCCATGCATTCCACGATGATTGGACAGATGTAAGCCTCACGACGACACAGAATACTGAAGAAGTGGCATCTCCTTTTTTGCGTTAAGTTATTCCGAAGCCTTTACTCAACATTTCAAAAACTGATTCTACAGCTCACTAACTTACCGGCAGCGACTCAAATGGAGTTATACATCTATTTTGTTGCATCTACATCAGTTTTTTGATTAAAATGCCTCCCAAGAGTGCTTTTTTAATCTCCGAGCAATTCTCGGTTTACAAAGACATCTAGATTTGTTGGCGAAGCATCGTCATAAAAATTAAACGCAGATACGAAGTGAAATATTTTATGCTTCTTCTCCGCCTACCTGTTTTCCGGTAGCGCGCTGATTAAAAATCGTGGGTGCAGAGGCTCTAAAGTTGACACCGAATGTTTAGAATTATCGGAAGTTTGTAGTTTTGGTCAAACACGACCATTATGCCTTCACAACAATTATCGGAGCAATCGATAGGGCCCGAATCTGGTCGGTATGGGCCAATCTCCAAAACGTCGTGGCGTCTCTAATAAGTCGACATTATCTCACCTGAGTAAGAACCAGCGGCGTGAAATAATTTTTAATTACAATATAACTCCGCCACCCCATTATCTGTCATTTGATTCAGTTAATCCAACAATTTACAATTTAAGTCCGGCGCCGTTGTTTCTTTGTGTAACGCGGCTAATCTCACTCAACATCAATCATTCACAGAGGCAAAATTACATAGGATCTAAGCAGATCGCTTCTCAGATAATCCCCATAAAATTCATGAGCTTTTGTATTGTTATTAAAATATTACCTGTTGCGTTTCTAATAACAGTTAATTGCACGCCAGGAAAGCGCACACATTGCACCCAGGAAATGGGAATAAAGCAACAGCGTCATGAAAAGAAGCTTATTTTAAAAAGTATGAGGAGGATTAAAACGTCTTAAGGGCTGAAAATAAAAGAAAGATACAAAGATATAAATAATTATAGAGCGCGTGATTGACTTATTATGTACAGGGTGGCACAAAGTCAGTGTCCATAATATAAATTCTTTGATTATGAAACACTTCTTCATTGTATTTTTGTTATCACTTCCATGTATAACATGCGCGGCCCTCTCTGGTAAAGGGCCTACACATAAGCAACAACACAAACGAAAATAAAAGTAGGACCAGAAGATGTTTCCGCGAAGGAGGCTATTGTATCACTTTCGGAGAAAACGTGCCCTTCACAATCCCCTCATAACCAAACACTGCCTAAACTGTCAAAATCCTCCTAAACGTCACATTATGACGCCCATTGTGTCGTAATCCTGTCCGGAGATTCCGTCTCGTCCTTGAGTCTCTTCAGTCGCTCGCATGGTAACAAATCAGGCTTTATCTTGACTAATATGTTAATCGCGGAGACAGGGTGTCCATAAGAGTTGAAAAACTTGACCCCGAAAGAGAGTATCTCCAACAGACAGATCGCAGTGACCCCAGACAAGTAAAACAAACAACGATATCACAGCCGCCTCGGGCCCACAATGCATTTCAACATCTCGTACCCGAAAAAATATTTTATTGAACATTCTTCTCTCCTGCCGCTTGGTGACTCTTGCGGAAGTAGCACCAAGGCTGGAGCGATTTGAGAATTTATTTTTTGATTTATTTTTAAGCGTTATCGTTACGCAGTTCTTCGACACCACTGCGTGTATTAAATGGCGAAAGTTTGGTGAAAATATTTCTTAAAAAAATATACATAGGTGTGGTTCTTCAATATACTTGTAATAAATGGGTATAGAATGACATTTATTCGTGTGATAGACAGAGAAACAAAGGATATCATATTTGAGCCGCGGGTGAGGTACAGTAACCAGTACATCTGTCTATCCTATATATGCATATGGATGGGTTTCATGTTACAGATGTTAAATGACAAATTCATTGATATACAGGTTGTCTCAGAATTAGTTTCGCGTGGAAAGTTTGCTGATTGGTGGCCAATAAGTTTTTTCAGAAATTGGTCCGAGGAAGTCAAAGAGTAGTTTTCTGTAATTTTAAAAATTAAAGAAGAATATAAATCACTTTCAACCGCAAACCACATTTTTAGTGAATACCAAAATGTAGAATTAAAGACATTTACATAATATATTTTACCAATTCCTTAAAAGAGCAAATATTAATTTCCACGTAAATACAATAAGTGTACAACAACAGTTTGAAGATTTTGAAATATCCTTCAGCACGTGTTGCACACTATGCTTTTCCTACGGCCTCAAGCGAATGAGCGAACTTCGCTTTCGTGGTCAATCGACAACTTGCCGCACTAGTTGCACATACAATTTTTTATTGCGAATACGGAGTAAATACTAATATAAAATTGGAGTCCAGGGGCAAATTCAGTTTTCAGTAGTTTGTTTATTTAAATTTGCGTGTGCAAAGAATAATTTGCGTGCTACAAGTAAACTTTGCGCACCCAAATCATCAAATGGGCAAACAGTTACTTTGCAACCGTAACCAAGGTTGCAAAGATACTATTTGTCTGCCTGAGCAATAAAAATTCATTTTCAGGTTTTCAAGTTCTCCATAAGGTTTAAGCTTTTTGGTTTTCAGGATCCAATATATTTACGTTTCAGGTTGTCAAATCTATCAGGTTTTCTGCTTTTGTTGTCTTCAAATTTCCGAGTTTTCAGGTTTCCAGGTGGTCAAATTATGATACATTTAATGTATTTATTGTTTAGTTCTCGTTTAACTTCTTTCTCACTATTTTACTCACTCCAGAAAGATCTTTATAGTGACTGATCAAATGGTTAAAGAAGATCTCCATTTTCTGGCAGAATAAAAAAGAAATAAAAGAAAAGAAACATAAGTGTTTGAACAAAGAGATTCTCCACTTAAGTACGGGCTCAAGTACTACCGCGCGGCCGAAAAAGGATTTTGGGGCGAACGTTATAATTTTTTTTTTGACAGACTAATAAATCATGAAGTTAGTCAAATTTATAAGTGTTAAATGATTTTTACACGAATAGTGCACCCGAAGGATAGGAAAAAAATTACATTGATGGTAACATTTATTGTGAAGCCTTAGCCATTGGAAATCAAATACACTGAAAAAAAATTGTTGTCGGTAATATACAAAAAAACAGTATGAAATACAATTTGTTCTAGTTATATATTTTACCTGCAACTACTTTTGTATTGAATACTACAACAAAAACTGTATGCATCTTATTTTATAACATACACTTGAAAGTAGTAATGTACAAAAATCAGCGATGTGTTTGAAATACCTCTGCAGTAATTATATAGCATACTACTACGGTAGTTGTAGAATATACTTTTATAGTAATTGTATAACTTACTACTACATTAATGGTATATTATATTATTACAGTAACTGTTGAATATAATAATATAATAATATATAATAATTGTATAATATAGTTTTAGTAATTATATAATCTGTATTTGTACCCGTTAAAAATTTTAACAGGACTAATCTGTAAAGTTGTTTGGATGATTTCCTCGTTTTGATGGTAACGATTCATCCAATCAGCTTTACGGAATAGTGCTCTTAAAAATTTTAACGTGTGCAAATACAGAATCGCACCAATTATGTATTTGTGTTAAGGCGGTGGAGAGAAAGGTACAAGACCATAAGAGAAGAATCATATTAAATAAACGTTTATTAGACACAAAAATAACAATATAATAATATTATGTACTCTGAAAAACATAATTATCTGGTATTTAAAGCACACTTACTATAACAAAAAGTATCTAAACATAATTGTACATAAAGAATTTTGCTATAATTATGATGTTGGAAAACAAAACTGGAGAAAATAATAAGTCTTATTTTATCTTTATCTTTTCTGATGGTAAATTAGATCACACTTATTTTTGATATTTTGAATTATGCGCTAGTTTAGATGGAGTTCTGACATATTATGTAGTCAGATAACTTACATTTAATATGTACAAGGAGCATACGAAAATAATTCTTGAAACTACATACTCCTAATTCCTCTGTAGCAACAACCTCAAACGCTTGGATGATCGTCAAATGAAAATTTTATAAATGTATCCTTCGAAATTCTGCAAAAGGTACACAGTGCAATTACCAAAAATCTTAAAAAAATACATACCTGATTGTTTTTTAGTTCGTGATCTATAACAACGTCTACCAGTTTTCGACGTTTTAACGTGCCTGTTAGCTTGTAGGTCTGTAAAAGTTCAAGTATTTCTGAAGACATAAAGAAAAAAATATTATATGAAATTGAATTAATACTAAAGGAAATTATGATTGCAAAGGTACTTTGTCTTTTTTTAAGAGCTTCATCGAGTGTAATTGTGAAAACTCCAAGATAAATTGATTGTTTCGTTATTTGAAGCAGAATTTGTCTACAAAATAATTATATAAGTATACGAATGAAGCCCTATCCTATATACCATCTTAAAAATTTGAGGCCCTGTTGCAATGGCCAATCAAGTCATCGGATTTACAATGTTAGAGAAACACGCTGTTCAAAGTTACAGAATGAAGCCCACTATTGATGTCTTTCTTTCAAAAGCTGAATACACGAGTAAATAATTAAGCAAACCCACATCCAACTAGTACCACCAAATTAGTGGCAAAACAACACACACTTACCTTCAAAAACAGGAATTAGGCATTCCAAACCCCATTTAATTATGTGTTCTTCCATTATTAGGTACTTCAAATTGACCACAAAACCTTCAAACCAAATTGATCAAACTAACTGCTGAACACTGATGGTGATGCAATATTACGTTTTTACAAGAAAATTCTTGCAATATGTTAATGCGCGTGCGTGTAATAGCTCTTATAATACAAACTGTTACTAATAGAACTATAGCAGTATTATTTACAACTACATAAAATATTTCATACTACTAGAAATTCAACTTTTGTAAAATCACAAATAATAAATTACACCATTTTTAAAAAATACTACGTGTAGTTGTATTTGATATTAAAGCATAATACAGCACAAGAAGTATTTTTATATAAATGTAGACGTTGTATTTCATATTAAAAAAAGTCATTTAATTTAATATTTCAATGGTTTTAAATATAAATTTATATATACTACGACAAATTTGTAAAAAAGGAATGAACAATTTCTTTCAGTGTACGTTTGCTGTAACACCTTTGTTATCTTTTCTTTAATTAGTATTTTTAATTTGTATTATTAAAACTATATTGATTCCACATTTTCTTTGTTCAGATCTGAATTGATGGTTCCCCTTCTGTTGCACAGGTCGATAATACTTCCAAATGATTTAATTTCTCAAATTCTGCTATGAATTCCCAATGTCGTAAGGTTACAGACAAAGTGACATCTTGCCCTGTGTTAAGAGACCAAACAGGCCCAAAATTAGCAGAAAATTCATAAAATGAGTGGGGGTCATAGGAAGGGCTTCAAGGGTTTATCAGCGGGGGGTATATTCTGATAATCGATCCCATACTCTAAGAACATAACTGTAGTTGTTCCAGGAAGTCGAAAACTCATTTCCAAAAATTTTATAACCAGTTACGTCCTTATGAAGTACAATTATTTTATCCGAAATAGGGACTAGATTTAGGTTTGAGAACATTTAGATAATGTAATGAACGATTTGGCACTACTTATTAAGGTACCACCTACAGAAGAAGATTCTCGGACAGTGAGCACTTGGTCTGATTTACACTAGCGAATGATTTTTGAGCTGATAAATATCTGATTTTGATGAACTGTCAAAAGTGACAGCTACTGCCTATGAAGTGCTTTCGTTTGGTGATTCTTTTTTACGTTTTAATTAGTTTCAAAATGAATGCCGATAAACGTGTGTGGTTCGGTAAACTTTTTCATTACATAACGTTCCCACGCTGAAAATGGCGACAAATTTCAATTAGTACACGATTAAGAGTTATGAGTGTTGTCGATGATTATTTTCGGTGGGATGTCCGTTTTATTGCCACTAAACCGGTGACGTTTGGTGGAAATTAAAATTCAGTAGCCGTTCGGCTTAATGTTCGTCATCAAAAGCTTTTTCCGTGTTTTAAAATCGAATAAATATCCTGTTCTGTTATCTGGATATTAATCGGTCTATCTATCATGCGGATATAGAGCGACGTAACTGTCATTTCAACGCCATTTGTCAAAGGCACTTTACATTTTACATTCCGTTATTATGGATTTCGACCTTTTCAATCCCTCTCAATCACTGCGACTAGATGCAGTTCCAACCGAAAATCTGTTTTTTGATAATTTTTATAGGAGCATAGTGGATATAAATAGAAATAAGATCGTCAGCTGCACCGCCGGCAACCAGAAAGTAGCTACAAATCTAGATTTATGCCTCTAGTAAATATCAAGAAATGAACATGTGTTTTGAAGTTGGTGCGTTTTTACATATTTTACAGTAGCCTGTTTGAAAGTTCCAAAACTTAAGTGTCAATAAATAAAAAAGGAATTTGTAACAAAAGTGGTTGGTTGCCATAATCTCAGCCGAAAGTGTTTTATTATGTAAATTTTGTACATATTAATCCACACTTTTTATAAAAGCACCTACCTAATTGTCAAATTAACACATAGTTACTCTTCAATATAATATTTAAATTACAGTAATGTTCAGTTTCTTTATTAAAACAAGTTTTTCACCTTGATATTTATGGACTTACGACGTCGAAATTTTAAGAACTTGTCAATTAAAATATGTATTTTAGCATTTAAATTGATACATCAGGGACCACAGTGATAGCTGAAGTTTACAAAAAAACTTTTCGTCTCACTGAATTGAGTACTTTTTTGTCACATTTACTAGCACGCACTAAGGATGAGGTCTAATTGGACAGACTTGGAACAACAATTATTATTGTTTATCAATAAACGCTCGCTGTTTTCTTATCTAACTAAATTGGCTTAGAGCACTCTGTACCTAATTTACATTTATATTACAGTGGAGAATTGCACTAAGCAGCTAAATGTGTCTTACAATAATAATATTGTCACATTAAGTTAACATTGTTAACGTTTAGTTGAGAAACGGTATTCTAATATAGAAGATAGAAACTAATAAAACACAATTAAGCCATTAAAGTTTATTTAAATTTAGCATTTCATAGGCTTTCATCAAAAACTCTTTAAATTAGACTAATGAATATTTCATAGTGACTGTAATTACACTAAGTGCTTAAAACGTATTACACTTAAACAATAATTTTTGTTTATATTAAGTGGGGTTATTATTATGTATTGTGAAAGAATTTCGCAGCTCTCAGCTACTTTGTTTTGTTGCTATGTAAATTCTCTATCTGTCCCCACCGTATTGTCTCTTATTTTATTTATTTCTGTTTGTAGTGAGTGTTAAAACAACACATTTTCCCAAGTTTCGGCCTTCAACTTTGCACATCATCATCGACACCCATCACACAAAACCCATAAAGATTTGGTAGTTAAACGCGACCTTCTACCATTTAATAGCAGCCTAACCGATTTGCTACTTCATTTTACGTTTCAAACTTGAGATGGGCTCCATTTTTTCTCCGCCACAGTGCAATTTTGATTTGACGTATGCCCATGACCTGCTTCCTCCTATGAGCTTATTAAACCCATCACATAGATATTGAAATCAAAGTTGGCTGGTTTGTGGTCCATATATGGAAGTTGTATCCATCATCAGGCCAAGGAATGAAAGGATTTCTATACATGTCATTGGAGGTAATAACTGGAAAAAATTAGGACTTATCCAACATTTCGCAATAATATGATAATTTTAATAATAATTGAACGTTGTTGATAGTATTTTATAATTTCAACAACATTGTCGATAGGTGCACTTACTGATAAAAAGTATATTACGACCCAAGGCCAGAAAGTTGGATTTCCTGGCGTGCATGGAAATATGTGTCTCGGCCCTTGATTACAAACCGCTTTTGCGGGGGCGAAATGCGGCCGGGAAGAACGTACTATTTCAAATTTGACGTTTTCTTAGCGATTCAAATTGCAAGACTCTCCTTAAACACAAAACAGGTTCTGTATATGTATATAGTTATTTGATTTGCATTTGAAGAAATGGCGTTTCTAAACTTTCAAAAATTCAACTAGAATCCTCTTCCTGCTAGTACTAATCTTAGTTTAGTACTCTGAAAGTATCTGCATAATATGAGTAGTTTTTGGTCCACCATGTATCGGATGTTTCTATCCCTTTCTTTTTGGTCAGTCAAGTAGGTATCACATTAGGTTTTTTCCAGTGCAATTATTGCTTTTTCCACTCGCGACATTATTCTAAGGTCAAAGTTTGGAAAACAGTGGAATTGTCATGAAAGTAATTCTAAAAATAGAAGTAGTTTGTTTTGACGTATGGAATAGGTAAAAGAAAAGTGGGGATTTTCTTTTACCCATTCCATACGTAATTCCGTATTCGATAAAAGATTCGAGGTAAAACTTTATCATTTACTTTACCTGCATTTAAGTCACATTGAGTGAAATTAGAAACACTCAGTCTTTCCTGAAAATTTTTTCACACTACTTTTACTTTAAAACCAATATATTGTTACTGTAAGCCCAATACCAAAACCAAGACACGACGATTTGGTGGTTTTACATTTGCTCTTCAGAATTTCAAAACGGGAGGCGGAAATGTCGAATTAAAAATATCGAAAAACAAATCATCCAAACGACAAAATGTCGCAGGTAAAAAGGTGAACACGATCCATTTGCTCTAAATATTTTAAAACTTAACACTTGACGTTTTGAGGTTGAGTTGAGGTTGTGAATTGCCGTTTGTGAAAATTTGTTTTTCCGTGGATCATTGAAATTGGTGCCTCGCGCTTGACCCCTTAAAGAAACCTACTCCAAGAAGGTCATATTTCCTGTACGTGAAACTCGAAATGTGGACAACAAATTGAGTCAAAATTAGTTTTTCCGAGGATCATTGAAATTGTGTATTTCGATATTTTATTGTTCAATATATTTTGTAGTTTCGATAATATTTCCGCCTCCTAACGTGGTATCATTATTCTAAGAAAACATACAGAAATACTAAATAATAATAATAATCAGTAAGTATGGTACCACGACTTGCTATTCTGGGTCCAATAATGTCAAAATTAAACCCACCTCATAGTCTTACTCTTGTATTGCTGATCACTAAATTTAACATAATATGTTTAATAATATGTTACAGCATGATAATTTATGAAGAAACTATTTCAAAAGCCTTTCCTTTATCTAGTTCTATAGATACTGCATAATTTTTTACAGAAATTTAGGTACAGCTATGTTAAAGACAACTAAGAAAAAGGTTCAAAAGCGGTATCAATGTTTCTTTGTTCATCCCTATACCATTCATCCGATTGCGATGAAACTTGAGTACAACCATTTCACAATAAGTGGCGTGCTAGTTCGTGGTAATTTAACTGTCGGATAAATAATATATTTAATGAAAATATAAATGTGTGCCTACTGGTTAGGATGTTCTACAGTCTTGGGACCGATACGTTTCCATATCTAACATTTTGGAGGAACTAGTACCTTATGAGCTACTAGTATTAGTTAGTTATTCAAACCTTTAGAAAATGAATATAGCTAACTTCTACCTTATTTTAGTATTTACCGAATTATTTACAGCTGTAAATTATTACACCATGTGACTGTTCACTCTTGTAATATTTTTGTAAATTAAACAATCTAGCCTACTTTAGTTATGGATAAGCCCAAATAACGCAATTATCTGCATACAATTTATTTTGATACATATTAGGTAGGTAACGAGTGAGCAACAAAATTCATGATCGCAGTTGGCTAAACGTAGATCGGTTCTTTTACTTTACTTTTAACCTATTTTCTCTGACTGTCACAAATTTGAATCAGATTTGACACCTCGATGACTTTTTACACAATCGTATCGATCAAGAATCGACTCAAAATTTGGGATTCAGAGCCTCCTATGATCACGAATTTTGTTGCTCACTCGTTATATTTAATTGGACACTATATCCTTCACGTTATTTATACGTTTGAGGATTTGGAAGGTGACCTGAGGTAAACTATGAAACCTATTGAACATAGCGCAGCATGATGCACATTAAAAAAACTCTAAGTAGATGTTGCTCCGAGAAAATTCTTCAAGATTAAGTAGGTACTGGAATATTTCTATAGGTACTTATATTGTGATTGTAGGACATTTTGGGAGCTCTGTGGCCCATATACCCAACACCAATGGGTCAATTATATTTACTTATATTTTCTCCTCAATCTTAAATGGAATTTTTCGGTACTTACAGTAACAGGTACTCTTGGGACTTACAGTGGTAAGTAAGCTAAGTGTTGATGAAAGATGTCAACAAAACTTGTTTCAGACTATCGGGCAGCATTATTATGTTTCAGAACCTGTAAATATTGAATTTTGCCAAGTTTGTAGTGATAGCGGTGGTTGATCGCCATTCAATGTTTACTTTGCGGTTTGCGTCGGACTATAAACAACCGAGGGAGGCTGCGGTTGCGGTTAAACCACTCAGGTCTATTTACACGACGGTTTACGCGGAACACTCATGATTTTCGCGAAGGATTCCCCTCACCAAGCGAAGACATTAGAACTCACCCAATGCATCCCGGGCGTGTGAGAAGCTCTTTCTTCAAACACTCCCATCTGCAGTGACGGCAGACCCGGTGACGTTTCGTCCCTTTCCGAAACCTCTTCCGTCACTGCGCCTCCAACAACCCCCACAGAACACAACCCCGATCACTGTCACAATCTAGGCGCACCTCGGAAACAATGTCACATCACTCGTTGCGTCACTTGTCGGTCAATTGTTCTCGCACGCACGGTACACTCTTATTAGTGCCGTAAACAAACACCTTTGCAAAAAAAATCGCTGCGCATGTCACCCAATTTACATCACTATTGTAACGTCCAAGTGTGCGTGTGTAATAGTTATACATACACACTTGTTTTCTGCAGCGTCCGCGCACTCGGACGGATCGCAGGCGGCTGCGGTGATGCGCATGTGAGAAGGCAAATCGCGTTGGCCACGCCTCGAAAAGCGGGGAGGGGCGGAGGGGAGTGGAAGGGGACGTGTTGTCCTATCCGGATCTAGATCGTATTTGTTTATGCTGGAGACAAATGCAAGGGATGTAGTGCTCGCGATTGTCATGGCTGGGGTTGAAGTAGGGGACTAGGAGCAAGGCGGTTTACTTGGCAAACATTTAAGCGATAATTACACCAACTGATAAATTCGTTATTTGTGTTAGAGTGGTTTCATGAATGAATTTGTCCGATGACGTGGGACAGTCATTTTTACTCAGGATTCTTAGTTATTTAAATTTGACCATATTTTTGTATGATTGTTAACCATAGAGGAGGCGATATTTGATTATATTTCGGTATGTCATAACGACGCACTTCAAGAAAAAATACAAATTTGAAATGAAGGAAGAAGAAAACAATAATCCACATTATGAACCTGGAAAGATAAAGAAAAAACTAATGCACATAGCAGGCCAGCAAGCTCGCCGGATATGAATCCAATGGAGTACGTGTGGAATATGGTTTGTAAAGCAATATTTAGAAAACGAAACCGACCCATCTGATCTGATTATAACGATTGAAGAAGAATGATGGGAATTACAGAAGGAAGAAAAATTTAAATATTTTAATTTACAATTTTGGTAAATAAATTTTTTGCCCTAGTTCTCTGTTTATTATTTTATTCAAACGTGTATGTCATGAAATTAATGGAATCGTGTTTTACTCTTTCATTCCAGAAAATGTTGGAAATTCAAAAGTCTTATTGACGCTATGTGCTGCTTTTACTTTTATTTTATTCTTTAGGTTTTTAACGAAAATTATATTATACCTACTTTCCGCAATGGTCAGTACCTAATTTAATATAAAATTTTACAATTAAAATATGTATACCTAGTTAGTGGTAAATTACATAATCTTTTACGCTGTAGACAAAGCTGCAGACAATAGACCACAAAAAACTACACAATTACTGACAATAAGCAGAAGTATAATGTAACTATCTAATTTAATTTAATTTAATTTTCATCGTGGATTGTTAAAGTTGATGCTTACCTTGATGGTCGAGTGGAGTTGGTTTTTTTGCTATAAAGCAGGTTACTAAGATCCAGTAGGTGTCTAATTTTATTTCAGAAGAATTCACTCACAAGAATTTAACTGCACATGCCAAAAATCAAGACAGTTTTGATTCCAGCGAACTTGCGAATGCGCATTCCACAATTTTGGCCACAGACGAGAAGTTTTAACCGTGCGTTCAAGTCTTAAGGTTTCCCTCTGTGTGAGTGGGCCCCTTTACAATAGAAAAGGAACAATGTAAGCAGGACAAGATGTTTTTATACTTATGTAAATGTGTGGTTGGTAAAGCGTACAGTTTTTTGCAACTGGATAACACAAAGCAATTGGCTTACCTATATATCGGCAAAGAAAAAAGTTAAAGCGGACACTCCCAACTATACCCAACTGTAACAAGAAGTAGGTAGAACATTGCCAACTAACGTTCAAAACTATGTAAAATCGTTTAAAATTAAATTTAGTTAGTTTTATATACTAGCTTAGGTGCCCGGAGTTGCTCGGGAAAAATAAGAAAGAAAGGATATAAAAATAATAATAGTTAGAAACACAAAAAAATATTTTTCTTTTTAGCACATACGTTTGACGTTTAGTTATTTCTCAAACACTAAATTTCTTTTTCTACTTTGGTGTCACAAAGTGTTCATTGTGAAACTGGTTTTGGTTTTTTAATTTGATACGTATTACGTTGGTATTGAGCATTTCTAGCCAACTCCTGTCGAGGTCAAGCCAAGTGTCAACTTTTCAGATAAAAAACATAACCACAAACACAATCAGCACCTACTACCTAATCCTAAAAATCCCTAGATTATTTAAAAAGCAGAATTTTAATATTTTCATAAACGAAGAGATCCAATCTAGAAAAAATAGTATATTACACTCGTTTAACGAGGCATTGTGACATTCGTTCTATTGGGGCACTTCTCGCTGCGCTCGTCGTGCCCCAAATCCACTCATGTCAGAATGCTCAATTTCCCAATTTAATTATTTACATTTAATCTTAATTTAATTCTGAATTTCTCAATATTTTAACATTTGAGTTTTCCAATTTCGTTCATCTGAGTTTTTTAATTTTTTATTTTCTCATTTTTGAATTAAACAATTTCCCATTTTCCTAACCCTCACCAAAAAATTACAGGCGCCTACTGTGCAAAACGATGGCCATCTCACCCGACTCTACCCTATAATATTCCTTCTGAAACAGTCGGGAAACATTTTAATGCTCCGAGTCAAGTGAGACATTTTACTAACATGTTTTGTATTAAATTTTTCCTAAAATCGTATAACATGGAAATTTTAAAACAGTGCGTGCAAAAATCAAGTTTGTCAATTTCTTGACTCCATAGTTACAAACAAACAACAACAAATAAATAAAGAAACAATTATTGTCAATTTTGTGCGCATTGTAACAGTATAAGTTGTTGGTTGATAAAAAGCAACTGTATAGCAGCAGATATATTACCGTTCATAACCAGAGCGATATAACAACAAGAATAATTGAAATCGGTTCATAAACAAAGAAGTTATGCCCGAACAGTGTAGTCTTAAAAAACTGACTTAACTTACAGAGAATGTGTTTCCCGCTTATTTTGCGGAAATAACAAGTTCCTATAAAGCTTCAAGTCTTTGGAGCAACTCTATGTTGAAAGCAGTACTTTTGGTCTTTTTAGGTGTCTTTTGTAGTTTGTCTTTACATGACTGGTTAGAGAAATTCAATTTCCCTGCCTGTACATATATATATATATATATATATATATATATATATATATATATATATATATATATATATATATATATATATATTTACATCTTGCTATCAATGCTGCGTCCTTTCACGAAATAACACATGCTGCGTCCACAAGAAGGAAACGTATATATTTAATTTAGAAATCAGCGACCTCTAGATATTCAAACGGAGATTCCAAAAATCTATTGTGTTTACAGATATCTTTTAAAATAACGAAAACCAATGTGCTTTTATTGTTAGCATGATAGAGCGTCCGTACATTAATAGCACGTTGCTGCATCCAGAATATACACATTACTTTATCCAGCTTATGCTGCGTCTTCTTGTATATTTACTCTTCATCTTTTAACACATACGGCGTCCGCAACGTTGCCATGTTAATGATAGCTTTAAAAGACAATTAATCAAATTTGGAGTAAAGTTTACCTGAAAAATTATGTATAGAACAGGCTTGCAACTTGTTTTATCAAACGTATGTAACTTAAGTTACATAGTCGCAGTGAAATTTCTTTCTTTTAGGTTCGGGCAAAAATTATTTACTTCAATTTCCCAATTTGTTATTTTATAACAACAAATAATTGAATTCTGTTTTCAAAACACGTCATGATTGAAAATAGATGAACAAGAGGAATTAAATCAATGAAAATTAAAATTAGTTGTATAATTCTGCAAAGAAATGCTAATATCAAGGCCCCTCTTGAGACAGGGTGTTTCTTTTGGCACAGAGACAGGGCTTAAGACAAGGGAGTCTTTTTGGGACAGGTGGCGTATATATAATCTGAACCGCGAGAAAATTGCTGAAAGGCTTCATGACGTCACGCCCAGATACGGTTTCTTGGGCAAAAGGGATGAAGATCCCTCTGAGGGAGTGGGAACTCTTTGAATTTTTGTTTGGGTGCCTTCTGGGAGTTCATAACCAAAATTTCAAAACTTCTTAAATTATTTCTTCTAAATAGTCTATTTTTCTTGAACTAGAATTTCATAGGCACATATCTCGAGAACGATTCAACCTAAAACCCTATTCTGGAGTGATTCTTATAGAGTAGTTTATCAGCTTTAATTTTGGTTCCTACCATTTTTTAGGTAGAACGCATATTTTTCGAGTTATAAGCGAAAAACCGAAAAAAAGTCTGAATAATATCATGAAAAATATCAAACGCTTCAGTTCCTAATTATGATTATTCTTATTATTTTAATATTTAAATAATTGAACAGGGTTTAGGACGTGAAAATAAACAGGAAAATTGTAAATTCTTCAATATTATTAGAAGAAAACTATTTTGCTACGAAAGCGCTGAACGGACATGAAAGGAAAAATAACTGAAACGATTTTTTTTTCTAGCAATTACGACTTTTTTTCTTGCAATTCTGACTTTTTTCTGGCAATAGCGGCAGGGGTAGGACGATGGTGCTGTTTTGTTGCCCAAACTTAAAATATGAAATACTGTCTACATTTTGAGTTTCACGTACAGGGAAATATGTTTTTTTTTTAAAGGGTCGAGCGCGTAGCGCGAGGCACCAATTTCAGTGATCCACGGAAGTTGTCCTCCGTGAAAGTTTGATTTTCCGTTTATAATTCATAAAATCATAAAATATCAGATACTCTCCACATTTCGAGTTTCACGTACAGAGGAAAATGAAATTTTTTGAGTATGTTTCTTTAAGTGGTCGAGTGCGTAGCACGAGGCACCAATTTCAGTGTTCCACGGAAGTTACCGTCTGTGAAAATTTATTTTTTCATGGATCATTGAAATTGGTGCCTCGCGCATTTCGGAATTGCCAGAAAAAAGTCAGAATTGCCAGAAAAAAGTCGGAATTGCCAGAAAAAAGTCGGAATTGCCAGAAAAAAGTTGGAACGGCGAGAAAAAAAAACCTTGGCATTTATTTTTCCATTCATGTCCGTTCAACGCCTTCGTATACACGGCCGTTGGGTTTTATATGACCTCGGCAGTATTGTTCAACTCGCTCTTCGAACCCGTCTCAAAAAAAATCTTTGGATTTGTCGGTATGTTTGGTAACTACAGACATGCCACGTAAAGTAAATTTTTTCCGAATAACACATGCCATTTTTCTTTTAAATGCCGAAACTCACAAAACTTTTTCGGCCGACAAAAAATTTTGGGCCTCCATCCCAAGGGGGCCCACTTGTCGCAAGGAAGCCCACCTGTCTCAAGGGGCCTCCTGTCTCAAGGGGGGCTCCTGTCCAAGGGAACTTCTATACCAAGGGCCCATCCTTGTCCCATGGGCCCCCTTGTCGCGAGGGGGACTCCCTTTCCCAAGGGGGCCTACCTGTCCCAAGAGGGCCCATCTGTCCCAAAAGGGCCCACCTGTCCCAAGGGGACCCGCCTGTCGAAAGCGGTCCCTAGGAGGGCCCAATTGTTCCAAGGGGGGGCCGTGTACCAGGAGGGCTTTGTTATTGTTGTTGCCCTGTACCAAGCCCACCTCCCCCCCCCCGTAAACTAACTAAGTGTTAAGTGTTAAGCGCTTTACGAATGAGATTTTCGCTTCCCGATTCTAGAGGGTATTTTAGGTTTACAGATATTAGATTTGAAATTTTATATTCGAGATTACTGATTAGACATTACATATTCGAGATTGTAGGACTGCGCATCCAAATTTGGAATTCTACATTATACATTGCAGACACAAAATTCCAGGTTCGGGATTTGACATTCTAGATTATTATCTATTGTAGATTGTATAACACATAATAAATTGATCCAATAAAAATTACAAATTTTACAGTATAAATAAGCGGTTATACTCTTGACGACGTAGTACAATCATTTCGGTTTTTCCGCTGGGTCCAACATTAAACTTTGGCATAGTAACAATTTTCTCATGCTTTGTTAATAAACGTCAGAAGAAAAGTTCGGTCAAAATTTCGCATCTTTTGGATCGATTTGATTATATAATGAAACGAGCAAACGAAAATAATCCGATTATACTAACCTCCTCATTCGACGTTTTCCGCGAAACACCACCCCAGCTGCATTGTCGTGGTGTTTTGGCGGAATCCGTCTCATGACTCGGAAGTATAATTGATTTCATTCCTTGGAAGGAATAGCGTTGTCTGATTTAGAATCAAATAAATTTATTGAGAAAGCCACACGACGAAAGAGTATTGTCAGAAATGGTACTATTGCGAAGACTAACTTCATCCTCTAATTGAGGTTATATATATATACTATTCAAATTATCTTTATTCTTTATAATATATAAAAAAATAAAACAGCACAATTACGATCGTTTTACTTAGAAACTCAATTTAAATTTCCCCGCCCGAAATTGGACTCTCCAATATGCCGAATTTGGAACATTATTTCCTTTCCACGCTTCACCGCTTTCGCTATCATCGTTGGGTTTTATTGAAACAACGTTGCCAAACTTGCAGGACGCAGCAAACGTCAAATAATAAAAGCTGATATACGGTGCGGACGCAGCAAAAGCGAGAGCATAAAAGAACGTATATTCCAGAAACGTATATTGAAAAATTCACAGCGCCCCCAACACGTTACGGAGCAGAACTAAAATATACGGTGAATGTTCACTATACGCATATAAGACGTCCCTCTAAGAATTCGGTTTTGGACTGCCCCCATCCCTTTAAACTAAACTACATGGGTTAGATTTGCTGCGTCCGTATACGGACGCAGTATGGTCGTGGACGCAGCATTGAATGCGATTTTGCAATGTACGGACGCAGTATCATGCTAAGGATGGATATATATATATATATATATATATATACATATTTATTAATTTAACAAATTAAATGAACGATTTTCTAATTATTATTACAATCTAAATAATTGTAACGTCCTAACAAAAATTGTGAGGTATGGGTGCTGATACAAAAAATACAGTTACGTCCCCAAAAGTCATATAATGAACAAATAAATAAATACAGAAACTTGGTTGGTTAAATTTATTTAAAGATTTAGAATTTTTAACTGACGCGCTAATAAAAGAACTAGATGAATTGTTAACAAAAAAAAAAATGATCTACTATACTATACTCTACTGTACTTCTCTTCTGAGCCGTTTAACGTTTTCCTGCTGGTTCTGGAGCTGACGTGTCCTTACAATTACTTTTCTTGCGATCCTGAGATCCTGGGAGATTACCTTATGGATTTTGAGTCCACGTGTGGATTACGTCAGTCAGGAAAAAATCAGGAGTGGAATTATTTAGCAGCTATTCCAAATGAAGGTGATACAATCCTTTGGTGAATGCTGGTGAATCTGCCTATTTGATTGAAATCTGCAAATAATTAACTGACCTTACTCTTTGTCCAGGACAATAATACGACGGAGATGTTCTTCGTTCAGATGTCGATCGAAAAAGAAGACCGCAGGTTCGTCGCGTGGTATGCAAGAAATTTTCGTGCTTTTTTTGTACGTGCCGGTTATCTCTAAACGCCGATTCGTTCCTGAATTTTCGGTGGTGAATGCGCGGCAAAATCAAATTGTAACAGTACCTATCTAGTAGTACGTTTCTCTGTTTCTAAGGTGACAGAAATTTTGTATAAATAAACAAAAACGGCTGTCGTTTTTTTTTTGTGTGTTCCTGTTAATTTGCAATGGCTTGTGAAGAAACTACCGAAAAGCCGCAAAAGAGGCCTAAAAGTCTAAAGATATAATTACTGGGTTTACGATGCTTTTGAAAGTTGGTGATGTAAGGCTAAGAATGTTGGAGGAATGACAGAAGACAAACTTTTGGCTTACTTTGTGGAGAAAACTAAACAGAATAAATTATAAGGCTTCAACTCTTTTTGGACTTATTCCATGTTCAAGTCGACATTATCAATAAAAGGGAATATTGATATCAGCTTAATGAGCTAATTGCATACTTAAAAAAAGTGATGGATATCAAGCTAATAAATGAAAAGTGTTGTCCGGTACTGAAATTACCAGATGAAGAATTTTTGATGCTGAAGGTAGAAAATTTATTATCTATTTTCATTCATTTCATACTTTTCAAAAAAAGATCATGTTGTATTTGTCATCGGTGTAGCAGGGTGAAAATGTCGTTTGGTGATGTTGAAGACAAGAACTCTGTAATGATGATACGGATACCTGATTCAAAAACACATAAACCAAGTCGCTTCATAGTTGTTGGGGATAATGGCAATATAATGAGCTTAATATCACACTTTATAGAAAGTATCGTAAATTACGTCCACCTCAAACGCCACATAGACGTTTCTTTTTGAACTATAAAAATGGGAAATTCACCGTACAAGCAGTGGGCGTACACACCTTCGGCAAAATACCAAGAAAAGTAGCAACTTATCTACAGTCCTAAGGGACATGTTGGATGGAAATCCTCCACCGTTGCCGAAGGTTACATAGAAGAATCATTTGCAAATCAAGTTTCTAATCGAATACTGGACAGGCAGAGGAAAATAACGCTGACATCACGAAAGACTGAAATCTGAAACTTTTCATTTGGCAGTTATTGGTGATGAAAATAAAATAAAAGTGTTAGTCCGGGATTGACATATGTGCAATGTAGAAAACATATAAATAACTATAAATATTAATATTCAATAAAACTTTAGAAAATAATGTGTAAATGTTTTCGTGCCTAGTCAGGGCAATGCAATTTTCACGCGTAGCGAAAATAGTACTTTCACTTTGGTTTCAGAAAAAAATATTTTCATGCCTTAATATGTATATTATACTTACCTACAAATCACTTTAGACGGATTAATAGAATTAGAATTAATAGAATATACCACTGATTAAAATCAAATTAAAATAAGAACTAAGGAATTTGAACGAAACGAATTGTAAAATTAATTGGTTTATCCATCGATCGAAGTTAACTCAACTGATGATGGGAACTAATAACGCGGAAGAAAGGAGGTTCTGCTTGTTTATTTTGTACACCATGTAAATTACTTCCATTTATATGTTGAATTTATTACGCATCTACATAATTATTCATTCTAACTTATTTTATTAGTCGATCAATAAATAGCCAAGTATCTACTAGAGATCATTTTAATTTTGTAATTTCTTTTGATGAAATAACTGTATAATTCCAGCAATTTAACACATTTTTTTTAACTTTTTTTTATTTTCACTTGTCAGAGCTTTTATTATTAATTTTTTAAACGCTCGTATTGTTTTTATCCAGGTCCTTGTAGATAAAAATCACCATGACGATAATCCCTGGAATTATACCATCACTTCCTTTTGCGCCTCTTGTTACATCCTATCGACTACAAGATTTTATATCCAAAGATGAAAGGTTGCATCTCCAAGATATTTTACAAGGAGTTAAACTAGCTAAGAGTTGAAATCAGTTTCTCGAGACAACTCAATCGGGCGGCGGTAAATTTTTGTTATTGTATTTAACAGTTGCTTTTAAAGTTATTAATCATAAAAGATGCCGGCTTTTTCTAACAGCGAATACATAGACATTGTGTTAATTTACGAAGAGTGCTCAAGGAAATTCCGCCGAAGCACAAAGACTTTATGTGCAACGCTTCCCGTGTGTTTAATTTGTATTAATGTTGTGCAGTGTGTTAGTATTTTGCAAATTGTTGAAAACCGCCCAGGCACCAGTACACGAAGGTTAGCAAATCAATTTGGAATATCACATTGCACCGTTTGAAGAATTTTGAAAAAGCACGCACAGAAAGTCCAATTTTTACAGAATTTACCTCGAAGGCGCCAACTTTGTGAATGGGTCCAGGCCAAAATAAACCACTAGCCAAATTTTCTCTCTTCCTTTATGAACTAACGAGGTGGGTAAAGTATTTTAAACTTTCATGGTAGGCACGTATGGATAGACGAAAATCAGCATTTAGGCCCCACAATTTTCAGTTTTTTCATGGATGTCTTGGATGTTGAAGTTATTAATTTTAGTAAATGAGTTTTCTAATTTTAGTTTATCTAGATTTAGATTATTCCCGAATATTTTGCAAAATATATTGAATCCAAGTGGAATAAATTTAAATTAAAATTTAAATATATCTAAGACGAATTCCACAAACTTTAATAAGTGTAAAATTACAAATGGAACATGTTTCGGCAGAACACTACTGCCATCATCAGCCCCAATTTAACAAGAGATTAATGATACAATTGAATTACAGAGGGGTTCTTACCTTAAAGAATATAAAAAATTATGACGTTGACGTAATTTTGAATTAAATTTGACGTTTTCAAAGGGTTACATGATTTTTAAAAGATTTCGTAAAAACAACATTTTATAAAATGTAAAACTTAAAAATGGATCAAAGAGAATCTGGTAGGTTTGTTTGAGTGGTGAAAAATTAAAATAGTGAATTAATAATGGGATTATTGAAGTTATTCTGTTCATTTAAACAAGATCTGTTTTCCAGTTTCAAGGCTTTCCTTATTTCCTCCAAAGTCTCAAGAAAATCTAATTTCCGGCCTTTATTGCATTTATGAATCAATTTGGAATTTGATGGTGAAAAACTATGTTTCGTTATTAATTTATGATTGGCGAAAAAAGAAGGTGTTGATGGTGGAGGATCAAAATCTGTGTTGTTATAGATGTGCCTGAAATGTTCTTTAATACGGTCTCATATTTTGCGACCTGTCTGACCTATGTAGAATGACTCACAAGAAGAGCTGTTTAATTTGTATACACCTGATGATGATTTGTAATCTAATGGATCTTTATTTTTAATAAAAAATCTGGATAAGTTGTTATCTGTTTTAAATGAAACTTTAAAACCGTTTTTCTTAAGTATTTTAGAACATTTCTCTGAGACGACGCCAAAGTATGTTAATGAATTTGAAAAGGAAATTGTTTCTGAAGGATTTTTAACCAAGTGGTGTGTGTATTTGAATTTGTGATAGTATCTATAGTATAATTTATTTATAGTTTTTAAAGAATATCCATTATTTGAAGCAATTTGTTTAATGTTATTAAGTTCTGTTTGAAAAGATGAATCTGATAGTGGTATAGAAAATAATCGGTGGAAAAAGGAAAGAAAAGCTGCAAATTTGTGGGAAACAGGGTGACAAGAGTCAAAAGGTATTACGCAATCTGTGATACTAGGTTTTCTATAAATGTCAAATTTAAAGGTATTATTATTTCTAGTGATTAACAAGTCTAAAAAGGGAATTTGGGAATTGATTTCAATTTCAACGGTGAATTTAATGGATTGATTTAAAGAATTTAAGTTGCTTAGTGCGTTATCCAGTTCAGAATCAGATCCTTTGAATAAAACAATTATGCCATCTACATATCTGTCCCAAAAGAGAAAATGATCTTTAAAGGGAGAAGAACTTAAGAACTGATCTTCTAAGTTATTCATGAATATTTCTGCTAAAAGAGGTGACAAATTAGAACCCATTGCTAAGCCTGAGTCTTGTGAATAAAAATTATTATTAAATTGAAAGAAATGTTGTTTTCTTTAATTTTTGTTTTTAAGCTTTTAATCATCTTTGAATCTGAAATGTTCTATGTGATATTGTGGGGGTCTTTAGATAAGGTAGTTAATGTAGTTACTAGTGATGGAATGGTATCAAAAATTATTAAAAAAAATTGTTGACCATGATAAGTTCTAGTACCGATAAAATTAATAAAAAAATCGCTTTTCGTAGTTCAATATAAATATTTATTAAATATAATAAATAATGAATGATTCTATTAAATTACGACAATCGACTTTTGGTGCATGGCCAACGTTGACTAATTTTATTTTCAATCACTCTGTATATCGACTATATTATACCTAAACTGGGATATTGGGGTATTTTTAAGACTCCTATAACCCATAACTTATAATATTGACTGTCAAAATACAATCTAATACATTGTCTTCGATATTTATTACCACAAACTGAAGTCTTTAGGAACCTAACCGTTCATTTCTATCAAAATTCATCCTTGAGCGCCTGCCCAGAGCAGTGTGAACGCCACTTTAATAGCCAGTTTAAACAAACTCGTATATCACTGCGTTACAAGTGGCAATAAATCAGGTGTTGTTTCATAGTGACTTTATATATCTAAGCGATTTTGCTCGTTCGTTTTATGCGTTTTAGTTCTTTGTTTCTTCTGATTTTTTTTCCGCTGACCCACGCTCTTGTAGAGAAAACAGTTGCGCGCCGTTGGTGATGAGGTTGGACTTTGAATGCGTTGACTACTGGTATTCGAGATTCTTATGCCACCCATTCATGTCAATCGGGTATTGATAATTCGTCCGCCCTCTGACATGTGCTACAAGAAACAATGCTGACGATGACGCTTCAGGATAAAAAGTACAATAAAATGTTGCTGTTCTATAAAAGGTGCTGCAACATATATTTGATGGAAATTAAAGTGAAGGTATATAATATCCATGTGCCGAGGGTGGAAACAAAAATTTGTTTCTTACTTTCGAAGAGACAATTTGAAAGGAGAGATGTCTTAAAATAAAACTCGTTCGAAATGTATTTCACAGCTTAACCTATAAAATGTTTATAGACAAGTAGGTATTTGTCCATCTAAAGGACATAAAATTTTACTTAAAACTTATAAAAGCAATTTTGAACTGTCTTTTATATGTATTGATTATTAGTTCACGTGTTTTGCTTCCATTTAAGTCAAGCCATATTCAATGATACCAGTTTAATGACACCACATTACATACCTATCGACTAATTAGGGCATTTAAGATGTCATTTAAGAAGTCATTATGGACAGCTCAGTTTGTCAAGGCGAGAAACAGAGCTGTAAACAAATACATATAGCGAGAAATAACTTTTTCATTTGCATTAACTTTACGTTTCTCAGTGTACTTCTCTATAATAAACTGTCAATAAAACATAAATAGTATATTTCGATACGAGTGCGCTGTCATGACACTTTTGCGAATTTTTGCAGCACGAGGCGCTAGCCGAAAGTGAAAACTGACAGCGCACAAGTTTTTTGTATTCGTTTATGCAAAATGAGAAAAAATACGAATTTACACCAAATTTTGAGGTTATGTTGATAGCTGTCAAATTAAAAACATAATGCTATAATATTTATTATGTACATGCTATGTATTTCATTATGCACTATGTGTTTCACGAAACAATACAAAATAGTAAATTTATTTAGATTTGCTGTGACAAACATACCGATACACACTCAGGTGTACATCATGAGCTGTTAAAACAATCAAGTTTATATGGAGTCTATTACATATATCATATATCTATTATATAACAAAAAGTACTACCGGGAGCTGCCGCCGCAAGCGGTAATTATACCCACAAATTATTTATCGAACTGCGGCAGTCCTCATCAAATAGTCCTCTGATAAATCCCTAATTATTTTTTCTTCATTTGAGTTTTCCAATGATATTTTTATCCTTATTAGCATATACCTATCTTCCATTATTTTATTGTACCTCATCAATTTCTGCCTGTAGTCTCTTCAATTTGTTTTTCCTTTTTCATTTGTATTCCTTATGTACCTACATATTTAATTCTGTGATCTGTCACCAGATGATGCAAAGTATTAAGTGCCTATGGATTTTTTCGTCGTCTTTAAAATTGCAAACCGTCATGGTAATGAACTTGTATTTTACAGAAATCCGTTAAAAATGCTTTCCGACAACTACAACATTCTAGTTAGAACTGATTCACACACACAGAGAATAACCAGCCCTCTGCATTTCACCACACACAAATTCCCTTTACCCCTGTTGACCAGCGGTCAATCGGCCCCCTTCACGCCGCATTTGTGCTCCGATTCCACAAAACCGCTAACGTCCAGTTCCTGTTCTAATCCCGTTTTCAATTTGTAAGCGTCCGAACGGGCAGGTGATGGTACAAACCCTTCCATGGACACACGCCGGCTAATCCATAACTGATAAGCGGTTCTTTGTCGCTGACCGCCCCGTCTCCACATCACAGCTACCGGCGCCCCAATTACTTCACCTAATCGCCGCCGATGGTCCGACTTATCGTTAGGTTAAGTGCCAGCAAACCAAAATTCCTTCCGCTGCGTTTGCGAACAGTGGTGGTGCGTGGTTTTGGAGATATCATATCACACAAGAAAAAGACTGACACAGCAGTAATCTTGATGTCTTATTGAAACCCATTAAATTGTCCAATGTCCAATGTTGTACTTAATATGCTAATTAATAAAAAAATTACGAAAACATGAAAAATTTAAATCAAAAAAATCGTTTTTTGTTGGTTCCCAGTAAACACATACACGTTAAATACACGTGTTTTTCTAGTGTCATATAGGCGTGTTTGTCGTCGTTTATTTTTCGTGAATTTTTTACATTAAGTACCTACATGTTTTTCTAATCAAATAAAAATACCTAAGGAGTGAAAGAGTTCCAGAAGAATATAAAAAATCATCATCATGGTGTAGCCCTATAGGTTTTTGGGTTTAAAAGGAGGTTTTTCAATTTACTTCCCTTATTATTTTTTATTGTTGTATTTTACTTTACCTCAATTTACTTTTTCTTTACAAAAAATCATGTTAAAAAATATATATTTATTATTTAAATCATAACGTAAATCAAATTATATAAAATAGAAAAGAACGAATGGCGGTGAAGTCTAAATTATTATTTTTGACTATTATTTCTCGTAAAATTTTAACATTAAATACACGTGTTTTTCTAGTCATCTATACTACAAATAAAAACGCATTCGAGGCGTGTTTTGGCGCCGTTTACTTTTCGTGAAATTTTCACGTTATGTATACGTTTTTTTCTAGGCAAATAAACACTAGAAAGAACGTATTCCATATCATTATTAGGCGTGTTTTGTGGTCAAGTTTATAAGTCACTAAGGGGTTTCAAAGATAAAAATGATGATTTTAAAATACATAATGTATAATAATCCTACTTAATTTATATTTTTTATTTGAATTACGATTAAAATCAAATATAGAGGCATAGAAAGGAATTATGTGGGTAAAATATAAGTAATTTTTGACGTTCAGTTCTGACATGTCTGGATCACTTTTGGTGCGGTAGATAACTACTTTTAATCAGTTTTCCAATTCACTCATCACCCTGATAATGCCAACATTGTTGGCGAAACGTGCGTCGGGTTTTATAATAAAAATTGTTTTTGGTGTTTTAGGGAAAACTGATTAAAAGTAGTCATATACTTATTATTAAATTAAAATTTAAAAATAAAATTGACATTCCATATTCTATTATAGTGTTAATGTTATAAAAAATTACAAGAGCTCTTTAACCGAACGGCAAAGAAATAATTCAATGTAGGTAGCTACATTTACTTACGCAGATAGGTACTTACAAATATTAATTTAAATGTGTTTGTTAAAGTTGAAAACAAAAATTAAGATCTTTAATTATCTTTAATGTCTGGTAATGTGAAACGCTGTGAAGTAAGTGAAGGTGTCAAAAGACCAGCGAAAAGATTAAAAATAAAACAACGAATCTCTTTTGAGAGTCGTGTCGCGAAGTTTGAGTGTGTCTTTGACCGGAGAAGAGTTTAGTGTTGGTCAGGGAATAAATAGTTTTTAAAAACGAAATTGAAGGCAGGTATAATTAAGGGAGAATTTGAAACATACGTTGAGAAGTTTTACCGTTTAGGGGCTGGAATTTTGAGAAGAACGGATATTGGTTTATGATGGGGGCTGAAGGTTGAGGAACCGACGACGCGAGCGTAATTTTATTGTCGACAATAAATAATAATCAAACGTATAGATCAGTACTATCATTGAATATCAATACTCTAGTTAGAGTAGTTAGAGTATTGATATTCAATGGTACTATCAATGAAAATTTCTGCCTTATGGAATTTGTTTTGGCGACAAACAAACATGCTGCTTCCAAGACACAAAACTTTCAAAATGTACGTGATTTACAGCTTTTTTTATTGCGCCTTCCACCCCGAACGAAACGATACCAAGGAACTCTTTCCAGATGTGTCATCTGTGCTTGGCCATTGCTTCGTTCGATTTTGTTCATTTTCATTTTTCGTCTGAGAGCGTGCAGTTCGTCTCTTTTTCGTTTGCCTTACCAAGTTTTGAGATTTGAGTAGCTTCCAAAAGTCCTAAAGGTAAGTAGTACAGTATTTTATTTAAAAGTAGTAACTAAATATACATTTTTTATGCATATTACTAACCACAATTTAAATTTATTCTGCAAGTGTACCGATTTTACGACTTTCATCAACAGTGGTACTCCATGTAAGACCTGGCCTTGTTACAATGTTTTTAAGATTCATTTTAAGACAGGTATATACATAGATGATATTATATTTATGATTTTTCTAATTAAATATTTTCTTAACTTTTGAGCTTCTTTGCAGAGGATTATGACACAAACGATAAAAAGGCCAACAACCTCATCAAGGAGATTGGGGAAACTGCAGAAGAAACAACTCATCAGTGGAAAGTCTCTCAAGAAAGCAAGTTTTTGGTGATGAGTCTCTTTTTAATAGTAAGCGGCGTCGAACTGTAAACCTTGGAGAGGATTTTTGCTGTACCCCGACGACGTCTTATGCATCGCCAATGTCAGCATTTTCTCCAGCTTCAACATATCCTAACATGTGGCCGGCAGGAACGTACGTGACGCGTTTTTTTCACAGAAGAAAGTTTTATCAGCCCAGGTCGAGACATCCAATCGACAAATCTGAGCCAGCTGAATTTCCCGCTAGTGACAAATCGAATTTTTCCCAAAGTGCGATGTTAACAACAGACGAATAGCAGCACTTCAGGTTTATTTTCAAAATGTGCGTGGTCTACGAACTAAACTAAAAGCATGCTTTTTGTCGTTTGCCAATGAAGATTATGATTTAATTATTTTTGTTGAAACTTGGTTACACGAAGGCATACACGACACTGAAATTTTGGATGAGCGTTATGTGACGTACAGAACTGACAGGGGTCCCAGCAATAGTGCCAAGACTCTAGGTGGTGGTGTCCTTATCGCTGTTAAAAGGGAATTTGTTTCTTATAAATTGAACATCACATCCACTATCGAGGAACTGTGGGTGTCTGTGAAATTTAAAAATAAAAGTTTACTTTTTTGTGCGGTTTATCTGCCTCCCGATGCTTTGCTGGATAATTACAGCCAACACGTAAATACTGTGAAAAATGTTATTTATACTAACTCGTCCAGTACAGTGTATATTTTGGGTGATTACAACTTGCCCAACATTAACTGGACTACTGATGATGAAGGGGTAGGTGTTGTTCCTATTAATGTTAGATCTGATAAAGGCACTTTATTATGCGATTCTTTTGCTTCTTGCGATTTAAGTCAATTTAACTGTATTACCAACTCTAATGGGAATGTATTAGATTTATGTTTTTCTGATAGTGAGAACTTAGTCACTAAAAGGTGTAATGAGATCATAAAAAAAGATTCTTATCACCCGCCTTTCAATTTTATAATATCTGATTGTGATAATTTTGTTGATACTTACTGTGATACTTATGATTTTAAAAACTGTAATTATGATCTTATTAACAACTTCTTGTTAAGCATCAATTGGAATTTTGTAGAAGATCTTTGTGATATCAATGCAGCTGTGGATATGTTTTATAATTATATGCAATTTGTCTGTGATACTTTTGTTCCGATAAAGAAAAAATGCGGTAACAAATTTCCAATATGGTTTAATTCTTACACACGCAACTTAGTAAAAATAAAAAAGATTTTACATCGTCGTTTCAAAATCAGTCGTAATATTGATGACTATGTTAAATTTACACGTGTCAGAGAACAATGTAAAATAGCTGTTAATAATTCGTATAGAATGTATGTTTATAATACTGAAAATCAAATTAATCGCAATCCTAAGATATTCTGGAAATTTATTGAGCGCTTAAAAAAATCCAATAGTTTGCCTAGTATAATGACTTTTGAAGATCGTGAGATTTGTGGGAGAAATAATATAGCCAATACTTTTGCAAAATATTTTTCATCTGTTTATAATAATAATGTTAACGCTGGTCTGCCGCCCTCTAATTACAATATTGAATCTAGTGTTGATTTAAATAAGATAGTGTAGCTTCTGAGCTTGGTAAACTTGACCTCAACAAAGGAGCCGGTCCTGATGGCTTACCCCCTTCATTTTATAAAAGTTGTGTGATGTCACTCTCTGCGCCATTAACACGAATTTATTTATTGTCAGTTAAAATGGGGATTTTCCCCCAACACTGGAAATTGGCGCAGGTTGTGCCAATTTTTAAATCAGGTTCCAAAAACAGAATTGAGAATTTTAGGCCGATAAGTATGTTATCTGTACCGGCCAAGGTGTTTGAAAGCATTGTATCTAGACTATTATTTGAGTCTTTCAAAAATATAATTAGTGTATCCCAACATGGATTTTATTCTGGCAGATCAACATTGACAAATCTCTGTACTTTAACTGATGATATTTTCAACGCTTTTGAGCAAGGCTTTGAAGTGCATTGCATCTACACGGACTTTAGTAAAGCTTTCGACACAGTTAATCACTCAGTTCTTATGAAAAAGTTACATTTATATGGTTTACGTGATCCTTTATTATCTTGGGTGAATAGTTACATTACCAATCGCTCACAGAGCGTAATCTTAAAAGATATCAAATCCAAACCGTATGATGCTCTTTCCGGTGTGCCTCAAGGTTCTGTTATTGGTCCCTTGTTATTCAATATATTTGTAAACGACATAACAAGAGACATTCAATCGAAATCTTTACTATATGCAGATGATCTGAAGATATACCGCGTTATCAAGTCCACTAAGGATACAATTATTCTCCAAAACGTCATTCAAACGCTTGCATGTTGGTGTGAATACAATATCATGAAATTTAATGCCCAGAAGTGTCAAACAATTTGCTTTAGCAGAAAAGTTGTACCTTCTGAACCCAGATATACCTTAGAAAACATTGCACTTGCAGTAATAAATTTAGGTAAAGATCTTGGTGTATATCTGGATTCAAAGCTCTCCTTTCAAAATCATTACGATTATGTAATCTCGAAGAGCAGGAAGATGTTAGGATGCGTAAAAAGGTGGACATATGATTTTTACAACATTAGAACGATCATTAATTTATATAGTTCTCTAGTTCGTTCCATCTTAGAATATGGTAGCATCATATGGTCACCTTTTTATGTTACACATGTCAATCGTTTTGAAGCTGTACAGACCAGTTTTCTAAAGTATCTTAGGTATAAGCTATCGCTACAAAATGTTGTATTTAATGATCTTGAGCTTGTCGCCAAATATGCATCTATACCACCCTTACAAAAGCGTAGAATTTTTTACAGTTTATGCTTTATGTATAAATTGATTAATGGATTGTTAAGCATCCCTGAAATACTAGCTAGAGTCAACATTAACGTTCCAGCATGTAACACTCGTAATTTTGAAATATTTTATGCTCGTTTCAGCAAATATAATTACTCATATCACTCGCCGGTGAATCAAATGCTGTTAGACTCCAATCAATTTAGTAAAACTCTAAATTTCACTGGAGTGTCATATATTAAGTTCAAATCTGAATGTAAGCGTAATGTGTTTCTGTTTATGTTGTAACATTTATATCATTGTATTGTACTGTTGTATTATTTTCATATTTATATTCATGTAAATGCTACTTGGCGTTATTAAACCATTATTATTATCCTGGTAAATTGTGTCATTTTATATCATTTACGACAATCATATACCTAGTAAGGATTTTTTTATTTTTGCAATAGTTACTTATAGTTATTTCTTATAGATTTTGAGGCAACTGTACTGCAAACATTGGCAAAACTGACCCAGCACGTCAAGCAACACACAATCCGAGTCATGAAAAAAATGATTTAATTTAATTAGGACAATTAGCCCATAATAATTATTGTAGTTTTTTTATAATAATAATTATAGTTATAGTTATATAGTTTATAATATTAGTAGTACATAGTTGATATTATAGTTTTTAGTAATTATTTTCATATTTTCTATTCATATTTATACATTATAATAGATTTGAACTTTTGTAAAACAATTTTGTTTGTTTGTTTTATAATAAATATGTCATGAAAATCAACACTTTTTTAATATACTTATTTCCTAAAATCACCTAAAAAAGACGTATTTTATAATATCTTAAAAATACGTTTACAGAACGTTTTGTTGAGACATTGAAAATTCAGAAAATCAACACGTCTTTTCAACCTGGTAAAAACAGCTGAAAGAGACGTGTTTTATCAGACGTTTGTAACACGTGATTTTTACACGTCAAAAGTAACGTTGATTTCGGCGACATCGTAACGTCTATTCAACGGTTGGTAGGTACTCGTTTGTTTTACGTTTTTTTCACGTTGTTTTGTTTACGGAAAATCAGTACGTCTTAACAACGTGGTAAAATCACGTAAAAAAAAACGTGTTTTACTAGACGTTATAGACACGTCATATTTACACGTCGAAAGTAACGTTGAAGTCAGCGACATCGTAACGTCTATACAACCGTTGGTACTCGTCTTTTTTTACGTTTTTCTCACGTGGTTGTGTTTACTGGGTTACTACTTACATTATCCTCAAAAGAAACAGGAAGGTACACAAAGGCAGCTGGTTTAATGGGTCACTATTCTCGGATAATTTGGAAGGTGAAAAGGATATTTATGCTCAAGAATGAGAGATGCAAAATAATGCTTCAAATGACGTAAAAGTAAAGCAAAACAAATATCGCTGATAACAAACAAAAACGAGGATAAGGAAATATTTATATGAACAACTAGCTGACCCGTCCCGGCTTCGCACGGTGATTTTATTTTATTAAGTGTTTTATTTAATACTTTAATAGTTTTGAAAAACCGTTTCTTAGTGAGCGCCTACGTCGAAAATAAGTAAGTGTGCAAGTATCGGTTCAGTGGATCTAGAGATTAACTCCCCCGCCCCATTACCCTCCTTTGGGGTGGAATTTTGAAAAAACGTTTCTTAGTAAGCGCCTACATGGTAAAAGAAGTAAGCATGCAAAGTTTCATTGCAATCGGTTCAGTGGATTTAGAGATTACTTTCCCGCCCCGTTACCCCCCTTTGGAATGGAATTTTGAAAAACCGTTTCTTAGTGAGCGCCTACGTGGTAAAATAAGTAAGCATGCAAAGTTTTATTGCAATCGGTTCAGTGGATCTAGAGATTACTCCCCCGCCCCGTTACCCCCCTTTGGAATGGATTTTTGAAAAACCGTTTCTTATTGAGCGCTCCCGTGGTAAAATAAGTAAGTGTGCAAAATTTTATTCCAGTCGGTTCAGTGGATCTAGAGATTACTCTCTCGCCCCGTTACCCCCCTTTGGAATGGAATTTTGAAAAACCGTTTCTTAGTGCGCGCCTACGTGGTAAAATAAGTAAGCGTGCAAAGTTTCATTGCAATCCCTTCGATGGATCCGGAGATTTCGTGATGAGTCAGTGAGTGGTATTTGGATTTTATATATATAGTAGACTAGCTGTTACCCGCGGCTTTGCCCGCGTAAGTTGGGTTTGGCTTTACTGGCACTTATATTTGGAATTGGTACAGCCGTTTAATTAAAGCAGTTTTAATAATAAATAACAAACAGTAAAAAAACATTATTTTTTTTGCAAAAACATCAAACACGGGTCTAGTTATTTTTAAAGTAGAGTCCAAGTGTCAATTCTCATGCCTGTCGGTCTTTCGAGAAAAATCACTCCCAAATCCACCCTCCTTTTATTCCAGTTGGTAATTTTTTTTTGCAAAATCCTCAAACAGGCCCCCAGTCAATTTTAAATGAAAATCTAGATTCAAATTTTCACGTATGTAACACAGTTTGTTTTCCAGTTATGAGAATTCTCAGGAAAACTACCCTTCCCATTTACGCCCCTTTTTCGCGGTTTGTAAATGTTTTTTTGCAAAATTGTCAAACACGGGTCTAGTTGTTTTTAAAGGAGAGTCCAAGTGCCAATTCTTATGCCTGTAATATTGTCGATCTTCAGATTATAAGAATTTTGAGAAAAATCACTCCCAAATCCACCCTCCCCTTTTTTTGCAGTTGTTTTTTTTTTGGAAAATCGTTAAACACGGGTCCGATCTTCTTAAAATGGGAAGTGGATACAGAGATTAACGGGGCGGGGAGGCCCGTTACCCCCCTTTGGAATGGAATTTTTTAAAACCGTTTCTTAGTGAGCGCCTACGTGGTAAAATAAGTAAGCGTGCAAAGTTTCATTGCAATCCCTTCGATGGATCCGGAGATTTCGTGATGAGTCAGTGAGTAGTATTTGGATTTTATATATATATAAGAAGAGCTAGATAATGGCGTTTAAATAAAAAGATCATGGTATCCAAAGCAAAGCATTCGTTCTAGTTTCTTCAAACAAGAAAATAATGGGAATATAAAATATAGTAACTAACATTAATAGAAAAATATGTACGACAATGAGAACCACATGAATAAGTGTCAAAACACAAAAGGGTAAATAAACGACTAAAGAGGAAGAGGTTATTTCATGCCTCTTTCATCCATTTTATTCATCTCACTACATTCATTCCACATATTATGTTCAATAGTCTCTCGCTCCTCATAGCACATGCTACACCCTCATCCTCATTTTCCAACCAATATCTAATCTCCTTCTCTTCATTTCCGCACATTTCTTCCATTCTCACTCTTCCTCTCTAAATACTTAGGTGTTTCCTCAATCATACATCTCTCGTGCTTCTGGTTGTACCTGGACTGTTTCTTTCCCTTTTTCCTTGTCTGTCCGTATCCTTGTCCCTTTCGGTCAGTTCTCCATACATCCACATGCATCTTTCTATTTATTTGCTCGCGTACCCATTCCTCTGATAATATTTCTTCCTCTCGTTCTTCTTCTTTTCTCTCCAGCACTCACTGCTTTCTCCCCTTCTTTCCATCCTCTTTTCAAACATGGCCGCTGTTTTCCCAGCTCTCACTCTCAAACTATTCCTTTTGCATTCTTCTCTTACTATGTACCTTCACTATCCACCCCTAGCACCCACTTCAGATACTTCTCTTGCATCCTCTCTCATCTCATCTTCTTCTTTCCATCGCCAAACCACTGCTCCGTCTAACCTTTCCCACTTTCTTTCTTCTATTCCCCATACACACCCCATCGTCTTATTTGCTTTTTTTGTTAACTTTCTTTAAACATACAGGCTGTCCCATTTAAAACTCCCCAGTCCAGATTTCTCCGAATTGATTATTGTGATTGAAAAATCCTCGAACAGGGCGATTTTGTTTGCCAGGGGCACATCTTCTCAGGTTCCTTTCAAGTTCCGGCATTTCGCCCTCTTCGCGAGGGGGCTGTTAGCCCCAAAATCTTAAATGGCACTATGGGTCGAGTGATACCTCATTTGAAAGGTATTAGAGACCTCTTTACAACTAACCACTTACTTTTCAATCTTTTGGTTTTTTGACCGCAAAAAAACGATAATTTTCGATTTTCAAGATAATCCACATCTTCTGATGCTGTCTTCCACAGCAACCACAAAGACAAACATGTTATTGCTGAAATTAGACTTATTGAACTTGTAGCATCACGAACAGTTTTGAAAATCGTCTGTATTTTTGCATGGAAATGAATGATGGCCATATCCAACATTTATTACGTTAATTAGATCATTTTATTGAAAAATAATGGTGTCGCATACTCTTCATTCAGTTTTAACTCTTTCGCGCTATTTAGCAATCAAAATCAACAACCTAATGACCCAAAAATTTCAATAAATTAAATTTCAAAATTACATGTTGGTCTTTGTGGTTTCTGCGGGACATAGCATGAGAAAATGTGCATTATCTTGAAAATTAGAAATTATTGTTTTTACGGTCAAAACTGCAAGATATTGAAAAGTAAGTGGTTAGTTGTAGAGAGGCCTTCAATACCTTTCAAATGAGGCATCACTCGACCCATAGTGCCATTTAAGATTTTGGGGTTAACAGCCCCCTCGCGAAGAGGGCGAAATGCCGGGAGTTGAAAGTAACCTGAAAAGATGTGCCCCTGGCAAACAAAATCGACCTGTCCGAGGATTTTTCAATCACAATAATCAATTCGGAGAAATCTGGACTGGGGAGTTTTAAATGGGACAGCCTGTATATATCCTATATAAGTACTTAAATTTTTTATTTTATTCTATTTTCTCTCCCTCCCACCAAAATTCTTTTTCTTCAATCCTTCTTTTCCTTGTTCTTTGTCTTTCCCACGTATTTCCCTAGCTTCTTTATCATTTCTTTCATATTACATATCACCGTCGAAATCCGCCTTGAAGGCTACGATTAATGCATACACCCCCTCCCCTTTTTTATTCGGTCTTTGTCAAACGGTCCAGGATGTACACAACGTTATCCATAGTTCCCCCCCCCCTCTCTAGAAACTGATTGGCTCTCCACCTCTTCCAGTGTGATTTCTTCTCCTTTTGGTTATTTCTGTTTTTTCTTTTTCTTTTTCCTCCTTCATCAGCCTCACTTGTTCATCGTCATTTGCTAACTTACTGCTTGTTTTTTTTTCTCTCTTTATTAATATAGTTCCATACCTACTTTTTTGTTCTTATAACTTTTATCTCTCCCTCAGCTCTCTTCTTCTTCTCTCTGCGTAACTATACTATTAATCTGAAACTTCCCCTAATTTTAGTAAACATATTGATTTGTAAACCAGAAGAATGTCGATCTATCATATTGATTTGTTACTCTGCTTGGGTGCAACAGATAATGCATCCGAAGCGACGAGAGAATTTGCTAGATTATAAAATAAATTGAGCCAATAGCAATTACAGATTTTCCATAGTTACGATGTATATGAGTGAGTATACCCTTGACGACGGGGTATATTCATTTCGGTGTTTCGGCTGGCTCCAACAATGAACTTTGCCATAGGAACGATTTTTTTTATGATTGTTAATAAACGCCAGAAAAAAGTTTCATAAAATTTTCGCATTTTTTCGTTATATAATCGTAATGAATACCACTCGAGCATTGAAAATAATCTGATTAAACTATCCTCGTCATTCGACGTATTCCGAGAAATACGTCTCATGACTCGGAAGTTTAATCGATATTTTCTATGCACTTGTGATATTATTACTGATTGTATCCTAATCGACGTCATCCCGATGCAAAAGTAATTAGAAGACTGGAGCAAAAATTAAGAAAAAGCAGTCAAATTGGGACACCAGCCTTGGAGGAAGCTGGATTGGAGGCAATCGAATCGCACCAGGGAGAAGTGTTCGAGGATCAGCACGATTATATCACTCACATTTAATAAACGAATAACAGTTACGAATAAAAAAAAACGAATTACATTTTTCCAAAGCGGTATATTCGATTTGGTGTTTCGCTATCTTATTGGCTGTTCCAGGGATGTGATGATACATGCCGTAGCAACAGCTGTTTTTTTCTTTGAATGTCGAATTAAGCACTAGCAAGAATAATGAACTCAAAAAATCGATTCTCAATAACAACTTTGGCTGACATTGAGCAAAAAATATCTGAAATTCTTACAGTCAGGTGTTAATACCATATGCAAAAATATTACAGAAGAAATACTATATATAATGACTACAAAAGGTAAATTGATCCATTCAGCCATGTAACCTATAAAATGGCAATAGATGCGAGAAATGCTATTAAAGAAAATTACAAGCTATTCCAGAGGCTCGGAAACAGTTATCTGCAGAAGATTTGAACAAGACTTTACAACAATTTGACGAAGATACTCCAGAGGGTTTACAAAAAATGTTTCACCATATTGCTGCCGTAGAGCTTGAAGGGGGGGAGTGAAGCTGCCAACTCTAAGTCGAATAGTTTTCTTTTAACTGTCAATAAAGGCTGGAAAATGGAACTTGGTTTAAAAACATGTCAATTGGTAAAAAATATTTAAGTGAATGAACAAAAATGTTTGCAAAACGTGTGGGTTTAGATACCAAAGTAAAAAAAATTACGAACCACTCTAACCGATCTACAGCAGTGAGTCAATTGGCCAACACTTTTACACTATTTACAGATAAGCGTCGATATATCTCTACTCTGATGTGGTTTTCCATTTACAGCCTTCAGAAGAAGCTCAAGTTCAAGAAGTGATAAGTGAAAATGGATCGACAATTCATTACAATAATTGTACGTTTAACATAAATTACATAATTTATTACTACTCTACCTGAAATAATAAATAAAATGTTAAAATTGTTTAATATTATTTTTATTTCGTGATATAATCATGACAAATATCATTCGATCACTTCCGTATATTCAAAATGCTTTTCCTCTTTTTACTCTCAATTTTATTGATGTTGTCTTTTATTCACTCAACGCCCTGATGATGCCAACCGCGTTGGCTAAAGTGCGTCGGCTTAATAAATTTGTTTTTTCATGTTTTAGGAGAAATTACAGATTAATAGTTGTTGAGAAATATTTACAGCAGCCGTCGCGTCGGCCAGTTGGGAAATATTCAGCAACCGCAAGAGCACAATTCAAAATCTAAAATCAGGACACGGTTCCTAAATGGGAGAATAAACGTTCAATATCAATCATCAAATATTCGTTAATATACAAGTTCTTTAAATCGCGAGTGTTTCACAACAAATTTAAATCAACGGTCCTTCGAGCAACACAATTCGACTTCCAAAAAGACTAGACCTTCAAGCCTCTCTCGAATAAAACCACCCCCAATTCATTACATTTGGTCCTTCGAGCCCGATAGTAAATCAGTGAAAACAAAATCAAAGTTCGTGAGTGAAAATCAATCAAGATCCGAGTGAATCAGGCATCATCAATCCAGACCCGTTCAGTTGATCCAGGCGTTCTATTCAGACCCGTTCAGCTGATCCAGGCGTTCTACCCCATTTCAATACAATAGTAATCTACAACCAAAAGTGATCCAGATAATTGTTTTTTCTTTACATGTCTCTTTATATCTTCTTTTGGCTTTTAGAAACCCGCTTCTATTTGCTATCGTCTTTTTCCATTCTCTTAGATCCTTTCCTTACTTCCGTTGTTTACGTTTTTTGTCCCATTTTTGTACCTAAATATACTATTGTACCTTATTTTTTAATCCAAATCTGGATGGGTGTACTATAATATATCCTTCACATCAACAAAACTTTTTTTATATTAAGGAGATATTTTTAGTTATCCTAATGCTATAAAAATGTAGCACACCGTCGATGAAAATGATAAATCACATAAAAATGGTGTTTTAAAAATAGCAAACAATAAATAAAATTTTATTTACCGATTTCAGTTATATAGCGTTAAACCACTTTTACCGTACCTAGCGAGCCGCCACTGATTGTAAACCCTTTTCTCCAATTAGCCAGAATTGGAAAGGTGTCGAACGGCACTCGCCCATCACTGTGACATCTGTAACAAAAGCCGGTTGGAAGTTTTAACAAGCGAACATCAGATATGGCAGACGAACGGTTCTGTGCTTAGTCGGATGGATTATTTAAAGAGATCTAGCCGTAAACTGGTCGTTAACATTAAATATTTACCTATAATGGTCTTTACATACTACTTAAAATCTCTTTGTGAGGGACTACTATAGCTGTTTGACCATACAAATGGCAAATACTGATAAATTCTCCTTTTAACAGGGACCCGATTTGTTTGCATTGGGTCGACAGAAAGAGATGCGTCTCGATGACAAGAGGCTGCGATTTTATTTTTGCGTTACTTGTGTTGACGGTTTGTTTTGATTTTGATATTACTGTTGTTTGGCGTAAACTGACTTTTGTTGCCAACAAAAAAAAAACAGGCAGCTGACTGAGTCCCGTAATATTGTTACAAAGTCATTCAAATTTTTGTGAATAAAGGTTAAAAATGGTTCACGAAGTATAGTAGTTATTTAAACCTGTGACAGTCCCTAATATGAGGAGACCTAAAAAAATTTTTAAAAAATTCTAACTAAAAAAAATCCAAGATATAAAATATGGTTTGAAAATCGATTGAGCACCGCTAGCATGATTGAAGAACCATTAGTAAATAAACTCTTATCTCTTGGCCTAAACAAAAAACTTTTTTGCTGGAACGAGTGCGGTAAACGGCAGCCAATTAATTACTTTCAGTTTCATTTTGACTCTTGACGGTGCACACTCAATATTTTAAAATGCCTTGGTGGATCGGAATAAGTAATTTTTTCGTGTGGGGCCACATTAAACATTTTGTTTATGCCATTACGCCGAAAGTTAATCGGGCATGCATTTGTTACATGCCCAGGGCTGTCGTCATTTCGAACAATTTTTATTACGTTGGCCTAGGTGAGTCTTCTGGTTTTTCAATTGAAAGCAAAAGTGGTTTTTGTCTGTCGGAAAGGATTCATCAATAAAGACCAAGATGTTTACAATAGTTTGTATCGTAAGTAGTAAGTTTTTTTCCCAAAATAAATCCAGCGACAATCAAAATGTTTTGAGTGCATCGCTGGTTGCCATCAATTTTTCAACTTTACATTAAGCTCTTTTTAATACTGTCAAAACTACGTATAGGGGCCATATAATTTGAGGTTTAAATATCTAGTATACTTCGTGAATCACCCTGTATAATAGTATATTAGATATGCCCGAAGTACTTGACTAAATAAATAGGCCGTTACACATGGCGAAATTTATACCTCAGTAAATCGTATCTCAACATTATATGGTTTAGATTTATATGATTACCAAAAAGGTGATCTATGGACTCTTTTGGAGCCGTAAAGTTTTATTTTTTGTATACATCTGTCAAACTCTACTTTGTTGTGACTGATCTGTCAGAAACTAAAACTTTTTATATTTATCATTTGTCGTTTTGGTATAGGAATGCGTCCGTGCAGCCGTGGTTGCATAATATGACGTTTCTGTAAACGGCTCTCAACGGAAAATACTAGTATGTAATTACATAATATTATAGCACAACAAGGTACCTAACTATAAACGGTTAATATTTGCTTAAGTATTCATAATTTTTTCAATGTATCACTTGAGTCGTTAATATTGATAGTAAACGTGCAGTTAGTACAATTTGAGAAGTGGACGGCACTGGAAGGGCTGATGCCAGTGGGAAAATTAGACGTTTTGGAGGACCAGTGGTGTTAGTAGGAACGTAAGAGATTGAAGGGCCATCCCTGCTTTTCAAAATTTTATTCTAAATATCTGTTTTGCTGAACACGGAATCTTCTATATAGCCTTGTTCTATAGCAGAACATTTCCAGCCCCCATGACGCTTCAACATCAGAATGTTACCTCCAGCTTCAACCAGCTTATTTTGTGTATATAGTGGTCGTAGGACTAAATACTTTCTGAAAAGCTGTAAAAGATGTAGAGTTTCCACAATTTCATCGGTGATGGTAAGAATAATTTTATTGCCTGTTTTTTTTTGCGGAATAATAATCACTAACTAATGTTCCCCCTGTCTTCAGTATCACATATCGACATTTTTCATAATTCTTTACGCCTAGATGCTCCAGTTAGTCCAAGTGTCAAGCAAACCTACACACATGAGGTAAGCAAAGCCAAATTATGATGTAAAAAACTAATTATACCTTCAACGAAACAAGGAAATCCAGTATATTATCTGAATTGAACGTCAATGGTCTTTTTCCCATTTTTGTAGATAAAACTTCGCTGATGTGTCATTTTAGAAGAAAATTTTGTTCTTAAGAGGGAGCCAGCAACTTTTTCATAATCTCGGACTTCCCATTTATTCAACTTTGGAACAGTGAATTTTTTTCCCAAAATCTTGTGGTACTCACTAGGCTCTATTATTTTCTCAATTTTTCGAATAACTTTTTTACTTCTTCCGAAAACTCTGTCTGGAGGCAAGTAACTATGACCTAGTATTGGGAGCTAAGTTCATTGGAACCGTTTATATATATACACAAAATTTTCTATATCTATACCTTATGATCTTTTTTATTTGAACACTCAATATATAAATTTAAATATTTAATATTACATTCAAAAATTTTTATACAATTTTTTAGGTTTGTTGCTAAATTATTGCACAGATCTTTTCCACTGGGTAATTTTTAAGAATCTATTAATCAAATAAAATATCTGCTCATTAAATTATTATTAAACACTAAACATTGCGTACGCCGCTCTAAAACAACGGGTTATCTGTTACTGAAGTCATAAATTTCAAATTAGTTCACGACAATAAGCACTATTACGTCTAACATAACGATAACATTAGCACTACCGCAACAAACATAAAACCCACTGATTGGACATCTACTCGACATTTATTAATGTAATCGTAAATTTCTTAATAAAATTGGAAATAGTCTCGCATTCTGGTGCATTCTTTAAAAAGCTCCATTTTTTCCACAAGCCCTCATTTGCGATTTTTTTAACTACCACAACCGCTCTGATCCTATCTGCATGTTAATTATCGTTTTGAAAAAAGTGAGACTATTACTTTGTCGGCTCATTTTCATCATCTTCTGAATCTAAATTACTAATTAAAATGAAACATGCACCCGAAGAATGGTTATCACTCTGGTCTTATTGGACGTATTTCTCATAATAATGAGTTAAATAAGTTTGATTAAACTTGCAGGGAGTGTGGTATCTGCGCAATCTGCTACTGGTTTCTCGCCATGGATACTTGGAAAAAATCTCGCCTGGAGAAGTTGAACTATTTGTTATCCTGTCGAGAGATTCCTCAGTTTCTATAAGTAAATTTTGTAGTTCTGGCTTTATTAGTTCTCGTATGTTTAGCTCTTGCACACTTAAAGGCGCCGTTTTTGGAGCCGTTGGTTCAACAAAAGCGAAAGTGGACCCTTTACTTTCAATAAATTAAGAGAGCATTGCATTACATGCCAAAATTCTACCAATTAAATTATTAACTTAAAAAAAGAAACCGACTTCAAAAAAACACAAAAGTAACATAAATTAACTAAAAGGGAAAAAAAATTCAACAATTTAATACTTATTTATTATTCCGAAATCATCGATATTCGAGACTATATTCCCAAATTCCATATTTACAATTTCCGATTCTACAGGGTAGGTATTTTAGTTGTGCAGATATTATATTCGGATTAGGGAATAAAGAGGCGAGATTTTAGGACTGCGCATCCGAATTTCGAACTCTACATTATATAGTCCAAGCAAATTAGACGAAAAAACAACGAATAGACGAAATAATTTATAAATTTTTGAAATTTTGGTTATGAGCTCCCAACAGGGACCCAAATAAAGATCCGAAGAGTTTCCACCTCCCCGGGGGGAGCTTCATCCCCTTTTGCCCAAAAAATCACCCCCAGTGTGACCTCATGAGGCTTTTCCCCATTTTTTTCCTAAACGGTAACTCCGACGAAAAAATGTTATAGGTCTTATTATATTCCCCATTAAATTCTGTATAAAATTGGTCTCATGAAGCTTTTGCCTATCTCCCACCTACGGCTCATAAATGATGTTAGAAAATGAATATTGTTTTCAGCGCGAAGGCAAAAATTAGTCACCCCCGTTTTTGGGGCGATTATCTCCAAAATCATTAGTGGGAGCAAAAAATGTATAGAAACCAAATTATTGTAGAGCAGCTTCATCTGTATAGTTGCCCGAAACGATATAGTGCACAGAAGCTATCTAGACGACCAGGGAAGTCGTAGACTTTGTTTTCATGTTTTAAAGCAGTTTGCCAAGGTAATTAAATCACTGAGTGATTTCTGGCTTGTGTGGAGAAGCAGGACCGGCTTTATTTTATTTTTTTGGTATTATTTTAACAGATATCATTGATTTAAACTTTTTATAGTTCATTTGTTGTTATTATTATCACTATTATTATTCATTATGTGTTACCACTAGTTGGATGAATATAATAAATAATCCGTCATTTATAAACCGATTTGTAAAATTCTTCTTTTATTTGAAAGAGTATACTTGCAGATTGGTCCCATTGTCACCATTTCAGGATCTGATGAGGGGATCTCATGGAAATCGAGAAAAATCCTCAAATTTTCGCTCCCTTTAATTAACCGACTTCATGTATGTTCACCGATTTCTTCGTCAATTGTGGACCGATTTACAAAATTCTTCCTTTATTTGAAAGGGTATACTCTAAAGATGGTTACTTTGTTAAAAAAATCAGGATCTGATCAGGAAATCCCATGGAAATCGAGAAAAATCGTCAAATTTTCGCTCCCTTTTATTAACCGACTTCATGTATGTACACCGATTTCTTCGTCAATTGTGGACCAATTTACAAAATTCTTCTTTTATTTGAAAGAGTATACTCTAAAGGTGGTTACATTGTTAAAAAATCAGGATCTGATCAGGGAATCCAATGGAAATCGAGAAAAATCCTCAAATTTTCGCTCCCTCTTTAACAGACTTATCATGTATGTTCACCGATTTCTTCGTCAATTGTGGACCGATTTACAAAATTGTTCTTTTATTTGAAAGGGCATACTCTAAAGGTGGTTACACTGTTAAAAAATCCAGGATCTGATTAGGGAATCTCATGGAAATCGAGAAAAATCCTCAAATTCTCGCTCCCTTTTTAACCGACTTATCATGTATGTTCACCGATTTCTTTGTCAGTTGTGGACCGATTTACAAAATTCTTCTTTTATTTGAAAAGGTATACTCCTGACGTGATTCCATTGTCAAAAAATCAGGATCTGATCAGGGAATCCCATGGAAATCGAGAAAAATCCCCATATTTTTTCTTCATTTTATGTATATAATTATGTTCATACCGATTTCTTCGTCAACTTTATTGAGGACCTCTAGAGTCTTTACTAGGTATCACTAACTTATCACTTAAAATTGTAAAAAAATTTGCTTTTAAAAAAAAGAGAACCGACTTCAAAAAGTGAAAAATAATTGAATACATGTATTATTACATGCACTACCCAATGATCTGTCTGAAGTCGGTGCTAAGCCAAATAGGTAGTAGATAGATAGGCTGCCTACTCCAGCCACATCGAAGGTTTCCCGGCGAACGCACCGGAATGCGTGAGCGTGGGTGGGGGGCTCGTGCTGAGCAAAACACCCCAAACGGCAGACGTCGTTTTGTATGCGTTATAACGTTATTGATATTTTTGTATAATTACAATATGTTACAAATTTGTAACCTATTTGGCTTGGCACCGACTTCAGACAGATCATTGGGTAGTGCATGTAATAATACATGTATTCAATTATTTTTCACTTTTTGAAGTCGGTTCTCTTTTTTTTTTAAAAGCAAATTTTTCAATTCTGAAGCCATCACAAATTAACTGGTCTACTTTAGCGAAAGCGTGCCATTGGTTTTTTGCGGTCTTTAAAAAGAAAACAAAACATTATAGCCTCAGGTGCGCCTTAGAGATCTTACTCCTACTATACAAGGTCTAGTCGTCAAACATCGATAAAGGCGGGAGGGGAGCGGGGAAAAGGCCCTTTGTCCACAAATTAGACTTTAAAAGAAATGATTTATAAATTTTTGCAATTTTAGTTATAAGCTCCCAGTAAGAACCCAAATAAAGATCCGAAGAGTCTCAAAATGAGTGCGTTAATAAATAATTCATTAACGCACAAAAAGTTTTTTCTACTTTGGTGTCACAAATTGTTCATTGTGACACTAAAAGTAGTGTCACAATGGAACTTATCGTGAAACTGTTTTTTTATTTATTTGATACGTATTACGTCGGTATTGAGCATTTCTAGCCAACTCCTGTCGAGGTCAAGCCAAGTGTCAACTTTTGAGATAAAAAACATAACCACAAACACAACCAGTACTACCTAATCCTAAAAAAACCCTAGATTATTTAAAAAGAAGGATTTTAACATTTTCATAAAACGAAGAGCTCCAAAGTAGAAAAAATAGTATATTACACTCGTTTAACGAGGCATTGTGACATTCGTGTCACAATGAAGCCTCTTGTTGAACCCGTATAATTATGTACTATTACAAAACTAGTGTTTCAATAATATACTATTTCACCATGTTAATTTATTTATTATGGGATAAAACTTGTATTTTACTTATGACCTAGACCCCACCTCAATCCTTGACAGGAACGTTACATCAATTTGGATTGTAAACTGTACTGACATTGTAGATACCAAATTCCAGATTCGAAATTCAAGATTTCGAGAAGAAGACATTCGAGATTATTATTACATTCCCAAACCCAAATTTAACTAATGAATCTGATTAAAACCGTGCTCATCGACTTAGTTTAATTCGCAAGCTACTGGCAAACGAAACAGAGGAAAAACGTGCTTATTAGCTTAGACAAATTTCCGAGTGATTGTCTCATGAATCAAAGGAGGAACGTGCCCATTGCTTAAATTTGATTCCTGGGAAGAAATAGCATTGTCTGATTTAGAATCAAATTAATTATTGAGTAGGCCAAACGACGAAAGACTATTGTCAGAAATGGTAGACTTCGCATAATTTTATCTTCTAATCGACATTATACCGGGTGTTATGGAAATGGATACAAATATTTTATTTTCACGAGTTGTTCACAAACATTACTCGCCGAGAAAGTCGAACGTTTTTGTCACAAAAAAGTACCTTCCGTAGGTAAACAATCAGTTATGATCTGGCCGCTATTGGCATAACTACTCGGTAAATTTTTATACGTTTAGTTATCTGAATTAACAGACATTGAGGGTGAAGCGAAGGGCTCTGTAGGGTTCGATTTTCTTAATGTCATGTGCCTAATTCTCGGACTTTGTGTGTTAACTGAATGGTGTATTGCCAGCGAAGGACGACATTATGAGCATTTATTACAGGTGTAATAATAAGTAAGTAATTGCATTCTATTTATTTTTCTAAAATAATTCTTAAATAATGTATTAATAGTGGTTTGCTTATCTGTTTCTTTGCTTCACTAGTTTTTTATCACATTATTTTTTTTACGAATACCAATATAAAGTTGATCATAGACAGTGGCGGGTATAAGTTTTCCTAGTAAGGTGTATCTCGGAAACTAACAACTTTTGAAAAAATTTAAAAATTTACGAGTTCTACCACCCCCTAAAATTTTTGTACCCATTTCCATAATACTCTGTATACTAATCAAATTATCCCTATTCTTTATCTAATACCGTACTGATCTAATATATAAGAATCTCGTGTCGGGGTGTTTGTGGTCAAACTCCTCCGAATAGGTGGTAAACTATTTTTCACATGGACATGGGGGCCCAGGGGGCCCTCTTGGGCTGGACCGATTTTTATGTTTTTTTTTTTATTTCGTAGGTATGAAAATAGGTGGTAAACTACAGTGTGTCCATTTTATCTGTTCACGCCTGAAGATTCAGAAGAAGGCATCATATTAAGCATTTCGTCAACAACAATTTTTTAAAGGATTTACATTTCATATTTGATTAAAAGATTGCTTTGAATTGACGTTTTGAGTTTAATTTTAGACGCACTATAATTCTTTATTTAAAAAATAAATAGTCCCAGGGGACCCCCTTGGGCTGGACCGATTTTTACGAAATTTTTTTGGTATACATATTTGGTGGGTATGAGAATAGATGGTAAACTATTTTTTACATGGACATGGGGTTTCCCTTGGGTTGGATCGATTTTTCGGCGAGACCGATTTATCAGATTTTTTTGTGTACTTGGTCGTAAAGTATTTTTCACGTGGACATGGGGTTCCAGATGGTCCACTTGGGCTGGACCGATTTTTATTATCTTTGATATGTTGGATTTGTCTCCGCCCTGAGTAGCAGAATAACTATTAAAACATGGACATAGGAGCCCAGGGGGTTTATAACTCTAGAACAGATGGACCAATTTGTTGGTATTACCTCCGCCCCGAATAGGAAAATAACTATTAAAACATCGGAAAAATTACAGGGGAGCTTGGTACAGGGCATCGATAATAACAAAGAGCCCCTGGTACAGGCCGCCCCTTAGGGAGAGGGGGCCACACTTTTTGATGATATTTCGAGAACAGATTGACTAGTTTTTTTCTGGGGGGAATAAGTATTAAAACATCGGAAAAATTAACGAAACAAATTTTTTCACACACATGTTGTATGGAATCCGTATGTAACGCCATCTCTGATACATGACAGAAACAAAAATGAACATGGCGTTCTATATGCTGGTTCCGGTTACAGGTTCCGGTAATGCCAGTAGATGGCGTTGTGTGCATTATCCTTTGATAAAAAAAATGAATTTAATTCAGCTAATAAGTTAACACAACATTTATTGATTCTGAGGCGGTACAAAGTTCGCCGGGTCAGCTAGTAATATATAAAAATTGTGCAGTTCACACAATAAATCAATTCACTGAGTTCCGATGTGTTTCTGCTTCAATAACTATACTGTGATAACCCCCCTTTTTCTTTACCGCCACTTTTTGAATTTGAACATGAAACGGAATGTCAATGACGTCACCAAACGTCAAATTAGAAAATTTGAAACAAACCGCGAACTTTAAAGGTCAGCCAGTGATCGTCAGACAACCCTACGTTGTGTTATTTTTTTGAGAAGACAAGCAATGGCAGGACATTCAAATTTACCTAAACGAGACAAACCCTAGATTCTTTGGATACATGGCGAGATCTAATCAGGAGTGGAGCGTAAATTGAGAACACAACAAATTATGGTTTTAAATGTTTATTAAGTTTTAGTCTTTTTGTGTATTTGAGTTTTGTGATCTCGTACTGTGGTTAACAATTTCTAGTGTCTTCGTCTAAGTTGGTAACAATGCAAATTTGATGATTTTAACAATAATAATTCGAGTAACAAATTACAACTGACAATTTCCAATGATTTCAACAATTAACAATTTAGTGCTTCAGATAAATAGTAACCAATAATACAATTTAACAATGCTGTGGTACAAGATGAGTGAGGTTAAGTCAGCAAATTTTATTCCACCGTGAGCTTTTGCAGTTTACAGGAATTTACAACAGACAGATACCATAAAAGAGGTCCTCTTCTTTTTTTAAGGCTTGTCCAAACCAAGTCCAAGTTAACGGCACTTCCCTCGGGGACTATTCTTTTGGTTATTTAGTATTTTAAATATTTGTGAAGCAATCAATTTATTAGTAGCCCGAATCCACGCCGCAAACTCCAACCTAAGTTTGACTCAGAAGTTAACAGTAACTTCCTGTTACCATCGACCCCCGTTTGACAAATGACCCCAGACAGCAGGTTCGCACGATTGGGACCGTATAAAATCTCGAAAGCAGTATTGCAACAAGAGCTAGAAAAATGAGTGCTATTTGGTCTATCTGTTGATTCGAAACATGTACGGACAAACAATATAATAAATAAAATATACAGTAACGCCACGTTTTATTTGGAAGCCATTTTGAAATGATCGCGATGAGAGGAGATCACGTAACGAGGCGCAACGAAACTACCAACATGCAAAGCAACAAAACACAAAATACCGATATTTGGCTTCCCCGGTGTCGAATAATCGCTAGATGTCAGTTACAAGCGAACGACGAGAAATCGCAAGGGGGCGCAAGACACAACGATAAGGCATTTTTTCAGAACTCCGACATTCGGCGTGGCGTTTTGCCGTTTGTGTTTTTGTCTTCAGTTGGTTAATTCAAGTCAACAGAGACAAAATAGCTTTGCAATGACCGCAAGTTGCTGTCAGCCTCATACCGAAAGACAGGTAGTTCTTAAAGGATTTATCTGAGTGGCAATCTAGTTATGTTAAGTTAGGGAATCACTTTGTTTCGAAGTGAACGCGCTTGTGGTTCGGGCTCGGTAACTAGAAGTCAACAACACATTTTAACTTTCTGAAATTGACAATACCTAAAAACAAATTACAACAACGACTTTAACAAGTTATTCGCGGTGCCTGTGACTCATAAGTTCGGTAATTTATGCTACTGCAGAGAAAGAAGGGCTGAATGATGCGAAATTTTTGGGTTCGCGCGAGGTCCACGGAATACTTCGAGTAACAATAGTGAACATTATTTTTAAATAAAGGCTAGAATTCAAAGACATGTAGATACAAAAGCTGAACGATTACGTTTTCTATCATGGCGCGTTTTATGACGTCCCTAGCAGACAAAATGGCCGACTAACGGTAAAAAATAAAATTGCTTTTGACTAGGAGTTTCTGGTATGCACGTGGAACAAACGCCGGGCAATTTCATGGTATCCTCATTATGTTGAGTATGACAAAAAGAAATAGATAGAATATGAAAAGGTTACCTGTAGAGCAACTTGCCGGATAGGCAACTCGAAGTTCTCCTATGCATCATATTTTTTATCTCAATACATTTTCCATTTGATTTGATTTATTTGATTTTGAAATGGGATCACCTTGGATACTGAGCTCATAAACAAAGAAGTTATGTCAGAACATCATAAAAAAAAAATATACAGATGAATTGAGAACCTCCTTCTTTTTTGAAGTCGGTTGAATTTTCATATTTTTCAATAAAATCTGAAAGAATTATTATGACGTAAAATCTTAAGTATTAGGTATTCAGAACCATGTAAGATGTATAATGTAAGATGAATTGGTGCTTGATTCTGATTCAGAGAGAATTGAAGCTCTGGTCGATTTGGTTTTTGAATTTGTATGTTGCTCGAAGGACCATGTTTTGATTTCGATTGAAACACTCGCGAACTTATGAACTTGTATATTTAGAATAATTGCAGATAGTTCTTAAACGTTTCATCTCCCGGTGGTTTCTACTTAATTTGAATAACCGAGTCTTGGTTTTAGATTGAGTTTTGTTTGAATAGAATGAATGCGAGTTTGTTTTCGACTCGTTGGTTTGAATGATCGAATGCGACTGACTTGAAAAAGAGTTCGAATGCGACTGGCTTGAATAAGAGTTCGAATGCGACTCGTTTGAATGAATGATTCAATGCGACTTGTATTTGATTTGTTTGAATAAGAGTTCGAATGCGACTCGTTTGAATGGATGTTTGATGTCGACTGGATTGAATAAGAGTTCGAATGCGACTCGTTTGAATGAATGATTGAATGCGACTGGTTTGAATAAGAGTTCGTATGCGACTGAGGGCGATTGCGGGCGGTGCCACTCAGGTAAACGGTTTTATGACCCTTTGGTTTTTCCCAAACTGGCAGACGTGACGGCCGCTGCAAATATTACTCAACAAATAAAGTATTGAGCTATACATGGTAGAAATTATACCAACCAAAAATCTACCAATGGGGTCATAATTATTATCTATCCATCTCCCCAGCTTTCCACCAAGCATGGATGTTACACAGTTAACGAAAGCTCGGTAAAGCATAGGATACAGCCAAAGAATAGCTATCGCGCTGTCGCACAGGACTCATTTCTCACAATAATGGGTTAAATAACTTTGATTAGACTTTCAGAGAGTGCGGTATCTGCGCAATCTGCTACTGGTTTCTCGCCGTGAATACGTGGAAAAAATCTCTGGCTGGCAGAACTCGAACTGTTTGTAATCCTGTCAGAAAAGCTTTGAGGTCGTTGCGACGATTACGGCTATGGAAATTCTGAAAATGAGAGAAAATACGATTGTGACGTCTTAATCGGGGCTTTGTTATCGCTAAGACTGATTTATGGGAGGTGATGGTGTCTGATCGGGTGGTAAAGCAACCGTGAACAAAGAGAGGGCAAATTTTAATGTGTCGGAACAAAGAAGCTGCGAAAAGGAAGAATAAATGATAAAATACTTATATATCGTATCCCTCACGAGTTAATATGCTGATTCTCGTTAGGTCACTTAGAAACTGGATTTCATGAAATGTTAAGGTCAAATATCCCTTGATTCATCGGTTGCTTCTTCTTAATCTACAGACTGTCTCACCAACTCAAGGACCCAGATTGACAAACCGTCAGAATTTACGGTACATTAAGTATAATAGATAATTATAAATGGTCGAAGATGAAGAAACGTGATGAAGTTTTTATCGTCGAGCAATAAAACCAAAATCCTGTTTTCATCAAACAACATCGACTTTTCCACTCTAATACTGGAGGTGTATTCATAGGAGCACCAGAGCGAAACTCGCGAAGTGACAGCTGTCAATTCCTGTCGCTCTTCAAACTAAAGGTGGAAAAATAACAGAAACGGACCGCGAACAGATGACGTGTGCCTTATTGAATGATCTTCAAGCACCGTTGCTATTGTTGCTTGTTGTAAAATTATCGTCATTACGTCCTTTCTGGATTATTATGTTTTCTGTTTATCTTGTCCGAGTCAAGTTTGTGGGTTTTGTGCGACTATTGGCTTTGTTAAGTGCGTCAGGTAGGTGAGGACGGTGTAAAAATTTGTGTTTGCTTAGCGAATAGTTATGTAATACGTCTTGTGTCAATTTTGTTCGAGTTGTGTGCCTTCTTGTCGCTGGCGTATTATGTGGGTTTTAAATGTTTTTACCGCAGATCACGTAATGTGAATACAGTTTACACAGTGGCAAAGAGAATAATAAGAAACAACAGATGGTCCAGTAGCCTGAATGCCACCGTTTAATGGCGAAACGTAAATGTAAACATCTGACTCTTCCGAATTTTGAGATATTAGAAATTGCCCCAGATTAACGACCTAAAGTTGCGATCGATTCGTCCTGGTTTTTCCTATTGTTACCCAAAAGTCAACTTTATTGCAAAACTTCTGAAGTTCATTTATTTTTGAAAAAAAAAACTTTTTTGCTCAACCACTTCACCGGTAACACAACTTTCGTGCCTATGCAGTATCGCAACCTCAGGATCTCTACAGGAACAATAGGACGAAGCGAAGCAAGTCAAGTCGTGATATAAATAGTGCATCCATTTTATGGTTTACACAGTTCACGCAATTGCGATAAAAATCACCAATTAGTGGTTTATGGTCTTGTCTGAAAAGTGAAATAATACAATAGACAATGAACCGCTGGTGCTAAAAGCGCCCCTCTAGTTAGCATCGATGCTGCGACGACGTGAGAAAGGCTGTCTTCTGCACACATGAGGGCTAAATCAACGCAGCATCTAAGCTCGAACAAGCGTTCTCAGCACGAACATCTGATAACAACTGCAACAACCCCACTCTTCAAGAAAAGAGATGTATTTGAAGTGTGATTGCTCATCAAAAGTTGGCGAATTGTTTTGGTCTTAAATATGTCCCTATGAGTAGTTGACACTGTTTTGTTACTGATTCTTAAGTATTGTAAATTATAACGCTATTTTTATTGACGTACCTATCTAAGTGAAGCACCTCAAGAAATCATGTAAACATACCGCGTGTGTGGACCATCATTTACGCCCTCATTTTGAAAGAGGTTTTCGGGGGACGATAGCCACACGATACCTTCACAATTTAAAATTATATGAAATAATATACAGAGTGTCCTAATATTAGTAATATATCAAAGTTATGTTTTTTTAAATGGAATACCCTGTATATTAGTTGGTGAATTGCAAGAGCAATTAATGCTGAGCAAAATGATATAAGGTACTACAGGTTTATTATGGATGATTCTTGTGTTATGAAGAATTTAAGTCAATTCATCCAGAGATCATTCCAACAGACATAACTGAATACTTTTTTGTTAATAATTTTTTATGGATCCAAACTTTAATACACACTGATTGAAAGTCATCTAAATTGATATTTCTATCCAGGGTGTACGGTTTATTTATATAATATTTATTGCTTATTTATTGCTATTTATTTATTATTTATATAATTATTTACAGAAAAATATTTAGTTATCTCTGTTTGACTGGTCTCTGCAAATTTAAAAAAAGCACTAATTTTGACCTAAAATTCATCATAAAATTCTTTGAAAAAATATAACTTTGGTATATTACTAATATTAGAACACTTCGTATATGATTTCTAATATTTTTAAATTGTATCGTGTGGCTACCGGCCCCCAGAAACCCCGTTTTGATATCTTTCAAAATAAGGGCGTAAATGATGGTCCACACACCTCTGGGACACCCGGTAGATATTAGTCTAAAATCCCGACCTGGGTCCACCCACCCTCATCCTTTTTTTTTGATCAAATGTATATTTTATGTAAGATAATGTATGAAAGAAGAGAATTTGCCATATCCGGGCAAGGCTATTTTTAATAAAAAATTATATTGCTTTTTTTTAATTTAGCTCAATCTTTTTCTCAAAACAATTAGTTTTATTTAAAAGTTTAAGGCATAAAGAACATGCCCAAACAGGGTTTTTCTTGACAAGACACCAGGTTGCCAGGGTAAAAAGATAAAAAAAAGAGCAATTTACCCTCATCGTTTTTTCTAATAAACCGTATATTAAAATGTAGGGAATTTAATTACGAAACCAATGATATAAGGTTGCCTGGGAAAAAGATGTAAGATAATGTATAGAAGAAGAAAATTTGCCGCCCCATATTTTGGCAAGGCTATTTTTAATAAAAAATTATATTGAGTTTTTTTTTTAATTTACCCCATTCTTTTTTTCTAAACAATTAGTTCTATTTAAAAGTTTAAGGCATAAAGAAAATGCCCAAACAGGGTTTTTCTCGACAAGACACCGGGTTGCCAGGATAAAAAGATAATATAAAATGAGCAATTTACCCTCATCGTTTTTTCTAATGAACCGTATATTAAAATGTAGGGAATTTAATTACGGAACCAATGATATAGGGTTGCCTGGGCAAAAGATGTAAGATAATGTATAGAAGAAGAAAATTTGCCGCCCCATATCCTGGCAAGGCTATTTTTAAGAAAAAATTATAATGCGTTTTTTTTTTTTAATTTACCTCATTTTTTTTTCAAAACCATTAGTTCTATTTAAAAGTTTAAGGCATAAAAAACATGCCCAAACAGGGTTTTTCTCGACAAGACACCGGGTTGCCAGGATAAAAAGATAATATAAAATGAGCAATTTACCCTCATTGTTTTTTCTAATGAACCGTATATTAAATTGTAGGGAATTTAATTACGAAACCAATGATATAGGGTTGCCTGGGCAAAAGATGTAAGATAATGTGTAGAAGAAGAAAATTTGCCGCCCCATATCCTGGCAAGGCTATTTTTAATAAAAAATTATAATGCGTTTTTTTTTAATTTAGCTCATTTTTTTTTAAAACAATTAGTTCTATTTAAAAGTTTAAGGCATAAAGAACATGCCCAAACAGGGTTTTTCTTGACAAGACACCAGGTTGCCAGGGTAAAAAGATAAAAAAAAGAGCAATTTACCCTCATCGTTTTTTCTAATAAACCGTATATTAAAATGTAGGGAATTTAATTACGAAACCAATGATATAAGGTTGCCTGGGAAAAAGATGTAAGATAATGTATAGAAGAAGAAAATTTGCCGCCCCATATTTTGGCAAGGCTATTTTTAATAAAAAATTATATTGAGTTTTTTTTTAATTTACCCCATTCTTTTTTTCTAAACAATTAGTTCTATTTAAAAGTTTAAGGCATAAAGAAAATGCCCAAACAGGGTTTTTCTCGACAAGACACCGGGTTGCCAGGATAAAAAGATAATATAAAATGTGCAATTTACCCTCATCGTTTTTTCTAATGAACCGTATATTAAAATGTAGGGAATTTAATTACGGAACCAATGATATAGGGTTGCCTGGGCAAAAGATGTAAGATAATGTATAGAAGAAGAAAATTTGCCGCCCCATATCCTGGCAAGGCTATTTTTAAGAAAAAATTATAATGCGTTTTTTTTTTTAATTTACCTCATTTTTTTTTCAAAACCATTAGTTCTATTTAAAAGTTTAAGGCATAAAAAACATGCCCAAACAGGGTTTTTCTCGACAAGACACCGGGTTGCCAGGATAAAAAGATAATATAAAATGAGCAATTTACCCTCATTGTTTTTTCTAATGAACCGTATATTAAATTGTAGGGAATTTAATTACGAAACCAATGATATAGGGTTGCCTGGGCAAAAGATGTAAGATAATGTGTAGAAGAAGAAAATTTGCCGCCCCATATCCTGGCAAGGCTATTTTTAATAAAAAATTATAATGCGTTTTTTTTTAATTTAGCTCATTTTTTTTAAAACAATTAGTTCTATTTAAAAGTTTAAGGCATAAAGAACATGCCCAAACGGGGTTTTTCTTGACAAGACACCAGGTTGCCAGGGTAAAAAGATAAAAAAAAGAGCAATTTAAACTCATCGCTTTTTCTAATAAACCGTATATTAAAATGTAGGGAATTTAATTACGAAACCAATGATATAAGGTTGCCTGGGAAAAAGATGTAAGATAATGTATAGAAGAAGAAAATTTGCCGCCCCATATTTTGGCAAGGCTATTTTTAATAAAAAATTATATTGAGTTTTTTTTTAATTTACCCCATTCTTTTTTTCTAAACAATTAGTTCTATTTAAAAGTTTAAGGCATAAAGAAAATGCCCAAACAGGGTTTTTCTCGACAAGACACCGGGTTGCCAGGATAAAAAGATAATATAAAATGAGCAATTTACCCTCATCGTTTTTTCTAATGAACCGTATATTAAAATGTAGGGAATTTAATTAGGAAACCAATGACATAGGGTTGCCTGGGCAAAAGATGTAAGATAATGTATAGAAGAAGAAAATTTGCCGCCCCATATCCTGGCAAGGCTATTTTTAATAAAAAAATTATATTTCTTTTTTTTTTAATTTAGCTCAATCTCTTTTTCAAAACAATAATTAGTTCTATTTAAAAGTTTAAGGCATAAAAAACATGCCCAAACATGGTTTTTCTTGACAAGACACCGGGTTCCCAGGGTAAAAAGATAATATAAAATGAGCAATTTATCCTCATCGTTTTTTCTAATGAACCGTATATTAAAATGTAGGGAATTTAATTACGAAACCAATGATATAAGGTTGCCTGTGCAAAACATGTAAGATAATGTATACAAGAAAAAAAGTTGCCGCCCCATATCCTGTCAAGGCCATTTTTAATAAATGTTTTTTTTTTTAAATTACCTCATTCTTTTTTTCAAAACAATTAGTTTTATTTAAAAGCTAAAGGCATAAAGAACATTCCCAAACAGGGTTTTTCTTGACAAGACAACGGGTTGCCAAGGTAAAAAGATAATATAAAATGAGCAATTTACCCTCATCGTTTTTTCTAATAAACAGTATATTAAAATGGAGGGAATTTAATCACGAAACCAATGATATAGGGTTTCCTGGGGAAAAGTTGGCAAATCTATTACCTTTTTGTTTTCCTTATTGAACTTCAAATCGTGGCAACCCTATATCATTGGTTTCGTAATTAAAGTCCCTACATTTTAGTATACGGTTCATTTTATATTACCTTTTTTAAACTTTTAAATAGAATTCGAATAAATGAAATGCGCATTTGGCTTAAGACTAGGTAGTTTCCGACGAGAATAGTACCTGCCACAGACGGGTTTTCCAGGTAAAACTCACCCTTGGGAGCATTTCAGAGAGCATAAACGTGAACATAAAATGATTTGGCTTCGCCTTCGGTCCCAGGTTTCCGCAGAATGTCAAGTCATTTGGCCGACCCTAATAGTTCGAGAGACAACGTATGGTCTTCCAGTGGATAAAATACACGAACAATTTTTTTGGTGCCATAAAGAGTAAACATAGACCTAAAAGGAGCCACCTCTCATTTATCTCCATTTTGGCCGCCTTATAGACCTCTGACGTCACGTCCGATTGGAGCTATGCAATACATCAATGAAATTGACGTCAGAATGTATAAATTAAATTCAAGCGCAACCTCATGGCATCCGTCTTTAAATGATACTATAAGTCTTTCTTCTTTAAACCGGGATGCTACGGGGTTGCGGCTGAGTTATTAGTTTATTTTGGATAGTCAAACCTACATTTTGACGTCAATTTCCCTCATGTACTAAATAACTTCAGCCGAGGTCATGACGCGACCAAAATAGAGATAAATGAAAGGTGACTCCATGTATACGTGTACGTTCTTTCTTTATGGCACATACAAAATCTTATCCATTGGAAATCTTCAGCTACATTGGCTATCGGACTAACTTTCTCAAAATAACTTTCAAGGTAATTAATTGGCAAAATTTTCCGGAATAATAGACTTGGCAAATTCACTTATAACGAGCGTTCAACAATAAACCTGGTTAGACGAGGCTGGGCATTTTTATAACAGTGTACATTGCAATAATTGTTACAAAAACTAACTTGTCTTTTAATTCAGTTTAGGTTAGGCAACTAGCACTAAATTCGGACAGTGTTATAAAATTTATATTTAAAACGTTGTTGTGCCAAAGCTGACCAGTGGGTGAAACGGTGTCATCAAAGAAAGAATTTCCGAAGCATAGAAGATATCACTAAAGAGACTTACATATTATGCTCTCTACATTTTCTTGATGAAAGTGGACCTAGTGAGGCGCACCCTGATCCAACAGTTGCAAAAGAAAAGGTTGGTCTTTTGCTTCTGAAACGCAAGAGTTAAAAACTTCTACCTAACCGTACTTTTCAGATTTGCGCATTTAAGAGAACAAGTTTGAGTGTGAAACATGGCAAAGTAACAAGTCAAACTGAAGTGTCAACATTAGTAGACAGCACATTATTCAGTGAACTTATGAATATTGACCCAGAAGAGAGAAACTACTAACTTAATTAACAGCTGGATCACCAATATGTGAGAATGTCAAACAATTCCAATCTTTTGTGTTGATGCTGGTAGACAATCACAGACGTATGATTTTGTGTAAGAATGAAGAGAAAGCCTGCCAAACTGAAACCTCAAGATATCAGTGTAAATCTACATCAACCATATTGTCAATATTTCCATATATTATGCAACGGTTAAATGGGTAAAATAAATGAGAAAACAGTCAGTACATAGTCAAAGATCACCCCCTCAGCTACGTTGTTTACATAAAATTGAGGTTATGTTGTTTTCGAGAGATGTGCGGAATGAAACTTTGCAGAACGCCTTTAATGGGGTCAGACAAAGAGCACAACTTTGTGTACAAGAACATCCAGGACGCTTTCAAGACTTGTTGTAAATACATACCTATTATAAACCCAATGAGCAAGACACGTCGTACAGGTAAATAAAAATTATTTAAAATTTGTATACATTTTTCTATGTACCGAGAACAGACTGGCCTTTCTTTTGGAGTCTGTGACGACATCAAAAAAGAATTTATGTATATCTGTACCACTTCTGTTAGTGATTTATACATACTTTTGAGAATGGGTTCCCTAGTTCTTGTGATTTCTACCTTTGGCCACATATTAAAAATTTCATGTACAAAGCTAAAAAAATCAAAATTAAAATTTGTGCAACGTTTAATCTTAGAATCTAAAAGATTTTGAGATCTCAGAAGATTTGAGAATTTGAAATTGCAAAAGTATAAGATCCTACAGATTGAGATTTTGAAACACCGAGATCTCAGAATGCCAGAATTTGAGAATTTTGAGACTCCAAAAACCAAAAAGTTTACAATTCTAAGATTAGATCTTCAAATTCTCAATTGTGAAATTAACGTTTTGAAGAATTACTATAATTCATATTGCTCAATGGCCGAAGAGTCTAAATTTGAGGAATGTGTAATGTTAGAATCTAAAAGATTTTTATATTTCATAAGATTTGAGAATTTGAAATTGCAAAAGTATAAGATCCTACAGATTGAGATTTTGAAACACCGAGATCTCAGAATTCCAAGATTTGAGACCTTTAAGACTCCAAAATCATAAAATTCTACAATTCTAAGATTACATCTTTAAATTCTCAATTTTGAAATTTATATTGTAAAATTAACATTTTTGAAGAATTACCAAATTCATTCATTTTTTTTTACTTGATGGTGAGCTGCAAGACTCCATATTTGAGATGGCTGTAATCTTGGAATTAAAAAAAAAAGAGATTTCAGAAGATTTGAGAATTTGAGATTCCAAAAGCTTAAGATACTAGAGCTTGAAATTTGGAACGCCGAGATCTCAGAATGCCAGAATTTGAGAATTTTAAAACTCCAAAATTAAAAAGTTCTACAATTCTAAGATTAGATCTTCAAATTTTCAATTGTGAAAGTAGCGTTTTGAAGAATTACTATATTTATATTGCTCATTGGCTGAAGAATATAAATAAACCACTAAACCCATAGCCGATACAAGAAAGAATATGAAACTGAGGATTTTTTTGCAAACTGTTTTTAATGGGATCAGAAAAAGAGCACAACTTTCTACAAGAAACATCGAAAACATTTTGACCATTAATTTACTGTAACTTACCTTTGGAAGAGTGTTTTAGTTTCTACATTTTAAAGAAATAAAGGTGTAAAACCAAATCTTAAAGTGTCAGATATTTATTAACATCACACTAAAAGGTCTGAATGCACTTTACTTTTACTTTAATGTTTTACCAACTAACGCACAAAAATCTTCTTGAATTAATGCTTCTGTCAAAAACCGTTATAGGAATCCTGGAGATACCTGCAGGACATTGCAGCCCAAGCCCCCAAATCGTATCGATCTATATAAAACGGCTAACTAATACCCTAAAACACTTTTCAACACTTCTTTAAGATGCATAATAATGATTATTAATAATATTGCAGCTTCTCTCTACATTGTAAAAAAATAAAACAAAATCGCAATTTCAAAGCTTGCTCTAACCAAGTTTTTTGTTGAACGCTCGTTATTATCAGAGAAAGTTCTATATTTTGATTTATAGTTTGATATGTTGACGTATGAAGGTTTTTGAGAGATAACATTTCAGAATGTATCATGTATTAAAACACGTATATCAATTTGTGTATTATTTATTCTGGGATTTGGTACATTAATGGTAACAGGTATGCAAACGCTAAGGACGAGACCACCTAAAATTCAGATTTCACTTTTTTTTCAGTGAGTATTGGAAAACATTTTTATTCAATAAAATTGCAAAAATAAAATTTCAAAGAAGCGAAAAAAGGCGATTCATAATCAAAATAGACTTTTAAGTCATTAGAAATAAATGGATTGTCTATAAAAATGTCCGAAGAAATATCCATACAGAATCACCGATCAATAGTAAAAAGTTATTTTGAAACCCTTGGGATAATAATTCTGGAAGAACAAGGCCTGCATGATAAGTTTCATAACATAAATACAACATTGACGAAACATGCCTCCAGCTCAATAACAGACCTAGTTAATGGTTAATAATGGTCGTATGATGTGAGAAATCTCGGTCGTATGAGCTGGCAATGAAATGAGTGAGTTTCTTTCAGAGCGTAACACTGCCTCTTTCTTAAAGACACTTTGCTTCTTTAATGCATCCAGACGTGACATTCAAGCTGCAGTCCACACTTTTCCACTTTGTTGAGCTTTTTAGGTTGTAGCAATACACTCCCGTGAAACGGAAAACCACTCCCAACATACTTCTGACTATCCTCCAATCCAAGCAACTGAATCCACAAACGAACTTAACGATTGCTAATTTTCTGGGAGAGGACCCGGAGTTCACGATAGTCAACGCAGATTCTGGTTGATCCATTATTTTTCTTTACTAAAACAACCGGCGAGGCCCTTGGACTACTAGACGGTTTAATTTTTCCTTCCTCTATTTTCCAAATGATTTTGTCGGCCCCTTCCTTCTTGCAAAGAGATAGTCTTCTAGAAGGCTGTGGAACCGGACGCACTTCCCAGTATTGATCGGATGCTTGATGACATCTTCTGTGGCTTTTTTATTCTGCGAATGATATCTGAAATGATAGATGAAATAGGAGGATAATACCCTAATATATATGCAACAATCTTTAGCCCAGTACCAATTCTCGCCCGATCTCATTGTCATTACATTAGAGTTCAAACATCACGATGATGCTCCCATAATAATTTCACTTTGCTCTGGTATTGAAGTGCTTCAGCATGTTGAAGGTGAAGTGCAGTATGTAGTTGGATTAGTATTGATTGTGAGATCAGTTTATCATTCAATTTATTCTCAATACCTTGAAGACATCTTTGAATTCCTTCTTCGATCTAATTAATTTTTTATTCCGGTTTTCCCGAATTTTCGAGACGCTTTTGCTCTAAGTTTCTAGAAATTCTTGATTGAGACTGTCTCGCAAATCTTGCCTGAAGTTAGTCGAACTCATTGGTTTCGGAAAGGGGCAGCCTGAAAACCTGTAGATCTATTGAGAACGTGAGAATCTAAAAGGAAATTCAAAACAGAAAACTTAAAGATGTGAGAGAGGATTGAGTAACCTACCAGAACCATAGCAAGAAAAGGCTAATCTAGGTCGTATTTAAAAAGTGGTTAGAGAGGTTAGAAAAAGAGCCTTTAACCGACATCTTATTGGCGTCAGCCTTTGTAGTTTTATGGTTTTAAAACGTTTTTAGTTTTTTGTGCGATTTTGGAAAAGCTTATACACAATAATTAATTGGTGAAACCCTCGGGTGGAAGTGCGAAATTCATATATTTACTATTGAAAACCGCAAGTGCAAATGAAAAAACTAGGTTTCTTTTTGCGAAACATAGCCCAAAAGACGTTAGTGTTATCTTTTTCAGCAGATAATGGCGTTAATACTTCGTAACAACCATACAGCAGGATAAATTTTCCAATCTTTTGGCGAATCTTTCCCATCGCTCGCAAAACCCACTTCATTCATGACAGATCCCGGACCCAAACTGCGATCGTTATCAAACCACCGCACCGTCGACAACATACCCATCCAAGGTCATGCCCTCTTGTTCCCATACTGTTCCGCCACTGTTCATATTTTAGCATAATTTTCATTCGGCGGTTTGGTAGCGCGGGATTTCTCACACGTACGACAATGGAAAAGCGTCCCGTGATCGGGCATGAATGAAATTTCATTTTACTATATGCAAATGGCGTGTTTCCACGCGACCTTGGCGTGTGAATCACGCATCTTTGGTAATCACTCCCACAACAACGGTCACGGCACTCTCCTAATGAGCAATTAGTCGAGCGAAGAAGTTCACTCGTTCATTCATTAAAACCAGAGCAGTGGAAACGCGGGCTTAGATCGATGGACGCCGATTTCGATTTCTGCAACTATTTTCTTACGTCCGCCGATGTTAATAAGTAGAAGACGGAAATCAACCATTACGAATTAATATCAGCGTACACCCTGATTTTGCATAGATTGTATGTATTATTACAACCTAAATTGTTGTAATGCCCTGACAAAGTTTAGAAGTGTGGATGGTGACACAAGAAATACAGCTAAGTCCCCAAAATCATATTATAATGAACAAATAAAAATAATACAGATACTTCCTACAATTATATAATATTAAATTAACGTGGTAAAATTGAAATTAGAAGGACTAAATAACAAGTTGTTGCAAAAAATTACGAAATGAACATTGAAATAATTAAAAATATGAATAAGTTAAATAGTGACTTTGGCTCTTTACCTATGTTAAAATTATATTAAGTAGATTACTGAACTTACAAATTTTTAAGTGAACGCTAATATAACAAAAACTAGGTGAATTGATATCACATAAAAAAAATTAATATAATAAAAAAATTGTCTATTACTTATCTTCTTAATTAATACGCTTCCTGCTGGTTTTGGAGCTGTCCTGACACCTTACTTTTTGCTTTCTGGCGTATCCTGCGAGTCTGTGAATTCTACAACTCCTGCTGGTCTTTGGAAATTACACCAGTTTCCGCGTGAAATTTACACCGTGTGTCCAGGAAAGAATTTCCTCAGCTATTATCCCCTTGATGGTGGTACTATGGCAATCCTGGTATAAATGCTGGTAAATTTGCCTCTCTGATTGAAAAAGAATAGTCAAGGTCTGCACGCAATAAAATGGTTTCTCTTACCTCTTTCCGAAATCTCAACATTTAACGATTTATCCGCTAAGCGATTAGTTATCGAAATAACCCACATTCAACGATGCTTATCCGCAAACGCGTTTTTCCTGGACGCAATCCCTTTTACCAGGAGAAATTTTACGTTGAACGTGCACTCGTCAAAGTCTCGAACGAAAAAGAGCGAATCTCGCGCGGCACTGCAAAACCTATCGGTTTTTTTTTTGTATGTGCTGGTTATCTCTATGCAGATGCGTTCCTGAACCCGGTGGTGAATGCGCGGCAAAATCAAATTGTAACAGTATGTATGTAAATAATGTTTGCAAAATCTCAAATATCGTATTGGGTGCCATTTTTATATAATATCATTTATATTTCTGTAATTTTTTTGCCGTTATCTGAAATGGGAGCAAAGGTGAGAACGCCATAAAATGAATATTATTTAAAATACATGTTATGCTAATTTGCAACCATTAATATTATTATTTTCCGAGATTCTTTCTACTACATCCTGTATTTATTAAAAAAAAAACATTATTGTTGTTAAAAAGAAAAGTTGAATGCGAATTGGCGTAATTTTTATGATTTACGACATTGGCGCTTGTCAGGGCCACCACAACGGTGATGCTTTTGCAACATCCGGTACCCGCTGAGGAGATGTAAATTTGGCAACCAAAATAAAGCTATAATGAAATTATGAAATGTAAAATTTATTCAGTTGCTCGATTGCACTGGGGATTGTGGCAAAAATTTATTCTGATGTTATCGAATGGGATCCACCCACACGGTCTAGTGCAAATCTGGCTATATACTGTTCGTTATTAAAAACTTCCTTACTTTCATTGTAAACAAATAAACTCGATGTAGTTTCATCAAATTTAGAACAGGCATAGCGCGGGTCAGCACTAGTACCAAGTTCCTTCCGCGATATAAGAAAGGAATTTATATTTTGTCATATAGTGCACCAACGTGCTTTCGAGGTCGAAAGAAAGCTCTTCTTTTCCTGTATTTCAAGTGTAGAACGTTTGGTTAGTCGGTAATTTTATTAATAACTAGCAGAATGGGAGGGTACTTTTTCAATAGCAAACAGTATAAGCTGTAGTGATAATCGTCCTACGGAAATTATTTCTTGTGCTAAATTTTATACGTGCCTGCATGCAGTAATAACAGGTTAGATGGCATAAGCGTTAAAATAAACAGTAATAAATTGCATCCGATACGCTCCAACCAAAATTTCAATGAATTTTAATCAGACAGTATATTAACGACTTGTCAATTTACGTCCGCGGTTACCTTTTGAATGTTTAATACAAGACAGTGTTGCTGAATCATATATGTTGCTAAATCTTGGTTATATAGAAGTGATTTCCGTTGTTCAAGAACTTTACTAATATTTTTGTTTTTTTATTGGAATATTACATATTTCCAAGCAAAGAAATCCCACGAGCCGTGAACACTCCAAACGTCACTTGAATGCAACTCCATAATCAGTATTGGAAAAAATGTCACGTGTTAATAATACACGACTCACTATCTCAATGATATGGAACATTGCATAGACAGGTATGGAGGATCGACTGTATAGATATACCGTCTGGTGTTATCAACAACTGTGCGATCTTCCTCATCCATCTTGCTCACGTCAACCCAACCAAAAACACGCCCAACTGAGAGACTTTACACTGTCGCACTCCTGTTTCTGACTGTGCCTGACCTACTGTCATGATCGAAATCGAGTCGTCCCAACGTCACATGGCAAAACAAATTAATGTCGATAATGGCACCGAAACTGCATTGGAAGTTGGCGATGGGAATGACTCATTCATTGTAATTTTCATTTGTTGTGGCCATTCCAACCTATATTGAGATATTGCGGTCGAAAAATAATACATATTTCTATTTAATTGGGCGGACACATAGTTAGTTCCGTGTTTGTGTGTTGGGAGGAGTGCAATTTTTGTGCTTGTCGTTTCGATGTCCAGTACGAAGGCGCTGAACGGACATGAATGGAAAAATAACTGAAAAAGATTTTTTTCTGGCAATTCTGATTTTTTTCTGGCAATTCTGACTTATTTCTGGCAATTCCGACTTATTTCTGGCAATTCCGACTTTTTCTGGCAATTCTGACTTTTTTTCTGGCAGTTGTGATAGAGGTAGGACGATGGCGCTGTTTTGTTGCCAAAACTTAAAATATGAAATACTGTCCTCATTTCGTCACAGACGACAACTTCCGTTTGAAATTGGTGCCTCGAGATACGCGAGTGAGCACTTAAAGAGACATACTCCAAGAAGGTCGTATTTCCCTGTAATTCGTGAAACTCGAAATGTGGAGAGTATATCATATGTTATGATTTTATGATTGATAAACGGAAAAAGAAATTTTCACAGACGGCAACTTCCGTGGGGCACTGATATTGGTGCCCCGTGCTACGCGATTGACCACTTAAAGAGACATACTCCAAGAAGGTCATATTTTATGATTTTATGACTCTAGTTGAAAAACTGGAAAACTTTAAATTAGTAATTATAAATTAAATAAATTAAATGGAATAGTCAGTCAAGTTTTCTTCATCAGCAAAATTCAGTTACAAAAAAAAAGGAAATAAGAAGTTACTCATAAAACTAATATTTTAAATTAATAGACCGAATGGAATTTAAAGACGTAGATTTATAGCTATAATTCGAGGCAAGTATAGTGTAAACAACTTCAACGTCAACGACAATTCGACCATCTAATTAGTTTTCTGTTACACGATAGAGACGATAGAGTTGATGCTAAGTTATTATTGCTTTAAATTATTAAGATTATTTTTACTCTAAATTATGACTTTAACTTTTGGCTTTAAATTATTACTTTGAATTATACCACAAAAACGAAAAGGAGACAAGAAATACGAGATAAGAAACAAAAAAACAAGGTGCCTTCTCTGGCATTGGAACTCTGGTTTGGATGTCTTCCAGAAGGAGACGACGACCATTCTCCAGCCCCTGGCACAACTAAGTCCTCCTTAATCGTCGAAATGTGGACGCACCACGTGGACGACTTATTCGGTGGTTTTAATCCCCACAGGTCGAAAATGATTCCGTCGATTTACCAATGTTTTCAACGAGACGAGAATCACTCACTTCGGTGAAACGGATGAGTTAATCCCTTGCGGGGATTTAATTTAATTGCGACTACAGTAGAAAATAGTTCGAGGGAGAATAGAGTAAAAAGTACGAAGAAAACACCGGCTTAAACTCAAGAGCGTGGTACGCCGAATACCATCACCCTTTTTTGGTAAAATGATCTAGGATGCCCCAAACAGCAATCCCTTCACAACGAGGTGATTCATAGCCAAAACAATTAATCAAACAACCGAAAAAAAAAAAGTAACGAAATATGTAAGGTTAATAAAAGATAAAGTTATCTTCTCAAACTTCTTGGACTATGTTTCTTTGAGTGGTCGAGCCGCGTAGCGCGAGGCACCAATTTCAATGATCCGCAGAAAAACAAATTTTTAGAGACGGTAACTTGAAATTGAAATTTGTGCTTCGTGCTTTACGCTTAAAGAAACATACTCCAATACACAATTCTGAATTGCCAGAAAAAAGTCGGAATTGCTAGAGAAAAGTCGGAATTGCCAGAAAAAAGTCGGAATTGCTAGAAAAAAATCGTTGTCAGTTATTTTTCCATTCATGTCCGTTCAGCGCCTTCGTAGTCCAGAGAGGTTATCCTTAAAGCGTTTTAGTGCAACCAGAAATATAAAGAAGCACTTCTAGTTACTTATCTGTCATTTTGGGGACATTTTATAGTCATGGGGGACAACGATAGGTAGTTGATGAACTCCTCAAATCCATGCATTAAACAGAGAGGTGTATTATTAGGAAAAGCTTCTGCAATTCTAAGCTGCATACATATACCTAATAATACCTGCGTAACGCTTTGATTGATCCAATATTGCCAATTTATAACATATTAGTGATTCCTGTATTACCGAGCTGAAGGTAACGCGGTAGAGAGGTTAGGTAGCGAAAAATAGAGAATTAGAAGGTGATATTAAGAAAAAATTAGAGAAGATATTGAGAAAAGCGAGAAGAGATATTAGAGAAAGGTAGGAAGAAAGAATTGGGCAGGGAAGAGGAAATATAGTCAGGAAAAAGAATAAATCGGCGAAGACGGAAGATAACGACATCTAGGAGGCGCCACAGGAAGCGGATGAACAAAGACGATAGAAACCGCTCGCTCAGTCAGGGAAGCCTGGACTCTTACCTGGAGGAAAAAAAAAGAAAGAGAAAAGGGGAGGGTAGAACAGAAAAACAAGAAAAGGAGGAAGAGAAATTTTTTCAAAAAAGTAAAAAGACGGCGAGGTCTCCTGGAGTAAAGAAAACACAGAAGACATCAAAGAAAGAGAAGGAAACGGACACAGAGATGGAGAAAAAAATATTGGAGCTGTTGCAAGAGTTGAAGGAGGTCATGAAAGAAATAAGACGAGAAAACAAGGAACTCAAGAGAGAGATAGAGAGGCAGAGAGAAGAGTTTAAAGAGAAGGAGAAGAGATGGGAAGGAGAGAGAGACTGGTGGAAGGAGAGAGTGGAAAAGTTGGAAGAGAGAATGAAAATCGAAGAGAGAAGAAAGAGGAAGAACAACATCGTGGTAACAGGATGGGACGGGTAAAGAAAAAGTCATGTAAAAAAAGAGGATGTAGAGAAGTTTTTGAAGGAAAATGTAGAGGATAGTAAAGTAAAAGATTGTTACAGGATTAACCAGGATCAAGTATTGGTGGAGATGGAGGGATATGGTGAGAAGGAAAGAATAATGAAGCACAAAGGAAAATTGAGGGAGAAGAGGGAAACAAGAGGGATATACATAGACAACGACCTCACAAAGAAAGAAATAGATTTACAGAAGAAACTAAGAAGTATGGCGAAGGAAAAAAGAGAAGAAGGGAAAGAAGTAAGAGTGGTATACAGGAAATTAATAGTGGACGGGGAGCAATGTAGATGGAATGAAAAGGGAGAGAGACTAGAAGTTTTCCAATAAGAAGAAGAAGGGGAGGAGGGAAAAAGGGGGACAACGGCAAAGTACAAAGGACAATGAAACGGGAAAAAAGAAACAAAGAAGGAAGTAGGAGGGAAACTAAGGAAGGAAGGGGGAAATCAAAGAAGGTAACGAGAAAAACAGGGGTGAGGGCACTATTTTGGAATGTAGCGGGACTAGGGAAAAAAGAAGAAGATTTTTGGGACTATGTGAAGGAGTGCGATATTGTTGGATTAACAGAAATATGGTCAGAAAGCTGGGAAAAAATAGAAAAACTGTTACCAAAGGAGTTCAAATGGGAATGGCAAGGGGCGAGAAGGGGAAAGAAAAACGGAAGAGCAGCAGGGGGAATAATAACAGGGGTAAAAAAGGAATAAAAGAGAATACTAAACAGAAGGGAGAAGAAGAAGGTCACATGGTGAGAAACGTTAAAATAGACAGTAAATGGTGGAAAATAGTGACAGTGTACAGCAAAGAGATGAAAGAAACAATAAGCAAGATAGAAGAAACATTAAAAGACCACAGGGAAGAATGTCTGCTTCTGGGAGGGGATTTTAACGGGAGAATTGGGGAAAGAGGAGCCAGGGATTGGGAAGAAGAGAGAGGAGAGGGAAAAAGAAAATCCAAAGACAAGAAAGAAAACGCGGAAGGGACGAAGTTGATGGAATGGATAGAAGAAAAAGGATGGAAAGTGCTGAATGGAAACAAACAAGGGAACGAATAAGTAGAATGGACCTACATAGGCGGTAGAGGAGAGACGGTGATAGAGTACGGAATAGTAAACGAAGAAGCATGGGAAGAAGTAGAAGAATTCAGAATAGGGAAAAGAGTAGAGTCAGACCATCTGCCTATAGAGATAAGTATAGGAAGGAGGAGAGAGAAGAGAGGAGGAGAAGAAAAAATAGAGGAAATGCGGAAAGTGATAAGTAAAGTATGGGACGAGCAAGGGATGAAAGAGTATAAGAGAAGACTGTAAAAAGCAAGATTTAAAGAACAAGAAGTAGGGAAAATGGAGAAAGAATTGGTAGAAATATTGGAAAAAGCAGCGACAAAAAGAGAAATAACAGTAAGAGGTGGAGGAACAAAAAGAAAGAATAAATGGTGGGACAAAGAATGTGAGCAACGTAAAAAAGAAGCAATAAAAGAACTAAGAAAGTGGAGAAAGACTAAAGGGAACAGAAGTGGCTTTTTAGAAGCGAAAAGAAGATACAGAGAGACATGCAGGGAGAAGAAGAGGCAGAAGAAGGAGAGAGAGGAGGAAGAGATAAAAGCAATAAGAACAGAGAAGGAGGAATGGAACTATATTAATAGAGAGAGAAAAAAAAAAAGAAAATGGGAGCGAGGAGATAACGATGAATGAGTGGGAGGAGTACTTCATAAGGCTGCTGGAAGGAGAAAAGGAAAAAAAGAAAACGGAAATAGAGACGAAGAGAAACCGAGTAGAACCTGAAGGAGAAGAAATTACAATGGAAGAGGTGGAGAGGCATGTGAAGAAACTGAGGAAAGGGAAGGCACCAGGGAGGGATAGAATACAGAATGAGTTGTGGATGTATGGGACGAGAAAAGTGCTAGAGAGGCTGGTGGAGGTAATGAATGGGGTGTGGAGAGGAGAAGGATTCCCGGTAGGGTGGTGAGAGGGGGTAATTTACCCCATTTACAAAAAAGGAGAGAAAAATAAAGTACAAAATTACCGAGGGATAACTCTCCTAAACACAGGGTACAAGTTGTATGCATCAATTCTGAATGAAAAGATGAGCAGAAAGATAGAGGAAAAGGGAGCATTACCAGACAGCCAAGCAGGATTTAGAAAGGGGAGGGGAACTATGGATAATGTATACATCCTGGACCATTTGACGAAGAGTGAGTTAAAGAAGAAAGGGGGGAGGGTGTATGCATTATTCGTAGACTTCAAGGCGGCTTTTGACAAGGTGGACAGAGAGAGGATGTTTGAGTGCCTGAGGGAGAAAGGGGTAAATGAATGGCTGGTAAGAAAGGTGGAGGAGATATATGAGAAGACAAAAAGTAAAGTGAAGGTAGGGGAGAGGGAAAGTGAATGGTTTGTGACAACAAAGGGAGTGAGGCAAGGTTGCCCGCTCAGCCCCTTGTTGTTCACGATGTATGTGGCAGATATGGACGGAATGTTAGAGAGAGCACAAACGGGGGGGTGTGTGGTAGGTAGAAAAAAAGTGTGGAGCCTGGCGTTTGCGGATGATGTGGTAATGGTGGCAAAGAGTGAAAGAGAAATGAAGGAAATGATAAAGAGTTTAGGAAAATATGTGAAGAAGAAAAGAGTGAGAGGTGGGAGGGAGAAGTAACAGAACAAGTAAAAGAATCCAAATACTTGGGGTATGTGTTCAATGAAAAAGCCACAGATAAGGCACATATTAGAGAACTGGCAAGAAAAGCGAACATGATGATAGGATGTGTATGGGGAATAGGAGAGAGAAGGTGGGAAGGCGATTTTAAGAGGAGAATGATGATGTTTGAAAGTCTTATTGAAAGCGTGTTGTTGTACGGAGCAGAGGTATGGGGATGGAAAGAACAAGAGGAGATAGAGAGGGTGCAAGAGAAATATCTGAGGTGGGTGCTAGGGGTGGAAAGAGAAACGCCAGGGTACATAGTGAGAGAAGAATGCAAGAGGAATAGGTTGAGAGTGAAAGCGGGAAAAAGAGCGGTCAAGTTCGAAGACAGGATGGAAGGGAGGTAAGAATGTAGGATACTAAAGGAGTGCGGGAGAGAAAAAAAGAATTCAGACGAGAATGATAGGGAGAATTACTACAGGAGGAATGGTTATGCAAGCAAAGAAATAGAGAAACTGAGAGAAAGAGGCTTGTGGATGAATGTAGAACTAAGTGAAAGAGATAAGGATACAGATAGACAAGAGAGGAGAGAAAGAATTAGAAAATCCAGATACAACGGGAAGTACGGAAGATGCATGATCGAGGAAGTACCGAAGTATTTGGGGAGGGAGAGCAAGAAAGAAAGAAAGATGATGGCGAGGTTTAGGTGCGGAAATGAATAGAGGGAAAATAGGTATTGGGCAGAAGATGGAGGAAGAATGTGAAGAATCTGCTATGAGGAAAGAGAGACGATTGAGCATTTGTGGAACGAGTGCAGTGAGATGAAACAAAGAGAGAGGAAATACTGAATGTAGATGGAAGGAAAATTAAATGTATGAAAGAGGTATGGAAGAGGAGGGAGAAGGGAGAAGAGGAAAGGGGAGGGGAGAAGAAATAGAGAATTTTATTTAGTTTTTTTTATTATTATAATTGTTAAGTTTACTGGTATATGTATAGGAATCAGAAAGCCCGTAGGGCAAATAAAGATTATTATTATATATAACATATTATTGAACAAAAAATTTCAGCAAATTTATTTTTAGTGCGACGACGATCGTTCCTGAAGCCGTATTGGGTCGAGGTCCGCCATCTGCCTGAATGTTCGCGCGAATGAGGTCATCATTCTGGAACGTTCTCCAGACAGAAAAGTTGTGAACATGAAGTCAGTCCGCATAGAAAGCGGAGCCAGATGGTTATTGTGAATAATCAGCTGTTCAAATTGTACCTAGTTCAAATTATTAATTTTAATAAAATTTAGTAATTGCGGTAGTGCACGTGTACTGCATATATTATGCAGTAGGCTTTAACAGTCAAAATTCTCCATCTAAATGCATGTAAATTTTGTTTTCCACAGACAACATGATGGCGGAATCATTTATGAAAACCCGATATTAGTGCGGTCATTCGATTATTTGGTATTCATGTTTTTATAGGCCGCTTTAATTAGTCATTAGAGTCGTATAAGTTTTGTTATACTATAAAATTACGGCAACAGACATGATAAAACATGCCATCGTTGTAGAATTTATTTTAATAATAACATTGTTTTTTCAAAAGCTGTTTTATTTAAGTACTGTGAAACATCTGTTCAGATAGTAAAACTTCTTGGTGTTGATGATTTTATTGGGCTTTTTAATTAGTCTTTATAGTAATAAAATTTTTGTGATACAATAAAATTGCGACAAATAAGAAATTAAATTTGGTAGCAGTCTAGTTAAATCGAAGATCATCGAAGTCTTACACCTAGAAGGAATCATTTTTTGGACGTAATTTATGCCATTTTGCTTCTCAACGCAAAGGAAGCACTAATAGTGGACGATATGAAAAAAGTCTAAAAGCTCAAATGTGGCGATACGTTTGCATACTAACAAGGTCGACCTTCTTCTCCCAAACCATTGGTCACAGAGTTGGCGCGTAGCAGCAAAACGGTCTCACGGAGCTAGCTGTCTGAAGACCCTATCAAAATCACTAAGATGGTGATCGGACTCGAGGCATTTTGTTATGCTTAAGTCTGTTGTCAAAAAGACCATTCCAGGAAATGGGTGTAACACTTCTAATGTCACTGAGTATATTTATTATGTATTTTTCATATTTGTTTATGTCCGTTTTAATTAATTTTAATTTTCGATTGTAGAATCTAGTTCTAGTTGTACTGCTTGATATGTGTGGCTTCTTTTATTAAGCAAGAAAAGATGATGTAGATGTAGTATATATCAAACGTCGAAGAGATGGTGGTTGTCAACACTAATAAGTCAGTCGCCATGTTCGTTGCAATTAGAGAAATAATTTATTAGCTAATATCCTCCTGAGGCTATTTTCGCAATTAAGGGGATTAAATTATCCAGATCAACCAACACAGTAATGTCGGCTCTTTTCATTGCTGGCAGCTGAAATTTACTTAGGCATTCTTCATGATCTCGTAACAATACGCATGAAAATGATTTAAATGCGACGTGTTCATCTGATAACACCAAACGGAGATTGCATTTTTATTTATGGCTTCCACTTAGTTAATTACAGAAACATTAAACGCAAACAATTAATCAATAGCGGACAAGAGTCTATACTAAAAAAAAGTAAATAGGTCGTTCAAATGGAAGCTGGCGGTTTATCTGTTAGAAGTCTGCAGAAATGGGTTTTGTTTTGAAGCGTTTGAGAGGAAGGTAGGTGCCGGAAGGTGCAAAACGATACATTTAATTAATTTGTTGTCACACACTGTTAAGTCAAAAATATTTATAGGAAATTATTTATGCAGAAAGTGTTACGACCTTGACTTGAGTAAAGCTGCTTATGAAAGTTTTCTTTTGTATTGTGATGTTAAAAAAATAATAACAATTTAAAATATAAGAAACTGGAAATGAACAAATTGCCTAGTCTGTGGAGAGAGGCAAGCAGATTTTGAATTTCTGAGAAATCTTCCTCTTTGATGAACAATTCACATCTATGATATTATCTTCAAACAAATCAATACTTTTCTAAGAGTTTCTGGATAAGAGTTTTGAATACTTACAGTATTTACAATTTATTTAAGCAATAGTTTTTGTACTGATCACATTTATAACGGCACGGATTATGTCGCTCAGTAGTTTATTCACTTCAGACTGACTAGACAGCCGTTCTCGCGTCCTATTTGTAGGTCCGTCGAGAACTGCAGAACTCCTAAATCTTCGCGGTCGCATGAGTTCCAGAACGTCACAATATCGAGGGGCGCGATTGGAGGAAGTCTAGTCGATGCCGCTTTTATGGCACAACCAGCGTATGTATGCATGATTATGCTGCATGCTGCATGTTTTTCTTTATTAGTCATGTACCTGAAATTGCAATGTAACAGCGAAGTTTGAGCGTTGCAAACAAGTTAACGAAACTTTTGATGTTCTATATTTTGAGCAACTTTAAGTTGAACTTTGATAGTTGGTATTGTTAAAAGCTTTTGATCTTATATCTACTGAACAATAAAAAATAAAATCGTGGTGCGAGTATAATTTCTATTATCTATAGTCAACCGCTCATATCATTATAGGTATGGTTTGGATGCATCTTTTCAATAGACAACGTATGCAAAATGTGTGTAAAAGTAAATCATCGTGCGAACGATCATTTACATATTTACTCAGGTTACGCTACGCCCCACGATTTTATTTTAATCTGATTAATGCTCTAGATTGATGAGGAGAGTGGTGTGATGACTGGTACCTGGTACCTACTTAATTATTTTCTAGCTTTAATATGTTTCTTTACAATAATACCGTTTAATTAAAAATGTTTTTTTATTTAATTTTCTGGTAATAATTAATGTTCTTACCGAATTCGATTTTTCATTGATTTCAAGTTTTTTCATATTCTATTATTTTCACGTTTACTTCAATTTTGTGTACCTACAAAGGGTTTTCAAATGAAAATTCATTTTACTCCTGTAGCATTTGAGAGAGACCGTAACATATAGTTAAACTTCTATATACGCGCGCCCAGACTTAGACGGTAAATTGGCGAATGAATGAAAAAAAAAATAATTAAATTAAATATATAAATCGTATATTCTTGTGTGTGCTCCACCAAACAGACTACATTTTTTCTTACAGATATGAAATTTTGCTGTTATAAGAATAATTGACATGCATGTCCTGTTAGAAAACACTTTCAATATTGCTCTCTTTGGTTGCAGATCTACCTAAATTGACTGTTAGTATTTTCAATCTTTTTAAGAGTGACTACCTTCCACTACGGAAGAATGGCAAAGTGCAAGACTTAATAGTGGTAGTTATTACTTTAATTACAAAGGACAGCATGCTGCAGTGTTAATGGCAGTTGATATTGAGCATGAATTCCTTATTGTCACAGCTGGTAATAATGGATGAGTCTCGGACGGGAGGGGGCTTTCAGAGTTAGTGGAATCTCACATTTCATTCAAAATATGTATATCTAACAAGTAAAAAAATGTACAAGAAATATGTTTGTTCTGTTTTCGTAGCAGATGATGATGTTTTTACTTGTCAGTAAAGAATCAAGATATATACTTATATAATATACATAAATATGTTCCAAATTTTCATAGTGTGCTTTTTACCGAACTTCTCATAGTAGTAAAGCCAATTTTAATAATAAATAATAATAATTTTTAGATATTTAAAATTTAATTGTTGTAACTGTTTACAGAAACTTCTAGATATTTAGTTTCATTTTTTATCGTTGATGTTGAAAACATACTTCAACCTCGTATATAACGGGCGTTCAAATAAAAATATATTTTGAGTAGGCGCTGGATGACATTTTGCTTCACTGTGCGCACATCAAATTATGTCTTGTGAATTGAGAATGTCATTGGCCATCAGGTTAGGTAGGACTCTTAACGCATCTAGTGACCTAATGTGCCTCATGGCCTCCTCCAAATATATTTTTAGTTGAACACCCTTTATCATCAGACAACTAGAGCTGGTACTCTTATACTTTATTTAATTTCCTATAAAATTTTATTACACTTATCCTCTCAAAAGCTATTGTAAGATAATTATGTACTAAATAAATCTAATTAATAAACAATTAGGAGCTAAGTAAACGGCAATATTTTTCCCGACCACAATCATAACAAAACCACCGACCAGGCTAAAAGTGACATCCATAGCAATCGAGGATTTAATGTAGCTTACGTCACATCATCACTCAAATATTAGCCGCGGTTATTAAAATAACGGAACCACCGACAACCGGAAATGGAAACAAAGCGTCCGTCTGTCAAAAATAATACATCTCTATTAAAACTGGGCACACGTCAAACATGGTGGCGGAATATGTCATTATTGAGAAAAAAACTTTAAAATAAATATCATTCGCTTTTTAGTTCTTTTGTGCATAAAGTTGGTAGCACTTGTCGCGACCCTTATCGCGGCGGCCGGCTGTCTCAAAACGGACACCGGAAATGACGGACTGTTTAAAAAAAATAAAAAGGGTGAGCACACTTGACTGGCCGATCAAGCGCATCAACTCATGACAGATAAAATGCACAAATGCCCTTGTTGGGCATGTGCACCTGTCTTGCTTAAACCAACACGGGCACCTAATGGTGAGTTTTTGTATTAAAAGTATAAATAGTGTCGGTTGATTAATATAAATTTAAATAGTTATTTCTGATTAAGATACAAGTCGAAAGAACGGACGTTGTGCAAACTCTTTGTGAGAAACCATGTTAGGCAACATAAATATTCAAATGGGCACCAGCTCGGTGTGAAAGAACAATTACAAATTACCATCAGATATACCAGAAACGATTATTATAACTCGCCCTTGCGCACATTTTGTTGTCTCACTGAGCAGCTAGACCATTCTAAAACCATCAATCATACGATTACCTTTGCGCATAAAAATCTAATTTCCTTGTAACGGAAGTCATCTATAAGTTCCAACAAAGAAAACTGTTGAATGAGAATAATGGTGTTTTTTTTACTTTAAAGCGCATTTTTCAGTTTAACAACGGTGAGGAAATTTGCAGATTGTTACGCTGATGGGGTTCTGGACATTATCGCGCAATTGTGTAAGAAAATACCGACCGCAATAAAAAAGACCGCAATCGCCACGAGAATTGTTTTAGGTAATTTTAATAAAATCGCAAGTTTTTCAGAATATATTTGTTAGAGATGCGGAGACCATATAGCGACCACTAAATACAACTTGCAATTGTTACTATTTTCTAGTGTTTGAAGAAAGAACCCTGAATTAATTCTAAAAGTAAAAGTTTGAATTTGGAAACAAAACGGAATATCCATGTATAAAAAAAGTAAAAAAATGGCGAAAAGTTAAATTCGCAAGAGATATCTATGACACAGTGGCGGAAATATTTTCTGTATTTTGCGATATCAAAAGCTTACGAGTTAGTAACAGGCAGTAACTTTCAGACATCAGAACTATTTTGCTTAACAGATTTTGTTATCATAAAAATCGGTTCAGCCCAAGGGGGCCCCCTGGGCCCCCATGTCCATATGAAAAATACTTTACGACCTATTCTCATACCTACCAAATATACAAAAAAAAAAACATAAAAATTGGTGGTCCTTTCCAAGGGGTCCCCCTGGGTCCCCATATCCATGTGAAAAATACTTTACGACCTGTTTTTACATAACTACGAAATATACAAAAGGAAATTTATAAAAATCGGTCGAGCCGAAAAATCGGTCCAGCTCAAGGTGGCTTCCTGGGCCCCCATGTCCATATGAAAAATACTTCACCACCTATTCTCATACCTACCAAATATAAAAAAAAATCATAAAAATCGGTCAATCCAAAAAATTGGTTCAGCCCAAGGGGCCCCCCTGGACCCTCATGTCCATGTGAAAAATACCTAAGCCCCTTTGTCCATGTTTTAATAGTTATTCTGCTATTCGGGGCGGAGATAAATCCAAGAAATCAAAGATCATAAAAATCGGTTCAGCCGTTCTCGAGTTATAAAGCCAAGGGGGGGCCTAAGCTCCCTTGTCCATGTTTCAGGCGCTGTAGAATTTTTATTTACGGGTCGATTTAAAAAATAAAAAAAGTAAATCAAATGGCTTTTAATTTACTATAAGCTGACGGTTGTAGATTTTGTCTAAATGTCATAGTGTATTTTCGGCTCCATTCAACTTTCTTACATATTTTAAATTGTGACTCAAAGTTTTTATTTATTTATTTGAAAGATCTCATTTTTCTTCATACACACATGTGTAATATGTACTACATTTACTTAAAATTATTGTTTAAAAAATTGTAACACTTGAAAAAAAAAGGAATAAAAGTTTATAAAGTCTAGTTGTCAACGGTTCTTTTTCACATAATAATAACGGCATTGTCTTATTTGACACCACAGACAACTAGATTATATAAACCTTTATTCAATTTTTTTAAACAATAATTTTAAGTAAAAGTAGTGCATATTACACATGAGTGTATGAAGAAAAATTAGGTCTTTCAGATTTAAAAAAGAAAATTATGAATCCCAATTTAAAATAAAAAAGTTGATTGTAGCCCAAAATATACTATGACTTTTAGACAAAATTTAAAATAGTCAGCCATTTAATTTACTTTTTTATTTTTGAAATCGACCGCTAAATAAAAATTCTACAGTACCTGCCGTTTTTTCAAAATCACCTTGTATATAGAGAGATTTTCATGTGAAGAGAATTTTTTATTCTAGAATCAGAATACACATGTTATTCTTTGACAAAATTATTGTAACGGCAATAACAAAATAATTTTTTTTTGAGTTTACTGTCATATTAACGACAAACTGGAATGTTAACCTTACAGAAAAACTAACCTTAAAAATTTAATTTATATAGTAAATTGCAGACAGGAAATCTTATACGTCATATTTCTGTCATTTGCAAAATTTGTATGCTTAATTGTCACTTTGACGTGTGAAGTTTGTAAGGTTTGTCAAAGTTCAAAAATAAGGGTTCAAAACAATTAGAGGGCTTTACAATTTGTGACAGTGGAATAGCATTATGACGTCCAAAATTGCCTCTACCCTTATACCTGATCTTGCGGTTACAAAAAAAATTACAGTAAAAGTAAGACATAAAAAGAGAATAAAAACAAAGAATGCGAATATAACATCAAGTTAAAAGAAAAATGATTGGAGCCACCTAAGACCAGTTACTACCTTTCATCCGCAAGCGCGGTTTTAATTTCTTGCGGTCATCCGGCAACATCTGTAAACAAGTGCCCTCAACACGATCATCTGTCATTTATGTTTCATGGCTAGTTAGATAATCGTCATGTGATGACTGTCCCAACCCAATTAGTTTCCGTGAAACCAAAAAAAAGGAACTTGCTTCAAACGAACGCAGCGCGCTGAAATAACAGCTTTCGTCGCCCCTTTTCTCCGCGATAAACGGCGGAAAAAAATCAAACAAATTCGCAGTTGGTGTGTTCCCCGAACCCTAGATGTGGTGCAACAACGGACGCCTCTGTGCCGGACAAATGAAGCGCGGTGGCGTATAAAAATAAAGCGGCGCTATTTTGTGCGACGTCGGCGTCGGCTTTTTATGACACGTTTCAAACGACGCCTTTCGGAATTCACTAATGAGCAGTTGGCTTGGCGTCGCTACGACAACGACGCCCTCCGTTGTTCACTTGTTTCAGTTACACTCGGGTTCGTTGAAAATGCAGCATCTATGAACGGGGGATGTAAATAAAATATTCCTAAAAATGGGGAGAGTTAACAGAAAGTGAGTTATTCCGGCAGTAAGTAGGAAGATCAGAGCTGTACTGTCTAGAAATATAAAGATTCTGTATAAATGATTCATGAAAATGTATAATTTTAATATAATGTTGTTATGCACAGGCAACTTACTGTAGCAGACGATATAATATTATACTGAGGTCTCTTTTACATTCCAGAAACCTGTAGTATTAAATAAATATTTATAAAGCCTAATAGGTCTTTGATTTTATTTTTAAATTTCTCGATTGAGTTCCATAGATACTTAAACTGAAAAAGCTATATACTCTTTACTTTCCTAAAAATGGCATATATATATATATATATATAAAATAGGTACATGTATATTTTGTTTTTCAGCGGCTTTATGAAAACACTGTAAACACTGTATACCTAGTGTGCTGCAACAAAAATTAAACTGAATTCAACACAGGCGATAGAGCCCCTGTAAATTTACATGTATAATAATACACCAAACCTAATTATTTTTCACTGGTTAAACCTTATAAACTAATTATTGGGTAATTACTCTGTTAAGGTTCTGCGGTGGCAATGTACGGGAAGGGTATAATTTTTTGATATGGATCTACCAATCTGTTAGGAGAATATTTTAATGAAATTCCGCAACGAACAAGACGGACTGCACTCTTCCGGTGTCGGGACAGATTAAAAAATTAGGTTGCGCCTTGTAATTATAAAAATTACAAAACCGACGGCTCGATTACATAATACAAGAGGCTACGGGTGTCCCGCGATGATCCCATCTACCATCTACGATAATACAATAATGATCAAATGTAAATTAAATGATTCAAATGTAAAATTAAAAATAATGAAGATAGTAATGATGACGATAACAGTATACAGAGTGTCATAAAAATATTTAAATGACATTTTTGAAATTCCGATTTTTTGAGACCCATTAAAATGACTGCGTTTTAACATCAATGTAATAATGTAAACATCAATCACGGATAATTACACAAAAACTGGTATAGTGCGGTAATCATTAGAGAAAATTAAGAAGGTAAGGTCGTTGGTATGATAACCAAAATGGTTCAAAGCGGCCCTGTGCATACAACGCACACTGCAGTTCTTCTGCAATATTTTTGCGTATGGCCAAACCTCTGGCACGTCTTTTTTGAGCTTCTAAATTTATCTTACATCATACATCTGTGAAATTTTTTTAGGCGATGATTACGAAAAAGGTGATTTTACGGCCTCTTTTGGAGCCGTAAAGTTTTACTTTTTGTACACATCTGTCAAACTCAACTTTTTTGGGAGTGGTCTGTCAGAATTTGACAGCTGTGTACAAAACAGTAAAATTTTACGGCTCCTGAAAAGAGGCAATATGACACAATTTTGGTAAGCACCGTCTAAAAAATATGACCAAATTTTTGAATTCTTTTGGGATCATCGCCTAAAAAAAAATGTTTTATTAGGAGCAAAAGTGAGACTAAGGGCCCTATTCTTGAACATGTGAGTGGGTGAGTGAGTGAGTTGTGACGTCACGTCGACTAGTCGAGCATTCAATTTAAAGTAAGCGCATTTCACAATCTTCTATTTATTGTGTGTGGCCTACTGAAACTTATTGGAGGACCTTTACATTGCTATTACATAATTTTATTCCAGATATTCTCCCACTTGTACCATTAGGGGCCGTCCATTAATTATGTGAGGTGTTTTTTCTGTTAATTTGGACCCCTCCCTCCCTCTTGATGAGATTTGGCGAGATTTGTTGAAAACCCCCCTCCTCCCTCACGTGAGATTTATCCCTTATAATTTTTAAATAATTAATTTTTATGTATGTTCATGTATTTTGCTAAATACCTAAGATTTCAGAATTCGCTAATTTCGATACACCAATTCGAGTATGTTTAAATTTTCAAATGCCGAGTTTGACTTCCAAAAATAAAAAGGAACCATTCCTTTACAATAAAAACGTTTACGTCGTCTTTTTCGTTTGTAACGATTTTATAATATACTATCTGACCCGGCGAACTTTGTATCGCCTCAGAATCAATAAATGTTGTGTTAACTTATTAGCTGAATTCACTTTTTTATCAAAACATAATGCACACAACGCCATCTCCTAGCATTGCCGGAACCAGCATACAACGCCATGTTCATTTTTGTTTCTGCCATGTATACCGATGTTTTAATAGTTATTCGCCCCCGAAAAGAAAAAGAAAAAGAAAAAATGTGTGTGGAGTCCACGCGCAACAGAAGTGAAACTTTGTAGTTTACTCCTTAAGAATCGATTTACATTTTTAAATCCCGGACGACAAATTTTGATGGCCGTCGATATTTGTTATTGTCGTGCCAGGGGGGCTTTGTTATTGTCGTTGCCCTGTACCAAGCTCCCCGCCTCCTGTAATTTTTCCGATGTTTTAATATTTAACTTGCTGTTCAGGGCGGAGGCAGATCCAACAAATTCACGGTCCAGCCGTTCTTGAGTTATAAACCAAAGGAGGCCCCTGAGCCCCCATGTCCATTTATTAATAGTTATTCTGCTATTCGGGACGGAGACAAACACAACAAATCAAAGATCATAAAAATCGGTCCAGATGTTCTTGACTTATAAACCCAATGGTTCCCCCTGAGCCCCCTGTCCATGTTTCAATAGTTATTCTGCTATTCAGGGCGGAGGCAAATCCAACAAATCAAAGATCATAATAATCGGTCCAGCCCAAGGGGCCCACCTGGGCCCCATGTCCAATGTGAAAAATAGTTTACAACTTATTGGCATACCTACCAAATATAAAAAAAAAACTTCATAAAATTCGGTCGAGCCGAAAAATCGGTCCAGCCCAAGGGGCCCCCTTGGGCCCCCATATCCATGTGAAAAATACTTAACGGCCTATTCCCATACCTATCAAATATACAAAAAAAAATCATAAGAATCCGTCGACCTGAAAAATCGGTCCAGCCCAAGGGGACCCCCTGGGCCCCCATGTCTATGTGAAAAATAGTTTACCACCTATTCTCATACCTATCAAATATACAAAAAAAATTCATAAGAATCGGTCAACCCGAAAAATCGGTCCAGCCCGAGGGCCCCCTCTGGGCCCCCATGTCCATGTGAAAAATAGCTTAGCACTTATTCTCACACCTATCAAATATACAAAAAAAAACATAAGAATCGGTCGAGCCCCTCTGGGGCCCCATGTCCATGTGAAAAATAGTTTTAAACCATCCCTGGTTTATATCGATCAAAACAAAACAAAAATTATTCAAATCGGTAAAGCCATTCTTGAGTTATAAAATTACAACGAAAAGTGGCATTGATTTATATATATATAGATTAGCGAGCGAAGCAAGCTACTATTCATAAACACAAAATCTTGTATGCAACTGGATTGATTATGTAATTCACTGATTCCCATTGTTCATGAATACCAGCTCGCTTCGCTCACTCATATATTCTAACTCGTAATAAAATGAATAACGAAATAATTTTCTACAATGCATAAACAACACCAGTCAATAATTTCCCATTACAGCCGAGTTTCATACAAGATTTTATGTTCCTTTTATGTTGTTTGGAGTCAAACTTTGAAAACTTTCGTAATTTTTCATTTCGTTGAATATTTACCAATACTGTAGTCATTGTTTGGTGTTATTTTTGTTCTTATTTCGATCACATTTTCCAAAATTATATGAATTCAAAATTTTTATATTCAAAAATTTGCTACCTTCATACGATATTTTTTCATTTTCAAATGCCAACTTTGAGTTCCAAAATTAAAAAGAATACATTCTTTTACAATAAAAAATATAATCATTTTGTAATATATGAGCGAGCGAAGCGAGCTACTATTCATAAACACAAAATCTTGTATGCAACTGGCATGATTATGTAATTTACTGATTCCCATTGTTCATGAATACCAGCTCGCTTCGCTCGCTCATATATTCTAACTCGTAATAAAATCAATAACGAAATAATTTTTCACAATGTATAAACGAAACGAGTCAACAATTTCCCATTACAGCCGAGTTTCATACAAGATTTTATGTTCCTTTTATGTTGTTTGGAGTCAAACTTTGAAAACTTTCGTAATTTTTCATTTCGTTGAATATTTACCAATACTGTAGTCATTGTTTGGTGTTATTTTTGTTCTTATTTCGATCACATTTTCCAAAATTATATGAATTCAAAATTTTTATATTCAAAAATTTGCTACCTTCATACGATATTTTTTCATTTTCAAATGCCAACTTTGAGTTCCAAAATTAAAAAGGATACATTCTTTTACAATAAAAAATATAATCATTTTGTAATATATGAGCGAGCGAAGCGAGCTACTATTCATAAACACAAAATCTTGTATGCAACTGGCTTGATTATGTAATTTACTGATTCCCATTGTTCATGAATACCAGCTCGCTTCTACTACTATTCATAAACAACACATTACTCACATAAACAAAACATTACAGTAGAGTTTCATACAAGAGTTTATGTTCCTTTTGTATTGTTTGAAATCAAACTTTGATGAGCCTGATGGGATATAAAGGGAAAAAATAATAACGTTACAATAAAAGTAGACTGCCGTTCTGTATTGTTCGTTGAACGATTTTTCAAACTGGCGGGGATTTCCACGAAAAGAGTGGTAAATAAATTGTGCTTCGATTGTCTCAATTCGGGGAATCCCATACATATTAAAAGTTGACGTGAGATTTTCCATGACCCTCTGCTCCCTTTAGATGAGATTTTACTGGACCCCTCTCCCCCATTTTGAGCTCACATAATTAATGGACGACCCCGTACCTCCTGTTGTAACTGAGAGTGTCACAGAAACTAAGTTGATACTCAATGCCTTGCCTTCTTAGTATAAATAGTTGTATTTTTTTTTATAATGGTATAGAAATACTGAGTAATAAATAAAACATTCATACACTTTATTTCCATGTATCTACATTTCATGATTTGTTTCACACTTTCAATAAATTGTATTACATTTAACATTTCCTTTCTTTTTGTATCTAAAACATAAAATGTGATTTTCTTATGGTGATTATGAATATCATTATTGAGTGGTTCGTCATCGAAGTCCTCGATGTCCAGATGTCCACATTCTCTGTGGAAATATTAATATGTAATAGACGACAAAGTTGTCACTAATCTACACACTTTACCTAGTGCTAATTATTGATGGATACCAACGTTAAATGAGTTAAATGCTTAGGTGCATTTACAAAGACTTTTAATCTGCCTGATAGACACTATCACCTCCAACATATTTTACACTCCAGTTCCATGTGTGCTCTGTTGAATGTGGTAACAGTGCCGCTTGACTATAATCTATGCATAGGTGTTAATTATATGGATCTATTCACCCTAACCGCAAATCTTTCGTTGGGCCGTTCAAAACATAACCAAACATTTGGCGATCCAGTTTAATTAGTTGTTGGAACAAAATCTGATCGGAGATTGTTGATTGAATAAGACACCAAGTCCGCTTCGCAGGGTTCGCTTACCGGGACATGAAATTAGGCCATTAGACGACACATAATACAATTGCACCATAAATATTTAAAAACTTATTCTAAATATATTAAACTTTTTTAATACTGTCAACATTCGCTGCCAATTTGACGAACCTCTTCGAATTTTTCAAAGCACACGATTAGTCAGTTGAGCGGCAAACAAATACTTTGTCAGCCTAGGCAGATAAAATGTTCAATTAAGCCGCAGACATCAGTCATGGCACAGAAATGGCCATTTGTCATTACCTGTTGTTATATACAATGTCACGTTTTTCTGACGTTTGAAGAGAAATGTGCTTTTTTGGTCTTTGGTCCTCGGCTCACTCTCGGCCACATACAACAGATGCGTTCGAAAAAGCTAACTTTTACGGCCTCAGGAAAAGGACATTGCGGCATGAAACAATTTGTAAGAGGGAATCCAAATCCGGAAGGCTTAAAAAAACTTTGTTTGTGCGACTCCTCAGGGCCTTATTTTATATTTTGAAATTTTGTTGGGGAGTTGGGCCATCCACTGTTGTTCGTCTATCTGAAACTTTGTCAAAAGCAACTCACATTTTTATTGGTTACAATATAAGTATCTTATCGAATTCATGCTAGAAAAAAATGTACATAACAGGAACTATCATGGAATCACGAATCCCAAAAGTGGTTCCTTTAAGTTCTGAAAAAGATATGGCATCAAGCTGTCTACCAACAGAACCACAAGATACATGCAGGCGATGGTCAAAAAGGATTCCAAATTTCTGGGAACAGCAAATGCATGGATTTATTGCACCAATGCCCACCTGGATCATAATAAATAATAAAATTGTACATACCTAAACACAGTTCTTGAACTTGTTACGGATGACCACCTCCACCTGATCTTGACAAAAGTTTTTCGATCGACTTTATTGTTATCGAGTTCTTCCCTGACTTTGGCGAGTTTTTCTTGTAGACTTTTCTAGTTCCGGGGTTACTATTATGGTTGTTGATCTCTTCAAACACCTTATTCTTCTGATTGGTAGCCTTGTTGGTGTTATCTCTTTCGGCATTAAGAATAAATTGGCGGCTGTCGTTATATTTCTTCAATTTCTCTAGTTCGGACTGACATAGTTTGATGTCTTTTCTGACCTCATTCAGAATGGACTTGCACTAAAACGAAGACTACAGCTATATCGTTAAGTTCCAGCTACTCTTCCAGAATATACACTTCGCAAAAAAGTTAAGAATATTTTCCTTTTGAGTAAAATTGAAGCATATCAGTTCCTAAAAAAATATTGTAAAGAATAACGAAACATTGATGTTGCAACCAACAACAGCACAAAAAACCTAAGTTAAAGCCACACAACTAATTAATCTGTACCTAATTAATCATTGGTCAATATCATTTTGAGGAATTTGTTGCCATAATACCGGTAGAACAACTCTCATATCTGCTATGTCATCTGGGGGTGGCAAATGATTTCCAAGAGCATTCCATTCGTGCTTTATCGGATTCAGGTCTGCCGAACGAGCAGGAAGTGGAAGATGCGCCACATCCTGGTTTTCTAGGGCATTTATGCGATGGGGACGAGCATTATCGTCGATGAAAATAAACTGGTGATCAATAGCGGCCTGAAAATTTGGCAAAATCTTGTCTTTGCCGCACCTGTATTCTTCGATTATCTCTGTGGAGCCCAAATCGAGACTCATCTCCAAACAGAACATGGTTCCATTCGTCATCCCAAAATCGACTTTGTGTGGAGTTCTAGGGACTCGGTATGGAGGGTGGCTTGTTATATGGAATTGGCGTAAGCGATTTCTTACAGTTTGGGAACTCACAACCGGACCACGAGTTTGCTGCAGAGCATTTCTTCTTCTAACGGCAGAAAATGTGCGATTTCTGCGAGTTGTTAAAAACAAGTAACGGTCGCTTTTGGTCGTCCACTAGGTCTTTCTCGCTCAGAATTTGTCTCTTGAAACCTATTCCATACACCACTTATGACACTGTTGGTCTCTTCTTCACCTAAATGACGTCTTCTTTCCATCGTGAATAAATAACACGTGTTTTTTAGGTTAACATAAGAACTTATGTTTTTGTTTCAAAAAAATTACGTAAAAAGTAATTGTGTATATTCTACCCTAAAAAGAGCTAACAAACTAAAACGCTAAAAAAAGTATTGTTTGTTTTTATCAACGGCAGTTAGATATTTCCTTCCATCTTTTGAAACTGTAATTTTTGATAACTACTTTTTTGCCTTTGTTGGAGAAAGATGTTATTTATAAAAAAATAAACCTTATTTCCACCTGATCGCTAAAACAACATCTTGCAAGGATTTACGATACACTACTTGCCATACTTTGCATACCTTCCGCCTCTCATCAGCTGAAATTTGCAATTATGGACTTATTATACCGACAGCATGCCAAGAAAGCTGTTCGAAAGCTCCCGATGTCACGCAACATTCACTCATTTTTAATTTTGGCCTAATAAGTAATTATCAGTGATCACTAATCAGGCATGATAATGGTCGTGCTTATTCAAATTATATTCCCGCATGAATCTATAATTTACAGTTTATAGGAAAGTGTCAGTCATTACTTATATTTCGATCATTTTGATATACTGATTTATCACTACATAATGACAGTGATCGCAGTTTAGATGATATTGTGGCATATATTGATGGGGGTAAATTTTGCGGTAAATAATGATTAGTGGGCACAAATGGCTCCAGGATGTTAATGTGTTGCGGGTTCGTTTCTCATAAAATAAAGAAAAAATCTTACAAGCGTGGTAATATAACCTGATGGCGGCTATTTAATCATATAAATAATAATAACTTTATTGACTCCCCGGCCAGCTGAAAGATAAGTGAAGTCATGCATGTGTTTGTAATTCAGAAGCTTGGTTGAAGAAACAGATTGATTCAGGATAAATTTCAAATATGATGGACGCTACGACTTGTAAAAATATCTTAACTAGCTCGCTCGTTATAAAGGTAACTGGTGACTATATAATATTGAAAGCAAAAATAGAGTGGCAGTATTGAATAATTGGCACCTGTTCACATTGACACCTTGACAGATGTTGATTTAAAATCAACTTCAGAAAAAATATATCACAATAAATACTTAAATTGATTGTTAGTCTTCAAGAGTTGCAAGTTGCGTTTTGTTCCTTAAGTGCGAACATTATTTCATTGAAAAATGGGAATTGCTCCACGTTTCCTCTCTTAACGCCTTTAACCTCTCTAACAGCGCTTATTTCGAAAAACTTTCCTGTAATAGCAATAGGAATAGACTAATGAAACCTAGAACGACGAATAATTGAATATAATAATAGTAATAAACATTACATACCATCGTGCTGACATTTACTGGCACATAGAGAGCCGTTGACGCTCGCATAAAACACACATAAATTTCGAGAAGCCTATAAAAAGCCATCGAACAAATGAAATTATAGTTATTTGCGGCAAGGCATAATCAAGTGACCCATGTTCAATTGATAATAGCTGTGTTTAACGCTCATCCACAATGGATAACTCTGGTTATAAACCAAAATCGAGACCAGAAAAACAAGACCAACCACACACCGTTTCGACAAATGCCAGGTTTTCGCTCCGACAAAGACGGAAAACAATCACAGGTTGTACCACATTCTGAATTAATTGATTTTACAGTAAACCGAATTGTGGTAGTAGAGGAGAGGATCATAAAATTTTTGTAGCGTGTAATTATGGAGCCACTTTAATTTCCTGGTAAAGGAACGGCTTGAAGACTCGTAAAAAGACAAATTAGTTTTTAAGCTAAGGTTATTATAAAAGTAAACAGAACTTTTCAAAGATTCGTCTGTATGCAAATTTGAAATTAAGTAATTTAAATATTTTATTATCCTCCGTTGCCCTTGTTTTCTCGGCCGTTTTATTACATCAGATTGTTACGGAATTGCTTCATTCATAGATAACTTACCTTTGACGACAGAATTAATTTATTAGCTACAATTGGTAACACGCAACACCAGCTTCGTCCTTGGGATCCATTTTTCAATATGTATTTGTCAAAGAAAAAATAAGTTTTATTTTTATTTAGCAATAAAAATATTAGTCGTCGCATTATTGCTTACATATTATGCACGAGTCTTTGCCTCTGATGGTTCCAATAGCATGACACAATTCTTTAACTATTTCCTTTTGCTGTCTCTAGATGCCATTATAATTATGTGAATCCGCTGCGTTCTTTCCCTCACTGTCTCAGAATTAATTCCTCCCGCTGCTTGTTCTTCTTTTAGTGACTGTCTTAACTATTTCCTTCCTCCACCTGTTTTCTCCTTTGGAGACTCTCTTAATTCCTTCCGTTGTCAGTTTTCCCCTAATAGAGTTTCTTAACTATTTCCTCCCGCTGTGTATTTTTCTTTATTTATCGAGTCTCCTTAATTATTTCAATCCGTTGCCATTTATTCGTTCAGTCAATATCTTAACTATTTTCTTTCCCTCACTGTCTCGGAATTAATTCCTTTCGCTGCTTGTTCTTCTTTTAGTGACTGTATTAACTATTTCCTTCCGCTGCCTGTTTTCGCATTTGGAGACTCTCTTAATCTCTTTCGCAGTCAGTTTTCCCCTTATAGAGTTTCTTAACTATTCCATTCCGGTGCCATTTCAGGGTTAGTCACTCTTTTAACTATTTGCTTCCGTTGTCTATTTTCCTTTTAGGGACTTTTTTAATTCCCTCTGTAGTCACTTCTCTCATTATCGAGTCTCTTTATTTATTTCATTCTGGTGCCATTTATTCGTTTAGGCACTCTCTTAATTATTTCCATTCGCTGTCTTTAAACACAATTATAATTATGTTAATCCGCTGCGTTCTTTCCCTCACTGTCTCAGAATTATTTCCTTCCGCTACCTCTTTTCCTCTTTGGAGACTCTCTTAATTTCTTCCGCTGTCCGTTTTACCCTTATCGAGTTTCTTAACTATTCCACTTTGGCGCTATTTGATCGTAAGTCACTCTCTTAACTATTTCCTTCCGCTGTCAATTTTTCTTTTAAGGACATTCTTAATTCTCTCCGTAGTCAGTTCTCCCGTTATCGAGTCCCTTTAATTATTTCAATCCGGTGCTATTTATTCATTTAGTCATTCTCTTAACTATTTCCTTTCGCTGCCTCTCGACACAATTATGAATTATTATCTTAAACCGCTGTTTTCTTTCCCTCAGTGTCTCAGAAGTAATTCCTTCCGCTGCTTGTTCTTCTTTTAGTGACTGTCTTAACTATTTCCTTCCGCTACGTGTTTTCCTCTTTGGAGACTCTCTTAATTTCTTCCGCTGTCTGTTTTCCCCTTATCGAGTTTCTTAACTGTTCCATCTCGGTGCCATTTGAGCGTTAGTCACTCTCTTAACTATTTCCTTCCGCTGTCAATTTTTCTTTGAAGGACTTTCTTAATTCCTTTCGTAGTCAGTTCTGTCGTTATCGAGTCTCTTTAATTATTTCATTCCGCTGTCATTTATTCGTTTAGTCAGTCTCTTAACTATTTCCTTTCGCTGCCTTTGGACACAATTATAATTATGTTAAACCGCTGCTTTCTTTCCCTCACTGTCTCAGAAGTAATTTCTTCCGCTCCTTGTTCCTCTTTTAGTGACTGTCTTAACTATGTCCTTCCGGTACCTGTTTTTCTCTTTGGAGACTCTCTTAATTTCTTCCGCTGTCCGTTTTCCCCTTATCGAGTTTCTTAACTATTCCATTTCGGTGCCATTTTATCGTTAGTTACTCTCTTAACTATTTCCTTCCGCTGTCAAGTTTTATTTTAAGGACTTTCTTAATTCCCTCCGTAGTCAGTTCTCTCGTTATCGAGTCTCTTTAATTATTTCATTCCGGTGCCATTTATTCATTTAGTCAATCTCTTAACTATTTCCTTTCGCTGCCTCTCGACACAATTATGATTTATTATCTTAAACCGCTGCTTTCTTTCCCTCACTGTCTCACAAGTAATTCCTTCGGCTGCTTGTTTTTCTTTTAGAGACTGCCTTAACTATTTCCTTCCGCTACGTGTTTTCCTCTTTGGAGACTCTCTTAATTTCTTCCGCTGTCCATTTTCCCCTTTTCGAGTTTCTTAACTGTTCCATCTCGGTGCCATTTGATCGTTATTCACTTTCTTAACTATTTCCTTCCGCTGTCAATTTTTCTTTTAAGGACTTTATTAATTCCCTCCGTAGTCAGTTCTCTCGTTATCGAGTCTCTTTAATTATTTCAATCCGGTGCCATTTATTCATTTAGTCACTCTCTTAACTATTTTCTTTCGCTGCCTCTCGACACAATTATGATCTATTATCTTAAACCGCTGTTTTCTTTCCCTCACTGTCTCACAAGTAATTCCTTCCGCTGCTTGTTCTTCTTTTAGTGACTGTCTTAACTATTTCCTTCCGCTACGTGTTTTCCTCTTTGGAGACTCTGTTAATTTCTTCCGCTGTCCGTTTTCCCCTTATCGAGTTTCTTAACTGTTCCATCTCGGTGCCATTTGATCGTTAGTCACTTTCTTAACTATTTCCTTCCGCTGTCAATTTTGCTTTTAAGAACTTTATTAATTCCCTCCGTAGTCAGTTCTCTCGTTATCGAGTCTCTTTAATTATTTCAATCCGGTGCCATTTATTCATTTAGTCAGTCTCTTAACTATTTCCTTTCGCTGTCTCTCCACACAATTATGAATTATTATCTTAAACCGCTGTTTTCTTTCCCTCACTGTCTCAGAAGTAATTCCTTCCGCTGCTTGTTCTTCTTTTAGTGACTGTCTTAACTATTTCCTTCCGCTACGTGTTTTCCTCTTTGGAGACTCTCTTAATTTCTTCCGCTGTCTGTTTTCCCCTTATCGAGTTTCTTAACTATTCCAGTTCGGCGCTATTTGATCGTTAGTCACTGTCTTAACTATTTCCTTCCGCTGTCAATTTTTCTTTTAAGGACTTTTTTAATTCCCTCCGTAGTCAGTTCTCTCGTTTTCGAGTCTCTTTTATTATTTCAATTCGATGCCATTTATTCATTTAGTCACTCTCTTAACTATTTACTTTTGCTGTCTCTCGACACAATTATGAATTATTATCTTAAACCGCTGTTTTCTTTCCCTCACTGTCTCATAAGTAATTCCTTCCGCTGCTTGTTCTTCTTTTAGTGACTGTCTTAACTATCTCCTTCCGCTACCTGTTTTCCTATTTGGAGACTCTCTTAATTTCTTCCGCTGTCCATTTTCCCCTTATCGAGTTTCTTAACTGTTCCATCTCGGTGCCATTTGATCGTTAGTCACTTTCTTAACTATTTCCTTCAGCTGTCAATTTTTCTTTTAAGGACTTTATTAATTCCCTCCGTAGTCAGTTCTGTCGTTATCGAGTCTCTTTAATTATTTCATTCCGCTGTCATTTATTCGTTTAGTCAGTCTCTTAACTATTTCCTTTCGCTGTCTTTGGACACAATTATAATTATGTTAAACCGCTGCTTTCTTTCCCTCACTGTCTCAGAAGTAATTTCTTCCGCTCCTTGTTCCTCTTTTAGTGACTGTCTTAACTATGTCCTTCCGCTACCTGTTTTTCTCTTTGGAGACTCTCTTAATTTCTTCCGCTGTCCGTTTTCCCCTTATCGAGTTTCTTAACTATTCCATTTCGGTGCCATTTTATCGTTAGTTACTCTCTTAACTATTTCCTTCCGCTGTCAAGTTTTCTTTTAAGGACTTTCTTAATTCCCTCCGTAGTCAGTTCTCTCGTTTTCGAGTCTCTTTTATTATTTCAATTCGATGCCATTTATTCATTTAGTCACTCTCTTAACTATTTACTTTTGCTGTCTCTCGACACAATTATGAATTATTATCTTAAACCGCTGTTTTCTTTCCCTCACTGTCTCATAAGTAATTCCTTCCGCTGCTTGTTCTTCTTTTAGTGACTGTCTTAACTATTTCCTTCCGCTACGTGTTTTCCTCTTTGGAGACTCTCTTAATTTCTTCCGCTGTCCATTTTCCCCTTATCGAGTTTCTTAACTGTTCCATCTCGGTGCCATTTGATCGTTAGTCACTTTCTTAACTATTTCCTTCCGCTGTCAATTTTTCTTTTAAGGACTTTATTAATTCCCTCCGTAGTCAGTTCTCTCGTTATCGAGTCTCTTTAATTATTTCAATCCGGTGTCATTTATTCATTTAGTCAATCTCTTAACTATTTCCTTTCGCTGCCTCTCGACACAATTATGATTTATTATCTTAAACCGCTGCTTTCTATCCCTCACTGTCTCACAAGTAATTCCTTCGGCTGCTTGTTCTTCTTTTAGTGACTGTCTTAACTATTTCCTTCCGCTACGTGTTTTCCTCTTTGGAGACTCTCTTAACTTCTTCCGCTGTCCATTTTCCCCTTATCGATTTTCTTAACTGTTCCATCTCGGTGCCATTTGATCGTTAGTCACTTTCTTAACTATTTCCTTCCGCTGTCAATTTTTCTTTTAAGAACTTTCTTAATTCCCTCCGTAGTCAGTTCACTCGTTATCGAGTCTCTTTAATTATTTAATTGTGGGGCCATTTATTTGTTTAGGCACTATCTTAACTATTTCCATTCGCTGTCTTTAGACACCATCATAATTATGTTAATTTGCTGCTTTCTTTCCCTCACTGTCTCAGAATTAATTCCTTTCGCTGTTTGCTCTTCTTTTAGTGACTGTCTTAACTATTTTCTTCCGCCGCCTGTGTTGCCCTTTGGAGACTCTCTTGATTCCTTCCGCTGTCAGTTTTTCCCTTATCAAGTATCTTAACTATTCAATTCCGGTGCCATTTCAGCCTTAGTCACTCTCTTAACTATTTCCTTTCGCTGCCTCTCGACACAATTATAATTTATTATCTTAAACCGCTCCTTTCTTTCCCTCACTGTCTCAGAAGTAATTCCTTCCGCTGCTTGTTCTTCTTTTAGTGACTGTCTTAACTATTTCCTTCCGCTACGTGTTTTCCTCTTTGGAGACTTTCTTAATTTCTTCCGCTGTCCATTTTCCCCTTATCGAGTTTCTTAACTGTTCCATCTCGGTGCCATTTGATCGTTAGTCACTTTCTTAACTATTTCCTTCCGCTGTCAATTTTTCTTTTAAGGACTTTATTAATTTCCTCCGTAGTCAGTTCTCTCGTTATCGAGTTTCTTTAATTATTTCAATCCGGTGCCATTTATTCATTTAGTCAATCTCTTAACTATTTCCTTTCGCTGCCTCTCGACACAATTATGATTTATTATCTTAAACCGCTGCTTTCTATCCCTCACTGTCTCACAAGTAATTCCTTCGGCTGCTTGTTCTTCTTTTAGTGACTGTCTTAACTATTTCCTTCCGCTACGTGTTTTCCTCTTTGGAGACTCTCTTAATTTCTTCCGCTGTCCCTTTTCCCCTTATCGAGTTTCTTAACTGTTCCATCTCGGTGCCATTTGATCGTTAGTCACTTTCTTAACTATTTCCTTCCGCTGTCAATTTTTCTTTTAAGGACTTTATTAATTCCCTCCGTAGTCAGTTCTCTCGTTATCGAGTCTCTTTAATTATTTCAATCCGGTGCCATTTATTCATTGAGTCACTCTCTTAACTATTTCCTTTCGCTGCCTCTCGACACAATTATGATTTATTATCTTAAACCGCTGCTTTTTTTCCCTCACTGTCTCAGAAGTAATCACTTCTGCTGCTTGTTCTTCTTTTAGTGACTGTCTTAACTATTTTCTTCCGCTACGTGTTTTCCTCTTTGGAGGCTCTCTTAATTTCTTCCGCTGTACATTTTCCCCTTATCGAGTTTCTTAACTGTTCCATCTCGGTGCCATTTGATCGTTAGTCACTTTCTTAACTATTTCCCTCCGTAGTCAGTTCTCTCGTTATCGAGTCTCTTTAATTATTTCAATCCGGTGCCATTTATTCATTGAGTCACTCTCTTAACTATTTCCTTTCGCTGCCTCTCGACACAATTATGATTTATTATCTTAAACCGCTGCTTTTTTTCCCTCACTGTCTCACAAGTAATTCCTTCCGCTGCTTGTTCTTCTTTTAGTGACTGTCTTAACTATTTCCTTCCGCTACGTGTTTTCCTCTTTGGAGACTCTCTTAATTTCTTCCGCTGTCCCTTTTCCTCTTATCGAGTTTCTTAACTGTTCCATCTCGGTGCCATTTGATCGTTAGTCACTGTCTTAACTATTTCCTTCCGCTGTCAATTTTTCTTTTAAGGACTTTCTTAATTCCCTCCGTAGTCAGTTCTGTCGTTATCGAGTCTCTTTAATTATTTCATTCCGGTGTCATTTATTCGTCTAGTCAGTCTCTTAACTATTTTCTTTCGCTGTTTTTGGACACAATTATAATTATGTTAAACCGCTGCTTTCTTTCCCTCACTGTCTCAGAAGTAAATCCTTCTGCTGCTTGTTCTTCTTTTAGTGTATGTCTTAACTATTTCCTTCCGCTACGTGTTTTCCTCTTTGGAGACTCTCGTAATTTCTTCCGCTGTCTGTTTTCCCCTTATCGAGTTTCTTAACTAATCCATTTCGGGGCTATTTGATCGTTAGTCACTCTCTTAACTATTTCCTTCCGCTGTCAATTTTTCTTTTAAGGACTTTCTTAATTCCCTCCGTAGTCAGTTCTCTCGTTATCGAGTCTCTTTAATTATTTCATTCCGGTGTCATTTATTCATTTAGTCAGTCTCTTAACTATTTCCTTTCGCTGTCTTTGGACACAATTATAATTATGTTAAACCGCTGCTTTCTTTCCCTCACTGTCTCAGAAGTAATTCTTTCCGGTGCTTGTTCTTCTCTTAGTGACTGTCTTAACTGTGTCCTTCGGCTACCTGTTTTCCTCTTTGGAGACTCTCTTAATTTCTTCAACTGTCCGTTTTCCCCTTATCGAGTTTCTTAACTATTCCATTTCGGTGCCATTTGATCGTTAGTCATTCTCTTAATTATTTTCTTCCGCTGTCAATTTTTCTTTTAAGGACTTTCTTAATTCCCTCCGTAGTCAGTTCTCTCGTTATCGAGTCTCTTTAATTATTTCAATCCGGTGCCATTTATTAATTTAGTCATTCTCTTAACTATTTCCTTTCGCTGCCTCTCGACACAATTATAATTTATTATCTTGAACCGCTGCTTTCTTTCCCTCACTGTCTCAGAAGTAATTCCTTCCGCTGCTTGTTCTTCTTTTAGTGACTGTCTTAACTATGTCCTTCCGCTACCTGTTTTCCTCTTTGGAGACTCTCTTAATTTCTTCCGCTGTCCGTTTCTCCTTATCGAGTTTCTTAACTATTCCATTTCGGCGCTATTTGATCGTTAGTCACTCTCTTAACTATTTCCTTTTGCTGCCTCTCGACACAATTATGATTTATTATCTTAAACCGCTGTTTTCTTTCCCTCACTGTCTCACAACTAATTCCTTCGGCTGCTTGTTCTTCTTTTAGAGACTGTCTTAACTATTTCCTTCCGCTACGTGTTTTCCTCTTTGGAGACTCTCTTAATTTCTTCCGCTGTCCATTTTCCCCTTATCGAGTTTCTTAACTGTTCCATCTCGGTGCCATTTGATCGTTAGTCACTTTCTTAACTATTTCCTTCCGCTGTCAATTTTTCTTTTAAGGACTTTTTTAATTCCTTCCGTAGTCAGTTCTGTCGTTATCGAGTATCTTTAATTATTTCATTCCGCTGTCATTTATTCGTTTAGTCAGTCTCTTAACTATTTCCTTTCGCTGTCTTTGGACACAATTATAATTATGTTAAACCGCTGCTTTCTTTCCCTCACTGTCTCAGAAGTAATTCCTTCCGTTGCTTGTTCTTCTTTTAGTGACTGTCTTAACTATCTCCTTCCGCTACCTGTTTTCCTATTTGGAGACTCTCTTAATTTCTTCCGCTGTCCATTTTCCCCTTATCGAGTTTCTTAACTGTTCCATCTCGGTGCCATTTGATCGTTAGTCACTTTCTTAACTATTTCCTTCAGCTGTCAATTTTTCTTTTAAGGACTTTATTAATTCCCTCCGTAGTTAGTTCTTTCGTTATCGAGTCTCTTTATTTATTTCAATCCGGAGCCATTTATTCATTTAGTCATTCTATTTATATATTTCCTCTCGCTGCCTCTCGACACAATTATAATTTATTATCTTAAACCGCTGCTTTCTTTCCCTCACTGTCTCAGAAGTAATTACTTCTGCTGCTTGTTCTTCTTTTAGTGACTGTCTTAACTATTTCCTTCCGCTACCTCTTTTCCTCTTTGGAAACTCTCTTAATTTCTTCCGCTGTCCGTTTTCCCCTTATCGAGTTTCTTAACTGTTCCATCTCGGTGTCATTTGATCGTTAGTCACTTTCTTAACTATTTCCTTCCGCTGTCAATTTTTCTTTTAAGGACTTTCTTAATTCCCTCCATAGTCAGTTCTGTCGTTATCGAGTCTCTTTAATTATTTCATTCCGGTGTCATTTATTCGTTTAGTCAGTCTCTTAACTATTTCCTTTCGCTGTTTTTGGACACAATTATAATTATGTTAAACCGCTGCTTTCTTTCCCTCACTGTCTCAGAAGTAAATCCTTCTGCTGCTTGTTCTTCTTTTAGTGTATGTCTTAACTATTTCCTTCCGCTACGTGTTTTCCTCTTTGGAGACTCTCGTGATTTCTTCCGCTGTCTGTTTTCCCCTTATCGAGTTTCTTAACTAATCCATTTCGGGGCTATTTGATCGTTAGTCACTCTCTTAACTATTTCCTTTCGCTGCCTCTCGACACAATTATGATTTATTATCTTAAACCGCTGTTTTCTTTCCCTCACTGTCTCACAAGTAATTCCTTCGGCTGCTTGTTCTTCTTTTAGAGACTGTCTTAACTATTTCCTTCCGCTACGTGTTTTCCTCTTTGGAGACTCTCTTAATTTCTTCCGCTGTCCATTTTCCCCTTATCGAGTTTCTTAACTGTTCCATCTCGGTGCCATTTGATCGTTAGTCACTCTCTTAACTATTTCCTTCCGCTGTCAATTTTTCTTTTAAGGACTTTCTTAATTCCCTCCGTAGTCAGGTCTTTCGTTATCGAGTCTCTTTAATTATTTCAATCCGGTGCCATTTATTCATTTAGTCACTCTCTTAACTATTTCCTTTCGCAGCCTCTCGACACAATTATAATTATGTTAAACCGCTGCTTTCTTTCCCTCACTGTCTCAGAAATAATTCCTTCCGCTGCTTGTTCTTCTTTTAGTGACTGTCTCAACTATGTCCGTCCGCTACCTGTTTTCCTGTTTGGAGACTCTCTTAATTTCTTCCGCTGTCCGTTTTCCCCTTATCGAGTTTCTTAACTGTTCCATCTCGGTGCCATTTGAGCGTTAGTCACTCTCTTAACTATTTCCTTCCGCTGTCAATTTTTCTTTGAAGGACTTTTTTAATTCCTTCCGTAGTCAGTTCTGTCGTTATCGAGTATCTTTAATTATTTCATTCCGCTGTCATTTATTCGTTTAGTCAGTCTCTTAACTATTTCCTTTCGCTGTCTTTGGACACAATTATAATTATGTTAAACCGCTGCTTTCTTTCCCTCACTGTCTCAGAAGTAATTCCTTCCGTTGCTTGTTCTTCTTTTAGTGACTGTCTTAACTATCTCCTTCCGCTACCTGTTTTCCTATTTGGAGACTCTCTTAATTTCTTCCGCTGTCCATTTTCCCCTTATCGAGTTTCTTAACTGTTCCATCTCGGTGCCATTTGATCGTTAGTCACTTTCTTAACTATTTCCTTCAGCTGTCAATTTTTCTTTTAAGGACTTTATTAATTCCCTCCGTAGTTAGTTCTTTCGTTATCGAGTCTCTTTATTTATTTCAATCCGGAGCCATTTATTCATTTAGTCATTCTATTTATATATTTCCTCTCGCTGCCTCTCGACACAATTATAATTTATTATCTTAAACCGCTGCTTTCTTTCCCTCACTGTCTCAGAAGTAATTACTTCTGCTGCTTGTTCTTCTTTTAGTGACTGTCTTAACTATTTCCTTCCGCTACCTCTTTTCCTCTTTGGAAACTCTCTTAATTTCTTCCGCTGTCCGTTTTCCCCTTATCGAGTTTCTTAACTGTTCCATCTCGGTGTCATTTGATCGTTAGTCACTTTCTTAACTATTTCCTTCCGCTGTCAATTTTTCTTTTAAGGACTTTCTTAATTCCCTCCATAGTCAGTTCTGTCGTTATCGAGTCTCTTTAATTATTTCATTCCGGTGTCATTTATTCGTTTAGTCAGTCTCTTAACTATTTCCTTTCGCTGTTTTTGGACACAATTATAATTATGTTAAACCGCTGCTTTCTTTCCCTCACTGTCTCAGAAGTAAATCCTTCTGCTGCTTGTTCTTCTTTTAGTGTATGTCTTAACTATTTCCTTCCGCTACGTGTTTTCCTCTTTGGAGACTCTCGTAATTTCTTCCGCTGTCTGTTTTCCCCTTATCGAGTTTCTTAACTAATCCATTTCGGGGCTATTTGATCGTTAGTCACTCTCTTAACTATTTCCTTTCGCTGCCTCTCGACACAATTATGATTTATTATCTTAAACCGCTGTTTTCTTTCCCTCACTGTCTCACAAGTAATTCCTTCGGCTGCTTGTTCTTCTTTTAGAGACTGTCTTAACTATTTCCTTCCGCTACGTGTTTTCCTCTTTGGAGACTCTCTTAATTTCTTCCGCTGTCCATTTTCCCCTTATCGAGTTTCTTAACTGTTCCATCTCGGTGCCATTTGATCGTTAGTCACTCTCTTAACTATTTCCTTCCGCTGTCAATTTTTCTTTTAAGGACTTTCTTAATTCCCTCCGTAGTCAGGTCTTTCGTTATCGAGTCTCTTTAATTATTTCAATCCGGTGCCATTTATTCATTTAGTCACTCTCTTAACTATTTCCTTTCGCAGCCTCTCGACACAATTATAATTATGTTAAACCGCTGCTTTCTTTCCCTCACTGTCTCAGAAATAATTCCTTCCGCTGCTTGTTCTTCTTTTAGTGACTGTCTCAACTATGTCCGTCCGCTACCTGTTTTCCTGTTTGGAGACTCTCTTAATTTCTTCCGCTGTCCGTTTTCCCCTTATCGAGTTTCTTAACTGTTCCATCTCGGTGCCATTTGAGCGTTAGTCACTCTCTTAACTATTTCCTTCCGCTGTCAATTTTTCTTTGAAGGACTTTTTTAATTCCTTCCGTAGTCAGTTCTGTCGTTATCGAGTATCTTTAATTATTTCATTCCGCTGTCATTTATTCGTTTAGTCAGTCTCTTAACTATTTCCTTTCGCTGTCTTTGGACACAATTATAATTATGTTAAACCGCTGCTTTCTTTCCCTCACTGTCTCAGAAGTAATTCCTTCCGTTGCTTGTTCTTCTTTTAGTGACTGTCTTAACTATCTCCTTCCGCTACCTGTTTTCCTATTTGGAGACTCTCTTAATTTCTTCCGCTGTCCATTTTCCCCTTATCGAGTTTCTTAACTGTTCCATCTCGGTGCCATTTGATCGTTAGTCACTTTCTTAACTATTTCCTTCAGCTGTCAATTTTTCTTTTAAGGACTTTATTAATTCCCTCCGTAGTTAGTTCTTTCGTTATCGAGTCTCTTTATTTATTTCAATCCGGAGCCATTTATTCATTTAGTCATTCTATTTATATATTTCCTCTCGCTGCCTCTCGACACAATTATAATTTATTATCTTAAACCGCTGCTTTCTTTCCCTCACTGTCTCAGAAGTAATTACTTCTGCTGCTTGTTCTTCTTTTAGTGACTGTCTTAACTATTTCCTTCCGCTACCTCTTTTCCTCTTTGGAAACTCTCTTAATTTCTTCCGCTGTCCGTTTTCCCCTTATCGAGTTTCTTAACTGTTCCATCTCGGTGTCATTTGATCGTTAGTCACTTTCTTAACTATTTCCTTCCGCTGTCAATTTTTCTTTTAAGGACTTTCTTAATTCCCTCCATAGTCAGTTCTGTCGTTATCGAGTCTCTTTAATTATTTCATTCCGGTGTCATTTATTCGTTTAGTCAGTCTCTTAACTATTTCCTTTCGCTGTTTTTGGACACAATTATAATTATGTTAAACCGCTGCTTTCTTTCCCTCACTGTCTCAGAAGTAAATCCTTCTGCTGCTTGTTCTTCTTTTAGTGTATGTCTTAACTATTTCCTTCCGCTACGTGTTTTCCTCTTTGGAGACTCTCGTAATTTCTTCCGCTGTCTGTTTTCCCCTTATCGAGTTTCTTAACTAATCCATTTCGGGGCTATTTGATCGTTAGTCACTCTCTTAACTATTTCCTTTCGCTGCCTCTCGACACAATTATGATTTATTATCTTAAACCGCTGTTTTCTTTCCCTCACTGTCTCACAAGTAATTCCTTCGGCTGCTTGTTCTTCTTTTAGAGACTGTCTTAACTATTTCCTTCCGCTACGTGTTTTCCTCTTTGGAGACTCTCTTAATTTCTTCCGCTGTCCATTTTCCCCTTATCGAGTTTCTTAACTGTTCCATCTCGGTGCCATTTGATCGTTAGTCACTCTCTTAACTATTTCCTTCCGCTGTCAATTTTTCTTTTAAGGACTTTCTTAATTCCCTCCGTAGTCAGGTCTTTCGTTATCGAGTCTCTTTAATTATTTCAATCCGGTGCCATTTATTCATTTAGTCACTCTCTTAACTATTTCCTTTCGCAGCCTCTCGACACAATTATAATTATGTTAAACCGCTGCTTTCTTTCCCTCACTGTCTCAGAAATAATTCCTTCCGCTGCTTGTTCTTCTTTTAGTGACTGTCTCAACTATGTCCGTCCGCTACCTGTTTTCCTGTTTGGAGACTCTCTTAATTTCTTCCGCTGTCCGTTTTCCCCTTATCGAGTTTCTTAACTGTTCCATCTCGGTGCCATTTGAGCGTTAGTCACTCTCTTAACTATTTCCTTCCGCTGTCAATTTTTCTTTGAAGGACTTTCTTAATTCCCTCCGTAGTCAGTTCTCTCGTTATCGAGTCTCTTTGATTATTTCAAACCGGTGCCATTTATTCATTTAGTCACTCTCTTAACTATTTCCTTTTGCTGCCTTTTGACACAATTATAATTTATTGTCTTAATCCGCTGCTTTATTTTCCTATCAGAATTAATAACTTCCGCTGCTTTTTCTTGTTTTAGTGACTAAGACAGTCACTAACTATTTCCTTTTGCTGCCTGTTTTCCACTTTAGAGACTTTCTTGATTCCTCCCGCTGTCAGTTCTTCCCCTATCGAATCTCTTAAGTATTTCAATCCGCTGCAATTTCACCCTTAGTTACTAACTATTTCCTTCCGCTGCTTGTTCTCCCTTTAGTAACTCTCTAAATGGGTTCAAATTCGACTGCGCGAAAGCGTATAAGGGATAATGACATAAAAAACTGAATGATGTGATCCTGAAAATTTTAACCCAATGTGGATCGGCTTTAAGTACTCAATACATTGTGTCAGTGACATCTGTGAAAAATAAAGTTTAAAAATAATGTTTTGCAACTAATTAAAATGACGTGAAATTTATGTCCGAAATGTATTCGCTGGCATAGTACATATATGTACAGGGTGATTGATTATAAATGATTTTCCATCAAGTTGGCTTTGGAAAATATGTCGACGTATTTTAAACGACCATTTGCACAATGATCAAAGAGTAAATTGTTGGTTGCCTATTAATTAATTAAAATAATATGTATAATGTATTTTATAATCACCTGTATTTATTTGGATTATATAAAAATATCTAAATAACATTTTTGCCTATTTTCTTATTATATATTTATCTTAAATTAATAATAATATAGAATAAATAAATAGCACGGATATTTAGAGTTTGCAAACAATACAGTAAACTAAATAAACAAATTATACTCCTTGAATCGCAAAGACTGTTCTTTACGTGTTTATTCATTTCAAGTTCTCACGTTCTGAAATTTTCAGTCACATTTTCAGTCAGCTTCTCACAGATATTCAGGTGTTCAGACTGTCTCTTCTCAAAACCAATGATTCAACATGTTGTTAATTTCTGGAAGAAATTGTGATTATTTCATTGCCAATTCAACCGAGGAAATACGACGCGAAACCGCCGTCTGAGTAGCCAGGCCAAAACTACTGGGCGACACAATCCGTGTGAATTAAATTACTCAAGAATTTAAAACCTGTTTAATGATGATAATGATAATGAGATAAGGTTCTGTAATTTTTTTCTGTTTGTACTGGATTTTAATGAGAAAGAGGAATCTTATTATTTATTATTTGACGAAACTGGCTATTTCTCGAAACTCTTAATCAATTAACCCAATCACAGTAAACAAATGATCAGCGCATAATAATTATACAGTGTGGAAACTTAGTAATGCATAAATTCAGTAATTCCGTTAATAAATTTTTTGGAAAAAGGCTAGGAAGCGATTTTAACTTCAGCGAATATTTTCAGCCTATTTTCAGTTTCTTATGCCATTTGTTTTTTATATTATGAGGTCATCAACTTTTTTAAATGTCAACCTATACTTTTAAAAATTTTATATGGTTGGAAATGGAATAAAAAGTACTACCAAAATCAATAAAAAAGTATAATTTGTCATTAAAAAAAGTCGTAATAATTAATATCAACGGAATTACTGAATTTATGCCTTACTTAGTTTCCACACCGTATATATAATTTAATTACAGCAACTACACCGCGTAATTTACACACATAGTTACTTTTACATTCCCAGAAAAAACGTTTTTTTGTTGACCAGTATAATAACGGGCATTCCGCTCACATTTGGTAAGGAAACTGGTCAGGTTGATGTGATTATCAGAGAACGAAATGAGAGGACTTGACATTTTATAAATATAGTCTCTTGAGTATTTATAGATAGGGTCGGTTACACCCGATCCGATCCACCGATTGGGATGATTGATTTGGCCGGGTTCTACTCAAACAACCGACTAATAACAATTAATCCTCTCAGGAAAGGATAGAGAAAGGAAATCTCGCGCCAAAGATATACCAACATTCGACATGTGTTAAAAATGTTCCGTTATTTGGTTTCGAAAACTGACCATTATGCGGAATGTCAAAATAGAGCGGAACATCATATGCGGTGTGCAGTTGTTTGGAGAACAGTAATGTATATAATCGAATATTATCTTCTTATAGACATTTTGATTTTGTGAATACCTAACAAATATTTGTTGATTAATTTATGCAATAAATATAATGGTCACTAGTTTGGAAAGATTTGTTTAGTTTCGCTGTCCCCTTTTATAAAATGTGCCCTCTGTGTTTTCAGCTCAATGGAAAAATCGGCAACATCTCAATCTCAGGTAAAAGAGGTGCAAGATTTGTGTCGGTGCCGTAATCTGTCGACCGGCGTTAGTGACAATATGGCCCGGGATTATTTATGGTGGAGCCATGCGTTTTGTTGAAATATCGTCGGTAATTTTCTGGCTCATTGCGAAACAATGATATAGATTATAGACGCGTGACGGTTGACAAGGGACCAAGTTGGTCTCTTCTTGTAGCGGGAAGATAACGTTCTCGAAGATATTTTACGGTGGGAAGGCCGCTGATATCTTAATGCGTTCGTTCCCAGTCATCCGACCGACTTTCAGAAACAAAACCTGAACAGTCGGAAATTGTGACTTTTACGACAGTTCCACAAATAAAAGGAATCGTATTCCAACGAATGAAAAACAAAACGGAGCAGATGTTGAATTTGTACTGAAACTTGTCTAATTACGAAAGTGAGTCGCCTAGTTAAAATTTGTATGTAAAAGAGCAACGAAGGAAACACAACGGAAGCTTACTTAAATACGGACGTTATTTTATCGAAATCCTTATATTATTATTATTAAAAGGTTAATCTGTATAAAAATATGAAGACTGTATTTCCGAACAATAATTGTGTTATGTAACTGCGTTCGGCTCTCGACTATAATTATCTCTTACGTCCACCTTGTATGTTAACCCACATCATGCGGATTGAGTGTAGGTATACAATTATTATTACCCTTAAAGCAAGGAAGCTGAAATTGGCACATGATAACATTGTACTTTAACATTGATCATTTTGATAGGGTTTAAAATTACGACATGTGTGTATTTAGGTAGTAGACGATTGTTCCATAAAACGTGTTTACGCGTAAGTTGCAATGTGCCCCAGGGCTCCAACGACATTTTTACATTTTCCTTGTAGGTACCAGATAGAAGAAATATTGATTATAATGCTTCAATCGATAACAGTTTTTGCTCAGTATGTATAATGAATTTTTCAATAACTGAGAAGCAAGTTCACAGCATAATTTGCAACATTTTTCTGTTGTACTTATTCACTAAAAAATAACAATTTAGGTATCAGTACGAAATCTATTGATCTGTAAACTAAAAAATATATTTGAAGAGGTTACTTTGAAAAGTTTAAAAGTCAAACCATTACGGAGTGGCGAAGGTTGCAAAAGTAATGGAAATTATAGAAAAGTTATATTAGAATAAAATAGATAGGTAATATATAAAATTATCTTCATGAGAGGTGGTTTTATCTCTACCTCTGATAATATATAAAATTGTTAAGAAATTAAGGGGAGTTCAATACGAGGTCAAGATACAATAAGAATAAATTTTATTGTGTAAAATATGCATTTGAAAAGTGAGAAAAAATATTTCAGTATGGAATAAGAACCAAATCATTTACAAATTCAATAAAAAATCATCAGAATATTACGAAAAACCTCTAAAACTAGATGAACTAAATTTTTGAATGGTTCAGAACCTATTTAACATCTAGGACTCAACTCAATATTTTGAAACTACTTGAAAGACTTGAAATGACATGAAAAGTTTCGAATGGACTTGAGGCGACTTGAAATGCTTGAAGAGTCTTGGAGCGATCTTCAAAGATTTCAAATAATATCTTGAAGGGACTGGAAGCCACTTGAAAAGACTTGAGGTGACTTGAAATGTTTTGAAGGCAATTAAAGCGACTTGAAAAGATTTAGAGCGAATTGAAACGACATGAAATGTTTTGAACAGACTTGGGACGACTTGAAAAGTTTTGAAAGGAATTAAAGAGACTTGAAATATCTTGAAGAGTCTTGAAACGACTTGAAGAGATGACGCGACTCTGAGAAACTTGAAACGACTGGAAAGGACTTGAAATGTTTTGAAACGACTTGAAAGACTTGAAGCGAATTGAAAAGTCTTGAAATATTTTGAAGGGACTTGAGGCGATATAAAATATTTTGAAAGGTCTTGAAGCGACTTGAAGAAACTTGAAGCGATTTAAAAGGACTTGAAATGTCTTGAAGCGACGTGAAATGAGACTTGAGATGACGTGAGACTTGGGGCGACTTGAAAAGTTTTGGAATTAATTGAAGGGACTTGAAATGTCTTGAAGAATCTTAAAGCGACCTAGGAAGACTTCAAATATTTTGAAGCGACTAGGAACGACTTGAAAAGATTTGATGAGTCTTGAAGCGACTTGGGAAGATTTGAAATGTTTTGGATGGAACTGAACCGACTTGAAAACACTTGAAATGTCTGGAAAATACTTGAAGAGTTTTGGAGCGATCTGGGAACACTTCAAATAATATCTTGGAAGGATTGGAAGCCACTTGAAAAGAATTGAAATACCTTGAAGCGCCTGGAAAGAACTTGAAATGTTTTGAAACGACTTGAAGCGAATTGAAAAGAATTGAAATTTTGAAGTTACTTGCGGCAACTTGAAATATTTTGAAAGGAGTTGAAGCGACTTGACAAATCTTAGGACATCTCACCAAGGGGGGAGGGGGCCCGAAAATTCGCCAAAATCGACTCACGTAATTAATGGACGCTCCCTAAAACTTTAATGCTACTTTTTTAGATCTTTGAAATATGCCTAAACGACAAGTAAGGGTTTTATAATACGTCTTAAGCTAGGCACATTGTAAAATCATTGTGTTTTTACAATAAGCCTAAAGTTCTGACGGCGTTTTATAAAACTCCTAAAATATCTAGTCTAATTGCAAAGCTATTATTGTTTTACAATTTGCCAAGTCATTTTGAAAAGCCTAGACGTTTTACAAAAAGCCTAGTTTTGGTATATACGTACGACATATTATACACATAGGAAGATCTCTGAGTTGAAGAGTCAAAAATAAAACGTCGGAGAATCGAAGGGAATAAATACTAAATAAAACGTACAATGCTGGGTACTTCATACCCATGGTAAAATCTTAAAGTTCGACAAGCGACACAACCAAACTAAACAGTAAACGGATTCCCGGCTTGTCTCAAAGGTGCCTCCATTCTTCAGCGTTTTCGGCATTGTCAAAATCTTCAATTCAATTGAACAACACTACATCCTCCATTTTGTCTTTAGCTGGTTAAGGCACAAACTATACAACGAAGTAATGTTAAAATCCAATGCACACTATAAACATAATACACGAAAGCTCACTTTTTTTTAACGAACGCCAAGGCAGGGAATGAACATAGTTTAAATATTTATTCCTTTTTTACTAAATATTAGAGGTTTAGTTTATTTACAACCTTCTCAACACTTTATTTGAGTATTTAGATTTTGTCTTTTCCAAATGTCAAATCTCACGGAACATTTATCACTCGTGAAAAGTCAATTAGTTTATTTAGTTGATTATTAAGCGATATTTGCAGGAGATTTGTTACTTGAAAGACGTTCGAATTTGGACCATTTACGGTTTAGGCCTTTAGACTAAGTTTGTTTAGAATATGTAGGTACGTACGGTAATGTAGACCACCAACTATACAAAGTCACCGATGTCAGTAGTTGTCCCCCAGAACATTTCGATGCCCTGGCGCGCGTGATATAAAGGCCGAGGCGAAGCGGAACTTTCTCGCCTTGAGTCGTAACATACTATTCTTAAAATATATTTTTCCTAAAATGTTCATTTATTTATCCTAAGGAATTCCATGTCATAGATACAAACTAAAAATTCAACCAATTTAAGCCACTGCCACTAAACTACTTAAATAGAAAGTAAAGAAACAATTAAGAAAGGTAAGACAAAACAAATTAGAAATAGAAATAGATCGAGAGAGACAAAGCAATAAATGCTATTTACGTATTTGGAAAGAAAAAGTAAGTAAACCTCCACATAATGACACATTAAATTAAACTACAAATTTTCATGGCTACTGAGGATTCTTTAAGAAATCTTCAGAATCTTTCAGGATTTTAACCATCATTCAGACCCTTGAGGATCCTTAAGGATTATTAGTTCCTTCAGAACTTTTCATCGCTTTTCATTACTTTTCGGGATCCTCTAGAATCTATAGGATCGTTCAGAACCCTTGAGAAATACTTTTACTTTTCATTACTTTTATCCAGATTTTCTATGGATTTTTAAGATTTACTCAGGATTGCAGAAGACTTCTTACGAGGGTCCTGCAGCACTTTTAACCACTTTTTCTCTGTAGAACCTTTCTGGACCCTTCACGATCATGAGATTCATTTTAGGATATTTAGGATTGTTTTGATATACTCTGGATTCTTCAAGACGCTTTATGATTTTTAGATTTTTTTAGCACTCCTCAGGATTCTTCACGTTTACTCGGTATTCTTTAAGATGCCTTACCATTTCACTCTTCAAAATCCTTCAAAACTCTTCAATCATAACTTTTTAATTCTCATCAGGGTCCTTCAAAATTCGTCTGGTTTCTTCAAGATTCTCAAAAACTTTTCCAGTCTCGTTAGCCGTCTTTATGCTTCTTTCCAGTTTTTTTTTAAATTCGGCAAAAATAATTTGGGATTCTCCAGGATTATTCAGGATTTTGCAGTACTGTTCAAAAATCTTCAGAAACCTTCAGAATTCCCGATTTCTGAGAATCCTTTAGCACTGCTTAAAATTCTTCCGGATTAGACAGGATTGCTGAGACTAAGTCAACACTTTTTAGGACCTTTCACAATCTTCTTTGGGATTCTCCAATTTTTTTAGATTACCCCAGTATACCTCAAGACACTTTGAGATTGTATATGACTGTATAAACTAGTTATCATACAGTATTTTTTCTACTTTGTCACTTTTTATACCACAATCCAGTTAATTTCGCGGCGGTGGGCCACGTTTGCGAGGTGCATCATTAACGGCAGCTATGAAAAAGAATTAATTTGAAACGTCAATAAATGAGAAGTTCTTCAATGTATATGCTCCCAATCACGCGATATCTTTCTCGCCCTGGAAAATCTCAATTTCCCCATCCAGAAAATGTTTAGAATCAAATCCCGCCGCACAAACAACTGGAGGATTGAATTATTAACAGTGGTAATGTAGTTGAGAGAGCTTTGTAAATTTCAAGAATTTCTAGGTAATTAATTCGATTTGTTAAAAATGTTGTAAGACTTTAATGTTATCGATACTCGAGGTGGTGTTGATTAAAAAAAACCGCTTTTGTAAAAAAATAAAAAAATACATAATTAACTCAGTACAATCAATCTATCATTCATTACTATAGCAACCCTAAAGGCTCTTGCCAAAAACACAAAAATGAATAACTAAACAAAAGTTCCTAACAGTTTTACTTTTAGGGATGTATTTTATAGATTCAAAATGTTTTCAAAATGCAATTTTTGATAAGATTTCTTTGTTCCTTATAATAGGTAGATCCTTCATGTTGAAGGAAGCTAAGCTTATGCGAGACACCCTGTATAGGTTAAGGATGGTGGCAGTTAAACATGTCCCATTCTATTACTGTTTTACATATTTTTGTACAAATAATAATCGTCTTTTTCGCCGTACCCATCATACACTGAACGCAGCGCAGCGGTGCTTGCTGTTGAGAACCAGCACTGCATGGATAGAGTTCGCAGTCTTGTGGCTGCAAGAAAGTCCCTGGTAAGGAGTAGGCGAAGGTTGGTCGAGAACAACAAGTTCAAGACAAATCCTTCGAGGCTCTTCCAGCGGGCAAACTCTATCCCAGAGAAATTGCCGGCGGTGCAGGATGTCGAAGTCTTCTGGAGGGAAATATACGAGGGGTCCAAAACGGTGCGTGAAGACACTCCAGCCCTTGCACAATTTGAGAACTTCGTAAGAAGATCTCAATTAAGACCAGTGGTGTGCAATCCGATAACCCCGGAAGAAATTGGCGAGACCTTTAAGGGAATCAAAAATTTTGCCGCACCAGGCCCGGACGGAATTAATACCTTTTGGTGGAAGAAATTCCGAAGCACGCACAAGCGTCTGGCCAAGGTATTTAATTCCTGGCTTAATGGTGAGCGGCCCATTCCGGAGTGGGTTGTCGAGGGGCGAACCGTTTTACTACCTAAAACGGGTGATTTGTCTCGGCCTCAAAACTACCGGCCAATAACTTGCCTAAATGCGTGCTATAAGATTTTCACCAGACTGCTGTACTACCAAATATTCCACGCTATTAACCCGGTGTATTCGAAAATTTTCGAACAGCGAGGCTGTAAAAGGGGCGTGGACGGCTGCAAGGAAAACCTGCTGATCGATAGGTGCGTCACGCAGGATGCCGTCCAATATAAGCGCAACCTATCTATGGCTTGAATCGATTATCGTAAGGCATTCGCCAAATAGGTTACAAATTTGTAACATATTGTAATTATACAAAAATATCAACAACGTTATAACGCATACAAAATTCTATATCATTCGAGACGACCGTCAACGACGTCTGCCGTTTGGGGTGTCTTGCTCAGCACGAGCCCCCCACCCACGCTCACGCATTCCGGTGCGTTCGCCGGGAGACCTTCGATGTGGCTGGAGTAGGCAGCCTATCTATCTACTACCTATTTGGCTTAGCACCGACTTCAGACAGATCATTGGGTAGTACATGTAATAATACATGTTTTCAATTATTTTTCACTTTTTGAAGTCGGTTCTCTTTTTTTTTAAAAGCAATTTTTTTTACAATTTTAAGTGATAAGTTAGTGATACCTAGTAAAGACTCTAGAGGTCCTCAATAAAGTTGACGAAGAAATCGGTATGAACATAATTATATACATAAAATGAAGAAAATATATGGGGATTTTTCTCGATTTCCATGGGATTCCCTGATCAGATCCTGATTTTTTGACAATGGAATCACGTCAAGAGTATACCTTTTCAAATAAGAGAAGAATTTTGTAAATCGGTCCACAACTGACAAAGAAATCGGTGAACATACATGATAAGTCGGTTAAAAAGGGAGCGAGAATTTGAGGATTTTTCTCGATTTCCATGAGATTCCCTAATCAGATCCTGGATTTTTTAACAATGTAACCACCTTTAGAGTATACTCTTTCAAATAAAAGAAGAATTTTGTAAATCGGTCCACAATTGACGAAGAAATCGGTGAACATACATGAAGTCGGTTAATAAAAGGGAGCGAAAATTTGATGATTTTTCTCTATTTCCATGGGATTCCCTGATCAGATCCTGAAATGGTGACAATGGGACCAATCTGTAAGTATACTCTTTCAAATAAAAGAAGAATTTTACAAATCGGTTTATAAATGACGGAGTTCTGCGGTAACAAACATTAAAAAAAAAAAACCGAATTGATAACCTCCTCCTTTTTTGAAGTCGGTTAAAAAGGGAGCGAAAATTTGAGGATTTTTCTCGATTTCCATGGGATTCTCTTATCAGATCCTGGATTTTTTAACAATGTAACCACCTTTAGAGTATACCCTTTCAAATAAAAGAAGAATTTTGTAAATCGGTCTACAATTGGCGAAGAAATCCGGTGTAGATACATGAAGTCGGTTAATAAAAGGGAGCGAAAATTTGAGGATTTTTCTCGATTTCCATGAGATTCTCTTATCAGATCCTGGATTTTTTAACAATGTAACCACCTTTAGAGTATACCCTTTCAAATAAAAGAAGAATTTTGTAAATCGGTCCACAATTGACGAAGAAATCGGTGAACATACATGATAAGTCTGTTAAAGAGGGAGCGAAAATTTGAGGATTTTTCTCGATTTCCATGGGATTTCCTGATCAGATCCTGATTTTTTAACAATGTAATCACCTCTAGAGTATACCCTTTCAAGTAAAAGAAGAATTTTGTAAATCGGTCCACAATTGACGAAGAAATCGGTGTACATACATGAAGTCGGTTAATAAAAGGGAGCGAAAATTTGATGATTTTTCTCTATTTCCATGGGATTCCCTGATCAGATCCTGAAATGGTGACAATGGGACCAATCTGTAAGTATACTCTTTCAAATAAAAGAAGAATTTTACAAATCGGTTTATAAATGACGGAGTTCTGCGGTAACAAACATTAAAAAAAAAAAACAAATACAACCGAATTGATAACCTCCTCCTTTTTTGAAGTCGGTTAAAAAGGTTTTGTAGATTTCAAACGAATTTAGATTAATTTATGTTTCTGGCATTGGATATACATAATTATCTAAAAAGGAAATGTTGGCTTCTTTTGCAAAGGTAAATTTAATAGACTGGTCAATGGAGTTAATGTACAAGTGCCCTCTTTCTCCTACATATAATTTTTAGTAGATAACACTGTATTATCTTGGATAAGAAAAGTAGAACACGAAGATCTTCAAAATTTACCATCTGTAGTTCCCGTGGAACGAGAACAGCAAATTAAATATTGTGAACGGTAAAATCTTCGTTCGCCAGTATCGACTGCTGCATCAGGACCACTCCTCGTCCATCCGAATTGAAACCGGACAACGAAAAAAACGCCATACGATGCGAATATTCAAAAAGTCCGTTCTCATACCTGGTAATCGCTTCCTTTTCAATTAACAGCTTCCTTGTTTCGTGCGATTTTAACGTGATAATACGACATTGAAGAAAAATCTCCCACGATCCACTTTTTTCCTTTATAACATAATCGTAAATGACGTTTACAGGCGGTAAAGTTCAGTTAGTTACAATTTCCGCGGAAAGTGAACCCGACGAGCCGAATTGCGGGTCTGAAGGAACGGAGCTAATTACACCGTAGTTTAGATTAATGACACCTTGTCATAAAACAATAGCGAAGAAATTGGAACAACTGGTACAACAACTAATCGTCTGCGTGTCGGTTGTGGAAAACCTTTCATAATTTATATGTGTACTCGTACTTATTCAGTCATTTATTTTCTAATAACAATTACTATTGTTTTGTTTTTCACGATTTCACGATTTATGTATAGGAACCTATAAACTAAGAAAAGTGTTGCAAATGTCCAAAAGGATTCACTGACTGCTAATGAATGACAAATAATTGTTTAAAATATTTATGTTTAGCATTCATTTAATAGCGCTCTATAGACCATCTGTATGGAATAGCCACCGTGTTTACCGCGCCCATAATTTCTGGCCAACGCATTTTTGAAATGTTTTGTTTAATTTTTATTTTATGTATATGTAAATCGACGATAAGCCCGCCAGCAGCCATCTGTGTCGTGATTGTGGGACACCTGTAGCACCACGATGACAATAATAGTTTTTTTCCTATTTATTTATAAAAATTCATCGCGTACCACGACAGCTGGCCTATCGCTTACTGGCGGTTATTGGAATATGAGAATCGAACGGGATTCTCCTTTATATCTAATGATTCGTTATCTGGTACCCGGGTGCTGTTTTTTAACAGTTCCTACTTAATGCTTTTCATCATAATTGCAGTTTGCTGTTGACCGGTAATTGAATAAAAAGCTTGGAAGCATCTGGTGGCACCGTATACCTGAATGGCTTTGTAGGTAAGTGGACAAGGCGAGACAAAACGTGGAAAAAATCGCGGATAATGCAAGATGGTGGACTGGACGATAATTAACGAGGAGAACAGCAGTTTTCAGTGCACAGCTGCAGGAAAAAACCGGTACGCGGTGGTCGGAAAACGGAAAAGGTCCGACAAAATTAAAAATAATTACTTCTATTTTTGTGGAAACAATATAAAATATGTTTTAAATATTTTGATGCATCTGGTATAAACAATTTTTAGAGTTTCGCAAATATTGTAAATCCAAAAGAACCAATAAAAATATCTAATAAGAAAATGCTAAAAGAAACTTCTAATTGTCAAAAATGCTTAATAATACAATTTTTAAAAATAGTAAGTTTCGTCTTCGCATTCGCATTACCCGAGTTCTTTTCTAATTCTAATTACCCGATTTGCCACATTAGCACACAACCCGTCCGAAAAATTTTATTACTTTCTTAGCGGGTGGTAGCGTCAATTTGGGTTTTTAATTTGCATGTATTTTAAATTATTTCCGCTATCGTTAGGATGTAAATTCGTGCTTATTAGAGGTTGATTTTCAGATTTGATTAAGGTTGATACCTTCGGTTGGTTTTTGTTTAAGGTAAGGTGGTTTTATGTCTTTTATTACGACTCATTTGCATAGAAATTTTATCAACAAGGTTTATATTGTTTACATCAAGAGGAATTCAAGTGTACTGACCCACATTGGGTATTTAAAACGTCAAACATTGACTGTATTTTGATGATTAGATCGAAGTAATTTTTCTTATGCTAAATAGTGGGTTTAATTAATTATCATTAAATTTTTAACTTACCTATTCAACTCTTTTGACCATTAAGCAAAATCAACATCGCATATGTTATAGTGTAGGAGCAACAAACTCATTGACAAAAACCTTTTTGAATTAATAATAATTACAACAGATTTGCATATATGAGCCTGCTACACTATCTCGGTTATCTACATAAATGTGTGGACCAACTGCTGGGTCCAATCCAATATTAAGGGTAATTTCCATAATTTTTAATTTAATTAATTGATAAATTTAATTAATTAAAACTATCGTTTGCTAATGACAATAGAAATTTCGATCACAAGCCTAGAAAGCCATTTTTGTAAATGTCAGAGATTGCATGACTTAAAAAGAAATAAAACTATTTATAATTTTAATTCACATATACACGGTGATTCACGAAGTTATGCAAATATTTAAACTTGCAGTAGTATAGGGCTAATAGACTGACCTGGCCCAAAAAAATTTTTTTCCATCAAATCAAAAACAATTTGCACGGCCGAAAATTTGTTATGGTCACTTCCCAGTAGTTCCATAAACCTTGATATTTATGCATGCAAATATTACCTTCAATTCACAATGCTCGTCCCTCATTGGCAATACAGGCCCGGGCACGACGTATCCAGGACACACGCAACCCACATTTTAAGTTCTTCCACTGTATCCAAAGGCTCCGCGTACACAAGCTGTCTCATGTGGCCCCATACATGTATTTAAATCCAGAAAACGTGGGGCCAAAATACCGATCCAGAGAGGAGCTCCGTCTTGTAAGAACCACATTTGTTGTCTTAGGTTCAGAGGAACGTCCTCCAATAATTCCATTCATTGTTCAAAAATTCTATATATTATGTACCTGTCAACCGTCGAGCATGTTTTCCGTATCTTGGAACCGACGAAATTTATATGTTTGAATTTGACCGATATTATCTGTCGTCCAAATAGTAAAGCTGTAGCTGTCTGTTCCAAAAAGATATAGCTCGAGAAACCTCAAAAATTATATTTCTTCTAAGAGCTTTTTAAATGGATTTTTTGTCATTTCTGTGCGTTTTGGGACCTCTTTAGTCCAAATATGTTGCAATCTCAGACGTACGAGCTTTCTCTCAAAAGTTAGCAGTTTCTCGTATCTTGGAACCGAAGAAATTTATATGTTTGAATTTAAAAGCTCACGACTCAAAAACCAAGACAAATTTTGTAATTGGGTTTTGGGAGTCCCATTTAGTCATAATTTTCTTACCTGTCCTCCAAACAGTAAAGCTGTAGAGGAACGGATGATTTTTTTACGTTTTTTTAAATTTAAGAATGTTCCCAAAAGACAAATCTCGAGAAACCTCAAAAACCATATTTCTTCCAAGAGCTTTTTAAATGGATTTTTTGTTACTTTTGTATGGTTTGGGACCTCTTTAGTCTAAATCTGTTGCAATCTCAAACGTACGAGCTCTATTTCAAAAGTTATCAGTTTCCCGTATCTTGGAAACGAAGAAATTTATATGTTTGAATTTAAAAGCTCACAACTCAAAAACCAAGACAAATATTGTAATTTGGTTTTGGGAGTCCCATTTAGTCATAATTTCCTTAACTGTCTTCCAAACAGTAAAACTGTAGAGGGGCGGATGATTTTTTTAGTTTTTTTTTTAATCTAAGAATGTTCCAAAAAGGATAAACCTCGAGAAACCTCAAAAACTATATTTCTTCCAAGGGCTTTTTGAATGGATTTTTTGTCATTTCTGTATGTTTTGGGACCTCTTTAGTCCAAATCTGTTGCAATCTCAGACGTACGAGCTCTCTTTCAAAAGTTAGTAGTTTTCCGTATTTTGGAACCGACAAAATTTATATGTTTGAATTTAAAAGCTCACAACTCAAAAACTAAGACAAATATTGTAATTCGGTTTTGGGAGTCCAATTACTCATAATTTCCTTACCTGTCTTCCAAAGAGTAAAGCTGTAGAGGAACGGATGATTTTTTTTACGTTTTTTTAAATTTAAGAATGTTCCCAAAAGACAAATCTCGAGAAACCTCAAAAACCATATTTCTTCCAAGAGCTTTTTAAATGGATTTTTTGTTACTTTTGTATGGTTTGGGACCTCTTTAGTCTAAATCTGTTGCAATCTCAAACGTACGAGCTCTATTTCAAAAGTTATCAGTTTCCCGTATCTTGGAAACGAAGAAATTTATATTAAAATTTAAATATATCTATGTCGAACTCCACAAACTTTAATAACTGTAAGATTACTAATGGTACATGTTTCGGCAGAATACTTCTGCCATCATCAGCCCTAATTTAACAAGAGATTAATGATACAATTGATGAATTACAAGAGGGGTTCTTACCTTAAAGAATATAAAAAATTATGACATTGACGTAATTTTGAATTAAATTTGACGTTTTCAAAGGGTTACATGATTTTTAAAAGATTTCGTAAAAACAACATTTTATAAATGTAAAAATTAAAAATGGATCAAAGAGAATCTGGTAAGTTTGTTTGAGTGAAAAATTAAAATAGTGAATTAATAATGGGATTATTGAAGTTATTCTGTTCATTTAAACAAGATCTGTTTTCCAGTTTCAAGGCTTTCCTTATTTCCAAAGTCTCTAGAAAATCTAATTTCCGGCCTTTATTGCATTTATGAATCAATTTGGAATTTGATGGTGAAAAACTATGTTTCGTTATTAATATATGATTGGCGAAAGAAGAAGGTGTTGATGGTGGAGGATCAAGATCTGTGTTGTTATAGATGTGCCTGAAATGTTCTTTAATACGGTCTGATATTTTGCGACCTGTCTGACCTATGTAGAATGACTCACAAGTAGAGCAGCTTAATTTGTATACACCTGATGATGATTTGTAATCTAATGGATCTTTATTTTTAATAAAAAATCTGGATAAGTTGTTATCTGTTTTAAATGAAACTTTAAAACCGTTTTTCTTAAGTATTTTAAGTAATTTGGTTTTGGGAGTCCAATTACTCATAATTTCCTTACCTGTCTTCCAAGGAGTAAAGCTGTAGAGGAACGGATGATTTTTTTAAGTTTTTTTAAATTTTAAGAAATTTATATGTTTGAATTTAAAAGCTCACAACTCAAAAACCAAGACAAATATTGTAATTTGGTTTTGGGAGTCCCATTTAGTCATAATTTCCTTACCTGTCTTCCAAACAGTAAAGCTGTAGAGGAGCGGATGATTTTTTTAGGTTTTTTTTTTAATCTAAGAATGTTCCAAAAAGGATAAACCTCGAGAAACCTCAAAAACTATATTTCTTTCAAGGGCCTTTTAAATGGATTTTTTGTCATTTCTGTATGTTTTGGGACCTCTTTAGTCCAAATCTGTTGCAATCCCAGAAGTACGAGCTCTCTTTCAAAAGTTAGTAGTTTTCCGTATTTTGGAACCGACAAAATTTATATGTTTGAATTTAAAAGCTCACAACTCAAAAACCAAGACAAATATTGTAATTTGGTTTTGGGAGTCCAATTACTCATAATTTCCTTACCTGTCTTCCAAGGAGTAAAGCTGTAGAGGAACGGATGATTTTTTTAAGTTTTTTTAAATTTAAGAATGTTCCCAAAAGACAAATCTCGAGAAACCTCAAAAACCATATTTCTTCCAAGAGCTTTTTAAATGGATTTTTTTTTACTTTTGTATGGTTTGGGACCTCTTTAGTCTAAATCTGTTGCAATCTCAAACGTACGAGCTCTATTTCAAAAGTTATCAGTTTCCCGTATCTTGGAACCGAAAAAATTTATATGTTTGAATTTAAAAGCTTACAACTCAAAAACCAAGACAAATATTGTAATTCGGTTTTGGGAGTCCCATTTAGTCATAATTTCCTTACCTGTCTTCCAAACAGTAAAGCTGTAGAGGGGCGGATGATTTTTTTAGTTTTTTTTTTTAATCTAAGAATGTTCCAAAAAGGATAAACCTCGAGAAACCTCAAAAACTATATTTCTTCCAAGGGCTTTTTAAATGGATTTTTTGTCATTTATGTATGTTTTGGGACCTCTTTAGTCCAAATCTGTTGCAATCTCAGACGTACGAGCTCTCTTTCAAAAGTTAGTAGTTTTCCGTATTTTGGAACCGACAAAATTTATATGTTTGAATTTAAAAGCTCACAACTCAAAAACTAAGACAAATATTGTAATTCGGTTTTGGGAGTCCAATTACTCATAATTTCCTTACCTGTCTTCCAAAGAGTAAAGCTGTAGAGGAACGGATGATTTTTTTACGTTTTTTTAAATTTAAGAATGTCCCCAAAAGACAAATCTCGAGAAACCTCAAAAACCATATTTCTTCCAAGAGCTTTTTAAATGGATTTTTTGTTACTTTTGTATGGTTTGGGACCTCTTTAGTCTAAATCTATTGCAATCTCAAACGTACGAGCTCTATTTCAAAAGTTATCAGTTTCCCGTATCTTGGAAACGAAGAAATTTATATGTTTGAATTTAAAAGCTCACAACTCAAAAACCAAGACAAATATTGTAATTTGGTTTTGGGAGTCCCATTTAGTCATAATTTCCTTACCTGTCTTCCAAACAGTAAAGCTGTAGAGGAGCGGATGATTTTTTTAGTTTTTTTTTTTTAATCTAAGAATGTTCCAAAAAGGATAAACCTCGAGAAACCTCAAAAACTATATTTCTTCCAAGGGCCTTTTAAATGGATTTTTTGTCATTTCTGTATGTTTTGGGACCTCTTTAGTCCAAATCTGTTGCAATCTCAGACGTACGAGCTCTCTTTCAAAAGTTAGTAGTTTTCCGTATTTTGGAACCGACAAAATTTATATGTTTGAATTTAAAAGCTCACAACTCAAAAACCAAGACAAATATTGTAATTTGGTTTTGGGAGTCCCATTTAGTCATAATTTCCTTACCTGTCTTCCAAACAGTAAAGCTGTAGAGGGACGGATGATTTTTTTACGTTTTGTTAAATCTAGGAATGTTGCAAAATTATAAAGCTCAAAAAACTTCGAAAACTAGATTTCTTCCAAGAGCTTTATAAATGGATTTTTTGTCATTTCTGTATGATTTGGGACCTCTTTAGTCTAAATCTGTTAAAATCCGAGATGTACGAGCTCTTTCAAAAGTTAGCAGTTTGCCGCATCTTGGAGCAGACAAAATTTATAGATTTAAATTTAAAAGCTCACAAGTCAAAAACCAATACAAACATTGTAATTCGGTTTTGGGCGTTCCATTTAGTCATAATTTCCTTACCTGTCTTCCAAACAGTAAAGCTGTAGAGGGACGGATGATTTTTTTACGTTTATCTCAATCTAGGAATTTTCGAAAAAAGATAAAGCTTGAGAAACCTCAAAAACTATATTACTTCCAAGAGCTTTTTAAACGGATTTTTTGTCATTTCTCTATGTTTTGGGACTTCTTTAGTCCAAATCTGTTGCAATCTCAGACGTACGAGCTCTCTTGCAAAAGTTAGCAGTATCCCGTATCTTGGAACCGACGAAATTTATATGTTTGAATTTAAAAGCTCACAACTCAAAAACCAAGACAAATATTGTAATTTGGTTTTGGGAGTCCCATTTAGTCATAATTTCCTTACCTGTCTTCCAAACAGTAAAGCTGTAGAGGAGCGGATGATTTTTTTACGTTTTGTTAAATCTAGGAATGTTGAAAATTATAAAGCTCAAAAAACTTCGAAAACTATATTTCTTCCAAGAGCTTTATAAATGGATTTTTTGTCATTTCTGTATGGTTTGAGACCTCTTTAGTCTAAATCTGTTCCAATCTCAGACGTACGAGCTCTCTTTCAAAAGTTAGCAATTTCTCGTATCTTGGAACCGAAGAAATTTATATGTTTGAATTTAAAAGCTCACAATTCAAAAACCAAGACAAATATTGTAATTCGGTTTTTGGAGTCCCAATTAGTCATAATTTCCTTACATGTATTCCAAACAGTAAAGCTTTAAAGAGACGGATGATTTTTTTTACGTTTTTTAAATCTAGGAATTTTCCAAAAAAGATAAAGCTAGAGAAACTTCAAAAACTATATTTCTTAAAAAGCTTTTTAAATGGATTTTTTGTCATTTCTGTATGGTTTGGGACTTCTCTAGTCTAAATCGGTTGCAATCTCAGACGTACGAGCTCTCTTTTAACAGTTTCCCGTATTTTGGAAATGACGAAATTTATATGTTTGCATTTAAAAGCTCACAACTCAAAAACCAATACAAATATTGTAATTTGGTTTTGGGAGTTCCATTTAGTCATAATTTCCTTACCCGTCTTCCAAACAGTAAAGCTGTAGAGGGACGTATGATTTTTTTACGTTTTTTTTTAAATCTAGGAATGTTTCAAAAAAAGATAAAGCTCGAGAAACCTCAAAAATTATATTTCTTCCAAGAGCTTTTTAAATGGATTTTTTGTTATTTCTGTATGGTTTGGGACCTCTTTAGTCTAAATCTGACGCAATCTCAGACGTGGGAGCTCTATTTCAAAAGTTAGCAGTTTCCCGTATTTTGGAACCGACGAAATTTATATGTTTGAATTTAAAAGCTCACGACTCAAAAACCAAGACAAATATTGTAATTCGGTTTTGGGAGTCCCATTTAGTCATAACCTTCTTATCTGTCTTCCAAACAGTAAAGCTGTAGAGGGACGGATGATTTTTTTACGTTTTTTTTTTTTTAAATCTAGGAATGTTTCAAAAATGATAAAGCTCGAGAAACCACGAAAATTATATTTCTTCCAAGAGCTTTTTAAATGAATTTTTTGTTATTTCTGTATGGTTTGGAACCTCTTTAGTCTAGATTTGTTGCAATCTCAGACGTACGAGCTCTCTTTCAAAAGTAAGCAGTTTCCCGTATCTTGGAAACGAAGACATTTATATGTTTGAATTTAAAAGCTCATAACTCAAAAACCAAGACGAATATGGTAATTCGGTTTTGGGTGTTAATATTAGTCATAATTTCCTTAACTGTCTTCCAAACAGTAAAGCTGTAGAGAGACGGATGCATTCTTTACGATTTTTGAAAGCCACGAATGTTCCAAAATGATAAAGCTCAAAAAACCTCGAAAACTATATTTCTTCCAAAACCTTGCTAAATGGATTTTTTGTTATTTTTGTATGGTTTGGAATCTCTTTCGTCTAAACCTGTTGCAATCTCAGACGTACGAGCTCTCTTTCAAATGTTAGCAGTTTCCCGTTTCTTGGAACCGAAGAAATTTACATGTTTGAATTTAAAAGCTCACAATTCATAAAACCAAGACAAATTTTGTAATTCGGTTTTGGAAGTCCATTTATTTATAATTTCCTTACCTGTCTTCCAAACAGTGAAGAGGGACGGATTATTTTTTACGTTTTTTTTTTAAAGCTAGATATATTCCAAAAAGATAAGGCTCAAGAAACCTCAGAAACTATATATTTCTCCGAAGAACTTTTTAAATCGATTTTTTGTAATTTTTGTACGTTCTGGGACCTCTTTAGTCCAAATCTGTTGCAATCTCAGACGTACGAGCTCTATTTCAAAAGTTAGCAGTTTCCGATATCTTCGAAATGACGAAATTTATACGTTTGAATTTAAAAGCTCACAACTCAAAAACTAACACAAATATTGTAATTCGGTTTTGGGAGTCCCATTTAACCATAATTTCCTTACCTGTTTTCCAAACAGTGAAGATGAAGAGGGACGGATGACTTTTTTACGTTTTTTTAAAGCTAGGAATGTTCCGAAAGGATAAAGCTCGATAAACCTCAAAAACTATGTTTCTTCCAAGAGCTTTTTAAATGGATTTTTTGTCATTTCTGTTTGGTTTGGGACCTCTTTAGTCTAAATCTGTTGCAATCTCAAACGTACGAGCTCTATTTCAAAAGTTAGCAGTTTCCCCTATCTGGAAATGGAAATGACGAAATTTGTATGTTTGAATTTAAAAGCTCACAAATCAAAAACTAAGACAAATATTGTAATTCGGTTTTGGTAGTCCCATTTAGTCATAATTTCCTTACCTGTTTCCCAAACAGTGAAGATGTAGAGGGAGGGATGATTTTTTTGCTTTTTTTTTAAATGTAGGAATGTCCCAAAAGATAAAGCTCGAGTTTTTTTTGTCAAACAAATTTTTTTTAAATTTCTTTCGACAGCAAGATGAGGTTCTCATCGCTCCACACGTGGGTATTAGGAGCATTGTCGACACCATCTCCTACTTCATCAGTGCTCAAAACAGTAGTTAGAAAAAAAAATTGTGGGTGGCTTGGTTTTAACCATTCACGAAATTACACTCTGCGAGGAAAGTCTTCAGGTTTTAATGCTTGCATTCTTTTTTCACGTGGTAATGATGTAACCCTTTGTCATGGATAATTCGCCAAGCCATGGTTTGTGAAACTCCAAATTGTGCAGCTAATCGTCTGGAGCTAGTACCTGGATCCAGAACCTCCTCTTCAATTCCTAAACTGCGAACACTTTTTGTGAAGCCGATATTCCTCATGTTCATTTGAAAAGAATCATGGGCTCGAGCCGCAAGAGCGTTATCACGGGTAGGTCATAATCATATCGGTTATGTCACTATTTGAATATTGAGACATTTAGTGCACTGTCAAGAAGTCAAAATAAAACTGAAGTCGGCCGTTCACCGCACTCAATGCAGCAAAATAGTCCTTTAGGTATGGTTTACGCCAAGAGATAAGTCTCAATAAGTCTTCGCATAAATTCTAAAGCCATCTATCTTCTTTTTTGACAATTAGGGACATGTTAGGGACTATCACAGGTTTAATTATTTGCATAGTTTCATGAATCACACTGTGTATATAGATACATAATTATCTCTATATATAAATGCGAAATTGATTTCTCACTGATCACCGCACAGCCCAGACCGTTGAGTCTTGAAGCGTGGTAGGTACGTAGTCCTTAGGGCGTATAGGCGCACTAAGAAAGGATTTTTGAAAATTCCGTTTCTAAGAGGGTGAAAATGGGGTTAATTGGTCTCTCTAGGCTCCAACTAAGTTGAAAACGAAAAACGGTAGAGAAGTTAAAATTCGTACCCGAACTCGCTTTTGAAAATAACTCGACCCCTTTTTGACGATTTTCCAAAAAATATTCACAGACAGCGAAAAAGGGGGGGAAAGGGGAAAACGGTTTTTATAAAAAATTTCATAACTCGACAACTCAGCATGCTAAAAACGTGAAAATTGGGATTTAGACTCAGCTTTGAAAATAACTAGACCCGTGTTTGACAATTTTGCAAAAATTTCTTTACCGACCGAGAAAAAATTAGGGTTGGTTTACCCAAAATTCCTAAACTTGAAAATATTGTAGTATTGCTGTCGTGAGAATTGGGATCTAGATTCTCCTTTAAAAAATACCGGACCCGTGTTTGACGATTTTCCAAAAAAAATTTACCAACGGCGGGAAAAGTGGAGGGTGGATTTGGGGGTGCTTCTTCTCAAAATTCTTATAACTTGAAGGTCGAAAATGTTATAAGCATGAGAATTGGCACCCGGACTCTCCTTTAAAATTAATTAGACTCAGCTTTGAAAATAACTAGACCCGTGTTTGACGATTTTGCAAAAATTTCTTTACCGACCGAGAAAAAATTTAGGGTGGTTTACTCAAAATTCCTATAACTTGAAAACTGACGGTATTGCTGTCGTGAAAATTGGGATCTAGATTCTCCTTTAAAAAATATCGGACCCGTGTTTGACGATTTTCCAAAAAAAAAATTTACTAACGGCGGGAAAAGGGGAGGGTGGATTTGGGGGTAATTTTTCTCAAAATTCTTATAACTTAAAGGTCGAAAATGTTACAAGCATGAGAATTGGCACTCGGACTCTCATCTTAAAATAACTAGACCCGTGTTTGACGATTTTGCAAAAAATTAATTACAAACCCCGAAAAGGGGGCGTAAATGGGAAGGGTAGCTTTCCTGAGAATTCTCATAACTGGAAAACAAATAGTGTTACATACGTGAAAATTGGGATCTAGATTCTCCTTTAAAAAAGACCGGATCCGTGTTTGACGATTTTGGAAAAAAAAAATACCAACGGCGAAAAAAGACGAGGATGAATTTGGGGGTAATTTTTCTCAAAATGCTTATAACTTGAAGGTGGGGAATGTTACAGGCATGAGAATTGGCACTGGGACTCTCATCTTAAAATAACTAGACCCGTGTTTGACGATTTTGCAAAAATTTAATTACAAGCCCCGAAAAAGGGGTGTAAATGGGGAGGGTAGTTTTCCCCAGAATTCTCATTACTCGAAAACAAACAGTGTTAGATACGTGAAATTTGAAAATAGATTCTCTTTTAAAAAAGACTGGAGCCGTGTTTGACGATTTTGGAAAAAAAATACCAACTGCAAAAAAAGGGGGAGGCTGGATTTGGGAACTTTTTTCTCAAAATTCTTATAACTTATTGAAGACCGACAATGCATTACAGGCATGAGAATTAGCACTTAGACTCTCTTTTAAAAATAACTAGAAAATATTTGGAAACCGCAAAAAAGGGCGTAAATAGGGAGGGTAGTACGGCCCGTGATTGACGAAGAAAAAAATACTTTTTGTAATTTTTTTATTAAAAACTGCTTTGAGCGGTTGTACCAATTCCAAATATAAGCGTCAGTAAAGCCGACCCCAACTTACGCGGGCAAAGCTGCGGGTAATTGCTAGTATAATATATTTTTGAAATAAACAGATACTAAAATGTTTACTTATTTAGCGCATGTATCTTCACCTTATTCTATAATCATAACCAACGAAGCTCTTCAAGAACACAACTTCATCAAATGAGCTTTCTGACCTAAGAACATTTGAGAATAATCTAATGTGCTCTAGCATGTTTAACAGGTTTAATAAAATCTCATCTTCGTATCAAATTACGGTACTTTCAGAATGCAAGAAGACATACGACACGAATTTAACTGGTGGTTAATTGGTATTACCGCTAATTGAACTAAATTACTATTGTCCAGAATTTCAGTTCTGAAATTAATTTGTCAATTCCCAAAAAGTTTCAAGTCAAAATTGAGATCTCACCGTTTTTTTGTTCATGGTCTCCAAGTGAATAATGACGACACTTGATAATTTTATCACCTGTTGTAAAAGATTCAATTTCAAAAGTGTCCGGCCGGGTCGGTCATCCCTAGATCCATGTTCTCATATCTAGGAAGTGGTGATAAAATAACAGTCGGTGGTATTGTTTTCAGATTGACGAGGGTCCGTTTCTACGTTGACACTTTCGTTAGAAACAAAGCCGAAGAACTATTAAAAAAGGATAAATCACCGGTGACGCCGTCCCTTTTCTCTGTCTGATCCTCCCCTAAAGCACCGGGGTTGAAAGTGGAGAACGTACACGAACTTTTGATTTGGCTAATAACGTCCGCTTTCTCACACGGACACGCTTCAGTCCTCGACTACGAGGGGTGGAAATCGGCTAAACCCCCGCTAAGAGGGCGGCACGTGCTTGTTCAACATCTTGCATTTGCACCTAGGGGGTAGTGGGTTACTGTACGGCGGAGCATGGGAAAGGAGGCCGGGAGGCGGATGGGGCAACCCGTAAATGATACCCCAAAATACCGCACAATAACAAACGTGCAGTTTTCAAAAAACATACAAAGAAATCTACCCTTTTTCACCGAAGTAGCCGTCAAACAAGAGGAACAATAACGAAAGTAACTGGCAAGAAGCATAATCAAATACAATACAAAGAAAAAGTCGGGAGAAAGGTCTCCAGAAAAAATATTAACAAAATTTCACATCACAACCAAACGCTATTATTTGATATTCTACAGAATCGAAGATTTTTTTAGCGATAAAAAATTTCACGTTGCATCAAGCGTGCAACCGTCTACCAACCTATATAGCAGCAGAGCCGAAGAAGTCCAGCAAAAATCTTGTTGTTAAAAAAACTTTTATTGTTGACAAATTCTTTTAAACACTCTGGTTTCATCACGTAGTTTGTGTTCTTAGCATCTTCGAATCACCCTGTACAATTGATAATCTATAAATGTAAATATAATTTGGGGAATGCCGGACTAATAATTTCTGTGGAACTAATTAATTATAAGTCAAATTACAATAATGTTCTTTAGTGTTTACAATAAACAGTTCCAGATAAGAATTTTGTAACGCTTCGAAACGATTGTCTTCTGGGCATGTCTCAATAATACGAAGCTGTGATTTAGCACCTACTAGGATGAAGGCAGTATTTTCCATTCTTCTGTACTCTGTAACCGAATCTGTATTCTATGAAAGAATCTAGTGCTGCAATAGAGTTGTGCCGAGCCCATCCCAAACCCTATAGATGGTATCGCCGCCTCTCGACATGAATGAACATCGGAAACCGATCCACTGCCAACACAACTTTTATCTGAAGAATTTTTATACCGACGTCGTCTCCGTCCTTTCCTCTCACGATTAATTACAAGCTTAACGTTTATGTTTAGGATCTTCGGATGACGGGTGGGAATCGCGTCCCGACCTGCACATCATCATCGCCTCCAATCTCTGTACCGAAAATGCGGTTTCCACGTACTGGTCCTATTAGGCTCACAATCGTTTTAATGCGCTACTGTTGTCGTTCGAATTTTTATGGTTCCGGTTCGGCTTTTTTATCTTCGTATGTGAATTTTGGTGTTCGCTCCGGTGAGATTTCGACGATTGTCGGAGAATCGGGTTATAATTTTTCCGAGTAACGAAGACATCAGTGACACTTTACGGTGCCGGTGGATTTTTTCTGATCAGACAAAAAACCGAGTTTTATGGCTACGTGCTCACATGTTTTTCCTAAGATGAACGATAAGTCTAATTTATTTATAGACGGTTTGTCGAAGTGAACGAGAGGAAGACACCGGAGAAATATGGGAGAGATCCGATATTTACTTTTCAAAATTGTTAGATGCTGATAGAGCTTCTTTATAGGTTTCGATTTTCACAGTTTCAGAAAAAGATTTTGAAAGCTTTAGGACTGGAACAAAAGTAAGACTCTCTTAATACAAAATTTTGCAATTTCGTATTATAATATTGTGATGCCGATCTCAAAATAATGTAGTTAGGCTTATATTTTCATGGCCCGTTGGCTTTCAAAACCTATTGAATTATATTCATTAGTGGCTCTTACAAAAATTTCAATACGTAAAGTCAATTGCCACATTCTTATCTTAACGGGCAAACATCGTGTTTCTTATAGCATATCGATATCGATGCATAACCAAGTGCAACAAGTTACATTGCATGCAAATGGCGCCAATAAGCATCACTTACGTTTGAACGCACCTGTCACGATCTACTACATGAATAATCATCAAGCTGCTCATAAAACTAGTCAAAAACAAGAACAAAAACTCGGGCGGCGTGTTTACCAACACCACTAAATTATCAAATTGATAATTGATGAGGTGGAACCCGATATTCTACTCAAGTGTACTCTTCCGCGCTCTGTATTGAATTTTTCAGATGACACTAATTCTAGCGGATTTTTTCGGCAAGAACCCATTTTCTTGTCAGAGCTTTTGTTTCGCTTTCGTTCTTTATTTTTGTCTTTGCAGTTTTGAATTGTTAACCTTGACTGGCATATTTGTGATTAGTAGTCAGTGAAAAATTCTTCTTCCAGGCCAATTATTGCAAACACTCATCCACACCAGTGTGAGAACGCCAAGACAACCAAAGAAATAATAATCGTTCCGCGTCAACGGTGAGAAAAGTACGTATTATATTTGAAGAATCGCGCAGTCATCGTGACGGGCGTCCTCGGGTGTCCTTTGGACAGGACCGTGCTCAGGCTTAGCAACCCCAAGTGGGCATCATTTTGGACCGTCTTGTGGCCTCTATATCCCAGTAAACACATGCATGTTGTTTTAACGTGGAAAAGCCGTGTATGTGGTTGATAACACGTTTATGGTTGAAAATATCACGCTATATTTTGGTAATAACTTTACAAATTACGACAATTCAACGTTAAAAAATTACGTTATTTTTAAATATTATATATGACTCAATAAAGACGTTTAATCAATATTGTTAATCAACGAAAGGTACATAATGTTAATAAAATATAACTTATTTTCCACGTGCAGTTCTTACGTTGGTTTCTCGTAAAAATTTTACATTAAATACACGTGTTTTTCCGGTGTCATATAGGCGTGTTTGTCGTCGTTTATTTTTCGTGAAATTCTTACATTAAGTACACGTGTTTTTCTAATCAAATAAAAAATAAAAATACCTAAGGAGTGAGAGACTTCCAGCAGAGTATAAAAAATCATCATCATGGTGTAGCACTATAGGTTTTTGGGTTTAAAAGGAGGTTTTTCAATTTACTTTCCTTATTTTTTTTATTATTGTATTTTACTTTACCTCAATTTACTTTTTTTATAAAAAATCATGTTAAAAAATATATATTTATTATTAAATCATAACTTAAATCAAATTATATGAAATAGAAAAGAACGAATGGCGGTGAAGTCTAAATTATTATTTTTGGACTATTATTTCTAGTTAAATTTTAACATTAAATACACGTGTTTTTCTAGTCATCTATACTACAAATAAAAACGCATTCGAGGCGTGTTTTGGCGCCGTTTACTTTTCGTGAAATTTTCACGTTAAATATACGTGTTTTTCTAGCCAAATAGACACTAGAAAGAACGTATTCCATATCATATTATTAGGCGTGTTTTGTGGTCAAGTTTATAAGTCACTAAGGGTTTTCAAAGATAAAAATGATGATTTTAAAATACATAATGTAAAATAATCCTACTTAATTTATATTTTTTATTTGAATTACGATTAAAATCAAATATAGAAGCATAGAAAGGAATTAATGTGGGTAAAATATAAGTAATTTTTGACGTTCAGTTCTGACATTAATTTCTCGTGAAATTTTTACAATAAATGTACGTGTTTATATAGTCATAATTATATAGTACATTTATGTACTACATTCCATTGGCGTCTCTTACAGATTCCATATGGGCGGTTTTTGCGCCAAGTTTAGAAGCCACTGTAAATTGTTTGTTGCAGGTTATAAAACATATTATGTACATTTTGTATTTGAATCACATTTTAAATAAAATAGAATGGTTATAGAATTTAAAAGTTGAAACAATAGAAATATTTAATAAGACTAGCATTTCTTTCATAATTTTTACGAAACATGGTAACAACTAAGTTAGCTCTTGTAAACATTTGGCACCCCGAATTTTACCCAAACAACCTTGAAAGTTTGACGTTCTCTCGTGGTTGAAATGTTTTAGGATCATCTCGCCCGCCTAGTTCGCAATAGAGATGAACAATCGCTCTTTGAGAATTCATATAATTATTCAAAAACAAAACAATTGTCTGGATCACTTTTAGTAGTAGATAACTACTTTTAATCAGTTTTCCGATTCACTCATCACCCTGATGATGCCAACACTGTTGGCGAAACGTGCGTCGTTATTTATAATAAAAATTGTTTTTGGTGTTTTAGGGAAAACTGATTAAAAGTAGTCTTATAATTATTATTAAATTAAAATTAAAAAATAAAATTGACATTCCCTATTCTATCATGGTGTTAATGTTATAAATAATTACAAAAGTTCTTTAACCCAACGACAAAGAAATAATTCAATGTAGGTAGCTATATTTACTTACGTGTAGATAGGTACTTACAAATATTAAGATCTTTAATTATTACGGTCAATCCACGAAATTAATAAATATTGGTAATGTCTGGTAATGTGAAACGCTGTGAAGTAAGTGAAGGTGTCAAAAGACCAGCGAAAAGATTAAAAATAAAACAACGAATCTCTTTTGAGAGTCGTGTCGCGAAGTTTGAGTGTGTCTTTGACCGGAGAAGAGTTTAGTGTTGGTCAGGGAATTAATAGTTTTTAAAAACGAAATTGAAAGCAGGTATAATTAAGGAACAATTTGAAACATACGTTGAGAAGTTTTACTGTTTAGGGGCTTGAATTTTGAGAAGAACGGATATTGGTTTATGATGGGGGCTGAAGGTTGAGGAACTGACGACGCGAGCGTAATTTTATTGTCGAAAATAAATAATAACCCAACGTATTATGGATCAGTACTATCATTGAATATCAATACTCTAGTTAGAGTAGTTAGAGTGTTGATATTCAATCGTACTATCAATGAAAATTTCTGCCTTATCGAATTTGTTTTGGCGGCAAACAAACATGCTGCTTCCAATACATTGAACTCGGCGAGCGGCATCACTTTTTATTGCGCCTTGCACCCCGAACGAAACGAAACCAAAGAACTCTTTCCAGATGTGCCATCTGTGCTTGGCCATTGCTTCGTTCGATTTTGTTCATTTTCATTTTTCGTCTGAGATCGTGCAGTTCGTTTCATTTTTGTTTGCCTTACCAAGTTTTGAGATTTGTGTAGCTTCCAAAAGTCCTAAAGCTAAGTAGTACAGTATCTTATTTCAAAGTAGTAACTAAATATACATTTTATATGCATATTACTAACCAGAATTTAAATTTATTCCGCAACTGTACCGATTTTATGACTTTCGTCAAAAGTGGTTCTCCATGTAAGACCTGGCCTTCTTACAAGGTTTTTAAGATTCATTTTAAGACAGGTATATACATATATGATATTATATTTATGATTTTTCTAATTAAATATATATTTCTTAACTTTTGAGCTTCTTTGGAGAGGGTTATGACACAGACGATAAAAAGGCCAACAACCTCATCAAGGAGATTGGGGAAACTGCAGAGGAAACTCATCAGTGGAAAGTCTCTCAAGAAAGCAAGTTTTTGGTGATGAGTCTCTTTTTGATGGTAAGCGGCGTCGAACTGTAAACCTTGGAGAGGATTTTTGTTGTACCCCGACGACGTCTTCTGGATCGACAATGTCAGCATTTTCTCCAGCTTCAACATATCCTGGTAAATTGTGTCATTTTATATCATTTACGACAATCATATACCTAGTAAGGATTTTTTTATTTTTGCAGTAGTTACTTATAGTTATTTCTTATAGATTTTTGAGGCAACTGTACTGCAAACATTGGCAAAACTGACCCAGCACGTCGAGGAACACACAATCCGAGTCATGAAAAAAATTATTTAATTTAATTAGGGGAATTAGCCCATAATAATATTATTTTAGTTGTTTTTTAATAATAATTATTATATTAAAATTTAAATATATCTATGTCGAACTCCACAAACTTTAATAACTGAAGGATTACTAATGGTACATGTTTCGGCAGAATGCTTCTGCCATCATCAGCCCTAATTTAACAAGAGATTAATGATACAATTGATGAATTACAAGAGGGGTTCTTACCTTAAAGAATATAAAAAATTATGACATTGACGTAATTTTGAATTAAATTTGACGTTTTCAAAGGGTTACATGATTTTTAAAAGATTTCGTAAAAACAACATTTTATAAATGTAAAAATTAAAAATGGATCAAAGAGAATCTGGTAAGTTTGTTTGAGTGAAAAATTAAAATAGTGAATTAATAATGGGATTATTGAAGTTATTCTGTTCATTTAAACAAGATCTGTTTTCCAGTTTCAAGGCTTTCCTTATTTCCAAAGTCTCGAGAAAATCTAATTTCCGGCCTTTATTGCATTTATGAATCAATTTGGAATTTGATGGTGAAAAACTATGTTTCGTTATTAATATATGATTGGCGAAAGAAGAAGGTGTTGATGGTGGAGGATCAAGATCTGTGTTGTTATAGATGTGCCTGAAATGTTCTTTAATACGGTCTGATATTTTGCGACCTGTCTGACCTATGTAGAATGACTCACAAGTAGAGCAGCTTAATTTGTATACACCTGATGATGATTTGTAATCTAATGGATCTTTATTTTTAATAAAAAATCTGGATAAGTTGTTATCTGTTTTAAATGAAACTTTAAAACCGTTTTTCTTAAGTATTTTAGAACATTTCTCTGAGACGACGCCAAAATATGTTAATGAATTTGAAAAGGAAATTGTTTCTGAAGGATTTTTAACCAAGTAGTGTGTGTACTTGAATTTGTTACAGTATCTATAGTATAATTTATTTATAGTTTTTAAAGAATATCCATTATTTGAAGCGATTTGTTTAATGTTATTAAGTTCTGTTTGAAAAGATGAATCTGATAGTGGTATAGAAAATAATCGGTGGAAAAAGGAATGAAAAGCTGCAAATTTATGGGAAACAGGGTGACAAGAGTCAAAAGGTATTACGCAATCTGTGATACTAGGTTTTCTATAAATGTCAAATTCAAAACTATTATTATTTCTAGTGATTAACAAGTCTAAAAAGGGGATTTGGGAATTGATTTCAATTTCAACGGTGAATTTAATGGATTGGTTTAAAGAATTTAAGTTGCTGAGTGCGTTATCAAGTTCAGAATCAGATCCTTTGAATAAAACAATTATGTCATCTACATATCTGTACCAAAAGAGAAAATGATCTTTAAAAGGTGAAGAAGTTAAAAACTGATCTTCCAAGTTATTCATGAATATTTCTGCTAAAAGAGGTGACAAATTAGAGCCCATTGCTAAGCCTGAGTCTTGTGAATAAAAATTATTATTAAATTGAAAGAAATTTTGATCTAGGACAGTCTCACAAAGTGAATGTAAATTTAGTGCATGTATGGTTGGCATATTAGAATTAAATAGTAGGTTTTTTAAAATTAATAAGCAAGATTTGGGTGGGATGCTGGGGAATAAATTAACTACGTCAAATGAAACAAGTCTAGTGTCTGATGGAATTTGGAAATTTCTAATTTTGGAGCAAAGAAAAAAAAAAAAAAAAAAAAAAAAAAAACAACATTTGTATTAGTAAAGCTGACAAGGGTAATTGTTTGGTAATACTTAACAAACAAGATTACTTAAACAAAGTAGAGAATTTCTTAAAATCTGGTGACTTTACAAAACTCAAAAAAGATCCTACTTCAAAATTTGTTTCCAACCTTAAATCTACGCTCAAAGACGTTTCAGAAACTATTAAATATTTTGACCCAAAAGCTTTCACACTAATACCCATGAATCCTTGCATACCTAGACTATACGGTCTACCTAAAATACATAAAACTCAACCTTTTCCCATTAGACCAGTAGTTTCGTTTGTTAATTCACCTGTATCAATACTTTCAAAATGGCTTAATACAATTCTTAGACAACATTTAGATTTTAATAACAAATTTGCAATAAAAAACTCAATAGATCTTTGCTCCAAAATTAGAAATTTCCAAATTCCATCAGACACTAGACTTGTTTCATTTGACGTAGTTAATTTATTCCCCAGCATCCCACCCAAATCTTGCTTATTAATTTTAAAAAACCTACTATTTAATTCTAATATGCCAACCATACATGCACTAAATTTACATTCACTTTGTGAGACTGTCCTAGATCAAAATTTCTTTCAATTTAATAATAATTTTTATTCACAAGACTCAGGCTTAGCAATGGGCTCTAATTTGTCACCTCTTTTAGCAGAAATATTCATGAATAACTTGGAAGATCAGTTTTTAACTTCTTCACCTTTTAAAGATCATTTTCTCTTTTGGTACAGATATGTAGATGACATAATTGTTTTATTCAAAGGATCTGATTCTGAACTTGATAACGCACTCAGCAACTTAAATTCTTTAAACCAATCCATTAAATTCACCGTTGAAATTGAAATCAATTCCCAAATCCCCTTTTTAGACTTGTTAATCACTAGAAATAATAATAGTTTTGAATTTGACATTTATAGAAAACCTAGTATCACAGATTGCGTAATACCTTTTGACTCTTGTCACCCTGTTTCCCATAAATTTGCAGCTTTTCATTCCTTTTTCCACCGATTATTTTCTATACCACTATCAGATTCATCTTTTCAAACAGAACTTAATAACATTAAACAAATCGCTTCAAATAATGGATATTCTTTAAAAACTATAAATAAATTATACTATAGATACTGTAACAAATTCAAGTACACACACTACTTGGTTAAAAATCCTTCAGAAACAATTTCCTTTTCAAATTCATTAACATATTTTGGCGTCGTCTCAGAGAAATGTTCTAAAATACTTAAGAAAAACGGTTTTAAAGTTTCATTTAAAACAGATAACAACTTATCCAGATTTTTTATTAAAAATAAAGATCCATTAGATTACAAATCATCATCAGGTGTATACAAATTAAGCTGCTCTACTTGTGAGTCATTCTACATAGGTCAGACAGGTCGCAAAATATCAGACCGTATTAAAGAACATTTCAGGCACATCTATAACAACACAGATCTTGATCCTCCACCATCAACACCTTCTTCTTTCGCCAATCATATATTAATAACGAAACATAGTTTTTCACCATCAAATTCCAAATTGATTCATAAATGCAATAAAGGCCGGAAATTAGATTTTCTCGAGACTTTGGAAATAAGGAAAGCCTTGAAACTGGAAAACAGATCTTGTTTAAATGAACAGAATAACTTCAATAATCCCATTATTAATTCACTATTTTAATTTTTCACTCAAACAAACTTACCAGATTCTCTTTGATCCATTTTTAATTTTTACATTTATAAAATGTTGTTTTTACGAAATCTTTTAAAAATCATGTAACCCTTTGAAAACGTCAAATTTAATTCAAAATTACGTCAATGTCATAATTTTTTATATTCTTTAAGGTAAGAACCCCTCTTGTAATTCATCAATTGTATCATTAATCTCTTGTTAAATTAGGGCTGATGATGGCAGAAGCATTCTGCCGAAACATGTACCATTAGTAATCCTTCAGTTATTAAAGTTTGTGGAGTTCGACATAGATATATTTAAATTTTAATTTAAATTTACTCCACTTGGATTTAAGGACATTCTTCTTGTTTATAATTATTATAGTTATATTTATAATATTAGTAGTACATAGTTGATATTATAGTTTTTAGTAATTATTTTCATATTTTCTATTCACCTCTCTACATTATAATAGATTTGAACTTTTGTAAAACTTTTTTTTTGTTTGTTTTATAATAAAATATGTCATGAAAATCAACACTTTTTTAATATATTTATTTCCTAAAATCACCTAAAATAGACGTATTTTATAATATCTTTAAAATACGTTTACAGAACGTTTTGTTGAGACATTGAAAATGACGTTTAATTCAGAAAATCAACACGTCTTTTCAACCTGGTAAAACACCTGAAAGAGATGTGTTTTATCAGACGTTTGTAACACGTCATTTTTACACGTCAAAAGTAACGTTGATTTCGGGGACATCGTAACGTCTATTCAACGGTTGGTAGGTACTCGTTTGTTTTACGGCTTTTTCACGTTGTTTTGTTTACGGAAAATCAGTACGTCTTAACAACGTGGTAAAATCACGTAAAAAAACGTGTTTTACTAGACGTTATAAACACGTCTTTTTTACGTTTTACTCACGTGGTTGTCTTTACGGGGATAAAAGAAATTGAAGTGTTGTTTTTAAGTGTTAAACAAAGAAAAATATCAATAATTAACTTTTTGTTCAAATTATTCGATGTAGCTTTTTTTGTAATTATTCTTAAAGTCGCTGAATTATTATTGATTCAGATTATTTTAATTTTTTTAAAATTAGTCAAATATTATTTTTACTCCGGGAGGTAGCGTTGTCATTTGATACGGACTGTAAATGATAACAACGATAATTTTCCCCTAATATGTATTTAAGAACTCTAAACGTCAGCTACTCCAGCAGCGGTGCAGCTAGAAGTGACAGCATGTGAAAGCTGTTAAAAAAAATTTGGTTTTAGTATATTGATGCCGCACAAAAATTCATGAGCTGGACTTTTATACTTTTAATATAATAAAGAAAATCGTCAGTCGTATTTTAACGAGGGTAAGAGCGCCAGTCAGCGTCATAAATAATGCTGCGCGCTCAGTGCATCTGAACGTTTCATAGTCACTTTGGCAAATTAACTGACGAGCTTTACACCCACACTCAGATGATGGTGATTTTTATTTTAGATAATATAACTGGACGGAACCATTAAAGAACCAAGTACACCATTCTCAACAACGAATATGCATAATACGAATTCATTTTCGGCCATAATACTAACGTTCACTATCAATAAATGATTTTTAGTACTTGTTTGGTTATTCACTCACTCCCTTGTCTCCATGTCTTAAGATCAGCTTACATTGTCGATATGGTCGTATATACATGATACTTATGAAGTATATAACTCATGTATACATGAATACACATGCTATCTTTGTGTTAGGGGAACGTCGGAGTTTCGGAGTTGCTAGAGCAGTGGAAAAGCAAAAACTTCGAAATTTACCCAAAATTTTCAAAATTCCATAACTTTTGGCCGGTTGAAGATAGATTAACATATTATGTTCACGAATCTTGAAGAAAATATAATTCTCAACAAATTTCGTAAAAAGTGAAGAAGCAATGAGTGAAAAGTTTGACGGAAAACCTGAGGTGCCACCAAGTTTCTCTAAAATAGCTCACTTTTAAGAGGGTTCTCCAGTGGCAGGTACATTTCTGCCGGTCGAAGCACATTTTCTCGCAATATCTTTTTTTTAATTTACAAATTGCAAAAAATGGCTCTGTATCTGCAAAGATCTATATTTTATCAACACGCCCACAAAATTTCAACAAAAAATCTTCCAAAACAAAAAAGTTACATTCAATGCCGCACATTTCTGTACATTTTTGCGCGCCGTTGAATATAACTTTTTTATTTTTGAAGATTTTTCGTTGAAATTTTGTGGGCGTGTTCATAAAATATAGATCTTTGCAGCTACAGAGCCATTTTTTGCAATTTGTAAATTAAAAAAAAGATATTGCGAGAAAATGTGCTTCGACCGGCAGAAATGTACCTGCCACTGGAGAACCCTCTTAAGAGGAATCCCTACCCCGGTGCTGCGAGTTGGTTGGAATTACCCTTAAAATTTACCGTAAATACTAAGGAAAGTTCATGTTTTTGACACCAAATGAAAGAAAAATTGACAATCTACACATGTATAGTAATACTTTTTTGAAATTTTACTTATAAGATGCTCTAATAAATGGCGGAAATATATCAATATTACACATTTTGTCCATTTTTTTTTTGGCATAACGAAAACTAAATTAAAAATTTTAACACTAGAGATGGGTACATATGGGTTCTTTCTATCATCTGGAAAAATCTTACATCGTTTCGTTAAGATATAGACATTATTTTAAGGCAAATTTGAAACCCTTACGTACATAATTTTAACGAATTTTCTACATTGTGAAATGCTGCCGCCTAGCGCCGAAAGATGGAGTACTCAAAACTCCTCCCATCGAACCTTTAAGGGACACTCCAGTACTCAAGTAGACGAAATTTGGGCTGAATCTCTCAACGAAACGGAAAAAGTGTAGCGATTTGAGAGAATACAATCGGTAGGTTTATACACGCTTAAATTGTAAAGGTGGCTATCATGAATCCTTTATACTTATAATATTTTTTTTAAAGATTTCGAAAAGCAGACTTGCCTTTTTTCACGAAAACATCTACACTACAGAATAATTCCGAAACCTGCAATAAAGTAAGTTGTTCTGCATCATCTTATAGTTTGAAGATAGTAAATCCGACACAGCTGAGTAAATTTTTTTAAGAGACGGTAGTAATATTAAATTGTGTAATTTAAAAAATTAAAACAAGAGATAGCAAGAATGTGAATAGTAATAAAAAAATGAAAAGATTTACAACACCGATCTGTGCGAAGAAGTGATTCATCTATAATATGTACTACCATTTCAGTAACTTTAAATTTTTATTGATTTCCTCAATCTTCATAAACTATCGCGTTATATACTTTAGAAAAAACAAGGATATTTTTTGTAAATAAGCACAAGAGAATTCCGAAAGACAAAAAATTAAGAAAACAATGGAAGAGCAGAAATTAAACAAGGTTATTGAAGCACATACCAATGGACAAATAAGAGCAACAAATATACTAGAGGAACAATCACAAAAATATGTATGCTCAAAATTCCAAAGAAGAAAATACTGAAGAGGAAAAATCAAAGAAAATAAAAACAGATAAAAAAGCGTATTCTGATGGACAAATCAAGGATACTAAAGCAAACACAAAAGGACAAAAAATGATATAATAATACACTAGCTGACCCGGCGAACTCTGTACCGCCTCAGAATCAATAACACAGGGGCCCATAAAACCCCAGGGGGGGGCTCATATTAATGTTTTAATAGTTATTCTGCTATTCTGGGCGGAGACCAATCCAACAAATCAAAGATCATAAAAGCCGGTCTTGAGTTATAAACTCAAGGGAGCCTCCTGGTCCCATGTACCTGTTTGAATAGTTATACTGCTATTCGGGGGGGAGACAAATCCAACAAATCAAATATCATGAAACTCCTTATTGAGTTATAAACCCAAGGGTGCCCCCTGGGCCCCCATGTTCATGTTTTAATAGTTATTCTACTATTTGAGGCGGAGACAAATCCAACAAATCAAAGATTATAAAAATCGGTCACGCCTAAGGGGAGCCCCACAAAACCCAAGAGAGCCCCCATGTCCATGCTTTGATAGTTATTCTGTTTTTCGGAGCGGAGACAAATCCAACAAATCAAAGATCATAAAAATCGGCCCAGCCCAAGGGAGGCCCCTGGGTCCCCATATCCATGTGAAAAATACTTTACGACCTATTCTCATATCTGCCAAATATACAAAAAAAAAAAAATCATAAAAATCGGTCGCCCACAAACACCGTGACACGACATTTTTATATATTAGACTAGCAGTTACCCGCGGCTTTGCCCGCGTAAGTTGGGGTCGGCTTTACTGGCGCTTATATTTGGAATTGGTACAACCGCTAAAAGCAGTTTTTAATAAAAAAGTAACAAAAAGTAATTTTGTTTCGTCAATCACGGGCCCAGTCTTTTTAAAATGAGAATCTACATCCAAATTTTCACATATTATAATGCTATACTGTTTGTTTTGGAGTTAGGATAATTCTGGGGAAAACTACCCTCCCCATTTACGCCCATTTTTTTGCGGTTTCTAAATATTTTCTAGTTATTTTTAAAGGAGAGTTCAAGTGCTAATTCTCATGTCTATAACATTGTCAGTCTTCAAGTTATAAGAATTTTGAGAAAAAAACTTCCCAAATCCACCCTCCCCTTTTCTCGCCGCTGGTAATTTTTTTTTCAAAATCGTCAAACACTGGTCTAATCATTTTTAAACGAGAGTCCAAGTGCCAATTCTCATGTCTGTAACATTCTCGATCTTCAAGTTATGGGAATTTTGAGAAAAATAAAATTATTTCCAAATTCACCCTCCCCTTTTTTTGCTGTTGGTAATTTTTTTTGGAAATTCGTTAAACACGGGTCCGGTCTTTTTTAAAAGAGAATCTAGAACCCAATTTTCACGTATGTAACACTATTTGTTTTCCAGTTATGAGAATTCTTAGGAAAACTATCCTCCCGTTTCCCACCGTTGGTAATTTTTTTTTTTGGAAATTCGTCAAACACGGGTCCGGTATTTTTTAAAGGAGAATCTAGATCCCAATTTTCACGACAGCAATACAGTTTTCGAGTTATAGGAATTTCGGGTAAACCACCCCTAATTTTTTCTCGGTCGGTAAAGAAATTTTTGCAAAATCGTCAAACACGGGTCCAGTTATTTTCAAAGCTGAGTCTATATCCCAATTTTCACATTTTTAGCATAAATAATAATAATAAAATAGTGTGACGTTCATCTGTCATGTTCATTATTACATAACAGTGTTTAAAATTAATTTAAAATTCTGACAGTGTCTAACGATAAACGTTGTATTATACTCGTTCCTGTGTACTTTGGGGGCTTTCCAGCACTCGGGGCTTAAAAAAGCACTGGTTTCACTCGTGTTTTTTAAACCCTAATGCCGGAAAGCACCCAATTTATACAGGAACTCGTATAATAATAGTAGATTATATTATTATTAAGAGCATAAGTTACGCTTTGTGTGCTGAGCCTGGACTGTTGACTGGTTAAGTCCAGGCGAAACACATAAAGCGACTTATGCTCTGAATTATACTATTTTATCCGCAAACCTTGCTCAGAAGCCCCCTTGTTCCGGTCACCCCTTGGTCGAGGCCCCGCTTGGTCGGGAGCCCCCTTGGTCGTGAGCCTCCTTGATCGTGAGCCCCCTTGGTCGGGAGCCTCCTTGGTCAGGGCCCTTTGGTCGGGAGCCCTTGTAAATAAAACAAGGACGCCCCCAAGGGGGAGGCAGCTACTACGCTAGTCGTTTCATTTACACGCCTCCCCATTCACTACCTCGATAGTTTCACTTTCAATAAATTAGAAAACAATTTAGTAAGAATTTGAAAGAATTTATTATCTGATTAAGCACATAAAATAACACCTGTTGTCTACTTTATGAGCCTAATCAGATAAAGTGACACTTTTACCTTGTCAATGTTGTCACTTTTGTGACGTTTGCGGATAAATAACTATTTTTATTAGAAGAGAACAAAATGGTATTTTTATCAAGTTCCTATTTGTAAGATAATAGTCCATTTATTTTATTTAACTTTAACCCATTCATGCTCCCTTCCTTAGCGCCTGTTTGTCCAAATTTTAAAATTGCTTTAGGTGGCACTGCCGCTGGTTTTCTCGTTAGTTTCTCGCCCGAATTTTCTTGGAGTGTACACGACAGGCCAACGTATACCAGGATTTACGACGCTACGTCACAGCTCAAGCTCAGCCCACAGGTCTTACGGACTCTCCTAAAAATTATTCAAAGTGGACTGGTCCACCGAGGAGGGATTCCTCTTAAGTGCGATTTTCAGAAAACATTTGAAACAGAAAATTTTCGAGATGTAGACGAAAAACCGCAAAATCGTACCTTTAACCCCGCCCCCGCCGGCGGCGGCACCGCAATCGCTCGGGACTTTATTACACAATATTCAGGGGAAACACATGGGTTATTTTTTCTATTTGACGTATTTTGGCATAGATCGACTGGACTATAATATGTAACGCTCAAAATCACTGAGCGCGCAGCATTATTTATGACGCTGACTGACGCTCTTACCCCCGTTAAAAATACGACTGACAATTTTCTTTATTATATTAAGTATAAAAATCCAGCTGCATAAATTTCATAAGGTATAGAATGACTTTGAGAGGACATCCCGGACTATTACGCTCTTCTCAAAGCGTTGGGATGACACTTTTTGACTTTTGTACAGGTCTGGAAATATAATAATCGCATTTGGAATTTTTTAATTTAAGTGTCGTTCTGAAATTGTCAAACATTGGGTGTTATTCGATTTGGAAATTTCTTTTCTAGAATCAGATTACTTTAAAAACATTTAATTTAAGTGTTGCTCTACTTGCCTGTTTACATGTCAGAATACATTCTCTTTGGGGTGAAGGACATCCAGAGCATAACAAAATTCCGTCATTATGTAGCCTACCTTCGTCGAATCAAATATGAGAGAGCACCCAAGTTGTTGGCGGAGGTACAGCCGGTCGACACGGAGATCCATCAGGCTGTTCGGGGAGATTCGAAGATGCCTTCCAAAATAAAGTCTCTCCATAAAATTCCAACACACAAGGCCAGCGACTTAGTTGCAGCGGACGAATCTTTCGATAGGAACCTCCCGGGGTATATAGATATCTTGCTCCCAAACGAGATGGTCTATCGAGAGGCGACGAGGATTTCTTCTTCAGTTCACTTCGTGAACATCAGTTTGTGGTGGAATTCATCAAGGAGATGAAACCATTCACTTGGAATATCCAGCTCATCCTTGAATCTTTTTCCGGACCCATCATACGCTGAATACTGAGAAGCAGCACTGTCTGGATGGAGTTCGCAGTTTGACGATTGCAAGAAAAGCTTAGATGAAGAGCAGATAAAGGATAGTCGAGAACAACGAATCTCTCGAGGCTCTTCCAGCAGCCCAACTCTGTTCCAGAGAAATTGGCGGCAGTGAGAGATGACGAAAACTTTTGATGGGGAATATGAGGAGACGAAACCGTTCAGTGAAAACACTCAAGCCCTTGCACAATTTGAGAACTTCGAAATTCAAATTCCACCAATTCCACATTACACTTACAGAATCAGGCCGTTTGTTTTAACTTCGATACCTACAAAGTCGTCATAGAATATGACACCAACAACTACAACAACTACCACCACCACTCACAGCCCCTTCCTCGCCGAGAAGATATAGATATCCGTCGCCTAGCAGAAGCACGTCTTCAAGTGCCCCAATTGCTCCTGAGCCTCCACCGCGTCGCGTTTCCACGTCCACCTTCACATCGTCGGCTACTTGAACAAACGGCTCTTCAAGTGCTAGCATGGCCTGAAGTCTCTTTGGACCTACGGTTGTCAACTATGGGGTTGGGCCAAAAAGAGTATCTTCAAATCGCCGTTTTGAACTAAGTTTCTTCTGATGCTTCCGTTGTAGTTTTAGGCCGTCCAATTTGCGCCCCGTTTCTCAGTCTAGTATAATCTATAATAATTGCCATTTTGCATTCGGCTCAAATTTTTTGCTTGATTGAAAATTTGTCGGTTTGACGAATAGATAAAACATGGTCAGAGTTTACTAATCACTTTATTAAATGGATTCAAAGGCAAACTCAAACAGCTAATATATTAAAGTATATGCTCCCGGCAAGAAAGAACTCACACAGGCAGTGGGCATAGTGCAGCAGTACACAGATGTTAATGGCATCTCAAAAGAGGACTACACTGGAAAGACTTACAAGTACTTGGGTGTGAAGCAAAACCACATTCAAGCGGTACATAAAGTAGAAGAGTCTAAAAATGTACTCCGACGGATTTGGTCTTCGGAACTGTCGGGGATAACAAGATTTTTTGCCAAAATATATAGATCATAGAAAACATTGGCTTATCCAAAAGGCATATCTTTGCCTTTTTGAAATGATCTTGGTCTATCGCAGCTACGTGGAGGTGCCGAATGTAAGCTATTATTATTGTACACTATTAGGCCATTGGTTAAACGTGGTTATGTTGGACCAGTCCTAAAAGCAGCTGATGGGTGGCATCAAGGCTTTTCAAAATCATTCCCGCCTTCCGAAAGCTGGCTTTGCTGAAGCTATTCTGGGTATACGTAGTTACTCACCCCAAGGTTTTGAGGAGTGTTTATGGTGTGCGATACAAGTGAAGATCGGAACCACGAGGATCTCGTTCTGGTAACTTAAAAAAAAAAACACAACAACTTCGTTGTTATTGAAGTCATAATGCAATATCAAGGTCGTCCCCCTCAATTGAATTTGACCAACTCGACTATAGCATCTCGTAGAATATATAACATGAAGCTCTAAAACGTATTCTGTTGTTTAATAAAGCTGTTTTGTGAGATAACAGAGCGTATCAAAAATCACAATTTTGGCTAGCATTTTCAAACGCTGTACATTTACCGCCTCTTGTGACGTCAATTCGGGGGGAGGATTCTCATTGGTTCGTGTGTTTTTTATTAATCCGCGCATGTAGTAATTTTCAATTTTGTCTGGTGAATTTTGTCCCGTGTTGACGTGTTGGCGCGCGTTTCAAATAAGACAAATGTTTAGGATTTTTTTTACCTAGTAAACCCGTGATTTCGAATAATCAAAAAATTAGAGGTATAATTTTTTTTCGTCTAGTTTCTAGAAAAGCTGTTTTCCAAAATTGTGGGACGATCCCATTCTACACCTGTGCTGATGGTGGGCAGAAAATATTCGATTAGTCAAACTACCAGGACCTCTTCCACAATGTCCACTGTGCTAGATGCCATCATTTTTCAGTTGCTGCGAACACATATAATTTTTTTAAATTTATTTTTAGAACTTACTTATGTCAAAATTAAACTGTCGTAAATTATATCAAGTTGAGAAAGGATTAATTAAGGTACATACACCCAATAAGGCTTCCAATGAGGACCACGTGTGAAAACTTTTGCCATTCTCAAAACTACTTTGAATTTCGCGCGCAATATCATAAGCTATCCATAGATAAAATACTATCGTGCCATCTTGCTGAGCGCCGTCGGTTTGGCAGCAGCCTTAGTATGTGTCAGATGGAGAGAGCGTGTTTATAAAATTGATGTGCCTTCTGTTGTTTCTTTTCGTGGAAGAAATAGTGTTTTGGTGGTTGTTTTAAGATAAATATTAACTTTAACAATCCAAGAAAAAACTATAGAGGCAATTATTTTGCTTTATTAACGATTTTTTCCTTTAAAATGACTGTTCGGGTTTGTTCCGAGTCAAGACTAAACAATTAAAAAATTTACCTTTAATACTCCTAATATGGTCCATCTTAAGTGTTGACTGTTACAAAAAATTAATGATAGATACAATTGATGAATTACAGCGGAGTTCTTACCTTAAAGAATGTTAAATTATGATGTTATTGACGTTTTCTAGTTCCAAAGTCTTAAGAAAATCTAATTTCCTTCTTTTCTTGCATTTGTGAATCAGTTTGGAATTGGATGGTGAAAAACTATGTTTCCTCGTTAGTATAAAATTGGCAAACTTAGAAGATGTTGATGGAGGAGGGTCAAGATCTGTGTTGTTATAGGTCTGTTTGAAATGTTCTGTCTGACCTATGTAGAATGACTCGCAAGAAGAGCAGTTCAATTTGTATACACCGGATGACGTTTTGGAATCTAATGGATCTTTATTCTTAATAAACAATTTGGATAAGTTGTTATCTGTTTTAAATGAAACAGTGAAACCATATTTTTAAACATTTCTCTGAGACTTCTTCAAAGTATGTTAATTAATTTAAAAAGGAAATTGTTTCGGAAGGATTTCTAACTAAATGGTGTACTAAACTCTTGGACTTCTTGACGTCATCCTTTTTCAAACATTTTTTTTTATATAATATACATAATAATATACAACAATATAATAACATAATAAATTAAACACATTTGGCATCTCAAATAACAGAAGGAGATGAACCGAATTAATTCATAAATTATTGTTGAATAAAGATCTAACAGAAACTTTCTACATTCGTAGCTAAATTACATAACCTTGACTGGTATTTACGTCAAGACATTAATACTTACTGTACACAAGCAGTTCTTATGACGGACGTCAAAACTTTATCAGCATAATAATTATGTCTGAAAGGTTCAGAATCTCATTGTACATTAGTCGCATAAATGTTTTATTTACTGTAAACTCTTTATCGTTAATTTGATGGAATTTGCATGTATGTATTTGATTAAGCTGTCGCATTTATTTATGGTCAGCATCCGTTGACTTAATTTTCAGGCAAAAGTAAAAGACATTAATATTTGTTTTTCTTTCAACAATTTTGGAATAGTTAAAGGGCCCAGATGGCGGGCTAGTGCCGGACCTGATTAACGGTAGCTCTCTATCGGAGGTCGAGACTCCTTCCACCCATCCCGTTAATGCCAACCTATAACTACTGTCAGATAACCATCGACCATCACAACTTGGAGTTTTTGCTCAATTATTCCAACACACCAATTCGAGACTGTTATTTTTTAAATGCGCCACATTGGAAGATAACATCGTCTGTGGACGTAATAAGACCAAATTACACACAAATCGGCCGGATCCGGATTCGCTTCAGAAAAGGGCTCGGACTTCGAGGATTATTATGATGATTGCTGTGCTGACATAGCACCTGGACGCAAAGTCGACTTATGTTTTATTTCTTCTTGGATCTTTAAAAGATTGGAAGGAAGCTTTAATGTTCAAAACGTTACAAATCACTATTTATTATCGACGGACAGATTTTTATTTGTTGATAATTCCATAATAAAATCAACAATCTGTGGCACTTTAACAGACCATATATTTTAAAAACTGTTTCCGTCCGCACACATGCGTGCGTTGACAAAAAAGTAGAAATTAGTTCCTTTCCACATTCACATTTCACAAAAACAAAAGGCTTTTCATTATAAATTGCTAATAAATCCTGTGTTTTTATCGCCACCGCCGTTCGGTCTCATTAGATACATTTCTGAGTTAAGATGATCGAATTTTTGATTTATTGGCACAAATATTATCATGTACTGTATTTTGCTTTTTCTGCTCACAACCATTAGTATGAGTTCATAGGAATTGTGCTTTTGTGTTTTTATATCCTGTTAATATGTACTCTGATCTTTATGTAAAAGAACCCATATGCTAACACTCCTGCATAAGGAAAACATTATAAAAGAATTTATTCATAATTGTGTTGTTATTTTGAATTTTAATATTAACAAAAAGAATGAAACAGGATGCAGACAGATTTCTGCATTGAGTAGGTTTAATTATATTTCAAATTGGCAATGCATCGCTTCGATAAAATAAGAAAACAAAAACGAAAAACACAAAAATAACATAAATTAACTAAAAAGTAAAAAATTAAAATTTTCAATTTCATACTTATTTTTTGGTCCTCTTAATGTAATTAAAAAATTATTGTTTATTATCTGGTTTATCAATTTCAAATCAAAGTCGGTTTGAATCATATCATCAAAAAAAAATGAGGTTACGAATTAAAAAAACTGCCTTCATATCTCAAAATTGACAACCAAAATATTTTTACTGACATATGCACAATGTGCCGATTATTTCGCCAAACAACTTTTGCCTTGAAAAATTTTCGATAAAATGAACGGTTATACGGCCGCAGAACCATTATGAAATATGTAAGTAGGTAAAAATTTGCTACAAAACAAATCTAAATTATTAAAAAGCACATAGAGGTATTTAAAAATAATAAATGTATTGGTAAAGTAAATAGGAATGATCTACTGAAAGATTTAGAATTGATCGAAAATGTCTTTAAAAATTGTATATTTAATTACATGTTGATTAAAGGCATTAAAATGCCACCAAAAATTTACAAGCAAAAAAATCAAATGTCAAACCAAAATTTGTCAGCGAAAAATGAAATTTGCCACCAAAAGTTGCCAGCAAAAAAATGAAATTTGACACCAGACTCTCAGTAAAAGTACAAATTTGGCAGAAGAAACTCTTAGCAAAAATGAAATTGGACACCAAAAGTTGTCATACAATATCCCAAGAGTCAAAAATTTTCCCGACCTGTCTGGCACGCTTGGGCAGTTTTCGGTGCAACAAACACGCGTGCAGACAGGGAGGGAAAATTTTCGACAATATGCTTTACCGAGGGATATTTGTTCAGACAATCGCTCGAACAACATTAACAAAAAATTGAAACGTCAAGATTTCATAGATCATATCATGAGTTGGTTGTCATGCTGGTTGACAATTTCCCTAGGGAGATTTTCGCTGGCGGGAAATTTTCGCGAAATTCAAATTCGATTGGTCGATTTAAAAAAAAAAAAAACTTACGTTAGATTGGTCCGACATATCAGTTTGACAGGTGATTGCGGTTCTCAGCAAAAAATTAAATTTGACATCAAAAAATTGAATTAGACAAAAAAAATGCATTTTTCATCAAAAATTCACGAAAAAAAAAACGAATTGTTACACCAAAAAAGTCAGCAAAAAAATTAAATTTGACACCAAACATTGTCAGCAAAAATGAAAGTGGACACCAAACTTGACGGCAAAAGTTGAAATTTGCCACCAAAAATTGTCAGCAAAAAATTAAATTTTAAACTAAAAATTTGAAATTTGAAACCAAAAAATTAAATTTGACGCCAAAAGTTGCCAGCAAAAACAGGAAAATAAAAAGAAATAACCAAAAATTCTCTACAAAAAATGAAATTTGACACCAAAATTGTCAGCAAAACTTGAAATTTGACGCCAAAAATTGTTAGAAAAAAATAAAATTTGCCACTAAAGATTGTCGACTTGAAAATGAAATTTTCTACCAAAAATTGTCAGAGAAAATGAAATTTAGCACCAAAAATTGCCGAGCAAAAAAATAGATTTCACACAAAGATTACAGTTAGCAAAAACAAAAATTTGTCACCAAAAATTGTTAGCAAAAAGTGAAATTTGACACCAAAATTTGCAGAGAAAAAAATGGAAAGTAACCAAAAATTGTTAGCAAAAAAAATTAAATTTGACATCAAAAAATTAAATTATACACCAAAAATTGACAGCAAAAAATGCATTTTTCATCAAAAATTCACGAAAAAAAAACGAATTGTTACACCAAAAAAGTCAGTAAAAAAATTAAATTTGACACCAAACATTGTCAGCAAAAATGAAATTGGACACCAAACTTGACGGCAAAATTTGAAATTTGACGCCAAAAATAGTTAGAAAAAAATTAAATTTGCCACCAAAAATTGTCAGAAAAAATGGAATTTGCCACTAAAGATTGTCGACTAGAAAATGAAATTTTCCACCAAAAATTGTCAGAGAAAATGAAATTTAGCACCAAAAATTGCCGAGCAAAAAAATAGATTTCACACCAAAAATTAAATTAAATGAAATTTGAGACAACAAAGATTACAGTTAGCAAAAACAAAAATTTGTCACCAAAAATTGTCAGCAAAAAGTGAAATTTGACACCAAAATTTGCAGAGAAAAAAATGGAAAGTAACCAAAAATTGTTAGCAAAATAAATTAAATTTTACATCAAAAAATTAATTTAGACAGCAAAAAATGCATTTTTCATCAAAATTTTACGAAAAAAAAAAAAAAACGAACTGTTACACCAAAAAAGTCAGCAAAAAAAATAAATTTGACACCAAACATTGTCAGCAAAAATGAAATTGGACACCAAACTTGACGGCAAAAGTTGAAATTTGCCACCAAAAATTGTCAGCAAAAAATTAAATTTGAAACTAAAAATTTGAAATGTGTAACCAAAAACTAAATTTGACGCCAAAAGTTGCCAGCAAAAACAGGACATTAAAAAAAAAATACCAAAAATTCTCTACAAAAAATGAAATTTGACACCAAAATTGTCAGCAAAACTTGAAATTTGACGCCAAAAATTGTTAGAAAAAAATAAAATTTGCCACTAAAGATTGTCGACTTGAAAATGAAATTTTCTACCAAAAATTGTCAGAGAAAATGAAATTTAGCACCAAAAATTGCCGAGCAAAAAAATAGATTTCACACCAAAAATTAAATTAAATGAAATTTGAGACAACAAAGATTACAGTTAGCAAAAACAAAAATTTGTCACCAAAAATTGTTAGCAAAAAGTGAAATTTGACACCAAAATTTGCAGAGAAAAAAATGGAAAGTAACCAAAAATTGTTAGCAAAAAAAATTAAATTTGACATCAAAAAATTAAATTATACACCAAAAATTGACAGCAAAAAATGCATTTTTCATCAAAAATTCACGAAAAAAAAACGAATTGTTACACCAAAAAAGTCAGTAAAAAAATTAAATTTGACACCAAACATTGTCAGCAAAAATGAAATTGGACACCAAACTTGACGGCAAAATTTGAAATTTGACGCCAAAAATAGTTAGAAAAAAATTAAATTTGCCACCAAAAATTGTCAGAAAAAATGGAATTTGCCACAAAAGATTGTCGACTAGAAAATGAAATTTTCCACCAAAAATTGTCAGAGAAAATGAAATTTAGCACCAAAAATTGCCGAGCAAAAAAATAGATTTCACACCAAAAATTAAATTAAATGAAATTTAAAAATTTGCTACACAACAAATCTAAATTATTAAAAAGCACATAGAGGTATTTAATAATAATAAATGTATTGGTAAAGTAAATAGGAATGATCTACTGAAAGATTTTGAATTGATGCCACCAAAAATTTACAAGCAAAAAATGAAATGTCACCAAAATTTGTCAGCGAAAAATGAAATTTGCCACCAAAAGTTGCCGAGATAAAAATGAAATATTACACCAAAAAATTTCAGCAAAAAAAATAAAATTTGACACCAGACTGTCAGCAAAAATTAACCTGTACACCAAAATTGTCAGCAAAACTACAAATTTGCCATCAGAAACTCTTAGCAAAAATGAAGCTGAACACAAAAAACTGTCAAAAATTTGTAGAGAAAAAAATGGAAACTAACCAAAAATTGTCAGCAAAAAAAAATTAAATTTGACATAAAAAAATTAAATTAGACACCAAAAATTCTCAGAAAAAAATGCATTTTTCATCAAAAATTGACGAAAAAAAAAAAACGAATTGTTACACCAAACATTGTCAGCAAAAATGAAATTGGACACCAAACTTGACGGCAAAAGTTGAAATTTGCCACCAAAAATTGTCAGCAAAAAATTAAATTTGAAACTAAAAATTTGAAATTTGTAACCAAAAACTAAATTTGACGCCAAAAGTTGCCAGCAAAAACAGGACATTAAAAAAAATACCAAAAATTCTCTACAAAAAATGAAATTTGACACCAAAATTGTCAACAAAACTTGAAATTTGACGCCAAAAATTGTTAGAAAAAAATAAAATTTGCCACTAAAGATTGTCGACTAGAAAATGAAATTTTCTACCAAAAATTGTCAGAGAAAATGAAATTTAGCACCAAAAATTGCCGAGCAAAAAAATAGATTTCACACCAAAAATTAAATTAAATGAAATTTGAGACAACAAAGATTACAGTTAGCAAAAACAAAAATTTGTCACCAAAAATTGTCAGCAAAAAGTGAAATTTGACACCAAAATTTGCAGAGAAAAAAATGGAAAGTAACCAAAAATTGTTAGCAAAAAAAATTAAATTTGACATAAAAAATTTAAATTATACACCAAAAATTGACAGCAAAAAATGCATTTTTCATCAAAAATTCACGAAAAAAAAAAACGAATTGTTACACCAAAAAAGTCAGTAAAAAAATTAAATTTGACACCAAACATTGTCAGCAAAAATGAAATTGGACACCAAACTTGACGGCAAAAGTTGAAATTTGCCACCAAAAATTGTCAGCAAAAAATTAAATTTTAAACAAAAAATTTGAAATTTGTAACCAAAAAATTAAATTTGACGCCAAAAGTTGCCAGCAAAAACAGGAAAATAAAAAAAATACCAAAAATTTTCTACAAAAAATGAAATTTGACACCAAAATTGTCAGCAAAATTTGAAATTTGACGCCAAAAATAGTTAGAAAAAAATTAAATTTGCCACCAAAAATTGTCAGAAAAAATGGAATTTGCCACTAAAGATTGTCGACTAGAAAATGAAATTTTCCACCAAAAATTGTCAGAGAAAATGAAATTTAGCACCAAAAATTGCCGAGCAAAAAAAATTTATTTGACACCGAAAATGAAATTAAATACAATTTGAGACAACAAAGATTACAGTTAGCAAAAACAAAAATTTGTCACCAAAAATTGTCAGCAAAAAGTGAAATTTGACACCAAAATTTGCAGAGAAAAAAATGGAAACTAATCGAAAATTGTTAGCAAAAAATGAAATTTGCCACTAAAGATTGTCGACTAGAAAATGAAAATTTCCACCAAAAATTGTCAGAGAAAATGAAATTTTGCACCAAAAATTGCCGAGCAAAAAAATAGATTTGACACCAAAAATTAAATTAAATGAAATTTGGGACAACAAAGATTACAGTTAGCAAAAACAAAAATTTGTCACCAAAAATTGTCAGCAAAAAGTGAAATTTGATACCAGAAAGTGTCGAGCAAAAAAAATAAAATTTGACACCAAAAATTGCCGAGCGAAAAAATCCGGGTAGGTAGTCCGTAGTCCTCAAACTTGTACGCACTTTATTTGTTAGGAATGTTTATTTGTTTATAAAACTTGAGGTAAATAATAATAATTAGTTCTACATGTCGAAGCAAAGTAGTGTTCTGAATATAGTCGTACCTTTCTAAAATTGTGTTTGTAATTCATGAAAATTTTCTATTTACATAATTAGTCTGGCCAATTATTTATAGTATGGGTAAGATCTCTAAGGCGCGCCTGAGGCTATGATGTTTTGTTTTCTTTTTTTAAAGACCACTCGAAGTTGTGGCACGCTTTCAACAAAGCAGATCAGTTAATTTATGATGGAATCAGAATTGAAAAACATCTGAATACGAAACTGGTTTTGCGTCGCAAAAACCCTGTCTGTCTTCATTGATGCACGTGCATCTGCATGTGATACAGGGATGAAGTCAATTAATTCACAAGCAGGCCGATTCCACAAATGGATACATTGTTTTTTAAAGTTTTTTCTTTTCAGTACGGCTTACTGTTAGAATTTGTTTTCATTGTGTCTTAGTGTTTTTCTTGCGTGTCCAAATTCGGTATTTATTGACGTGATAGTGTTATTTTATTTATTATATTCATCTAATTAGTGATATCAAATAATGAATAATAGCAATGAAAATAACAACAAATGAACTATAAAAAGTTTAAATCAATGCGATCTGTTAAATTAACACCTTGTAAGCCGCTCCTGCTTGCCGACATGAGCGAAAAATCAATCAGACAAAAAAAAAGCCTATTGTTAGTGATTCATGTGCCACCTGTAGAATTGACTTCTCCATGTCTTTTTACAATGCTTCATGAGTCTGTAACTAATATGCCAATAAAGTATCAGGGTCGACCACAAAATAATCTGCAATAAAATTACCCTACAAATCGCTTCCTTCATCGTGTCGGACGTCGACTAATTTCAGTTTCACCATATACGTTAGTAATCTTTTTGCCGTTAATTATTCATTTTTTAATTTTGATTTACTGCTTGAAATTAATTAACGAGAGGATGTTATATTTAAATTATCTTTTCTACCAAACAACTTCAAACACATGTTTCGCAGGCTCTCTTATTACATAATTATTATGAAAACTAACAGATCTATTCGGACACCTAGTGGGTCTTCATTTTAAGACGCATAAATTACGCCAGACACCTTTCATGTGAAAAAATGCCGACAATAAAAGTTTTATGATTGGAAACTGTTATAAACCATTTTATAAAAGACCCACTAGTTCATAGTCCTGCGGTTTATTGCCATATAAATATTATGAGAATTTGTAATACTTGTGAGTGATAAAATATAAATAAATTCATCCAATGTGGATCACCAAACATAAGAAACACAAACAGCATTGGACAGAGCTTGATTAAAATCGCAAGTTTTTAATTTATAATTTAATTGTTAACGTTCTTTACGTTATGGCGCGATAAAACGTTAAAGTGGCCTATAAACGTCAATTTTGCCTATTGCATACGTGCATTACAATCGTCAGATGCAATTATTAATAAAATAAAATATTTCATTATTATTGCATTGCACATATATAACGTCATAAATTAGAACGTATAAACAAAGCCAGATCAAATGAATTACTGATTCAGGTGTAAATAGAACAGTGAAATAATTAAACAAATTTATTGTTACATTTATGTAACTGTTTACACAAACAATAAATTAATCGTGTGCTTACGAAAATTGCTGTTGACAAGGAATATTGATGGAAATTAGCGGATATCATGACTTCTTTTTGAAGTTTCTGTCTAATGAGGTTTGTGTGATTTTCTGAAAATTTTGTATGTAATCAAAAAATTAAATTAAATTTTAATAGGTATGTCATAACGTTGCCTGAGCCGGGCGCAGTTACTAAATTTTATTAAAAAAAAAATAAAAATTTACTCTGTACAATTTGCACGGCGGTAATAACTCTGCTTATTCACTATCTGGCTATACTTTCTTTGCTGACCGACTTGTTCACTACCCTTTCTGTATACTACTGTTCTTTACGTCGTTAGCCTACTTTTTATATCCCCCCTAGTGTTCTCGATTTCTTCTGTTCTGGAATGCTGACCTCATCGTTTTGACGCGACCGAACCTTCTGGACCGATGACATCATCCTATGTGAACATTTGTCCCGACACAATATGACATCCGGTGCGGCCGTCGAGTCGTCTACAGAATATTTGAGTGACGAAAAAATTTCTTTCTCAATAGTTTCATATTTTTTGACAACATTGTTCTTCCAGATTTCAAATTCAAAAACTCTACCTTTCAAAAAAAACAGAGGCACACCCTTCTAAGTACTTGTCTAAATTGGAGTATCTCAACTCCACTCTGATGATAATTATTTTTATAAAATGTTCTATTTCTTATATTCTTTCTTCTTCTCTTTAGGGCTTCTATTGTTATTTATGTGTGTCTTATGGATGCCCTTGAATCTATTGTTCATTAGCCTCACGGATCGTTACTTGATCGAAATGCCAGAGGGGGCAGACGTCATAATTATGTTCTTATAGGCAAAAGAGCTGCGATCAGCATTTTAGAAGCTGAAGATCAAAATAAAGTTCATATGGAAAATTTCCAGGAACAAGGCCAAGTAAAGAAAAAAATTAGAAGCAACAGTAGCTCAATTTAGATAGAAGTAGATGGAAGTAGATAATTTAGACGGCGAAGAAGACTGAGAAAAATTAGGGACAACAATGGGACACGTAACAGAAAAGCTATAAGCAACAAAGGAAAAATACTAAATGGTATGATCAAAAATGAAAAAAATCCATAAACGAAAATAGTAATTTGTATTAATTTGAAAATCCAAATTGATGTAACGTTACTGTCAAGGTTTAAGGTGGGGTCTAGGTCATAAGTAAAATACAAATTTTATCCCACAAGGCCTATAGTAAATAGATTAACAATGTTGAAAAGTATTTTAACAATAACTAAATGAAATGGTGACAAAATTTGAATTGATGTTGAACAAATTGATAGAAAATGACAATTGTACAAATATCTAATGTAATTAAAGAATCAAATTAACTTTACCGAACAAGGTGTGTTCAAGGCAGGACTACAAAAGAATAATTAAAACTATTAATTATCTTAATTAATTGCTGGTCTTGACTGGTTGAAGGGGGTGCAAAGGGGGCCCCGAGTAAAAGGGGTGAAATCCCCTGAGCCCCGATCGTCGAGTGTTTTTTGGTAATGTTGAAGTAAGAATCGAAACTAAGAGACGTTTTGTATTTCACACTCCAGGGTGTACTGACCTTCGAGGGGCAAATAACCACCCTAAATAGTTTTACAATGTACCGCTAGAATTACCGTTTCGCGGTCAGTTTTGTCCCTCGTCAGCTTTTCGGTCAACTTATAGAAAAAAAACTTACAACTAAATTTAGAACTACAGAAAAAACTTACAATATAAAATTACAATAAAAACCGGAAATATTAATATAGCGGTAAAAACCGCCTCAAAATGAGCTCCGGTAACATTGACGATGTTGACAACCACATTGGTTCCCTTTCCTCTACAGTCCAACAGGAACATTTCGCTCAATGGACTCGGCGATGCTGCCTAAATTGTGAAACAGTCAAAATCTGCACAGAACAAGAGATCTTATCTTACCCCTTTTTCTTTCCGAATTGCAACCGTAAAGATTGTGGTATCTGCCGCCTCTTAATCCGTTTTATACGATATGCTCTGTGACCCCGTTACATGAGCCCCAAAATAGGCGACCGTGTCGCCCGCAGCTGGAAGTCGAAAAGACCGAGGCAATAATCGCAACAGCACATGAACCCCGTACCCTGTTTTTCTATAGTTACTGCCTGTCACGTGTCGCGCTGATTTTAAAATTGTAACACTACCGAGGCCGTAAATGTGATTTTTTTAACGCATCTGTTGTTTGTGGCCGAAGCGTGAGCCGACACAATTCAGATAAGACCAAAAAAGCACTTTTGGCCGAGGTGTAGGCAACGTTTTTTAGGCGATGATCACAAAATAACTCAAAAATTTGGTCATAATGTTTTTTTAGGCAATGGTTACCAAAAAGATGTTTGTATGGTCTCATTTTTGTAGCCGTAAAGTTTGACAGATCAGTCCCAACAAAGTGACAGATGCGTAAACCATAAAATATGCTCAATTAGGCTTGGGAACATGTCAATGTTTACAACAACTTTGCAGACTTCAAAGAACTCGGAGGTAAACTATACCATTAAAGCAACAATGGATAAATGAACAGCTTACAAAAGGAACCCACCCAGAACTTCCAAATAGTGAAAGGATTGAAACAGGGCACCAGTGCTAGAATATAGTCGTCAAACATTCTGCCAAAAAAATTGATATGGATTAACACCTACGGGAATTCCATCAAAAGAAAACTAAAGAAAGAATGAAAAATAGACAAAATCCCTAACCTAGCAAGAACAAAGGAAACGACTCAAAATCAGAGTCGAACTAAACTCTTAAGCAACAAAGGCAACAAAATCTACTAGAGGAATAGACAACAGAGCCTACTATTCATCATCCCACTTATTACGTTTTAGATATTTAGACAAGATATCAAAAATTAGGTTCTACAATAGTATATTTCGAGTCAAGTGCGCTGTCATGACACTTTTCAGGGGCGAGGGCAAATTTTTGAAGCACGAGGCGCCAGCCGAGTGTTGCAATGAGGAAACGTTCTTTACACTTCTTACACAAAAAATTCAAAAGAAAGTAGGTACTATGAAAGGATCAGTAGAGAGACAAAGAAAGAAATACTTAAAACACAAAATAATTTCTGGGAAATGTGAAGAAAGTAGCAGATCAAAAGAGTTCTGGAAAGTGTTGGGCAATCCAAGAACACAGAACACACACAGGTCAACATAAATTGTATTAACTTCTCGTCTGAATATCTTGCCAAGAGATGTGTAGAGGTGTTGCTACAATAAAGAAATATTCCTGTTTAAAATTTTTCTGCATTTTTAGGTGATTTGTTGAAGTGTTTTACTGTTCTATTTTGCAATACTATTGTACAACTCGAAACTGGCCGTGATAATCATAGACTTTTATTTGAAGCGAAATAGACCAATTACCATTTCTTCGCAGATATTAAGACGCATATTATATGCTGGGAAAACTACACGAAGAATACTCAAAGTGGGACTTGCAAATTAACATTGAGAAAACAGCATCTCGCCGAGCCATGAGTTGGCCATGAGCTGCATTTTCCGTCAATTCAGTTTTTCCGCCACAATGGCGGACAATTTGCGGTACTTTCGAAAAATCTAGTAACTTTGGAAAATTACTTTTTGAAGCGCCCTCTGACGTACCAAAAGTAAATGTAAAATATATATTATCTCGATGCTCGAATTACGAAGTAATAGAAAGGCAAAAAATAAATTAAAAACGTGGATTTTCTATAAATATTTAAAACGTTTATAAATAATTGTTGGAATTATAACGAGCGGTCAACAAAAAACCTAGAACAAGCTTTGAAATTGCGTTTTTGTTTTATTTTTTACAGTGTAGAGCTTGACTGATTAACAACTGTCCATGACTTGTAAACAGATAACATAACCTCAAAATTTCAGAGAAACTGCAATATTATTAATAATCATTATTATGCATCTTAAAGAATTGTTTTAGGGTATTAGCAGTGGCGGTCCGTTTATGAGGTTATTCGGTCAATGACTTTCCAAAAGAAAAAAGTGAAAAAGGCAGTATCAAGGCTTTTTATTTTGGGGAATATACTAATATAATTGTTGCAATTAAATTATGATGCTTGAATTTTCGTATAAGTTATCTATTGAGTTTAGCTCTGTGGTTGTCGCGAAAAATTTTATCCACCGTGAAGCGCGGAGATTGTCGAGTTTGCCCGGGTCAAAGCCGACTCATGCCCTCGTTAAGCAAATGCTGATAGCTGGTTGCCAACGAGTGCGACAAAAACAAAGCTATTGCATTTCTACATTGTACTGAACAAGGAAACAAGACGCCCCCATCTTCGCTCTTACGGTCAACAGCATAAGAGTGTCTCATTGTAGAATCGAATCATGCGCTTTCTTGCAAGCGACGTAATGCATGCTTGAGATAAAGATAGAAAATCGGATGTCCGACTAACAGATTGTTACTCCTGGTAGGAGGTACGATGTAGGATGTGTTCCTCTTTAGTTCACTGCAGTCGGCTGACTAGCTACTAGTGTTTCAAATTTCATCATGTCGGTGGTTCAAGCAATAAAAGAACTCCAAACTAATAATAATCATAATTTAAGTTTTGAGAAACGGTTGGAGCTTAAAACAAATGGGCGTCCACTCCCAGAAATGCAAATTAGACAGACAAGCAACAAAAATGCAGAAGTTCACCGTAATTTTCGTAAGGGCATGTATGATTTGTCGTTTTGGATTTGTGGATTTGAAGTGACAAATGCCTTTATTGTTTTGTGTGTTTTATTTTTTCAAATGGAAATGACTCGCTGTGGTGTAAGGACGGTGTCACAGACTTGAAACATTTAAAAGAAAAAATTAAAAGCACTCATTAGCGGCAGAGCACATGATGAGCGAAAATGTTTTTGGGTGTTAACGAACTTCACGAATTTTTTGCAAGTGCCAAAATTTTAAAACGCGATATAACTCTGGTTAGTCACTATCTGGCTCTACTTCTTTGCTCACTGCTCTTTTTTATACTACTGTTCTTTACGTCGGCGTCGTTCGCCTACTTTTTATATCACCCCCCCCCCCCGTGTTTTCGATTTCTTTTGTTCTCGAATGCTGACCTCATCGTTCCGACGCGACCGAACCTTCTGGACCGATGACATCATCCTATGTGAAGATTTGTCCCGACACAATATGACATCCGGTGCGGCCGTCGCGTCGTCTGCAGAATATTTGAGAGTGATGACATCATCCTATGGAAACATTCGGCAGGCGAAAAAAATTCTTTTTCAATAGTTTCTCTGACGGTAATTATTTTTATAAAATGCTCTATTTCTTATATTCCTTCTTCTTCTCTCTGAGGCCTCCATTGTTATTTATGTGTGTCTTATGGATGCCGTTGAATCTCTTGTTCTTGAGCATCACGGATCGTTACTTGATCGAAATGCCAGAGAGGGCAGACGTCATAATTATGTCCTTATAGGCAAAAGAGCTGCGATCAGAATTTTACAAGCTGAAGATCATCAGATCAAAATAAAGTTCATATGGAAAATTTCCAGGAACAAGGCCAAGTAAAGAAAAAAAACAGAAGCAACAGTAGCTCAATTTAGATAAAAGTAGATGGAAGTAGATAATTTAGACGGGGAAGAACACTGAGGAAAATTAGGGACAACAATGGGACACGTAACAGAAAAGCTATAAGCAACAAAAGAAAAATACTAAATGGTATGATCAAAAATGAAAAAAAATTCATAAACGAAGATAGTAATTCGTATTAATTTGAAAATCCAAATTGATGTAACGTTACTGTCAAGGTTTGAGGTGGAGTCTAGGTCATAAGTAAAATACAAATTTTATCCCACAAGACCTATAGTAAATAAATTAACAATGTTGAAAAGTATTTTAACAATAACTAAATGAAATGGTGACAAAATTTAAATTGATGTTGAACAAATTGATAGAAAATGACAATTGTACAAATATCTAATGTAATTAAAGGATCAAATTGACTTTATCGAAGAAGGTGTGTTCAAGGCAGAACTACAAAAACATAATTGAAACTATTAATTATCTTAATTAATTGCTGGTTTTGACGATGTTGACAACCACATTCGTCCCATTTCATCTACAGTCCAACAGGAAAATTTCGCCCAATGGACTCGGCGAATTAAAAATCAAGGTCTCGCCGAAAATGAAGGAAACGAAGAGAAAGCAGTCCCAGTAGTTGGTGGATGCTGCCTAAATTGATTAGTGAAACATTCAAAATCTGCACAGTACAAGAGATCTTATCTTACCCCTTTTTCTTTCCGAATTGCAACCACGTCTTCACGGCATTAATCCGGCCACTACCGATTTGCAATCGTAAAGATTGCGGTATCTGCCGCCTCTTAATCCGTATTGCACGATATGCTCATGTAACCCCGTCACATGAGTCCCAAAATAGACGACGATACCCAACCGTGTCGCCCGCAGCTGGAAGTCGAAAAGACCGAGGCGATAATTGCAACAGCACATGAACCCCGTACCCTGTTTTTCTATCGTTACTGCCTGTAACGTGTTTTTAAAGCATCTGTTTGTGGCCGAAGCGTGAACCGACACAATTCAGATAAGACCAAAAAAAGCACTTTTGGCCGAGGTGTAAGCAGGGCGATGATAACAAAATAACTAAAAAATTTGGTCATAATGTTTTTTTAGGCGATGATTACCAAAAAGGTGTTTGTATAGCCTCTTTTCTGGAGCCGTAAAGTTTTACTTTTTTGTACACATATGTCAAATTCTGACAGATGAGTTTGACAGATCGGTCCCATCAACAGAGTATAGTTTGACAGATGTGTAAAACAAATAGTGAAAGGGTTAACAGGGCACCAGTGCTAAAATATAGTCGTCAAACATTCTGCCAAAAAAATTAATATGGATTAACACCTACGGGAATTTTATCAAAATTTTGTCAGAAGCGCCAAAAGCATTAAGAAAACTAAAGAAAGAAAGAAGGAAAAAAGACAAAATCCCTAACCTAAACCTAGCAAGCGCCAAAGGAAACGACTCAAAATCAGAGTCGAACTAAGACCTTAAGCAACAAAGGCAACAAAATCTAGTAGAAGAATAGACAACAGAGTCTACTATTTATAATCCTACTTCTTATTACGCTTTAAATATTTAGACAATATGTCAAAAATTAGGTTCTAGTATATTTCGAGTCAAGTGCGCTGTTATGACACTTTTCAGGGGCGAGGGAAAATTTTTGAAGCACGAGGCGCCAGCCGAGTGTTGCAATGAGGAAATTTTCTTTTCACTTCTTACACAAAAAAAATCAGAAGAAAGTAGGTACTATGAAAGGATCAGTAGAGAGAGAAAGAAAGAAATACTTAAAACACAAAATAATTTCTGGGAAATGCGAAGAAAGTAGCAGATCAAAAGAATCCTGGAAAGTGTTGAGCAATCCAAGAACACAGAACACACACAGGTGTTGCTACAATAAAGAAATATTCCTATTTAAAATTTTTCTGCATTTTTAGGTGATTTGTTGAAGTGTTTTACTGTTCTATTTTGCAATACTATTGTACAACTCGAAACTGGCCGTGATAATCATAGACTTTTATTTGAAGCGAAATAGACCAATTACCATTTCTTCGCAGATATTAAGACGCATATTATATGCTGGGAAAACTACACGAAGAATACTCAAAGTGGGACTTGCAAATTAACATTGAGAAAACAGCATCTCGCCGAGCCATGAGTTGGCCATGAGCTGCATTTTCCGTCAATTCAGTTTTTCCGCCACAATGGCGGACAATTTGCGGTACTTTCGAAAAATCTAGTAACTTTGGAAAATTACTTTTTGAAGCGCCCTCTGACGTACCAAAAGTAAATGTAAAATATATATTATCTCGATGCTCGAATTACGAAGTAATAGAAAGGCAAAAAATAAATTAAAAACGTGGATTTTCTATAAATATTTAAAACGTTTATAAATAATTGTTGGAATTATAACGAGCGGTCAACAAAAAACCTAGAACAAGCTTTGAAATTGCGTTTTTGTTTTATTTTTTACAGTGTAGAGCTTGACTGATTAACAACTGTCCATGACTTGTAAACAGATAACATAACCTCAAAATTTCAGAGAAACTGCAATATTATTAATAATCATTATTATGCATCTTAAAGAATTGTTTTAGGGTATTAGCAGTGGCGGTCCGTTTATGAGGTTATTCGGTCAATGACTTTCCAAAAAAAAAAAGTGAAAAAGGCAGTATCAAGGCTTTTTATTTTGGGGAATATACTAATATAATTGTTGCAATTAAATTATGATGCTTGAATTTTCGTATAAGTTATCTATTGAGTTTAGCTCTGTGGTTGTCGCGAAAAATTTTATCCACCGTGAAGCGCGGAGATTGTCGAGTTTGCCCGGGTCAAAGCCGACTCATGCCCTCGTTAAGCAAATGCTGATAGCTGGTTGCCAACGAGTGCGACAAAAACAAAGCTATTGCATTTCTACATTGTACTGAACAAGGAAACAAGACGCCCCCATCTTCGCTCTTACGGTCAACAGCATAAGAGTGTCTCATTGTAGAATCGAATCATGCGCTTTCTTGCAAGCGACGTAATGCATGCTTGAGATAAAGATAGAAAATCGGATGTCCGACTAACAGATTGTTACTCCTGGTAGGAGGTACGATGTAGGATGTGTTCCTCTTTAGTTCACTGCAGTCGGCTGACTAGCTACTAGTGTTTCAAATTTCATCATGTCGGTGGTTCAAGCAATAAAAGAACTCCAAACTAATAATAATCATAATTTAAGTTTTGAGAAACGGTTGGAGCTTAAAACAAATGGGCGTCCACTCCCAGAAATGCAAATTAGACAGACAAGCAACAAAAATGCAGAAGTTCACCGTAATTTTCGTAAGGGCATGTATGATTTGTCGTTTTGGATTTGTGGATTTGAAGTGACAAATGCCTTTATTGTTTCGTGTGTTTGATTTTTTCTAATGGAAATGATTCGCTGTGGTGTAAGGACGGTGTCACAGACTTGAAACATTTAAAAGAAAAAATTAAAAAGCACTCATTAGCGGCAGAGCACATGATGAGCGAAAATGTTTTTGGGTGTTAACGAACTTCACGAATTTTTCCAAAAGTGCCAAATTTTTAAAACGCGATATAACTCTGGTTAGTCACTATCTGGCTCTACTTCTTTGCTCACTGGTCTTTCTTTATACTACTGTTCTTTACGTCGGCGTCGTTCGCCTACTTTTTATATACCCCCCCCCCCGTGTTCTCGATTTCTTCTGTTCTGGAATGCTGACCTCATCGTTCCGACGCGACCGAACCTTCTGGACCGATGACATCATCTTATGTGAACATTTGTCCCGACACAATATGACATCCGGTTCGGCCGTCGCGTCGTCTACAGAATATTTGAGAGTGATGACATCATCCTATGGAAACATTCGGCAGACGAAAAAATTCTTTTTCAATAGTTTCATATTTTTTGACGACATTGTTGTTTCTGCTGACTAAGGCAATACCACGTTCATCCTTCATAAATCAGTTCCTCCAGATTTCAAATTCAAAAACTCTACCTTTCCACACCCTTCTAAGTAAGTACCTACTTGCCTAAATTGGAGTATCTCAACTCCACTCTGATGATAATTATTTTTATGAAATACTCTATTTCTTATATTCTTTCTTCTTCTCTCTGGAGCCTCTATTGTTATTTATATGTGTCTTATGGATGCCGTTGAATCTATTGTTCTTGAGCCTCACGGATCATTACTTGATTGAAATGCCAGAGGGGGCAGACGTCATAATTATGTCCTTATAGGCAAAAGAGCTGCGATCAGCATTTTAGAAGCTGAAGATCAAAATAAAGTTCATATGGAAAATTTCCAGGAACAAGGCCATGTAAAGAAAAAAATTAGAAGCAACAGTAGCTCAATTTAGATAGAAGAAGATGGAAGTAGATAATTTAGACGGCGAAGAAGACTGAGGAAAATTTGGGACAACAATGGGACACGTAACAGAAAAGCTATGCAACAAAAGAAAAATACTAAATAGTATGATCAAAAATGAAGAAAATCCATAAACGAAAATAGTAATTTGTATTAATTTGAAAATCCAAATTGATGTAACGTTACTGTCAAGGTTTAAGGTGGGGTCTAGGTCATAAGTAAAATACAAATTTTATCCCACAAGGCCTATAGTAAATAGATTAACAATGTTGAAAAGTATTTTAACAATAACTAAATGAAATGGTGACAAAATTTGAATTGATGTTGAACAAATTGATAGAAAATGACAATTGTACAAATATCTAATGTAATTAAAGAATCAAATTGACTTTACCGAACAAGGTGTGTTCAAGGCAGGACTACAAAAGAATAATTAAAACTATTAATTATCTTAATTAATTGCTGATCTTGACTGTTGAAGGGGGTGCAAAGGGGGCCCCGAGTAAAAGGGGTGAAATCCCCTGAGCCCCGATCGTCGAGTGTTTTTTGGTGATGTTGAAGTAAAAATCGAAACTAAGAGACGTTTTGTATTTCACACTCCAGGGTGTACTGACCTTCGAGGGGCAAATAACCACCCTAAATAGTTTTACAATGTACCGCTAGAATTACCGTTTTGCGGTCAGTTTTGTCCCTCGTCAGCTTTTCGGTCAACTTATAGAAAAAAAACTTACAACTAAATTTAGAACTACAGAAAAAACTTACAATATAAAATTACAATAAAAACCGGAAATATTAATATAGCGGTAAAAACCGCCTCAAAATGAGCTCCGGTAACATTGACGATGTTGACAACCACATTGGTTCCCTTTCCTCTACAGTCCAACAGGAACATTTCGCTCAATGGACTCGGCGATGCTGCCTAAATTGATTAGTGAAACAGTCAAAATCTGCACAGAACAAGAGATCTTATCTTACCCCTTTTTCTTTCTGAATTGCAACCGTAAAGATTGTGGTATCTGCCGCCTCTTAATCCGTTTTATACGATATGCTCTGTGACCCCGTTACATGAGCCCCAAAATAGGCGACCGTGTAGCCCGCAGCTGGAAGTCGAAAAGACCGAGGCAATAATCGCAACAGCACATGAACCCCGTACCCTGTTTTTCTATAGTTACTGCCTGTCACGTGTCGCGCTGATTTTAAAATTGTAACACTACCGAGGCCGTAAATGTGATTTTTTTAACGCATCTGTTGTTTGTGGCCGAAGCGTGAGCCAACACAATTCAGATAAGACCAAAAAAGCACTTTTGGCCGAGGTGTAGGCAACGTTTTTTAGGCGATGATAACAAAATAACTCAAAAATTTGATCATAATGTTTTTTTAGGCAATGGTTACCAAAAAGATGTTTGTATGGTCTCATTTTTGTAGCCGTAAAGTTTGACAGATCAGTCCCAACAAAGTGACAGATGCGTAAACCATAAAATATGCTCAATTAGGCTTGGGAACATGTCAATGTTTACAACAACTTTGCAGACTTCAAAGAACTCGGAGGTAAACTATACCATTAAAGCAACAATGGATAAATGAACAGCTTACAAAAGGAACCTACCCAGAACTTCCAAATAGTGAAAGGATTGAAACAGGGCACCAGTGCTAGAATATAGTCGTCAAACATGCTGCCAAAAAATTTGATATGGATTAACACCTACGGGAATTCCATCAAAAGAAAACGAAAGAAAGAATGAAAAATAGACAAAATCCCTAACCTAGCAAGAACGAAGGAAACGACTCAAAATCAGAGTCGAACTAAACTCTTAAGCAACAAAGGCAACAAAATCTAGTAGAGGAATAGACAACAGAGCCTACTATTCATCATCCCACTTATTACGTTTTAGATATTTAGACAAGATGTCAAAAATTAGGTTCTACAATAGTATATTTCGAGTCAAGTGCGCTGTCATGACACTTTTCAGGGGCGAGGGCAAATTTTTGAAGCACGAGGCGCCAGCCGAGTGTTGCAATGAGGAAATGTTCTTTACACTTCTTACACAAAAAATTCAAAAGAAAGTAGGTACTATGAAAGGATCAGTAGAGAAACAAAGAAAGAAATACTTAAAACACAAAATAATTTCTGGGAAATGCGAAGAAAGTAGCAGATCAAAAGAGTTCTGGAAAGTGTTGGGCAATCCAAGAACACAGAACACACACAGGTCAACATAAATTTTATTAACTTCTCGTCTGAATATCTTGCCAACAGATGTGTAGAGGTGTTGCTACAATAAAGAAATATTCCTGTTTAAAATTTTTCTGCATTTTTAGGTGATTTGTTGAAGTGTTTTACTGTTCTATTTTGCAATACTATTGTACAACTCGAAACTGGCCGTGATAATCATAGACTTTTATTTGAAGCGAAATAGACCAATTACCATTTCTTCGCAGATATTAAGACGCATATTATATGCTGGGAAAACTACACGAAGAATACTCAAAGTGGGACTTGCAAATTAACATTGAGAAAACAGCATCTCGCCGAGGCATGAGTTGGCCATGAGCTGAATGTTCCGTCAATTCATTTTTTCCGCCACAATGGCGGACAATTTGCGGTACTTTCGAAAAATCTAGTAACTTTGGAAAATTACTTTTTGAAGCGCCCTCTGACGTACCAAAAGTAAATGTAAAATATATATTATCTCGATGCTCGAATTACGAAGTAATAGAAAGGCAAAAAATAAATTAAAAACGTGGATTTTCTATAAATATTTAAAACGTTTATAAATAATTGTTGGAATTATAACGAGCGGTCAACAAAAAACCTAGAACAAGCTTTGAAATTGCGTTTTTGTTTTATTTTTTACAGTGTAGAGCTTGACTGATTAACAACTGTCCATGACTTGTAAACAGATAACATAACATCAAAATTTCAGAGAAACTGCAATATTATTAATAATCATTATTATGCATCTTAAAGAATTGTTTTAGGGTATTAGCAGTGGCGGTCCGTTTTATTCGGTCAATGACTTTCCAAAAGAAAAAAGTGAAAAAGGCAGTATCAAGGCTTTTTATTTTTTGGAATATACTAATATAATTATTGCAATTAAATTATGATGCTTGAATTTTCGTATAAGTTATCTATTGAGTTTAGCTCTGTGGTTGTCGCGAAGAATTTTATCCACCGTGAAGCGCGGAGATTGTCGAGTTTGCCCGGGTCAAAGCCGACTCATGCCCTCGTTAAGCGAATGCTGGTAGCTGGTTGCCAACATGTGCGACAAAAACAAAGCTATTGCATTTCTACAGTGTACTGAACAAGGAAACAAGACGCCCCCATCTTCGCTCTTACGGTCAACAGCATAAGAGTGTCTCATTGTAGAATCGAATCATGCGCTTTCTTGCAAGCGACGTAATGCATGCTTGAGATAAAGATAGAAAATCGGATGTCCGACTAACAGATTGTTACTCCTAGTAGGAGGTACGATGTAGGATGTGTTCCTCTTTAGTTCACTGCAGTCAGCTGACTAGCTACTAGTGTTTCAAATTTCATCATGTCGGTGGTTCAAGCAATAAAAGAACTCCAAACTAATAATATTCATAATTTAAGTTTTGAGAAACGGTTGGAGCTTAAAACAAATGGGCGTCCACTCCCAGAAATGCAAATTAGACAGACAAGCAACAAAAATGCAGAAGTTCACCGTAATTTTCGTAAGGGCATGTATGATTTGTCGTTTTGGATTTGTGGATGTGAAGTGACAAATGCCTTTATTGTTTTGTGTGTTTTATTTTTTCAAATGGAAATGATTCGCTATGGTGTAAGGACGGTGTCACAGCCTTGAAACATTTAAAAGAAAAAATTAAAAAGCACTCATTAGCGGCAGAGCACATGATGAGCGAAAATGTTTTTGGGTGTTAACGAATTTTTCGCAAGTGCCAAAATTTTAAAACGCTATATTTCCGAAACCATTGGAGCTATCGGGATGAAATTTGCACCGTTGGATTCAGGAGGTCGAGTTCTATCAGAAGATTTCATTTTGGAACAATCGGAATTTTTTTCAGAAAAACGCTCATAACTCGAAAACGGCTGGATTTAGGAGGAAACCGAGGTTACAGATGAATTTCTCGCATCAATTTACATAAGATAGTGTAGGTTTCGAAGCGTTTCGGGTGCGGCTCACTAGGTTTCATTAAGAAAATGTAGAGAGCATAATATGTAAGTGTCTTTAGTGATCTTCTATGCTTCGGAAATTCTTTCTTTGATGACACCGTTTCACCCACCAGTCAGCTTTGGCAGAACTCGCGCATTTTCTGATATGTTGGGATTAATGATTTCTTACTTATATAATAATATAAATTTCAATAACTATAATTACACCTTGTCCGAATTTAGTGTTGGTTGCCTAACCTAACCAGAATTAAATGACAAGTTAGTTTTTGTAACAATTGCAGTGTACACTGTTATAAAAAGTGCCCAGCCCAGTTATTTTTGAACGCTCGTTATTAATATTGTAAAAAAACATTTTGGCACAAACGGCGCCTCTTACCGCAAGACGAAAGCATTAACAATTACTAATTTGGGCAATGTTAAAGAATGAAATGAAATGGACGAAAAATCATTTAATGGCTTTTTAGCACAATACAACTTTTAGAATAAAACATACAATAAATGTTTCTGGATTACTAGTTGTTGGGCATCAGAGTTAGTTTTCTAGATGGAAGAATAAAAAATTATTTAATTGTCAAAATCAGGTATAATTTTTCTAATCTGTAAATTGGGTACATCACTTTCATAGCTCCTACCCCTTGTGTAACTTCAAAAAAATTTAAAGGCTTTCTTCATGAAGGAAAAATTTGAACATACATGCTCTAATATACATTGAACGAAAAAATTTAAATATAAATATTACCCTACAACATGAATGCATCTTTATAGCAATAAAATTCTTACACGTAATTTTTATACAACACGAGTGCGGCAAATCACAAAGTAGGAAGCATTAATTATTATTAAACGATAATTTTTAATTCCCGGATGATGATGCATGCTTATGCTCATGGAAGGTTGTCTGATTATATACGTTAGAGCCACAACAAGTGAACTATAACTACACGGTATTAAAGATTCATAGGAAGTTATAATTAATTAACTATATACATTTATGTTAATACAATAGGAACGGAACCATGAAGTACTAAAATTTACGTCTGACCTTCCTAGAAATTTCCCAAAAAGCTAAACGTGGTTTCAAAAAGACAGTACTTTGTCCTATAATTTAACCAATTATTTGAAAAAAATGCACTTCTCCGAAGAGCAGAGATGCGTGACTCCAAACCCTGGGCTCTTTTTTAAAATCGTGCTGGTCTATTTTCTATTTTTAGCGAAATAGTACTTTTATGTCAATAACCCAGTGGAGAATGGCAAATTTTAGTCAACGGTAAAAATGTGACGAAACTGCTTGTCTTTAGAAACGACCGGCATTTGCATAAAATGAACATCCCATATTTCGTACGCAACTCCAATACGTCCACAGATAAAATCAAAATATGAGAGCACAGTAGGCAAGTTTCTAATCCCACCGAGATTGAGTAAAGACATTTCTCAGATTGTGGAGTATTTAATTTCGTCGGGATCTCAGAAATCTTTGTCGTGCCATTACGTAAAAAACCTTTTCGCTGTTACGACGGCACTTAAGCCACGAATTCGAAAAATCCGCACTAATACTGGCTACCGAATATTTTCAAATGGAAAATAATTTATTCGTCGACGGAAAATATCGAAAAGTTCGTTGGCATTTCTTCACAGCGAATGCCTTAAATTCATGAATTGCCCGAGTTGATGAGTGGCGTAAATCTCCGGTTTTACTATGAGAACGGAAGCCGGTGGATTTTATGGACTGAGCCATCAATTTCTCATACCGCGTCTTTATTGATTTTCTTGGTCTCAGTTTTTAAAATCGTCTCACTTTTGCACTAAAAGGGAAATAATTAGAGCATAAATTCTGCTGAGTCACATTAGTCTCTTGCAGTTACATCTTAATAATACTAGGGGTAATTAAGAGCCTGGACAGATGTGTTAACAGTTAACATTATCTACACTTTGCTTTTAATAAAAACTGCGCTCTAGATAAATTAAAATAAAATAATAAGGTTCTTCATGGAATGGTGTTTCACTGATATCTACCGCATTTTTTACCTGGCCGTAGGGAATCCCATCTTAAATTTTTCACCCCATGTTTGCTTACATTTGGGGCAAGCCCAAGATTGCCAACATACAGCTGGACATTATTTGTCTTAATTTCAACAGCCAGTTTGCTCTAAAATTCAAAAGTACTTATTTCCAAAATAAAATAAATTATCTTGGAATTTTCATCGATTTTATATAATGTAAATTCTGCCATGTAATAAAATCGACAAAAATGCGAAGATAATTTATTTTGTTGTGGCCATATTTTTAATTAACACAAATAGTGTCAAACAAAAGGTTCCATGGGATTCCCTATGGCCAGTTAAAAAACGTGGTTCTAGCGTGAACGCATCTTAACCGACCTCAGCGTCCACTTTTCAGTTTTTCCCAAATCCGGTTATCTGGAATAATTCTCGAATAGATGAATATTAATCAGAGAGAAAAAACCGAAACACTTTTGATATCGGTAGCCAATAAATAAACAAACGAGACAAAAAAGAACAAATCTCGGGGAGTGGAAACCAGTATCATAAAATATGGTAGTGATTTATAGGTGTGAACATCATAAAACGGAATGTAATGCAATGAATGTAGAGCTATCTGTAGGTGACGGATATGGATGTGTACCATGACATCGGCTACTGACTACCGTCCACCATTCCATACCAGTCTCACCGACCCATCGGACAGGAGCAAGATCGTGGGAACACACAGATAAAAATGCATGTCGACCAATTTCGAAGTCGAACAAGACCAGAAAGTGTCTTTGGTTATTCGGAGTACGTTCACATTGTTTTGGCTATTTTTGGAAGGAAGTTTACTACTACGTATTTCCTCATCGGTGGGAAATTAAATCGATGGATTTAATTGGGGTATCAGAGGTCACACACGCTAGTCGTCAAGCGCAGTTTTATTCATGGGTCATTTAGTATAAACCCGGTAAATTCAAAATTATTAAAATTTTCATCAAACTGGTTATTACATGCAATTTACATTCCTGTTGAAAGTCCCAATTTAGCCTAGAATTAATCGTTTCTGTACACTGAATAACAAAAATTATAAATAATTTCCTGGGCGGAATACAGTTTATAAAAAGCGCAACCGTAAAAGCAAACAGTTTCATTTATGCAACATAAATTTCAAAACGAAATTAATCAAACAACGCGCTTCAATATCACAAACGGAAACTACCTATTGGCACGAAAGCTTCATTACTATTTTTATTATCAGTAATAATAGGGGGTATCTTATCCGCTGCTTATATAGCTACTTATTGACACTGTTATTCATTAATCTTTAATGAATTACTGGTAGCTTAATTTCAAAGTCAAATTATTAAAATGCACGCAGAGAAGAGCAGTAATTGTCGGAATGGCTTAACAAACTGCACAATTAATCATAAGCTGTGTGGAGGGGTTTGAAAAAAATGGACACTTGTTTCATTTTCTTTTTTTTATATGTAATGATTCAGAATGACAACAAACATTAAGATGTTGTCTCAACCAAAGTTTCGGTGAAAAGTGTAAAAATTTCTTATGCAACAGTTTCTAATTTAAATTAATTCAATTGATAGCAATTTGTCATTAACACTATTAAAATTAACAAAAAGATAGGTCGAATTTAACATAATAAAAAGTTTCCGTTGAACGAGGCAGCAAAGTTAATTATGTTTACATCCAAATCTCTTAATAAAATCAACGTACCCACATTAAATAAAACTAATATGCCTTGTCAAAATTTTTTGGAATATCATTAGATGAATCTAATTGATTGGTGAGCGTAGAACGATCACTCAAACAATTGAGATGTCACAGCTTATATGTTGGATGACTGAAAAACATATCTGATGTTTTTACAGTCGGATTTAAATATTCGTCCAGCACAGGACATGTTGTACAAGTTGGAATCGGTTGTGATACAAAGAACACAAAATATTTGATTTTAGTTTTCGGATCCCAACTACAAATTTTGGATTAAAATTTAAATATATTTAAGTCGAACTCCACAAACTTTAATAAATTACAATGGGAACATGTTTCGGCAGAAGACTACTGCTATCATTAAAAAATATTTAAAATTATGTTATGTTCTTCTGGTTTACAACTTTTGGCGTGGGACAAAATATCCCTAGTAGCCACAAATATTTTAAATATATCTCAAATATATATTGGATAAATATTTTTAGTGAGATTTTTGAATATATTGTTTATATTTTAATGTAAAATAAATATACATTTTTGAAATATTTTCTTTTTAACAAAAAGTACTGTATAGTCAGTCAAACGAATTCAATTTGCCTAGATGAAATAAATGATTTGTTGGCAGCATTTGAAATAATTTATTCAAAACGCCCTCAAAATTCCCTGGTCTTGCTTAAAATGTCTAATATGAACTATGATCAAAAATGAAAAACAACTTATTACTTTGAGCTTTCTAAAAGACAAAAACGAATTAATAATAATAATAAATCTTTATTTGCCCTACGGGCTTTCTGATTCCTATACATATACCAGTAAACTCAACAATTATAATAATAAAAAAACTAAATAAAATTCTCTATTTCTTCTCCCCTCCCCTTTCCTCTTCTCCCTTCTCCCTCCTCTTCCATACCTCTTTCATCCATTTAATTTCCCTTCCATCTACATTCAGTATTTCCTCTCTTTCTTTCCTCTCTCTTTGTTTCATCTCACTGCACTCGTTCCACATATGCTCAATCGTCTCTCTTTCCTCATAGCACATTCTACACATTCTTCCTCCATCTTCTGCCCAATACCTATTTTCCCTCTCTTCATTTCCGCACCTAAACCTCGCCATCATCTTTCTTTCTTTCTCGCTCTCCCTCCCCAAATACTTCGGTACTTCCTCGATCATGCATCTTCCGTACTTCCCGTTGTATCTGGATTCTCTAATTCTTTCTCTCCTCTCTTGTCTATCCGTATCCTTATCTCTTTTACTTAGTTCTACATTCATCCACGTGCCTCTTTCTCTCAGTCTCTCTATTTCTTTGCTTGCATACCCATTCCTCCTGTAGTAATTCTTCCTATCATTCTCCTCTGAATTCTTCTTTTTTTCTCTCCAGCACTCCTTTAGTATCCTACATTCTTTCCTCCCTTCCATCCTGTCTTCGAACTTGACCGCTCTTTTTCCCGCTTTCACTCTCAACCTATTCCTCTTGCATTCTTTTCTCACTATGTACCCTGGCGTTTCTCTCTCCACCCCTAGCACCCACCTCAGATATTTCTCTTGCACCCTCTCTATCTCTTCTTGTTCTTTCCATCCCCAGACCTCTGCTCCGTACAACAACACGCTTTCAATAAGACTTTCAAACATCATCATTCTCCTCTTAAAATCGCCTCCCCACCTTCTCTCTCCTATTCCTCATCACCTTGTTCGCTTTTCTTGCCAGTTCTCTAATATGTGCCTTATCTGTGACTCTTTCATTAAACACATACCCCAAGTATTTAAATTCTTTTACTTGTTCTATTACTTCTCCCTCCCACCTCCAATCACTCTCTACGTTCTTCCTCTTTCTCTTATTGAACACCAGCATTTTTGTTTTCTCTACATTCACTTCTAGTTTTTTCTTCTTCACATATTTTCCTAAACTCTTTATCATTTCCTTCATTTCTCTTTCACTCTTTGCCACCATTACCACATCATCCGCAAACGCCAGGCTCTACACTTTTTTTCTACCTACCACACACCCCCCGCTTGTGCTCTCTCTAACATTCCGTCCATATCTGCCATATACATCGTGAACAACAAGGGGCTGAGCGGGCAACCTTGCCTCACTCCCTTTGTTGTCACAAACCATTCACTTTCCTTCTCCCCTACCTCACTCTTCGTCAAATGGTCCAGGATGTATACATTATCCATAGTTCCCCTCCCCTCTCTAAATCCTGCTTGGCTGTCTGGTAATACTCCCTGTTCCTCTATCTCTCTGCTCATCCTTTCATTCAGAATTGATGCATACAACTTGTACCCTGTGTTTAGGAGAGTTATCCCTCGGTAATTTTCTAATTTATTTTTCTCCCCTTTTTTGTAAATGAGGTAAATTACCCCCTCTCTGCACCCTACCGGGAATCCTTGTCCTCTCTACACCCCATTCTTCATTACCTCCACCAGCCTCTCTAGCACTCTTCTCGTCCCATACATCCACGACTCATTCTGTATTCTATCCCTCCCTGGTGCCTTCCCTTTCTTCAGTTTCTTCACATGCCTCTCCACCTCTTTCATTGTAATTTCTTCTCCTTCAGGTTCTACTCGGTTTCTCTTCGTCTCTATTTCCGTTTTCTTTTTTTCCTTTTCTCCCTCCAGCAGCCTCATGAAGTACTCCTCCCACTCATTCATCGTTATCTCCTCGCCCCCATTTTCGTTTTTCTTTCTCTCTCTATTAATATAGTTCCATACCTCCTTCTCTGTTCTTATTGCTTTTATCTTTTCCTCCTCTCTCTCCTTCTTCTGCCTCTTCTTTTCCCTGTATGTCTCTCTGTATCTTCTTTTCGCTTCTAAAAAGCCACTTCTGTTCCCTTTAGTCTTTCTCCACTTTCTTAGTTTTTTTATTGCTTCCTTTTTACGTTGCTCACATTTTTTGTCCCACCATTTATTCTTTCTTTTTGTTCCTCCACCTCTTACTGTTATTTCTGTTTTTGTCGCTGCTTTTTCCATTATTTCTACCAATTCTTTCTCCTTTTTCCCTACTTCTTGTTCTTTAAATCTTGCTTTTTCCAGTCTTCTCTTATACTCTTCCACCCCTTGCTCGTCTCATACTTTAATTATCACCTTCCGCACTTCCTCTATTTTTTTCTTCTCCTCCTCTCTTCTCTCTACCCCTTCCTATACTTATCTCTATAGGCAGATGGTCTGACTCTACTCTTTCCCCTATTCTGAATTCTTCGACTTCTTCCCATGCTTCTTCGTTTACTATTCCGTAGTCTATCACCGTCTCTCCTCTACCGCCTATGTAGGTCCATTCTCCTTCTTCGTCCCCTTGTTTATTTCCATTCAGCACTTCCCATCCTTTTCTTCTATCCATTCCATCAACTTCTTCCCTTCCGCGTTTTCTTTCTTGTCTTTGGATTTTCTTTTTCCTTCTCCTCTCTCTTCTTCCCAATCCCTGGCTCCTCTTTTCCCAATTCTCCCGTTAAAATCCCCTCCCAGAAGCAGACATTCTTCCCAGTTGTCTTTTAATGTTTTTTCTATCTTGCTTATTGTTTCTTTCATCTCTTTGCTGTACACTGTCAGTATTTTCCACCATTTACTGTCTATTTTAACGTTTCTCACCATGTGACCTTCCTCTTCTCCCTTCTTTTTAGTATTCTCTTTTATTCCTTCTTTTACCCCTGTTATTATTCCCCCTGCTGCTCTTCCTTTTTTCTTTCCCCTTCTCGCCCCTTGCTATTCCCACTTGAACTCATTTGGTAACAGTTTTTCTATTTTTTCCCAGCTTTAATAACGAATTAATAATTTTAGCATCTATTGAAATATAAACTGAAGAAAGATGATAAAGAATTAATTATTAATTTTTAGTCGAGCTTTGGCTGATTCCTATTAATTTCTTCATCTCCTCGTTGGTGGCATTCTGATGGCGTTTTCTTGTGACCCCTAAATAAATTCAAACTAAATTAAATCATACAATGAATAAATCAAAATTTTCTCTTAGAGTAGTATACTACACTTTTGATTTCTTTCAATTTCTCGTCTTCTACAACAAAACTACCATGTAATACATAAAAATTTACATCACATTAAAACTTTTACCTACTTACGTCGTGGTCGTAGTCAACACAATCACACAATAACACAAAATCTGTAATAGTTTGGAAGCTTGGCTTACCGATGGTTGAATTTAGACTGTCGATTTTGGATTATTCGGACATTGAGTGTCGCCAGGCAGGTAATGGTTTATGACCCTTTGGGTCTCCCTAACTGGCCGACAACCGTTTTGCCAGAAGTTTTGTTTGTCTGAATCATATACGTGCAAGAGAAACAAAGCACGGACCAGAAAAACGTGCACATGGGCGAAATAAAGACTGGTAGAGCCACAAACCAAGTTACAATTAATGTAGTGAAAATTAAATAATACAGTGTAAACTCTATATAGAGAAATTGAAGGAACCGGGAATTTTTTATATATAAAGAGTTTTCTCTATACAGAGAGCAAAAGAAAACAATACAATAACAATAGAAACCAAACAGATCTTAGAAATTTCTACGTTTTAAGGAGTTTTTCGTTATAAATGAGTTCGCTATATTGACTTTACACTGTACTTAATTAATTTTTTCGTTTCAAGCGTTTACAGCACCAAATTTATGAAAAAAAGTTTTGTTTGTTATCTCAAATAAATATATACAGTATACAGAGAATATAGAAAAATATACAAAGCAAAATATTCTTTCCAGCATGGTAAAAAATTAAGCGAATGTCTCCAATAAAATATAAGTAATGCTATATAATATACATTGTATTAGGTACTAAAATATATACTTCAAATATTTTCCACAAAATATTTCACTCACATTCTTTTAATATAACTAATAAACTAATATTAAAAAAAGATTCAATATTTTCTAAATATTTATAATAATTATATGAAATAAATAAACTTGGCTAAGAAAAAAAAATCTACAGGGTCATTATAAAAGTATTATGTAGTCAAAGTATAGGCTGTGGAATCCATTGCGAAAATTTATTTCTGAAAGATCGATTTTATTTTATGAAGTACAGATTAAAATTATTACAACTAACCTTTATTAACACACGAACGTCAGTGGTAGTTTTAACAAAGACTGATTTTATACACGTAGATCTCTAAATAACGATAAAGTGACGAACAAACACTAACACAAACAAAAACACCAAATAAATAAGACAGGACGACAGATTAACTTTTGACTTGACAATTGACAGTTGCGACAAGAGCGGCAAAATTTTAAAAACATGGGCACAGCCTACCTAGTGACCTTGTATTAAAAATGTACACGATCATTTTGAGACGTCCTGTTATCGACTGACAATCTGATTTCATGTTGAGTTGCGACTGGTCTTACATGCCGGTTGATATGGAAACGTCTTAACTAAAGCCCAGGCAGTGAGACTCAATTTCATGTGAAATGAACCATTAAATTGCTCTTTAGGTACTGCCTGGTCTTTAGATAAGACGTTTCCATAGCAACCAACGTTTAGGACTCGTCGCAACTCAACATGAAATCAGGCTGTGATGCAGCAACACGTGGTGCAAATTTAGTGAAGTAAATATAGCGAAAAAGGCAGAGACACCAACTAAAGGTAGGAAGATGATAAAGGGGTCGGAGAAAAAAAAATCCTGGGAAAGAATAGCGTCACTTATATCATTGAATAAAGAAAGAGATTAGAAGCAGGTTGTTTACCCAGGAAAGTTTAGATGCACTCCTCGAAGAAAAGAATAAAATGAAACCAACAGGGGAGGGCGGAACAGGAAGACAAGAACAGAAAGAAATAACATAAATAAAATAACAGCAAACTCGTCAAAAGCCTATAAGAAAATTGACAATGACATGAAGAGAGTTGGAAGAAATGAAGGAGATAGGAAGAGAGAACCAAGAAATTAAGAGAGAGATGGAAAGGGAGAGAGAAACAGGTTGAGAGAGAGAGATAAAGTACTAGTAGAAATGGAAGGTGGGGAAGTAAAGCAAAAAGGAAAAAATAAACAGAGATGATATATTTATCGATAATGACCTCACAAAGCAAGAAAGAGAATTACAGAAGAAATTAAGAAACATAGCGAAGGAAAAACGGGGAGACGGATACAGGAAATTAACAATAGATGGGATTCAATGGAGAGGGAATTAAATGAGAAAGAGAGACACACAGAGAGAGCGAGAGACCAAAGGTTTTTCAATTAAAAGAAGAAGAGGTAAGAGAGAATATGAAGACGACAGCGAAGGAAAAGAACAAAGAAACGGGACAATAAGAATAAAGGGGAAAAGGAGAAGACAAGAAGAAGGGTGGGAAAACTAAAAAGACATCATAAGAGAAAACAGAGAACTAAGAAATAAAGATGAAGATTTCTGGGACTATGACTATTTCTGGGACTATGAGATGGCTGGGAAAAACAGAAATATTGCTACCAAAAGAATTCAAGTGGGAATTTCAGGGGCGAGAAGAGGAACGAAGAAAGGAATCGCGACAGGGGGGAAATAACGGGGGACAAAAAAAGGAATAAAGGAGGAAATTGAAAAGAATGGAGAAGAGGAAGGATACATACAGAAACGTACTTATCGACAATAAGTGGTAGAAAATAGTGACAGCATATAGCAAAGAGATGAAGACAGCAATAAGCAACATAGAAGAAACATTAAAAAACAGCAAAAAAGAATGTATAGAATATGTTCACCCAATTAACACCCAGAGCAGCCTCACTCTTCGAGCACCCTTCAGACGCCTTAATATTGGCAAGAATGCCCTAGATTCGCTGTTCAATAATAATCTGCCACCTAAAGAACACAGAGCACCACGACTACTTCAGGAGAGAAACCAAAAAATTAATTGTCGAACATTGTTTCTACAGTGTTGAAGAATACCTCGCAGAGTCTCTTGATAGTTAGTCCAAATTTAAATGTGATTTTTGACGTACCTAAATTAACGTTGTTAAAAAAAATAGGTAAATGAATTTAAAAAAAATTATCTAGTATATAAAAATCTCGTGTCACGGTGTTTGTTGTCGAACTCCTCCGAAAGGGCTCGACCGATTTTTTTTTTTATAAATTTGGCAGGTATGAGAATAGGTGGTGACCTATTTTTCACATAGACATGGGGGCCCAGGGTGTCCCCTTGGGATGGACCGATTTTTATTATCTTTGATTTGTTGGATCTGTTTCCGCCCCGAATAGCAGAATAACCATTAAAACATGGACATGGGGGCCCTGGGGGTCCCCTTGAGTTTATAACTCAAGAACGGCTCTTATGATTTTTGATTTGTTTTATTTGTATCCGCCCCAAATAGAAGACTAGAAAAGGCAAGATTCGAAAAACAAGAAGAAGAAGCAGCGACAAAAAGAGAAATGAATGGTGGCACAAAGAATTAATGGAGACAATAAAGGAGCTAAAATAATGGAAAAATCCGAAAGGAAACAGAAGCGGCTTTCTAAAAGCGAAAAGAGAGAAAGAGGTAAAAGCTATAAGAACTGCTTGTCAAAAAAATAAATAAAAATACACAACGAACAAGGATTTCGCTTTGCTTTGCCTTGTCGGACGATCAATTGGATAAAATTTTCAATATCGCGGTTTGTTTGAAAATTTATAATTTGAGGTTTTCTTGACGTCTTGTTCATTTCATGTTCATAGTAATATCATTCAAATCATAGTACAGGCTGTCCCATTTAAAACTCTCCAGTCCAGATTTCTCCGAATCGATTATTGTGATTGAAAAATCCTCGAAGACGTCGATTTTGTTTGCCAGGGGCACATCTTTTCAGGTTCCTTTCCACTCCCGGCATTTCGCCCTCTTCGCGAGGGGGCTATTAGCCCCAAAATCTTAAATGGCACTATGGGTCGAGTGATGCCTCATTTGAAAGGTATTGAAGGCCTCTCTACAACTAGCCACTTACTTTTCAATATCTTGCAGTTTTGACCGTAAAAACGATAATTTTTAATTTTCAAGATAATTCACATTTTTTCATGCTATGTCCCACAGAAACCACAAAGACCAACAAGTAATTTCTGAAATTAAATTTATTGAAATTTTTGGGTTATTAGGTTGTTGATTTTGATTGATAAATCGCGCGAGCGAGTTAAAACGGAATGTAGAGTATGCGACACGATTATTTTTCAATAAAATGATCTAATTAACGTAATAAATGTTGGATATGGCCACCATTCATTTCCTTGCAAAAATACAGACGATTTTCAAAACTGTTCGTGATGCTACAATTTCAATAAGCCTAGTTTCAGCAATAACATGTTTGTCTTTGTGGTTGCTGTGGAACACAGCATCAGAAGATGTGGATTATCTTGAAAATTGAAAATTATCATTTTTTTGCGGTCAAATCACCAAAAGATTGAAAAGTATGTGGTTAGTTGTAAAGAGGTCTCCAATACCTTTCAAATGAGGTATCACTCGACCCATAGTGCCATTTAAGATTTTGGGGCTAACAGCCCCCTCGCGAAGAGGGCGAAATGCCGGAACTTGAGAAGATGTGCCCCTGGCAAACAAAATCGACCTGTTCGAGGATTTTTCAATCACAATAATCAATTCGGAGAAATCTGGACTGGGGAGTTTTAAATGGGACAGCCTGTATATAATATACCTACACTTTTCTTCTTCTTTTCTTGGTAGATTAACTAAAGAATTTAATTCATATTTGATGAATGCTGAATTTGCTTAAATATTATTAGTGCTCCATTTCATTTTCAAAATATTCACGACTATACTGCACAATTAGATACAAATTAATTAAGTTTTTTAATGTTCAAGAAAGTAAGTAGGTAGTTAAACAGGAAAATAATGCTGGTTTACCAGACTCATAAAAGATAATTCACTCATCGATTAAGCTTCTCCTTAACGTATTATAGGGATAATAAACAACCATTAGATATGTACTGGTAATTTATTGTGCACAACTAAATCAACCAATTTATTTAAAGCTAGTTGCGATGTATGTTGTGCTATCTGTCGCTGGACGCTCGAACTACAGTGAAAGGCAGCCAACTTGATGAGTTGCTCATTTAGTTTGCTTACGCTTCTGACATATAGATGGCGGTGCCTGCGCATCTGAAATCAGATTGTTTTTACATATTTGTTTTCGAAATAGATTTTTTAGGAATTCCATAGGTTAATACTATTATTATATTGGTGATACAGTAATAATATAATTTAATAATTAGTAAAATAATAAAAATATATAATCAGGTAAATCAAATTGCTTTATTCTTATGTAGGCGTATTAAATTGTTTCAGATTATGTATGATGTATTTATCTGGATCTGAGGCAGTTCGAGAAAAAATAGTTTTTGATCAGCACTAAAATCACATAATTAATTATCTATGTACCTGTCGAGCAATTCTTACATTATTATTGCCTACTTACTCGTAATATATAGTTTTTCTTTTATAATCTGCTTACAAGGAGGTCGATCATCATGATGGACAGGGGCGTAGATATTAAACTCTGGGTATTAATGCCAAATTTAAGAAATCATGGCGTATCTAAACAAAGGCACCTATTTTCGTTTCCAAAGGGCTTTTTCATTAATGTTACTTTAAATCACTCGGTACTTTTTTGACAGGCAAAGTGTTTTAACTGAATCGACGTTAAAAGTGATTTTATAGCTCGTTATTCTTGTTAAAAGTTTGTGGAAGTAACGGAAAACAAAACTGTTATTCGTTATACCAGAGCATCATAAATTTGATACCTATTTTATGTGCATAAATTTGGCAGTAAAACGAATGAAATGAAATATTAGATAGTTCGAACAAATAAACGAGTCTATCTATAGTAATTTGATTGTCCACATTGCAACTTCATAATTGAATTAAAACAAAATTTTATTTAATGAAAATTAAAATTAATATTAAAATGACAGGATAAACATATTAATCATTAATAATATACAGTACATTAAATACATACAAAATAGGGGATAGTTCTAAAGCAGGTTATTAAACATTGCACAAAATTTATGGTAACTGAAATATAATAACGTCTACTGGGATAATTGATTTTTTCAGAATTAGTAAATTTGGATTATTTAAGCTTGTTCAATAAATTTGATACAGCAAATTATTTTGAACGAATCAGCCATAACTAAAATTACCTTTATGCAAGAAAATAACATTTGTTTTCAGAGAATTTAATATCACCAGATATTTATTTTTGGTTTGTAACATTTCAATATGTAGGTACATATTTACCTTAATTCACATCTCCTTTGCTATCATTTCTATTGTGGTAACCCCCCTTTACGATCCCGCCACTTTTTGAATATGAATGAATGAATGAAATGTCAATGACGTCAAATTCGAAAATTTGAAACAAACCGCGGAATTTAAAAAGTTGATCATCCTACAAAGAGAAAGTGGAACCCTACGTTATGTTCTTTCTGTGGCAAGACAAAGCAGTGGTGGGAAATTGAACTTACCCCAGAACAAAGACAAAACCACAGGTCCTTCGGAGGCGGAGCGTAAATTGATAACAAAAAATTATGGTTTTAAATTTTTATTGGTTTTAATAATTTGGTGGATTTGAGTTTTGGGATTGTGTACTGTGATTACCAAGTTCTAGTGACTTTGTTATAGGTTGGAGGCAAGTGAGAGGACACGGTGGAGGTACATTCGCTACATTCTCCCCCTCAGGACCAATGGATCCTCCTTAGCTATGGTCCTGAATTGTTTTCCTGGTCGCCATCGCTTCCGAAGGGGAACAACTGGGAACCTTAAACATGTATTAATTATAAAGAATGTGATATCTAAAAACATCATGTGACCAAACCCAAAGACAATAAGTAACAAACCACAAGATTACTACAGACAAAAATTTCTTACATTTACAACTGAAAGTAAAGCGCTTATGACAGAGTCTGTATAGATTTCAATTAAAAAATATCACTTCTGGTCGCGTTCACACAGCCCCTCGATTATATGCAAATAACTTCAGAATAAAGTTACGAAATTTTATTGAATTTGAAACTCGATGAAAACGATCGAATATCACGCTTTTTGTAGGATTTTACTATAATCTGTAATTATAAATTAAAAGTTAATTACTCATGAGACATAATGACATTAGCAGAGATTAAAACATCAATGTCGGTTATCTTAATTAAATTTGATCACGTACAGAATTAAATACCAAATTAACTAATGACACTTTTATAAAATGAACCTTAATGTGGGTGTACAGATTGTGTTTCTCTACTAATTGTAAATACTGTCCCAAGCATATTTTTGTTAAATATTGAGAAAATATGTAAATATGTACAATGAAAGGCATTAATAAATGAAATATGCATTTGAAAAAAGCGTACACATTTCCCTCTTAATTTGAGAGCTATGGAGGAGGTGATGAAAAATCACGACAGGGGACTGGTATATAATCCAGAGGAATCCATATTTTCATTGAATATAAGCAATCAAAGTCTTTATTTTTATTTATTATAACTTTTACAATATATTATAGTTAAAGCAAAGACTGCAGTAGAAGCGACCAGCACTTTGAGATTTTCATGTGTAACGGACCTCACAATAGCTCGGCTTTTGGTATAAAATTTCTCTACGTCGCGCGTCGTCCGTCCGATGCGAAATTCTAAACTTATTATGGTGTTCCAGATAACGAATGCCACGGTCGGATTTTATTTTAATTTTGCGTTTCGCACATTATATCTCAACAATTATTAACACTTATATTAATTGTAAGATGGAATTTTGGAAAATTGATCTGTTGCTTATTTTCTTAAATATGGAGTTTGCAAAAAAAAACATTAAATCCAAATACTCTGCTTTCAACAAATTCTTGAACTACACAAGTCTTGTTCAACTCGGAAATTACATTGTAAAATGTTATATTCGACAAACTTTTTTATTACTAAAGATAGCAGGGTACTATATCGACAAAATTTGTTAATACTGACAGGAAACTTTTTTATCCTAAACATTTTTTGCTAAAATGATTATTTTCTTTCTAATAGAGCCGTAAAACTGGGCTTATAGTTGATGCCAAATTATCTGCAGAATTAAGTAAAGACAACTTGATATTTTTTATCTTCATTGTTTTGTTATCTATAATATGTTTCAAACAAATTGTAATTTTGGATTAATGATTTTTGCTTAGCAAAATGTTGGTACATCTTTTTTAACAAACAGTCGTTTTGTTGTTTTAATTGCTATATTTGACTAAGAAAATTATGTATTGGATTATTAATAATTATGTATTTACCTAAGCTTTTTTTAGACAAATAAAAATGAACTGAATTTTAAGAGTAAAATACATATATGTACATAATGCATTAGAAAAAAAGAAATATATCAAGGTCATTCTTTTTTTGCTGTATAATTTCGAGATAACTTTTATGAAAATAAATTGTATTAGGAAGAGATAATAAAGACAAATAAAACGAAATAAAATTTTTGAGATAAGATTTTGTTGTAAAGGTCCATGTTTTTAAAAGTGTACAAAACTTTATTTTATTTGTTAAAAGCTAAACAAATGATTTTTTAGATACATCCATATTTATATGTTAGATTGGCAAAACTTGGGAAACATTGAATTTTAATACAACGATTATTAATTATTATTACACTAACAATTACCCTCGGGTTTGCCTCCATAAATTGAGGTCGGCTTTATTCGCGTGGATATTTGGAATTAGTACAACCGCTTAAATCAGTTTTTAATTAAAAAAATACAAAAGTTAAAAAAAAAAGAAATTTTGTTTGTAAAATCGTCAGGCACGCGTCCAGTCATTTTTACCGAGAATCAAGATCCCAATTTTCAGATATGTACTGTTTGTTTTCCTCCACTTTTTTCACAGTTGGTAACATTGTTTTACAAAGTCGTCAAACCCGGGTCTACATATTTAGTAGTTATTTTTAAAGGAGAGTCCAAGTGCCAATTCTCAAACCTGTAACATTGACGATGTTTAAATTATAAGAATTTTGAGAACAATCACTCGCAAATCCACCCTCCCCTTTTTTCGCAGTTGGTATTTTTTTTTAAATCGTCAAACACGGGTCCAGTCTTTTAAAAAGGAGAATCTAGATTCCAATTTTCACATAATGTAACACTGTTGGTTTTCCGTCCCTCTTTCGCGATGTGTAAATAGATTTTTGCAAAATCGTCAAACACGGGTCTAGTAATTTTTTACGAGAGTCCAAGTGCCAATTCTCACGCCTAACATTGTGGATCTTCAAGTTATAAGAATTTTGAGAACAATCACTCCTAAATCCACCCTCTCCTTTTTTCGCAGTTGGTATATATATTTTTTTTAAATCCTCAAACACTGGTCCAGTTTATTTAAAAGGAAAATCTAGATCCCAATTTTCACGACTCTAATTCTGTCAGTTTTCAAGTTAGAGTATTCAATATGCTACTGTCCAACAGTTGCATATTTTAAGTTTTTTTACGTTTATTTGAGTGACTAAAGTCAAATTTCATCAATCACTAGTAACTAAAATTAAAATTTAATTTAATTTTAGTCACTCATAGTGCCATACCATGCTTGTCTATGTTTTAAATGTCAATTTCAAGTAATGTCGCTTCAAAAATTTCTTTTCATTCTTTTCCTTTGTTGTTGGGAAAATATGACAACTGTTGGACAAAACGTCGTATATAACACGTGACCGAAATGCCATTGTAAGCTCGTGAGATGTGTATCACTCGTGCTATGGCACTCGTGATTCGAAAATCTCACTCGCAGACAATTAATAATTTCTATCACCTGTAATATAATGTACTATTATTGGGATCATCTAAAGTTGTAAAGGGCTAACTCCTAAAAGTTTTATCTTTCCATTTAAGCGATCTACAATAGTGCACATGTAAATAGATATTTTGCGTAATCTAAACTGCATGTTATTTTGATAACGCAGTTTTGAAGATAAAATCTTACTTTATAGTCCAGGCAATGGGAGATTTTTGATCGCAAAAGGTCGGACAGAAATGAAATTTAGTGGGATGGTAGACGTAGATCTCCTGATAGTACAGCTAAGTTTGCGACCTCGGGGGGTTGCCGCTCGAGGGGAGGGGGGGTGAAAACTTTGCACCGCGACGCTGTTCGGAAAGTAGCACCGTTATTGTAAATGCTATCGAAAAAAAGTTCAAATAAAATATGTACAGAACAAAATTGTGTATAATTTTGGTTCAATTGATTTTTTGTTTTCGACCAACAGTTTCCGTTTTACGGGGTGCCAAAGCTGGGGGTTGATTTGCAAATTTCAAAAAAATCAAATTTTCAGCGCGGATTATAACGAAGATCGATTTCAAATAATATAATCTAATCTTTCAAATAAGTCCTATAACATTTTCTCATCGGAGTGACCGTCTACGAGAAAAAAGCAGTAAGGCTTCATGACGTCACGTTCGGGAGCGGTTTTTTGGACAAAAAGAGATGAAGCTCCCTCCGGGGAAATGGGAACTCTTCGGATTTTTATTTAGGTGCCTGCTAGGAGTTCATAACCAAAATTTCTAAACTTTATAAATTATTTCTTCTAAAAAGTCTATAGTCCAGGCAATGGGTACAAAAAAGGGGTTTTATTCGCAAAAGGTCTTACAGAAATTAAATTTAGTGAGATGGTAAACATCCACAAACTTGGAAAACATTGCTCTTTCAGAAAAAAAATATTGCAGAATTATTTGAAGGCGATCTTCGTTGTAATCCGCGCTGAAAATTTGATTTTGTTGGAATTTGCAAATCAACTCTTAATTTTGGCGCCCCGTAAAACGGAAACTGTCGGTCGCAAACAAAAAATGAATACAACCAAAATTATGCACAACTTTGTTCTCTACATATTTTATTTGGATTTTTTTTTCAATAGCAGTTACAACAACGACGCTATTTTCCAAAAAGCGTCGCGGTGCAGAGTTTTCACCCTCCCACCCCTCGAGCGGCAACCCCCCGAGGTCGCAAACTCAGGTCTACTATCGGGAGACCAATGTCTACCATCCCACCAAATATCATTTCTGTCCGACCTTTTACGATCAAAACCCCCTTTTTAGTACCCAAATTACACGTTTGCTATTTCGATGTCTACACAATCTACGCTTTTTATTACCCATATTTTTAACCTTACAAGAGAATACTTTTGGAAACCACTACTCAACACAACTCAATGCTCAATACCGAAACTCTGGAATCCAATACAAAATTAATTTCTTCGAAACTCTTATCTTCTTGTGTGTAGCAATGGAAATTGAGACATCGGGAGCAAGTGCGATAGCGACAGAGGGATAGAATATCACTGTGCAGGGAATCGCTTCGCCCAGGTCCGAAAACATTACCTTGTTCTGATCCATTTTGTCCGTTTAATTTTGCAATATTTCGATTTTTTTTTAATGGATCGTTTTTGGAAAAGATATGTGCAGGGCCGAGCGGTCCATTTTTGTAAAGATTTGTTTCACAGAACGAGCTTAAAGTCATTGAAATAACACATTTTTTTGTGTTTTTAGATAACAATAATGCCAAATCTGGCATTCCAATTGAAATTTTAAGACCGCTCGCCTCTAATCTAGATGCAGGAGAACTGTTTTCCAAAAAGCTTGTAAATATATTCGTTTTCATATTGAAGTAAAGCGTTACCAAAGTTCACGTAAAAACAGCAGTTTTGTAGACCGTAGTCTTCCCCTTAAACAGTCTTTTCAATTGTCATTAAAATTGCTTACGGTCGGGTTGCCTTGAGCGCCAGTTTTTTAACGTGGTATGCTCCACACTTGTCCACGTGTAGCTAAACTGGAGCCACCCTGCCGTGAGAGCAGTGGGTCTTCCCTACTAAACTGTCGCCAGTTCTGGGCGGCGGGGAGAACTCGTTAGATCGGGAGCGCGCTACCTTACTGGTCATCGGGGTGCAAGAACGGTCCCGATACGGCACCGGGAAGTACTTTATTTCGGCTTATTTGTCACCGTCGTGTCGGGATTTTGGTAACCTCGCAACAAAATCATAACTAGAAAGTCGTTCGTATCTCAAACGTTCAGCAGTTGTTGTTTATCATTATGGAGTATTATCTGCAAGAAAGACAATATTTTGAATGATACCTACTTTTGAGAATTAATCTTAAAAATTAAAAGTAGGAAATAATACACGAAATTGCTTTACATCATGTGTTTAGTTAAATTGTGTCTATTTAGAGAAAGTCAAGAATTTACAACAATTTACAGGAACTAAATAATACAAAGGGAGACATTTCGAAAGAGAAAAAGAATCCATTGTTTTAGATAAGAAAAAACATAACTTTGTTTAGAGGATGTTTTGTTAAAATGCTCTAAAAACTAGGTTGCAGTGGGTTCTACTGAAAGGATCAGCAAATTTCCAGTTAAGATTAAATTAAGTGTAAAGTAAAATCTTTAGGAAGCAATGCCGTCACACCTTTTGTATTTATTACCTTACTGTAAATTACAAAATAAAACAGTCACAGTGGAGTTCGTACTTGGGAGCATAATAGCATGAATTCACCACACCCACCCAAAGTACCATTCACCCACCCTAATCGCAATTACAATGAGCTTACGCATGAATTATTAAACTCTCATGTTTAACGAAATAACACCTGACGATAATTCCACAAATTCGCCACGTCCATCCACCATCAAACAATCCATTGTTTCACGGTACGGAAACGATTTAATCACAATTTTCGGTCCGTGCATTAAAATTTCATCGTTAATCTCGTCCAAAACGACGAGAAAAACAAAGGGAAAATTTATAGTTCTTTGCTTGGGTAAACTACAAATTATTCCTATATTATCACAACAGTTCTTACGTGATGAGCACACCATTGTTACAATTAAACATTTCACTTTCACAGTGGAACAAAAGCTTTCAGACCGCTCATCCGAGTAATGTCTCTCAAAGAACATGTTTCTTGGGCGCCCATGTATGCGGAGAACGTTCGCCGCTGTAACGTACAGTGCCGGATTAAGGGATCAAGGCTTATTCAGGGCGGTATTCATAGTCGAGGACTGTACTCAGTCAAGTTGGACCTAATTGAGCTGCGTTCGGATTTTAAGGCCCTTTCATATTTATAAACTAGACTAAGGGAATCTCGTGAGGTATTGGAACAAAAAACACATTAGAAAGGTAGAAATTAAATTAATACTTTTTAATAAAAATTAAATGAATCAAATTAACATGATATTAGTGGACAGAATAATAAATATAAACGGTACAGCGTGGAGACTGTATCATCTTGAAATTCATCCCTTGAAGTTTACCTCACAAATGAATAACAGCCGACGAATTTCAGCTTTCATATCTCCCATTTTCATCAACTTGCGACGGATTATTTCAATTTTCCTAATCGTTCAATTATGAGCGTCACTGGTTTGAGACACGATTAAGTCGAGCAAGTGGAAAACGAGCAAGTTATAAAACGAGGTGCTTCTAAAGAGATGCGCATTTCGTTGAAACAGACCGTAAGGTTTAACAATATTTGTGTTGATATTCTCGTTCGCGGTATGTATTTGATAAATGTTTTTGTTTGGCCTGTGGTGTTTGCGTTTGCTGGAGGAGAAGTTTCGCAAAATTCGGCGAAAGTGAAGCAACGGAATTTATTGGCTGAAGTTATGAGAAATAATGTGGTGAATCCGTTCCTTCACAACTCGAGGCAAGGACGATGTAAGAGAATAAACAAACGATTTTGTAGAACATTTTACGGTACATTTACATTTATTCGCTCCTTCAGAACACCATACTTGTTTAAGGATTTTTAAATATTGTGATTTTTTTTTATGTTGTTAGAAATATATTATTCCAGTGATAAAAAAATACTAGTTAAATCGTTTCTAAAAGATAAATCAGATTTTTTGGATAATTGTTTTTGTAGTTTTTTAATTTCTTCCTTCGTTAAATGTTCTTTGAATTGTTTTAAATAAATTGTAATAAATTTACTATTTCGTGATTTTTTAAAATAGCATCAGTTATACATATGAAAGATTTTGTCGAGTTTTTAAAGGTAACAAATATTCAAATATTCAGAACAATTTGGTTTTTAAATACAAAAACAAACATTTGAAATATTAATCGAGTCATATTATTTAAATAAATACCTACTTGACGGAAAAAAGTTATTATACATATTTTCTAGACCTGTCATTCCGAGGGAAACATGATACATTTTTAGAATACAGAAACCGATAGATACAAAATAATTTTTAGGTTTAACAATTATTGTTTCCAAAACAATATGGGTTTGATCTTAAGAATATCACAGAGATATTAGAGGCGGAATTTCACTTTATAAAAAAAATCACTAAACCTTTTTATAACAAACTGGTATCTTATAATTTGGAAATTAATTTAAAATACACTTCTTTGAAGATCACAATATCGAAATGTAATGCATATCTTTTTATGTAAATTTAATTCTAATTTTTATACTGTATATTATAAATACACTTTCTAAATAATTATTTAATTTTTGAAGTAAAACTTCTTTACGGACACTTGACTTGGGGAGCAAGCTGGTGAATGCGTGACGAGAGCGTTACGAAAAGTGTGATCGGGCGTAGCGAACGGAAGTTTTCTTTAATGCACGATTTTACAATAATTAATTTATAGATTTTTTTTGCCTTAAAGGGATTCGAACTGGCGTCTTATCCGTTGTGAATTCGCACTTCTCTCAATACACCTATTTGCGTGTGTCAGTTTTGTATGCAATTGCGCTACTTATCTTAATTGCTACACATGATTGCCGAATTTTCGCTGACGACAAACTGAAACATGAATTATCCAATACTGCAGACGGTATTAATTCAGGATTCTCTAGCTCCAACTTACATAAATTAAGAGCACTTTCACAATGGCGAACTGAAGTTTTACTTCAGTCGTGTGGTCTAAAGCACACTCGTATTTTTTTCATTAGCAATTTTTCTGCAGAGAGCAGAAACATTTCCCATAGAAATCCTAAGAATTTGACTTCATGGCGCTCTAAGTGTTTTTCTTCTATTACAATTAATGATTCCCCAGCATCCAAAAACGCTGCAGAATATTTTTTTTGTAAAACTTCACAAAAATTTTATAAAAGGCGTTAATTTTTAAATTCCATTCTTTGCACCTTCTGATCGTTTATTTTTTTCCAATTCTTTTTGCTTTTGTATTTCTTTTAATTTTGGTCTTTTATTTTTTATCATTTAATCTTTACTCTTTGTATCCTGCTTATCTTAACCATTGTACACCTGATGTTATTATTTCTGTTTCTGTTATTAAGAATTTTTTTACAGTCATCATTAACAGAAAAGTTGTATTTTTCGTTGTCTTTACTTCAAGAGTCTAGTAATCTAGTAATCCTCAAAATTTCTCAGGGTTTTCCAAAAATCTTCGAGCTTCTTCAGAACTCTTTAGAACCCTCCAAGATTCTTCATTCATTATTTCTCCAAATTCTTTGGAACTTTTTTCACGGCTTTTCAGGATTCTCCACGATCTTTTAGCACTCCTCAAAATTCTTCAGTATTCCATAGGATTTATCCGTTCCTTTCAACACACCAAGGCGTTTTGCAAGTTTCCAAGAAATTTTCAAAAACATTTACTCCTAGTATTTTGTACAGGCCTTTAGAACATTTCCGTGTTCTTTAAAATTTCTCGGGATTCCTCAGGGCCCATCACGTCTTTCCACAATTTTTCGGGACTCTTGAAGAGCCTTTAAAGCTTTTCAATCAAAATTTTTCAGAATTCTTTAAAATTTAATCAAAATGTCTCACAATCAGAAGATTTTAGCACTTTCTATATATTCATATGTTTTCTGTATTCTTCAGGACTCGTGAGTGCTCTTCAAGACGTTTCAATGGCATTCAGGACCTATAAGGGTTTTTCAGTATTTCTCAGACTATTCAGGACCCTTCAGGAATTTCTCAGGATGCCGTTAAGACCCACAAAGTTGAAGAGACATATACAGGGTAGCGCAAAAGTATGGAAACACCTGAATATCTCAAAAACTGTTAGTCCCTAGTAGTAGTAATACTGTTAGGTTTGATGGCATATTATTTTCTTACAGCACAAATAATATTTGCAGCCGTGATTCAATAATAATAAAATTTTATAAAAAAAATATTATTATTTTTTTCAGCAGACAAAGACCAAAAAGTTGAATTATTATAGCACATCGTTAAATTCAGAAAAAAATGCTCTTTTCAAAAAGGTTATTTTCACTCTATGCTGCTATTTAAAAAAAAAGTTGATTTTGTATCTCGGAAACAAATGACAGTGCAGCTATGAAAAAATTACACCAAGTAGATATTATAAACCCCTATATATCTGCCAAATTTGGTTTAGATCGGAATACCAGTTTTTGAGATATCCAGGTGTTTCCATACTTTTGCGCTACCCTGTATAATTGTCAAAGCTAAGCAACATAAAAACCGAAATAGTGAAAAACATCATAATATATTGAAACCAAGAAATAAGAACGACCGAAATACAAAATTAAAAAAATAGAGATATCGATGCAATAAGTGTTCTGAATAGTGCTGCGGAATTTTGAGCAATCGGGGCGTCGTGAAAGATACTGTACAGACCTTAACAGTCATGAGAAACTGAAAAGTAATGAAGATTTCCGAGAGGTCTTAAGATTCTGAAGAGTGCTAAAGAGACTTCAAGAGTTTTGAAAAGACCTAAAAAATTTGATAATTTTTAAAGTTTTGACGGACCCTAAAGACTGCTGAATAATCTTAAAAAGTTCTGAAAAATTGTGACAATCCAATTCTAATGAACTTTGAACGATTGTGAAGAGCTTTACTAAGAGTGCGAAGTAGTCGGTGTGGACTCCTGGAAAGAAAGAATATGGAGAAACTCTGTGTAAGTCCTGAAGGATAGTGAAGTGAACTATCTACTCCTAAAGAGTCCTGAAAAGCACTGAAAAGAGTTCCTAGACGGTGCTAAAAGAAAGTGATATTAATTATAATACCATATTATAATACCATTTGAGAATTACATAAATATTATAGTCTATAATAAAAATCTCGTGTAACGGTGTTTGTGGTCGAACTCCTCCTAAACGGCTGGGCCGATTTTGATGAAATTTCTTTTGTATATTTGGTAGATATGAGAATAGGTGGTAAACTATTTTTCACATGGACATGGGCGCCCAGGGACCCCCTTGGGCTATACCGATTTTTCGGCTCGACCGATTTTTATGTTTTTTTTTTTTGTATATTTGGTAGGTATGACAATAGGTGGTAAAGTATTTTTACATGGACATGGGGGCCCAGGGGGCCCTCTTGGGCTGGACCCATTTTTTTTCAATCATCCCCTATAGATATTCTGGTGTCTTTATATGTTGAAATGTGACCTTGTAACAATGAAGAGAGCTCCGAAATTCGACAAGTTACACCCTCAAAGGTCGACTGATTATTTTACAGATTTTCTTCAAGTGGCGCATCCACCATTTTTCACCGTTTCCTCAACCTTCCCCTATAGATATCCTGGTGTCTTTATATGTTTAAAAGTGACATTGTAATGATGAATAGAGCTCCTAAATTCGACAAATTACACCCTCAGAGGCGGGCTGAATATTTTACAGATTTTCTTCAAGAGGCGCATCCACCATTTTTCACCGTTTCTTCAATTTTCCCCTATAGATGTCCTGGTGTCTTTATATGTTCAAATATGACATTGTAATGATGAATATAGGTCCGAAATTCGACTAATTACATTTTCAAAGACGGGCTGAATATTTTACAAATTTTTCACCGACCGATTTTTATATTTTTTTTTTTTTTGTATATTTGGTAGGTATGAGACTCCACACACAAATTTTTTGATGATATCTCGAGAACGTATTGACAGATTTTTTTCGGGAGCGAATAACTATTAAAACATCAGAAAAATTAACGGAAAAAAATTTCTCATACATTTAGTATGGAAACAAAAATCAACATGGCGTTGTATGCTGGTTCCGGTATAATGCTACTAGATGGCATTGTGTGAATGCTCCTCTTATAAAAAAAACAACTGAATTTAATTCAGCTAATAAGTTAACACAACATTTATTGATTCTGAGGCGGTACAAAGTTCGCCGGGTCAGCTAGTATTCTATAATAAATAAATATTACATAATATAACTAGATAACCCGTCCCGGCTTCGCACGCTGATTTTATTTTATTACTTTATTTAATAAAGAAAGGAGTGGAATTTTGAAAATCCTTTTCTTTATGAGCGTATACGTGGTAAAATAAGTAAGTGTGAAAAATTCCATTGCAATCGGTTGAGTGGATCCAGAGATTAAACTCCCCCTCCACCCTTAGGAATAGGATTTTGAAAAACAGTTTCTTAGTGTGCGCGTACTTGGTAAAATAAATAAATGTGCAATATTTTATTGCAATCGGTTCAGTGGATCCAGAGATTTCGTGATGAGTGAGTCAGTCAGTCAGTGAGTGGTATTTGGATTTTATATAGAATAGATAATTAATTCAGAAGAGATCTAAATGTTCCGGAAAAATCCTAAATAATTTTAATGAATCCTGAATTATTTTTAAGGATCCTGAAAGAACGTAATATACGTGATGAGCTTGAGAAAACATGAAAAGCACCAAAAGCTCCTACAAAGTTTTGAGGAACTCTGATAATCCTGGAAGGGTTCTAAGGAATCCCGAAGAGTAGTAAAAAGTTATAAACAGTTCTGAGAAATTCTGATGGATCCTAAGAGAACTAAAGTGTCCTCAAAAGTTCTGAAAACTAAGATAGATTAGAAAGGCCTTGAATGATTTTAATGAGGCACCAAGGAAGAATGCTGAAGTGTTCTGAAGAACTCTGATAAGTCTCAAAGTGGCATAGAAATTTGAAGTATCCTCAGGAATCCTGAAAAACTGGAAGAATACGGAATTCCTGAAAAATTTTGAAACATCATAGAAAATCTGCAAGGAACTTGATGGCCCCTCCAGAAAACTGAGCAATTCTGAAAGCACTGAAAAATCCTAAAGAATTCTGAAGAGCCCTGAAATAATAAATGGGTCTAAGTAATTCTGCAAAGCAGGGAAGAGCCCTGAAATGTTCTGAGAAAGTTCTAAAAAATTCTGTAGAGTGTCATTGCAATAATATGTATATACCGGGTGTACCATCTAAAATTTGTATCCCCCCAACAGTTTCAATTTCTAAAGACTCTGAAGAAAACGCTTGAACAGGTCAATTTTGTTAGCTAGGGGGACCAAATTGTACCGAACTTTCAAGTCTTGGAATCTCACCCCTTTAGCCAGGGGGGCCCACCCCCTAAAAAAAATTAATGTGCATGGGGGATCGTGTGATATATCATTTTGTAGCCTATTCAATTCTCTCTCCAGGATGAATTTGACATTTTCCAAATCTATTCCTTTCTTTGCACCAGTTGAGGAGTCCATTTATACAAAGCTCTTGTATAAGTACTATGTCCAATTTTCCCTTGATAAACCCAGAACTTAGCACATTAGATGCGACTTTTGAGTGTTGAAAGTTAATCTGGAGAAGTTGCAGTACTTTCTTTGGTGACTTCTTAGGCACAGATTTGCCTTTGATTGCCATACTAGAATTTTGCGAACTATTAGTGTATGGCTTTTTCGAGGGTCCAATGCTGGCTTGATTTGCAAATTTATATAAAACTAAATTTCTACGTGTTACTTTTAGACTATGCTCCTTCACATCCTGCAGCAAAAAAACTTCAAGCCAGGGAGAAATTTTCGTCGAATATTTGCCACCAAATGTGACATCTTTAGTGCAACCCATGGATCAGAGTGTTTGGGAAGCTCTGAAGTGACGTTACAGAAAAACTTTACTGCGTAATTTTCTGGAAGACGATTAGAACGTTAAAAAATTTTGTAAGAAGTGGCCCATTAAGGATGCAATCGTCTGTCGAAGAATATTGTGACGAAGAGGAACCTGGATATGAAGTTCAAGACGATCACGCTATCATACAAGAAGTTTTGAGAGAAGAAGAACCTTCTCAAAATAACGATAAATTAGAGAAGAATGATGAAGTTCTTAGAACAAAAAAATGACACTAATTAATCTTCTTCTCCTCCTAAACGGCTTGACCTATTTTGATGAAATTTTTTGTGTGTATTTGCGTGAATCGCTGGATGGGTCTTAGCTACAGTTGGAACCGGTAGGTTTCGCTGTTGTCGCAATCCAGAATATATATTTTTTTATTAAAATTTAAATATATCTAAGTCGAACTCCACAAACTTTAATAACTGTAAAATTACTAATGGAACATGTTTCGGCAGAACACTTCTGCCATCATCAGCCCTTAAAGAATATATTCTTAAAGTTTGTGGAGTTCGACTTAGATATATTTAAACTTTAATTTAAATTTACTCCACCTGGATTTAAGAACATTCTTCTGGTTTATATATTTTTTTATTTTCTGACCGATTTTGATGTTTTTTTTTTTTTGTACTTATGGGGTCACCTGGATGGATCTTAGCCACAGTTGAACTCTGTAGGTGGCACGGTTGTTGAGATCCAGAATTTTGATTTTAATTCTTATTTAAAAAAAAGACCAAATCGGTCCAGCCGTTCTCAAGTGATGCACTTACCAACGAATCTACATAATAAAAATGAAATAAATATAATAAATATGTCCAAAAACAAATTGATTGAAATTTGGACAGGACAACGTCTGGGGGGTCAGCTAGTATTTAATATAATAAAAACAACTGTTAATTGGAAGACAAAATGGGGAATGTGTTCCTCATTATTATTTTAATATTTGAGCTTTCCCCTAAACATGTTCCATATCTACCATGATATTTGATATCCCGAAATACGTATGCTCCTATTTACACATATCTTTAACAAAATCCACTCACGTTGTTATATTTTACTCCCTTCTTGATAATCCGCGTGATTAAAATAAAGCGAGGGTCACATTGCGTTTTCAGTTCTATCCCTCTTCACGTTCGTCCAGTTCAGCAACCAAATCTGCATAGGAGCCACCGGAGACAACGGCACCTGCGTTTCCGCTCCGGAATGCTCCCAAAGAGGCGGAACACCAAATGGTCCGTGCGCCGGTGGATTCGGAACATGTTGCATGTGTGAGTGATCAACTCTAATTCCCTCATTTTTCCAGCCCAAAGCACCGAAGCACAATCGAATTACTCTTGACAAATTGTTTTGCCGTTTTTAAAGCGGAACTGGCTTGAACAAAGTTTACCGGCTTCAATCAAAAAATGAAAAATTAACGTGAACAAAACGTCGCCGGGTGCATTAATCTTTTCGTGGAATCTGCGGACGTGCCAGTTGCGTACGATTACACGATAATCTAACTTTGAGATTTGAAACTGTTACTTCTTGTCTCTTAAGTTGCAATTTCAATTTTGGACCGTTTTGAAGTAGACTTCTTTTCTGTTGGAAGGTAACGAATGAAATTCGAATTAAATCGATAAATGTTTTATTTGTGAAATGCGTTTTCCTATAAGTCTTCGCCCTGCTCTTTTAGCCTTTCTGTAATATTCTGCTCCATGGCACCAAGGGTGAGTAAATAATTGGCTTTTTGAATTCGAGATGTATTACGTGGTACAAATTATTGATTTCATATTTTCACAAAAACACCTTCAGGCGTAATTAATTTCGCCCTTTTGCTACAAAGAACTCTGATGGAACACTTTTCTTTAACAAATATTTGTTTGAAATTTGGTCACAAAAAACTCCCACAAAAAAAAAAAACTTTTTGCACTTTTCACCCTATCTACATATATTCATTTTCTCATTTCACCCGTCCGCAAACCTACCTTAATAAATTATCCGCTGTCTACAACTTTATCCTTCCGCTTGCAGTTCTGTCGACGTGCGGAGCGACCATCCGCGAAAACGGAACCTATTTCGTCCAAGAGGGTTATCCAAATCCATATGACGGCACTGGATCGTGCCAGGTTACGTTGGTCAAGTCCAATCCGGACGTCTGCCAGTACAGGTAAAAAGCGTCTAATTAGTGTACATTTTTGTGGAAATAAAATGGTATTTAACCAATGATTTAACCAAATTGACTTGGTTAGAGTAACCAAAGGTTTGTGTTTTATCTTTGGTATGAATAAACAAGAACGTTTTATAGAGGCAGGCCATAAAATATACAGCGATGGCGGATACGTTTATGACATGACGCCACCAGAACACATGGTCGGAACAAACGGTAAAATACGAATGACGATAAATCCAAGTGGAGTAAATTTAAATTAAAATTTAAATACATCTAAGTCAAACTCCACAAACTTTAATAAGTGTAAAATTACAAATGGAACATGTTTCGGCAGAACACTACTGCCATCATCAGCCCTAATTTAACAAGAGATTGATGATGCAATTGAATTACAGAGGGGTTCTTACCTTAAAGAATATAAAAAATTATGACGTTGACGTAATTTTGAATTAAATTTGACGTTTTCAAAGGGTTACATAAATTTTAAAAGATTTCGTAAAAACAACATTTTATAAAATGTAAAAATTAAAAATGGATCAAAGAGAATCTGGTAAGTTTGTTTGAGTGGTGCAAAATTAAAATAGTGAATTAATAATGGGATTATTGAAGTTATTCTGTTCATTTAAACAAGATCTGTTTTCCAGTTTCAAGGCTTTCCTTATTTCCAAAGTCTCAAGAAAATCTAATTTCCGGCCTTTATTGCATTTATGAATCAATTTGGAATTTGATGGTGAAAAACTATGTTTCGTTATTAATATATGATTGGCGAAAGAAGAAGGTGTTGATGGTGGAGGATCAAGATCTGTGTTGTTATAGATGTGAGACTGTCCTAGATCAAAATTTCTTTCAATTTAATAATAATTTTTATTCACAAAACTCAGGCTTAGCAATGGGTTCTAACTTGTCACCTCTTTTAGCAGAAATATTCAGGAATAACTTAGAAGATCAGTTTTTAAGTTCTTCTCCCTATAAAGATCATTTTCACTTTTGGTACAGATATGTAGATGACATAATTGTTTTATTCAAAGGATCTGATTCTGAACTGGATAACGCACTAGGCAACTTAAATTCTTTAAACCAATCCATTAAATTCACCGTTGAAATTGAAATTAATTCCCAAATTCACTTTTTAGACTTGTTAATCACTAGAAATAATAATACTTTTAAATTTGACATTTATAGAAGACCTAGTATCACAGATTGCGTAATACCTTTTGACTCTTGTCACCCTGTTTCCCATAAATTTGCAGCTTTTCATTTCTTTTTCCACCGATTATTTTCTATACCACTATCAGATTCATCTTTTCAAACAGAACTTAATAACATTCAACAAATTGCTTCAAATAATGGATATTCTTTAAAAACTATAAATAAATTATACTATAGATACTATAACAAATTCAAATACACACCACTTGGTTAAAAATCCTTCAGAAACAATTTCCTTTTCAAATTCATTAACATACTTTGGTGTCGTCTCACAGGAATGTTCTAAAATACTTAAGAAAAACGGTTTTAAAGTTTCATTTAAAACAGATAACAACTTATCCAGATTTCTTATTAAAAATAACGATCCATTAGATTACAAATCATCATCAGGTGTATACAAATTAAACTGCTCTTCTTGTGAGTCATTCTACATAGGTCAGACAGGTCGCAAAATATCAGACCGTATTAAAGAACATTTCAGGCACATTTATAACAACACAGATCTTGATCCTCCACCATCAACACCTTCTTCTTTCGCCAATCATATATTAATAACGAAACATAGTTTTTCACCATCAAATTCCAAATTGATTCATAAATGCAATAAAGGCCGGAAATTAGATTTTCTTGAGACTTTGGAAATAAGTAAAGCCTTGAAACTGGAAAACAGATCTTGTTTAAATGAACAGAATAACTTCAATAATCCCATTGTTAATTCACTATTTTAATTTTTCACCACTCATACAAACTTACCAGATTCTCTTTGATCCATTTTTAATTTTTACATTTTATAAAATGTTGTTTTTACGAAATCTTTTAAAAATCATGTAACCCTTTGAAAACGTCAAATTTAATTCAAAATTACGTCAACGTCATAATTTTTTATATTCTTTAAGAATCCCTCTGTAATTCAATTGTATCATTAATCTCTTGTTAAATTAGGGCTGATGATGGCAGTAGTGTTCTGCCGAATCATGTTCCATTTGTAATTTTACACTTATTAAAGTTTCTGGAGTTCGACTTAGATATATGTATTTAAATTTTAATAATTAGATCGATGTGGCAGAATTATAAATACATAATATACACTGACCGGCAAAATTATCGCATCATCCGATAATCTCATACAGAAACCTAATTTAAAATTAATAGAACGCTTATTACAGTAAATAAATAAATTAAAAACTAACTGTGATGATCAGTTTAAGCAAATACCCTAACAATGAACGGATGGGTAGGATAACTTTCCAAAGCAACGTAAGAACAAAAATTTTGTGCTGTTAATTTTTAAGTTCGAAAATTTTTAATGGCTGCATTTCTACTCTCACACAAGTTTCAGTATTTAGTATTGCCCCCTCGAGCCTGAATAACTGCCTCTATTCTGCGTGGCATACTGAGAATCAGTCTTTGGATAACGTGTTGATCGATTTGTTCCCATTCTTCATTTAACGCTCCAATTAGCTCGTTTAGCGTTTCAGGACGATTTTGACGTATCTTAATTCTCCGTGCAAGTTCATCCCAAAGATGTTCAATAGGATTGCAGTCTGGGCTTCGCCCTGGCCAAAGTAATTTTGGTATTTCAACCTCATGCTGGTAATCCGTCACGACCCTAGCGATTTACGGACGAGCATTGTCCTGCATGAAGAGAAAATGGTACCCTACATATGGTGCGAATGGTACCACATGAGGTTCTAAAATTTCAGTAATATACCGATGTGCATTTAGGGCACCACCAGCGACGAGGACGAGATCTGTCTTGGCCTGTATATTAATTTCTCCCCAGACCATATGAGATCCTCCACTAAAATTTTCCCGATTCACCATTGTACATTCTAAATAACGCTCGCCTGGTCTTCTCCACACTCTCAAACGACCATCAGGTGAATTTAGAGCAAAACGTGACTCATCCGTAAACAATACTTTTCCCCAATCCTGAGCTGTCCAGTGGACATGATCATGAGCAAATTGTAATCTAGCTCTTTTGTGTTCTGGGAGAAGCAGAGGCCCATCCGCTGGCCTTCTGCTACTCATTTCACTTTCCCTGAGTCGCCTCGTTATTGTTCTCTCACTAACTTCAACAGTTCTGGTATTCCGACGAGCATTTCGAAGCTGTGGAGCAGTTAGATGCCTATCCTGCAACGATCTTAGCATGACAAATCGGTCATCAACTTGTGATGTGGCCCTTATATGGCCCTGGCCGGTTCTGCGTTTGTGTTCGCCAGTCTCCTGATACCTACTGGCAACTCTGGAAACCGTCGATTGATTTACCCCAAGAAATCTACCTACGTAGCGTTGGCTTCTGCCGTTACGCAGCAGAGCTATTGCCATTGGGGCCTGTTCTGACGTTAAATAACGACTTTCTCTGTTGATGTTTTTTTGCAAAAGGACTAAAAAACTTACTGTATTTAGAATAAAATTCATCAAAACTGAAAATCGACTGCTAACTTACATTGATTCAAATTTATTTTTTATTTTCTCAAAAATGTAACTAATTTCGACAATTTCACGTTTAATTGTGAACCTATTGGTTTTAAATCTGTCATGATTGCCTACCACCACCTGCTTAGTTTCTTTTATATGCCTGCTATTCTCTCCCTTGAATTGTGGTTGCAGGTATGGTACCGATTAGTCGCAATTGTGTTACTTTTAAGTGATGCGATAATTTTGCCGGTCAGTGTATAAAGATGCTACCTGTATTTCCAGTGACACGTGGTTTTGGAAGAGGTCGCAACCCGTCACAGTTTTGTAAAGTAAATTATTGACGAGTATTGACATAATGGAACCATATTCTGTTCAAAATATCAAATGTAAATGGTTGAGTTGAGATTAGGTCCTGGTCATGGCACCAAAAGTACGGTGTTGAATTGAAATGATGTTAAGCAAGGGTTTAACTTACAACGATCCTATAAGGATGAAATTTTTAAATAAGTATATCAGAAACAACAGGTATGCTCCGCTGTTATCATAAAATTTTATTTTATAGTTGCTTTTTCAGACCTTACAAGCTTCATTTCTTTAGTCGGTGTCTGTATTGCAATAGTTTTATTTAACAGTGGATATAGTTAAGAAGAAAAACTAACTAAATTATGGTAAGCGTTAGTCATTATGTCGGGTCTTCATAAATGATTCACACATCATGTTTCCAGTGAAAAAAAATGACATGGAGATGAAGAACTTTTACGTGCAGGGTCTACTGGATGTATGAATCATTTATAAAAATCCTGTATAATTATATGAAAAACACACAGCAGCAATTTCAACACTTAAGGTTTCCGTCAAAGAGAGAGAAGATCGCCGATGACTCTATCTCATGTAATTGGTTAAGGAAGTGCTGATACCTATTATCCAATGGGCAAACTAAACAAAACATCTTAAAGTGTACTATAGTTCAAATGGGTCTCAGATAGGTTCCTTTTCTGCGCGATGTTTTGAGAGAAATGTTTTTTATAGAACGAAATGTTGTGAAATATTGTGGACGGAAGAAAAACAAAATAGGCCGCCAAGTCAAAGGACGACCGCGGCAGATGTGGATCATCGAAATTGATGGTTATTGAAAGAATTTATAATTAAAGAAAACCAATAAATAAATACATGTATGTAGTAAAGTAAATAAAAACAGTCTCGTTAAATAGAAACCATACACGGTCAAATATGTTTGCAAATAAGTGATATTTGAGTATAAACAAGAAGAATGTTCTTAAATCCAAGTAGAGTAAATTTAAATTAAATTAATTAATTAAAGTTTGTGGAGTTCGACTTAGATATATTTAAATTTTTTAATATTTGAGTATGTTTGGCGTTATTTGTAAACAAGTTTTAGTTGTTAATTTTGTATGGGGCTCCTTTTTACGAGCAGAAAATTTGCACGTTTGTGCTGAAAGGGTCAAATCAATTTGCAAACATATATATTTGGAAATAAATTTGATAGTGTATGGTCCGTTTAATAAAATAAATACAGTAGACTCGCGATTATATATACCAATTAAAACCAAGTTAGTAGCCAATATTTTCAGATTTTTTTATATGTAAAATCCATTCTACCTCCGGTACATACACTATTTTTTTTTTAATTCGCTAAAGGGATTGTGTTGTATTATTCACTTGATGTTAACTTTTGATTGGTACAAGGCCTTGAAACTTGAAATTTTTACAGGACGGACATCGGTGGGTCCTTTCTCTTAATTTCAACAACTCTAGCTCTACAATACAAAAATATTTCCAAAATAAAATAATTATCTTCGCGTTTTTATCGATTTTATTGGAGACGGTAGAGTAAATTCTATCATGATCTAACGTCTACAATAAAATCTAGAAAAATGCGAAGATATGTTGTGACGATATTTTTTAATTTAGGAGATTATTTCACTCATATATATTTAACCAATCATATGTGATCATTCAACAATGGAATCAAAATTTAAATTGAAAAAATCAACTTGTCAAAATTTTATCGGGGGTAGCGGACCAATGAACAGTCGCTATTACACAACGTACCTCATTTTTCAGCGAAAAAATAACAATTGCTACAGTCACTGTGGCAACATACTGCATGTCAAATACCTCAATTACCTGTCACCTTCCACCACATTATCAATAATTTGGGCGTTTTCGTGAAATAATCTGCCGAATATAATTCGAGTTGAGACTCAATTATATTCTCAATTATATATACTCAACTGCGTTTCGTGATTTTTATGACAATGTCATTCGCAAAATTGCTAGGCGAACTCTCGTAACAATCGGTAAATTTTTCCGACGAAATCTCAACTCTTATTATATTATAACTGAAAAATTGGCTTTTCAATCTAAGATAATAGTTCTCCTGGAGTACAAAAAAAAAAAACTTAAAAATGATGCTGGGCCAACACCTCAATTATTAATTATTGAAAGAAATTTTCAGTGTAAACAGTGATTTAGTCTAGTCAAGTAGTTGAAAACCTGCGAAAAATAGTTGCAAGGACCCAAAAATATGAGCGATAGCTCATTCGATTCTGGATTTTATTCTGAGAAAAACTTTTTTTTTTGTTTGTTCCGCAAATAAAAATTACAATAATTGTTATTAACAAAAAAATAAGGGATTTAGTTTTTTGGCAATAACACAAAGACTGATGGTTAAAATCAAAAATCGGAAAAAAAAGATTCAAAAACAGGAGGAAATTTCTGATTAAAAACTCCCAACTGCCGGAGTTCTATCTCCATTATTAATAATTTTAATTTAACGCTGAAAATATGGCTCCGCGAAGCCATAACGGGATGCACTCGCCGTCTCTGAAGAGACTAAAAATTTGAATAAACTATGGTGTGTTCTTAATACTTCATGGAATGAGATCCCGTTTGAAAAATCGATTTTACTTCACTTTTCAATAAGTTAGGCAATTGTTAATTTACAGAATTTTATGCGACCTTCGCTTTCAATAAAGACAACAAAATTTTTTCAAAAAATTGACCTATAAATTTTTCACTTCTTGGAGCTTTTCTTATACATGGTGATTTTTTTAAAGGGATCCACCCTAAATATTTTAAAACAAAAACGTTGTGCAAAATTCTGAAACTGGTCAATTTTGTCTCGTAATTAGTGTAGTTTTAGACCTGCAGGTGCACCCCCTTGGCCGGGGCAGCAGCCCCCTCAAATATCTTAAATGGAACAGGGGGTTAAAAAGTATATTTTTTGAAAGGTTCGTTTAACCCCTTTTTGGAGATGTAGTAGTTTTTTATTTCTACGATTAGTTTTTAAGAAAACATCACTTTTGTGGCAAAATTTGAAAGTTAAAAAGGTTAATCTTTTTCTGAAAAATCTAGTATTTTCTAAAATAAAAACTGTTTCTTATTCATTGACATTGACAATTATTCAGTTTTAAAGTAAATCTACATACGTTCGGATGAATAAATGGTCAACTCAGTTGCTGAAAGAGTTGACATTATTTTTATTTATGGCTCCCAAAACAAATGTGCTAAACATATTCATAAAAGAAATTTCAACAAGATGGAGCTCCACCACATTATGCCTTAAACGTTCGCAATTGGCTTAACAACCGATTGCCGAACCATTGGATTGCCAGACGTCATGCAATTGAGTGGCTAGCAAGATCACCTTGACAAGTTTAGATTTTTTTCTCTGGGGCCATTTGAAGTCACACAACAAATTGTTGATGAATGCAAGCGAATTCCGCGAGAAACATTTCAAAACAGTGCTCATTTCGAGCATCTCTTGTAATAACAACAGGCGCTTAACAACAATGTTGTTCAGGAAAAACATAAACGTGGGATGTGCTACAAAACAAGCGGTTTTCTCAAAAACTAATAGTACAAATAAAAAACTACTACATCGCCAAAAAGAGGTTCAATGGACCTTTCAAAATAGTACATTATTATATACGAGTTTAACAAGATGAGTAGGTTTGGGGCACGACGAGCGCAGCGAGAATAGAACTAAGCTGACCAAACGTACTCCTTTTGGGAGTTTTGTACTTATATTTTATGAGCTGTACTCCGGAAGATAGTTGTACTGCAAATGTTATCCATTTGTATTCGAATGTACTACCTGTACTCCGTTTCTTTTGTTTCTTTAATTTTTCGGCAGACATCATCGGCAGACGCCGAATAAATCATTTTAGAGATAACTTATCTACAGAAAGAATTTCCTTTTAAATATACATATTCAATGGAAAAATACAATGTTAACTAATTTTGTTGTTATAAAACTTTAAATACAGTGGATTTTTTTAAATCACTCTGCATATGTACTCAAGAAGTTCATGTGCAAAAAGTTTTTAAAAGTTAATTATTTTGTTTATAATAATTATTGTTTAAAGTTGAAAAAAAAAATCTAAAAATGTTTAACATATTTTTTTATTATACCTGCATCAGAATCGCCGTTTAAAGCACGCCTGAGCGTGCGAATACAGGCGATTAAAGCACGGCGAGCTTTAAAGGTTGTCAAGAAAATATAGGTATCATTATAACTTCATCAAATTTGAAAACTTTTCATATTCCTTCAGGTATGGGTCTTTTGACTTCGATGGTACTATTATGAATTCCGCTTGTTCGGCCAATGCTTCTATATCGGGTGAAATCTCGTTTTAACTCATTTTCCCTCTATTTTTGCTGACACGACTAAATGCAATGACAGACGTGGACGCGAGAAAAACGTAAACAATAATTGTTTTTAGTGCTTAATTTGTTTCCAGTATTGCTGGTATAATAAAAAATAGCGTAAAGTATTCGTGGAAAACTGGTCTTTAAAACACTTGCCTATTTCGAGCACTCCCGGCTACGCTGTCGTGCTCGAAAACTAGCGCGTGTTTTAAAGACTTTGTTATCCACTCATACTGTAATATACTATTTTCTACTTTGCTTTCGTACTGAGGCTATTCCAATACGCTTTTGCGTGTTATAATAGACAAAAACGGTGTTGTAATAATTCTACTAAAAATAGTATTTTATTTTTTTAATACATATTGGCAAATTGACTAGTTTAATATGTAAGAAAAATCCCCAGGAAATAATGATTTAAAAAGAAATTCTTAAAAACAATTTATATTGTTTGTAATCGTTTTTTTATATTTCTAATGTTTAAATAATTAGAAATAAAAAAAAATTGTTTTTATTAAAAATTTAATTGTTCATTAATTCATTGTTCATTAGTATAGATAGAACTCCGGGAGTTGGGAGTTTTCATCGGAAATTTCCTCCTCTTTTTGAATCTTTTTTTCCGATTTTTCCGATCACTTATAGTTTTTGTGTTATTGCTAAAAAACTAAACCCCTTATTTTTTTTAGTTTTTTGTTAATAACAGTAATTGCAATTTTCATTTGCCGAACAAACAAAAAAAAAGTCTTTCTCAGAATAAAATCCCGAATCGAATGAGTTATCCCTTACATTTTTCAGATCCTTGTAACTATTTTTCGCAGGTTTTCAACTTCTTGACTAGACTAAATCAATGTTTACACTTTGTAGGTATATTATTCCTAACAAGTTCACGAAAAAAACGCTTAGAACTATAGTACAAAACACATCGGAATGTTCAAGAACTTCCCCCTTGTGCGTACGAGTCTAAATGAGTATTTTTGTCCTGATTTATGAGAATCTTTTTTACACTATTTTTTGCTCTGAATGTCCAGAGATTAAATAGTGCCGCCGCCGGCCAGTTGCCGAATTGTGAACTAAAGACCGCAAGACACCACCTCGTTACCAAAAGCTGAAACTTTTTATTGCCTTTTTAACTGGGAAACGGACCACAATACATGGCGGCAATCTTGAGCACTTCGGAATGAACGTGTCATTTTCATTCCCGACTCCTGCACAATCTAAGCCATTATTTCAAATGATTTTAGTGGCATACGCATTCAGTGCACTTTCTTCATGGGACTAGGTATTTTGAACAGATTTGGTTAGAGCATCGCTGTAATAAATGCGTTTTTCTCAGAATTATTTGTAGCCTTCTAGAAACGAAATATTTAACATTTTTTTTCTCAGTTACAATTCATACTACACCTGTGCAAACACTTCGTCTAAATCCTTGATATCTCTACTTTACAAGGATAATTTTTGTTTTTCTATAATTGCACTGGTTGTTCCGTGAAGCTGGAATGAAATAGACCGTGTTTTTACACAGGCGTTATATCTATATATATATCGACTCGAACGGTCCCCTTAAAATGGTAAATCCAAAAAGAAGAAAATGTGTTGAAATAAATTTTACCTTTTTCATGACCTTTTCCATAAATACCGCAATACAAGATCTTATTGGAGGTTACGTTGGTCGAAGTAAATAAGGAAATTACTGCAATTAATAGAACTGAAACGCATCCATCAAATGTATTAAAGGAACAAGGGATGTGATCGATACAAATACCCCTAAGGCTAAACAGGAATTCAGGTTTGGGAATCGACAGATGCGTAAACAGTGATAGGTCAAAGGATTTATTTGTTAATATTGATTACCTTGGAGGGAAAACTATTTTTATCTTTAATTTACCACATTCAATTATAGTTTTTTGCGATCTCAAATATCAAAAAAATATAATAAATTAATAGTCTATATTATAAAAAAATATAAATTGTAAATAAATGTTCTATATAAAAAAACATTTTTTTGTCTTTATTTACTTGGCTAGTATTGAAGCAAAGCTCGACCTAAGTGCCCATTTGATCTGTTCACGCCTGAAGATTCAGAAGTAGGCAACATATTCAACAATTATGTTTTTTAAGGATTTACATTTCATATTTGATTTAAAAATTAAATTGAATTGACGTTTCAAGTTAAATTTTAGATTCACTTCTTTATTTAAAGAAATAAATTATTTACACAACGTGATCTGCAAAATGTTTAATATGTTGCCTATATCCGAATCTTCGGGCGTGAACAAATAAAATGGGCACCCTGTATACATTTCCAATGCAAAAGATTTATCTCTATTTTGCGGAACAAACAAAAAACATTTCTCAGAATAAAATCCCAAATCGAATTAGCTATCGCTCATATTTTTAGGATCCCTTTTGATGCTTGACGTGTGTGTAACTTGGCTAAATAGCGACATCTATTCGTGACGTAACAGTCTGATGATAAAAAAAATCCATTGATCACACGGTCCTAATTAATGATCCCAAAGCTCTAGGATTCCCGCGATATTAAAAGATGAAAGAGCATCTGCTATTTCTTACCGCAAGTACCGTTGGATGATATATGAGCTTCAGGAAACTTTCTAAAATTAAAGTTATTTCTTATCATAACTAATCCTAATATACATCCAAGAACTTTTAACATCTATTTCGGAATTTACAATTTAAATAAGTTTCTGGTAAAAGCTAATGTCTATTGAGACTAAGCACTAGCTTCTGCTTCTCAGTAATGTTGGTAATTTAGCATCCTGTGAGACGTTTATCTCGTAATTTAGATATATGGTGGCATGTTGTACTGAACTCAAGAACAACTCGCAGACAGCAAGTTTACTGCTGCAGGTTATTTAGTTATTCAAATACGTATTACACATGGTCGCAAATACAGCTTTGTTTATTATTATGTTTTGTAGCGGGTCAAAATAAAAACAGCTTTTCATGTTTATTAACCGACTTCAAAAAAGGAGGAGGTTATCAATTCGGTTGTATGTTTCTTTTTTTAATGTTTGTTACCTCAGAACTCCGTCATCTATAAACCGATTTGTAAAATTCTTTCTTTATTTGAAAAAGTTTACTCACAGAGAAATCTTCAAATTTTTCATCAATTTCATTGTGGATCTATTTTGGAAATTTTTTTTATTTGAGGGTATACTCTTGAGATTTATCACCAAGTCAGGATCTGATGAGGGGATCTTATGGAAATCGAGGGAAATCCTCAAATTTTTATTTGCCGTCGTTTCCTCATTATTCGAGTAGCGTCTTTACTGGGTCTACTCATCACTAAAAATTGTAAAAAAATAACTTTAAAAAAGAGAACCGATTTCAAGAAGTTAAAAATAATTGAATAGATGTATTATTATATGTGCTATGATTTGTTTGAAATCGGTGGCAAGCCAAATAGGTAGTAGATAGATAGGCTGCCCGCTCCTGCCACATCTCAATTCTCCCGGAATGCGTGAGCGTGGGTGGGGGGCTCGTGATGAGCAAAACAACCCAAACGGCAGACGTCGTTGACGGTCGTCTCGAATGATATCTAATTCTTTATGCGTTATAATGTTGTTGATATATTTGTATAGTTAGAAATATGTTTCAAATTTTGGATCAATTTTTCACTTTTTGAAGACGGTTCTCTTTTTTTAAAGTTATTTCTTTTGCCTTCACCAGTTAATAACTAAAAATGTGATTTAATCAAACAAAGAATTTCTAAAAGCCAGATTCAAAAATAGACACAATTCGTGGATTTTTTAATGTAATTTCAACCCAAGTAATGTAATTAATTTTTTTTTAATGCCTCGTCTCCCACTCCCACGTGCATTGTGTATGTGAAACGAGGCTTCCAGCCGCGAATCTCATGTAAAACTTTAATCTTGCAGATTAGATTTCGACCAATTCACTCTAATGGGTCCCGAGACAACCAACAACATTTGTAACAACGACCAGTTCATCGTTTCCGGTGGTAATCCTATTCCACCCATTTGCGGCTCCAACGTCGGAAATCACCGTAATATACAATTCTTTTCCATTTTAATTTTATGAGTGAATTTTATAGTGTACGTCGACGCGGGAACCGGCACTTCCAATCCCGTCACTCTTTCGGTGGTAACGAGTGGTCCGATGTTCCCCAGGAATTGGAAAATTCGAATCTCGCAAATACCGTGCAGTTCTATTTACCGCGGTATGTTGGAATTTTTCAGAGAACGAGTGTTACTGATTCGATTTGCCCTTTAGCTGAAGAGGGATGTTTGCAGTACTTTACGGGAGTAACTGGTCAAATACGGTCGTTTAATTACGATCCGACTACGGGCTTACAGTTGTCGAATCAGGATTACAGTATATGTATACGAAACGAGAGGAACTTCTGTGGGATCCAATATACGCAGTGCGATGATCCAGGTGAGGCCGTTTTGACATAATTTTTTTGGAAGGTGTTTTTTCGTTCTTAGATTTTAATGATGTTAGAATTGATTTTGGTTTTCTTTATACAATTCTTTCAGCCCTTTTCGAAACCCTCACAGTTTTTATAATTTTTGTGACATTCTATGTCCTAAGTTCCCCATTGTCTTTAAATGTTTGCTCGTTTTTATTAGCGATAAATTTTTCAATTTTATTTTCCTCTTATTTACGAATCAACCTCGCAATTCATTTGACTAAACATTTATTGCATAGCAAAGATTTTTTATACCATTTCATAATATTATCAATGCCATAAAAATGTTTTCCCGAAATCAAATCAATCAAATAAAGTGTTTAAAATCGTCACAAAATTAGTTCATTATTCTACAATTTTAAATAGAGATTTAAGTCCACTCAATCTCTATAGAGAACTAACTTCGTAGCGCCTCAGAGTCAATAAATGTTGTGTTAACTTATTAGGCGAATTAAATTCAGTTTTTTATAAAAGGAAAATTTACACAACGCTATATATATTATAATGGCATTACCGGAACCAGCATACAACGCCATGTTCATTTTTGTTTCTGTCATGTATTAGAGACAGCGTTGTATGAGAAAATGTACGAGATAATGAACGTTCTTCATAAAAAAACATCTAAATCAGTCAATCCGTTCTCGATATCATCAAAAAGTTTGTTTGTTTATTTAAACTTATGGAGTTTACTGCTTAAGAATCGATTTTAATCTTTAGCCCGGTACGACAAATGTTGGTTGCCCGAGGTCAACAAAGGGGGATTTTTTGTGCTCCCCTGTACCAAGTGGGACCGCCTGTAATTTTTCCGATATTTTAATAGTTATTCTGCTATTCGTGGCGGAGATAATTCCAACAAATCAACGATTGTAAAATTCGATGCAGTCGTTTTTCAAACCCAAGGCCCCTCCTGTCATTGTTTTAATAGTTATTCTGCTATTCGGGGCGGAGGGAAATCCAACAACTCAAAGATCATAAAAGTCGGTTCAGCGGTTCTTGAGTTATAAACCCAAGGGGGGCCCCTAGGCCCACTGTCCATGTTTTAATAGTTATTCTGCTATTCGGGACGGAGGCAAATCCAACAAATCTAAGAACATAAAAATCGGTCCAGCCGTTCTTGAGTTATAAATGATGTTACTAACCCGACTTTGTTTTATATGGATAGATAAATATCTATCACTGAGCCTTCTCGGTACAAACTACATTTTTTTTCGTTTTTTTTTTACTATAAAATTTTGCTTCAAATATAGTAATAACCTAACCTCCATACAGATTTTGTCCGAATTTGCGATCTCGGGAAAAAATTAATATGCACCTCGGCACTAAAGTCATTTTTAATTACTCATGTGTTTCATTACAAACACACATTTGTAATGAAAAAATGAGACTTTAGTGCCTTGGTACATAAATAAGCGTTTTATTAATATTGTAATTTTGAATTACGGCAAATAAATTCCAGTTCGTAAATTTATAAGGAAAATGTCCATAATTTTTATTACATATATCCTTATTCTTGGTTCCTTTATAACTCTCGATGAGAGTGATACGTGACTGTAATGGGAACCGTACGTATTTTTAGGAAAGAACACTCAAACTGTGTCAGTAATGGTCACGCCTTCAGTCATAAAAATTATAGAATTATATTGAATATTCTTACTGTAATATTTTTATAATAGCTTTAAATCCTCCCTCTTTTTAATAACAGCGTCGCTCAAGTTCGCCGGAGAGAGGTTTTAAAATCAATTTTCAATAATGATGAATATAAATATCTTTCTAACGATGAAACGTTCTTAAGACAAAAATAAACCCTTGTGTATCTCCCTATTTTTTTATAGGACATATTCATTCTGTTTTTAGAATTGTGACGATTATATAACACAAAATAAATTGAGCCAATAGCAATTACCGATTTTTCATCGTTACGATGTATATAAGCGAGTAGCCCCTTGACGACGGGATATATTCATTTCGGTGTTTCGGCTGGCTACAATGAACTTTGCCATAGGAACGATTTTTTTATGATTGTTAATAAACGTCAGAAAAAAAGTGCCGTCAAAGTTTCGCATTTTTTGGTTATATAATCGTAATGAATACCACTCGAGCATTGAAAATAATCTGATTAAACTATCCTCGTCATTCCGCGAAATACGTCTCATGACTCGGAAGTTTAATCGATATTTTCTATGCTCTTGCGATATTATAACTGATTATATACCTCATAATAAATTGAGCCAATAGCAATTACAGATTCTTCATAGTTACGACGTATATCAGTGAGTATACCCTTGATTCGGTGTTTCGGCTGGCTCCAACAATAAACTTTGCCATAGCAACGATTTTTTTATAATTGTTAATAAACGCTTTTTCCTTAGATTCAGAATATTTTGTAATTTTATTTGGACATTCTTTATCTTAATGGTTTCTTTATCTCTTTGTAATTTGATTTTAATAATAATTGAGGGCTATTTGTTTTAAACTTTTTTTTTCGGAATGTACGTATTTATAGTACGGATATTTAATTATTTCATAATTCGAATTTCATAAAACAATAAGGAGAACTAAAATCTCTTTAAGATTTTTTAAAATTCTAAAATTCCTTAAAAACTCTAAAGTTTCTAGAATATCTTGAGGCACTCTGAACGACAAAACATCAAATTTAAAACAGAAATATAAAGCATAGAATATTAACAATGTAATGGAAATCAACGTATCAACTTAATTTGTAAACTCCTAACATAATATATATGCTGCTGTTGGCCTTTTTAGTTTACTTTTAGTCCTTGTGGTTTGTCTTATCGTTTTTCTAACCTGTATTGTCTCTTTAGACTCTAGCGTTTTCTCCTGTTAGTATATTTCCGTTCTTGATCTCCTCAGCGTCTTTTAGCTCTAGTCGCTTAAGCTCTCTTATTGTTAGTATATTTTGGTGTCTACATTTTGTGTAGTCTTTCTGTTTTGTTTCACTTCATGATCCCCTAGCTCACTTTAGTTTTTCAGTCCCCTTTGTTTTTTTATCTGTTTGGTCTCTTTTGGTTTTTTTGCTTCTTTCGTCTCATTTCTCTTTTTGCCTCTTTAGTCTCTTCACTTTCTTTACTTCGTGTTATATCTCTTTGGCATCTTTTGTATCTTATTTTTTTTATCCCATTGGTCTTTTTAATCCACTTAGTCTCCTGTGGCTTTGTTTTCTTTTTGTTTGTTTGGTGTATTTATATGCTATTGTTTGTATGGTTATTATAGCCACTTGAGTGTCTTCAGTATGTTTTTAGTCATTCTGATCGCATTGGTCTGTGTACTTTCTTTCTTTTGAGTGTGTTTTGTTTATTATGTTGCTTTATTGTCCCTTTATTTTTTTTATTTAAATCGTCTTAATTTCTATAGATGCTTTAACTGTATATTATTTTTAATAAATTTGGTCTCTTATTTCCCTTTTATTTTTTTAGTCCCTTTGGTCGCTATTGTCTCATTGGTCTCTATGTTGTATTAGTCACTTTTCTTTTTTTATCTCTTGTGTTTTTGTTACCTCCTCTGTCTTGTCTCTTTGGTATCTGTTGTAGTAACTTTTTGGTCTGTTTGCCTCTTTTTTACCCTTTTTCTATTTTATCAATTTTGTCCATTTGTCTCTTGAGTCGCTTTGGTCTCTTTCGTCTCTATTTTTTGTTTCTTTCTTTTCCTTTAGTGTCTTTGTCCTTCTTGCTCTTTTTGGTGCCTTCCATCTCTGTTGTCCATTTGTCTGTTCTGTGTATTTGCACACTTTAGCCTCTTTGGTTTTCTTGGTATTCTTGGATTATTTTATCTCTCTAGTGTTTTATAATTATGTTCCTTTTGATCTTTAAACTCACTGTGCTCTTTTTTCTTTCAGGCCTCATTGGTCTCTTTTGTCTGTTTTCACTTTTTGGACATTTTGATATTCCTAATTCGTGTCTTTCTTTTGATTATTTTATGAGAATAAAATCTGTAGAGACTCTCAAGAGTGTCCTTAAAAGCACCCTGGAACTGTTTGTTTGGCCGTATTTGAGTCTTCTTTACATTGTTTTATCAGATCCACAACCAACAAGACTAAAACGAGTGTCTTTTTGGCATTTCAAAATTTTGACGAAAATGGTGGTTCGTTGTATTCCTAAATAATTCAAAATTCATCTGCGGCTATTTGTTTTCCAAATTCGTATCTTTCTTCTGATAATTCTATGAGAATAAAATCTGTAGACTCTCAAGAGTGTCCTTCCGTAAAAGCACCCTTGAACTGGTTATTTTGGCGTTTTCGAGTCTTCTTGACATTCTTTTATAAGATCCAAATCCAGTGACACTAAAAAGAGTTTACGAAAATGGTGGTTCGTTGTATTCCTAAATAATTCAAAATTCATCTGCGGCTATTTGTTTTCCAAATTCTGATAATTCTATGAGAATAAAATCTGTAGACTCTCAAGAGTGTCCTTCCGTAAAAGCACCCTTGAACTGGTTATTTTGGCGTTTTCGAGTCTTCTTGACATTCTTTTATAAGATCCAAATCCAGTGACACTAAAAAGAGTTTAAGTAACTAAGTAATTCAAAATTCTTCCACGACAATTTATTTTCCTAATTCGTGTCTTTTTGAGACTATTATATGACATTTTTTATGGGTTGTAGTCTTTCGGGAGTGTCTTTCGGCAATTTCAAAATATATATCACAAAAATATGGTGGTGGCGCTGATTAAATTTTTTTCTCAATAAATTGAAAAGGCCCTTTGAACTGTTTATTTGGCCGTATTTGAGTCTTCTTTACATTGTTTTATCCGTTCCACAACCAACAAGACTAAAACGAGTGTCTTTTCGGCAATTCAAAATTTTGACGAAAATGGTGGTTCGTTGTATTCCCAAATAATTCAAAATTCATTGCGGCTATTTGTTTTCCTAATTCGTGTTTTTGTTTTGATTATTCTATGAGAATAAAATCTATAAAGACTCTTAAAAGTGTCCTTCCGTAAAATCACCCTTGAACTGTTTATTTTGGCGTTCTCGAGTCTTCTTGACATTCTTTTATAAGATCCAAATCCAAAGACACTAAAAAGAGTTTAAGTAACTAAGTAATTCAAAATTCTTTCACAATTTATTTTCCTAATTCGTGTCTTTTTGAGACCGTTTGTCTTTTTATTCTGTTTAGTCTTACTCTTAATGTTCCTTGATTTTTTTTGGCCCTTTTTTGGGCAAAAGTGTCATCTTGCCTCTATTTTTTTGTCTTTTTAGTCTCCTTTTCCTCATTAATCTTTTCTATGTTTTCTATTTGTTGTATATTTTTCTCTTTAGTCACTTGAGCCTCATTCCTTTCCTTGGGTATTTTGGTTTTAACTCTCTTGAGTCTCTTATGTTGCCCTTTAGTCCTTTTAATCACTTTGCTCTCTTTGGTCTCGATTGTCCCTCTGATGGTTTCATTGGTTTGTTTGGTCCTTTTAAGCCCTTTAGTCTCTTTGGTACATTTCTCTGTTGGGTCTCTCCCAGTCTCTACCTTTAGTCTCTTTAGCCTCTTTAGTTTCTTTAGTTTCCTTGGTAGTTTTTTATTTTTGAGTATCTGTAGTATCTTTACTATTTTTTGGTATTTTTGTATCTTTCTTCTCATTACTACTTCTCGTGTTTTTGCTTTCTTTGGTTTGTTTCAGTCTTGATGGTGTCTATGAAAAATTTAATTTCCTTTGTTTCTTTGTTTCTTTTGCTCTCTTTTCTCTCTTTCGTCACTGTTATCTTCTTTGCCTCTTTGGTTTCTTAAATCTAACAACAAAATTCAAGTGGAAGAACAGGATGACAATTATGAGGATTAATGAGTTACCACTCCACTATATCAGGCTTCTACATACCGAGTCAACTCACATGTCAATCCTCTAGAAATATCGTTATTAATATTTTTTGTAAATAAGCCTTCAAGCAGATTTATGAAAAGGTTTTATTTCCATTTATGAGATCCACATGAATTTACTGTTTTGTAAAAGCTTTAAAGGATAAAATATAACTGCAGAATCTGTTCATTATGCTAATATTGCAATTTCCAAACGCAGAATACTCATAAACACCAAAATACACTCAAAGTATTCCAGCTGCTTCCTCTGCACTTAATATTCGTGAAAACATATGACCCGCAATTTGCAGCCTTCTCTATCTCCTGGCATTGCAGTGTTATTTGTATCAAATTACTTAAATTTGCAATTACATTGTGCCCATAATTTCTATTCTATCGTCCAATTTATTAATTATACATACTACTTTCAATTTTCTTTTTGCTTACAAGAAAAAGCGGATATTTTTCTACAACTAATAACACTCTTGCAGCTAACAACCGAAGCCAATCATTCACGCTTTCTGGCAATTCCAACAATGCGATACAAGCAATGGTGGGTAGCACTGGATCGGCGAATTTCTGCCAGGCAGATTATCTCATTATTCCAATGGCGACGAATGTTGGAAGACCCGTCACAGGACCATCTGCAACCGTCGACAGGATTTGCGGCGGTGTTTTGAGTGCTGACGTCACACTGATGCCGACGACTGTAAGAAGTAAGTTGAAGAAAGGTCGTTTACGGTCTCTTGGGGTGTTGTGGAGGGTTAGCGAAGCTAATATTGTAGAGATCGTTAAGGAACGTATCTTTTAAAACTGTATGAAGACATTGTATTGCTTTTTTTTGGTAGTAAGTTATAAAGATCTGCGGTTATAAGGATATAGTTTTCATAGGGCTTTGTTGCATGGAATTTAGTGATTCAAAGTCAACAAAGCACTATTAATTAATCAATTAATTATTTTTGTAAACCTTTAGCCGTTTTCAGAGCGAAAACAAATCTGCCGATTTTTTTTAGACGACTGCATATCAAAGTAGCCATATCGATGAAGTAACCTGCTTCTTGAAAATTGACATTATTTCGGTCACCTGACAACAGCCATGAACTTTAATAAAAATAATGAATTAACAAAATAAATGCATTGCGCATTGAATCAACATTTCTTAACGTTCTAATAAATTAAAGTATTAAAAAATTAATGTTTAATCAAATTTGATGTTTTCATTTATGAACATGCCAAATCACTCTCATTTTATAAAACTTACTATAATTGTATTAAACTACGACAAGCACCTTCCAAAATTTAAAATATTCTTTCTCCAAATTGGAGACGTATTGCTAACATGTACTTGTTATTTATTGGTATTAAAGTTTTGTACTGTTTTGTCGATGCGGATTCAATATAAATATCTGCTCTTTGCTGCTTGGGTTTAAATTATTTACATTCTTGGATAAAATACTGTGTATCAAGCGAACGACAAGCATTGAATATGCATTTGTTGGGTGGATTTTGTAGGTATTTTCTGTATCTCTGCTGGACATTGATTTAATGTAATCAAAAAACAAATTTGGAAGTTACTTTACAATGAAGTAAAAGGAGTGTAATCTTTGTGATTTTTTAAGTAAAATTTTGTCAGAAACAACATTATAAATTAATGTGGGGACAAGCCACCGGAAAGCGCAATATCGACATTGCTCATTTTCGCGAATGCGATTTTGGTACATAAATTTTTTACCTTCTTATTCGTAATATTTTTGTTTAGAATATTTTAACATTTCAATATTAGTGGAATTACGTTATTCAAGCACAACACTTAAATATTATATATTTTTATTTTTTGTTGCAATCAAATAAAGCGTTATTGCATTTTAAAATAGTGGAAAACTTTTTGTTTGGTTTAAAAACCTGCTGTAAGAGTAATTCTTTAATTTTATTGAATAATTATCTATTTTTGAATGGATTCATTGACCTGAATTATAATCACGTTTAGATTGCAATGTCGTTATCAATTTTCATAATGGTGGAGGCGCCGGGTGGCGATATAATTAAATTGATTTTAATTTAAAATTATGCTTTCAATATATGTTATTCGCACTAAATTATGAATTACACTGTAATTGTTTACTGCGTAGTGCTTACTTTTCGAGAATTAAATTACAACGAATTAATGTTACATAATTGTAAATTCTTAGTGATAATGCGAAATCAATAGTTTGCACACTCCTTTTATTCTTTTCTTTATTTATTCTTGACCTAAACAAAATACATACCCAGATCTAAACGGAATGTTAGATTGACTTTTTTTATTTTGCATCATTCAATGTTTTATCATGCAATCAAATTACATGAATGGTTTGATTAAAAAACAAAAAATAAGTAAATTGTAAAGCTATCAATCATGCGAGAAAACTGTAAACTCTTAACTACCTGAAAAATATATTTTAATAATAATAATTGTTACAATTCTAAACATTTTAGTTAGTTGATTAAAAATATTTAGACTGATTGATAAATTTAATTGTTAGGCAAATCTTTGGTTAACCAAATTTCTATTACGTTTTGACAAATTTGTCGGTTGTTTCCAACAAAATTCCACAAAAGAAGCTGATTGCTCTATAATAATAAATTATGAGCAGAAATTACAAAGCCCGCGCCAGATTGTAAATATTTGCCATTAATTGCGGCATCATTGACATCAAAGGGAGATCGACTTTCAGGACAGCTAAATTACAATATCGAGTTCATCTTCCGTACTTCTAGCAACAGCTCATCGGCTGAAATTTAATCATTTGTAAAGGATTAAACTAAGCGGTGCGTTAAAACTGTTTGAAGTCCGTACAACGATAAAATCACAATAATTATTCAGCGTTATAATTTATTGTCCCGCAGATAAAACTGGATGCGATAAAAATTATCGTTTAACAATTTGAAATTAATGCATTCATTAAGCAACACTTAACAGAAAAGAAAAGCCGAATACTAACCTTCAGACTCGGTATAAATTATGCACATAAAATTAACAGTTTATTGATTCCGCTCATCCGTAAAGGATTAATTAAGCGTTTCATCAGCAAACTCTTTGAAACCCGCATAACGATACATTAATAAAATTCCATAATTCGGCGGTACACTTAATTGCCTCCAACATAATTCCATCGATAATTCCAAATATTTGTTCATTACAGGTACCGTGAAGCCTTTCAGACTGTGGTTTCACACAGACAGCACTGAAGCTCCCAACGATATCGCCAACAAAGGATTCTGTCTGAATTACGTACAGCAGCCATGCACGAACAATCTGGCCTGAAATGTATAACGTTTTAGTCCACAGTAGTTAATGCAACAGGATAATCCTGGTTTGAGGGTTCGTCGTAAAGAGTTTAGTGCGTTTCAAAAATGGTCGACAGTAACGAAGACATTTTACGCTCTTGATTTTAAAGGTGCAATAAAGTTTATGCTGTAGTGAAAATTAACGGCTGGCTATCAATGGGAATGGTTAAGATTTATGGCCAGGTTAGCGCTTTGTTAGTTGTGTTTAACTGTGTTTTTAGTACAAATTATTTTTTGTAATTTTAGATTTAAGAGTACTGTTAATAAATTTTTATTTACCGTTTTATCTCTCTTTTGTTTTGCCTGTAAAGTTTCAGCATGGTGGTGGCTGTACAGGAGGATTCAGCCATCTTGGGACGGCACGTGTTACATATTAGATCTAAATGAGTTATTGGTGAGCTATAAATAGATTAATAATAATTTTATTAGAGTACGTTTAACGTAATGAACCACCACTAACGGAGTAATGATCATTCACATTTTGAGTTTATTTTCTGAGATCTTACAATACTAGTTGTTTCTTGTTTCCATTATAAGATTTTTTTTTAATTTTATCTCACAATAAGTGAATGTAAATTTACAAATATGATAATGCATTTAAGTTTGAAAATGTTAATGTTTTGTTAGAAAATAAATAAAGATTCCTGAACGATGTTACCCCCAAACAAAATACTCCGCATCGGGACCGTTCCGGTACTCAGACGCCCAGTGAGTAAGCGCGGATCGGATTCCGACGTCCCGAGTCCTCTCCGCCGCCCAGAACCGCCGGCGTCCAGTGGGGAAGACGCCACACCGTCAAGCGATGGACCGTGAGTCACGCGTGAGAATGCTGTATAAAAAAATCTGGCCCCGAAGATGTGCAGCTGTTAGAGATGCTCGTGGCCATTATAAACGAGCTAATGTTTATTATAGCAGTTGGTAAAAATTGAAGATTTCTTAGTAATATAGCGACTTTTACTTATATTTTACTTATACAATAAAGTAAAAATTCTTTGTTCATTTTTGGGTAGTTTAAAATAACATGTACTTGGTGTTTATTAATATTAAAGTAATGTATTGTTTTGTCGATACGGATTCAATAAAGCTGCTCTTTTTCTGCGTCGGTCTGAATTATTTACGTTCCTTGCGAGTGCTATGTATAAAATATGTATCAAGCGAACGAGAACTATTGAATATGCAGGAGATACAGATGTTGGATGTGTTTCAGTATTTTCTGAATCTCTATTGGACAGCGATTTAATGTAATCGTTTTCTATTGAAAAATAAATTTGTAATATGTACATCTTAGGTATACAAGATATTGTTAGTCCACAATTTAGTAAATTGAAAGGAAGCAAAGAAACGTCCTCGGTAATACCATGAGATCATTTAAATTATTCCTGTATTACCGAGCTGAATGTGGTAAAGAGGTTATGTAGCAAAAAATAGAGAAATAGAAGGTGATATAAAGAAAAAATTAGAGAAGATATTGAGAAAAGCGAGAAGACGTATTACAGAAAGGTAGGAAAAAAGAATTGGGCAGGGAAGAGGAGATATAGTCAGGCAAAAGAATAAATCGGCGAAGATGGAATACAACGACATATAGGAGGCGCCACAGGAAGCGAATGAACAAAGACGATAGAAACCGCTCGCTCAGTCAGGGAAGCCTGGACTCTTACCTGGAGGAAAGGAAAAGAAAGAGAAAAGGGGAGGGTAGAACAGAAAAACAAGAAGAGGAGGAAGCGAAATTTTTTCAAAAAAGTAAAAAGACGGCGAGGTCTCCTGGAGTAAAGAAAACACAGAAGACATCAGAGAAAGAGAAGGAAACGGACACAGAGATGGAGAAAAAAATATTGGAGCTGTTGCAAGAGTTGAAGGAGGAGATGAAAGAAATAAGACGAGAAAACAATGAACTCAAGAGAGAGATAGAGAGAAGAATTTAAAGAGAAGGAGAAGAGATGGGAAGGAGAGAGAGACTGGTGGAAGGAGAAAGTGGAAAAGCTGGAAGAGAGAATGGAAAGCGAAGAGAGAAGAAAGAGGAAGAACAACATCGTGATAACAGGATAGAACGGGGAAAGAAAAAGTCATGTAAAATAAGAGGATGTAGAGAAGTTTTTGAAGGAAAATGTAGAGGATAGTAAAGTAAAAGATTGCTACAGGATTAACAAGGACCAAGTATTGGTGGAGATGGAGGGATGGGGTGAGAAGGAAAGAATAATGAAGCACAAAGGAAAATTGAGGGAGAAGAGGGAAACAAGGGGGATATACATAAACAACGACCTCACAAAGAAAGAAAGAGATTTACAGAAGAAACTAAGAAGTATGGCGAAGGAAAAAAGGGAAGAAGGAAAAGAAGTAAGAGTGGGATACAGGAAATTAATAGTGGACGGGGAGCAATGGAATGAAAAGAGAGAGAAACTAGAGGTTTTCCAATAAGAAGAAGAAGGGGAGGAGGGAAAAAGGGGGACAACGGCAAAGTAAAAAGGACAATGAAACGGGAAAAAAAACAAAGAAGGAAGTAGGAGGGAAACTAAGGAAGGAAAGGGGAAATCAAAAAAGATAACGAGAGGGTGAGGGCACTATTTTAGAATGTAGCGGGACTAGGGAAAAAAGAAGAAGATTTTTGGGACTATGTGAAGGAGTTCGATATTGTTGGATTAACAGAAACATGGTCAGAAAGCTGGGAAAAAATTGAAAAACTGTTACCAAAGAAGTTCAAGTGGGAATGGCAAGGGGCGAGAAGGGGAAAGAAAAAAGGAAGAGCAGCAGGGGGAATAATAATAGGGGTAAAAAAAGGAATAAAAGATAATACTAAAAAGAAGAGAGAAGAGGAAAGTCACATGGTGAGAAACGTTAAAATAGACAGTAAATGGTGGAAAATAATGACAGTGTACAGCAAAGAGATGAAAAAAACAATAAGCAAGATAGAAGAAACATTAAAACACAACAGGGAAGAATGTCTGCTTTTGGGAGGGGATTTTAACGGGAGAATTGGGGAAAGAGGAGCCAGGGATGGGAAGAAGAGAGAGGAGAGGGAAAAAGAAAATCCAAATACAAGAAAGAAAACGCGGAAGGAAAGAAGTTGATGGAATGGATAGAAGAAAAAGGATGGGAAGTGCTGAATGGAAAGAAACAAGGGGACGAAGAAGGAGAATGAACCTACATAGGCGGTAGAGGAGACTACGGAATAGTAAACGAAGAAGCATAGGAAGAAGTCGAAGAATTCAGAATATAGGAAAGAGTAGAGTCAGACCATCTGCCTACAGATATAAGTATAGGAAGGGAAAGCGAGAAGAGAGGAGGAGGAGAAAAAAAAAGATAGAGGAAATGCGGAAGATGATAATTAAAGTATGGGACGAGCAAGGGGTGGAAGAGTATAAGAGAAGACTGGAAAAAGCAAGATTTAAAGAACAAGAAGTAGGGAAAATGGAGAACGAATTGGTAGAAATATTGGAAAAAGCAGCGACAAAAAGAGAAATAACAGTAAGAGGTGAAGGAACAAAAATAAAGAATAAATGGTGAGACAAAGAATGTGAGCAACGTAAAAAGGAAGCAATAAAAGAACTAAGAAAATGGAGAAAGAATAAAGAGAACAGAAGTGGCTTTTTAGAAGCGAAAAGAAGATACAGAGAGACATACAGGGAGAAGAAGAGGCAGAAGAAGGAGGGAGAGGAGGAAGAGATAAAAGCAATAAGAACACAGAGGGAGGTATGGAACTATATTAATAGAGAGAGAAAGAAAAAAGAAAATGTGAGCGAGGAGATAGCGATGAATGAGTGGAAGGAGTACTTCATGAGGCTGCTGGAGGGAGAAAAGGAAAAAAAGAAAACGGAAATAGAGACGAAGAGAAACCGAGTAGAACCTGAAGGAGAAGAAATTACAATGGAAGAGGTGGAGAGGCATGTGAAGAAACTGAGGAAAGGGAAGGCACCAGGGAGGGATAGAATACAGAATGAGTCGTGGATGTATGGGACGAGAAGAGTGCTAGAGAGCCTGGTGGAGGTAATGAATGGGGTGTGGAGAGGAGAAGGATTCCCGGTAGGGTGGAGAGAGGGGATAGTTCACCCCATTTACAAAAAAGGGGAGAAAAATAAAGTAGAAAATTACCGAGGGATAACTCTCCTAAACACAGGGTACAAGTTGTCTGCATCAATTCTGAATGAAAGGATGAGCAGAGAGATAGAGGAAAAGGGAGCATTACCAGACAGCCAAGCAGGATTTAGAGAGGAGAGGGGAACTATGGATAATGTATACATCCTGGACCATTTGACGAAGAGGGAGTTAAAGAAGAAAGGGGGGAGGGTGTATGCATTATTCGTAGACTACAAGGCGGCTTTTGACAAGGTGGACAGAGAGAGGATGTTTGAGTGCCTGAGGGAGAAAGGGGTAAATGAATGGTTGGTAAGAAAAGTGGAGGAGATATATGAGAAGACAAAAAGTAAAGTGAAGGTAGGGGAGAGGAAAAGTGAATGGTTTGTGACAACAAAGGGAGTGAGGCAAAGTTGCCCGCTCAGCCCCTTGTTGTTCACGATGTACGTGGCAGATATGGACGGAATGTTAGACAGAGCACAAGCGGGGGGTGTGTGGTAGGTAGAAAAAAAGTGTGGAGCCTGGCGTTTGCGAATGATGTGGTAATGGTGGCAAAGAGTGAAAGAGAAATGAAGGAAATGATAAAGAGTTTAGGAAAATATGTGAAGAAGAAAAGACTAGAAGTGAATGTAGAGAAAACAAAAATGCTGCTGTTCAATAAGAGAAAGAGGAAGAACGAAGAGAGTGATTGGAGGTGGGAGGGAGAAGTAATAGAACAAGTAAAAGAATTCAAATACTTGGGGTATGTGTTCAATGAAAGAGCGAACAAGGTGATAGGATGTGTATGGGGAATAGGAGAGAGAAGGTGGGGAGGCGATTTTAAGAGGAGAATGATGATGTTTGGATGTCTTATTGAAAGCGATATAGAGAGGGTGCAAGAGAAATATCTGAGGTGGGTGCTAGGGGTGGAGAGAGAAACGCCAGGGTACATAGTGAGAGAGGAATGCAAGAGGAATAGGTTGAGAGTGAAAGCGGGAAAAAGAGCGGTCAAGTTCGAAGACAGGATGGAAGGGAGGAAAGAATGTAGGATACTAAAGGAGTGCTGGAGAGAAAAAAAAGAAGAATTCAGAGGTGAATGATAGGGAGAATTACTACAGGAGGAATGGATATGCAAGCAAAGAAATAGAGAGACTGAGAGAAAGAGGCGTGTGGATGAATGTAGAACTAAGTGAAAGAGATAAGGATACGGATAGACAAGAGAGGAGAGAAAGAATTAGAGAATCCAGATACAACGGGAAGTACGGAAAATGCATGATAGAGAAAGTACCGAAGTATTTGGGGAGGGAGAGCGAGAAAGAAAAGAAAAGAAAGAAAGATGATGGCGAGGTTTAGGTGCGGAAATGAAGAGAGGGAAAATAGGTATTGGGCAGAAGATGGAGGAAGAATGTGTAGAATGTGCTATGAGGAAAGAGAGACGATTGAGCATATGTGGAACGAGTGCAGTGAGATGAAACAAAGAGAGAGGAAATACTGAATGTAGATGGAAGGGAAATTAAATGGATGAAAGAGGTATGGAAGAGGAGGGAGAAGGGAGAAGAGGAAAGGGGAGGGGAGAAGAAATAGAGAATTTTATTTAGTTTTTTTTTATTATTATAATTGTTAAGTTTACTTGTATATGTATAGGAATCAGAAAGCCCGTGGGGCAAATAAAGACTTTATATGAAGCTATGATCATTTAAATTATAAATTAGAGTCGGCGGTCTTTTTATGCAGTAAAATTTGAGGTTATAGTAAACATTGTCACGTTTATGTTTTTCATGTTAAATTGTTAATTTAAAGAAAATAAAACACTGACAAATAATGTGTTTTTATTGAGAATTACAGCAAATGTTTTTCCCCAGCATCAATGCAGCTGTTAACTCTCCGTTTCAAATTTTCAAATGCATTTTCCAACATCTGAAAGGTTAGAATACTTCCATTCACCATTCCGTTGCCGTTTTTATGAAGTCACTTTGACATTCAAATTGCCAAAAGTTAGTAGTGCCAACCTAATTTAAATTTCACAGCCTATTCTAATTGATCTCGTGGTACTTTTAATGTGAATTGTAAGAAAACAATCGTGAGATCTTTGTTTAGAATAGTGAATTAGGTTATTCAACCACAAGACGAACACTTATTACGTATTTTTACTTTTGTTTGCGATCAACTAAAACGTTATTGCATTTTAAAATAGTGGAAGGGTTTTTGTAACTTTGATGTATGGAGCGCTATGGGAGTTTCCCATATTTGAGAACTGCAGTTTTCATCCCAATATCATAATTAAAATTTTTAATATTGAATATTTTAGCTGAACTCATCTTGACTGTTCAACATTTTCATTCAATTTGTGCGGCACTTACAAACAAATAGTCCAATGTGATATTTAAAATATTTTTTTGTTCTTTATAATGAAGTTAATGAATTTGCACCTTGTCTAATTAAAGGAATATTTGGTGGACGCTTGAGGGTGACAAATGTATACAATATTTTTAATTGTGGAAACTGAAGAAGACTATCAGCTTAAATGTTGCAATAAAAATCAAATGAGCAGAACGATTTTAAGTAATTTTGTTGTCGGATAATTTGTGGGATGTTGGTTCGTTTAAATTATGGGCTTGCCCACTCCATTGAGCTTCAATTGTGTTTGCTGTTCGAAACCTGGTGTAAGAGTAATTCTTCCAATTTATTGCGCTTTGTTGATTCATTATCTATTTGTGCATTGAATTATTGCAATTCTGAATGGATTCATTGACCTGAATTATAAGCACGTTATAACGTATTGCAAGGTCATCAATTTTAATAATGGTGGAGGCGCCGGGTAGTGCTATTATTAAAATACTTTTAATTCGAAATTAAGCTTTCAATATAATATGTTATTTGCACCAAATTATTAATTACAATGTGTAATAATTGTTTACTGCCTAGTGCTAATTCCGAAAACTGTTCTATTTTAAATAAAATCAATGACAAACCACAGTCACAAAGACCGGAACTGGGTTATAAAGGTTTATTGCCAATTTCCGTGTTATTTACATAAAAGAGGACACAAATTTTATGAGAGGTAAATTGTTTGGTAACCCTTTAGTGATTGAACTGTTGTAAGCCAGTTTTATTTAATGCTCATATTACGTTTGGAGACGGTATAGATGAAATGCGAGAGCGTGCTCGAAAGAAGCCATCCGTATACGGCAGCTAATATAGGGAATGTACTTGTAAAGATACACAAAAGTAAAATATAATATACCGACTTATAAGAGAATATTCTGTAGACGATAAACTCAAGAAAGTGGAAAGAAAAAATCTATAATGTAATAAAAATAAATAAATATCAGTAAATAAAAGATTTTACGACGCACTTTCTCTTTGCCAAGTCAGGAACATCAGTCCTTAAAGAATATTTAAAATCATTATTTTCTTTAAGGGTTGATGATGTAGTACTGTTCTGCCGAAACATAAATAAATTTTAATTTAAATTTACTCCACTTGGATTTATCGACATCCTTCAAGTTTATTTATATTTAGAAAATATTGAATCTTTTTTGATCATATTAGTTATATTAAAAGAATGTGAATGAAATATGTTGTGGAAAATATTTTAAGTATATATTTTAGTGATATGTATGTTATATAGCATTACTTATTTTTTTTAAGACATTTTCTATGTTGGAAAAAAGATTTTGATATATATATATATATATATATATATATATTCTCTGTATTGTACTCGATATATAGTATATAGTTATTTGAGATAACCAAAAAAGCTTTTTTTATAAATTTGGTGCTGTATAACGAAAACTCTTTATAACGTAAAAAAATACCCGGTCCCTAAATAAAGTTTACACTGTATTATATATTTTACTTTTTAAACATCGACTACCATTTATTAAGATGTCATGATTTAATAAAATCTATTTAATTATAGAGCACTCCAATTACAGATATTTATCATTTATTTGATAGCCTTTCTTCAGTTTAAATCTCAATAGATGCTAAAATTATTAATTCGTTTTTGTCTTTTAGAAAACTCAAGGTAATAAGTTTTTTTTTATATTTTCGATCATAGTTTAATGTTAGACAATCTAAACAGGACCATGGATGAAACGTTTTGAATAAATTATTTCAGCTGCTGCCAAAAAATATTTTTATTTCAGTACTATACAGTACTTTTTGTTAAAGAGAAAATATTTCAAACCTATGTTGTTTCTACATTTGAGTAAAATTTAAACATTATATTCAAAAATTCAAAATATTTATCCAATATATTTAAAAAAATATAGAACCCACATAGATTATTATTAATATTGAGTAAATATTTCAAATGTATATTTTATCTACATCTGAATAAAATATAATTTAATAATATATTTTTTTTATTTGCGTTATTCAATCAATGTTGAACTTTATTGTGGGCAACCATTACGAGTTGGCGCAGTGTACTGTTTTTCACATATTTAACTTGGCCCATCATGGGCCCCAAAAAAAACTATTGCGTCTAATTATAGCAATAACATTTCGTTTTTAAATAATTATTATTATTTTAAAAACTTTTTCAATTATTATTTTTACGTTAAAATCAAATTAATTGGAAGTTATTAATCATCCAAGAAAACTGTAGAAACTTTACTGCCTGGAAAATATTTAAAATATGTATAATAATAATTATTCCATTGGAACCATTTTAGTTAGTTCGATATAATAATTTGTAATTCATCAAGACAAATCCTTGATTATTACGTTTTCACAAATTTAGCGGTTATAAACACATAGTTTTACTATGTTACACTAAAATTATAATTGTCGGGTGTATTCAACCAAATTCCACAAAAGAAGGTGATTACTCTATAATAATTATGAGCAGAAATTACAAAGCCCGCACCAGATTGTAAATATTTGCCATTAATTGAGGCATTGTTGACATCAAAGGCAGATCGACTTTTATGACAGCAAAATTACAATGTCGAGTTCATCTTCCGTACTTCTAGCTGCAGCCAACAGCTTATCGGCTGAAATCATTTGTAAAGGATTAAACTAAGCGTTGCGTTATGAAACTGTTTGAAGTTCGTACAAAGATAAAATCACAACTTTCAACAATTCGGCGTTATAATTTATTGTCCTGCAGATAAAACTGAATGCGATAAAAACAAAACGTTTAACCCGATTATTAGGTACATAAGAATTGTGCACGCCAATTAAAAATTAACAGTTTCACTCATCCGTGAAGGATTAAATTAAGGGTTTCATTAGCAAACTCTTTGAAACCCGCATAGCGATACATTAATAAAATTCCATAATTAAACATAATTTAGGTGGTAATTTCAAATATTTGTTCATTACAGGTACCGTAGAGCCTTTCAGACTGTGGTTTCACACAGACTGCACTGAGGCTCCCAACGATATCGCCAACAAAAGATTCTGTCTAAATTACGTACAGAACAATCTGGCCTGAAATGTACACGTTGCAACAGGATTAATCCTGGTTTGAGGGTTTGTCGAAAAGAGTTTAGTGCGTTTCAGAAATGGTCGACTGTAACGAAGAAATTTTACGCTCTTGATTTTAACCCCGTGTCACCCATGTGGGGTCTGACAGACCCCAGACACTATAAAACTGCTGAATTTTTATTGGTTTACTGGTTGCCTGCAGCTTCCTAAAACATGTTATTTTTGAATATTCTGGCACGATTCTAGTATGTTGAAAGTGCTATCGGGTCTGTGAAACCCCACCTGTGTTATAAAGTTACAAATTAATCTAGTCAGGTAAGTAAGCATTTTGTTGTAAATAATCGTTTGTTTGCAAGTATTCAAATCACTTCCATAGCATGTCCTATTACGAAAAAGACTTCGTGCGCTCTGGGGCGAAATCGAAGATTTTGTGGACTCAAAAAGATGTCAAGACTGATTACGCTGACGGTGAACATGAGGAAAGCGATGCCGAAGGAGCAGATCAAGTACTATATTTTTTGGGAAGAGATCGAACAACAACCCATTTTTTTCTAATAATAATTGTAACCAAAAGAATGTTCTTAAATCCAGGTGGAGTAAATTTTAATTAAAATTTAAATATATCTAAGTCGAACTCCACAAACTTAAATAACTTACTGTAAAATTACTAATGGAACATGTTTCGGCAGAACACTTCTGCCATCATCAGCCCTTAAAGAAGGGCCCTTAAAGAAGGGCTGATGATGGCAGAAGTGTTCTGCCGAAACATGTTCCATTAGTAATTTTACAGTAAGTTATTTAAGTTTGTGGAGTTCGACTTAGATATATTTAAATTTTAATAATTGTAACAATTTGCAAGGCACCAAACAATTTTTTGCAGTGGATTTCCTCTATGCCCATTTGCGTAGGCTTAGTGTGGAACTTCTACTGTAACTTTGTCTTAAGATTAATTTTTTTGAGTTAGTTTTTTTTTACATGTAGTATTAATAATTTGATCGTCAAAAAGCATTTCCTGACACAAATTTCATAAAATAATAATCAAAAACCATTTGTTCTGCATTTTCTCAAAAATTTGGGTCTATCAGACCCCACCTGGGTGCTTATGCGCAAATTTTCCATCTGGGTGACGACGCAATAAAGGTGCAACAGATTATGTTGTAGTCAAAATTAATGGGAAGGTTAGCGCTTTGTTAGTTGCATTTAGTACCAATAATGCTTTGTAATTTTTAGATTTAAGGGTATTGTTAATAAATGTTTTACTTACCGTTATAACTCTCTCTCTTTGTTTTTCCTGTGATGGTTCAGCGTGGTGGTAACTGTACAGTAGGATGCAGCTATGTTGAAGCGGCATGTTATACATATTATATCTAGGTAAACTAGCTGACCCGGCGAACTTTGTACCGCCTGAGAATCAATAAATGTTCTGTTAGATTATTAGCTGAATTAAATTCTATGTTTTTTTTTATCAAAGGATAATGGACACAACGACATCTACGCATTGTTAATTTTTGTTTCTGTCATGTATCAGAGATGGCATTACATACGGATTCCATACAAAATGTATGAAAAATTTTTTTTCGTTCATTTTTCAAATATTTTAACAGTTATTCATCCCCGAAAAAATCAGTCAATCCGTTCTCGAGATATCATCAAAAAATTTGTGCGTGGAGTCCACGCGCAACAGAAGTGAAACTTTACGGTTTGCTCCTTAAAAATCGATTTTCTTTATTTATTTATTTTTTATTGTCGTTGTACTGTACCATAGAGGTCTCCCTGGGCCCCCGTCCCCAGGAGGTGCCCTGTATGACCGTTCTTGAGCTATAAACCCAAGGGGGCTCCCTGCACCTAATGTCCATGTTTTAATAGTTACTCTGCTATTCGGGGCGTAGACAAATCCAACAAATCAAAGATCATAAAAATCGGTCCAGCCCAAGGGGGGCTGATAGATACTAACCGTTTACGTATCTACTTCTCGTTTCGTTGTCCTTGTATCTGCGCCTCATTTCTTCCCCTAGTTTTGTTAATAATATGTAAAGCTCTAGAATTATGTCTTCGTCGGGTATCAAGTTAAAATACAGAACAGTGTGAGGTTCCTGTATTGCCGACTGATACAGAAACACGTGACGCAGAAAAAAGTGAAGTATATTTATGGAGAAAAGAGCAGAGAAAAACGAAGGAAACAACAAAATAGGAAAAGAGAGTTACGAACGAAGGAGAGATAAATTGGTGGAAGAGAGAAAACAATTCTCGGGCAGAGGAGTCATTTCATTTTCAAGAAAAGAAAGAAAGGAAGCGAATAGGGGAGTGCGGAATAGGAGACAAAAAGAGGAAGAAGAAAAGATATTTAAAGTAAGTAAAATAACAGCAAGATTTCCAGAAGCAGATAAGAAAATTGACAGTGAAATGGAGAGGATTATGGATAATTTGGAAGAAATAAAAAGGGAACTAAAGAAAGAAATAAAAGAAATACAAAGAGAGAACCAGAAAATTGAAAGAGATTGAAAGGCAAAGAGCAGAATTTACGGGCAAAGAGAAGATATAGAAGGGGGAGAGAACAGGTTGAGAGAAAGAGAGAGAGACAGCTGGAAGGAAAAGTGGAATATGAAGTCACGAATCAAGAAAGAGAGTTACAGAGGAAATTAAGAGGCATAGTGGAGGGAGAACGGGCAGACGGGAAAGAAGTAAGAGGGGGATACACGAAATTAACAATAAACGGGGTTCATTGGAGATGGAATGAAACGAGAGAGAGACAGAGTAGAGGTTTTCCAATAAGAAAAATAAAGGCTGAGGGAGAAAAGGGAGACAACGGAAAAGGAAAGAGAACAAAAAACGGGAAAAGCAAAACAAGAAAGAAAGTAAGAGAGAGGGCAAGAAGAGGGCGAGAGAAACAAAGGCGAGGGTACAATTTCGGAATGAAGGGGACGAAACATTTCTGGGACTATGTGAGGCGATTCGAGATAGCGGGTTTTACAGACACATGGATAGAGGAACAGTGCGAATGTCATAGGACGAGAAGAGGAAAGTAGAAAGGAAGAGTGACAGGGGGAATAATAATGGAGGTAGAAAAAATAAAAAAAAAAAATTAAAAAAGAGGCAAGAGGTGAGAAAAACAAAACAAATACATGGTGAGAAACGTACACATAGAAAACAAATGGTGGAAAATAATAACAATTAGCAAGGAGATGAAGACAAGAATAATCAAGATAGAAGAAACCTTAAAAGACAACAACGAAGAATGCTAGAAGGATTGATTCAGGTAATGAATGGGATGTGAAGAGAGGAGGGGATAATAATTATAATCTATTTACAAAAAGGGGGGGGGGGTAAACTATCGTCTGAATAAAAGGATGAGGAGAGAGATAGAGAAAAAAGGAGCAATACCAGACAGCCAAGCAGGATTTAGAAAGGGGCGGGGACAAATGGATAATGTATACATCCTGGACCACTTGACGAAGAGCGGACTAAAGAAGAAAGAAAGGAGGCTGTATGAATTTTTCATAGACTTCAAGGCGGCTTTTGAAAAGGTGTATAGAGAGAGGATGTTTGAGTGTCAGAGGGAGATAGGGGTAAATGAATGGCTGGTCAAAATGGTGGAGGAGATATACCAAAGGACAAAAAGTGAAGTGAAGGTAGGGGAGTGGGAAAGTGAATAAAATGCGTGAGGCAAGGTTGCCCGCTCAGCCCCTTGTTGTTCACGATGTATGTGGCAGAATGTTGCGTATGATGTGTGATAATGTTGGCAAGGAGTGAAAGAGAGATCAAAGAAATAATGAGGAAGAAAAAGTTATACAAAGTGGGGAGGCGATTTCAAGAGGAGAATATATGATGATGTTTGAAAGCCACCCAGTTCGAAAACAGGAATGTGAACTCAGTGAATCAGAAGTATTTCGAGAGGGAAAGTGGGAAAGCTAATGGCGAGGTTTAAGTGCGGAAATGAAGAGAGGGAGAACAGGTGTTGGTTGGAAGAGGGAGGAAGCAGGTGCAGAATGAGGAGAGAGAGACGATTGAAAATATGTCGAATGAGGCTAGAGAAATGAGAGAAAGAGAAAAAGGAAAGAGGAGAAATACCGAATGTAGATGGAAGGGAAATAAAATTGATGAAAGAAGTTGGTAGAGGAGGGAGAAGACACGAGAGGAGAGGGAAGGGAAACAGAAATGAAGATGCCTTGTTTTGAAATTAAAACATAATATAAATTATGTTATGAGTTATTTTATGTAATCACAGGATTCGAAAAGCCCTAGGGGAAATAAAAATTTTGTTATTACGGAACTTTGGATATTTACATACATTTACAACATTTAGTTGTTGTTAGTTTCCAACCGTTACTAATTGTATGCTCGGTTATTTAATTTACTTTATTTTGTGAACAAATTCCGCACTGGAACATATGGCTAGAATTTATCATTTTACTGTACTTCTGTATTTCCGATAAGCTGCTTTGAAAACGATTTCTTCTATTTCAGTAATCAGAAATAAACCGTTTTTTTTTTCAGTTCGGTAATCCCTATTAATGGTGAGAATGAAAGAAGTTTTTCCAGCTTGCGACGATTCAAATTTTGGTGGCGTGTTAACTAACACTTAACATGCTAATTAAGAAAGCTCCACTCTTTAGTATCATCTCTTAATTGAATACATACCCTGAATGAACATTAGGATCATGTAAATTAACGACTCATTTAAATTAGATTCCCAGTTCATTTTGTTAGATAAATAATTCAGGTAAATTGCACGGGAGACTCTTAGGTGCATCTAAAAAATTACCTCAAATTTAATAATGGAGTTTGTAGACTCAGAATGTAAACTAATTTATGGGAGCAGATTCCAAGGCGAGCCACTACAACTGCTAATTACTTCATCTTGGTTGGAAGCATGTAGACTGTAGCTTCTGCTAATTATATAAAGAGGGAGTCTAAAGTTGCTCTTAAATATTTAACCAAGTATGCAGTGTTCTACAATGGCGTTCACCTACTTAATTGTTATGGTAGAAATAAATAAACGCTTGGTTCGTATAATTAATTTTTAATTTTAGATGACACATTATTATATTAATACAGTCAGGACAAAAAAATCTTTAACCCGGGGAATGGAACGTAAATCGATAAAAATAAATGGCAATAGTCTATTTTAGAAAAAAAAAGTATACGTATAAATAATGTGGATATATTTTTTTATTAGGAATGTCACTTCATATTCATATTTATATTCTTCATCATTGTAGAAGAATAAAATGCATGTCTTTCCGAACAGAATAAAAACATATATCTACTTTTTATACTCGCGGGGGTAAATCTTGATTTCTGTCACCGCAAAATCGTGAGAAAAATAGAACATTTACTCCGTAGGGAGATAAGTTATAATGTTTTTTACGTTGTCGTGACATGGAATCTAAAGACTGATATGATTATTTAGTGTTGATGATTTAATATGTAACGGCAACGTATTTGGTCGTATTATAAAGACAAGCCAAAAGAAAACAAATCACTTACCTTTTATACCATCCACTAAAGTTGAATACATTACATTCTAACATTTATTTTCACAGATACTTACATATTTAAATTTACACATTAGACTTATTCTTATTCTAGTTTTTACACCTGTTTCGTAATCAAATAAGTACCAAGTTGTGTACCCTTCACCTCCGTTTATTATGAAGCAGGTTCAGACGGTCGAGGTTTCATGAAGTGCGCCAATATGTCGATTGGGAGTGGAAACACTATCGTCGAGTTTCGCTCAGCTGAGATTGAACATAGAGTCTGCAAATCATGACTGTGTAAATTGGAAATTCTCATTTCAAGATAATAAAACGATTAAACTGTCTATTCATAATTCTATTTAAATTAAATTGCGACAGCAGATAGAATACAATCACAGCCAAAAATAATGTCAACTAATAGCAATAGAGTTCCTGGAATGAAGGTGACTTGATTTGTAAGCGCAGATTCAAGACAAGCCACTACAACTGCTAATTACTTAATCCTGTTTAGAACCATGCATACTAAGTTAGTCGAGGAACTGGATATTAGCAGGGCCCTTCAAATTCCTGGGCCTACATTAGGTGAATGGGTTGTAATAAATACAAATTTTTGTGCTGTAATAAAATTTATTACACCTTTAGATAGAATACATTAGTTTTGTCAGAAAACAATAACATTTTTGTTGCGTTAAATGAGTGCGACATTTCAACCTAAGTAAAAAATAAATTACACGTCATTAATTGTACAAAGAGTGTAAACATTTGCCCATTTACGCCTATTATAAATGACACTGATTTATGCTCACAAATTAGGCCGCCTATTCTAATCGGTTATAATTTTTTAAAACACTTGAATCTTTCACATTTTCAACTCTTTTTGAAGTTGTGAAATTTAATTAAATTAAAGTAAATGCAACATTTACTAGATGCAGAAAGCCTTAAGGGCTTTTCCATTAAAATAGAAAAAAACATCTAGACAACATAGTAAAATATTATTAAATTTTAATACAACAGTAGTTTTTATTTAGAATGTTGTAGTTAGTTGATATGGAGAGGTTTATTCACACAGCCTTTCCTTTGCGACATCAGAAAATGTTAAAACATTAGAAAAACACCCTGCAAACTCCGATATTTTTTTTTTTCGTATATTTTGGCACTAACTTTGGCTACATTCCTTTTAACAGAAACTGTCAAGTCGGAAATATTTTCTTCTAATGTTTGGTGCAATATCATTAATATTGAAACAACCGTCATATCATAAAAAATATTTTAACTATTACTTTATTTGGTACATGTTAGCGTAAAATCCAGAAGAGAGTTAAAATGCTGAATAGATACAAAATTTTAGCTATAGCTTCCAATTATCTTTAGGACAAATTTATAATTTTTGTTATTAGGAAGTTATTAAAATTCTAAATATCTTATAATACAGTGTGATCAATTAAATGCATGACGTTGATTAGCCGAATTCACGTTAACATATACTGATGAGATGTACGAACTACTAGTCAACGATATGCATTTGTGTTAGATGAAAAAATAATTGGTCGCACTGTATAATTATACCTAGTGAGCAACAAAATTCGTGATCGCAGTTGGCTAAACGTACATCGGTTCTTTTATTTTACTTTTAACCTATTTTCTCTGACTGTCACAAATTTGAATCAGATTTGACAGCTCGATGACTTTTTACACAATCGTATCGATCAAGAATCGACTCAAAATTTTGGATTCAGAGCCTCCTACGATCACGAATTTTGTTGTTTACTCGTTACATTAGTCACTATATTATATTTATTTTATATCTTATACAGAACACATTTTATGGACATGTTTGTTTAAAAAAAGAAAATTAATGACAACATATATGCATTTACACAGTGTCTCCGAAATAACTAATTTAATTTTAAAACCAGTAGTAGAACTCGCCGAGAGCAACAATATTTTTATCTACCATTTTGAAATCTCAATTTTTTTAGCGTTTTTGGAACCCTTCAAATTCACGAACCGGCTATAAATATTTATTTGTAGTTGATCTACAGACAATCAATTGTTGTACCTCCTTATATAAGTTTTTAAATTTCTTGCACTCTCGGGTGCATCAGTTACATCAGAATTTTGAAACAGCAACAATTACATCACGTACAGAAACTCTAATTTTTACAGCCGGTGGATTCAATAATACATAATCATCGGAGAAGGTATTTTCAACCTAAATAATACGTAGGGGCAGACGAAAATCCGCATGTTATTTATTAGGCCCCACAATTTTCAATAGCATTGGATGTTGAAGTAAACACGTTTATTAGGTCAGTTTTCAGATTTTTTGTTTATTTACGCCGAGCGGTTTAAATTCATTCCGAGTGTTTTTCGAAGTTTTTTGGCGTGTGTCGTGTTAACCTCAAAACTTCCACTAATTTTAACTCGATAACTACAGCGTTTTGAGCAACATTTTATTAAGAAAAATTGTTGACACTGATGGGTTCTACTACTGGTTAAAATTAATGTAGTTATTTCTGGGACACCCGGTATAGAACGTAAAACAAAATCATTGATAACGAGCAATAGGTCTACAAGTGATAAGTGGTAGTTTACGTAAGTGCTATTATAGTTTCAGAACATAGCGTATATTCCAAAAATTAAAATCTTACTGCCATTTGTACTATAGATAACCCGGTCTATCTTATTTTTTTTCTTGCATTATTCCCAAACCAGAAATCGGCATGTTTGGTATTAGCCGTGTTCGCGGATGCAGTTCTGAACTAGTTCAGAACTATTACGCATGCCCAGTGGAAAAAACGGCGTTCGCGGTTCCCCAAATTCTGAATTTGTAATAATTGTTCGGCGTTCGCGGATAATATCGAACGGTTCATTATTGATTCGGAATCGATCTTTTCAGTTCTAGGACTGTAGTATAGGGACTAATAATTCGGTTCGGCCGTTCATGTACAATTTCGATCGAAGTTGTTTTCGACAAACGTCAGTTTAAAGTTGTAGGTGCAACGATCTTTAGTAAAGAGGGCCCCCTTTTCCAATTGGGCCCCCTGAGGTCTCCCTGTCCTAGGGAGATCCCAACAGCGTCCCAAGTGTGTCCCAAGTGAGCCGCCTGTCCGAGGGGTGTTCCAAAAGGGCCCCCCTGTCGCAAGGGGGCTGCCTCTCTCAAGTCTGTACCAATGAGCCCTCTTGTTCCAAAGATGTCCCAAAGACCCCTCTGTCTTAAGGTGTCCCATAGATGTCCCAAAAGAGCCCTCCTGTCCCAAGGTAACCCCCCTATTACAACGATCACTAACTTAACTGAACCACGGTGTACTGGGTTGCCTACCTACGCGGTTCAGATGGTAGCTACGCTCCTCTGTCCCAAAGGGGCCCATTTGTTTTAGTTACCGTAACATTTGTATCAAAAAGTAATGACCTAAACTCGATTCCTACCGTCTTGGCAAGTTTCACTTTTAGTGGTGTGCTTATAAAGGGAGGCACGCAACAATTTTTTAGTAAACCCACCTACCCCCGATATTGTTTGTTCTAGGAATGTCAAAGTATTTTGGTGGGTCAACTGATGAGTTTCTTCCTCCTCCTCCTCAGATCTTTCCGGAACGACTAAAAATTCGGCTAAAACTTCTAAAATTGATTGCTTTAAAAACACATCTGCTAGAAAAATCGTTCATTATTTACATCCTTCGAACTCACTCATTTTCTGATAGACAAATCAACAAACAACGCTAGTTTTGGTTCATCTAAACTAATTTTAATAAATTTTCGTTCGGGGTAAATTAAAATACCAAACCGGTTCATTATCGGGCATGCCCTTTATTACAATCTGTAATAGTTCGGAATTGATTCAAATTGTGAACCTGCAAGTTGGGCGGAAAAGCCCACCGAGTAAGGGTGTAGCGGTACTTTTAAAGCTAAGGGGTTGTTATTATTGTTAACTCAGCACACCCTGGATTGTGAAGTAGAAGACGTTGTTTAGTTCCGACTATCACTTCACCCCACACTCGACGATCGAGAGTCGATCCCCTTCGACACATGGGACCCAACGTGCGGCAATCTTAGTTTGGCTGCTCTGTGAAGATGTCGGTCACAGCCCGACCGCAAAATGACGTCTGCCGCCGCGACGTCCTTTAGCCAAATGAACTAACCCGAAGCAAAACCGATGGTCGGGTCCAGTTTGCTAACAACCTCTACAATGATGCTGGACTATCGGAAAATATTCGCGAAGGACAAGGAGAGGTTTCTGATCAAGATTATGGCTGGCGTTGCCAGACCCCAGTTTGCAGTTGCATCATATTACCCTCTCGGAAACTTCGCCGAAAAAGTTTGGAACGTTCTCGAGCACCAAGAGCCCGAGCGAATATCCAGGTTCTTCAGAGGACCAGTCCAATGGAGAATGCAGTCGTGACCTGGCCTCCAGGTGTCACTAACGCCGCTAGAACAACTAATCGCTGTCGCAATGAGAACCACGACGCCGAACAGCCCCCCAGACGTTTCCGCGGACTTTGCGCCACTCCGAAGCAGGTCCAGGTCCAAAAACGAGGTGTGTGACGTCGAAGGTAGAACCGCCAGCCATGCGCAAGATCGTCACTGAGAAATCTCTCCCAGTTACGTTAGTGCCTTCCAGGCGCCTGGTTAGACCAAGAAACCGCCATCCAGACTGGAAAAAAGTATGACCCCGTTCCCCAGCTGCCAGACAACGCTATTGTGGTCACCGCTGAAATCCATGCCGAGTCTGAGAGCGAGATGTCGGTCATGGTAGAGCTAGACGCCATCAGCATCGACGCCTGGCCCGCAAGAATATCCTCCGAGAACGACTCAGCCGCCTCCAACCGTCCATAAAAACCCCACGGAGGCCTTTCATGCTGCCTCCACCTCTGTGACAATGCAATCAACAGATCCGACCAGCGATCTTTCACTAGCCCCGGACCATCGGCCACAACAACAGGAGGTTGAAAATAAAGAAACGTGGCCAAAGGGTTTGTTGACATCGGCTTGGTTAGTAACACCACCTCGAAAGATGCCGCCGGCTCACATCCGCCTGCCACCGACTCCTTCTGCACATCCACATAATTGCACCGGTCCAGGCCGAAAATTACATGTAGTCCAAGCAAATTAGAGGAAAAAACGCCGAATAGAATAACTACTTTATAAAATTTTGCAATTTTGGTTATGAACTCCCAACAAGGACCCAAATAAAGATCCGAAGAGCTCCCATCCCCCCAGGGGAGCTTCGTCCCCTTTTGCCCAAAAAGCGCCCCTGAATGTGACCACATAAATCTTTTCCCCGGGAGGATGAGACCTCTTTAGATCTTTATTTGGGTCCCTACTGGGAGTTCATAAAATTTCAAAACTTTAGAAATTATTTCTTTCAAACAGTCTGATTTGGGGACAGATGGGCCTTACCCCTCTTACACCTCTCCCCTCCCGGCTTTACCGATGTTTGACTACTAGAGATGAGTTCTCCCAATGAAATATTCCCAAACAACCTCAAAATAATATACTGGCCGCAAGTAAAATCCGAACACCCCGAAAAAAAATATATTACCTAAATTTTCTACAAATAAAAAATTAGTAGTTTGTGAGACCGCCACGTAGGCAAATGCACTCCTGCGGTCGAGGAGGGATGCTATCAATCTGATTGTTGATGTACTCTAGGGGTACAGCACCTTGAACTGTCTGGGGCTGCGGCAAATTCTGAACATGGATACCCATCCAAACCCACACTTTTTCGATGGGCCATAAATCTGTCGACCGAGGTGGCCAAGGTAAGGTGGGTATATGCTCCTCTTCTAAGAAGCTCATAGAGGTTTGCGCGAGGGTTATCTTGCTGGAACACACCATCTTCAATCCCCCTTACATAAGGAACAACAACGGGCCTTAACACATCATTAACATAACGCGCGGATGTCATTGTGCCACGGATTACGATTAGAGGAGAATTGCTACCGAAAGCAATAGCTCCTCAAACCATAAGTCCGATGGTACAGTGGACGGTTCTCCTCGTCGTGCCCTGATTTGCGCTCTACCATCATGACCCCCCAAACAGAATCTAGATTCGTCAGAAAAGGCGCTGTGATGCCATTCATTGCCCCAGTTTCTGCGTTCATTGCTCCAGTCCAGACGCTGACGACGGTGTGTTATGGGGAGGACGAGATGCCGACGGTAAGAAGTTAGGCTCATTGAACGTCTTCTGTTGTAAACGGTGCGAATCCGAATGGGCCTTCCTATGGCTGCAAACCAAGCATCAGCAATCGACCGAGTAGACCTCCGTCTTTCTCTTAGGGCCATTAATTGAAAAAGACGATATTGCCGTTGGATAGTTCTTCTGGAAGCTCCTATGCCTCTAGCTCTAGCTCTGTGTTCGCCCTCCATTAGACCACATTTGCCATCACAGGAGCCACACTGCGCCCCATAGTTGCAGCGATTTCGCGGTACAAAGCACCATGTTGCCCCTGTCTCACACTACCACCCCTTTCAAATGGGGTTAATTGCGAAAAGTTTGGTAGCTGTCGCCTGCAAGGCATGACTGAACCCCAGTAGAACTAAAACAGCCGTTTTTGCAGTGATAATGTCTACCAGTTTGCAAAAAACCTCAATTTCTTTTTCAAATGTTGAAAACATAATTCTTTAAAAAAATTGCATTGTCCGAATACACGAATACGAAACTTTAATCGTTTGTTAGGAACGATGCCCCCAATATTTAACCAAAATTTCATTTTAATAAAATATTTTTTTCGGCGTGTTCGGATTTCACTTGCGGCCAGTATAGCTAATGTATATTTATTAAGACCACCCCAAGCCGCCACCCTTGTCACCGCGGGCCACGCCCTTCGCACCGAGTTATTAAACTATCCAAGAAAAATGCTTCCTCTTATCCGTTCGGGATGGGACCTACATCATTTTGATCAGCAAAGAAGCGCGCTCCGGACCTCACCGCTCCGGAATCGCTAACTTGTCCGGAGTGGCTTACGTTCCGTCTGGAAGAGAATGCGGTGAGAACGCTTCATCCCTACTATGTCACGACAGGCTACGCGCGTCTGCTAAAGTCATCGTCTCCCCTCCAGTGTGTCCATAAGAGGAGCTCCGCTCAGCCGCAGAGGTCAGATGTGAGTCGCACCTCTACCGAAGACGAAGTCCCACCCGACCGTCCTCTCAGTTCCCCTCCAAGTTCCTGGTAATATCACAGTACCTTCCAGTACCCGACCACGTTCCTTCCGGTCTCGACTTCCGGTGTCTAGCCATGGCCTGCCGGCGTTTAATTCTGGCATTTCCCGGTTGTCTGACGACGGGGGCAAGCTGCTCGCGCGCCAGCCAGCCGTGCGCGTTTAATCCGGACGGATCTTTTCCGGTTTCTAGCCATCGTCTGTCGGTGTTTAACCGGACGGATCTTTTCCGGTCTCCACTTCCGGTATCTAGCCATCGCCTGCCGGCGTTTAATTCCGGCATTTTCCGGTTGTCTGACAACGGAGGCACTCTGCTCGCGCGCCAGCCAGCCTTGCGCTAAATCCGGACAGAACTCTTCCGGTCTCTACTTCCGATTTCTAGCCATCGTCTGCCGGTGTTTAAATCCGGCATCTTCCGGTTGTCTGACGGCGGGGGAACCTGCTCGCGCGCCAGCCAATCGTCCGCGTCTTTCCGGTAGCCGTTTCCGGTTTCTAGTCATCGCCTGCCCGTGTCATATTCCGGCACCTTACAGTTGTCTGACGGCGGGGGCACTCTGCTCGCGCGCCAGCCAATCGTCCGCGTCTTTGGTGGCATCCGGACGGGTCTTTCCGGTCGCCGTTTCCGGTTTCTAGTCATCGCCTGCCGCTGTGAAATTCCGGTACCTTACAGTTGTCTGACGGCGGGGGCACTCTGCTCGCGAGCCAGCCAGCTGTCGCGCGCTAGTAGTTTCCGGACCAGCTTCTTGTTTTTCCCCGGAAACCCGGACCACACCTTCCCTACCCTTGTCACCTTTCACCGCCGCCACAGCCGTTGGGAGAGCGTCCCGCCATTGAGAGAGAAGGAAGCGACAGGGACAGTGAAGATAGTGGTGTTGTAAATACGCAATATATTGTATATAGGGTGTTCATTAAATGTTGTCACGTTGTCTCAAGTTATTTCTTCCCTCCATGCCAAACTAGACAGCAGACCCCTGGCGTACCGTACTCCATTGTAGCTACCCGTGGACACGTGTGGAGCATTACCACAAAGACTAATGGTAAGGTTTCGCCACCATGGGTCACGGGCCTCCCATGGCTTCCGATCATGAGCGGGTTTCTCCATGACCGGCGCCGATTATCACTTCCTGGTCAGCATCCCGGAGTGCCTATCGCCGTCAGCCAACGTCAGAAGGACAACACTTAGAGAGGTCCGAAGACTCGATCCAGAAGATAGTCACCAAAAGGTGCACGGGCTCTAAGTAGCGCTAAAACGCCGCCTTCGAAACGAAGGAGTGTATTACAGTTTTGATTCCAGCGGGTAGCGCATTCCACAATCTCGACCACACTCTGTGTGAGTGGGTCCCTTAAAAGGAGAGACATTGACAGACTTCATTTCCAAGCTGCCATTCCATTGGACAGACAGGCGCACAAGTGCAAAGAGCAGAATACGAAATACCAAATTTTGAAATCTGCTTTTGAAATGGGTTCACAGCAAAGAAACTTGTCCAAACAGCTTCAAGAGGCAGTAGTTCGATGTTACGAAGAGTGGAAAAACCACTGCCCCACCTTCACCGGGCGTCAGTTACTCACTATAGATTAATATTAGTGTTTTTTTTTTCGTAGTTCTAAATTGTAAGTGTTTTCTTGTTTTACATTTAGATAGAAGTTTTTTATGCCGACCGGGGGCCTGCGGTCGCACTTGTCATACGGGAGGCCCGGGGACGATTATCTCCTGTCAAGGGTCCTTTCGGAGGTTTTCCTTTACAATTAGCCGAATGGTGGGAGACCTAACATCCGCCGATTCATTCGGAGGTTTCACGTCACTCCCATCCTCATCTAAAATCCTTATCCTGTTACTGGCTGAAAAGGCGCCTAAGCCTATACCGGGCTGCCCCGCATAGGGGAATGAAACATTCCATGTTTCCTTTCCATGGCCAGTATATCTTATGGTTTGTGTGTCATTAACCATTATTCTCGAATAATTTACGATCGCTTCTATATTTCGAAACGGCATAACACCCCGCAACATTTCGCAAATTAAATATTTGTTGGTGTTGATCAAGATTTTGTTTAAAAAAAATTATGAACAATTAACTTTCACCTTTAACACACTTTTAAAATATCTGCAGTACCTACTATTGTGTATTTCGATTAATTTCATTATATTCAACTGAAATACCACCTAATTCCTGTAATAAATCAAGTATTTACTTACAGCATTATTTTCGAAAACATTTTTTCTATATTGAAGTCCAAGCAATTAATTTTTAGGTTATTTTTATATTGAAATTGTAGACGGTGTTATTGTCTATGAGAAGGGGGTAAAAATTATTACATTAAAACAATTATTATTGCTATATGGACCAGAATGTAAATAAACGTGTGAATTTTATGAAATGTTTAAATAATAACGCTTTAATTATGTCACCCGTAGCTACCACCCGACTAACAAAAGCGTAATCACATATTATGTATTTTGTATTGATCTCTTGATCAATAGGTAATTTCTGAAACAATAAACTTCAGCTGTGTATATTTGTTTTATGTTACTATTTTACCCGCATGTGTTTTAAAACTAAACAAGATATATGATGCCACCACATAAAGCCTATTTCTAACATGCATGCATGTACCTTCCTTTTTAGTAACTATAACACAATGGTCCACAAAACTCGGGATATTTTCTCAAAGGACACCTTTGGTGCAAGGACACAATAACTATACAATATTTTAGACACGTATTACTTGATTATCAATAACCTCATCATCCGCAGCTTCTTTGAACTTGAGGAAGTAAGAAAGAACATCGATCGGCAGCGGAAATACGATAGTTGAATTCTTTCCGGTTGATATCGAGTTCAAAGTCTGACAACATTCAGTTGTTAGTATTTCGAGCATAAAATCTAGACTACAGTGGGCCTCCGCCAAGGAAGATTATACATTATATTTCCCTTGAAAAAAACATTTAAAATATTAAAGAACTTTATTTTATACTATTATGAACTTTATACAATAAAACAGCAATAACATCAATATTCCTTACAATTTATTATACACTAGTTGAAAAATGTGCCCGAAAACGTGATTTCTTTAAAACTTACTTCAGTGAAACGAATATCTGCGAAAAATCACTCGTCCCTCGATGTATCTAGAGAACAAGTTTGTTAAAACTCCCTTCTTACCCTCTTTATGAAGAGGAGGAGGCCTCTTGAGCTTTCATGAAGTACGTCAACATATCAATAGGCAGCGGAAACACTATTGTGGAGTTCTTCTCGGCAGAGATTGTGTTTAGAGTCTGTAAAGCAGTACGTGTTGATTCCGATTCAACTGGGCGTTACCTAGATCACAGATTAATCTTTTCAGATGCGACATCGTGCATTACTTTTGCTCACGCATTTCTGTCATCATCGTAAAAAAATATGATATAGTGGAATATATAAAGGCATTTCATATAACATTAATTTATTTGTACCTACGAGTGTGTTAGTTGTCTTAGTTGTACCTAACAGTGGTGGGTAAGCGTTTTTTTGCTGCTTAAACCATTAAACCTACTTCTCCTTTGGTTATCAACACTACGTAAATATTGGTGGAGGCGGTGATGCATCTGTCGCATCTGAAGAAATACCTGATCTGTGCAAAACTAAACGTATGAGAGTGAGTTAAGAGGTCGAAAGCAAAACATACAACGTTTAAGTCTTGTTTATTGTATGAGTCAATACAGTGTATCGATAGAAAATTGTGACTTAAAGAATACAGACAGCAGTGAAGGTGGCTTGAAAGAAAAAATTAACTACAACACACTGTACCATTTGTGTTGTTAATACATATTACACATCGACTATTTACAGAGTGATCTAAAAGCCGATGATACAACAGAAAGAAATTATGATTACACAACACGGAATATTATATTTAAGAAATGTACTTATTATATGGGTTATTGTCTATATACAGTGACTCAATTTCAAGCATTGTGCATATGAACGGGTACTAACCCATATAACACTTATGTGACAGTGTTATGTACTAGTTAGGCTAACAACTCTTAATATAATAGCCCGTAAGACTTAATTATAACACAGAGTATTTGATGGCTCTTTCGCACAGCCTCTTTATAAAATGAATATTAGCGTCTGAATTAAAACTGACCACCCTGTAGCTCCAAGTTCTCGGCGACAGATATCTTACTTTGGCACTACAAACACATTTAGTAGTACTATAAATAGACACGGACCCGACTACACGTAAGTTTTCGAAGAGTATACAGAGTGATCTATAAAGACAATCCGATAACATAAAATATATTTAACATCTTCATTATACGCATAATTTTAAATGGGATGGACCCTTTTACCGATATAAAATTTTTAAAATTCACAATAATAATAATTAACTATTTAGTAGTTACTATTCACTAACCTAGAAAAGTATGAGAACAACGATATATTTCATGATATTCTAAAATCTCAATAGGTATTAAATGTTTTTCACCGAACGAGGTCAAATAGGTGCAGCATATACTTTTATAATAAGAATAGAGAATTGATCAACACAATTAATATTTTAGCATTACAAAATCGTCACCCAACCTCAACAACGGACGCTTGTTTACAAAATAATTTGTGGTTCCATTTTTGCTGTATTTAAAGCTATATTAATTTCCTCTCACTCTAAGTAGGAAATGTTAGATTTCAAAATTTAACAAAAATTGTAAGTATTTACCCATTGTATATCTAATTTTTAATTCTACCTACATTTAGTTTGATCCAAATTTGATTTATATTCTTCGTTTCATTTGATTATGTTAATAATTATGTATTAGTGTTTTAGCCAACATTTGTTTGCCCTGCCTTGCTTTAACAATACAGGTTTTTATGAAAATAAATTTTTAAATTAGGTCTTTATAAATGATTCATACAGTAGGCTTTGAACGTTAAAATTCTACATTCAGCTACATAGATGTAAGTTTTGTTTTTCATATACAACACCATGTTTGAATTATTTATAAAAGTTCCATGTAATTTATATAATTATAAAAAAAATTAAATCGAGTTTTTTGCTATGAATGCAAATTCACTTATACTTATACAAGATATTCTTTGGATGTAGCATTTATTCTGATGCCACTTCTTTCTTTGTCCCCAAAAGTGATTCAAAGAATACAGTTATATTTATAATTTTTATAGCAAGCTATATACCTACAGATACAGAGAGATCGAAAACTAAATTAGTCAAAGGTGGCCATGCGCCAAAAGCCGCTTGTAGTAGTTTAAAAAAATTATTTCTGAAATGTCAAATTTAATATTTTGAAAGATATTTCGTAAATAACTCGTTAAAGTAACAACAAGCGGTTTTCCGTGTATGACCACCCTTAACTATTTTAGTTTTTGACGTTAAGGTGACGACTAAAATTAGAATCATTCTGATTTATTTTCATAAAATTCTGTATACCTACATGTTATTCAATTCTGATGCAGAGCTCTATTTATACAAAACAACGTCAACTAACGGTCATCTCGATTAACATTAACGCCGACGACATACGTGTAATACTGAAAGACGAGAGTATACTGTGCCTCTTTATAAACGTCAAATTAACAGCAAAACCAACCTATATCCACATATTATACATATTATAGGAAAGACACTAACGGCGACGAGACAGATAAATAGGACAGTAAATTCGATGGTCTTTCACAAACTATAGGACCATTTAAAAATCCTTAAAAAGGGCTCTGACTATTGGCCCCCTTGCACTTGATGAAGTACGAGAGGATATCGATCGGTAGGGGAAAAACGATGGTCGAATTCTTCTCTGACGATATCGTGTTCAACGTCTAGAGAAGCAACCAATCAGATTATGACACGTGATACGATGCTATAGCTACAGCGGGGCTAATACAAGGAAGATTATGTAATTGTTGTGACCAGCTCTACGAGGCAACCGAGGATACGCAATAAAAAGGGAATGTATGAGTTCCTCTTTTTTCATTTAGGCTAAACTCAAGGAAATATGGAATTGCTTACTGAATAATATATTGTGTGTCCACATTTTTCTTTGTGAGAACCGATGAAATATGCAAGGCGCGGACTTTTTAATAACGGTGTGGATTGTCGAAACGTCATTTGCTTTCCCCCAAAATAGTAGAGATACGTTAAGGATTGACGTCAGTGTGGAGGAAATTTACATAGCTGTCGGTTGTGAGGAAAGGAAGAGGAGAACCAACCGAAGTATGTACAAGATAAATTATCTACTTTAACTTTATTACGCCGATTTTAGTCGTTTTTTTGCTTTAGACACTAATCTCATTTATCTGTCAAAGAGGTGCTTTATCAGTATTTATTTAAATGTCTTCCCTGTAATCGTGCGAACACTACCAATTCCCTAAGATATTTTCTCTCATTGATGAATTAAACTGTTATATCTTACATTTCTCAACATGTCTCTCTTCATAATTTCTATCCATAATTCTGTTTAGGTCTCTGCGTTTCAGGATATCAGGATGATATCGTATACATAACAGTATTTCTTTTTTTATTTGAAGTTTTTGCTTTGGAACACTATCCCTAAAGATATTTTAACATACTGGATTTGAATTGTCTCTTCATTTTATTCCCTCCGTCGTTCCATTATTGTGCCGTTCAGCCTCAAAGTTGTTCCAATAGATTCATACTTGGGCGACTTGGTGGCCCCAATCACCTCTTAAAATTGTCTTCTTAATCTCAATCGTTAATTACTACTTAACTCTGTAAGAACATCTACTAAATTCTCTATGCACGCTTAGGATCGTACTCATTCTCAGTTATAGGGAAATTGTTTTGCTGAGATCGTCTTAAATGTCATTTTGATATTTACAATACGAGGAGTTTCTAAGAATACGATCCTCTTTCTTAAATTTGATCTTAGAAATATTAAATAAATAATTTTTTAGGCGATGATTACGAAAAAGGTGATTTTAAGGCCTCTTTTGGAGCCGTAAAGTTTTACTCTTTTGTACGCATCTGTCAAATTCTACTTTTTTGGGACTGATCTGTCAAACTCCACTCTTTTGGGACTGATCTGTCTGATTTGACAGATGTGTACAAAAAAGTAAAACTTTACGGCTCCAAGAAAAGCGGCCATACAAACAAATTTTTGGTAATCTTCGTTTAAAAAAAAATATGACCAAATTTTTTAATTCTTTTGTGATCATCGCCTAAAAAACGTCGTGTGCACCTCGGCCAAAAGTTCTTTTTTGGCCTTATCTGCATTGTGTCCTCGGCTCACGCCTCGGCCACAAACAGCAGATGCTAACAGTATGAACAAAAAAAGGTTAACACAAAATGACATTTAAAACAATCTAAGAAATTCTGTCTAGTTTCAACCACATTACGATGAGTATATTATTGTTGCGTTCCTGGGTCCCATTATTTAAACACCATGTACAATTTATTTCTGACTTATTATATTACAATATTATATCATTTACACTATTTACAAATTACTATTTCACCGGCACTCCGGAGCGACTCGACTTCACTCGAAACTTCACAAGACATTCTACTGATGTATACAACTTGGTCCAAGTCGCTGGTCCTGGTACAGCACTATACCACTCTCGTAAGGTATCCCAAGCACTTTACAAGGTGCATACATCAGGCCTTGTACACGAACCTCTTAGTAACCACTTCTTCTTGGTGTCTGCCAGGAGAAGTACGCTTTCAACTTCTTTACGTCTCCAAGTCGATATGTGGACTCGATATGGCAGCTTCCCAAACTTCTTCGACACTTCCAAGTGTCCACGAAGTACTCCGCAATCGAGTGCCTCCAGAACTTCCGGAATCCTATTCTATTCTAAATATCGTCGACATCCGCAGGTGTCCACCAGGTACTTGCCAAAGCAGTTCCTCCCGAACTTCCAAAATTCTAATCATGTGGGCCACGCTTCTCCAGCACATGTGTCCACACACCATCCAGCAGAGTCCCATTGGGTACAGCAGGATTTTACTCAAGGTCATTACCGTGCAACTTGCACAAACATCTTCCTTCGGTCTTCATTTTTACATCCGAGCACCAATCCCAAGTCCGGGTAGTTCTTCAGGTCTTTCTGCATAGGTACTTTAGAACTATCGGTTTAACTCTCATTTCATTGGAATCTCGAGCAGCCTTCTTTGGAGCCTCGATTTTGTTCCAGTTATTTCTATAACTCACGTTGTTCCAGCTATCTCTAAACTAACCTTAAACTCTTCCTTCTTCTTTCGTACCCAGCTTCCTATTTCTTACAAATCTTCGTATCGCACTTCGAACACCAATATTGCGTTTAAGGGGTCGATTATATATTTTCACATCGCGTGGCACTCCAGAGCGATAAAGATAACTGACTGACTCGACTCACTGACCTTAAACTCTAACTGTGACGGATGCGACTGACCCATCTGATGCAACTGGTCGGTACGACTTCAACAATAAATATATCGGCTGTATCCTTCTAGGTGGCTCTATCGATGACAGCATCGAGCTTTCAATACAATTTTCTCAACAATTATTTCAGACTTCGCTTTCCAGAACATCATGGATGACGTCATGCTCTCGATGTGTTCGGAATACTCCAGAAGATGATCCACGTCTGTTACATTATTTTTTAATTTCTCAAAGCGGTAAATTGAAGATAATATCTTTCTCTAGAAACGTTGCTGGGGCTCTATGATGGCCCACCATTTAACGAAATGTTGACAGAAACGCCGAGGTTTTCTTTCTATCAATTATTAAAATTCCTGCTGCTTTCTATAACGCCAATTTATGCTTCAAAATATTCTTTTTCTGATTTGGTTCCATCTCTCCTTATTTCCCCTTTCACTATTTTGGATATAAATTGAAGTAATAGCTCTTCCAAAGTGATAATATACAAGGAAAATTTTGTATAAACGTAAACCTAAAAGAACCCACCTTTCATTTATCTCCACTTTCACCGCGTCATAGAATTCTGACGTCACTTCCGGTTGAAGTTATGCAGTACATCAATTAAATTGACGTCAAAATGTCAAAATTCAGCTGCAGCCCCGTGGCACCCCTGTTTCATGCAGAAAAATTTCTTAGTGCTATTTGTCTGTTTTAATCTTGTGTTCTCCTTGTTCTTCGTTCATACTATGTTTTTGATTTAGATGTGGGTTGCATATTTCTAATATTGATCTCCTAATTTTGTACTGATTAGTAATGTTTTTTAGTCTTTATTAATTACAGTCATACCAACGCTAAAAATTGCCTCCAAAAGCTGCATTGCTCTACGAACTTTCACTTTGTTGTTTACCAAGCTTCTTCCCACTATTTTTGTTTCTATTATCTATATTTTCGTATTTTTTATCGTCACAGATACACAAATTTATCCTTCCTTCGCTGGCTTAATAACACTGTTTTGTATAAATAAAAATACAGACTAGTCCAAACTTTCAACTAAAATTAATTTTTAACTCCAAATTTAAGCTATTGAAAATTTAAAGCTTTGGAAATCTTCTTGATTCGTCAGAAGATCCTTCAACTAATTTTTATGTCACTCACTTGTTACAACTCTAGTAAGTCATAATTTTAGTATCGCCATTATATTTTCCTCCTGTCTTCTAGCTTCTTAAAAATTATACTTCAGTGTATTTTATATAGTTTGTTAGTTCTCTTTGTTTACATACATTATTGTGCTTTTTATTATTTTTTTTCATTCTGGCTCTTTTTAGAAAACAATTCTGGCATTCTCTAGATTACCTACTACTAGAAGAAGAGGAAAAAAGATTATCGGTAACAATTTAGAATGGTACTACTTCTTAAAAAATAATTAAACAATATATTAAAATTCAACTGTGTAAAGTACGTTTCATTCATTCAACATTTTCTCTTGTTAATAATTTTTGATAAAAGAAAAAAGGAGGTTATTTCCCGTTTAACTTTAGAAAACAAAAACAGAATATTACAGATTATATCTTACGTAGATATAGATATTTACAAAATTATTCCTTCTTATAACATTTATCTAGTTCGAAACTACTGTTATTATATTAATTTATATGGACTTATTGGATCCCCGACAAAACCATCACATATCACTGTTCTTATCTCTTCCAAGAACTGGTCAGCTTACAAAGGCTCCATTCTCTGGAACTGGGATTACACTTGTGGTTAAGTTATTGTAAAATTTACGAAAAAATGTCCCCTCAACTCAACAGGTAAGGAAATTTCATATTTTATTTACCAGTAAATTATATATTTTGTAATTATGTATACTTATTCACCAAATGTTTTTGAGAAAACAGTAATTTATTTCATAGCCCGTTTATTTAACACTGCATTTGAGAGGTTAATGATGCACTAAATCAAAGCGGATTCCTGTAGGCTTTTCTCTTCAGTAAGTAAACAAGGTGATTGATGAGTCACTAGAAATGGAAATTGGGGATGTTTGCCTTCCACCATTTGATTTAAATTTAATTGTAACTGGGTCCCAATTCTGATGTGTTGATGAGAAAAAATTTGGATAAAAATTTGGTAAAAGTAGTAGTAAAGAGGAAATTTTATATTTTGTTATTTAGGATTTATGTTTACGACAGTTTGGGTTGTGTAAATAATCATGATTTCTGTAACTCAACAACGAAAGAACATAAATTCAAATGGGACAACTTAACATACTTCTGGAGGTATCCATGAAGAGTGCAATAGAATTTTGTGTTATTAATTAAAGATGAGCTAACATTGCTGAATCAGGTAGACCAGTGCAGAAAATTGGAGCAACTCTAAAAACTGTAGACAAAACCTCGTCCTGCACTCGAGTGCTAATATCACGAGCTATACTAAATATTCGCGTAATATTATACTGTTTCCGATCTTATGAAATAAATTATCACTATTGTTATTCCATGTCTCATATCTCATCTCATCTCCATTTTGGCAGATAAAAAATAATTAATTCATCATTATTACTATTTCGTAAATATCTATATCTACGTGAGATAACACTCTATATCGGTACCTACTGTCCTAAATTGCAATTCTATAGAACAAATTATTAATTAAAACGTTTTCACCATTTCTTATTAGCTAAAACTAAACTGCAAATAGCATCGAGCTTTTAAAATAGTCACAGCCCCAAACACTAAAAACATGAATAAATACCACGCACACCCATTTATAACTCCCGTAATGCTGGGCTCCAAAGCTGTCCAAACAATCCCGCATGAAAATATGGTTTATGCTTTCACCTCTGATGGCCTGAAGTTTTTAATGCGTGAACAGTGTTGTCTACTTACAGAATAAAACGTGACCCAACGTCGTCAAACAACTTCCCAGTCATTCAACGTGACAAACAAAATGAGATATATGTTGTTAGTAATGTTCATGGAGGGACCACAACCGGTTAGTCACAAGCAACTAGTGTTAATATAATCTTCCTTATACGTCCCACTCTAATAACTAGCCACTAAGAACTATTTAGCTAACCTAAAGGGTCTATTTACTAATTACAGATTTTCGGTTTGGAAGAAGACATTAGAGGGTGATCAACGATGTGATTGGTGTACGTAGGGAAATCTATGAAATCTAATTCAAGACAGTAGCGCTCAAACGAGTTTTTTTATTGATTACTTGAAACGTCACTTGACTACAGAAGAATCAAAATACTTATTGAAAATATTTTGTACTATTTTTTGATCACTGACGAATTTAATTTTTTATGTAACAAACATGCTAATAAAAAAATCAATTTATCATTCCGTGCTTCACTCAGACTGATTCATCTAAAACAAAATTCTAATGATCACCCGATATAGTCCGGTAGATATTCAAGCTCGCAAAAATTCGCATACAGCTGAAAATTGGTACAAATGTTGGGAAACACCATTATAAACAAAATGTGAAAAGTCTATCGATCCTGTGTGTGCAAAAATTTTTATTCAATATCAAAGTTCACAAATATGGGTTTTTTTCATTTTTCAACCAAACGGTAAGCTTTATCATAAACATAGTTCTGACAAAAATTGTAATGTAAATTTAATGTAAAATTAAACATCAAAGGGGTCTTCACTGACTGGTCTTTAGATAAGACGTAAGACCCATCGCAACTCAACATGAAATCATTCTTTAATAATATTTCGTTGAGACCTTTGAAAATAGAGCAGGTATACGAGCACTGTCATGCAAACAATTATTGAATAGAAGACAGATGTTGCTCAAGGGTATACGGGCATGTAAAATGAGGAACTGGATTTCTTTTGAGTTGCTATTCTCCGAATTATACAATTTTAATATACATTTTTAAAATATTTAATCTTTTTTGAGTATTAGTTGTATTAAAAGAATGTGAATGAAATATGTTCTGGAAAATATTTTATTGGGGACATTTGCTTAATATTTTTATCTATGCTGGAAAAAATATTTTGCTTTGTATATTGATTTCTCTGTATAATGTATATATTTATTTGAGATAACAAAGAAAAATCATAAATTTGTTGCTGTAAACGGTTAAAACGAAAAAATTAATTTCCCGAAACTTTATTGCATAAAATGGGTACATCATTATAAGTACAGTGTAAATTCTATATAGCGAACTTCTATATAACGAAAAACTCCTTAAAACGTAGAAATTGCTGGGGTCTATTAGGTTTATATTGTTCTCTTTTGCTCCCTGTATAATAAAAACTCTGTATAACGTAAAAATTACCCGTTCTCTTCAATTTCGCTATATAGAGTTTACACTGTACTAATAAATCTTTATTTGCTCTACGGGCTTTCTGATTCCTATACATATACAAGTAAACTTAACAATTATAATAATAAAAAAAACTAAATAAAATTCTCTATTTCTTCTCCCCTCCCCTTTCCTCTTCTCCCTTCTCCCTCCTCTTCCATACCTCTTTCATCCATTTAATTTCCCTTCCATCTACATTCAGTATTTCCTCTCTTTCTTTCCTCTCTCTTTGTTTCAGCTCACTGCACTCGTTCCACATATGCTCAATCGTCTCTCTTTCCTCATAGCACATTCTACACATTCTTCCTCCATCTTCTGCCCAACACCTATTTTCCCTCTCTTCATTTCCGCACCTAAACGCCATCATCTTTCTTTCTTTCTCGCTCTCCCTCCCCAAATACTTCGGTACTTCCTCGATCATGCATCTTCCGTACTTCCCGTTGTATCTGGATTCTTTAATTCTTTCTCTCCTCTCTTGTCTACCCGTATCCTTATCTCTTTCACTTAGTTCTACATTCATCCACACGCCTCTTTCTCTCCGTCTCTCTATTTCTTTGCTTGCATACCCATTCCTCCTGTAGTAATTCTCTCTATCATTCTCCTCTGAATTCTTCTTTTTTTCTCTCCAGCACTCTTTTAGTATCCTACATTCTTTCCTCCCTTGCATCCTGTCTTTGAACTTGACCGCTCTTTTTCCCGCTTTCACTCTCCACCTATTCCTCTTGCATTCTTCTCTCACTATGTACCCTGACGTTTCTCTCTCCACCCCTAGCACCCACCTCTATCTCTTCTTGTTCTTTCCATCCCCAGACCTCTGCTCCGTACAACAACAGGCTTTCAATAAGACTTTCAAACATCATCATTCTCCTCTTAAAATCGCCTCCCCACCTTCTCTCTCCTATTCCCCATACACCTCCTATCACCTTGTTCGCTTTTCTTCCCAGTTCTCTAATATGTGCCTTATCTGTGGCTCTTTCATTGAACACATACCCCAAGTATTTGAATTCTTTTACTTGTTCTATTACTTCTCCCTCCCACCTCCAATCACTCTCTACGTTCTTCCTCTTTCTCTTATTGAACACCAGCATTTTTGTTTTCTCTACATTCACTTCTAGTCTTTTCTTCTTCACATATTTTCCTAAACTCTTTATCAATTCCTTCATTTCTCTTTCACTCTTGGCCACCATTACCACATCATCCGCAAACGCCAGGCTCCACACTTTTTTTCTACCTACCTCACACCCCCCGCTTGTGCTCTCTCTAACATTCCCTCCATAGCTGCCATATACATCGTGAACAACAAGGGGCTGAGCGGGCAACCTTGCCTCACTCCCTTTGTTGTCACAAACCATTCACTTTCCTTCTCCCCTACCTTCACTTTACTTTTTGTCTTCTCATATATCTCGTCCACCTTTCTTACCAGCCATTCATTTACCCCTTTCTCCTTCAGGCACTCAAACATCCTCTCTCTGTCCACCTTGTCAAAAGCCGCCTTGAAGTCTATGAATAATGCATACACCCTTCCCCCTTTCTTCTTTAATTCACTCTTCGTCAAATGGTCCAGGATGTATACATTATCCATAGTTCCCCTCCCCTCTCTAAATCCTGCTTGGCTGTCTGGTAATGCTCCCTTTTCCTCTATCTCTCTGCTCATCCTTTGATTCAGAATTGATGCATGCAACTTGTACCCTGTGTTTAGGAAAGTTATCCCTCGGTGATTTTCTACTTTATTTTTCTCCCCTTTTTTGTAAATGGGGTAAATTACCCCCTCTCTCCACCCTACCGGGAATCCTTCTCCTCTCCACACCCCATTCATTACCTCCACCAGCCTCTCTAGCACTCTTCTCGTCCCATACATCCACGACTCATTCTGTATTCTATCCCTCCCTGGTGCCTTCCCTTTCCTCAGTTTCTTCACATGCCTCTCCACCTCTGCCATTGTAATTTCTTCTCTTTCAGGTTCTACTCGGTTTCTCTTCGCTTCTATTTCCGTTTTCTTTTTTTTCCTTTTCTCCCTCCAGCAGCCTCATGAAGTACTCCTCCCACTCATTCATCGTTATCTCCTCGCCCCCATTTTATTTTTTCTTTCTCTCTCTATTAATATAGTTCCATACCTCCTTCTCTGTTCTTATAGCTTTTATCTCTTCCTCCTCTCTCTCCTTCTTCTGCCTCTTCTTCTCCCTGCATGTCTCTCTGTATCTTCTTTTCGCTTCTAAAAAGCCACTTCTGTTCCCTTTAGTCTTTCTCCACTTTCTTAGTTCTTTTATTGCTTCCTTTTTACGTTGCTCACATTCTTTGTCCCACCATTTATTCTTTCTTTTTGTTCCTCCACCTCTTACTGTTATTTCTCTTTTTGTCGCTGCTTTCTCCAATATTTCTACCAATTCTTTCTCCTTTTTCCCTACTTCTTGTTCTTTAAATCTTGCTTTTTCCAGTCTTCTCTTATACTCTTCCACCCCTTGCTCGTCCCATACTTTAATTATCACCTTCCGCATTTCCTCTATTTTTTCTTCTTCTCCTCTCTTCTCTCTCCCCCTTCCTATACTTATCTCTATAGGCAGATGGTCTGACTCTACTCTTTCCCCTATTCTGAATTCTTCGACTTCTTCCCATGCTTCTTCGTTTACTATTCCGTAGTCTATCACCGTCTCTCCTCTACCGCCTATGTAGGTCCATTCTCCTTCTTCGTCCCCTTGTTTGTTTCCATTCAGCACTTCCCCACCTTTTTCTTCTATCCATTCCATCAACTTCTTCCCTTCCGCGTTTTCTTTCTTGTTTTTGGATTTTCTTTTTCCCTCTCCTCTCTCTTCTGCCCAATCCCTGGCTCCTCTTTCCCCAATTCTCCCGTTAAAATCTCCTCCCAGAAGCAGACATTCTTCCCTGTTGTCTTTTAATGTTTCTTCTATCTTGCTTATTGTTTCTTTCATCTCTTTGCTGTACACTGTCACTATTTTCTACCATTTACTGTCTATTTTAACGTTTCTCACCATGTGACCTTCCTCTTCTCCCTTCTTAATAGTGTTCTCTTTTATTCCTTTTTTTACCCCTGTTATTATTCCCCCTGCTGCTCTTCCTTTTTTCTTTCCCCTTCTCGCCCCTTGCCATTCCCACTTGAACTCCTTTGGTAACAGTTTTTCTATTTTTTATTTCATACTGTCCGGTAGATGTTCTATTAAAGGATCAATTTGCGTCCGGTAGGTGAGCTATTACAGTATCAGAGCCGGTAAGTGTCGCTAGGCAACATCCTTATAAATCAAATCTGACATTAATCTGACATTTTCAAACGTATTTGTCGGCTACTGATGAAGTTTTACATTTACAACAAAGGTGATGCGATTTTCACAAAATGTGATTTTTTGATTTATTAAATAAAATAATGAAGAACTGGCTTACAGTATGAAATAAAATACATAACGATACACGTCCGGTAGTTACTTGTAACTCGTTTGGACATTCTAGACTCTGCTCCTAACGTCGCCTCGTCCATAATGTCTAACTCGTTACAAGTAACCTACCGGACTTGTAACGTTAAATACTATTCCCAGCTTTCTGACCATGTTTCTGTTAATCCAACAATATCGAACTCCTTCACATAGTCCCAAAAATCTTCTTCTTTTTTCCCTAGTCCCGCTACATTCCAAAATAGTGCCCTCACCCCTGTTTTTCTCGTTACCTTCTTTGATTTCCCCCTTCCTTCCTTAGTTTCCCTCCTACTTCCTTCTTTGTTTCTTTTTTCCCGTTTCATTGTCCTTTTTACTTTGCCGTTGTCCCCCTTTCTCCCTCCTCCCCTTCTTCTTCCACCAGTCTCTCTCTCCTTCCCATCTCTTCTCCTTCTCTTTAAATTCTTCTCTCTGCCTCTCTATCTCTCTCTTGAGTTCCTTGTTTTCTCGTCTTATTTCTTTCATCTCCTCCTTCAACTCTTGCAACATCTCCAATCTTTTTTCTCCATCTCTGTGTCCGTTTCCTTCTCTTTCTCTGATGTCTTCTGTGTTTTCTTTACTCCAGGAGACCTCGCCGTCTTTTTACTTTTTTGAAAAAATTTCTCTTCCTCCTCTTCTTGTTTTTCTGTTCTACCCTCCCCTTTTCTGTTTCTTTTCCTTTCCTCCAGGTAAGAGTCCAGGCTTCCCTGACTGAGCGAGCGGTTTCTATCGTCTTTGTTCATCCGCTTCCTGTGGCGCCTCCTAGATGTCGTTATGTTCCGGCTTCGCCGATTTATTCTTTTTCCTGACTATATCTCCTCTTCCCTGCCCAATTCTTTCTTCCTACCTTTATCTAATACCTCTTCTCGCTTTTCTCAATATCTTCTCTATTTTTTTCTTTATATTACCTTCTATTTCTCTATTTTTCGCTACTTAACCTCTCTACCACATGTTTACCTTCAGCTCGGTAATACAGGAATCCGTTTACACTGTACTATATCAGCGACTACCGTTTGTCATGATTGATAATAAATTAGAATATCTAAAATGATGGTTCATGATATCCTATATCAGTAAAGAAACTCGGACAGCTCAGTATTCATGGTAAGATTTAATATAGTTTAATAGAATTGATTCAGAGACCACAAAATCAAAATTCTAATATTTTATTTTTTTATGTTATTATTCTTTAATTTAATAAAATATACTTAATTATAGAGCACTCCATTTACAGATATTTATCATTTATTTCATTGCCTTTTTTTCGGTTTATATCCCAATAGATGCTAAAATTATGAATTCGTTTTTGTCTTTCAGAAAACTCAAGGTAATTTGTTATTCATTTTCGATCATAGTTTCATGTTGGACATTCTAAACATATTTCATAAAATATTTCAAATGTATATTTTGTCTATATTTGAATAAAATATAAACATTATATTCAGAAATCTCTCACTAAAAATATTTATCAAATATAGAACCAACACATATTATTAATATTGAGTAAATATTTCAAATTTATATTTTAACTACATTTGAATAAAATATAAACAATATATTATTCAAAAACCTCCCACTAAAAATATTTATCGAATATATTTTTTGAAATATTTTTAAAATATTTGTTGCTACTGGGGTAGTCACACACACAATATTTTTAAGCTTGATTCATACTATCGGTTCGGTGACGCTCCGGTCACGCTCCAGTCACGGTCCAGTATTGTTCAATGTGAACTGACACTGATAACTGAATGAATATATGTGTACTTCTCTTTTTGTTTTGTTCATTGTGGTCCTGGAAAACATTTCAGGCAAATAAAATTCGAGACAATAATCACAAAGGAAAATCGAAAAATTCGGACAAAGTGCAAAAATCATAATATGTATTTATATGCACACTCGATCATAACTGACGATAGTAACCACATATTTGGTCGACTTTTTTTTTGTTTTGTTCGTTATGCTCCCGAGATAGAAATAACGCAATTGAATGATTTCAATTAAAAATCAAGATCGGAAAGATGGTGGAAAAACTTTTGAAAAAACGCATTCCAGCCTAAATTAAAAGCTCTACAATTTGTCAGATAAGAAATATTGCGACGCCACACATATAAAAGCAAAGGGTGGAAGAAGGTAGATGAAAAATTAAATTAAGTTATATTATAGTAAATATTTTAACTAATCAATTAATTAATTTTCATTTGAGAAGGAACTAACCCGGCATTGCTATTAAAAATTTTGGTTTCTCGTTGTCAAGAATATATGATATGCCATCACAGCTAAATTCGTCATTGGAGAATTTCTTAAACATAGTTGCATACGGCTGTGTTTTTAGTGATGATAAATAGTTTTGAGATTAAATTGTATACCCTTGGTGTATCGTGTAGTGTGAATGGTATACCAATTTACTGGAGCGTGACCGGAGCGTCATGGAACCGACAGTATGAATCAAGCTTTACTTATATTACGCTTCCAGTGATGTACATAGACGATGTAGATAACTTTCTCAAATTTTAGAATCGCTATAAAATATCTCAAAAATGATCATACATAGGGAAAAAAATGTAAAAACAAATTTTTTCAGAACTATTTTACCTTTTGAAAAATGCAAAAAAGCCATATTTGCGAACTTTGACCTTTTTTGCACACACAGGATCGATGGGGACTTTTCACATTTTGTTTATAGAAGTGTTCCCAACATTCGTACCAATTTTCAGATGTATGTGAATTTGTGTGAGCTTACCACTATTTTTTACCTACTCGTACATCAGATGTGCTCTGTGATTCCCTTCGGAATTTTAAAAATAAGAGATAGTAAGCAATTATTATCAGTTGTTTAATTTTTTTAATGTCTAAAGATAATATATATTCTAATAATGAAAAAAAACACTCAATTTTGCGTCTTGAGGGGGTTCTCTAGTGGCATGTACATTGCTGTCGGGCGTTCAAGATAACTTTTTTTCTTTTTGAAGATTTCCGCCTGAAAGTTTGCGTGTTAATACAAGATAGATCTTTGCAGCTAGAGATCGATTTTTTAAAATTTGTAAATTTGAAAAAAAAATGCGGGAAAATGGATTTTTAAAAAAATCGCTCTCTAGCTGCAAAGATTTATATTTTATCAACACACCCACAAAATTTGAAGGAAAAATCTTCAAAAATAAAAAAGTTACATTCAACGCCCGAAAGTAATGTACATGCCGCTATAGAGAACGCTCTAGAGAACTGGTAAATTCCATCCTTACAACATGTACCTTTTTGCAGTGTTTTTCCTGAAACTGAACATTATCTAGGTAGATATTTATCATTTTTAAAATTCCAAATGTGATCTATGGTCGGTGTAATGAATTGGGGGTAGATTTGTGTTACTCGAAGGACCATATGTTTTGGATTTGTATTGAAACACTCGCGAACTTAATAAACTTGTATATTACGAATAGTTGCAGATTGATATTGAACGTTTCTTTTCCCGGAGTGGTTTTGTACTGAATTTGAATAAAGGAACCGTGTCCTAATTTTAGATTGAATTATGCCCTTGCGGCTGTTGAATAGTGAATTGTTGTCTGAATGAGATTTGGATTTTGACTTGTTGTTTGAATGAGAGTTGGATTGTAACTGATTTGAATGAGAATTCGTTTTCGACTGGTTTGCGATCGTCAGGTAAAGTGTTACGACCCTTTGGGTTTCCCAACTGCCCGACGCGACGGCCGCTGCAAATATTTCTCAACAGTCGGTTTATGATCGAAATTTGTCAGGCGGTATTTTAGCTGGCTCTATCTGCATAAAAAAATTAACTTGAAACGGAATGTATCTGAGCATTAAAATAATCTTCTGATCAGAATCACTCGTCCGTTCCGATCAGCTTATGTTATATCGGCGTGGAAATGGTAGAATGGTTCGAAAGCGGAAAAAAGGAAATCTCTTACACTTAATCGACGGCGTAGGATTACAGGCTAAGTGGCAGTAGAACAAATTTATAGAACGTCCACGAAATGATTGACCTAGCTGATGAATCACTGACAATGTATGAGACCGGAATAACAGCTACAATTGTGGTAAAACTGAAACCAGAACTGGTAATTAAAGATAAGAAATATCTAAATCTGTATAGCTTTGTGCTCACGACGACGAAAACAGCCTTACGTTTGCATAGCAAAAATAAGAAAAAAAAATGTATATAAAGTTATAGATATTATACATACATCCGTTTATAACACCAATAGAGAATGTGGACCAACTTCGAGAAAAAATAACTCAAAAAATTGATGAAATCAACAACCATTCAAATTCAAACCAAGAAGTTGGTGTTGACAAAAACTAGATCAATGTTTGTTTGTTAAGAAGGTCGTAAATAGGGTAAAAGAGATATCCTCAAATTCAAGCACTAGTTGTCCTACCTGAAATTTTAAATCGAATTATATGTGATTGAATGGGCAACTCAATTCAAGAAAAACCAGAGAAGAGCAAGAAGTGTTGTTAAAGAATAAATGATTTCATTCACAGTCGGTCACTAATATACTGCGTTCCCAATTAATAACTCACCTGATGTTGCCAGACAATCCGAATTTAAATGATTAAACATAAGATGATAAAGGCAAACACGTAACTGTTTCTGCAGCCTCGGCAACTCGTGAGCAGTTGACACATACAAATTACTCTTAGCGTATACTTTCCACCTCAGTATGTAATATCCTATTTCAAACTTGTAACAAAAAGTGCATTTTCAGAATACATTCTTTTGAAATATTCTTCTGGAGTCAACAGTCATGGATCCAGTATATATTACAGGTACAAAGATTTTTTTTCAATTATGGATAAATTCATGTTTCTCTATAATTCATTTATTCCAAAAAACTGGTTCTAAATTTAAAGCATACTAAGTGTAGTGGCTGAAAGTATAGATTTTTCTGTAGTCATCACTATTACCAGGAACTGTACCCTAGATTTCCCACAAACCGTTTGAGCTCTACCCATCTATATCTATCTTGGCAAATTACACCCTCAGCTGATTCACCCTCCACGTCTCTACGGTTCCGCCAAATTCGTCCGATAAAAACGTGTGTCTTTCGAAACAGTGTAATCGATGCAGCAAATACCAAAGTGAGTAGGTGCTTGGCGCATGATACAATTTGAAAGCATTCAGGCGTGACAAAAGAAGCTTAAGAATTTGATGTTTTCATGCACATCGAGCAGGAAAAACGACTCACCTGCAAGTATCGGAGTTGTAGAGCGGCCGGCGAATCTCCAATCACTTCGGAAGCCTCCCTCAGGGCTCGGGAGGCCTTCTGTTCGCCTTCGGCGGCGATTACTTTGGCGCGAGCCTCACGAGCCGCCTCGGCTTCGGCAGCCATGGCTCGCTGAAGCTGGATGGGTAACCTGACGTCTTTGCTGTAACAAGAAAAGGAGATTGATCAGTTTTTGTATAGAAGGCGAGATAAGCTCGTTTTTTAATAAAAAGCTTTTTCGAAGCCGGGGTATTTATAGAGTTCTTTAATGTCGTCGTTCTGTTTGAGTCTAAATTTAAAGTGTAAAATATAATGACGTCTTTGATCAGGAGCTCTTCGCAATGGTTATCTGAAATTTGAAAGGTTTACATCTGAATAATTTCGCGCTGAGTGGAGCGGAACGGGATAAATTTATTAAAGTTAGATTAATGCTTTGAGATGTATGCTGAGGTAAATATTTATCACAAATAACGTATTCAGAAATCAAGAGATAAGCTACAGCGAGCGGAGCCAAAGAAAATAAAACAGTGGTTTGGCAGTGTCTTCTGGTCTTGCACACGCGGTTCTGTTATTGTAATTGTGGTCCAGATATAACATAATGTAGCTTGAGATTATGGCGTCATCAATTACTAGAACGTTCGGGATTTACTACCACAACATACTCCAGATAGTATGACATCATCTTTTGGAATATACGATACACATCAAGAGCGCGATGATGTCATCAAAGGAACTATCTGGAGGCGCCTAGAAGGATTTAGGTGCCCGTATATTTATTGGAGGACATTCCAGTGGGAGTCTAGTCTACTCGCATCAACCAGTTAGTCGAACCGGTCGCATCTAAGTTGAAGATCAGTGGGTCGAGTCCGATGCCACGCGATGTGTAAATAAATAATACGAGACGTGCAGGTGAAGTAGCAAATTGTACATAGTGTAAATAATGTACATATTGGATAATATCTTAGACATTTATCGATTTGAGTTGTCTTCTTCATCTGATTGTTCAATACGATATTATGTAGTTTTCGACAATACATAATATCGGTTCATTCACAAAATATCATATCGTCCATAAAATATTACCCAATCAAGTAATCAGAAAACTGAATTTAAATATAATTAAGTTTCCATGTATGATATTTCTTTTCTTTTATTACAGAGATGCAAAAATCGTGCTGCAAAAAGAAATATGACGAAAAGTATCAAAATACATCCTGCAGAGTGAAAGGGCAATCATGATAAAATAGCCACACCTCTAAGGGACAGGAAAATATGTATATAATATGTCCACATCAGATTACAATAACTAAGGGGTGGAGGAACTCTGTGAGGAGATTGAAAACATTATAAAATATAACCGAAGAGATGAGAATGTAACTCTCATGGGAAACTGGAATTCCGTCACTATAAATTAAGTCGAAGCAACCAAGAGACTAATGCATTGTTAAACGATTAGAAATTAATATAATACGATATTAAAGCAAGATGTACGCAGAAAATTCCGGCGATATTAGAATATGGCAAAATATAAGTTATATAATAAACAGCGGTTTAAAATCATACAAAGAACTGTAAAAGCCACCCATGGGATGATAAGAAGTTTTAGAAAAGAACTCTGGAGGGATGACTGGTGTTCTCATTGACCAAATATTCATTATTGATTCTACTGGAAAATCAACGAGTTTTCAACAGCCAAACAATTAACTCGTAGTTTCTTTTTAGTTGTGTCCTGCAGTCATTAATGAAATGTCACGTTAGTTTGAAAGCCTACACAACAATGTGAATATGTACAAAGTTACGGATCACCAACAAACGTTTGATCAATGTACTTGACCTTTCAGTCAAATTGCACAATGCTTTGTGCTTTGAACAATTAAACCTGATTTAGTTGCTTTAGAACTTGCAGGACGCTAGTTTTGGTGAGTTTTTGCAAGAATGTTATTGTATCTTGACCGTGTATTGAAGTCTTTAATAATTATTAATTTATTTATACTGTTGCGTTTCTGGGTTCCATGATTTATTTAAACATTATGTACAATTTATTTACACTTGTTATATTAGTTTAGAGTAGAGTCTGGAACGTCCTCCAATAAATATACCGGCACCTAAATCCTTCTAGACGCCTCCAGATAGTTCCATTGATGACATCATGACTGTGACTGTTAAAATAAATAATTGTGCTGTTATAACTGTAAATAGTCTAGTATTTAAATAAATTGTACATAGTTCGTTCAAATAAATAGTTTTGTGAACCCGTAAACGCTACATTGGTGTCAGGAGTGGAATTAAGTAAATAAATACGAAGATGGCAACGAAGAAAGTTACGTTGAAAGAACTGAAGGTCGCAGAGCTGAAGAGGGAGCTGGAGGAACGTGAGCTGGAAACTTCTGGAACAAAATTGGTGTTACAGAAAAGGCTGATTGAGGACCTTGAAAAGGCCGGTGAAAATCCTGAAATATACTTGTTTGAAATTTCCTGCGGCATAAACACTATGCTACACAAGCTCCAGGAAAACATTCTGGAAAATTCTACAAATTCAGAGCAAAAGCTTCTCGAAAATTCTACCAGTTTAAAACAAGAACTCCTAGAAAATTCTGGAAAGCTGGAAAAGAAAATTGGTTCGATCGAAGAAAAAACTTCTAGAACAATCCGACGGTCTGAGGAATGACTTCAAGGAAAGTCTTCAACACATCGAGAATAAATTCGACGATAAACTAATAGCGATTGAACTTGAGAGTAAGTTTGCGAATTTAGGGCACATTGAAGGTCGTGAACAACAGACAACAAGTGGTTTGATGGAAGTTTCCAGAATACGGATGCAACCACCAAGCTTTGATGGTAAATCTCAGTGGTCCAACTACATTCTGCAGTTCGAAACAGCAGCCGCAGCCAACGCTTGGAGTAATGCCGAGAAAGCCATGGCCTTGATATTGGCACTACGGGGTGACGCAACCGACGTGCTACAGACAAGCAAATCAGAACAAAGGGCAGACTATGAACAGCTTGTGAAGTGTTTGGAGATGCGCTATGGACAGACACACCTTGTGCATGCATATACTTCTCAGTTGCGAAATCGTTGCCAGAAGCCAACGGATTCTCTACAAGAGTTTGAAGCAGACATAGCACGCTTGGTTCGGTTAGCTTTTCCGGACGCTCCAGAGGATATGATGGAAAGTATCGCTGTGCAAAATTTTACAGACGGCATTCGAGATGGTGACACTAGGCAGGCATTGATATTAGCTCGCCCAGCAAAATTAACTGATGCTCTAGCTCGGGCTTTGGAGTTCAAAACAAGTAAAGCCGGTTTGAGAAGTCAAGCCCGAGTTCGAACCATTGAAGAAGAAGCTACGAATGGAATCGAAGAAAAAATAGAAGCAACGGTTAGAAGGGTGTTAAAAGATATTCTGAAAAAGGAAAAGAAGAGAGTCATCACATGCTGGAACTGCGGAAAAGAAGGTCATGTCAGGAGCCGGTGCCAGAAAAGGTCTAGGAGACTACCGACTTCATCGAGGTCGGAAAACTAAATAAGGTCGAGGCAAAGGGGCAACCGTCGACCTGCCATCAGCATGCCCCAAAAACAAGCGTTGCATCTATAACACATCAACATAACAGCGCATTCGTGGATGGATTTCTCGATGGAAAGCCATGTTCGCTGCTGGTGGATACAGGAGCGACAAAGACGATTGTAAGGCCCAACGTTTTACACACCGACAAGGACATACTACCCACAAATTGGAAACTTTGTACCGCTACTGGGGATTCGGATACCACCCACGGAGAAGTCAACGTCATTATCACAATTGGGAGTAGGTACCGCTTTCCACCACAAGGTACTGGTAGCGAATATCCAGGATGAGGTAATACTTGGAATGGACATTCTGGGCAGTAAGGGCTGCGGATTAGACTTCGAACGTGGCACGTTGAAAATAAATGGAGAAGAGGTCGTAATACACCGAACTAATGAGGAAGCCCTTCGTGTGATTTTGACTGAAGACACCAGAACGGAGTGAAATAATTCTGGAAGCTCGGGTGGATCACAAAGATGGAGAGAGAAACATCATGATGTTTGAACCCAGATGTAGTGACAATGAGATAGGCCGAGGATTGGTACTGGGCAAAAGTTTGTTGCATACGTCTGGTGTAGTACCAATAAGAGTGATGAATGTAAACTTCTACGCTCTGACCCTGAAGAAAGGCACTGTATTAGGGTATTGTTCTCCGATTTCATCTATCATCCGCCAAATAAGAATCACTGAAGAGCCATAGAAGAGGATTGCATCCGGACTAGTTAACCTGGTCAAGACATCGTCGAGAGAACTTAACGACAACCAAAAGAAGCAGCTGAAAGTACTCGTAAGCCGTTATCAGGACATCTTCGATACCGGGAAGGGTAAAAGAGGCCGAACCGACGTCATTAAGCATCAGATCAACACTGGGGATGCGTGCCCGGTTAGACAGTCTGCTAGAAGATTACCTCTCGCCAAGAAGGAAGAAGCTGACAAGATCATTCGGGAAATGGAGGAAGAAGGAGTGATTGAACCATCGAGCAGTCCATGGGCCTCGCCGTTGTTCTAGTAAAGAAAAAGGATGGATCAACTAGATTCTGTGTGGACTATCGTCAACTAAAAAGCGTGACGAAAAAGGACAGTTATCCACTCCCCCGAATTGATGATACCCTCGATACCTTGGCGGGTTCGAAAATTTTCTCGACTTTGGACTTAAAAAGTGGTTACTGGCAAGTTGAATTTGCACCTGGAGACAAAGAGAAAACAGCATTTATCGTTGGCACAGGCCTGTGGCAGTTTACTGTAATGCCGTTTGGCCTTTGCAATGCTCTTGCAACTTTTGAAACATTAATGGAGACGGTGCTGAAAAGATTATCGTGGAAAACTTGCCTAGTGTATCTGGATGACATCATTGTGGTCGGAAAATCATTCGAAGAGCACGTGAAGAATCTAGAGGAAGTGTTTCAACGCCTTCGAAATTCTGGACTGAAGCTTAGTCCGAAGAAATGCCACGTGTTTAGAAAAGAAGTGCAATATCTAGGACATGTAGTCTCAAGTCAGGGTGTCGCCGTCGACGAGCAGAAGGTCAAGGCCGTGAAGGAATGGCCAACGCCTACAAACAAGCACGACTTGCGCAGTTTTCTCGGTTTATGTACTTACTACCGCCGGTACGTACCAGGATTCGCCAACATTGCTAAACCGTTGACTAGGCTAACTGAGGGCGAAAGAAGGTTCCAATGTTCCAGGTTTGGCCAGCTGAAGAACGCACTGATCAATGCACCGATTTTGAGTTATCCGTTGCCACAAGGAGAGTTTGTGTTAGACACAGATGCTAGCAACGTGGGAATAGGCGCTGTATTGTCCCAAATACAGAAGGGGCGAGAGTGTATCATTGGTTACTTCAGCAAAACCTTGTCAAAGCCAGAACGAAATTATTGCGTTACTAGACGAGAACTGTTGGCCGTCGTGAAGTCCGTAGAGCATTTCTATAAATATCTCTACGGAAGAAAATTCTTGTTGGGGACGGATCATGCAGCGTTGAAGTGGCTTCTAGACTTCAAGAATCCCGAAGGACAAGTAACCAGGTGGATCGAGAGACTGCAAGAGTTCGACTTTGATACGGTACATCGTGCTGGTATAATCCATCACAACGCCGATGCGCTATCGCGAAGACCGTGTCCAGAAAACTGCAGTCACTGCCGACGTGCTGAGGATAATTACCTCTCCGTTCGAAGGACGAAAGTTATAAACGAACGCTGGCGCCCTGAAAGGATTTGAGAAGACCAGGAGATCGACCCGGACTTGCTGTTGGTACTAGGATGGAAGAACGAAGACCGGAGACCGACGTGGGAACAAGTTGCGCAATACTCACCCAGTGTGAAATCGTATTGGGCTCAGTGGAACTCCATTGTCGTAGAAGATGGAGTCTTGAAACGCGTGCTCGAAAAACCTGAGGGTCAAATAGAGAAGAAACAACTGTTGATCCCCAAAAACAGAATTCCGCAAGTTCTGGAGGAACTCCATTGTGGAGTAACAGGTGGACACTTGGGAGTGTCAAAGACCCTTGGGAAGCTGCGGGAAAGGTTCTACTGGGTGAACTGCAAGGAGGATGTTAAGGAGTGGTGCAAGAAACGTGCAACTTGTGCCGCAAGTAACGGTCCTCAAAAACGCAGGAAGGCTCCGATGAGACAATACAACGTGGGTAGTCCATTCGAAAGAATTGCTGGTCCGTTTCCCCAAACAGATGACGGAAATAAGTACATTGCTGTAGTCATGGACTATTTCAACAAGTGGGTGGAAGCATATGCCATACCGAATCAGGAAGCTGCCACAGTTTCCGATGTAATTGTGAAAAAGCTTATCTGTCGATTTGGTGTGCCGTTGGAACTACATTCCTACCAAGGAAGAAACTTTGAATCCGCCTTGTTTCAGAAGATGTGCAGCACTTTGAATATTCGGAAGACAAGAACAACACCGCTTCACCCGCAGTCTGACGGAATGGTGGAACGAATGAACAGAACGATAAATCGATACTTGTCCAAAGTCCTCTCTGACCATCAAAAAGATTGAGATTGCTACCTTCACCTATTCCTCATGGCATACCGATCATCCGTTCATGAGTCAACCGGACAGACACCAGCTAGCATAGTGATGGGTCGTGAATTACGTCTTCCCTGCGATTTGCGATTTGGGTGCCCACCGGGTGGTGGGATGACCTAGCTGGTGACGACTATGTCACCAAACTGCGAAGAAGGATGGAAGACATTCACTATCGGACACGCTTAAACATCCAGAGTGTTAGCGATCGGATGAAGGATATCTACGACATCAATGCTGACAGAGGTGGATACCAGCCAGGCGACTTGGTGTGGTTGTACAACTCACGACAACGCCGGGGTTTGTCTCCGAAGTTACAGTCTTCTTGGGAAAGGCCATACGAAGTTCTTAACCGAATTAATGATGTCGTTTACCGCATAAGAAAAAGGCCAAACGGAAAACCAAAGATAATCCACTTTAATCGTCTGTCACCATACCATGGAACCAACGAGGACCGTCAGCAAGGAGAGCAGGTGCGTCAATTGATGCCAATGGAAGACTTGTTATTCGAAGAGTTTATGACTCTGCATTCTGGAAGTTTTAAGTCTCGATTTGGAGTCACCCAAGAAGTACGTCAGGACATTTTTAAAGCTCCAGCAGACTATTCACTAGTCCATTGTGTGTCTCAAAATCTGGACATGTCGAAAGGAATCGCCACTGTGTTCAAAAGGAAGTTTGGTAGACTCGACGAGCTTCGGAAGCAAAACCCATAAGTTGGAGGGTTATTATGTCTGGCAGGCACTCGGCAGAATTCAAGAAGGAACATCTTCTATCTAGTCACGAAACAATTCACGTTCGAGAAGGCTACCTACCAAAATGTTTGGGATACTTTATGTGTGTTAAGAGAAACCAATCCCGAAGATCGCCTGTGGATTTGATTGCTTGGATTGGAGGATAGTCCGAAGTATGTTGGAAGTGCTCTTTCGTTTCACGGGAGTGCATTGCTACAACCCAAAAAGGCCAACGAACTGGAAGACTGTCCATTGTTACTTCCATAGAACGTCTGGGTGCAGAAAAGGAGCAACCTGCAGGTATCGCCACGATGAGACTGCTTTGACGTTTCGGGACGAGGGGGCAGTGTGACGTTCTCGAAGAATCGCGGCGGGATGATTTCATCGCGAATATTCTAGGTTAATATTCTACTCAAATTCTCCGCCCGATTCTCGGCGAATCCAAAAAGCGGCTTCCCGCTTTAAGGCCAAAGCCGACAACATGTAATAGCCCAGTGTACGAGAGAGACAAAATATCGGAAAAGTTTTCCTTAATTTTTGAGGAAATGGCTAATCCTATTACAATTTTGAATACGGAGTTCAATAGAGAAGGGTGATCTACAGAGAGCTAGTTTTTCATATTTTCTTTATTGATAAAAGAAAAAAAAATAACTGCAAGAAAAACACTTTCTAGAATTAATTTGAAAAAATCAAGGCATACATTTTGTAGAGCTCCAAAAATGAGTAATGTTTACCTTTTATAAATTGAAAAACCGACAAGGGAAACCCTTCTAAAACATGATTACCTACATATGTGATTTTTTTTTAAAACAGCGTCACCCGATTATAACTAACATACTTTTGGTTGATTCTTTTTGTTTTGTTCCCGGCATGAAAATAACTCGATTGAATGTTTTCAATTGAAAAAAAAAAACGGGAAATTCTAGAGAAAAATCTGGAAAGGCTCATCCCAGCTTAATTTACACTGGTTTTTACTTTTATGTCGTCTTACCCACTTCATTATTTAAAATAAAAAATAAAACAATCTGGATTATATTTCCTGTAAGAGAACACAGTTTCCTCCCGGCCGATAGAATTTTCGTCCGTCTGGAAAAATGTGCAAAAGGAAACCAGTACAAATAAGGAAGACTACATCAACATATACAAGCAATTTGATTTAGTGAAGGGACAGGGAACCCATTGGAACCTGAAAGACATCAAATCTTTGTAGAATGACTTAAAGAAAATAGTTGGAATATCCGATTGCAAGAGAATTAACCTATCCAAGTATACCTACAGCAAGAAAACAGGCAACTACTGGCAAAGAGAAGTGTTTTGAAAACTCTAGATACGAAAGTGAATTTAAGGTACCGAAGAGCATTCTGAAGAGAGGCAAAACAGACAATAATGGTTCTGTAAAGGAAGTGGAACTGAGGCATTCTATTCCTGATTACTTTTACAACAAGAATAATTTGGAAACATCTGAGTCGAAGGCGATAATCTGTGTTGGTCCAAAAATATCTTTTCCACATCCATATAGTCTCGAGCAGATTCACGAGGAAGATGATGAAGCAGTTGATAACATTGCTGAACTTTGTAATTGTTTAGACGCTGATTGTGGCCTTCATATCTAAACACTTTTACTCGTATATGCGTATGGTTCTAGATTATGCTATTCTAAAATTTGGCAGTTCCTATCAACTACTGATCCACACACCAAAAGGTAAAGAAAATAAGCAACAAACCGGGTTAATAAATCCATATACCGTTTGACCCAAACATGCCAAAATGAGTTACATTCAATACTTTTTTGACCATAACTGAAAATATGTTTTATTTTTTCTTGACACTGCAACCCACGGATCTAAAAAATGCCAAGTACCCAATATCCGTAATAATATGCAATACGTGTTTTTTTATGTCAAACGGCCTTTGAGTGGCAACATTTTGTGGATTACAGAATTAAAAAATCAATCGCTCCTCAATTATTGTAAAATAATAGTCCAGGCAAATTAGATAAAAAAAACGGCGAATAGAATAACTAATTTATAAAATATTGAAATTTTGGTTATGAACTCCCAACCGGGACCCAAATAAAGATCCGAAGAGTTTCCACTCCCCCGGGGAGCTTCATTCCCTTTTGCCCAAAAAACCGCCCCCGAGCGTGACCTCATGAAGTTTTTATGCATTTTTCTGGTAAACGGTAGATTTATATTAGGTGTTAAGGGGTGTGAGGGAATTTGCTCCTACACTTAGACCACACCGCGGGCCCATTGTGTCACCACCTCGCGTCCCTGATTCCTGTCTCTCATCCAGCCATCCGACATTATCGAAAAAAGCTAGGACGGTTCCAGGCGAGGTACACCTCAAGTTGGCCCAGCTGGGCCATGTCTCCCCCAGTATGGACTTTCTGGTCGAGGCGAGAACCGGACATTCGCGTAGGATATGTTCGACAGTCTCTTCCTCCTCTAAACACCCCCTACACGTTGGGTCGTTGGCCACCCCCATCACGTGGAGGTGTTTATTTAGCCTGCAGTGACCGGTTCAGATGCGGAGTCTGTCCCTTGACAAACGCAGTCAAGACCTGGCTTTTTTAAAGCAAGGATTTTTGATAAAAATCTTGCTTTGTCTGCAGACTGTTGTCGTTTCCCATCTAGCAGTGTCTAGAATGGGTGTCGGTTTTGATCAGGTTTGAGAGGTAGCGGTTGGCCGGTCGGATGGGCGGTTCGGTTCCATCCGGTGTTCCCGTTGCACCCTGTCGAGCTAGCTCGTCGGCCCTCTCATTCCCCTCATTACCGTTATGCCCTCGAACCCATCTGAGCTCAACGACATTGTACAGTGTTAAACGGTAACTCCGACGAGAAACTGTTTTCGGATTTATGTTCTGCATTCAATTCTGCATGAAGTTATTATCTATCTCCTCCCCAACGCTCAATGACGTTGGAAAATGTTTATAGTTTTCAGCGCGAAGGCAAAAATTAGTCTACCCCCGTTTTTTGACCAATAGCAACTTATTACAAATGTTTTATTCAATATGGACCTTGTACCGAAAAAACTTTTCTACAATTTTGTTTCTATACATTTTTGCTCCCACCAATAGTTTTCGAAATAATATCGCCGCAAAAATCGTGAGTTGTCTTCGCGCTGAAAACTGTACTCATATTCCTAATTTTTGTTTTAAAAATGTCACTTCGTTAATGCTGTGTTCGGATTCTATTTGAAAAAATTCTTATATTTAGAATTTATAAGAAAGTCGTCGGGGGCTGCGGAAAATTCTGGATATGGATACCCATCCAATCCCACACTTTTTCGATGGGCGATAAATCTGGCGACCCAGGTGGCCAAGCTCCTCTTCTAAAAACCTCATAGAGGTTCGCGCAATATGAAGGCGGGCGTTATATTGTTGGAAAACATCATCTTCAATCCCCCCTTACATAAGGAAGAACAACGGGCCTTAACACAACGCGCGGATGTCAATGTGCCAGGCATTACGATTAGAGGAGAATTGCTACCAAAAGCAATAGCTCCCCAAACCATAAGTTCGATGGTACGGTGGACGTGATGCTCAACAGCAAACTCGGCATGACGCCGTTCTCCTCGTCGTCTCCTGACTCGCCCTCTACCATCCTGACCCCCAAACAGAATGCAGATTCGTCAGAAAAGGCGATGTGATGCCCAGTTTCTGCGTTCATTGCTCCAGTCCAGACGCTGACGACGGTGTTGAGGCGTTATGGGGCGGCCGAGACGCCGACGGTAAGAACGTATTCTGTGGTAAACGGTGCGAATTCGAATGGGCCTTCCTATTGCTGCAAACCAAGCGTCAGCAACTGACCGAGTAGACCTCCGTCTTTCTCTTAGGGCCATTAATTGAAGAAGAGGATCTTGCCATTGGGTAGTTCTTCTGGAAGCTCGTGTGCCTCTAGCTCGCTGTGTTCGCCCTCCATCAGACCACACTTGCCATGCTGCCATCACGGTAGCCACACTGCGCCCCATTGTTGCAGCGATTGCACGGTACGAAGCACCACGTTCCTCCCTACGACCCCTTTCAAATGGGGTTCATTTGCAGTAATTATGTCTATCAGTTTCTCAATTTCTTTTTAAACTGTTGAAAACGTAATTCTTAAAAAAAAATGCAACATTGTCCGAATCATATGAAACTTTAATCGTTTGTTATGGACGATGCCCCCAATATTTAACCAAAATTTCATTTTAATAAAATAATTTTTTCGTGTGTTCGGATTTCACTTCCCAGTATATTTATTTTGTAGTGACGAAGAATTGGTAATTGAAAAAGATATACCTAATCCAGGAAATGATCCTAACATTCAGACGATCACAGGTAGATATATTGTAAATGGCCGTCACTTTCTGAAGGAATTGCGAACATTGGAACACCATCGCAGGTCCTGCTTGAAAAGCAGCGATGGCTACTTTCAGCTCGTTGGTAGTTCATGTAAAGCGCTTATATGTAAATTGAAATTTCACTGCATAATTACTTTTTTTCAAATTCAAGACCAGCTTCGTATCACTGGACGTTCGTATTCATAATCATATTCGTTCTGTGGACGAAAAAAGATTTTCATATAGAACGCATTCCAAGAAAAATTTTTGAAAGATAAAATAGAGGTTAGTTGTCAATTTTTTTTTATTAAATGTTTTACTTCCTGAAATTATAGATGCTCGCGTTTGTAGAAATATGCCTATACGTGAGCCATCTGTATTGAAACAATAAATAAAGGGCAGATTATATGCAAAGCGCAAATATTTTATTTTTTGCATATTTTCTGCAGGCTGTCCGCGACAATTCTCTACTTGAATTTGCTTGAGTAACAAAAATTTTAGCAAAAAAAATGTTATCTGTAGGGGGACTACTTTGAGTTACATTTCAAACTAACTAAAGTACCTCTTCCGCACTGACTCCCACCCTTAAATTTTAAATAGGGAAAGTGGGGCATCCGACATATCATTGAAAAGATTTTTTGATTCTCTACATATTGAGTGGTGTATTTTTCGCTCCTTGCGGGATAGAAAATATTTTTCCTTGAAGATATATTCGGAATATCAATTTTGCTCAAATTTACCGGATAAATGGCATTTTTGTAGGCACAATCCAATGATGATGCCATTTTTTTTTTTCACACGTAGTTTTAGAGTCAGGGGAAAATAATTGAAGAAAATATTTGTAAGTGGAGTAACTTAAAGTGGACAATTTTCGTTGAGACAGCGTCTACAAGTATACTCAATTATGTGGACGAGTTACATTTATTAGAGTTAATTAACACTAATTAGTGATTGCATATTTGGCTATACGCATGCATATTTCATCAAAAGTTGCATATTATTGCAGATTTAAGTCATATAATTTTTTTCTTATATTGTTTTTTATTTCTGGAAAAACATACCGACAAACCACAAAATTCATTGCCAATGGGACGCGGGTGGTTCCTAGTAAATCATCGTAAATAATATCGTAAAAATAAGATAAATAAAAATAGGATACTTTATTTTATCAACAAGAAGAATGTCCTTAAATCCAAGTGGAGTAAATTTAAATTAAAATTTAAATATATCTATGTCGAACTCCACAAACTTTAATAACTGAAGGATTACTAATGGTACATGTTTCGGCAGAATGCTTCTGCCATCATCAGCCCTAATTTAACAAGAGATTAATGATACAATTGATGAATTACAAGAGGGGTTCTTACCTTAAAGAATATAAAAAATTATGACATTGACATTATCATTTGGTTTTAAAAATAAATTTTCTCAATCATTGCCTGCTGGTACTGTCGCAACAGCGTCTTCTGAATATTATACTTATTTTACTTATGTTGTCAGATGCTGCATCCTACATGATTAAAGCAGTTCAAAATCTGTTTATTTTAATTGTAACATTATTCATACATACATACTGTTTGAAATCGTGGATTTTCCTTTTTTGAAGGGCAGAACAATAATTATATAAAAAAATCAATAATTATTATATTTTGAATGTACAATAAGATCTGATTTTGGTGAAAACTCTATCGCCGACTGGATTTATGATGTCACCTTATCCCATCTCTATCAAAGGATGTCATCGTTGTTACGATGCGTCAAGGACGTTTTTTCAAACACGTTTTCGGACGCCGTTTGTCGTCGGATTTTAGATCTAAACAAAGTGTTGGTTTTCATTGAAACAGCTCTAATAAACGTATACCTCAGATTTTCGAATTCCTCAAACCATCACCAAAAGAAAAAGAAAAAAATGTTAATTCTTTTCATAAACTGAGAAAGCGAAAACTAGCTCCCTGTAATTTGTACTTCTTAACACAAATCCGCCGTCGGATCTTCAAAAAATTCTATAACTTCGTTTAAAAACTGGAAAAACTTTTGGCCTGTTTGGCCCGCCATCTAATGATTTTGAATCATATTAAAGTGTTGTAGGATTTGCCCTTAAATAGGACGGGAGAACCACTGCCGAATAGTCAGTCTAGTCGAATCGCGTCGATGAAGAAGTGCGAATAAGCTACTTAATCCGTGTGACTGTTAAAATAAATAATTGTGCTGTTATAACTGTAAATAGTCTAGTGTTTAAATAAATTGTACATAGTTCGTTCAAATAAATAGTTTTTTCTACTTTGGTGTCATAATTGAGTTTTTGTGAAACTAAAAGTAGTGTCACAAAGGAACTTTTTGTGAAACTGCTTTTGGTTTTTTTATTTGATACGTAATACGTTGGTATTGAGCATTTCTAACCAACTCCATTCGAAGTCAAGCCAAGTGTCAACTTTTCAGATAAAAAACATAACCAGAAACACAACCGTTCCTAATCCAACTACCTAATCCTAAAAATCCCTAGATTATTTAAAAAACAGAATTTTAACATTTTCATAAAACGAAGAGCTCCAAAGTAGAAAAAATAGTATATTACACTCGTTTAACGAGGCATTGTGACATTCGTTCTATTGGGGCACTTCTCGCTGCGCTCGTCGTGCCCCAAAACCACTCATGTCACAATGAAGCCTCTTGTTAAACTCGTATAATAATGTACTATTGTGAACCCGTAAACGCTACAATATGTATAAAAATAAAGAACCTTTTGATATGTAAAATAATTGATTTCCGCAAAATTGAGGCTATATTACTAAATTCAACAACGTCGATTTCATCAATTTTTCTGCCATTCACCTGTGCATTTCATTTTACTGCGTTATTTTCAAATTTCATCGGATGTAGCTCTTCTGGGAAATGCCGTCCAAAATTAATTTTCCGATGAGCTACATAACGTTATCGCAGATAAATGAAAACAACGTAAAGAAATTAGTCCAATACTTACATTTCAACTCGTTCAACGTTAATTCCCCAGGAATCGGTGGCTTCATCCAAAAGAGCCTTCATGTGTTGAGAAATACTTTCGCGTTCGCTGAGGATTTCGTGGAGGGGACGTTGACCCATGATGTTACGAAGAGTGGTTTGAGCTAATAGACGGGTCGAATGATGGGCATTTTCCACATTGGCAATGGAAACGGTCGCGTTGGACACTCGGTAGTATACCACGGCATCGACGGAAACGGTTACGCTGTCTTTGGTTAGTACCTGGATTCAAAAATAAATTTGTCAAAACATATGCCACAGAAACAAATGGGCAGATTGTTTGTTCCACTGTAAACTTTTTTTTGTTAAGACTCAAAACTCTAATTGTACATTTAAATCGTGTCGAGGGTGTGTCAACAGACCTTGAAATAGTTCTCAAATTTGACCCACTTAATTAATTTTCAGCTTTTGTTATAAATCTGGGATTAAATTAATTGTTATGCAGGAAGACAGTTAATGGAATAATGTATTTTCTTACGACAGAGCAAAAAGTAAAAACAGACGATGTCGGCTTATAGAAAGACTTATGACTAAAGAGCTGCGAAAGTGACATACTTTGCAGGAATGGAGAAATTTCATTGCTCTAAATTGAAAGATACTCCCGAACATAGTCAGATTTGATCTTACTCCTGTTAATTATTTCTGCTCTTCTCAGCTCACTTGAAATAGTACAATCTCAATCCAAAACTGCACTTAACGTTCTGCAAGACTTTGACAAACTAAAATTAGAAGCATATTAGTTATATCACTTCAGAGACAAAGATTTTCAACCGTTTCTATCTTTTTTTCATCTTGAAAATTTAACAACGTTCTTGGCATAAACCCGCTTGTAATGAAATCTGGCATTCACTTACCGCAAACGCTGCTACCTTTTTGCTTTAATAACCACATTAAACATCCACTTAACTAGCAAAGACCTGTGAGCTGCATAAATGCACTCCATCGTAATACGATCTGTATAAATCTCTTATCAAGCTTAAAACGCCCCAGACACTGCTAAACAACCGTTTCACTCGGATCCATCAAGGGTGTGACAGTTGCGAATCGTCGTGACCTTGCCGTTGATTTTCTCCAGCTTTTCACGAAAATAGAAAAGAAATATCTCGTCCCGTCTTTCCTCCGGGTCATATATCATTATTTTAACGAAACGCTCGCACATACATGAACAAAAAGAAGTTGACATTATCCAGAAGAATGAACGGGGCGACAAGACAAATCCTATGTATACGTTCCGACGGACAAGGGAGGTTTTATAAAATTGCGGTTCAACTTTGGGGGGAAATTAATTGCTTTCAACGTTGTAAAGGCAAAAAATATCAATGTAACGTGGCTGAATTTTTTGGGAGGAAAATTATTTTGTACGAAATACGTTCGGGCTGGAAACAGTGAAATTAGAGCTCAAACTAACTTCATATCATCATAAAAATATAATAAATTTTCAACTTTCACAATAAAAATAGTGGGTAATAGCTAGTGAGGAAGATTCTGGAATGAGGAAACGACGGTTGGTTGAAAAAGAAGATGAAAGACGGAAACGCTAAAAAAAATAGAACGGGAAATATTGAAACAATCATGAATTAGTTACTACCTGAAAAATATAAGGCAAGGTAAAAGGCAATTTGTAATAAAAATTAGAATAAAAAATAAATAAAACCACCGAGGGCAGAAAATACTGGGACAGCGCCATTTTGAATTGATTAATGTGTTCTTTGAATTGTCTACAAAAATGCTGTACCAGTATTTTCTGCTCACGCTGACGTGGAGTTCAATAAAAAAATTACTCACGACACCGGCACGTGTGTTGTGATTGTTTTGCACACCTTCATCTATAAAACCCGCTTCGTCCGTGAACAACACAATGTTTAAAAACTTTGGTACCTCTTTTGTATTTTTTTCTTGAAAAAGAAGCACGAATGGTTTCGGGACAACAACACCAATGACTAAGATTAATATATTTAGATGCACCAAATTTGACTTTAAATTACATTAAGTGACAATCATACAAATATTAAAATACAAAGTGTACACCAAATATGACTTTAAATTTACGTTAAGACATCGAAATAACAATAATTAACAAATAATCCCCAGATATCGAAAATTATAATAAAAAACCTCCCACAAAAGATCCCTCGCACCAATACTTGCGTTACAGTTTTTACTGGGGTTATTTCTACGGCCTACTCCTGAGGGGTCATCAATCGACGTACTGTACCAGATGTAGCGAGTCTTTCCTCTTTCAACCCCTTACTACACGTGGCTTACTTTTTACTCCTAGTCTTTCTTTCCGGCGAATATGTCAGTGGCAATTCATTCGAATTGGCCCCTGTAAAGGTTTCTTTCAAAGATTCGTCTTTACAATTAGCCGAACCCGCTTGGGTGTTCAAACATTCCTCTTTCCTTTTTAATTTCTAGAAAAGTTCCCATTGCAATCTCTGGATTGTCCAGCGTTTCTTCTATCCTGCGAGTTAGCTCCTGTATGCTCATGAGCAGCGGAAGAATTCCTTTAGCTCCTGGTGACTTGAATCGTTTGAACGATTTCACTGCCCATCCAATTCTTGTATTATTTACCAGTCTGTCGGCTAGTTTCCGGTCCTCCTTAGACACCCGATGAATCGGTATGTCTATAAGTTTGGAGTGTTAATTAATTTTGCTGAAGATGCACTCCCCGGAAAGTGTGCCTCTAGAAGGAGTTCCAGAGACTACTCACAGGATTCTGTGTTTCCTCCATTGGGTTTTTGCATAGTTCCAATCTTACTCCGATTGTCCCTCAGCACCGCTCGCGCTAGCCAGTCTTTGTTAGTGTTTGGTGCTCGGAAAGATACCGCAGAGAACCTGGTTGCAGGTTCCTCTTAACTGACGCTGTCCAGAGCTTGGAATAGAGCGGTCGTGATCACCAGCAGGTACCAAACCCTTTTGCCTTCTTTGTCTCCTGGCAGCACCGGACAATCTTCTGGATGGATCCATCCTTTTGGAACTTTCTCCCAGAGGTGAGATCTCATTGTTTTTACTGGTTTACATATTGGTCCCACGAGTAAGAGGGAAAAGGTGGTCACTATGCGCACTGCCCTCATAGGCTGCATACAACAGGGTTCGCCTGGTGCCCTGAGGTTTGCCGCGCGCTATTTTAAGATTGGGGAAGTTTTCATAGTGGTGCCTCATCCACGCGGACAGACACAGAGGCCAAGCCCCCTGCCTGCAGTACCCTGAGCATGTGTGAGGGATCTTTGTCCAGGGGGTTTAGCGAGGGGTTTAAACCTCGGGTCTTACTGCTAGCGCCCCACTAGCCAGACCTTGTGAAGGCTCCGGCCGTTCTCTTATTGTTGGAATATTAGCGCCTAATCTCCCCTAGCAGTGTGAGTGGTGGGAAGTCCGCTCCTCTACACAGTGGCTGGCTAGTAGCTGATGTGTGCTTATGAGTGTAGTATCTTTAGATGCGTTTTGTCTCAACTTGCTAATAAAGAGTGTATCTAAAATCTCGTGTTGTTTAAAACATAAATTACATCCCAATAGGTTATGGCACCAGCCCACGTTTCCACTGCGTGACTAATTGTAGCAATAAGTGCAAACATGAGTGAAAACGAAGAGTCGATTAAAAGTGATAACCGTAAGTAATTTTTATTTATACCATGGTTAAGAGAAATGTAGTACAGAATTCTGGGAGATGTGTGGGTGATAATAATTATTCTGAGACGAGAATATGGGCCTTTTGAGAGAAAAGAAGAAGTACATAATTACATAAGTTCCGAGCAGTCGATTTTTTTTTTTACTAGCTGTATACATACATGCACGTGCAGATCGGAACTTGAGTCGACAAGCGATATTCCGTTTGCTTTGTTCTCTTTCCAAGAAAACAAACATTGATGCGAACGAAAAGAGATGCGTTTAAGATGTGTTGTTTAAAAGAAAGATGCGATTAAGATTTTATAAAATAATAATAATACATTGAGTAATAGCTATAAATTTTATTTCTGCAGAAATTGGAGATGAGGAAAATTTTGTAAAATTTGTGGCGAGATACAGACAAGTTTTTCAACTTGACACCAACCACGCTGGAGAAGAGATAGCTATAAGCTTAAGCTGCAGCGGGGAGAGGGTTCTTTTCCATACCCAAACTCGAAGCGAACCTTACCAAGCAGGTGGGTTATTGTAAATGTAACAATTTTATGTGCACAAATTACGATTATAAGAACAAATCAAACTAATTTAAGTATTATAATACTCTATTATGATAGTTTGAATTGTCTAACGTAAAATGTTAAATTAGAGTAACTTCATTGGTGATTGGCGCCGTGCCTCAATCACTGTTTGAGTTACTCGAGTAATTGTATGAGGGATCTTGCGTCCGGATCGCACGTCAATTGCTCGCTTTAGTTTGGTTATACTTGTTGTACGGTAAATCAGACGAAAAGCAAAATTATAAACATTTTATTGATAAGATTTAAATTCTTAGATAAGAGTACAATGGAGGCGAGAGAATGGATGGCACTGGCAGAGTGGATCGAAAAACAAAGAGAAGAGGGTCCCTGGGTAGTTATCCCAGGAGACAACGAAAATGAAGAGAGTATAGATCTAACTAGAGAAGATGAGGAAAGACTATTAAGAGATGAGAGTGAGAAAGACGAAGATGAAGCGAAGAGAGATGAGGCGAGACGAGATTCTGAAATGAGTAGAGATGAGGCAATTAAAATATATAGAGATGAGACAATTAAAATACCTACAAAAGAAAGTGATTTGGAAAAATTAAAAATTGTAACATCCAAAATCACAGACGAGAAAACAAAATCAGATGAGGTTTTGAAAGTAATAAAGGACTTTTGCATAATGTCTACCAATACCATGAAACAGTACCAAGACGCACTGATAGGTGCACAAGTTGCTGTTACAAATATGGAAAAAATTCAAAAATCTATTATTAATGAATTTGAAAAACAAAAAGAAGCTTTTTCTAAGCAGACGAAAGCTATGGACCAAAAAGGGGCTGAAGTTCATAGACAATTAGTTGAGATGAGAGCTAGTTGGAACAAAATAATGAACCGTTGCGATGAACCCAAAAATCAAAATAGAGATGAGGACAATGCAAGAGACGAGCTCGAGAGTGAGGTGTCGAGGTTAGTGAGAAGAGAGTTGGAAAAATTAAAAATGAGTGAGAACGTAGGCGAAAAAGAAAATCCTGACAGTTTGGTAAATAAAGTTAAAGAAACTCTTAAACTAGAAATTATTAGTAAAGATTCAGGTTTGAGACGAGAATATAAATTAACATCAAATACAAAGTTTGAACACTTTTATGATTATTTCACTTCTGAACTAAGAACTCTTGAATTACTTTACATAATAGATCCTGAGACTAGCTCAAATAGAAATGTGGATGCAGCCACTATTGAAAAACAGAAATATAAAGTTAGAGACATTTTGATAAATCATCTTGATCAAAATTATCACTCAAAAGTAATTCATATAAAGGACCCATTGGAAATACTAAATAAAATCAGAGACCTGAAAAAGTGTGAGAGTAATCTCACATCAACCACCATAAGGAAGCAACTGTATAACATGCAATTTTACCCAAACAAAGAAAATGCTTCTCACTTCTGCGACATGTTCGAAGATATTGTCAGAAATTATGAAAATCTATCAGGAGTTGCACCACTGTCAGAAGGTGAAAAGAGAGATGCGTTCTTTAATGCAATTATGACCACAGTTCCTGAAGTACAATCGGTAGAATTTATGACAAGAAATTCTACAGGTCAAGGACTTAGCTACGACCAACTAAAGCTCTTCCTCATGCAATCAGAAGCCAACAAAAATCAGTCGGCAACTTCTGAAACAAGAGCTGTGATGAAAGCTCATGGTAGAGATGCGAAAACCAGATGTTTCGAGTGTGACGATCATGGACACTTGGCAATTAATTGTCGATTTAGAGGCACTGGGCTGAAGAAGTGTTATGAATGTGGCCAAGTTACAAACCACAAAGCAGCTGAGTGTCCAATTAAAGGACTGAAACAGTCAAAATTTGAAAGAGGAAGAACAAAAAGTCATGTTTCCGACAGAAGCTATCTTAATAGGTACAATAATAACGGAAACAATTCGAGAAGCGAGAATCGAGGGTTTAAAAGAAAGTTTTGCGAAGAGAGGAGTGGAGATGCGAAAAGATTCAAAAATTACCGCGGAAGGGGTAACTACAAAAACATAAAAACCCATGATAGAGCAGGAAACAAGAATCAGAACAGGCCAAAAGAAAAAGATGGAGGTGTAAATCAAGCTGATGTGAAAAAGACTAAAGGTGAGTCGTTTTCAATTAATTTATTAACACAATCTTGTTCTAATTTGGAAAATCAGTCTGATCAAAGTAAGATTTTTACTAAGTTTCTTGCCGATTCAGGTGCGACCGAACACTTGACCAATAGTAAAGTAATTTTTAAATCATTTGATGAGATAGACTACGGCAAAATAAAGTGTTAAAATTTAAATATATCTATGTCGAACTCCACAAACTTTAATAACTGAAGGATTACTAATGGTACATGTTTCGGCAGAATGCTTCTGCCATCATCAGCCCTTAAAGAATATAAAAAATTATTAAAATTATAATTTTTTATATTCTTTAAGGGCTGATGATGGCAGAAGCATTCTGCCGAAACATGTACCATTAGTAATCCTTCAGTTATTAAAGTTTGTGGAGTTCGACATAGATATATTTAAATTTTAATTTAAATTTACTCCACTTGGATTTAAGGACATTCTTCTTGTTTAAAATAAAGTGTGCTAATAAAGATGCGTCTGCAGACCTCGAAACGGAGGGAGCAGGAAAAATTGAAGTTGTATTAGACAACAATAAGTCATTTGAAATTGAGAGTGTTATTTATGCCAAAGCATTATCTGAAAATTTGCTATCATTGAGGAGATTTGCAGAGATGGGATTCAGTATTTATTTAGACAATAAAGAAATCGATATTTTCGACCCAATCTCAAATGAATCTTTTATAACTGGGGTTTATAGTAAGCCTTACTGGATAATTGAATTCGAAATAAATAAAAGTAAAAATAGGAGAGTTGTAGCAAATTTAACTGAGAATCAGGCAGATGACAACACGATAAAGCTTATAACAAAAGGTATGACGGTGAATGAAATATTGGAAAGTCATGAATCCGATGAACAAGAACGGGATGAGAATAAAAATAAACATTGTCAAGGAGATGCGAAAGATGTGAGAGATGCGATGGAACTGAAAGTACCAAAATCAAACGACAATGGCTTAACAGCTGGAGATGAGAATCTTAAGGAAAGACCAGAGAACGAAAGAAAATTTATTTATCAAAACTCAAATTTTGATACATCAATTTGGGACAGAAAGTTTCACGACATAGATGAGTTACCAATTGTAGAGTTGTCAAACACAGAGTCTCCATTTGAGGGAGAATATAAGTTGTTCGTGAAAAATAATAAGGCCATGCTTTGGCATGTGAGATTTGGACATGCATCTATTGCATACCTCAAGGCCTTGCAGAAAAAATTTCCCGAAAATAAAGAATTGAACAATGCTATGTTTGATGAGTCAATACTAGATTGTGAGGTGTGCATGATGGCTAAGTTTAACAAAATACCTTTCAGCTCAGTACGGAGACGAGCTACTGAGCCATTACAAATAATTCATTCGGATACCATGGGACCTATTTCTCCATTATCTCATCCAAAAAAATATAGATATATTGCGATATTCGTGGATGACTATTCTAGGTTGGCAATGGCATATCCAATGAAAGCAAAAAGTGAAACAGGCCATTGTTTCGAAGCATTTGTGAGAAGCGCTCGAAATTTATTAGGTAGAAATGCGAAAGTGTGTTATCTGCGTACGGATCAGGGTACCGAGTATACTGGTGGCTACACCACTGAAGTATTAAAAAGATTAGGTGCAGAGCAACAGCTCGCATGTCCAGATACTCCTGAACATAATGGTGTAGCAGAAAGATTTAATCAGACCATACAAAAGAAAGTAAGAACATATATATATGATGCGAAAATACCTGAAACTATGTGGGATCTTGCACTTAGTGCTGCTGTGTACGCATATAACAGAACTCCCCATAAGTCAAATAACATGGTTACGCCACTACAAAGATTTGCTCCAAATCACAACTTTGACATAAAACAATTAAAACGGTTTGGATGCGTTGCCTACATTAAAGTTCAAAGAAAGACTGGTCCTAAGTTTAGATGCGAAGGGAGACGCGTGATTTTAGTAGGTTACACACCCACTGGATATCAATTCCTAAAACCAGAAGAAGGTAAATTTTATGAGAGCAGAGATGCGCGTTTTAATGAGAAACTTGTATATGGAGATAAGTATGAGAAAAACAGTATAAAAGACTGGCCAATCGAACAAATTGAAATTGATAAAGTTAAGTGGTTTACTGAATTTGATAAAGATGAGACGCGAAATCAAGGAACTTTAAAACCGGAGGGAGAAGTAAAAAGAAAAAGAGGACGACCCAAGAAGCAAATCGTAAATTTTACTGAGGTTGGCAGTAACTCAAGTAAAGTCAATGATACTAGTTTTTCTAACATAATGCGAGACGAGAAAGAGAGATGCGATGTGTTATGTACAATGACTTTTAGAGATGAGACTGAGAGTGAGATGAGTGAAACAAAACAAATAATCTATCATGCTATGATTGCGCAAATCAATCAAGATCCGGTGTCATATAAAGAAGCGATGCAATCTAAAGATACAAATTTTTGGCAGAAAGCTATAAATGAGGAATTAAACTCCATGGACAAAAATGAGGTGTGGTCATTAGTTGATCGACCAACTATGACGAAAAATGGTCAAAGAGCAAATATTATAGACTCGAAATGGGTATTCAAAAGGAAAACTGAAAACGGAGGAAAAATAAGACATAAAGCACGACTTGTAATAAGAGGTTTCAAAGATAAAAATAACTATGACTTAAGCGAAACCTACGCTCCTGTTTCTCGTTTGCCTTTGATAAGATCCATTTTTGCCATTGTGAATAAGTACGATTTAGAGATGTGTCAGTTAGATGTGAAAACAGCATTCTTGAATGGTCTAATAGATGAGGAAATTTACATGGAGATACCAGAAGGTGTTAATGTTACACAGGAACAGAGAAAAAATAAGGTGTGCAAAATAAAACGAGCTTTATATGGCCTCCGAATCAGTCCCAAAAAAATGGAACAAAAGGTTCACTGATGTGGCGTTGAGTGTAGGATTGATTAATGATAAAAGTGAGCCATGTCTATTTACCTGGCGAGAGAACGAGAAGTTTCTTATTCTGTTGCTGTATGTAGACGACATACTAATATCAACTAACGATAAAAATAAACTAAGAGATGTGAAATTAAAATTAAAAACAGAGTTTGAGATGAGTGAATTAGGAGAACCAAAAGAATTCCTTGGTATCTCGATAAAAAGAGACAGAAGAAATAACGAAATTCTCCTTAGCCAAGAAAAATATATAAATAGAATTTTAGAAAAATTTGAGTTCAGAGATGCGCATCCAAAGAAAACTCCTATGGTTACTGCACAAGTAGCAAATAAAGAAAGAAAACAAAGAGAAGAGTATCCAGATTGTAAAACATTAAAGGACACAGAGACGCGAGTAAACGTTCCATACAGGGAGGCCATAGGTAGCTTGTTGTACCTGGCGGGAGCAACTCGACCGGATATATCTTACGCGATGAATGTGTTAAGCAGACACCAGATTGATCCCACTGAAAACAATTGGCAAATGGTTAAAAGAGTGTTTAGATATCTAAAAGGGACGAAAACTTTGGGATTGAGATATACCGGAGAAAAAGACGACTTGCAAGCTCATTCAGATGCTAGTTTTGCGGACTGCAAGGGCTCTCTCACAACATGTGGGTATGTTATCAAACTATTTGGAGATACGATTACGTGGAGAACCCACAAGCAATCATACGTTGCACTATCTACCTGTCAAGCAGAGTACGTTGCAATGAGCGAAACATGTCAGGAATTGGTTGCAACAAATAATTCGTTGCAACGAATTTTAAGTCAGTCATTCTGCCCTATGATATTGTGGTGTGATAATAAAGCTGCCAAGGCAAGCGCTAAGACGAGTGGAGGTAACAAATTGAGACACATGACTGAGGTGCGAGAACATTATGTAAAAGAATGTGTAGAAAGAAACCTGGTAAATATTGAGTGGATTCCTTCCAAGGATCAGATTGCTGATATATTCACAAAACCTCTTTCTTTTGATATGCACAAATATTTAGTTGACAAAATAATGAATGCATGTTTAACAATAAATTGTAACTAAAGAAGTGACTCTATTCTTGTGTTATAGGGAATTAGCCAACCGAGGGGAAGAATTAGTTCTAACGTTAGTTATAAGGATATCTATATTGTTATGTTTATTAACTAATTTGTTTACGAGAAAATTTCTATCAATTCTCTATCCACACCTACATTTATCAATTCCTTTCTACAAAAAAAAAAAGAAATCGATATTTTCTGAATCTACATAAAATACTCAACCAAAATTTGTACTCCCCAACCATTTCAATCTCGAACCACTTAGAAGAAAATACTCAAACAGGTCAATTTTATTACCAAGGGGGGCCAAACTTTCAAGTCTTAAATCTCGCCCCTTTAGCCAGGGGAGCCACCCCTTAAAAAATTTAAATGGCATGGGGTGTCGTGTGATACATCATTTTAAAGCTTATTCAGTTCTCTATCCAAACCTACTTTTATCGATTCGTTTCTACAAAAAGAGCATAAGAATTTGTTATTTTCCCAATCTACTCTTGATTTGTAAAATAATAAATTCATGCTTTTTTTGGATCACTAATCACAAATGTCACCTTTGTCGTCAACTGCAAACAGTTTTGCTAGAGGCATAGTAGGCTAAAGCTATTCTATAATGTTCTGTTTTATGTACCATGGAAATCAAACGTTACTAAATTTGGGAGTTTTATCTTCCCTGTTACAACCCCTAGAGCGTTAACTTTGAACATCTACAAGTTGCCATTGTAATTCGAGAACGGCAATACGAAATATAATTGATAGATCAAGTGACTTACCTGTAAGGAAAGTTGATCGAAATTATATGAGTATTGCCGTTCGAAGGATTCATTTTTCAAGAAAAATTTACAAAAGAGGTACCTAACTTTTTAAACATTGTGTTGTTCCCGGACGAAGCGGGTTTTATACATGAAGGTGTGCAAAACAATCACAACACACATGCCGGTGTCGTGAGTGATTTTTTGACTGAACGTCAATTCAATTCAGCGTGAGCAGAAAATACTGGTACAGCATTTTTGTAGACAGTGTCCCAGTATATTCTGCCCTCGGTGGTTTTATTTATTTTTTATTATAATTTTTATTACAATAAATCCAATACATTTTTTAATTCTTTGGAAATACACTGGCATTTTAGTCACAGCGGTTGTACGTTCGAGTGAAATTATAGCCGTCTTTGTATTATTAATTGCGTCAAAAAAAAAACGAAAAAGATTCAATTACGGTTACAATGAACGAACAGAAATGCCTGACAGGTGTTTATGAATTTCCATTTCCATAAAATTATGAATCCTTAGAACAAAAATATTACGCAAAATATGCGTATCCATATAATGTAATCCAAACATTAATTAATTGAAGATTCCTGAAACTATGTATACAATGTACGAAAAACTGCAAGTCTGTGGATGACTTAGGATGAAATTACTGAAAAGCATAAAACTAGTGAATTGAAATATCGAATTCCGTCCAGTCATAAATGAAATGGAATTGGTTAAGATGTGCCTTGGGATCTAATAAAACTAGTAAATGGTTTGCTCAATGAATATCAAGTTAAATGATTGCATCCGTGCAGATATATTGTCACTAAATTATTTGATGTGCATTATATTATGACAAAGACTGTGAAACTATCTTTCGCATCATTATCTACCAACTAAATATTATCTAGATTCAAGCAACATTTAAAAATGATGCCTTTTGTTCACACACAGACTTTTTTATCAGAAATGTATAGAATTGTATACCAACTGATAATATATTCTCATCCTAGATGACTATACTCCATTAAACTGTCCTCCGACAATAAATAATGTAGGCGTGAGCTCTTAAATGGGTATTAAAATGCTCTGGGTAGATGAATGGCCACAAAAGGTAGAAGTATTTTTAATGGATAAAACAATGCGGCTTTAAATTCATTTTTTTTAAATGGTGGAGGTAGTAATAATTATAATACAAAATAAATATAAACTGAAAACGCTACATGCTGTTTATGACGTTTTGACAGATTTAATTAAAAATAAAAATAGCATTGTGTTTGTTTTTGTTCTTTTAAGGAGGACCATTGCTCTATTTGTTGTCTTTATATTATAATAGACATTTTATTTTCGAATATATTGAAACGTTAGCCTGAGCCGGGCGGGTTCGAGGATTTAAAGAAATTCTGATGCACACCGTAGTACTACTGAACGACTTCTTCACGATGCTACCAATACACTGTCCCGTTCCGTCGTTCGTTCCTTTCTTATACCCCTGCTGGTGTTCTCGATTCCTTCTATTCCGGAAATAATGAGATCATTATTTCTGTGCGAGCATCGTATAGTATGAGATTGCCGCGACAGAATCTTCTAGGCTGATGATCTTATGGGAACAATCATTCCCGACGTTCTCATAGTCTGTGGACTGTTCTAGATCAATGCCGTTACCATATGTGGTCATTCTAATAATTGTTCCTAGACAGATGACATCCACTCAATATTAAGTATGTCACAGAGAGTAGGATATGTGCAACACAAAACTCATGGATTTATTGTCTTGGAACACATAGCCGCACATTTCAAATATCAGGTTCGTAATCGTATACGAGATAAAAGTGTATTTTCAGGCGAACGAAGGAATTAAATTGAAAAATCTTACCTCTTGAGGAGGGATGTCGTAAGTTCTCGTACGCAAATCCACTCTTGCATAGGCGTCGATGCAGGGCAAGATGAAGAAAATGCCTGTCAAAGAAGAAAAATGAACATTACAAAGTTTGTAAATGGGGAGGATTAATGAGGGCGAAAGTCAGCAGGCATTGTGTTAATAATGTACAAGCCGATCACGAAATTCGGAAAGCCGCGTTTGATGGAAGCAAAAAAATTAAACCGAGATGAACTAAAACGGAACAAGTGATCGCGAGCGACTAAACCGATTTTGCAGAAGTTGTTTGAGACAACGTGACTTTTCCGGATTTCAAAAATACTTTAAATAGAGGCTCTTCTGGAAAATGACGTCGTCCAGTTAAACCCCTTCTGACGTATCTGAATATAAAGTTTGCGGTATTATTCCACCCAACAAACACTGTTTATGCAAAGTTTCCCACACAACATATAACAGCAGCGTCCATCCGTTGCTCGAGCCATTTTTCAACGTGGCTTTTCCCTAAAACTCAAACAAAGTTTATCTGCAAACTTCTTTTGTATGCATATGCAAAAAGCGGAAATTTAAACCCGACGGACCAATAAGGTTCGAACAGAACTTTACATTGGATTGCTTTTAAACAGTTTATAAATCCAAGTGTAAGTTTCCAGGACTGTTTTTAAAACACCTATGTTCGTGACTGTCAAATTCCTTCCTATATTACGGGCTAGAAACTTCTAAATCATAAAAATGTATGTAATAATAAATCTTTATTTGCCCTACGGGCTTTCTGATTCCTATACATATACAAGTAAACTTAACAATTATAATAATAAAAAAAACTAAATAAAATTCTCTATTTCTTCTCCCCTCCCCTTTCCTCTTCTCCCTTCTCCCTCCTCTTCCATACCTCTTTCATCCATTTAATTTCCCTTCCATCTACATTCAGTATTTCCTCTCTTTCTTTCCTCTCTCTTTGTTTCATCTTACTGCACTCGTTCCACATATGCTCAATCGTCTCTCTTTCCTCATAGCACATTCTACACATTCTTCCTCCATCTTCTGCCCAATACCTATTTTCCCTCTCTTCATTTCCGCACCTAAACCTCGCCATCATCTTTCTTTCTTTCTCGCTCTCCCTCCCCAAATTCTTCGGTACTTCCTCGATCATGCATCTTCCGTACTTCCCGTTGTATCTGGATTCTCTAATTCTTTCTCTCCTCTCTTGTCTATCCGTATCCTTATCTCTTTCACTTAGTTCTACATTCATCTACACGCCTCTTTCTCTCAGTCTCTCTATTTCTTTGCTTGCATACCCATTCCTCCTGTAGTAATTCTCCCTATCATTCTCCTCTGAATTCTTCTTTTTTTCTCTCCAGCACTCCTTTAGTATCCTACATTCTTTCCTCCCTTCCATCCTGTCTTCGAAACTGACCGCTCTTTTTCCCGCTTTCACTCTCAACTTATTCCTCTTGCATTCTTCTCTCACTATGTACCCTGGCGTTTCTCTCTCCACCCCTAGCGCCCACCTCAGATATTTCTCTTGCACCCTCTCTATCTCTTCTTGTTCTTTCCATCCCCAAACCTCTGCTCCGTACAACAACACGCTTTCAATAAGACTTTCAAACATCATCATTCTCCTCTTAAAATCGCCTCCCCACCTTCTCTCTCCTATTCCCCATACACCTCCTATCACCTTGTTCGCTTTTCTTGCCAGTTCTCTAATATGTGCCTTATCTGTGGCTCTTTCATTGAACACATACCACAAGTATTTGAATACTTTTACTTGTTCTATTACTTCTCCCTCCCACCTCCAATCACTCTCTACGTTCTTCCTCTTTCTCTTATTGAACACCAGCATTTTTGTTTTCTCTACATTCACTTCTAGTCTTTTCTTCTTCACATATTTTCCTAAACTCTTTATCATTTCCTTCATTTCTCTTTCACTCTTTGCCACCATTACCACATCATCCGCAAACGCCAGGCTCCACACTTTTTTTCTACCTACCACACACCCCCCCGCTTGTGCTCTCTCTAACATTCCGTCCATATCTGCCATATACATCGTGAACAACAAGGGGCTGAGCGGGCAACCTTGCCTCACTCCCTTTGTTGTCACAAACCATTTACTTTCCTCCTCCCCTACCTTCACTTTACTTTTTGCCTTCTCATATATCTCCTCCACTTTTCTTACCAGCCATTCATTTACCCCTTTCTCCCTCAGGCACTCAAACATCCTCTCTCTGTCCACCTTGTCAAACGCCGCCTTGAAGTCTACGAATAATGCATACACCCTCCCCCCTTTCTTCTTTAACTCACTCTTCGTCAAATGGTCCAGGATGTATACATTATCCATACAGTTCCCCTCCCCTCTCTAAATCCTGCTTGGCTGTCTGGTAATGCTCCCTTTTCCTCTATCTCTCTGCTCATCCTTTCATTCAGAATTGATGCATACAACTTGTACCCTGTGTTTAGGAGAGTTATCCCTCGGTAATTTTCTACTTAATTTTTCTCCCCTTTTTTGTAAATGGGGTAAATTACCCCCTCTCTCCACCCTACCGGGAATCCTTCTCCTCTCCACACCCCATTCATTACCTCCACCAGCCTCTCTAGCACTCTTCTCGTTCCATACATCCACGACTCATTCTGTATTCTATCCCTCCCTGGTGCCTTCCCTTTCCTCAGTTTCTTCACATGCCTCTCCACCTCTTCCATTGTAATTTCTTCTCTTTCAGGTTCTACTCGGTTTCTCTTCGCCTCTATTTCCGTTTTCTTTTTTTCCTTTTCTCCCTCCAGCAGCCTCATGAAGTACTCCTCCCACTCATTCATCGTTATCTCCTCGCCCCCATTTTCTTTTTTCTTTCTCTCTCTATTAATATAGTTCCATACCTCCTTCTCTGTTCTTATTGCTTTTATCTCTTCCTCCCTCCTTCCTCTCTCCTTCTTCTGCCTCTTCTTCTCCCTGCATGTCTCTCAGTATCTTCTTTTCGCTTCTAAAAAGCCACTTCTGTTCCCTTTAGTCTTTCTCCACTTTCTTAGTTCTTTTATTGCTTCCTTTTTACGTTGCTCACATTCTTTGTCCCACCATTTATTCTTTCTTTTTGTTCCTCCACCTCTTACTGTTATTTCTCTTTTTGTCGCTGCTTTTTCCAATATTTCTACCAATTCTTTCACCTTTTTCCCTACTTCTTGTTCTTTAAATCTTGCTTTTTCCAGTCTTCTCTTATACTCTTCCACCCCTTGCTCGCCCCATACTTTAATTATCACCTTCCGCATTTCCTCTAATTTTTCTTCTCTTCCTCTCTTCTCTCTCCCCCTTCCTATACTTATCTCTATAGGCAGATGGTCTGACTCTACTCTTTCCCCTATTCTGAATTCTTCGATTTCTTCCCATGTTTCTTCGTTTACTATTCCGTAGTCTATCACCGTCTCTCCTCTACCGCCTATGTAGGTCCATTCTCCTTCGTCGTCCCCTTGTTTATTTCCATTCAGCACTTCCCATCCTTTTTCTTCTATCCATTCCAGCAACTTCTTCCCTTCCGCGTTTTCTTTCTTGTCTTTGGATTTTCTTTTTCTCTCTCCTCCCTCTTCTACCCAATCCCTGGCTCCTCTTTCCCCAATTCTCCCGTTAAAATCCCCTCCCAGAAGCAGACATTCTTCCCTGTTGTCTTTTAATGTTTCTTCTATCTTGCTTATTGTTTCTTTCATCTCTTTGTCTATTTTAACGTTTCTCACCATGTGACCTTCCTCTTCTCCCTTCTTTTTAGTATTCTCTTTTATTCCTTTTTTTACCCCTATTATTATTCCCCTGCTGCTCTTCCTTTTTTCTTTCCCCTTCTCGCCACTTGCCATTCCCACTTGAACTCCTTTGGTAACAGTTTTTCTATTTTTTCCCAGCTTTCTGACCATGTTTCTGTTAATCCAACAATATCGAACTCCTTCACATAGTCCCAAAAATCTTCTTCTTTTTTCCCTAGTCCCGCTACATTCCAAAATAGTCCCTACCCCTGTTTTTCTCGTTACCTTCTTTGATTTTCCCCTTCCTTCCTTAGTTTCCCTCCTACTTCCTTCTTTGTTTCTTTTTTCCCGTTTCATTGTCCTTTTTACTTTGCCGTTGTCCCCCTTTTTCCCTCCTCCTCTTCTTCTTCTTATTGCAAAACCTCTAGTCTCTCTCTCTTTTCATTCCATCTCCATTGCTCCCCGTCCACTATTAATTTCCTGTATCCCACTCTTACTTCTTTCCCTTCTTCCTTTTTTTCCTTCGCCATACTTCTCAGTTTCTTCTGTAAATCTCTTTCTTTCTTTGTGAGGTCGTTGTCTATGTATATCCCACTTGTTTCCCTCTTCTCCCTCATTTTTCCTTTGTGCTTCATTATTCTTTCGTTCTCACCTCATCCCTCCATCTCTACCAATACTTAATCCTTGTTAATCCTGTAACAATCTTTTACTTTACTATCCTCTACATTTTCCTTCAAAAACTTCTCTACATCCCGTTTTTTTACATGACTTTCTTTTCCCATCCCATCCTGTTATCACGATGTTGTTCTTCCTCTTTCTTCTCTCTTCGATTTCCATTCTCTCTTCCAGCTTTTCCACTCTCTCCTTCCACCAGTCTCTATCTCCTTCCCATCTCTTCTCCTTCTCTTTAAATTCTTCTCTCTGCCTCTCTATCTCTCTCTTGAGTTCCTTGTTTTCTCGTCTTATTTCTTTCATCTCCTCCTTCAACTCTTGCAACATCTCCAATATTTTTTTCTCCATCTCTCTGTCCGTTTCCTTCTCTTTCTCTGATGTCTTCTGTGTTTTCTTTACTCCAGGAGACCTCGCCGTCTTTTAACTTTTTTGAAAAAAATTCTCTTCCTCCTCTTCTTGTTTCTCTGTTCTACCCTCCCCTTTTCTCTTTCTTTTCCTTTCCTCCAGGTAAGAGTCCAGGCTTCCCTGACTGAGCGAGCGGTTTCTATCGTCTTTGTTCATCCGCTTCCTGTGGCGCCTCCTAGATGTCGTTATGTTCCGGCTTCCCGATTTATTCTTTTTCCTGACTATATCTCCTCTTCCCTGTCCAATTCTTTCTTCCTACCTTTCTCTAATACCTCTTCTCGCTTTTCTCAATATCTTCTCTAATTTTTTCTTTATATTATCTTCTATTTCTCTATTTTTCGCTACTTAACCTCTCTACCACATGTTTACCTTCAGCTCGGTAATACAGGAATCATAAAAATGTATGTAGGAATTTGGAATACCTGCATAAAAATTAAAAATGTCCAAAGGATTAAAAGCATTCAAATTTAAATATTTATATTCACAACGAAATTACAGCCTTTGAAGTGAATAGAGGTTCCATATTTTTAATTGAAAAAGTCAAATATCTCTTTCATGGTTTTTATTTATCACCGAGAGATCTCTAACCTTTTTCGCATCGATTTTTAAGGCAGGAATTTACATAACAAAGCTCGAGACATTGAAGTACTAAGTTTGTATCAGTAAAAGCGCACGAACGAAAACAAACATAAAACTTCGTCTCGCCCTTACTGTAACGCCAGAGCTTCGTCGTTACCTATCATGGTGAATGTCAAACTTTTCAAGTTCTACCAGATTGGAATTCGGCTCCTAAGCCAACGGAACAGGAATTGAGGTTTGTTCGGCGGGGGTATTAATTGGAATCCAATATTGACGCTCAAATCGATGAGACGATTGATTCGAAATACGTCGGATGCATTCAGACGCCCTTTTAAAGAAAAAACAACGTAAGGAAAAACTAAACGTGCACTGGTATTTTTTAAAACGAAGGCTTTTGTTTGTTCCCGTAATTAAATCCAGGAGTGGTATGTGTCGTAGTAAAATGAAACAAATGAGTTAGAGCTGTCCTTTGTTGAACGCACTTGCAGTAAAAATACTTTTAGTAAAAAAGTGTGTTACGGGAAATGTTGAAGTGACAAGAAAAAAGTTGCTTTAGGATAACAAAGAAATTGTTGAAATTGACACAATTGTTTTATGAAATAAGTTAGTGATTGCAACGGTTTAGTAAATTAAAATTTCAAAATAGAAGCTGAGGCTCTGGGATAGACTATAAATATTGTTAGAAATATGGTATAACCATCGCAAATAATTGTTGAAAATAAAATTCCTGCATTGCTTTAACAATTTAAAAATACATCAATTCATTTCGTTTTTCCCGGACGCTACCATTATGAAATGAAACCACTATAAAAGAACACAATACGAAATGATTCACCACAATGGATTTCTGACGATTAGTAGATAATAATAATTAGTATTATAGAAAACTAATTTTGTAAATGTTTTGTTTATCATTCCACTAATTCATTTTTGGGTCAATACAAACAACAAAATATATACAACATCGGTTGAAAACCTGGGAATACGGAAACGTAAAACTCACAGATGGTGAAAGGCTGAAAATCTAAAAAAAAAGATTTTGAAAATCTATAGCATGAGAACCTGAAAACCTGAAAAATTTATACTTCAGAACCTGACAATCTCGGAAATGAAAATCTATAAAAAAATTGAAAAAGTAAAAAACTAAAGCATGAAAAGCTGAAAACCTGAAAATTCAAGGAACTGAAGACATCGGAACCTGGAAACCTGAAAATTAATTGCTAAGAAAATGACAAATTTAAGGTTGTGGAAAAATAAAACAAAATTGAAAATCCGAAAATCTAAAGCATGAAAACCTGAAAACTTGAAAATCTGAAAATTCAAGAAACTGAAAATATCAGAACTTAAAAATTTAAAAATTTAATGTTTGAGAACCTGAAAATCTGAAAACCTGGGAATATGAAAACGTAAAACTCGGAGATGGTGAGAGGCTAAAAATCTGAAAAATATAAAAAATTTGAAAATCTATAGCATAAGAACCTGAAAATTTAATACTTCAGCATCTGACAGTCTCATTTTTGACAAGTGAAGGAAATAGTGTATATGAAATATTCTATTTCTGATGCAGGACAGACAGCAGTTATTCAGGGTGATTATAAATGATTTTCCTTCAAATTGGCTTTGAAAAATATGTTACAACACAATTTTAACGACCATTTGCAGCTTCAAAGTTAACTTGATGGAAAATCATTTATAATCACCCGGTAGTTAATAATTTTCCAAAACGATTTCTAAAGGCTTTCTTTGTCATCATATTTCCTCTCTGACGTACATATAATGAATGGAATCATAAGGAAAATGTCCTCATAAAATCCAATTAATTTAAATAAGCTATGCACTTCCTTTCATGAAATTCCAGCATACATATTTGAGAGTGCAGTTTACACTGAAAGGTGGAATTATGCAGCACGTAATATATTACTAGTCTGTAAAATTTTCTAGGTAAATATGTATGGGAGTATCAGTCTTTTCTTCCGAGAATCCAATACCATAAGGTATACATTTCACTATTACAGCTATTTTAGTATGATGAGATCATTTAAATTATAAATTAGGGTAGCTAACCTGACAGAGTAAAATTTGAGGTTATGATAAACTGTCACGTTTATGTTTCTCTTGTTAAATTGTTTTAATTTAAAGAAAATAAAACACTAACAAATAATGTAAACTTATTGAGAATTACAGCAAATGTTCAAAGTGTTCTCCCCCAGCTTCAATGCAGCTCTTAACTCTCCGTTTCATTATTTCAAATGCATTTTCATCTGAAAGGTTATAGCGTTGCATGCATTAAAAATTGCCTCTTGTACTTCTTCAGGATTGTGCGGGTGTTTTTGAGACACGGGAAAATTAAAAAATCTAGAATTGTCAGGTCCGGACTTCGAGGCGGAAATTTAATGACTCGCTCCGCTACACCACACTAACATCACGAAATCTTGCCACACATTTATAAATTTTATTGACATTTAAATTAAATTGTCAAAAGTTAGTAGTTCCAACCTAATTTAAATTTCACAGCTTACTCTAACTTATAATTTAAATGATCTCATGGCCTTGCATGTGATTGTTCTATTGTGTCACTTCACTATGTTCTTGTATATATCTATTTGTTGCACTTGCTTGATATATTTCTGTTTTCTTTTCCTATCACGATCACTTTTGTCTTTTCTACATTAATCTTAAGATTTCTGGCTTGTAGTGCCATTTTCGCTTCCGGCACACACACCCACGCCATCGGCAAAAGCAGTTTGCGCCATTTTTATTAATGGCATTTTTCTATATCCAACTGTCAGTTTCTTTACCTTATTTTTGACCTCTTTTATTATGTCGTCCATTATCACCGTGAAGAGTATCGGGCTTCGGACACCTCCCTGTCTCAATCCTATTTTTGTTGTGCCCGTTCTAACATATCCCAGTAACGAAGTTTATTTATTTCATATATTATAAATATTTAGAAAATTTATATCTTTTTTGAATATTAGTTGTATTAAAAGAATGTGGAATAGTTATTTGTATCACTAGTCCAGAAAACTATGCTTTGCGAGAGTGAGTGGTATTGCGTAGCTGAGGCGAAGCAACACGAGTACTCGCAAAACATTTTCTGGACCTGTAGTCCACAAGAAATTTTATGCGACAAATTTAACTAATTTTTAAAAAGTAAAAATATTCCTATTATTATTATTATTCAAAATCGGACGAAACATTAATTTCCCGGTCTATGACTTAGAAAATATAGACTTAGATATATTTAAATTTTAACTTACAAAAGTGATTGTAAAATTTAATGTTCCCGGCGGATTTTGAATCCTGCAAAACCGTCGATATTGGCTGGCGGCATGAAAAAAATATTTTGCTTTGTATATTTTTATATATTCTCTGTATATTGTATATAGGTATTTATTCGAGATAACATAAAATACTTTTTTTCATAAATTTGGTGCTGTGAACGGTTCAAACGAAAAAAAGAATTTCCCGGGGATTTATTGCATAAAATGAGCTGGGTATAACATCAGGTACATAATTATATAATTATATTATAAACAGTGACTACCATTTTTTAAGACGTCATTATTGCTAATAAATTATAATATCTAAAATGATGATTTATGATATCCTATATCAATAAAGAAACCAGGACATATATAGGAGCTCACTGAAATGAAACTGAACTAAGCCAAAAAGTTAAAAGTTCAAAATTATTATTATTATAATTTCTTTAATTTCTACTGCATTAATTGTAACTTGGCTTGTGACTCTACCAGTCTTTATTTCGTCTTTATTCAGACAAACAAAACTTCAGACAAAATGGTTGTCGGCCAGTTAGGGAAACCCAAAGGGTCATAAACCATTACCTGCCTGGCGACACTCAATGCCCGAAGAATCCGAAATCGACAGTCTAAATTCAAACATCGCTAAGCCAAGCTTCCAAACTATTACAGATTTTGTGTTATTTTGTAAGTAGATAAAAGTTTTAATGTAATTATAGTTTTATGTAGGTATACAATACATAGTAGTTTTGTTGCAGAAAACGAGAAATTGAAAAAAATCAAAGGTGTAAATAATAGATTAATCTAATAGAAACAATATAAAAAATTATGTATATTATATTGTTTACATTTTATTGATCTTTAGATAAAATATACATTTGAAATATTTACTCAATATAAATAATAATCTATGTTGGTTCTATATTTTTAAAAATATATTACATTTGATAAATATTTTTAGTGTTAGATTTTTGAATATACTGTTTATAACATTTTATTCAAATGTAGAAAAAATTTATATTTGAAATAGTTTCTCTTTAACAAAAAGTACTGTATAGTCATTCAGACGAATTCAATTTGCCTAGATGAAATAAAAAGATTTGTTGGCAACAGCTGAAATAATTTATTCAAAATGCTTCATCCCTAGTCCTGTTTAGAATGTCTAACATGAAACTATGATCGAAAATGGAAAACAACTTATTACCTTGAGTTTTCTAAAAGACAAAGCCGAATTGATAACTTTAGCATCTATTGAGATATAAAGTGAAGAAAGGCTATCAAATAAATGATAAATATCTGTAATTGCTCTATAATTAAATAGATTTTATTAAATTAAAGAATAATAATATAAAAAAAGAAAATATTAGAAAAATAATAAAAAGAAAACAAAGAAATACATAATATTACGATAAAGAATTAATTATTATTAATTTTAAGTAGAGCTTTGGCTGATGCCAGGTACAACCCTATGAATTTCTTCATCTGCTCGTTGGTGGTATTCTGATGGCGTGTTCTTGTGGTCCCTGAATCAATTCAAACTATAGTAAATCATACCATGAATAAATTTTAATTTTCTATTAGATTAGTCTATTATTTACACCTTTGATTTTTTTTAATTTCTTCTTTTTGTGCAACAAAACTACTATGTATTGTATACCTACATAAAACTATAATTACATTAAAACTTTTATCTACTTACAAAATAACACAAAATCTGTAATAGTTTGGAAGCTTGGCTTAGCGATGTTTGAATTTAGACTGTCGATTTCGGATTCTTCGAGCTTGAGTGTCGCCAGGCAGGTAATGGTTTATGACCCTTTGGGTTTCCCTAACTGGCCGACAACCATTTTGTCCGAAGTTTTGTTTGTCTGAATAAAGACGAAATAAAGACTGGTAGAGTCACAAAGCAAGTTACAATTAATGCAGTAGAAATTAAAGAAAGTATCATGCCAATTAATAATAATTTTGAACTTTTTTTAACTTTTCGGTTTAGTTCAGTTTCATTTCAGTGAGCTCCTATATATGTCCTGGTTTCTTTATTGATATAGGATATCATAAATCATCATTTTAGATATTATAATTTATTAGCAATAATGACATCTTAAAAAATGGTAGTCACTGTTTATAATATAATTATATAATTATGTACCTGATGTTATACCCAGCTCATTTTATGCAATAAATCCCCGGGAAATTCTTTTTTTCGTTTGAACCGTTCACAGCACCAAATTTATGAAAAAAAGTATTTTATGTTATCTCGAATAAATACCTATATACAATATACAGAGAGTATATAAAAATATACAAAGCAAAATATTTTTTTCATGCCGCCAGCCAATATCGACGGTTTTGCAGGATTCAAAATCCGCCGGGAACATACAATTTTACAATCACTTTTGTAAGTTAAAATTTAAATATATCTAAGTCTATATTTTCTAAGTCATAGACCGGGAAATTAATGTTCCCGGCCGATTTTGAATAATAATAATAATAGGAATATTTTTACTTTTTAAAAATTAGTTAAATTTGTCGCATAAAATTTCTTGTGGACTACAGGTCCAAAAAATGTTTTGCGAGTACTCGTGTTGCTTCGCCTCAGCTACGCAATACCACTCACTCTCGCAAAGCATAGTTTTCTGGACTAGTGATACAAATAACTATTCCACATTCTTTTAATACAACTAATATTCAAAAAAGATATAAATTTTCTAAATATTTATAATATATGAAATAAATAAACTTCGCTACTGGGATATGTTAGAACGGGCACAACAAAAATAGGATTGAGACAGGGAGGTGTCCGAAGCCTACTCTTCACGGTGATAATGGACGACATAATAAAAGAGGTCAAAAATAAGGTAAAGAAACTGATAGTTGGATATAGAAAAATGCCATTAATAAAAATGGCGGAAACTGCTTTTGCCGATGACGTGGGTGTGTGTGCCGGAAGCGAAAATGGCACTACAAGCCAGAAATCTTAAAATTAATGTAGAAAAGACAAAAGTGATCGTGATAGGAAAAGAAAACAGAAATATATCAAGCAAGTGCAACAAATAGATATATACAAGAACATAGTGAAGTAACACAATAGAACAATCACATGCAAGACCATGAGATCATTTAAATTATAAGTTAGAGTAAGCTGTGAAATTTAAATTAGGTTGGCACTACTAACTTTTGACAATTTAATTTAAATGTCAATAAAATTTATAAATGTGTGGCAAGATTTCGTGATGTTAGTGTGGTGTAGCGGAGCGAGTCATTAAATTTCCGCCTCGAAGTCCGGACCTGACAATTCTAGATTATTTAATTTTCCCGTGTCTCAAAAACACCCGCACAATCCTGAAGAAGTACAAGAGGCAATTTTTAATGCATGCAACGCTATAACCTTTCAGATGAAAATGCATTTGAAATAATGAAACGGAGAGTTAAGAGCTGCATTGAAGCTGGGGGAGAACACTTTGAACATTTGCTGTAATTCTCAATAAGTTTACATTATTTGTTAGTGTTTTATTTTCTTTAAATTAAAACAATTTAACAAGAGAAACATAAACGTGACAATGTTTATCGTAACTTCAAATTTTACTCTGTCAGCTTAGCTATTGCATAAAAAAAAACCGCCTACTCTAATTTATAATTTAAATGATCTCATCATACTAAAATAGCTGTAATAGTGAAATGTATACCTTATGGTATTGGATTCTCGGAAGAAAAGACAGATACTCCCCCACATATTTACCTAGAAAATTTTACTGACTTGTAATATATTACGTGCTGCATAATTCCACCTTTCAGTGTAAACTGCACTCTCAAATATGTATGCTGGAATTTCATGAAAGGGAGTGCATAGCTTATTTAATTAAATTAATTAAGGGCCGATGATGGCAGTAGTGTTCTGCCGAAACATGTTCCATTTATAATTTTACACTTATTAAAGTTTGTGGAGATATATTTAAATTTTAATATAATATACAATATATATAAAATACATATAAACATGAGTTTAAGAATGTCCCAACATATCAGAAAATGCGTGAATTGTGCCAAAGCTGACCGGTGGGTGAAACGGTGTCATCAAAGAAAGAATTTCCGAATCATAGAAGATATCACTAAAAACACAAGAGTTAAAAACTTTTACCTAACCGTACTTTTCAGATTTGCGCATTTAAGAGACCAAGTTTGAGTGTGAAATATGGCAAAATAGCAAATGAAACTGGAGTGTCAACATCAGTAGACAGCACGTTATTCAGTGAACCTATGGATAGCGAAAAAAATTTTGGTGTTTTAGGCAAAATTACGAATTAAAACTAGTTATCTACCAGGAAAAGTGACAATTGTTTTTGATGAAAATCATTTTGTAACAGTCCCGTTTAATATGTAATAATAAGTACAAACAAAACAAAACTCTACTCGTGAGTAGAGACAATGAACGATATTTCTTAATCACGAAGTTTCAAAGTTTTTTTACGGGTGCTTTCTTATCGGAGTTTGACAGTCTTGCGTTTTGAATATAGCAAATACTTGAAGCAAAGTTCCAAGTTAAAATTAAGTTCGTAATCTCTTGCAAGGGGTTCCTATAAAATATAAATGAAAAATACTTATTTACAAAATTCATGGAAAGATGGGTGGATGAAACAAGCTTAAAATTGGTTCAAAACAGAAAAAGCTTAGCGACATAAAACAGAAGTAATATGGCCATGAAAGCTAGAAACCAAAAAGCAAAACTGAACAATCTAATTCATACCAAACAAGATCCCTCCTTCATTTACACAAGTACCATCAATTTGCCTCAAGGAAGGGAAACGGAGAAAGAAAGCATTAATGACATAATTAAAGAATCCCCTCGCGATTCTGGAGCCCAAGTGGAACTCAATTAAACGGCCACCAAAACACACAAAGTTTCCACTGGAGAATAAATCGAATTATAAGTTCGCCTGTTCTGTTTGAGTTAATAGAATTGCGATACGCGCGGCTCTCCTTTAAAATTCACAAGGTGGCACGCGGATATTACAGAAAATTAACTCAGATTGTATGCATGGGAGCAGGTTTAAAACGCAGCAAACACGGAATTCGAACGGATCGATTGAACTGTATTGGGTCCGGAAAATAATGTATGCGGTGCGGAGGTTGAGGCTGAAATGATGCTAATAACGGCTTTCGCTCTTTTCCTTGTCTCCAAACAAAATTGAATGTCTACTATAAATGTTTCATTCCCACAAAATATAATGTCTAGAGCACTTTGAGACTACCGTTACTAGAACATTGAACACTTTTAAGTCTTAAAGGAAGTGAAATTATTACTTCTGTTTTTCCTTATTAAATAATTTTATTCAAGTTTCCGTGGGTTGTTAGTATATGAATAGATAAATAGATAGATTCCAAATAATATATTGTGTTTCCTATGGTCATTGTTTTAGTTTACAATAATACTCTGCTAATAAAGCAGGTAATAAACAATGGATATAACCCCAGGCAAACTTCATCAAACTTCACGAATTATCCTTGCATTGTATTTCCGGCAAGACTGACGATTCATATTGGACTGGATATTGGCACTGGATTGGATGTGAATACAATCCAATATCAACATATTTACCACTGGATTTTAATGTTTCTACATAATATTATCGATGCCTGTGAATTTCTCCCGGTTCGGCTACTTCTATGTCTATTTGGTTTAGTGTGTCTACAGGTATGACATAATAAAATATTTATACAGTATCCACAGAGTACCGCAAGAAAAAATGACACCATTGTCCGATATAAAATATCATGGAGCCCATTCGGCTTTACATCACCCTTTCACTTTCTTCCCCTATATTCCATATTGCATACAAAGCGGTGTTGCGAAAGTCCGGAATCGCGATTGAGGTTCGGTTATTGGAAATTGAATATCCTGTGACCCAAAAATAACTAAATGGAATAATAATGATTTGCAACAATGTAGATATTCTCACCTGGTCCTTTGGCGCCCCCCGACAACAGACGCCCCAAACGGAATATGACAGCCCTTTCGTATTCCTGGACGACCTGCAAGCAAAAGAACACGACACAGTTAATTGAAAACTTTACAACGGGCGATAAAAAGGAAAATCGTTCGACGCGACGAAAATCGTCTGTGTTTGCGATAGATTAAACTCGGGGTTATGACGTTAAAAGTTCATTATTACGAGTGTGAATAATGCAACGGAGTTTCTGAAAGCGCATATTCTTTGCACTGGTTTGTTGTTCTCTTTTACTGCTCCGCCGGAGCGAGAGTCAAAAGGAAATATGGACTGTAAGAGAGATTTCATAACACAGCTGCCGTTGCTGCAATAGGATGCATACTAAAAAGAAATGAGAAACCAGCTTTCTTGGATAGTGTCAACAATAAATTCTGAAAGCACTGAAGCAAATTTTATTAGATATTATAAAAATGGTCTTATTTCGGAGTTACTAGAATATTTCAGCTACAACAATAATTTACAGAATGTTGTCCAAAGTATAGATGCCCTGAAAAAAAAAACTTGCATTGATTTCATATGCCTTTCCACCTCACAGTACAAAATGGGTAATTTCAAAAAATAATAATTAACAAATCTTCATTTACCCTACGGGTAAATTTTGACTGCATAAATATCATATCATAACATATTATTTTACATTCTCTGCTATTTCCATTTCTTCTCCTCCCCCTTCTCGTCTTCTGTCTTCTACCCCCCTTCCATACATATCTTCAATCGGCTCGTTCTCCTCATAGCACATTCTACACCTTCTGCCTCTTCCATCCAATATAATATATTCTCCCTCTCTTCCTTTCCGCACCTAAACCTCGCCATCATTTTTCTTCCTTTTCCACTCTGCCTCTCCAAATACTTCAATTTCCTCAATCATACATCTCTCGTAGTTCCTGTTGTACCGGGACTCTCTGATTTTTCCCTTCTTTCTTGTTTGCTCGTATCCTTGTCCTTTTCGCTCAATTCTACATTCATCCACAATCCTCTTTCACTCAGTCTCTTTATTTGTTTACTATGGTAATATTTCTCCTTGTCGTCCTCTCCTGCGTTCTTCTTCTTTTCTCTCCAGCACTCATTCCTGCATTCTCCCATTCCTCCCATCTTCAACCTATTCATTTTGCATTCTTCTCCCACTATGTACCCTGGTGTTTCTCTATCCACCCCTAGTACCCACCTCAGATACAACAACATGCTCTCAATCAACCAATCAAACATTGTCATTCTCCTCTTAAATTCGCCTCTCCACTTTCTCTCTTCTATTCCTCATACACACCTTATGGCCTTATTTGCTTTTCTTGTTAACTCCCTGATATGTGCCTTATCCGTGGCTCTTTCATTAAACACAAAATATATCCAAAGTACTTAAATTCTTTATTTTGTTGTACTATCTCTCCCTCCGACCTCCATTCACTCTTTCCATTTCTCCCCTTCCTCTTGTTAAACACCAACATTTTTAGATAGATATATTTAAATTTTTAATTTAAATTTACTCCACTTGGATTTAAGAACATTCTTCTTGTTTACCAACATTTTTGCTTTTTCCACATTCACTTCTAACTTATTCTTCCTCAAGTAAGTTCTTTATCATATCTCCTCCACCTTTTTTACCCCTCTCTCCCTCAGATACTCGAACATCATCTATCTATTCACCTTAGAACGCCGCCTTGAAGTCTACAAATAATGCATATAACGTCCCCCCTTTCTTTTTAGTTCGCTCTTTGTCAAATGGTTCAGAATGTAGGCATTATGCATAGTTCCCCTACTTTGTTCTCTAGTAATGCTCCCTTTGCTTATATATCTCTCTCCTCATCCTCTCATTCATAATTGACACATACAAATTATACACTCTTATCTCTCCTTCTTCTGCCTCTTCTGGTCTCTACATGTATCTCTATGTCTCTATTTTTTTCGCTGTTAGAAAGCCGCCTCTGTTTGCTTTCGTCTCCTTCCATTCTCTTAGCTCCCTTATTGATTCCCTTTTCAGTCATTTACATTCTATATCCTACCAATCATTTTCCCTTTTTCTCTTCTTCTCTTCCACTCAATGTTCACCCCATATTTTATCATCACCTTCTTCTGCGTTTCCTCTGTTCTTTCTTCTCCTCTTTTCTCTTGTCTCCTTCTTCCTATACTTATTTCCTTAGTCAGATGGCCTGACTCTACTCTTTCTCCTACTCTAAATTTGTCGCCTAGGTAGGTCCATTGTTCTTCTTCCCCCGCTTGTTTATTTCCACTTAACAGCTCCTACCTTTTTTCCTCTATCCATCCCCTCTATATTCCCACTATTTCGAATTGTCTCACATAGTCCCAGAAATCTACTCCTTTTTTTCTTAGGCCCGCTACGTTCCAGAACAGAGCTCACCTTTCCTTTTTCCGATGCCTTTTTAGTTTTCCCGCCCCTCTTCTTGCCCTCTCTCTTACTTTCGTCTTTGTTCTTCTTTTTCCTTTGCCGTCGTCTCCATTTTCTCCCTCATCCATTCTTCTGTACTTTCTCTCTCGTTTTATTCTCCATTGAACCCATATTATTGTTAATTTCCTGTATCCCACTCTTACTTCTCTCCCGGTTCCCCGTTCTTCCCTCACTATGCCTCTTACTTTCTTCTGTAACTCTTTTTCTTGCTTTGTGAGGTCATTTTGGATAAATATCGTCTCTGTTTCATTCTTTCCCCTTAGTTCTCCTTTTTGCTTCATCCCTTTTTCCTTTGCCTACTAGAATCCTCCGTTTCTACTAGTACTTGAACTCTACAGGGTGCCTATTTTATCTGTTCACGCCTGAAAATTCAGATATAGGAAATATATTAAACATTTTACCAACCACTATTTATTTTTTAAATAAAGAATCATAGTGGGTCTAAAATTAAACTCAAAACGTCAATTCAAAACAATCTTTTAGTCAAATATGAAATGTAAATCCTTTAAAAATTAGTTGTTGATGAAATGTTTAATATGTTGCCTACTTCCGAATCTTCAGGAGTGAACAGATAAAATGGGCACACTGTATTTATACTATAACTGTCCTTGACTTTGACCTCTCCTACATTTTTTGTCACCTCTTTGGTCTGTTTATTTTTCCTTTCCCCAGACCATCCTTCTCCTTTCCTCATAATCCACTTTCCCTTCCAGCTGTGTTTCTCTCTCCCTCGCATCTCTTCATTTTCTACTTAAACTTTTCTCTTTATCTTTCAATCTCTCTCTTATCTCTTGATTCTGTCTTTGTATCTCTTTCATTTCTTCCTTTAATTCCCTTTTAATTTCTTCCAACTTATCCATCATTCGCTCCATGTCACTGTCAATTCACACCGCTTTTGGCGGTCTAACTGTTATTTTCCTTATTTTCTCTTCTTGTCCGCCCTCCCCTGTTCATCCAGGATTGCAGCTAAACTACCGGCTTCTACTTTCTTTAATCATAGGCTTGCTCTAATACCACATAAATGTCTCTGTTATTCTAATATTGACAAAAATATTCTTCCCCGAGATTTCTTCTTTCCTCTCCAACCCCTTTATCCTTTTCCTACCTTTCGTTATTTGCTGTTCTCTTCAAGTTTCTCTGCCCTTTTCTCAATATTTACTTCATTTTACATGCACCATGTGTTGCATTAGTCGGTAATGTATTGATATGACACTTTCTGAGCATTTTAGAGTATTTACAATAAAAAATTACTTTTATAATGTTCGGTATTAGGACTAATGTATTGATATGACACTTTCTGAGCATTTCCTCCAAAACGGCACGACCGATTTTTATGAAATTTCTTTTGTATATTTGGTAGGTATGAGAATAGATGGTAAACTATTTTTCACATGGACATGGGGACCCAGGGGAGGCCATTAGGTTGGACCGATTTTTTGGCTCGACTGATTATTATGATTTTTTTTTTTGTATTTGGTAGGTATGAGAATAGGTCGTAAAGTATTCTTCACATGGACATGGGGGCCCAGGGGGCCCCTACCGATTTTTCTTCAGTAAATATCTAAAATGTGACATTGTAACAATAAAGAGAGCTCCGAAATTCGACAAATTACACTCTCAAAGGCCGGCTGAATATTTTACAGATTTTCTTCAAGTGGCGCATCCACCATTTTTCACCGTTTCGTCAATCTTCCCTTAAACATGTCTTTACATGTTTAAACGTGACATTGTAATTATGAAGAGAGCTCCGAAATTCGACAAATCAAGAGGCGACTGAATATTTTACAGATTTTCTTCAAGTGGCGCATCCACCATTTTTCATCATTTTTTTAACCTTCCCTTATAGATGTCCTGGTGTCTTTATATGTTCAAATGTGACATTGTGACTATGAAAACAGTTCCGAAATTAGACAAATTACACCTTCAAAGGCCCATTGAATATTTTACAGATTTTTTTCATGTGGTGCATCCACCATTTTTCACCGTTTCATCAATCTTCCCCTATAGATGTCCTGATGTATTTAAATGTTTAAACGTGACATTGTAATGATGAAGAGAGCTCCGAAATTCGACAAATTACACCCTCAAAGGCCGACTGAATATTTTACAGATTTTCTTCAAGTGGCGCATCCACCATTTTTCATTGTTTCTCCAACCTTCCCCTATAGATGTCCTGGTGTCTTTATATGTTTAAATGTGACATTGTGACTATGAAAACAGTTCCAAAATTCGACAAATTACACCTTCAAAGGCCCACTGAATATTTTACAGATTTTCTTCATGTGGCGCATCCACCATTTCTCACCGTTTTGTCAATCTTCCCCTATGGATCTCCTGATGTCTTTACATGTTTTAACGTGACATTGTAATGATGAAGAGAGCTCCGAAATTCGACAAATTACACCCTCAAGAGCCGACTGAATATTTTACAGATTTTCTTCAAGTGGCGTATCCACCATTTTTCATCGTTTCTTCAACCTTCCCCTATAGATGTCCTGGTGTCTTTATATGTTCAAATGTGACATTGTGACTATGAAAACAGTTCCGAAATTCAACAAATCACACCTTCAAAGGCCCACTGAATATTTAACAGATTTTCTTCATGTGGCGCATCCACCATTTTTCACCGTTTCTTCAATCTTCCCCTATAGATGGCTTAGTGTCTTTATATGTTTAAATGTGACATTGTAATAATGAAGAAAGCTCTGGTAAGCATGAGAATAGGTGATTTCTCAAATGGATCTATGGGTCCAAGGGGCCCCCTTGGGCTGGACAGATTTTTTTGGCTCGACCGATTTTTATTAATTTTTTTTGGTATATTTGGTAGATAAGAGAATAAGCCGCAAAGTATATTTCACATGGACATGGGAGCGCAGGGGGCCTGCTTGGACTGGACCGATTTTTCTTCAGTCATCTTCTATATTTTTAATTAGTTAATAGTAATTTTAAAATAGTGTGACGTTTATCTGACATTTTCTTATTGCGTGTTTGCACAAGCGAGAATTTGAATATTTTGACAGGGTCGAACTATAAAGTATTCTTCACAAAAGCATGAGAGCCCTTGGGCTGGACCGGCTTTTCGGCTTGAAAAATTTTTATAAAAAAAAAAATGTATATTTGGTAGATATGAGAATCGTCGTAAAGTATTTTTTACATGGACATGGGGGCTCAGGAACCCCCTTGGGCTGAACCGATTTTTATGATTTTTGATTTGTTGGATTAGGAGTAAACTCCAAAGTTTCACTTCTGTTGCGCGTGGACTCAACACAAATTTTTTGATCATATCTCTGAAACGGATTGACTAGTTTTTTTTCCGGGGGCGAATAACTATTAAAACATTTAACAACTATTAAATTTTTCTCATATTTTTATTATGGAATCCGTATATGACGCCATCTCGGAATACGACATAACAGAAACAAAAATGAACATGGCGTATGTTGGTTCCGGTACTAATAATATTAGCCATTAAGTGAACTCAAAATTTATTGATTCTGAAACGGTACGAAGTTCGTCGGGTCAACTAGTATATAAAATGAAAAGTAAACAAAACAGAAGTTTCTGGATCTCAAATTCTTGCGCTCTTTGTACCTAAAATTATCTTTGAAGGATTAATTGTCACTAACGCTATCATTGTCAATGCTGCAAGGGATGCAACCCCCTCTGATTTATGAAAAAACGAAAGATTCAATTAAAACCATATACAGCCTATGACCACCCTGAAGGTCCGTTCTATATATTGGTAAAAGAATTTTTGAAATCGGATAACTAGAAGTTTAGGAGATTACTTAGACAAGAGAGAAGAGAGCGCGGGCGGAGTGGTGGCGTGATGCTGATTTACGTGACGACATTTGAATCGGTAGATATCTATTGATAGCAGCACATCAGCACAAAATGCTGCCTAAGCTATACATACAAACAGCATGTTGCCTCAACTTTTATATCATATTTGCTATCTTGCTTTGGTTGAAGTGCATATTCTCATATCCTTGAGTGCATTGTGCTGCATTTTATCCTTTACTCGCTACAGTGGTAAGGACATGAACGAGCGCAGCTTGATTTCATCAACATATTCTGCTCCATCTAATTACCATTTAAAGCGCTGTGTTGGTCTTTATTCATAATAAAAATTCGTAGTAAACTAGACATTTCTGTCGAAAAACCTGCATGGATATTGCAGATTTACTTCAGCTTGGAAAATATTCAATTTGCGACAAGCACACGTACTTCCATCTCCCCAATCATGTATGATAAACGCAAATGAACAGTATTGAAGCTCGCATCGAGCTTATTCAGCCGTCTGAAATTAGTTGTTTATGATGTTGCCAAACACACAGGTCTGATGAGGGTTCATGGAGGTCGCCGTAACAGAAATATCGCTTAATATCGTGGCAGAACGTCACCAGCATCTGGAAAGCAATTTTAACGACTATCGCGACACGCCGGGGGTGGAATATAAGGAGGTGTGACGTGATGTTATCGCGGATAGATTATTAAATATTAAAAATTACCAAGATAAAAATATCGCTTAAGCTTAAGACGATAATATAGGTATAGTTGTTTAAAAATATATTTATGTAGTTAATTTCAGAACGTGTTGATAATAATTGTGCTTTTTTAATAATTTCGTCACATCTTATTGAGTGAAAAATAAAACTGAAAGTCCCTGCAATATCCACAAATCAGGTAATTTAAAGTGACAGTCTTAAACTGGTAGCTGACTACAAAAAAAGAACGACAATAAGACAAAATGTTGTCAAAATGTTAATACTGTAAAATAATGTAAAATATTTTTTGTTTTCGTAAGTTTCAGCGGCAAATTATAACCAAATTAAAGTTTATCGTCTTATCCATTTAAATATGGATTCATGCCACGTCTAATAATGTTAGAAGTGCCAGAAACAACTTTATACTGAATGCTGTGGACTCTTCAGACCCGTCGACATAATATTGTTACGATTGTGTTGCATTATTTATTTAAACACTATGTAGAGTTTATTTACATTTTTTATATTACAATATACATTATTTATATTAATGCACATCGCGCGGCACTCCGGATAGGTAAAGACAACTGTCCGACTCGACCCATTGATCTTTAACTGTGACCAACTGCGATGCAACTGCGACTATACTGACTCCCGCTGGAACGTCCCCTAATAAATATACCTGCGGCTAAATCCTTCTAGGCGCTCCATCGATGACATCATCGAGCTCTCGATCTGTACCAGATATTCCAGAAAATTATGTCATTCTATCTCGAGTACGTTGTAGTAGTATTAAGGGTGTCTGTCCGTTACAATATTATAATTATGTAAAGAGAAAAGAGACAACAAGAAAGGCACAACAAACCCTTGCAACCTTAAAAGTATTAGACATTGGTGATTAACATTAGACATTAGTAACTTTAAAAAAAAATTAAATTATATAATGTGTACTTAGATCATCAGTATCAGCCTCTTATCAACGCAAAACAGAACCAGAGTCACGTGTCCTCATCTTTAATTTGCTTAGTGTACTCCTAGGTGTTACTGCAGACATGTGTCTGTAGTAAGATTTACAAGTGTACACACACTAAGTAAATTAATTCTGATGTGGAGGAAGGAAACTTTGAAAGTACAATGGCGGTAGCGTTATTAAGCGCACATACCGCTGATTAGGTGCAAAATTTATGACTTTAGAAACTGTCGGCTGTCGATAAACTTAGCGGTTAGACGAATGCAAATTACATCATGCAGAAATTAGCAAGTTTGATAGATTGGCTTCAGAATCTTACGGTTGAGACATGGTTTAGCTTTTTTAATATACAGGTTTCCCTAACATTCTTCAGTGTAATATTCCAGGGCCTATATTATTATTCTTTAATACGTATTTTCAGAAAATGGACTATACTACCACTTTTTGCACCCGACCGCGTTGAAAAATGTTTTTCATAATTTTTTGTTAATAACGTAATAACCGTAAAATTTCATTCTGTTACACATTAAACCAGACCATGTTGTTGAAGGTTGCTGAAAATAAAAATTTGCCCTTGCTTTTCTTTTTACGGTTTATCGAACATCTTTTTATTTTGAACCAGAAGAAAGTTCTTTTTATTTTGTTTGACAATTAAAGATATAACTTCGTTTTTTAAGACGTTGTCAACACAATCAAGCCGATTATTATTATGTATTTCATACAAGACAATAACAATGGCAGAGAACAATTTAGTTCTTCAATAAAAAGCACCTGTCAGTAATTTACTCACATGCACGTCCCATTACCCCACTACTTCCAAATTGCTTTTCTCCACTCCAAGTTTAACACAGCTTAAACGCTGGAAATAAATAAGCACAGTACCGTATTTTATTCGCATCCCGTGTCGGTTCCACATATTTATTTTCTACTTCCCCATCCCTCAATTTTCCTAAAGGGAGGGTCTTCTTTAAAAAGCAAATACTGTTCGCACGAACCATTAACCGACCTTTCTAATGTATTTTTCCAACGACCGCAATGTAATGTGAATGCTTAGTAATAAATTAAGTTAAATGAAAAAGGTGATTTAAAAACTTGTAGCGATTGTGTTTTGTAATTCCACTAAAGTAGATAGGAAAATAAAAAATACTTTTATATATTTTAAACAAGTGTTTCTTACATATTTTGGTAGTAATTTCAAAATTAGGACAGGAAAGTAATATCTTCGTATTGAGATATTACAGTTTGAAGTAGGAGCTGGTACTAACGGTTATTTACCAGATAATGTGCCATTTAAAATTCAAGAGTTGTAGGCTAGTCCGGGGGCGGCTTTAGTTAGCGCGGGTAAATCTGCCTGCTTTTATTAGTTAAACTGTCCTGACAAAAATTTTGATATTGATGCAGGTTAAGTTCAAAGCCCAACATCAATGTTTCAGCATAATTCTAATATTCAGTAGGACTAAACTAATTTTAGCATAATTTTTAAAATATATTTGCAGTGGTCATTCGACTACCATTAACACTGCTTTGCTATTAATAATCCTTGTTAGGACAATTAAAGTCCAGGAAATTAACGAAAGATAATGTATTGAGCGGAACGATTTACAGAAATGTGTTATGAGTGTGCGATGGCGGCAGTTTACACTAACGGCTGCTCGCCCACACCGTTTATACACACGAGAAAAAGGAGGAACTTAGGTGAACACTAGGTTTTAATTTTCTTCCCCTGGTGATCTGCAGAGAGAATCTGCAGAGGCAGAGGCGTGAAGGCGCCATCCCTGCAGCAATACCAAAAGCTGACATAGGCGCAGCCGGACGCCTCATGCTATAGATATTTGATTTTATTGACAAAACTAATCTCTTAATGACTGTGGGATCCATTCTCATTAGACATCTCAAATATTATGCTTGTCATTGAAAGGTACAATGAATATATTATTATATGTTGAGGAATATCAATATATTGGCAAAATCGTCATATTGCCCTTCAGCTGCATACATTTTCTTCGTCAACCATCCCCAAAGATTTTCAATGATGTTTAGGTCTGGAGAATTGCTCGGCCAGTCCAAAACCTGGGGCTTTTCGTTCCTAAACCATTCTCGAACAAGTCCTGACGTGTGGATTGGACCAAAGCGCTATTGGAAAATCCACTATTATTTCTGGGCATATTTTGTTCCTATTGAAATTTCTAAATGTATGGATCCATTGGAAGAAATGCCTCCCTATAATCATCACACAATCTTCTCTATTGTGACCTCAAGACAAATATTTTTTTCTTTGCTTAAGTCGTGCAAATATTATGAAACCTCATCACCACCATCCAAAAAGAACCCTTTTTGGTCAGTAAAAATTTCTTTCTTTCATTCATCTGTTAAACTTCGTATGGTTACGACGAATTCTAATCTGGCTTGTTTATGATCTACAGTTGATAATTTATTATGTTCGCAATTTATTTTTATTTTTTTCTGTTTATAAACTTGCAGTACATCCAACGTCATGTTTTATTTTTCTAAGGAATGTCAAATTGGAAGTTTGAACACAGAATGTTTATCTTTTCTTTTACGGAGGTTACATTTTTCACTCTTTCGCCGTAGGTTTTTCGATATTGAGACGACTGCAAGACGGCACCGGAAGCGGATGATGTCATCTGTCTGGGAACAATTATTGGAATGACCACATAATATGGTAACGGCATTGATCCAGAATAGTCGACAGATCGTGAGAACGTCTGGGAATGATGTCGCGCTGATGTCATACTATACGACGCACAAAGAGGATGATCTCATCCTTCAAGAATATTCGTTCGCACCAGTTGGGGTATAAGAAGGGAACGAACAACCGAACGGGACAGTGTAGCATCAGCGTGTTATTGTGAAAGTTTGTACATAGTACATTCCCGTGTGATTAGGGCGTGTTAGAAATTTCAGAATATAAAAAACATACTTGTTTTGCAATTCACTATCGAACCCAGGTCGTTATCGCTTCATCCACTCGTTAGTACGATTTTATCCCCCATATTTCAGTGGAATGGAATCCAACACGATTTCACGCGGATTTAATAGTGCCAGGTTTTCGAGTATATCTCACGGGCGATTTATTGAAATTTATGTCGGGAGTTTTGGGAGAGTAGCGGCCTCAGCAGGTGAATATGTTTAGGTAGATCGTTGAAAAATAAAGATAAGGCAAAATGGATGCGAGGGAACGTCGTCGAAGCGGAAATTTTGAAAATGGCCCAGCAGCAAAGTAAAATTTATGTTATATGTATTTGCGGCAAAGTTATATTTGCAGAGTGATTGAAACATCAACAACAATGCGTAACCGGCGTTTTAATCGCGAATTTTGTTTGTAGACAGACAGCTAATTAAAACTGAAATATCCGAATTTATCTCTGAGGAATAAGAACATCTGACCGTTTCAGCAAGAAGGAAAATTTCAAACACACACAGCGATTATTTAAATTTTACATGTTTTTCTTAGTGAGGATTTCCGTTTTAAACTGTGAGGGCGTTATTATTCTTGCTATTAAAATCCGCATTTGTTCTGCATAAATCTCTTCCGAAAGCTGGCGTCATAAAATGTTGAGCTCTTTTCCCATAGCAGTTTTTCTGGGGTAATCTGTAAATTCTCGTATCGATACATTCAAATTGAAAGCCATTTTTTGAGCAGGCAAAGACACCGAAAAAGCTTTCAACATTCTCCACACCTATCGTACAGGAAAAGATAAAAAATCACTACTTGCACACACATATGTCACAGTTTCTTATTTTTCAACTGAATGTCGTCTATTCGTTTGTAAGTGAAGATAACGATATTGGTGGTTCTCAAATTAATTTCTCGCAAAATAAATTAACTTTTAAGTGGAATATCATAAATAGTTTATTCACGACTTCTACTTCAGACTAAAGAAGAAACAAACTAAAGAGCCCTCGCCGAAACACCCCTGAAAAGTTAAATATTCTGTCTGAACAGAGAAAATTTATTCGACTTATGCTCCTACGTTTTTAAAAAATTACAATTTCCCGTCCATTTACAATTATGTATATCCATTTATTGCCAAAACCGGGAATTATGAACTGCTGTGTTAATTATTTATGAAAACACTGGTAAAAGCTTTTTTAAAAATGAATACAGCCTGTAATTTTCTGCCATTTTTAAAAACGCAATAAATTTGCGAATGTCGGGGTTGATTAAAATAGTAGCTCACAAGAGATGCCAAGAAACGTATTAGGTGCACATTTTTCCACGCTTGTCGACCTGACTGGTGTAATCGATCACGTGACTGTAATACCACTCTTCAGACTCCAAAATGATTTATTTGTCGTTATTTATTGGGGTGCGTATCAAGTTGTCTTGTTTTTTAACAAAAAAATCGGGGGGAATTACCCCATTTGTCCAGGTAGCATTTCAGAAATTTATCGGCATTATCTATCCAAATTGAGTGACCGAATTTTAACTAATATTTACTTGGTACACTACACAAGTGTTTATTTATAATATGTAGTAATATGTATAGTTATTACCTTTACAGGTTTATAAAATATCCAATTCATTTCAAATAACCCAATAAAATATAATATAATAAATAAAACCAAATAAATCAATAATTCTAGCAGCTTTTTATTCCTCCCCACATATTATTGTCCCTCTTCTCCACTCAACCTTCTTCATCCATTCGATTAATCTTCTCTACTCTCATCTCTTTTTTAGTTTTCTACTTGCTTCCTATTTCCCTTCTTTATACCACCATTCGTTCTTCCACAGCCTTTTCCTTTATCTCTGCTTCTTCATATTTAGCCTCCCTATGTCTTTCTCTATAATTTTCTTTTCCTTCTTCCGTCCAAATATTCTTCACAATTTTTCTTCTAACCTCACTCACACTTCCTCTATCTTTCTCTCTTCCTTTTGTCTTCACTTCCAAATGCATATGGTCCGACTCAACAATTATATATTGTAACGAAATTACTTAAAAAATTCCAAAAGACGAGTGTCGGAAATGAGGGTCGACGCTCTGAAGCGAAAATTCTCCGCAGTCTAGCGGACCGCTGTCTTACTGTTCGACAAGATCATGCTCTCTACGCCCAAACCGGCATCTTTAACAACCTCTTAAAAATACTTCTTAGATCGGGATGAAACTTTCACCGTTGTAACTGGAAAAATAGCGCGCAGTTTATGCAACTTTCCGGAAGTCGCTACGACCACTTGTCACCGCGGGCCACGCGTCTCCAGGAAAAATGCTTCCCATTATCGGATTGGAATGGGACTTACGTCATTTTGATCAACAAGAAAACGCGCTTCGGAGCTCACCGCTCCGGAATCGCAATCTTGCCCGGAGCCGATGCCCTTCCGTCCGGAAGAGAATGCTGTGATAATACTTTCTCCCTGCTACATTGCAACAGGCCGCGCGCGTCTGCCAACGTCATCGTCTCCCCTCCAGCGTGTCCATAAAGTTCCTGGTAACATCCCGGTACCTTCCAATATCCGACCACGTTCTTTCCGGTTTCTAGCCATCGTTCACCGGTGGTTAATTTCGGCATTTTCCGATTGTCTGAGGGCGGGGGCACTCTGCTCTCGAGCCAGCCAATCGTCCGCGTCTTTGGTGGCATCCGGACAGGTTCTTCGGGTCGCTGTTTCCGGTTTCTAGTCGTCGTCTGTCGTTGTGAAATTCCGGCACCTTACAGTTGTCTGCCAACTGTCGCGCGCTAGTAGGATGCAGACAAGTTTTCCGTTTTCCCTCCGGAAACCCGGACCACAATTTCCCTACCCATGACACCTTTCACCGCCGCTACAACCGATGGGATTGAACAGAAAGGAAGCGACGAGGATAGTTAATATCGTGGTGTTGTAAATACATTGTATATAGGGTGCTTATTAAAGATTGTCATATTGTGTTAAGTTATTTTTCCCTCCTGCCAAACTAGACCCTTCGCGTACAGTACTCCGTGGTAGCTACCCGCGGTCCCGTAGAGCATACCACGCTCAAGGCAACCCGACCGTAGTAAGCGTCACAATATATTTCTTATTATCTTGAACCAACATTACAGACATTTTTTTTCTTATTTTTTAGTGGCATTGAAAATTGTCCATTCGCATTGAACCCACCAAATTATAAACTAAGAACATATCTCCGAGCAGAACTTCTACTAAGCTAATCAGTACTCTCCCTTCTGCGTTTTCTGTTCTTTTTGTCGATCTTCCCTCTATTGTTGCTTGTTCCTCTTCTATCCGTCTTCATTTTCCCCCAATTCTTCCTTTGAATTCCTCCCCAATCACCAAAGTTCCTACTTCTTGCTCATTTACTCGTTCTTCTATTATTCTCTTCGTTTCTTTCATACTTCTGCTGTACACTGTTACATTTTTTTCTGTTTACTTTCCACCGTTCTTTCCATAATCCCTCTTTCTTTTTTTGGTTCAGTTCCACTTTCTTCTTCCAGTCCTTCTTTCACCCACATTATTATCCCACCTTTAGCTCTCCCTTTCTCACTTTTCCTCTCTGCATATTGACACTTCCACTTAAACTCTTTCGGTATTCTCTTTTCCAATTTTTCCCACCCCTTTTCTTCCTCCCACGTTTCTACCATTCCCACTACGTCAAATTCGCCCAAATACTCCCAAAATTCATTCTCTTTGTTTTATATTCTCGCTACGTTCCAGAATACTTTTTCCCTTATTCCACTCCCTATTCGTTTTCCCTTTTCTGCCCTGTCGTCTTTTCTTGTGTTCTTATTTAAAAATTTGCTGTATCTAACTCCCCCTTTTCTTCGTCCCACCTCTATCCATATCTTTTTATAACCCACTTTCACCCCCTGTCTTTTTTGTCGCTCTTCTTTGGTTATTGTTCTTAATTCCTTCTGCATAACTCTTTCCTTCTTTGTGTACTCTCTCTCCTTTTTTTTTCTCTTAGTTTTCTTTTCTTTTCAGCTCCCAAGTTACGCCACAATCATTTTTCCTCCATTTATTTTATACATCTCTCTCACCTAATTCATCCTTCATCCATTTTACCAGTTTCTTCTCGTTCTCGCATTCCACTTCGTCCAATGCCGTTACGACAATATTCTTTTTCCTCGCTCTTTTTTCCTGCTCTTTCATTTTCTCCTCCATTTTTTAATTTTTTCTTTTAGTTACATCTTTTCCCTTTCCCATTTTTCTTCTTTTTCGTGGATCATAGTTTTCAATTGTTCCAGTTCCCGGCTTATCTTCCGATTCTCTTCGTTTCTCCCCTAGATCGTCAATTTTTTTTTCATTATCTCTTTCATTTCATCCATTGCCTTTTTAACCGGTGATCTTTCCAACTTTTTGCCAATTTACCAAAGGGTTAATCCTTCCTTCCAATTCTCGTCCTTCTTCTCTTTTTCTTTTAGTTTTCGTCAGCTGCTCGAATCGGACTCCAGCAATTATATACAGGATGTCCCAACTAAAATTTGTACCCCTCAACAATTCCAATTTCTAAAGACTCAGAAGAAAACGCTCGAACAGGTCAATTTTGTTATCAAGGGAGACCTAATTGTACCAAACTTTCAAGTCTTAGATCTCATCCCTTGAGCCAAGGGAGCCACCCCCTTAAAAAATTTAAATGGCATGGGAGATCGTGTGATACGTAATTTTAAACTCTATCCAAACCCACATTTATCGATTCCTTTCTATAAGAAACAAAAAGCATAAGAATTTGTTATTTTCCAAATCTACATAAAATACTCTTCACTTGGAAAATAAAAAAATCATGTTTTTTTTTGTAAAAACAAATCGATAAAAGTATATCTGGATAGACAATTGAATAAGCTTTAAAATGATGTATCACACTACCCCCCATGCCATTTAAATTTTTTAAGAGGGTGGCTCCCCTGGCTCAAGGAGTGAGAGATAAGACTTAAAAGTTTGGTACAATTAGATCCCCCTTGATAAGAAAATCGACCTATTCGAGCGTTTTCTTCTGAGTCTTTCGAAATTGGAATTGTTGGGGGGTACAAATTTTGGTTGGGACACCCGATATGTTAGGCTCACATGCCAAATTAACCCATTCGCCGAAATAAATACTCAGTTTCCTTGAGGTCCTGTCAACCGTCAAACACGAAGACTTTTACACAAATGAAATAACCGAGGTGAAACCTGCATGGAAGAAACGAAAGTCTCCGATAGAAATAAATCACTGGCGTTGCAACGAATCAAAAAAACTTTATGCGTTGTCCAAAACATTTTATTTAGTATTTTTAGTTTGTTTAGTTTGGTTGCATAAAATTTTTAATAATTTGGATATTAAAATATACGGGGTGAAATTGAAACATATGTAAAACTTTTAACTGATGCACCATAAGGTCCAGTACAACATAACTGTGAAAATTTGAGTCAAAAATTGCACTTGACATTGAAGTTGATTTGATTTACCTGCTTCAAAAACAAATTCTCAAAATGACGTCCCTTATTTTGTTTCAAACATCACAGAACTGAGGTCATTAACTAAGGTGGGTCAAAAAAAAAGGATGACAGCTTTTTATATTATTTATGAAGTAAAGTTATGTCGTAAAAAATTCCTTGTTTACATTGCACTGGGTGCAGTGGCGTGCTCCGATTTTATAGCAAAACTTTAAAGAATGTTATCTCGATACCGAGGCGGACTAGAAAACCCAAACCAAGGGGGCTGCACTATACTCATCCCAAGGTGTTAGCAGATTTTTTTACATACATTTTGAGTTCACCCTGTATTAGTCAAAAATTGATGGCACAACGAAAAAAAAATCTATTTTAATAACTCAGAAAACCTCGATTTTATATTTGTTAAGTGGCCTATGGCTATGGAACTGAGCAACTCAATTATAAATTATTATTAAATTCTTAGACAGTTTTACTAATAAAGTTTTAAGAATATGTATTCTAAGACAGGCTGATAGATATTTACCCCAATTTTTACTTACTAAATACTCGAATTCTGTTCCAAGATGGGGTAATCTTCACTTTGTTTCAGATACCCCACAGACGCTTCCCTCGACTTCCCTTAAATGACCACTGTTCCTAATTAGTTTTTTTCTGTTAGCTTGGGTGAGTGGTCAGGATTATTCCCAATAAGAGAGGCACTGTTTGCAACAATCTCAAAACTCAACTCTCCTAAAAACATATTGATAATGGTGACAGCTTTTGTGCTTTCTCATTTATGTATTTATTTAATTGTTTATGACGATCCTTTGAAACAAATTAACAAAATCACCACAATAAATATATAATTCAATTTTGCAAATTACATTTAGACCATTAGTTAATTCGTACTTTTCGACGCGCAAATATATTTAATCTGCATTTGATTATATTCCCTATGAATGAGCATGGGAATGTGAAATATAATTAAACTCAAACAAATAGACTACATCATCAACCAATGGTCAACATTGTAAAAGAACCGAACGTAATTCCGAAAAACTCACTACCAAAACAGCACAAGAGAATATTAAAAATTAATTTTAGTTACTCTTAAACATCACTAATTAATTCTTAACTAACCGGTCCTTGTTGGGCATATTGGAAATATACAAATATTTGCGCATATGTATTTATTTTGACAGCTGTCAACCCTAACCTCAAAATTTGAAAAGTGTCATGACAGCGCCAAATCTCATTTTCACCATTACGGAACTTGCTTCTGTTTAATGAAAAAAAAAACATAAAGACGAAACAGTATGAGCTTTTGTTCTTGCTCTCAGTGATATTAATGAACCAATTAAACTTCCAGCTTTAAAACACAGCACAATGCAGAGTATCCTATATAAGATCTGAAAATGATATTATGCACCTCCCATTCAACAATTAGCAGAAATTTAATACACGTTCAACTCATAACAATGTAAATCATCATGAAAATAGAAGTTCAGATTACCCGATAGTTTAATTTGGCACAAACACCAAATCAATTTCAACATTTCCAGTCAGATCCAAGACGAATTTACCTCAACGACTTCCTGCAAAGAACACAATTCTACATTGCAAACGACTCGGTCATTAAAAACAAATTTTAAAATACATCTGAGTGTGACAGCTGTGGATTGTCGATCAATAAAAAGGAAATTACACTACAATATGTACGGAAATGTATCCACACAGCTTCAGAGATGTCTGATGGTTGTTTCAAGAAATTGACGTACGACACAAATGTACTCATTACCAGAAGTTGGAAGCTAGAAATGACTAGTAGTTTTATGTCGTTATGTGTAGTATAGTAATGTGATCTAAATGTTGCAACGAGTGGTCAGTTAAAAAAGTCATCAACATGGCTTAGAGATTTCAGGTTGTCTCTGTCACTCTCGAATTTTCATAAATAGCTCCATCTTTTTTATTTTTGACACCTAGTTAACTTGTTGCATTGAACATTCGTTATAATCATATACACCTCTGACAGAGAACATAAATAACTCTCACTTTATGTAAGTTAAAAGATTTGTAGAAAAAAGTATAGAGGATTTACAAGAAAGAAATATGCCGAAGGAGAAAAGAAAAAGAGATTAAATTGCCATTAATATACTATCCATTTTTTTTTATAAACAATTGTCAATGTCAAAATGCAATTAAAGCCCAGGCTATATATCATCTAAAAATGTGTCCTTCTGGACCTAGCTTTATAGTAGACACTATTAAGGTTATGTTAATAGATGTCAAAGTGGTTGACGACTTATCATGAGATTGCATCGTGCAAGTCACCACGACGGAATAATGTCAGAATTTGACATTCAATGTGACCAACCAAAAATTACTGTTGCTTATGCCAACATGACCACATTTTGACAATTTATTATGTTTTGTTATTAGCTATTAGTCTAGCTGGGCCTAACTATTAGGCAATTTTATAAAATAAATAAAACATTAAAATTTCTGTGGTTGTAGCCCTCAAAAACTCCTTGGAAACATTTTCGTCATTTCTAGAAATAACCATTTGTGTTATCAAGTATTATTAACATCAAATTTGGAGGTTAGGTTTGACAGATGTCAAATTAAATACATATTCGGGAATATTTATATACTTATAACTATACAGAGTGTATCAAAAGGGTCGCACTAACTTCTCAAGATGGTCTAACAAATAGAGTGAGCAATAGTTTACGAGCCCGAAATGCCTTCAATAATGTTGATCCAAAGGTAATTCCCAATAATTTTGTGGCCCCTACTTAACGAATATATTGAAAATTTATAAAGTGTTCTCATTGGCCAGTTTGATTTATGTATGAGGCCCAAAGAAAAAGTAAAAGTGAATTACATGTTCGGAAAGCTCAAGGAAAATTGTTCTGAAAAGTTAGTGCGCACATTTTAATACATTTTCTCCATTATGTGTTACAAAATAAATATTATGCAACTTTTTCTCTTCTTCTGCAAAAGGCTGACGCATAGGCCTAAGGCTTCACACCCTACAAAATTATAAACAATAATGACGAATACTAAAACAACCCAATAACGAATAACATCACACACAGTGTACGTTTTATTGACTTCCTGTTCCCGCAAAACAACTATTGTCAACGAAAAAGCTTTATTAGAAACAATGGGTATTATTGCGGCGCTGGAAATTGAGGGTGGAAGATGTCATTGAGCTCTTCCAGTAGCAGAACATTAATTTACAGCTTAACAAACCTTAGTTGGGTTAATACATGCATTACCGTCTTGAATTAATTATTTGCTGTATTGTCTCAGCAAGATTAAGAATGAATTATCGAACAACGGCATGCAAACTTTATAATTACTGTTTCAGATTGTTGAAAAATATTTCCCTCCATCGTAAAATGACAAAATAATGAACTTTGTATACAAAAACCCACGGGCGCTCGTCGAAATTAAATTTTGTTTTCATCATCGGTACAAATATCGAATTTTTGACCAATTAGAAAACTAATTTCGGGACAAAGGGTGTTGAAATAAAGTTTGCAATTTTCGGAATTGCAGACTGTATTTAAATCAGATTGCTTGGCGCTGAAAACACATTTCGGGATGACCTAATTGCAGATGTAAAGGACGTTCCCACAAATTAAATGTTTCAAGTTAAATTTGCCAACAACGGAGTTGCAGAATGTTCCTGTATTGTGAAGGCTTTTACTTGTTGTTATTTACAATCAAGTTTTGATTAATTTTAAGGGGGTGTAAAAGAGAAGTTGTAAAAGCATCGGAAATTCCTTAGGAGGATGGATAGGTAAATAATAATGCGTCAAAGCGTAGCAGGTGCCATGAGATAATTGGAATTGTAAATTAGAGTAGGCCGTTTTTTTATGCAATGGCCCAGCCTGCAAATTGACTGAGGTTATGGAAAACATTGTCACGTTTGTGTTTCTCATGTTAAATTGTTTTAATTTAAAGAAAAATTTTGGAAACTAAAATAATTGTCTTTGTTTACACCATGATTTGATAGACGAGAAAAAGCAATGGCGTCCACTGAGGCTTTATAAAGAGCAAATTTCGTAAAATGTGGTATTTATTAATTTTATCGATCACAAACTGAAAATAGGAATTAACAGAAACTTGTATAATGCCTCAAATTATTAGTAGTAGTTGATGTCTACAATAATGGCCTCTGTCTGTTATTCTGAATCACCCGGTAATACAGAATTTTCATAAATGATCCACACAAAACGTCGCTTTGTCCAACAGTTGTATTTTTTCAACAACAAAGGATCTTGAAAAGATATATTAAAATTTAAATATATCTAAGTCGAACTCCACAAACTTTAATAAGTGTAAAATTACAAATGGAACATGTTTCGGCAGAACACTACTGCCATCATCAGCCCTAATTTAACAAGAGATTAATGATACAATTGAATTACAGATGAGTTCCTACCTTAAAGAATATAAAAAATTATGACGTTGACGTAATTTTGAATTAAATTTGACGTTTTCAAAGGGTTACATGATTTTTAAAAGATTTCGTAAAAACAACATTTTATAAAATGTTAAAATTAAAAATGGATCAAAGAGAATCTGGTAAGTTTGTTTGAGTGAATTAATAATGGGATTATTGAAGTTATTCTGTTCATTTAAACAAGATCTGTTTTCCAGTTTCAAGGCTTTCCCTATTTCCAAAGTCTCAAGAAAATCTAATTTCCGGCCTTTATTGCATTTATGAATCAATTTGGAATTTGATGTTGAAAAACTATGTTTCGTTATTAATATATGATTGGCGAAAGAAGAAGGTGTTGATGGTGGAGGATCAAGATCTGTGTTGTTATAGATGTGCCTGAAATGTTCTTTAATACGGTCTGATATTTTGCGACCTGTCTGACCTATGTAGAATGACTCACAAGAAGAGCAGTTTAATTTGTATACACCTGATGATGATTTGTAATCTAATGGATCTTTATTTTTAATAAAAAATCTGGATAAGTTGTTATCTGTTTTAACTGAAACTTTAAAATCGTTTTTCTTTAGTTTTTCAAAGTATGTTAATGAATTTGAAAAGGAAATTGTTTCTGAAGGATTTTGAATCAAGTGGTGTGTGTATTTCATTTTGTTATAGAATCTATAGTATAATTTATTTATAGTTTTTAAAGAATATCCATTATTTGAAGCAATTTGTTTAATGTTATTAAGTTCTGTTTGAAAAGATGAATCTGATAGTGGTATAGAAAATAATCGGTGGAAAAAGGAATGAAAAGCTGCAAATTTATGGGAAACAGAGTGACAAGAGCCAAAAGGTATTACGCAATCTGTGATACTAAGTTTTCTATAAATGTCAAATTTAAAAGTATTATTATTTCTAGTGATTAAGGTTCCCGTCAAAGAGAGAGAAGTTCGCCGGTGACTCTATCTCATGTAATTGGTTAAGGAAGTGCTGATACCTATTATCCAATGGGCGAACTAAACAAAACATCTTAAAGTGTACTATAGTTCAAATGGGTCTCAGATAGGTTCCTTTTCAACCTGCGCGATGTTTTGAGAGAAATGTTTTTTATAGAACGAAATGTTGTGAAATATTGTGGACGGAAGAAAAACAAAATAGGCCGCCTAGTCAAAGGACGCCCGCGGCAGATGTGGATCATCGAAATTGATGGTTATTGAAAGAATTTATAATTAAAGAAAACCAATAAATAAATAATATGTAGTAAAGTAAATAAAAACAGTTTCGTTAAATAGACACCATACACGGTCAAATATGTTTGCAAATAAGTGATATTTGAGTATGTTTGGCGTTATTTGTAAACAAGTTTTAGTGTTTGCAAAAACATTTGATAAAATTAAAAGTTGTTAATTTTGTATAGGGCTCCTTTTTACGAGCAGAGAATTTGCACGTTTGTGCTGAAACGGTCAAATCAATTTGCAAACATATATATTTTCAAATAAATCTGATAGTGTATGGTCCGCTTAATAAAATAAATACAGTAGACTCGTGATTATATATACCAATTCAAACCAAGGCTATTCACATAGGCGATTCATTCAAATTTACCAGTGGAAAATAAATAATCATGGAATGAGTTATTACTTTTTATTCTGTACAAGTTTTATACAAATTGTAGCCAATATTTTCAGATTTTTTTATATGTAAAATCCATTCTACCCCCGGTACATACACTATATTTTTTTTAATTCGCTAAAGGGATTCTGTTGTATTTTTCACTTGATGTTAATTTTTGATTGGTACAAGGCCTTGAAACTTGAAATTTTTACAGGACATCGGTGGGTCCTTTCTCTTAATTTCAACAACTCTAGCTCTACAATACAAAAATATTTCCAAAATAAAATATTTATCTTCGCGTTTTTATCGATTTTATTGGAGACGGCGGAGTAAATTCTATCATGATCTAACGTCTACAATAAAATCCAGAAAAATGCGAAGATATGTTGTGACGATATTTTTTTAATTTAGGAGAAAAATTGGCTTTTCAATCTAAGATAATAGTTCTCCTGGAGTAGAAAGAAATTTTCAGTGTAAACAGTGATTTAGTCTAGTCAAGTAGTTGACAACCTGCGAAAAATAGTTGCAAGGACCCGAAAATATGAGCGATAGCTCATTCGATTCTGGATTTTATTCTGAGAAAAACTTTTTTTTTGTTTGTTTCGCAAATAAAAATTACAATAATTGTTATTAACAAAAAACTAAAAAAATAAGGGGTTTAGTTTTTTGGCAATAACACAAAGACCGATGGTTAAAATCGAAAATCGGAAAAAAAGATTCAAAAACGGGAGGAAATTTCTGATTAAAAGCTCCTAACTGCCGGAGTTCTATCTCCATTATTAATAATTTTAATTTAACGCTGAAAATATGGCTCCGCGAAGCCATAACGGGATGCACTCGCCGTCTCTGAAGAGAGTAAAAACTTGAATAAATTATGGTGTGTTCTTAACACTTGATGGAATGAGATCCCGTTGGAAAAATCGATTTTACTTCACTTTTCAATAAGTTAGGCAATTGTTAATTTACAGAATTTTATGGGACCTCCGCTTTCAATAAAGACAACAATTTTTGTTTTAATTGACCTATAAATTTTTCACTTCTTGGAGCCTTTCTTATACATGGTGATTTTTTTAAAAGGATCCACCCTAAATATGTAGAAAACAAAAACGTTATGTGCAAAATTCTGAAACTGGTCAATTTTGTCTCGTAATTAGTGTAGTTTTAGACCTGCAGGTGCACCCCCTTAGCCCCCTCAAAGATCTTAAATAGAACAGGGGGTTAAAAAGTTTATTTTTTGAAAGGTTCGTTTAACCTCTTTTGGCGATGTAGTAGTTTTTTATTTCTACGATTAGTTTTTAAGAAAACATCACTTTTGTGACAAAATTTGGAAGTTAAAAAGGTTAATCTTTTTCTGAAAAATCTAGTATTTTCTGAAATAAAAACTGTTTCTTATTCATTAACATTGACAACTATTCAGTTTTAAAGTAAATCTGCATACGTTCGGATGAATAAATGGTCAACTCAGTTGCTGAAAGAGTTGAAATTATTTTATTTATGGCTCCCAAAACAAATGTGCTAAACATATTCATAAAAGAAATTTCAACAAAATGGAGCTCTACCACATTATGCCTTAAACGTTCGCAATTGGCTTAACAACCGATTGCCGAACCATTAGATTGGCAGACCTGATGCAATTGAGTGGTTAGCAAGATTACCAGACTTGACAAGTTTAGATTTATTTCTCTGGGGCCATTTGAAATCACACAACGCATTGTTGATTAATGCAAGGCGAATTCCGCAAGAAACATTTCAAAACGGTGCTCATTTCGAGCATCTCTTGTAATAACAATAGGCGCTTAACAACAATGTTGTTCAGGAAAAACATAAACGTGGGATGTGCTACAAAACAAGCGGTTTTCTCAAAAAAACTAATCGTAGAAATAAAAAACTACTACATCGCCAAAAAGAGGTTAAATGGACCTTTCAAAATAGTACATTATTATATACGAGTTTAACAAGATGCTTCATTGTGACATGAACGAAGCTGACCAAACGTACTCGAGTTTTGTACTTATATTCTATGAGCTGTACTCCGGAAGATAGTTGTACAGCAAATGTCCTCCATTTGTATTCGAATGTACTACCTGTAATCCTTTTCCTTTGTTTCTTTAATTTTTCGGCATCATCGGCAGACGCCGAAAAAATCATTTTAGAGATAACTTATCTACAGAAAGAATTTCCTTTTAAATATACATATTCAATGGAAAAATACAATGTTAATTAATTTTGTTGTTATAAAACTTTAAATACAGTTGATTTTTTTAAATACAAGTAATTGATACGATTGCTTAGAGCTTTTATGTCACTACAATTCGCAATGCTGGAAGATATTAATAAAGAGCACAAATCGCAGTAAAATATTAACGCTTTATAAGCTAATTAAATTACAGAACTAAAATTTCAATAGAGGAAAGTAGTTGAATTTAAATTTAATGGGGGGTTGTTTCTACGACGTTCTCATTCAGCTTACATAATAGACGCAACTCTGATTAAAAAACAAACAATTCCAAACCTCCGCAACATTTTAATTAAAGATTCTCTCGCTAGTCGCAAACAGTACTTGGAGTATTTGTTTCTTTTCAAACCCAGCTTCATATATTTTGTTCGAAAAGCGATTTGTCATATACGAATGTGGCTCGAAGCAGCAACCTTTTCCTGGAAAACGAATGACTTTGTTTGGGAAAATAATTAAATTTTTTGTGCTCAAGTGCGAGTTGCAGTTTCAAGTTATGTGTCAGAAAGAAGTTTGCTGGATATCTATATTTAACCCTATACGTTGTGAAAATTCTTCGTCAAAACTCCGAATCAGCATGTGAATAATTCAAACAAAGCCTAAAGGCGAAAAACCACCTCGAGAATTCTCTTGGCTTCAGACACACCTTCGGCATTACAATAAATTCCGCAAGATTGGGGAAATTGAGTTAGTAGAAGAATTTGGCGTATCCCCAAAAGTTATCAAGTTTCACAATTCATAATTAAAAGCTTTCAGCCAAGCTATTCTAATACCCGAGATAATCTAATCACATAAAAGCGGAACACCTAAAAAATAGTGACTACTGAGGTAGTTTAATATTAATGGAATATCCGCCGCGTTTCTTTATTGACTTTTATAAATTTCATGATGTGGTTTGTAAATATTTTATTACTTTGTCATTTCTAAACAAACGCGTGTCCAATTAGCCTTTGGAAGCCCTAGACCGATTTCGGATCAGATATGAGACGAATATGCGACACTAAAAAAAGTAAAATAAAGGTAAGTAAAATGTGACTACTTTACTAGAAACATGTAAAGTAACAATTGTAGTTTACACACGTGTTAAACTCAATACAGGTCCCTTCAAAACACCACGTCGCACTGGTATAAATTTTCCGTAGTCTCCGGCGACCAGTGAACTATTCCGAACTGGATTTCCGGCACATCCAGCGTTTCCATAAATTCCCAAATTGAATTTGGACCGGTATTTACAATTCAGAGGCGGCAACTAAAAGGTAAGCAACTCCAATTTAATTTCTATCTAGTTCTCAGCTTTCTCCATTAAGCACAATGACGAACTTACCTTGAAGCAGACGAAGAGGGAGAACGGCATAGTCAGAATTACAATGACCCAGGACAACCCCGTCAAAATCCTGCCGCACATTTTCGTGTCTTCCTCTACTAGCTCAGCTGGAAACGAGAAAAAAGAACGGTGAGTGAATGACCAAAAAACAATCTTGTTTACAAGTTGGTAGTTTGATTTATCAGGTTTGTGCAAAGCCTGAAGTTGCGCGATATACAGTGTACTGTCAATAAATCGCTGCTATTGCAAACTAGGAAATATTGTTGCTTGCGGCTTTCAACAATAGAGTAATTGTGCCTGGAAGCGAAATAAATAATAGCAGTATTGAATTTTTACCGAAAAAAGTCCTCCAAGTAAATTATGTTTACAACATACCTAATATATTTTACTAGAAGTAAATACAAAAAATTTTGTGACCAAATACGTGACTAGTAATATTTACACACACAGTTAAATTATGTTGCAATTATGCGTGCGTGCGAGCAGCGCCCACGTGTGCTAATCCTGTTCATGGGTGTCAATGATGTGCATGTTCGAAAGAGGAAAATATTTATTACAGTTGTTATAAAATCAATACAGATAAAAATCGAGTTCGTTTGCCTAATCGTGAACAGCAATAACAACACTTCGCTCTAAAGACATCGTCTAAAAATAAAATCCCTGGAAAAGCAGATACTTGAAGGATTCTACGCGATTTTGTAGTTCTTAAATTTGTAAACAAGTTTCTTCTAGGACAGGTAATTCTTCTAAATTGTGATATTCTGATTATAGTGCATGTAACTTTTCGCTCGTTCCTTACATTGTGTCCCAATGCATAATTGCTTTAAGCCTTTTAAATTGATTGAATACACATATAATTAGATGGATACTTTATTCTTCTAAAAATATCTGAGCAATGCCGTAAACATGTTGTTATTTCTAAAGTTATTTAAAGCACTAGTTACTTATAAAGCCAGGGCATTCAATTTGGAAATATATAATTTATAATGATTTAGCAAAGCACAAGAAACAACTAGATTTTGGCACTATTTTTTGAGGCTAATTTCAAAGCGGTGCCTATTACAACTGACCTTCACACCTGACAATTAATACCCGATTTTTCTTAAACCACCAGCTAGGAAAATGTAAAAAGCAGTCGATTAGAATTGATAAATTTGGCAGCCTCTCTAGCCTAAGAAGCTCCTCAGCGAAGACTTTGGTGGACTCAGGTGCAAACCTCAAGACAGACATTTAAAGCGTCATGGAGGATGGCGATCAAGAGCTATTACAGAGAGTTGTATTGACCACTAAAATCATAAACACTGTTCACGATAATGCCACGCCAAAGAATGCTAAGAATATTGAGAATATTGGTGTGCAATTGCTCAAAGTTCAAGCATCAATGAAAATGAAAGTGGATCAAGGATTAGCTTAAATTCAAATCAAGTAAATGCAGCAAATACAGCAGGCTGCATACTACATACTGCCAAAATGTTTCTAATGTGGCCATCAAATATATGATAATAAATAATATAATAAAATGATTTCCAAACGTTTTATTTAAAAATATTTGCTGCCGTAGAATAAGTATATTATGTAACTCGTTTTATAAAACTTGTTGGTCAGTCATTTTAATAAATACTCGTGACAAAAAGGGCGTTTATAAAACTTGATACATAATATACTATTAAAGCACACTAACGCCAAAGTCGTATTGCAATAGTATATCATGATATGAGTTTCATAAGATTCACCACATTTTTAGGATACGACGAGCGTAGCGAGGAGTCTCTTGGCGAAATAAGTGCGACAAAATGCCTTATAAGCTAAGATAATATAGTATTTTTTCTACTTTGCACCTACTGAAACAAAAAAAAATCAATTTCGAATTCCAGGGAAGTTTGCGGCTGTCGGCATTTAAAAAATTAATTTGAAATCTTCTGCTATGTATTTGTAAACAGAGGGTAAGAATAATTATGAGTGTGTCGGCTAAGTCGTTCTGTGTGTGTGACGAAACATTTACGAAAAAAAAGTTGTCAAAATACCACAAACTTCAAGTTCGTTTTAAACCAGCGTTCTGAAAATCTAAAAAAAATTAGAATAATAATATGAAGTCAATAAGTTTATTTCTGAAGCTGATGACAAAACCTTCGTATGTACAGTTATGTTCATTAATGTGTTGTACAGCTAGTTTAGATGTATGTGCATCGGATTTAAAAAAAAAACAAAACATCACCATAGTTAGAAAAATGTCAAATTGACACTGCTTGTCGCATTAAGTAATTTCGAAATGCCGGCAATGAATTTAATTGAAAGAGCACATATTATTGCATATTTAGAGATGATGGATTATCCATCAGAGAAGTCGCAAACATTATGCAGAAAAGTAAAAACACAATTTTTAAAGTCAAAAAAGGATGAGAAATTGACGGAACTCTGGAATAGAAGGGTAGGCCAATTTGTTTCGTAAAAATTGGAATCAAGTAATTTTTAACGATGAAAAGAGTTTTCAGTCAACATTTAAATACAAGATTTCACAGAATATACCTGCAGGCTGAATTTTTACAATTTTTTTTTTCAAGTTTCGCATCTACCATTTTTCACCCTTTCGTCAATCTTTCTCTATAGACTTCCGAGTGTCTTTTTCTCTTCAATTGTGAAATTGTAATGACGAAAACAATGCCCAAATTCGACAAATTTCAGCCCACAAAGCACGGCTGAATTTTTATATTTTTTTTTTTCAAATGGCGCATCCACCATTTTATACCCTTTCTTCAATCTTCCTCTATAGACTTCCGAGTGTCTTTTTCTCTTCAATTGTAAAATTGTAATGATGAAAAAAATGCCCAAATTTCACAGAATACACCCGAGTGTCTATGTCGGTTTAAATGTGACATTGTAATGACGAAAACAATGCTCAAATTCGACAAATTTCAGCCCTCAAAGCAAGGCTGAATTTTTACTTTTTTTTCAAGTGGCACATCCACCATTTTATACAATTTCTTCAATCTTCCTCTATAGACATCCGAGTGTCTTTTTCTCTCCAATTGTGAGATTGTAATAATGAAAAAATGCCCAAATTTCACAGAATACACCCTCAAAGGCAGGCTGAATTAAAAAAAAAAATTAAGCGACGCATCCACCATTTTTCACCATTTCTGAATTATTCGCTTATAGACTTCCGGGTGTCTATATCTGTTGAAATGTGACATTGTAATGACGAAAAAAATGCCCAAAGTTGACAAATTTCAGCCCTCAAAGAAAGGCTGAATTTTACCTTTTTTTTTCAAGTTTCGCATCTACCATTTTTCACCCTTTCGTCAATCTTCCTCTATAGACTTCTGAGTGTCTTTTTCTCTTCAATTGTAAGATTGTAATCGTGAAAAAAATGACCAAATTTCACAGAATACACCCTCAAAGGCAGGCTGAATTTTTTACAATTTTTTTAAGCGACACATCCACCATTGTTCACCCTTTCTCAAATATTCTCCAATTGATTTCCGGGTGTATATATCTGTTCAAATGTGGCATTGTAATGACGAAAACAATGCCCAAATTCGACAAATTTCAGCCCTCAAAGTAAGGCTAAATTTTTACTTTCTTTTTCTCAAGTGGCGCATACACCATTTTTCACCCTTTCTTCAATCTTCCTCTATAGACTTCCGAGTGTCTTTTTCTCTTCAATTGTGAGATTGCAATGATGAAAAATATGCCCAAATTTCACAGAATACACCCTTAAAAGCAGGCTGAATTTTTAACAATTTTTTTAAGGGACGCATCCACCATTGTTCACCCTTTCTTAAATATTCTCCAATTGATTTCCGGGTGTCTATATCTTTTCAAATGTGACATTTTAATGACCATAACAACGCCCAAATTCTACAAATTTCACCCCTCAAAGTAAGGCTAAATTTTTACTTTCTTTTTTTCAAGTGACGCATACACCATTTTTCACCCTTTCTTCAATCTTCCTCTATAGACTTCCGAGTGTCTTTTTCTCTTCAATTGTGAGATTGCAATGATGAAAAATATGCCCAAATTTCACAGAATACACCCTCAAAGGCAGACTGAAATTTTTACAATTTTTTTAAGCGACGCATCCACCATTGTTCACCCTTTCTTAAATATTCTCCAATTGATTTCCGGGTGTCTATATCTTTTCAAATGTGACATTTTAATGACCATAACAACGCCCAAATTCTACAAATTTCAGCCCTCAAAGTAAGGCTAAATTTTTACTTTCTTTTTTTCAAGTGGCGCATACACCATTTTTCACCCTTTCTTCAATGTTCCTCTATCGACTTCCGAGTGTCTTTTTCTCTTCAATTGTGAGATTGCAATGATGAAAAATATGCCCAAATTTCACAGAATACACCCGCAAAGGCAGGCTGAATTTTTTTACAATTTTTTTAAGCGGCGCATCCACCATTGTTCACCCTTTCTTAAATATTCTCCAATTGATTTCCAGGTGTCTATATCTTTTCAAATGTGACATTTTAATGACCATAACAACGCCCAAATTGTACAAATTTCAGCCCTCAAAGAAAGACTGAATTTTTACATTTTTTTTTTTTTGTCAAGTGGCGCATCTATCATTTTTCACCCTTTCTTCAATCTTCCTCTATAGACTTCCGAGTGTCTTATTCTGTTGAATTGTGAGATTGTAATGATGAAAAAATGCCCAAATTTCACAGAATACACCCTCAAAGGCAGGCTGAATTTAAAGAAAAAAATTTAAGCGACGCATCCACCATTCTTCACCCTTTCTCAAATATTCTCCTATGGACTTCCGGGTGTCTATATCTGTTCAAATGTGGCATTGTAATGACGAAAACAATACCCAAATTAGACAAATTTCAGCCCTCAAAGTAAGGCTGAATTTTTACTTTCTTTTTTCAAGTGGCGCATCCACCATTTTTCACCCTTTCTTCAATCTTCCTCTATAGACTTCCAAATGTCTTTTTCTCATCAATTGTGAGATTGTGGTGATAAAAAAATGCCCAAATTTCACAGAATACACCCGCAAAGGCACGCTGAATTTAAAGAATCATTTTCAGAACGCTATTTTAAAACGGACTTGAAGTTTGTCGTATTTTGACGTAACTTTTTTTCGTAAATGTTTCGTCACACACACGGAAAAACTTAGCCGACACACTCATAATTATTCTTACCCCCTGTTTACAAATACATAGCATGAAATTTCAAATTAATTTTCTAAATGCCAACAGCCGCAAACTTCCCTGGATTTCGAATTTGATTTTTTTTTTCTGTTTCAATAGGAGCAAAGTAGAAAAAATACTATATTATGTTAGCTTATAAGGCATTTTGTCGCACTTATTTCTTCAGGAGACTCCTCGCTACGCTCGTCGTATCCTAAAAATGTGTGTTTTTAATAGTCTATTATGTATCAATTTTTATAAATGCCCAAATTTGACAAATTTCAGCCCTCAAAGTAAGGCTGAATTTTTACTTTTTTTTTTCAAGTGGCGCATTCACCATTTTTCACCCTTTCTTTAATCTTCCTCTATAGACTTCTGAGTGTCTTTTTCTCTTCAATTGTGAAATTGTAATGATGAAAAAAGTGCCCAAATTTCACAGAATACACCAGCAAAGGCAGGCTGAATTTTTTACAATATTTTTTAAACGACGCATCCACCATATTACACCGTTTCTTAAATATTCTCCTATTGACTTCCGAGTGTATATATCTGTTCAAATGTGACATTGTATTGACAAAAACAATGCCCAAATTCGACAAATTTCAGCCCTCAAAGCAAGGCTGAATTTTTACTTTTTTTTTTCAAGTGGCGCATCCACCATTTTAAACCCTTTCTTCAATCTTCCTTTATAGATTATTTGATGAGCAATATGTTATCAACGGCGATAGTACAGGAAGATTTTTTATAAATTGTTGAGCATGGATAAGTATCTCCGGACTTGGGATGTGTTGGGATATTGAAGAAGGACTTAATGCCATAACATCTCGAAATATTTTAGAAAAATGTTATTTTGCCGTCAGTCAGACAACACTTTTTCGAAAAAAATTTATATTTCATTTATACAGGGTGTCCCAACTAAAATTTGTACCCCCAAAAACTCCAAATTCGAAAGACTCAGAAGAAAACGCTTGAACAGGTCAATTTTATTATCAACGGGGACCAAATTGTACCACACTTTATGTTTTAGATCTCTCCCCTTGAGCCAGGGGAGCCACCCCCTTAAAAAAATTAAATGGCATGGGGGGGTCGTGTGATACATCATTTGAAAGCTTATTTAATTCTTTATTCAGACCTACTTTTATCTATTCGTTTTTGCAAGACGGAGCTCCTCCACGTAGTGCATTGTCAGACTGATCAGATAATAATTTACACGAAAGGTGGATCGGAATAAGTGATTTTTTCGTGTGGGGCCACATCAACACCGTGGAATAATTACGCGACGTGTTCAACAGAGTCCAGGAGTCGTGACTTCAGCGATCATAAGGGCGGCCGTCATTTTGGACAATTTTTATGAATGGTACGTTGACTTAGGTGAGTTCTTATCTTTGTCAATTGAAAGCAATAGTGGTTTCTGTCAGTCAGAAAAGGTTAGTCAATAAAAACTGATATAATTTGAGGTTTAAATATCTACTACATTTAGTTAATCAGCCTGTATATATCTATGGACGTAAGTACAACTTTTATTGTAGTTTTACACTGTAATAGCAAGCGCAACCGTCAACCTTCGAAAAGAAAATCGAAGCATCATATTTTCTTTACTTCCATTTAGTTTAATTAATTCATAGTTGTATTAAGAGTTTTATCTACAACTGCTTTGCACTAGAGTCATTACACCACTCATTCGACACTATTTGAGTTGAATAATGAAGGTCATTACACCACTAGTGGAATAATTGAAGACACACTTTAATCAAATCAAATTTTATTAAAATGACAATTAAAACGAATATGTAACATTCTGCTTCAAAGAGATTGTAGCACGCAGCATAGAATAAAATGTCCAAAGGCTGGAGCACCTATAAGTCTTCGATAAATCTTCAAAAATGCCAGTAATACTTTCTCTTTTACTTCATTGTTTATTTTCTTGGATGTATACCAATCAGTGAACCGATAATAAAATTTCTCGTACTTTGATTTCGACTTATCTGGTAAAAGTGAAGACACAGCCTTTGCAGCAGCTTCTTCAATATCTGAGGGCAGATATCTTCTGAATCGCTCATTACACTTTAACTTGCAATTTCTTGCAAAAAATAAAATTAGTAAATCGTTGTTTACACGTTTTCAGCCAAATTTGAGTACTTGTCATAAAAATGTCACAGTTTCCTTGACTTTTTATTTTGATAAAATTTGTATTACTTTCAAACAAATTTAGATTGTTTTCAGACTTGGGCAGTTGTAGATAAAGTTTTGTATATCATACGTGGGCTAGAGCATATTACAGTAACTCGTGTGTTACAGATGACTCGGTCTACGACCTCGTCATCTGCAATCTTCACACTCGTTGTGTAATGATGCTTCTATCCTACTAATAATATAAATATCTATTATTTTGTATTATAACTATATTATATGTTATCCTTAAATTTCCCACCAAACTTTGTACACTGCGTTTTCTTGAAGAAATTGAAAACCTTTGGTTGTGAAGTCGGGTAAATCTTGAAAAAGTAATGATAAACTTGACTTCCCCACACTTTGAAATGTCACTGACAGTGAACGCATAAAGATTACACATTAAAAAAAAATACATTAAATCACACCCTCCATCGGGGGGTTTCCATCACTTGTGTGCAGTTGCAGGATATTTCAATGGAAAGTGACATTCAATTTTCTCCTTCCTTGGTTCGCTGCTCACAGTATCGATAGGTTTTGGCTACTCAAATGTCTAAAATACAGATCTTACCAGAGCTTTCTGATAAAATGGATCTTTTAACCACGACAGTTTTAAATTAAACTGGCCAACACAAGTTTTGCGTCTGAATTCTCCATATCGACGTCCTAGTTTTCGGACTCTCTGTATAATAGAGAAAAAAAGTGGTACTTTTGATAATCTATCTATAATCACCCGCTCTCATTAAGTCTACTGAACACTTAATATTATAGTTCTTTTTTTTTTTCTATTTGTCCACTCATGTGGCAACCTCTATGGAAAATACAAGTGACAACATGGTTGAGGCACAAAATATTAGTTTAGGCACTAAAAAATAGTAATAGAGCTTTTCTTCTAATTGTCGATTACGGAAAGTTGGATCCCTGCTTTTAAGTTAATTGAAACAGTTTATTTTTTGTTCAACAATTTTTTTTTGCTTTCGCGGCAGGATTCAATTTATTCAAATTTAACTATCTCTGTAACACACACGCTGTCGAGCTGACGTGTCACAGCTGACAATTTTTCTCAATTTATTCTCATCCAAGTTATTACCAACACAATTTTTATTTACATTAATATAATATTAATGAATAGCATGTAGAAAACATTTATAACAATGTTAGAGAAGTACAGATTAGTGCACAAGGATCAACTAAAGTCGAATGCAGAAATTAATCCAATAAGATGGTCGCCCAACCTGCTACTGTTCAACATTTTAATGGAAAGAATAATCAAGAAGGCCAAAACTAAGTTGACAAAACTACAAATCTTAGTAGGATTATTATCGATTATTATTACAGCCGATGACAGAAAGTAGATTCATTTAATAGAAAGCCTTAACGTGGTAGTTCATTTATGTGCTTCTACTTACTGTACGTACAGTATATTTACACCCCTATTGAGCCTTACAGCAATGTATCTGACACAAATAACGACACCTGTTGTTGCCGCGTGACCCCAATTTCACAAGTTGCGTTCAACTCCCTCCATACAATACTGAAGTTCACGGCAAATGGAATTGAAATTCTTTCAAGCGAAAAACAGTTGTGTGTGTGCTTATGACCACACGGTAGAAGTATTTTTATGATTTTCTAATTTTAAAATAACAATATCACCTTGTTCCTGATTCGCCGAACTAAAATCCCTTATATAACATTAATGTAATTACTATTATATATTTTTTTTATCTATTGGTGAAAAAAAGTCTACCGAACCGTGTGGAAATAAAAGTGGCCGAACAGTGTCACCGCAATCTTATTATTATGATATCATTAAAATCTGTTTCTTTTTTAATTAAATTCCTTTAGAATCCGACCTTCACTCACCTAAGACATAAGGTTAGCTTGCTAAAATGTGAGATTTTTTACATTAAAAGAAACCATGTAAAATCTAAGTAGGTTCCATTGGACAATTTTGGAACCTCTGATATAAATAACTACAATAATTATATTTCGGCATCCATTCCTTCAGATATCACTGAGATAATAACAACGTAGTACGGTCCTGTGCTACTTCGGTCACAATGTTTAAAGCGCATTTCCCCTTCCCTGCTGTCCTGGCCATTCGAGTCATTGTTGGTTTTGTGCTTCTGTGAGTCACATCGCACCACAGCTGGTCTGGTTTGTATAATAAATTCTCCTTATTTATATCAATTTCTTATACACGCTAACTTAGAATGTGTACTATCTTAGCTAATTTTCAAAGTAGCATAGGATAATGACCAGCAGGTCGTCATTCTGAAGTTTCGTCGCGGCATTTTCATCGAGAAATTCAGAAGTTAAACAAGGACGGCGCAGTTGGCATCGCCAACATTATATGGGCGTGATTCCACGGTTCGCACTCAATCTCCAAGCTGTAGCATTGCGAGGTCAACACTCGAGACAACGTTCATCTCGGGGGCGGCGGCACATAGATCGGCGACAGAGAAAACCGACAGTGTGCAGAAGCGTTGATGGCAGCCCGCGAGGCGTCGCGTCGCTTCCTCGCCACCCCACCGACTCTCCGCCAGCAGGAGACGCCCAGCCTGCCGTCGAGGTCGATCTCGTCTCAATTGAGTTGGGGGATGACATACTAAGAATTCTAGGAGGCGAACCAGAACAGCCCTGCACCTAGTCAAAGATGCAAAAGCACTTCCGACTATCTGACACCCGATTCTTTAACAGGGTGTGGTCTCCTGTTTTTCCTCGCCACCGGCTACCGCTCAATTGCGAGGCTGATGCTGCCGATCGTCAACCCGGAAGTGGCAGCCATTATGTCGGCCGCCCACACACATCGCGTGGCTCACTTTATGGGTTCCTAGAAACAGCTCGGCGCATCACTGTCCGTCTTAGAAAAAGGTATTTCACTAATAATAGAGAAATCAGAAACTCTTCCAAAGCCTTAGGGAAGAAAATCTCCCCTAGGTGACTCTGGCCGCCTCCTCTCACATTATTTTACGACATCAGCTCGTCTCGATGGTTTATATTCTCCCAATATTAAACAAATCATTTAGGACCTTGATCGAGAGTATTCATTCTGGAAAATTTATTCCGGCCAGATTTGGGGGGGAAAAATAAACAAGGAAAAATCTGGAAACCAGGGAGAATGCTCCTACCTTTTCAGGCCTGTATCAGACAAATAGAGGTTTTGCAAAAGAAAGAAGTGGGGGGCACAACCCTACTCTCGTACCATAATAAGACCTTTAAACAGGTATCACCCGGTTCCTCAGAGGGAGACGAAACTTCCACGGGCGCGTCCCTCGAGGGAGTAGAGAGAAGATCGGCGTGAGAAACGGCGCTATCATCAGAGACGCTAGGTAAGCCTGGCGGGGCGCTTAAAATCTTTTCACTCTGCGTGGCAACAAATCACCACAGGTTCTGTCAGCTTGAGCTAGATACAGTTACCATTTGTAGTAATTTCAACACAATTTCGGCCGCAGCCTTTGACCAGGGACGCTCCCCATATGCACAAATGCGTCGAGGAATTAAGAGCAATTGGGCCATTAATCCCTGTTTTCCTGCGCCAGGTCAATTGATTTCCAGCTCATTTCTCGCCAAAAATCATCAGGCAAAAAACGTTTCATCCTTAATTAAATAATAATAACCTCATGGTTTTGAGGAGTGGCTATGATGTACGAATAGGACCGGAATCACGGGGAGCTCCTTCTGGCCAATTTAAAAAAAAAAAAATAAGTTCATTCAAACCGTACACTTTGAGATGGACGATATTCGCACTGCACTGCGTCTCATTTCTGAGAGCTGTTTAGAGCTTCCATTGACCTCAAGAACGCCTACTTTTTAATTTCAATCCGTCCCAGTGATCAAAATTTTTACGTTTCCAACACGAGGGCCAACGTTATCAGTTCACCTGTTACCCTTTTGTACAGGCCTCGGCCCCTTTAGTTTTCACCAAGTTGAAAAACTCATAGTTAAAACACTTCGATCCGAGGGAATTTTATCTAGCTGGACGATTTCCTGAGCTTGGGGGCGGATTATGGCGATTGTTCCAGGAAGGTTTTTTCTCGAACTGTCGATTTAGTAGTCTCTAGGTTTTGTTCTAAACTATGAAAAAATCATCATGTTTCGTCATAACGATAAAAGACAGATCTCCGTTGGTGGCATCAGAACCTACATAAGGTTTTTAGTGCCAAAAAATAGGAAATTTGTCCTAACGATTTTTCGTATGTCTTTGGGGTGCTGGGAACACGAAACGCCCTTATTCGTGGTGGATATTGAGCGATCGCTTTTACATAAATATTTTGGATTTACAAGCTTAGGGCTTCAATGTTTTGCTGACATCAAGTCTCAAACACCGCTCGTGGTGTTCCACAGCTCAATCCTGAATCAATACCGTCTGCAGTATTGGATAAAGCATGTTTCAGTTTGCCGTCAGCGAGATGTCGGCAATCATGTGTAGCGATTAAGAAGTAGCGCAATTGCAGGCAAAATTGACTCAGGCCAATGGCTATGTCGTGAGCAGGTGAGCAGGCTGGATCCACAACCTAAAAAACGCGGATTCGAATCCCGTTAAAGCAACAAAAAAAAAATAAAAAAAAAATGAATTAATTAATGTAAAAACGTTTGCTTCGCCCGATCGCACTTTTCGTAACCCTCTCTTAAGGGATTCACCAGCTTGCTTCCCAAGTCAAGTGCCCGTAAAGAAGTTTTACTTAAAAAAAAAAAAAAACACGATCGTGAATCCATTGTCCAATCCACAGAAAAGTTTGTAGCACCAAGCGTCAACTCGTTCGCATTTTAGTGCAAAAAAAAAAGGTTAAATAACTTCACGCTTAGAGGCCCTGGCGTCTTTGGCGTCAACGCCTTTTAATATGACTGGGCCGATTTTTATTTTTTCACATTTTTTCCTTTTGTATTACTTTATGAAAGATACAAAAATACAAAAATTTCTCCACGACCAAGCAGAGGGAGGGCATTCCTATTGTCGCCTATTGGATCTCTCAACCCTGGTACCCCCTTTTTTCACCCAGGTCTCTGTTAGCACTCCAATCGTGTTCCCTCCAGGTGAACACAACCCGACTTGTCCTTTTCACCAATTTTCATCCACTGTGGCGACAAAGTTTCCTGGGGGCCACACGTGTCTCAACGAAGACTTCCGCCGCTGTGGCATCCCCTAGAAAGTCATAGAGACCATGCTCGCCTCTCTAGCTCCCGTAACACTCACAATACAGTTCGTCTTCCAATTGGCACTTTTACTCCTCCCAAAGCATTTCACCATTCGCAGGCAAGGTTTTGGAAGGTCCGGTTTTCCTTCCAACACCTCTTGAGTCAGGGACAACAGCGATACGGCCTTTTTAATGCATATCGCTCGGCACTATCTTTCCTCCTGCCAGGACATATTCGTGAAGATCACATCAGATGTTTCATAAGGGGCTGGTGAGTTTACGTTCTGCTCGTCCTCGATATGCAACAACCTGGGACCCACAACAGGTGCTCCAGCTCTGGTAAGACACATCGACTTACACCTTGCCGTATTTACCCAGGAAGCTTGTTAGCTTGTTGTTGCTGACTATTGGTCATCGACTAGAAACAATTTCCCTGATACGTCTCTCGGGCTTCGCTAGCCATGTGTTCATATTCTCACTTCGAATCAATTAGTCGTCGCTTTGGGACCAAATCAACTAGTCTTGAATCCAATATTTTTTCCAGAAAACCCAAGACTTGTTAGTGGCTTAGTTGCTAATTGATATGACGTACTTAAAATCAGAACGAGGACTTTTATATACAAAATAGGAAACCCTACAAGGAAGTCACGAAACAGACTCTGAGCCGTTGAGCAAAGCCATATCTCCTTCAATCTGGTGTCTATATAGGTCTGTTCAACCCTCACTCGACACGGCCCGTTATACAAGCACCTCGGCAGCTCGTCGTCTGGGTACATCAGTCGATATTTGATCCAGGGTGGACCGGTTCGAGAGCTCTACAACATTTGTTCGATTTTATCATCGCTCTCTGCTCGAACCGTCATTATGCAACCACCATTTTGAAGTTCGTCTTCGCCTGAACGGCGAGAGTATATTTTAATTTCATTTATTTTCTTATTTTATCAATTTTCTTGGTTCCCGGTTTTTTAAAACCATGGCCAAGAACCTTTTCAATGGACCGTTTTATTTGGCAAGTAAGCTTTAAACATCTACGTTGTTATTATCTCAGTGATATCTGAAGGAATGGATGCCGAAATATAATTAAACGATCAAACGAACTTACCTGTGAAGTTCGATCGTAATTATATGAGGCATCCATTCCGAAGATATCACATCCCACCCTTCCCGCAACCCCAGTCGCAAATAAAACTCATATACTTTCAAACAATGACTCGAATGGCCAGGACAGCAGGGAAGGGGAAATGCGCTTTAAACATTGTGACCGAAGTAGCACAGGACCGTACTACGTTGTTATTATCTCAGTGATATCTTCGGAATGGATGCCTCATATAATTACGATCGAACTTCACAGGTAAGTTCGTTTGATCGTTTAATTAACGTACTACAATCAACCTATATTTACTATAGCAACCCTAACGTGGCAATTTTGGCTGCTGTCAAACACAATAGTAGATTATATTACAAGTGACAGAAATGCTTCATTGTCAGCGAGTGAGATTTTTGAATCACGAGCTTTTCGGCATTTCGGTCACGTGTAAAATTTTAATTATGAAGATATGTTCGATTTAGCATAAAATGTTAATTAGATAAGTCAATAACTTTAGCTATTAAAAATACGTGCTAACCCCAAAGTTCTCCCCTCTAGTTCTCAAAAGTTTTATAGTCCACAAAATGTCTTCAACAGGCAATTTACTATAAGACTTTTGTTATACTGTATAGTTTATCCATCTTAATCCCAATTAATAATACAATTATATCGACTAATAATTTCTTTAAATAAATCGAAACACCACAGCAAGTAAATAGCTTTGAGCCTTCGAAAACTTTGAAATTCCAATTTATTGCAGCCAATTGCAGACCGTCTAGCGTAAAAAATCGATTAAAAACCTGCACGAAAAAACAACTAATTTTAGTTCCAAACAAACCATGCCATTTTCCAACAGTTTACAGCCGTACAAGAGCCACTTGCAAAATAAAGCAACCCGGTTACATTGTTCTTGCTTTAATTGAATTTTAACAGCAAAATTGCGTTTATACAACCATTCAAATTTTGTCGGTGATAACACAATCAATCGATAAAATGTCAGCGCGCGATGACCATTAAAAATTGAGCGAAAACGGCAGAGAACATTTATATTTAACCCTTTTACATTTTTGACATGAATAATTGCTGCCAAAAGCCAAACAAATTCGATTAAGAGTGCCTGCGGTTTTTTCAGATATCAAAAGCGAAAATGTTGTGATACCAATTGCATGTTTATGACAAAGACATTACTGAGACAACGAGAATATTGCTGTTTTAGTTACCATTTATCAGGTTGGTGTGTGTTGTTGATGGCTACTATGTTCGTACAAATATCATTACTTGATGTACGAAGAGGTAGACACAGCCACTTTCCTTAAGTAACTCGCCAAAGAGCCTAGTTTCAGAAGCCGTCTCCGTTACTATGCTTCTCTGTCGATCTGAGTAAGGAAAGTTACTCAGTTATCCTTTCGGATGTACCTACCGTCCTGATGAGATCCAACAGACCGAAAGCTGTTAAAATTCCTACAGATGTAGGTTATTATGTAAATGTCTTGTGATTCCATCATTAATTCAGGATTAATTTCTGAATACACCTCTTCGCGATGATTCGAGCCAGACGAATCGATACAGTATTATTAAAATTCATGAATCTGTGAATTATGCAAATGTTCTTGACGCTCCGAAAGCCATCCATCATACCACCTGTCTTAATGGCATGGAAAAACCCAAATATATTGGCCAAATATTATTTTTTCCTTAATTATTCTAATCGTAGTAACTGAAATAATTAAAATAATTCATTTTATATGTAGCGTGTTTTGAACGAACATTTATGTCATTGATTAACGGAACGGAATATTATTTTTGGCCTCTTGAACTGTAAACTTAGCTTTGACATCATGTATACGTCATCCGAAGCTAGATTTTTACGCGAAATGTTGTAAAGTGCGGCTACTATGCGGTAAAGTAATCAGTGAATTTTTAGCTTTTCAGGAAAGTTTAAAAAAATAACTTAAGTATAAGACAAAAAGTCTAATTTAGTGCATGCTACTTTACACCATAATTGACACAATCATGCACAAAATAAAACGGTAATAATTTTTTTATTTTGTATTATTACATGTGGCGCCATCTATGAGAATTTAAAAGAAATCAACATTGATTTCGTTGTGTTGGTACCACTGTCATATAATATTAATAATGACATTTGACAAATTGATGGTTAATTACTTTTAGTTAATTATATACAGGGTGATTCCTAAATGGCGCATATGATGTATATGGCGTTGTAGTGGACGCTGGAAAGAATAGGAAATTCAAAACCAAAATGAAATATGCAATTTTATTACGGAGATATGATTTCTTTTTTGTTTAAATGAAAAACATTTTTTTAGACGTAAATTAAAAGAATTCTGGCCTGTATTATCACGTAATTAGAAACGTTTAGCAATATTAATAACAACGCGTCAAAGTTTTTTTTTTTAACAATGTGATTTAAATCCGTTTTTAAATAATACATTTTGTAAATCTAATAATGCTTTCCAATCTGGCACCACTGCTACTGCTGTGTAGGTTGTTATAGTTATGTATTGACAAAAAGCTGGTGTCAAAAATAAATTGCAAAAGTCAAAAAGAAAACAAATGGAATACGAATTTGAGGAATACTCAAATATGTATGTTTTTGTGTCTTGGGGCGCAACTAATGGTGTGGCGGCTGAAGCTGCAAGACTATAAATTAATGTAAGGCGATTTCCGCAGCGTCGACACCCAGTTGGAAATGTCATCCGAAGATAGAATAGCGACTTCCAGAAACCGGCCAATTGATGGCAATTAACATTAATCGTGGGCCTCTTCGGTACGTCCGAACACCAGAATTTGACGAAAACGTTCTTGTAGCAATCAAAGAAGCTCTTAGACGAAGTATTAGAGGGCTAACACGCAAATTTGACGTTAGTTATAGCAGAATTCACCGAATACTGCACGAAAAATGAGTACATCCTTACCGCTACGTCAAAATACTAGCACTATTGCCAGAGGATTTTCCAGCCAGAGAACAATTTTATTGATGCAACTTTGCTGAAAGTGTTTTGTAGACGGATGAATCTATTTTTACTCGCGATGGCATTTTCAATACAAAAAATAACCATGTTTGGGCTATTAAGAATGCAGCTTTGAGAAGACCCCGTGCTCATCAAAGGTGGGCTGGAATTGAGGAATCCAATTTAATAGGTCCTTTTATTTTACCAAATAGATGCTCTGCGGATAATTTTTTGCACTTTCTGCTCACTTTGCTAGAGTAGTGCAAGACACCAGTGCAAACCTACCCAAACCAATGGATCAGTAGAGAGGGTGCTGTTGTTTGGCTTGCGCGGTCTTCAGATCTTACACACCTTGGAATGTTTTTTTCTGGTGTTATTTAAAAGCTCTTGTTTAGCTCCCAGCGCAGATGTTGGTGAATCTCGAGGAAGAATTGATGAAGCGGTAGCCACGATAGACGCTCCAATGTTACAAAGATTTCAAAGGAACATTCTACATAGAGCAGAGTTGTGTGAAAATGTGAATTTTGAAGAGGACATTTTGAACATTCACTCTAAATCGTTTAAATAGTGATTTAATTGTTTTGGTTGTGTTTAATTGTTTTTTAATTACATTTTCTTATTATTTTGCTACTACTATTATTTGTTATTACATATTATTATAAGTTAACAGTACTTACGAGGATTTTTACAATGGTAAATGAAAAAATGAAAAATTGTTTACACCAATAACTCTTGATCGTATCCAAGTTTACTTTTACTACATGTAACCATAGAAACGACTTACAATAATGATCTGAAAATAATGTTTGTTCTACTATCTACGAGTCAAACAGTGTTGCCATTTTCCTTTTTAGAAAACTGCTAATAACTTTGAGAGAAAAAAATATATAAATAAACGGACGGTGTTTTTGGCATTATTTATTTACAAGGAACCCTGCGCTTCTATTCCCATGCGACAATTAGGAATCACCCTGTATTATCAACTATTACCCAGTAAACACATGCACGTTGTTTTAACGTGGAAAAGCCGTGTAAGTGGTTGATAACACGTTTATGGTTGAAAAAATCACGTTATATTTTGGTAATACCTTCAACGTTATTTCAACGTATTTTACGTAACGTAAATTCAACGTTGATTTACAATAAAATAATGACTACGTATCTACAAATTACGACAATTCAACGTTAAAAAATTAGGTTATTTTTAAATATTATATATGACGCAATAAAGACGTTTAATCAATATTGTTAATCAACGAAAGGTACATAATGTTGATAAAATATAAGTTATTTTCCAAATGCAGTTCTGACGTTTGTTTCTCGTGAAATTTTTACATTAAATACACGTGTTTTTCTATCAAATAAAAAATAAAAATACCTAAGGAGTGAAAGAGTTCCAGCAGAGTATAAAAAATCATCATCATAGTGTAGCCGTATAGGTTTTTGGGTTTAAAAGAAGGTTTTTCAATTTGCTTCCCTTATTTTTTTATTATTGTATTTTACCTTACCTCAATTTACTTTTTTATAAACAAATCATGTTAAAAAATATATATTTATTATTTAAATCATAACTTAAATCAAATTATATAAAATAGAAAAGATCGAATGGCGGTGAAGTCTAAATTATTATTTTTGACTATTATTTCTCGTAAAATGTGTAAAACGTGTTTTGGTGCCGTTTACTTTTTGTGAAATTTTCACGTTAAGTATACGTGTTTTTCTAGGCAAATAAACATTAGAAAGAACGTATTCCCTATCGTATTATTAGATGTGTTTTGTGGTCAAGTCACTAAAGGGTTTCAAAGATAAAAATGATGATTTTAAAATACATAATCTATAATAATACTACTTAATTTATATTTTTTATTTTAATTACGATTAAAATCAAATATAGAAGCATAGAAAGGAATTAATGTGGGTAAAATATAAGTAATTTTTGACGTTCAGTTCTGACATTAATTTCTCGTGAAATTTTTACAATAAATTCACGTGTTTATATAGTCATATAATTATATAGTACATTTATGTACTACAAAGGAACGGATTCCATTGGCGTCTTTTATTTTAGAGATTCCATATGGGCGGTTTTTGCGCCTAGTTTAGAAGCCACTGTAAATTGTTTGTTGCGGGTTATAAAACATATTATGTACATTTTTTATTTGAATCACATTTTAAATAAGATAGAATGGTTATAGAATTTAAAAGTAGAAACAATAGAAATATTTAGTAAGGCTAGCATTTCTTTCATAATTTTTACGAAACATGGTAACAACTAAGTTAGCTCTTGTAAACATTTGGCACACCGAATTTTACCCAAACAACCTTGAAAGTTTGACGTTCTCTCGTGGTTGAAATGTTTTAGGATCATCTCGCCCACCTAGTTCGCAATAGAGATGAACAATCGCTCTTTGAGAATTCATATAATTATTGAAAAACAACACAATTGTCTGGATCACTTTTGGTGGTAGATAACTACTTTTAATCAGTTTTCCGATTCACTCATCACCCTGATGATGCCAACATTGTTGGCGAAACGTGCGTCGGTATTTATAATAAAAATTGTTTTTTGTGTTTTAGGTAAAACTGATTAAAAGTAGTCATATAATTATTATTAAATTAAAATTTAAAAATAAAATTGACATTCCCTATTCTATTATGGTGTCAATGTTATAAAAAATTACAAAAGCTCTTTAACCCAACGGCAAAGAAATAATTCAATGTAGGTAGCTATATTTACTTACGTAGATAAGTACTTACAAATATTAATTTAAATGTGTTTGTTAAAGTTGGAAACAAAAATTAAGATCTTTAATTATTACGGTTAATCAACGAAATTAATAAATATTGGTAATGTCTGGTAATGTGAAACGCTGTGAAGTAAGTGAAGGTGTCAAAAGACCAGTGAAAAGATTAAAAATAAAACAACGAATCTCTTTTGAGAGTCGTGTCGCGAAGTTTGAGTGTGTCTTTGACCGGAGAAGAATTTGGTGTTGACCAGGGAATGAAAAGTTTTTAAAAACGAAATTGAAAGCAGGTATAATTAAGGGACAATTTGAAACATACGTTGAGAAGTTTTACCGTTTATGGGCTGGAATTTTGAGAAGAACGGATATTGGTTTATGATGGGGGCTGAAGGTTGAGGAACCGACGACGCAAGCGTAAATTTTATTGTCGAAAATATATAATAACCAAACGTATAGATCAGTACTATCATTGAATATCAATACTCTAGTTATAGTAGTTAGAGTATTGATATTCAATGGTACTATCAATGAAAATTTCTGCCTTATCGAATTTGTTTTGGCGACACACAAACATGCTGCTTCCAAGACACAAAACTTTCAAAATGTACGTGATTTACAGCTTTTTTTATTGCGCCTTGCACTCCGAACGAAACGAAACCAAGGAACTCTGTCCAGATGTGTCATCTGTGCTTGGCCATTGCTTCGTTCGATTTTGTTCATTTTCATTTTTCGTCTGAGATCGTGCAGTTCGTTTCGTTTTCGTTTGCCTTACCAAGTTTTGAGATTTGTGTAGCTTCCAAAAGTCCTAAAGTTAAGTAGTACAGTATTTTATATAAAAGTAGTAACTAAATATACATTTTTTATGCATATTACTAACCAGTTTAATTTAAATTTATTCCGCAAGTGTACCGATTTTATGACTTTCGTCAAAAGTGGTACTCCATGTAAGACCTGGCCTTCTTACAAGGTTTTTAAGATTTATTTTAAGACAGGTATATACATTATAATGTGATATTATATTTCTAATTTTTCTAATTAAATGTATATTTTTTAACTTTTGAGCTTCTTTGCAGAGGATTATGACACAGACGATAAAAAGGCCAACAACCTCATCAAGGAGATTGGGGAAACTGCAGAGGAAACAACTCATCAGTGGAAAGTCTCTCAAGAAAGCAAGTTTTTGGTGATAAGTCTCTTTTTGATGATAAGCGGCGTCGAACTGTAAACCTTGGAGAGGATTTTTGCTTTACCCCGACGACGTCTTAAGCATAGTCCACACCTACATACATTTGCCCACAAACAAATGTTTTTAAACATTTGCCCGTAAACAAATGTTTCTATACATTTGCCCGCAAACAAAGCACAAACATTTGTTTGGCAAAAAGTTTTGTTTTGAAAAACATTTGATTTCACTAGTTTGCAATTGCGTGCAGACAAGAAGAAAAACATGTCGTTATATAGTGTGGCAGTGGCGAGAATTTGTGCGGGTTATCTGTTTTTAACCTCAACGAAAAAAAAAAAAGAAACGGTGGTGGATACGCAAACTTTTACAAAACGGAATACTACATTTTTTAAACTTGTTAAGGGACGTTTAAAATTAAATGATGGATAATATGGATTTAAAAATTTTGTCAGAATGACACCAACTGATTTTGAAATATTAATTCAAATGAGCGTTTGCAAAGAAGATACAAAATATAGAGCAGCCATACCCGTATCGTTACGGTTAGCAATAATTCTTAGATATCTGGATGCTGTTAAGCAATAATGAGTTAACCTAAGAAAATGAGTTAACCAACTGTGTGGGTTGTTTTAAAGCTTCTATGCATTTAGCAAAAATGATTCAAGGCGAAAATGGGCCATCTGGGCGATGTATTGTCAAGCCACAAATGCAAACTGCAAGAAATTAAATTAATCAAACAAACTTTAACAGCAATTATCTTAAAATTATAATGATGTGGCTTAAACCATTATTGCTTAACATCATTATCCATCTAGCAAGTGGGGATTCATACACTAGTTTGATGTACATATTTTGTATTTCAAAACAATCAATTTCAGTAATAGTACCCGCTGTATGCGAAGCTATCATCACGGCTTTAAAATCTATACAGTGTTTTCAAAAAGTATGGAACCGGCTTAATATCTTCAAAACTATATTAAGCGGAATAACTTGATATCTTTGATATAAATTCTACTAATTAATACCTATTGTCCCTAATTTTTTCAACTGTTTTACATTGTTAGCCTCCGAAATACACAGCTAACTAGATTTTGTTAAATAGCAATAGGGGTCAAATTTGATATCATTCGAGAGCTTATTGTTCTCTGAATTCAAGACAATGTCACTCTTGTCTAAACATTGCCACCAGAAGTGCTAAATAAATTAAAAATGAAAACATCTAGTGACCTAACATAATGCTTTGAAATCACAGGTGACACATTGAAAGCACTGAATTTGCCAAATATGGTTAAATTAACTGAAAAAGGGAGAATAGAGGTCCATGCAAAGTTATGTGCTCTTTTTAACACTTACACCCGAAATTTTGTAGTAGGCAATGCAAAATTTAGTCCAACAGCTTTACTACTGACAGAAAGACACTGAACATTTATTGTAGGAAAAAAATTAGCATCCAAATTTATTTTTTAAGTTTTCTTATGTTTTGGTTATTTTTCTTCTTGCATTAATCATTTTTAAGAAACAAATGTTTAGAGCCATTGCTTATTCAGTTTTCATTCAGTTAGACTTCTAAAAGTGTTAACGTACAGCTGGTTTTGTCATTTTAACCATCAAACATGGTTGGTAGATTTCTAATCTTTTTACAGTTGTTGTCAAAATGTTTCGACACCAGCATTACATGATGATATTCAGAAAAAAATAAGCTTTCGAATGATGGCAAATTTGACTCCTATTGCTATTTAAAAAATATCTAGTTGGCTGTGTATCTCATAACGTAAGAATGTAAAACAGTTGAAAAAAGTAGATGTAATAGATATTAATTAGCTGAATTCATATCCCAAATTGCAAGCTTATCCGGCTAATAGTTTTGAAGACATTAAGCCGGTTCCATACTTTTTGAAAACCCTGTATACCTATTATCTAATCTAATATTCATTGTGGAAATTTAGTAAGGAATAAATTCAGTAACACCGTTAGTATCTGCACTAGAAATAAAACTAAAAAGCATATGGTAGGGTTACTTATAGCGCATCCGAGGAACGTATACCAATTTTTTTTCATTAGTTTTTATTGACAGTTATGACGTCATAAATATTTTTTTTAATGGCAACCTATGTTTTTTATTTTACATTCGCCTAGAGTTTTTCTGATTTCAACGACATCAAATACTTAATAGGTTACATAAGGAAAGAATAAATAAAAACGGCGCTAAAATTCAAATTAGAAAAATTTCAAAAAATTAAGATAGCTGTCTAATTTTATCGGAATTTAGGGAAAAAAATATAAAAATCCTAACAAAACAAAGTTGACAAAACCGATCCATGAGAAAAAAAATAAAAAACAACCCTAAATTTAAGTATAGCTAACAAATCAACAAAATTAACAAAAAAACTATTGATGTGAGAGTTATAAATTAAAGATATTACACCAAATGTTCAAGCTGATTACCCTGCATCATCTGACAAAATCCAAGACTATCATAAAAAGCAGCCAATACGTTTTGAATGGTTTGGAGAGTTATTAAACTGCACTTATGTCAAATTCTGGCTTTAATATCATCCAAAATTGTTAGGTCGGTTTTGATACACCTTGCTTTTTAAGTGCCCCCTTTAAAAATAATCTAATGTCATCTAATCAGATGTTATTATTTGTTTAGTAATCAGAGACAAACAGTTTAGACACAATTATTTTGTACCAATTCAGAACTTTTTAACATTGTATCGGTATGTGTATGGTTTTTCCTTAAATTCCGATAACATTAGACAGCTCTGTAGTTTAAATTTAGCGCCGTTTTAATTGATTTTTTCCTCATGTAACCTATTAAGTATTTGATAACGTTGAAAACAGAATAAAAACCTCTACGCGAATGTAAAATAAAAAACATAGATTGTCATTAGAAAAAAATATTGATGACTCCATAATTGTAAAAAAAACTAATGAAAAAAATTAGTATACATTCCTCGGATACGCTATAATTAACACTACCACACGCTTATGTTACTGTATATTCCTTACTTAATTACCACACTGTATAAAAATCTCATGTCACGGTGTTTGTGGTCGAACTCCTCCGAAACGGCTCGGACGATTTTTATTTTTATTTTTTTTGTATATTTGGTGGGTATGAGAATAGTAAACTATTTTTCACATGGACATGGGGGCCCAGAGGCCCCCCTTGGGCTAGACAGACTTTTCGGCTCAACCGATTTTTATGAATTTTTTTTTGTATACATATTTGGGAGGCATGAAAATAGGTGGTAAAGTATTTCTCACATGGACATGGGGGCACAGGAGGCTCCCTTGGGCTGGACCGATTTTTCCGCTCGACCAATTTTCATGATTTTTTTTTTTGTAAACATATTTGGTAGGTATGAAAATAGGTGGTAAAGTATTTCTCACATGGACATGGGGGCACAGGAGGCCCCTTGGGCTGGACCGATTTTTCGGTAATTTTGTATGAGAATCGGTACTTCAGACTTCATTTACTAGATGGAGTTCGTGGTGGAATTATCAGACGATATGCAAAACTGTCATTTCTTCTTAAATCGCTACTTCGGATTACTTTTAATAGAACGCGATTGTACGTGATACGAAGTTTACCGGGTCAGCTAGTCGTATATAAAAGTAAGCACCTATTCCAATTACTTTTATTTTTGTAGGTATTATCCATTTACGAATTTTTTTTATTTTCATTTTTATTTTATTTCGAAAGGGTTTTTTCTTGGTTCCACATAATCAGATGTTTTAATAAATTAGCCAGCCGTTGTCACCGCCACTTTGAAACAAAAGCATAAATATTGGCCCTAGACGCGCCCAGGCTTGCCTGTTTTTCTGTATAAAAACACGTGCTTTCCATCCTCGTCGGAAAACAAAAAACATAGGTGCATTTGTATAAATGTTTGTAAACAAATGTTTTTATACAGCTTTTAAACAGTTTTTATACAGTTTTTATACAAATGTTTAAATGTTTTCGGGAAAATGTATGTAGGTCTGGACTAGGCTGAAAACAAAAAACATAGGTGCATTTGTATAAATGTTTTTAAACAAATGTTTTTAAACAGTTTTTATACAGCTTTTAAACAGTTTTTATACAAATGTTTAAATGTTTGCGGGCAAATGTATGTAGGTCTGGACTAGGCTTTATGCATCGCCAATGTCAGCATTTTCTCCAGCTTCAACATATCCTGGTAAATTGTGTCATTTTATATCATTTACGACAATCATATACCTAGTAAGGATTTTTTTATTTTTGCAATAGTTACTTATAGTTATTTCTTATAGATTTTGAGGCAACTGTACTGCAAACATTGGCAAAACTGACCCAGCACGTCGAGCAACACACAATCCGAGTCATGAAAAAAATGATTTAATTTAATTAGGACAATTAGCCCATAATAATTATTTTAGTTTTTTTTTATAATAATAATTATAGTTATATAGTTTATAATAATAATTATAGTTATATAGTTTATAATATTAGTAGTACATAGTTGATATTATAGTTTTTAGTAATTATTTTCATATTTTCTATTCACCTTTATACATTATAATAGATTTGAACTTTTGTAAAACAATTTTATTGTTTGTTTTATAATAAATATTTGTCATGAAAATCAACACTTTTTTAATATACTTATTTCCTAAAATCACCTAAAAAAGATGTATTTTATAATATCTTTAAAATACGTTTACAGAACGTTTTGTTGAGACATTGAAAATGACGTTTAATTCAGAAAATCAACACGTCTTTTCAACGTGGTAAAAATACCTAAAAGAGACCTGTTTTATCAGACGTTTGTAACACGTCATTTTTATACGTCAAAAGTAACGTTGACGACATCGTAACGTCTATTCAACGGTTGGTAGGTACTCGTTTGTTTTACGTTTTTTTCACGTTGTTTTGTTTACGGAAAATCAGTACGTTTTAAAAACGTGGTAAAATCACGTAAAAAAAAAACGTGTTTTACTAGACGTTATAAACACGTCATATTTACACGTCGAAAGTAACGTTGAAGTCAGCGACATCGTAACGTCTATACAACCGTTGTTACTCGTCTTTTTTTACGTTTTTATCACGTGGTTGTGTTTACTGGTTTACATGTATACGTAATTTTTTTATTATTACATGTGGTGCCATCTAGGGGTATTAAAAAAAATAACATTAATTTCGTGGTGTGGGTATAGAAAGCGCCAGACATATATAGTGATATAGGAAAAATAAACAAGTAAAATAAAAATTAAAAACCTGCTCTCCGATTTGTACACGTGCTATTCAAATATCGCGGCCGCCAACATTCAAAGAGCGCCGACGCATGTTTCTCAATAAGCAGGTTTTTTATTTTGCACCCGTTTATTTTTTTATATCACTATATCCCTGGCGCTTTCTTTACCACTGTCATATTATATTAATAATGACATTTGACAAATTGAAATTACACCTACAAATTTCAGCGTAATTTTATATAAACACAAAAAGTCCCTCAAAATGGGTACGTATTATTACTTAACTTCAACCTGTGTGCATGCTTTCTTGTGGGCTGATTTGATCTGCACGAGTGCATGTGTTATTGAAGGTTTCAAGATCCAATCTCCTTTGTAATTCCTTTTTGTTCCCAAAACTCCAGCATGAATTAATTGAAAATAAAGAAATTATTTTAACAACATGTAATTTTTAACCTAATAAATACAAAAACCAACACTTAACTCTATTCACTCATTTATCTTTTTTAAAAACGCAACTATTATAAATATTAATGTTGATTGTACAATTCTCAACATGTGAAAATAGACCAGGAATTAGTTGGTTGGCCTGAATATTTAAAGTTGAGGGTAAATTAGGATTTTCTAACTCAACGTGCACATTTCCTTCGTCAAAATATTTGCAACATCAATATTCTAATTCAATTTTTTTTCTTAAACAGTATTATTTGTCGGCCAAAAAATTGTTTACATATTTCGTCATTTTCCAATGCTCCAGATAATGCGGAACTCGCCCTTCGGGCTGTCGCGTTGTAAAATCAACTTTTCCGCACTCTAATGTAAATAACCATTACCGTCTTATCGTTGTATGACATGTATATTATTCTCTGAATGGACGTAAGGTCTGATTGTGTAGTGATAATTGCCAAAAAGCTCATCCGGCTCATTTCCGTTCATGTGTTATAATGATTCATGCAAAAACTCTATTATATCCTTCATGAACAAAAGCCAATTGAACAACAGTCAAATCGAAGATCTGGTTTTTGTGTGGGTACATTGAAATCCACTTCTATCAATTTCACACACAAAACATTTTCTAATTAAGAGCAACAATCTACAATAAGAACGTCATTCAATATATTTGCGGCTGATTACCACAAAACGTGATAATAAATCACAGGCTTCAAGTGACAAATGACAGACACGTGTTTATAATCCATGCAACACGGATGTGTTTTGTGAAGACATTTATGCGACTACAATTGCGTACATAACAAATGTATTGTCTATAATTAAACGGTTCATTTGTAATAGGCGAGGAACTTTTTTATTGAATAGAAATGGAAATTGACGATATGTCGCACACCAGTGTTCAAGTTTTGCTCTGCAACATATTAAAACAATGAAACTTTCAGAAGGTGGTATAGAGAGATATGTATGAGGAAAAATATTGCAGCTTTAAGTTATTCAGCTGCGGCAGGAGCTATCCGAATTACGTGATACTAGAATATTGCAAGAAATGTAATAATGTTGCTACCAGAAAATATTTAATAATGTCAAAAGAGTCAACACTATGTTCCGATGGTGTTTAAATAATAACTAAAGGGAGATTACCCATAACGTGGAGCAATTGGAAATGTGATTAGAAACGTGCAGAACTTTGGTAAATGGAGATATATGTGCTTTATTGATCCAGATTGAGTTAAAACATTTTATCGGGAAAAATAACGTACATATTTCGTTTTACCCTAACCTAAACGATCTTTCATTCTTTTTATTTTATAATATGTACTTACAAATTAAATAATTTAGATACTGAATTTATTTAAAGTAGGGCAGCGATAAAGCTAGGACAATACTACAGGGGTATCACCTGCTTAAAGTTGGTGATTGCATCACTGATAACACCAAACTAAACTCGAGACAAATGGTACAGTGCAGACCACTATTCGTGCAATATCGGGTAAGTCGGTTAACTTCGGAAACACGTGATCGTTTCCCGCTCGGTATTGGTGGCTGGTTTTTGTTGGACCATTTTTTATCCCGCCCCAAATGACGGCAAGATGTCTGAGAACTATAATTTAATATTGGTTTTACATTAGAATATAAGTTCACTTAGTAAATGGGGTCCTTTTTATTAATATAGTTTTCCTATTATTATTTATAAAAAATATCATGAAAATCAAAAGTTATTAAACAATAGCTAATGCAACATTATTATCGACAAAATTTTCTTATTAATTGTGTTTGGACGAGCTTATCGAATGATTTCCACAGACATTCTTAGTGAATAACTTCTTGTGTTACGGCAGCTAAAATAACAAGTAAGTAAAATGGAAGAAAAAATTAACGGGCCTTCCTAAATAATTCATGCATCATGTTGCCTGTGGAAAACAAAATTTTCATGTAGAATTTTGACGTGCAAAGCCTACTACTTGCATGAAACATTCATAAAAACAATGTATATAAACACAAAAAAATAACAAAAGGGAAAACTTCTAGGAGCTATAAATGTGAAAACTAACCCGAAAGCATACGCAGTAATTAGACACAAGGTAAAAACAATAGACCAACCACAAAAATATATATATTCTACGAAACAAGGAAACATTAGTTATGGAAAAGAAAACTGTTAAGAAGGTAGAAAGATATAAGAGGAAAAAAAATAAAACGACTAAGAAGTTTCATGTTGCAAAAATGCAAGATCCACAAAAGAAGTTTTAAACAGTTGGAAATTTTATAAAAATTTCCTCACCAATTTTTTTTTGTGATAATTATTACGTGTGATAATTATTATTATAGCAACCGCATAAAAAAAATTCTAGCTTTTGACAAATACTTTGCTTCAGAATTTTTTAGTGTGTGAGATATTTTTACAAGTCGGGCGTAAAACGTCGTATCTCACACGTGAGCAAAATGTCTTTGTAAACTTGTGAGAAGTGTATCACTAGTGATTCAAAAATCTCACTCACTGACAATTTTTTATTAAATAATTTAAACATCAGACGTGACAAAAATGTTCTCTTATTAGTTTGATTCCCTGTAAAATCACTGAGCACTCACCCCTGAGATATATACATATAACCCCTCAAACTTATGTTATTCATCAGAACATTAGACATTAATACTCCTTCTCAAATATGTTAAAATTAGTCAATCATTGATGGTATATTTATATAACTATAATGATCTATACTCTTTTCCCTTTTCTTTACATAATAGAAAACTTTATAGTATAATACAATTTTATACAAGTACCTGAGTAAATTATAAAAAATGTACAAATACATAACGTAAGATTAGAAAGACTAATTAATTAACAATGTATTTGCGAAAGCATAATTAGCTTTCTCCATTACATTTACAGGCACCTACTTTCCGCAGGGTTCATGCAATTTTTTAATTAGGATAAACATTTCCAGACTCAGCAAAAGCAGCTGTAATACATTTAAACCCGGCGCATCCACCATTTCTAGTCACAGTTTACAACGATATTAATACCGCGATTTTAATATCATTTACAAAAGTCTATTAGTGGCCATTTGGTAGGAAAATTTTTTATAATTAAAAAAGAAAGAAGGCATATAAACATTGAGCTCTAGCTGCTTTGACTCAACCAGTTGTATGAATAATAAAGGTACAGTTTTGAATATAAAGCTGTATTAGCTGTATTTTTTCAGTTATAGTCCTATTTTGCTGAACTCTAGCTAGATGTTTACGTATCTACAAACATAAACACGGATTGTTTAATGATAATCCCCACATGTCAATATAGAATTGACGGCGGCCTGTTGTGCAATAGTTTACAATTACGATAGTAAATAAACAGGTACAAATATGTCAATACTAGCAAAGTGTATTGATGTGTATGTGTAATTTGCTATATATAATATTGCCATTTTATTAATATATATATTTAATTATTGGATAAAAGTCACTTAACAGAAGTAATCTTTGTTATAAATTATGTAACGTTTAGGTAGTCATTATTCATTATTACTGACTAACGGGTTATCGTTATCAGCTATCAGAAAAATCATGCAATAAAAGAAGATTGTTATTATATAATTGGTACTGGTAACGTTGCGTGAGTAGCTAAAAATATTTATAAATTGTTATGTATAATAAATTATAATGTTGGATCTCCATGACTCTGTTTTAAAACAAAACATTCACAATAGAATTTCCATCAAAAATGGCAATTCTATAGCTGCAATAATACCTAAATACTAAAACGTTCCAAATTCACGGGAAATAATGCATGTGCATTTACTCTGAATATGTCTAACAGGCAATAAATTCATGCACTCTGCAAATCTACCCTAAGCTGCAATGTATCACATCTAAAAGCTTCAATAATTAACAGCAACTTGACAATAGTCTGCCAAGGCTCATTATTGCACGTTAATCGAAGTTGAACGCCAAAGCACACAACATCAAACGTTATACTTGCATTTAAACCTTAATGACATCATTACATTGTTCGGTTAATTAACATATGTTGCCTTAAGGACCGAATGGAAATTCTGTAACCATCGATGGCTATCACCGAGTAATTTTGCTAATTATTATCGTCGGAGAAATTCCTGGTTTATGGATTGATTGTATACCACGAACGACAGGAGCGAACGAATCAGAAGTTTGATGACGTTTCTCCGGTCATTAGGACTAATGATTGCCGTTAAACAATATCTGCACGTCCTCACAATTATTTTTAGCGGCGGTATACGAAAGGCCCGCCCGCATTAGATAAAGGACAGACGTACAAAGTCCACCCTCATCAATCTGGATGGGAACAAATTAATTGATATCAGGCTTGATCTCGAATAACGATTAGGGAATGCGTATGGAGACGTCATTTTGGGCAGGAATATATCGTTTTGTGAACCATTACTTTAATTTAAAATTTAAATTTAAATATGTCTAAGTCGAACTCCACAAACTTTAATAAGTGTGAAATTACAAATGGAACATGTTTCGGCAGAACACTACTGCCATCATCAGCCCTAATTTAACAAGAGATTAATGATACAATTGAATTACAGAGGGGTTCTTACCTTAAAGAATATAAAAAATTATGACATTGACGTAATTTTGAATTAAATTTGACGTTTTCAAAGGGTTACATGATTTTTAAAAGATTTCGTAAAAACAACATTTTATAAAATGTAAAAATTAAAAATGGATCAAAGAGAATCTGGTAAGTTTGTTTGAGTGGTGAAAATTAAAATAGTGAATTAATAGTGGGATTATTGAAGTTATTCTGTTCATTTAAACAAGATCTGTTTTCCAGTTTCAAGGCTTTCCTTATTTCCAAAGTCTCAAGAAAATCTAATTTCCGGCCTTTATTGCATTTATGAATCAATTTGGAATTTGATGGTAAAAAAACTATGTTTCGTTATTAATATATGATTGGCGAAAGAAGAAGGTGTTGATGGTGGAGGATCAAGATCTGTGTTGTTATAGAGGTGCCTGAAATGTTCTTCAATACGGTCTGATATTTTGCGACCTGTCTGACCTATGTAGAATGACTCACAAGAAGAGCAGTTTAATTTGTATACACCTGATGATGATTTGTAATCTAATGGATCTTTATTTTTAATAAAAGATCTGGATAAGTTGTTATCTGTTTTAAATGAAACTTTAAAACAGTTTTTCTGAAGTATTTTAGAACATTTCTCTGATACGACGCCAAAGTATGTTAATGAATTTGAAAAGGAAATTGTTTCTGAAGGATTTTTAACCAAGTGGTGTGTGTATTTGAATTTGTTATAGTATCTATAGTATAATTTATTTATAGTTTTTAAAGAATATCCATTATTTGAAGCAATTTGTTTAATGTTATTAGTTCTGTTTGAAAAGATGAATCTGATAGTGGTATAGAAAATAATCGGTGAAAAAAGGAATGAAAAGCTGCAAATTTATGGGAAACAGGGTGACAAGGGTCAAAAGGTATTTCGCAATCTGTGATACTAGATTTTCTACAAATGTCAAATTTAAAAGTGTTATTATTTCTAGTGATTAACAAGTCTAAAAAGGGAATTTGGGAATTGATTTCAATTTCAACGGTGAATTTAATGGATTGGTTTAAAGAATTTAAGTTGCTGAGTGCGTTATCAAGTTCAGAATCAGATCCTTTAAATAAAACAATGTCATCTACATATATCTGTACCAAAAGAGAAAATGATCTTTAAAGGCTGAAGAAGTTAAAAACTGATCTTCTAAGTTATTCATGAATATTTCTGCTAAAAGAGGTAACAAATTAGAACCCATTGCTAAGCCTGAGTCTTGTGAATAAAAATTATTATTAAATTGAAAGAAATTTTGATCTAGGACAGTCTCACAAAGTGAATGTAAATTTAGTGTATGTATGGTTGTCATATTAGAATTAAATTGTAGGTTTTTTTAAATTAATAAGCAAGATTTGGGTGGGATGCTGGGGAATAAATTAACTACGTCAAATGAAACAAGTCTAGTGTCTGATGGAATTTGGAAATTTCTAATTTTGGAGCAAAGATCTATTGAGTTTTTTATTGTAAATTTGTTATTAAAATCTAAATGTTGTCTAAGAATTGTATTAAGCCATTTTGAAAGTATTGATGGTGAATTGACAAAAGAAACTACTGGTCTAATGGGAAAAGGTTGAGTTTTATGTATTTTAGGTAGATAGATTAGATTAGATTAGGTTTGAAGGGTGTGAGGGAATTTGCTCCCCTCACCGACACTTAGACCACACCGCGGGCCCATTGTGTCACCCCCTCGCGTCCCTCATTCCTGTCTCTCATCCAGCCATCCGACATTGTCGAAAAAAGCTAGGATGGTTCCAGGCGAGGTACACCTCAAGTTGGCCCAGCTGGGCCATGTCTCCCCCAGTATGGACTTTCTGGTCGAGGCGAGAGCCGGACATTCCCGTAGGATATGTTCCAGAGTCTCGTCCTCCTCTAAACACCCCCTGCACGTTGGGTCGTTGACCACACCCATCACGTGGAGGTGTTTATTTAGCCTGCAGTGACCGGTCCAGATGCCCACCAAAAGGCGGAGTCTGTCCCTTGACAAACGCAGACAAGACTTGGTTCTTTTAAAGCAAGGATTTTTGATAAAAATCTTGCTTTGTCTGCAGTCTGTTGTCGTTTCCCATCTAGCACAGTGTCTAGAATGGGTGCCAGTTTTGATCAGGTTTGAGAGGTAGCGGTTGGCCGGTCGGATGGGCGGTTCGGTTCCATCCGGTGTTCCCGTTGCACCCTGTCGAGCCAGCTCGTTCGCCCTCTCATTCCCCTCATTACCGTTATGTCCTCGAACCCATCTTAGCTCAACGACATTGTTTAGTGCTATTCTCGACAGTGCCAGATGGCAGTCATGTACCACTTGAGAGGTAATCCTGCCACTAGCCAGAGCCCGCAGAGCTGCTCGACTGTCGCTGAAGAAGCACATCGTTTTTCCCCTGACATTGCGCCCAGTGATTTCTGTGGCACCCCTAAGAATGGCCGCGATCTCCGTCTGGAAAATACTGGCACATTCCCCTAGGGTTGCGCTGAGATTGCAGTTCACTTTGGGGATGTAAACTCCCGCTCCAGAGCCTGCTTTCGTTTTTGATCCATCCGTGAAGATTGAAATCTCAAACTTCGGATGTTCTTCTGTATCCATATGCCCTGCATAGGATTTTTCGAAAGCATATTGAGGACAGATACGGTCCGATCCCGCACCCAAGAGAGGTATTCTGTGGAGTCCCTCGTTCAAGATGCGGGCGTGCCCGCGTTCTGATTTCCCCGCTTTCCAAAGGTTACCTTCCCGCAGCCTACGAGCGGACGCAAGTGCCATGCCCTCCACGAAGAGATCGATGGGAGGCAGACACAGGATAGCCTCCAGAGCTGCGGTCGGGGTGGTTCTCAAGGCGCCAGTCACAGCGACACATGCCATCCGTTGGATGCGTCCGAGACGTGTCATCGTTGTTTTTTGTCTGACTCTTTGCCACCAGACAATTGCTCCGTAGCTCAGCATCGGTCTGATGACGGCCGTGTAGAGCCAGATGGTAATCCTGGGTGTTAAGCCCCAGGACCTTCCCACCGCTCTCCTACACTGCCACAGGGCGACGCTAGCTTTGTCTATTTTGCTCTCCAGGTGCTTTTTCCAAGACAGCTTATGATCCAACATAACGCCCAGGTACTTCACATCCTGCGAGAGTTTCAGCTTGACGCCGTTAAGGGAGGGCAGCTTTAGCTGTCCCATCTTCCTTCTGTTCGTGAAGAGGACTAGCTCTGTCTTTTGTGAATTCACAGCCAGAGCCTCCTTCTTACACCATTTTTGTACCAGGCAGAGTGCTGTCTGCATAAGGTCGCATAGTACATTTTCGTACTTACCAGTAAGCAGTATGACCAGGTCATCTGCGTATCCGATAGTGTAGAATCCCGCCTCGTTGAGTGTGCATAGAAGGTCGTCCACTACTATGTCCCATAGCAATGGGGAGAGAACTCCCCCCTGAGGACAGCCCTTCTTAACCACTCCTCGAGTAGTTGCGTCCGCTACACTAATCTGTACGGTTCTGCAGTCCAGCACCCGCTGAATCCAGTCACGTACTGTTCCTGAGACATCGCGGTTCTGAAGTGCTCGCCCGACGCTATCGAAGGTGGTCTTGTCAAAAGCCCCCTCGATGTCGATGAATACTCCGAAGGAGTATAGTTTGTGCTCCAGGGCTCCCTCAATCCGCCCCACCACCTCGTGTAGAGCGGACTCGGTCGATTTCCCTGGAACATATGCATGTTGGTTGGGGTGTAATGGTTTGGCCCTTAACACCCCATCCCTTATTTGGTAGTCGCATAGTCTCTCCAAGGTTTTTAACAAAAACGATGTGAGACTTATGGGACGGAAAGATTTCGCGAGAGAATAATCTGCTCGCCCTGGTTTAGGGATAAAGACAACTCTCACCTCCCTCCACATTTTCGGTACGTATGCGAGTGCAATACATGCCCGAAAAATGATCACGAGGTTGTCCAGAATCTCCGAAAGTCCCCACTGTAGCAGGGCCGGGAAGATTCCGTCCACGCCCGGTGACTTGAAGGGTTTGAAAGCTCTTATAGCCCATTCTACGCTAGTATGGTTCACAATCCGCGCAGCCTCAGCCCAGTCCTCCAGGGAGGGGACTTTCGGACAGCTTTGGATCGGATTCACATCCGTTGTGACCACACAGCCCGGAAAATGTGTAGCCATCACTACCTTGGCTGTTTCATCGGCAGAGTCCGTGTATGTGCCGTCCTCTTTCTTCAAGCTACCTACTTGCATTCCCGGATCCTTTGACAGGATTTTCATCAGCCGGGCAGCGGTGGTGGTACATTCGAGGTCCCCACAGAATTTTCTCCATGATGACCTCTGCTTAGAATGAACGTCTTTTTTGTATTGCCGCTGGTATTCTTTAAATTCGTCCTAGTCGGCTGCATTTTTGGTCCTTTTGGCCTTATTGAATAGCTTGCGCAAATAGACTCTTCCCCTTTCCAGTTCCTTACACCACCATGTGGTGTTTTGGCCCTGGCGGGTGCCTGATCTCAGCGGACAAGCTTGCTCATAAGACGTCATCAGAGACCTAGTGAGGTCAGTGACTGCCCTCTCCAATTCTTCGATCGTCTTAAGATCATTAGAGATATCGAGCCGACCCCTGACATTTGACAGGTTTTCTAGAAATAGATCCCTGTCAGTTTGTTTTGGGTTCCTGTACGGCTTCGGTAACATCTCTTTTGCTTCTAACGAAAACGTTATCCATCTGTGGTCTGACATGGTCACATGCGATGATACTTGCCAGTCCCGTATATGTTTGGAAATCTCTTGTGTCGCGAGAGTGATGTCTATCACAGTCTGACACCTCGAGGTGACAAACGTAGGTTCGCTCCCTCGATTGAGTATTCCTAACTTTGTGCTCGTAAGATATTCGAGCAGTGCTGTTCCTCTGCTGTTGCAATCACCGCTCCCCCATACGATGTGGTGTGCGTTGGCATCGCATCCAGCGATGAGTTGTTTTCCTTCCCTTTCACAATGCTCAACCAGGTCCGCCAGCTCCCTAGAAGGGGGTGGCTCCCTGGAGTCCCCGGGGAGGTATACTGAGGCAAAAACTACCTTTATTACGTTCCTTACAAATTCCAGGTTAACCTGCACAGCCGTGACATCTCGGTTGCAGTAGCCCGTCAGTTGGAAGGCGTTTTGTTGAAGTTCTGGGTCTTTCTTTAAGGGAACCCACGTAAGTGGTCCCGGACGATTTGTCGCCCATGCCACAAACTCGGTTGCCTACGCACCACGGTTCTTGTAGCAGGGCTATTGTTACCTGCTTTGCTGTCAAGTGACGACTTAGGGTTACCCCCGCCTCCCGACAGCGGTGTAGGTTTGCTTGAATTAGTGTGAGTCCTTTGCCCATTAGGTCGAACCCGCGCTTTCTTTGCGACGTAGTCGCCACACCGGACGTCGACGGTTCTGCTCCACCCGAAGGTGTCGTCTGCCCCGTGGGGCGTCCGGTTGCTCCTATATCAGCTCTTGGTGTTGCTGCAGGGATGGCGCCTTCACGCCTCTGCAGCTTCTTTTTGGGACCCTGCGGTCCCTGGTTGGAGTTGTTTTTATTCTCCATACCGGGATTTTTTACTTCATCTCCCAAGCTCCCCACCCACCACGGAGTCCCATATGGGGACGCCGCGCTTCGACGCCAGGGATACTCGAGAGATATAGCCCCCAGGAGGTTGTTGCACACAGCCCACGCGGTCTGCCAAAGCCGCCCACGCAGTTGCATGCCCTAATGCTCCCCAAGGGCTCACCCCGTCGGCCCTCTGACAGGACGACACAGCCGATTGATCGAGGTGGGTTAGTCTCGACCGCCCGTCTAGGGTGAAATCCGGGCCAAAGTGGCGTGTTGCCCTGCCAAGGCCGTAGCCAAGATTAGGCTCAACCACCAGGATCCTTTCATCCACCCGCACGGGTCGCCACGCACGGCACAAACACGTGTGTGACTGTTTATGCACCTGCAACACCAGTCACCATGTTGCATGGGAAAGTTTTTATAGTGGTACTTCATCCAAGCGGCCAGTCACTTAAGACCAGCCCCCGTGCCCCCTGTCGGCAGACAGGCGGTTTACGGTATGCGTCACGAGCTGGTCCGCGGCGAGGGGCTTTCGTTCAGCACAGCGGGGGGTTTAGATCCCGGACCTCCCTACTAACCCCCCACTAGGCAGAGTCAGAGACTCTTACCCATTCTCCTATGCGCCACCTGGAGACGCGCCTGGTAGGTAGCTCAACCCCCAGGGTATTTTAGGTAGACCGTATAGTCTAGGTATGCATTCATGGGTATTAGTGTGAAAGCTTGTGGGTCGAAATATTTAACAGTTTCTGAAAGGTCTTTGAGCGTAGATTTAAGTTTGGACACAAATTTTGAAGTCATTTAAAACTCTATTGTGAAATTTATGATCTATAGCTTGACTACTTTGAATAGGTAAGGATTCTACATTCCTACTTCAAAATTTGTTTCCAACCTTAAATCTACGCTCAAAGACCTTTCAGAAACTGTTAAATATTTCGACCAACAAGCTTTCACACTAATACCCATGAATCCTTGCATACCTAGACTATACGGTCTACCTAAAATACATAAAACTCAACCTTTTCCCATTAGACCAGTACTTTCTTTTGTCAATTCACCATCAATACTTTCAAAATGGCTTAATACAATTCTTAGACAACATTTAGATTTGAATACCAAATTTGCAATAAAAAACTCAATAGATCTTTGCTCCAAAATTAGAAATTTCCAAATTCCATCAGATACTACATCATTTCATTTGACGTAGTTAATTTATTCCCCAGCATCCCACCCAAATCTTGCTTATTAATTTAAAAAAAAACTTAACTTTTAAAGGTCATTTTCTCTTTTGGTACAGATATGTAGATGACATAATTGTTTTATTCAAAGGATCTGATTCCGAACTTGATAACGCACTCCGTAACTTAAATTCTTTAAACCAATCCACTAAATTCACCGTTGAAATTGAAACCAATTCCCAAATTCCTCTTTAGACTTGTTAATCACTAGAAATAACACTTTTAAATTTGACATTTATAGAAAACTTAGTATCACAGATTGCGTAATACCTTTTGACTCTTGTCACCCTGTTTCCCATAAATTTGCAGATTTTCATTTTTCACCGATTATTTTCTATACCACTATCAGATTCATCTTTTCAAACAGAACTTAATAACATTCAACAAATTGCTTCAAATAATGGATATTCTTTAAAAACTATAAATAAATTATACTATAGATACTATAACAAATTCAAATACACACACCACTTGGTTAAAAATCCTTCAGAAACAATTTCCTTTTCAAATTCATTAACATACTTTGGCGTCGTATCAGAGAAATGTTCTAAAATACTTAAGATAAACGGTTTTAAAATTTCATTTAAAACAGATAACAACTTATCCAGATTTTTTATTAAAAATAAAGATCCATTAGATTACAAATCATCATCAAACAAGAAGAATGTTCTTAAATCCAAGTGGAGTAAATTTAAATTAAAAAATTTAAATATATCTAAGTCGAACTCCACAAACTTTAATCAGCGTAAAATTATAAATGGTACATGTTTCGGCAGAACACTTCTGCCATCATCAGCCCTAATTTAACAAGAGATTAATGATACAATTGATGAATTACAAGAGGGGTTCTTACCTTAAAGAATATAAAAAATTATGACATTGACGTAATTTTGAATTAAATTTGACGTTTTCAAAGGGTTACATGATTTTTAAAAGATTTCGTAAAAACAACATTTTATAAAATGTAAAAATTAAAAATGGATCAAAGAGAATCTGGTAAGTTTGTTTGAGTGAAAAATTAAAATAGTGAATTAATAATGGGATTATTGAAGTTATTCTGTTCATTTAAACAAGATCTGTTTTCCAGTTTCAAGGCTTTAGTTATTTCCAAAGTCTCAAGAAAATCTAATTTCCGGCCTTTATTGCATTTATGAATCAATTTGGAATTTGATGGTGAAAAACTATGTTTCGTTATTAATATATGATTGGCGAAAGAAGAAGGTGTTGATGGTGGAGGATCAAGATCTGTGTTGTTATAGATGTGCCTGAAATGTTCTTTAATACGGTCTGATATTTTGCGACCTGTCTGACCTATGTAGAATGACTCACAAGTAGAGCAGCTTAATTTGTATACACCTGATGATGATTTGTAATCTAATGGATCTTTATTTTTAATAAAAAATCTGGATAAGTTGTTATCTGTTTTAAATGAAACTTTAAAACCGTTTTTCTTAAGTATTTTATCAGAAGTGTTCTGCCGAAACATGTACCATTGATAATTTTACGCTGATTAAAGTTTGTGGAGTTCGACTTAAATATATTTAATTTTTTTAATTTTAAATCATCATCAGGTGTATACAGATTAAACTGCTCTTCTTGTGAGTCATTCTACATAGGTCAGACAGGTCGCAAAATATCAGACCGTATTAAAGAACATTTTAGGCACATCTATAACAACACAGATCTTGATCCTCCACCATCAACACCTTCTTCTTTCGCCAATCATATATTAATAACGAAACATAGTTTATCACCATCAAATTCCAAATTGATTCATAAATGCAATAAAGGCCGGAAATTAGATTTTCTTGAGACTTTGGAAATAACTAAAGCGTTGAAACTGGAAAACAGATCTTGTTTAAATGAACAGAATAACTTCAATAATCCCATTATTAATTCACTATTTTAATTTTTCACCACTCAAACAAACTTACCAGATTCTCTTTGATCCATTTTTAATTTTTACATTTTATAAAATGTTATTTTTACGAAATCTTTTAAAAATCATGTAACCCTTTGAAAATGAAATTTTTTAAATTCTTTAAGGTTAAGAACCCCTCTTGTAATTCATCAATTGTATCATTAATCTCTTGTTAAATTAGGGCTGATGATGGCAGTAGTGTTCTGCCGAAACATGTTCCATTTATAATTTTACACTTATCAAAGTTTGTGGAGTTCGTCGTAGATATATTTAAATTTTAATTTAAATTTACTCCACTTGGATTTATCGACATTCTTCTGGTTTATTACTTTAATTAATAATTTTTATTATTATTTTTTTCATAACAGAATCATCATTTTTATCATAAAAAAACAACAAAATATGACGAAGCAAACGTTGGAATCTTCAAGTCATCTCTGCATTTAGATAGGAGCCTTCACAAGCTCTGGCTAGTAGGGGGTTAGTAGGGAACCCCTCGCTGTGCTGACCGAACGCCACTGGCCGTGGACCAGCTCGCGGCACATACTGTAAAGCGCCTGGCCTTGGCAAAGGCACGGGGGCTTGACTTCAGTGTCTGGCTGCGTGGATGAGGCACCACCACAAAACCTCCGCAATGCAAAAAGGTCTATATTCTTTGTGCGTTTTCACTGCGAGTTCAGTTAACTTTGTCACGTAAGAACTATATGAAGGAATCGAAACGTATTGAAATGTATTTACTGGAATGCCAATATAAACACTTGTGGGTGAACACCGAAAACCGTAAACAACTTCAGCCGCATAAAAAGACAAAACTCGATACGTTCGGTTCCACACAATGTTCCCCGTTTAAAACTAATAAAACTCCAGCGCAAACCCCAATAACTGGAAATGTTCCGTCCTTTGCAAACTTGGAAAATTACTTCCAAAGATGATATGTCGAAGACCAAGCCATCCAATAATGTCGAGCTCCAAAACTTGAATTAATAAACTTACATATACCCACAAGCTAAAAACGTTTTTCGTGTTTATTGAGAAATTTCTACTCGTTCATGGATGTACTAAATTCGAACCTGTTTCAATATTTGACAAAGTTTCCCGGTATTTGATATGCAAAGACGAATTGCAATTGAAAGAATTAAAAACAGTGTGTCGCTGGAATAAAATGAGTTCTGTGACGAAGGGAATTGAAATAGGTAGAAGCAAATAAAAGAGATTACCGGAGTTAATTATGTTCCAGCGTTTTGTTCTTATTAATATAACAAGCAAGTTGAAAGCCTGTGACATTTAGCAAGACGTAATTTGAATTTTCCGTTTTTAAATTCAAAAATGTTCCGAGTTAATTTTTTTTAGCAAATAAAAATATACAAGTGAGTAGGAGGAACGATTCAAATTTTAAATTTAACTTAGGTCCTTAGTTAGTCCGGCTAGTTCCGACCGAAGCTAATTACATTAATAGTTTCCCAGTAGGGACCAAAATAAACACTAAAATACTTTTGCAAGAAGTAAGAATAGTTTTATTCATTTACAAAGTTGTTTACATATTTTACGTTGCTTCACTTAAATATTACAAATTTATTGGAAACAAACACCCGCTTCGTCAATTAAAAAGATTACTAAAGCGTATTCTGCAAACAGTTTAATTAACGAACCCGTTACATTTACCACAAATAAATGGCGGACAGTAGAAACACGTTGTCCATTACCGTCGACCATTTGAAAAAGAACGGTGATTGCAGAATTTGCATAGATTACAGAAAGATAGATATGAATATAGTTAAGTACCGATCGAAAACCAGCTAGACAGATTGCAAAAAGTTTGAGTATTCGGTACTTTTGACAACACGCACAACGGGCAATATAAATTTTTACGAGTACCTTTTGGCCTATATAATTCTATTGCCGTTTTCCAAACATTTATAAGTTGTATTCTCCGACCGCTTGACGGATACGACCCTATTGTTTATTTAGTTATTTCAAAATAGTGCATTCACATTTATATTTTGTTCAATAATCCTATGTGTGTGTAAATGTATAACTGTTCTACCGTTAATAAACTATTATTATACATGAAACTAAATATAACGGAAAATTTACTGCCGCGGCCAAATAAAAGCGGGCAACTAGAACCAGAAGAATTGAAGCAACACGTTTTATGTAGAAAAATGAGCTGTCGCGTACCACGCATACGGTTTCGGTTTAATATTCTCACAAATCACAAGATGTTGAATTTTGTGATAGTTATTCGACATTTGAAATGTGCGAAATACGTCTATCTGAAAATAAACGGGATTTTACAAGCTATACAAATATAAATTTAAGCAGTACATAAACTACAACAAGTAGCATGTATTTTGATGAACTTGGATCTGACATTGCATTTGAATCTCTTGACCAATTTTAGATAAATAAAAAAGTAATTTGTTAATGCACTAGTAACAGTAATAAAGCAACTACAACATAAAAGCCTTTAAGGTATTGAAAGGTACTTTTATTTTTATGGCCAGTCACATCCATAAACCACAGTGGATTTATGTCATTCAGATGTACTTGCGTCGGAGTTTTCAGGCAACAAACAATTTAAAAGTATACCATTAACAAAGTTCTGGGAAATATAATAAGATACGCTTTATTTATTAACCACACTTTAATTACCAATTTCTGCTTACAAAAATCGCAATTTCGGCTAGCAGTTTCAAACGCTGTACATTTACCGCCTTTTGTGACGTCACTTCGGGCGGTCAGTGTTGACGTCACAGAAAGGCGCGCGTTTCAATTAAGACAAATGTTTCGGATTTGTTTACCTAGTAAACGCATGATTTCGAATAAACAAAAAAATAGAGGTATAAATAAAAATTGTGGGACGACCACATTAATTTTTGCTCGATGCTACTTAACGTAGAACTTTTATTAAGCTTTTACATACTCGCCCAAATTAGTCAGTAAGAGTTGATGAGCTAAAAATACTCCCAGTTTTATTGATGTTTTATGTCTCTTATAGCACAAAACTTTATTATAATTATCTTGAAGTGTGTAGTAATTACGATATCAGCGTGGACGTAATAACGCGAAGAAATAAAAATGAAACTCAACAAAGTGGATATAACGTTCTACAAAACTGGTATTTGTGTAAAAACGTAATTTTAATAAAAATAAACTGTAGATGCAGTCAGGACGAGAATTGAATATTTGTTTTGCCCTTATTCGGAAGATCTTTCCCAATGGAATCAAATAACAAATAACTGTCGCTCTTGTTGCTCAGGAATTAATGGGCAGGATTTTGATAGAAAAAGGAAGAGTCGATTCAGTTAACAAAATTAGTTTAATCAACAAACAACAAACTTTTTTTGCGGTTACTGCAGTTCGCAATGATTTTAAAATGAAATGCACTGTCTGTCAAATTCAAAGCTACATTAATCGTGAACGCATTTATAAAATTGTAGAAATAATGCTCTTTGTAGTAAAAGCTCCGCACAAAGTGATTTTTCCCAGAGGACGGGACGGGTGAATTACCATTCGAGTCACAAAGCAGCAAAAGTTTGAAATTAGTTGTTCACCTCAATTAAGTTTGCTCCGAACTGGTCACCCATAAATTCTGTAAATTCCACGTAGGTATACCGCCCCGCTATTGATCTAATTGTTATTGTAATTCCAATATCCTAAATACATTTTTGTATTTATGGAATTCCAAAAGAGATTATTGGATCTGATCCTAAATGTAATATATTTTGTTGATGACAATACAAGACTTTAAATTATAGACAATAGCGTAATCACAGAACTAAATTCTTCAGAAAATTTATACCAATTAACACGGTCATTGTTTTATATAAAGAATGAGATGCTAATCTTTGGTATTGGTAGGGACTAATATTGCACTACTACATTTGTTGAGAAATATTTGCAGGGGCCGTCGCGTCGGGAAACCCAAAGGGTCGTAAAACCTTTACCTGAGTGGCGGCGTTCACACCAACCAATGAGTCAAAATCCGACCAGTCAAAATGGAACACTCAATCCGACAAGTCAACATACAACAGCCGCAAGGGCACAATTCAATCTAAAACCAGGACAAGGTTCTTTTATTCAAATTCCGTACAAAACTATACCAGGGGAAGAAACGTTCACTATCAATCCCCAACTATTCGTAATATACAAGTTTATACAAGTTCGCGAGTGTTTCAATACAAATCCAAAACATATGGTCCTTCGAGTAACACAAATCTACCCCCAATTCATTACAACATTTATAAGACGACTTGTATTAAAAAAATCATGGTTTATGTAGTTATACAGTGTGGAAATTAAGTAAGGAATAAATTCAGTAACGTTAGTATTTGCACTAGAAATAAAACTTAAACAGCGTGTGGTAGGGTTAATTATAACGCATCCGAGGAATGTATACTTTTTTTATGACGTCATCAATATTTTTTTATAATGGCAATCTATGTTTTTTTATTTTACATTCGCGTAAAGTTTTTTATTCTGTTTTCAACGTTATCAAATACTTAATAGGTTACATAAGGAAAAAATTAATAAAAACGGCGCTAAAGTTCAAATTAGTAAAATTTCAAAAAATTAACAGACCTCTAAAGTTATCGTATATAGTATTTGATATCGTTGAAATCAGAAAAAAACTCTAGGCGAATGTAAAATAAAAAAAGTAGGTTGCCATAAACAAGAATATAGATGATGTCATAATTGTCAAAAAAAACTTATGAAGAAAAATTGGTATACGTTCCTCGGATGCGCTATAATTAACCCTACCATATGTTTTTTAAGTTTTATTTCTAGTGCAGATACTAACGAAGTTACTGAATTTATTCCTTACTTAATTTCCACACTGTATATTTTTAAGAAAACTTAAAAATCCTTCACAGTTAGTTTGTGATGCATAAAAGCATTAAAACCAAAAATCATTAAAATTATTTTTATCTCACATCGTAGCCACTCCCTAAAACCATGTAATGATTAACTATGAATACCTTCTGCATTCCACCGGCTTTCGAAGCCTTGATGCCTCCAATGCACCCAATTACCAGGACAACAAGCTTCACCGTGTGAGAAGTTCACGCAGCAAGACATTTTGTCGCTTTTTCCCCTCTTTGATGTAAATGTTGATGGTGGAGAACAAATAGTTCCAGTAATTCGGCACTTTTTATTCTCCACAACGGATTCGTTCGGTTTATAACAGTGCCTCAAATGAAAGTAGTAGTAACTCGTTGATCCGGATCAATCAAATATTTCGAATTGCTGAAGTCAATATCTGCCAATATTTTATATATTCTGGATCAGCATCCTCTTCTTCCTCTTGAAAATTGTTGCTACATTTAAGAAACCAAAGAGACAAAGATACTAAAGACATCAAAGAAGGAATTGAGATTAAAGTGGTTACAGACACTAACAAGACTGAAAGAAGCCACAGAAACCAAAAGGAGGAAACAAAAAATTTGAAGAAAGACACAAAAGTACTCAAAACTAACGAGATTAAAAAGACGAAAGATACTAAAGAGTCCCAAGAAACCGAAGTGACAAGACAAGACACCACAGAGACCAAAGAGACTAACGAGACTAAAAGAAACTAAAGAGACTAAAGATACCAAAGATACTAAAAAACAAAACAGATCAAAAAGACTGAGAGAGACCAAACAAGAAGAGATAACAAAGCCAATAAAGAGGTTAAAGGTACAAAACAAACCAATCAGACCAGAGAGACCATCGAGACCAAAGAGAGCAAAGTGACTAAAAAGACTAAAGGGACAATATAAAAGTCTTGAGAGATCAAAAAACCGAGGAAAGTAAGGAGGCTAAAGTTACTAAAGAGAATAAAATGTATAAGAAATAGAAAACACTAAAAAGAGTAAAGACAAAAAGGAGACTAAAAAGACAAAAATGCAAGAGGGAAAATGACACTTTTGTCAAAAAAAAACCAAAAGGACCAAAAAGACTAAGAGATCCAAAAAATAGTCCAAAAAAAGAAAAGAGACAAAAGAGATAAAAAAAGACTAATGAGACCAGACAGACAAAAAGAGCACTGATTTAAAAGACGATATACAATACTAAAGAGATCAAATAAACCAAAAATATCAAGAAAACCAAAGAGGCTACAGTGAGTAAATATTCAAAATAGACAAAGAGACAAAAAACAAAAAAAGACAAAAAACCAAAAAGCAAAAGGTCAAAGAGTCCAAAGAGACAACAGAAGCTATGAAGACTAAAATAATCAAATAGACAAAAAAAAGACACCACTATCATAATAAAGCAAAATAATTTTCTAAAGAAAACGTACTAAAGAGAAAGATACAGAAAGACCAATGCAATCAGAAATCAAAGATACTGAAGATACTAAACCGACTACAATAACCATAGGGACTAGGAGCTTACTATCCATCTTTTTTTTATAAACAATTGTCAATGTCAAAATGCAATTAAAGACCAAGCTGTATCATCTTAAAATATGTCTTTTCGGACCGAGCTGTATAGCAGACACTATTGACGTTGAAGTGGTTGACGGTTTATCATGAAGTTGTATCGTGTATGTCACAATGTCAAACCACGGAATAATTAATGCAGCAAAAAGAAAAATGCTTGTGAGAAAAAAAACACTATTCGTCATCGGAAAACTCATTTATACAAAAACAAACGAAAAAGAAACCAAAACCATAGTGATACATAAGAGACTAAAGAGATAACACAAAGCAAGGAAGTGAAGAGACTAAAGAAGAAAAAAGAGAAATGAAAGTTAAGAAAAGAGACTAAAAAGATAAAGTGAGCACAGGGTTTCAAAAAGACTAAGAGATCAAAGACACTGAAGAAACAACACTTACTAAAAAGAATAAAGAGACAAAAAAATCAACGATATAGATACCAACAGATACCACGTATCCAATAGTCCAAAAAGAGAAAAGAGACAAAAGGGATAAAAAAAAGACCAATGAGACCAGACAAACAAAAAGAGCACAGTGATTTAAAAGACTTAAAAGAGATCAAATAAACCAAAAATATCAAGAAAACCGAAGAGGCTAAAGTTAGTAAATATACAAACTAGACAAAGAAAAAAAAAACAAAAAAAGATAAAATCCAAAAAGCAAAAAGTCAAATAGTCCAAAGAGACAAAAGAAGCTATGAAGACTAAAATAATCAAATAGACAAAAAAAGACACCAAAAGTAAAGTTTTGGGACAACAGATACCACTATAATAATAAAGCAGAATAATATTGTAAAGGAAACGTACTAAAGAGAAAGAAACTACAAAGACCAATGCAATCAGAAACCAAAGATAATGAAGAGACCAAACCGACTACAATAACCATAGAGAATAGGAGCTTACTATCCATCTTTTTATAAACAATTGTCAATGTCAAAATGCAATTAAAGACCAGGCTGTATCATCTAAGAATATGACCTTTCGGACCGAGCTGTATAGCAGACACTTTTGACGTTGAAGTGGTTGACGGTTTATCATAAAGTTGCATCGTGTATGTCACAATGTCAACCGACGGAATAAATAATGCAGCAAAAAGAAAAATGGTTATGAGATAAAAAAAAATATTCGTCATCGGAAAACTCACATACACCAAACAAACGAAAAAGAAACCAAAACCATAGTGATACATAAGAGACTAAAGAGATGACACAAAGCAAGAAAGTGAAAAGACTAAAGAAGAAAAAACAGAAATGAAAGTATGAAAAGAGAATAAAAAGATAAAGTGAGCACAGGGTTCCAAAAAGACTAAGAGATCAAAGAGGCTGAAGAAACAAAACTTACTAAAAAGAATAAAGAGACAAAAAAATCAACGATATAGATACCAACAAATACCACGTATCCAATAGTCCAAAAAGAGAAAAGAGACAAAAGAGATAAAAAAGAAGACCAATGAGGCCAGACAGACAAAAAGAGCACAGTGATTTAAAAGACTTAAAAGAGATCAAATAAACCAAAAATATCAAGAAAACCAAAGAGGCTAATGTTAGTATATATACAAACTAGACAGAGACAAAAAACAAAAAAAAAAGATAAAGTCCGAAAAGCAAAGAGCCAAATAGTACAAAGAGACACAAGGAAGCTATGAAGACTAAAATAATCAAATAGACAAAAAAGACACCAAAAGTAAAGTTTTGGGACAACAGATACCGCTATAATAATAAAGCAAAATAATATTGTAAAGAAAACGTACTAAAGAGAAAGAAACTACAAAGACCAATGCAATCAGAAATCAAAGATACTGAAGAAACTAAACCGACTACAATAACCATAGGGACTAGGAGCTTACTATCCATCTTTTGATAAACAATTGTCAATGTCAAAATGCAATTGAAGACCAGGCTGTATCATCTAAAAATATGACCTTTCGGACCGAGCTGTATAGCAGACACTATTGACGTTGAAGTGGTTGACGGTTTATCATGAAGTTGCATCGTGTATGTCACAATGTTAAACGACGGAATAAATAATGCAGCGAAAAGAAAAATGGTTATGAGATAAAAAAAAACTATTCGTCATCGGAAAACTCACATACACCAAACAAACGAAATAGAAACCAAAACCATAGTGATACATAAGAGACTAAAGAGATAACAAAAAGCAAGGAAGTGAAGAGACTAAAGAAGAAAAAAGAGAAGTGAAAGTTAAGAAAAGAGACTAAAAAGATAAAGTGAGCACAGGGTTCCAAAAAGACTAAGAGATCAAAGACACTGAAGAAATAACACTTACTAAAAAGAATAAAGAGACAAAAAAATCTACGATATAGATACCAACAGATACCACGTATCCAATAGTCCAAAAAGAGAAAAGAGACAAAAGAGATAAAAAAAGAAGACCAATGAGACCAGACAGACAAAAAACGCACAGTGATTTAAAAGACTTAAAAGAGATCAAATAAACCAAAAATATCAAGAAAACCAAAGAGGCTAATGTTAGTATATATACAAACTAGACAGAGACAAAAAACAAAAAAAAAAGATAAAATCCAAAAAGCAAAGAGCCAAATAGTACAAAGAGACAAAAGGAAGCTATGAAGACTAAAATAATCAAATAGACAAAAAAGACACCAAAAGTAAAGTCTTGGGACAACAGATACCGCTATAATAATAAAGCAAAATAATATTGTAAAGAAAACTTACTAAAGAGAAAGAAACTACAAAGACCAATGCAATCAGAAATCAAAGATACTGAAGAAACTAAACCGACTACAATAACCATAGGGACTAGGAGCTTACTATCCATCTTTTTATAAACAATTGTCAATGTCAAAATGCAATTGAAGACCAGGCTGTATCATCTAAAAATATGACCTTTCGGACCGAGCTGTATAGCAGACACTATTGACGTTGAAGTGGTTGACGGTTTATCATGAAGTTGCATCGTGTATGTCACAATGTTAAACGACGGAATAAATAATGCAGCGAAAAGAAAAATGGTTATGAGATAAAAAAAAACTATTCGTCATCGGAAAACTCACATACACCAAACAAACGAAAGAGAAACCAAAACCATAGTGATACATAAGAGACTAAAGAGATAACACAAAGCAAGGAAGTGAAGATACTAAAGAAGAAAAAAGAGAAATGAAAGTTAAGAAAAGAACTAAAAAGATAAAGTGAGCAAAGGGTTCCAAAAAGACTAAGAGATCAAAGACACTGAAGAAACAACACTTACTAAAAAAAATAAAGAGACAAAAAAATCTACGATATAGATACCACGTACCCAATAGTCCAAAAAGAGAAAAGAGACAAAAAAGATAAAAAAGAAGACCAATGAAACCAGACAGACAAAAAGAGCACAGTGATTTAAAAGACTTAAAAGAGATCAAATAAACCAAAAATATCAAGAAAACCAAAGAGGCTAAAGTTAGTAAATATACAAACTAGACAAAGAGACAAAAAACAAAAAAAGATAAAATCCAAAAAGCAAAAAGCCAAATAGTCCAAAGAGACAAAAGAACCTATGAAGACTAAAATAATCAAATAGACAAAAAAAGACACCAAAAGTAAAGTCTTGGGACAACAGATACCGCTATAATAATAAAGCAAAATAATATTGTAAAGAAAACTTACTAAAGAGAAAGAAACTACAAAGACCAATGCAATCAGAAATCAAAGATACTGAAGAAACTAAACCGACTACAATAACCATAGGGACTAGGAGCTTACTATCCATCTTTTTATAAACAATTGTCAATGTCAAAATGCAATTGAAGACCAGGCTGTATCATCTAAAAATATGACCTTTCGGACCGAGCTGTATAGCAGACACTATTGACGTTGAAGTGGTTGACGGTTTATCATGAAGTTGCATCGTGTATGTCACAATGTTAAACGACGGAATAAATAATGCAGCGAAAAGAAAAATGGTTATGAGATTTAAAAAAATATATTTCGTCATCGAAAAACTCACATACACGAAAAAAACGAAAAAGAAACCAAAACCATAGTGATACAAAAGAGACTAAAGAGATAACACAAAGCGAGGAAGTGAAAAGACTAAAGAAGAAAAAAGAGAGCTGAAAGTTAAGAAAAGAGACTAAAAAGGTAAAGTGAGCAAAGGGTCCCAAAGGAACAAGGAAATCACAGATTGAAAAAAAAAACAAAAGACAGCACGGAATAAAGAGACTATCGAGTTTAGATGGAAGAAGACGTAGGGGGTAGACTAAGATAAACGTGGAAGAAAAACGTATAACAGGCAATGTTAGAAAGAAACCTGCAGGAAGAAGATGTAACAAATCGATCTAGATGGAGACTAGGATGCGGTAGACGACAATAGTTGTAAACACCCGCAATTATGTACAGGCTGTCCCATTTAAAACTCCCCAGTCCAGATTTCTCCGAATTGGTTATTGTGATTAAAAAATCCTCAAACAGGTCGATTTTGTTTGCCTGGGGCACATCTTCTCAGGTTCCTTTCAAGTTCCGGCATTTTGCCCTCTTCGCGAGGGGGCTGTTAGCCCCAAAATCAATTGCATTTTTTTTGTGTTTTACCTTTCTATACTCCATTGCCCTTATTAGATTTTCTATCTTTGAGGCTACCTTAGTCTTTTCTGTGTTCACTTGTTCACTTTTGCAAAATCAGGGATTTTTATTCACAACTCCAGTTAATTATCCATATTTATTGTATTTTTCTTTCCTGTATTTCGTCTTCTTTCTTTGCGAAATTTTTTTATATACATATTTGGCACTTCTGGTTCTTAGTTTCGCCTATTTAATTCAGTCCTATTTTTTTATTTTCTGGAAACCCTCTCTATTATGTTATTCACTCTATGTTTGCAACCAACATACCAAAAGTAATAGAATAAAAATTACATATTTATGATCTTAAACTAAAAATTACTACACTTCTTGAGGTTACAACGTCTTACAACTCACGCCCACCTATTTAAGAAGTGAGTGTGACGACATGTTGCTCGCATGTCCGCGGAAATTACTCATTAATATGAGCAGTGCGGTAAATTTAAATATACGATAGTATAGGGCGAACCTTTGGATTTATGCCTCACACAAAAGAATTTTGTCCCTCATCAGGTAGCGCTGGCAGTGAACAGATATAAAATAATGACTACAAAAATAATTTAAACTGTGTAGAAAAGACAACTTAAAAAAACGATTGTAAATACACCAAACGGAAAGAAAACCAAAACCATAGACGACTGCGGATTAAAAAGACAAAAAAGACAGTAAATAGACTAATGGGATAAAAAAGTTGAGATACAAAAGAGACAAAAGAGATAACACATAATAAATAAAGTGAAGAGACTAAAGAGGAAACGTGTAAGGCTGGCAGTGAAGAATACAAGGAGAGATAAAATATTAACACACAAAAAACTCCTTGTAGAAAAAACAACTGAAAAAAAGTTGTGTTTGTTTGCATACTTGCTGCTAATTAAGATTTCATATAAAAACGATTTTAAACACAAAGAAAATCAATAACATATATACATGAATTATATCAGATAATAATTTGATCATTCTTTTATGCCGAATTTACAAGCATATTATTAATAACGTATTCATAGTACGTATAACTTCTACCAGTTGGTAGAGCGTCTGTATAGTCCCAGCAAAGAAAAAAACGCTGAAAGCAAAATACATAGCCAGAACACAGAGCTCTGGTTAAAGTCGTATTTTAAAGGCGAAGTTCGCGATAAGAAAATCCAGTATTATGACCAAACACCGATAAATCACTTGAAAAAAGATATCTTCGGTGTAGCAATGATATAGGTGCTAAAGGTGTGGCACCGATTAGAACCTGATGTAGAGAGAGGTGAGACGATACTGTTAAAAAATAGGGTGCGACTTTGAACGTACCAATAATAATAGTTATAACAAATACATATACGTAAATTGACACCAAACAATAAAAAATCAATGTTACACGTTAAAATTTCCTAACACTGATTTTTTGTCACTGCTGTATTTGAGGGTAAATTAATATTTTTCTAAACGTGAGTAATCTAACTAATCAGACGGCATGGAGAGTAATTTTTCAGATTAACTCCTTCATTAAATCATTATTGAATTCAAGCTTTCTCGGAGTTCTTAAGTCTCAATGTAAAACTTTTCGTATAATCGTTGTCAGACAAACCAATTTACATCTCGCTATGAAATAAGTTAAGACAGAACCACCCTATTTATTTTGAAACCCTTAAGTCCCTAAATACCTCCTTCTAATTTATTAATAATTCATATCAAATTTCAACTGAGAACTTTTAATTAAAACAGCAGTGCAGACCCAAAAAGTAAATAGTCCCGGACCACTACATTCAGTGACGTCACTGAAACGACGTCATGACGTAGTAAAGCTGCAGAAGAATGTCAAACTTTCGACGGAGCTTTCGAAATGAATCGAAGCGACCTTTTTGCATTCACACATCGAGACAAACCATGCAAACAAACAAAACTGACCTTCAGTCATATTGAACTAGATCGTTTTCAATAATGTCTGTCGAAGAGGAGCAGCATGCCTTGATGGAAGCACGTTTCAGGACTGTGTGGAGAGCTTAAAGCTCGCAGCTTGCAAGCTTCCGCCCGAACCGAAAGCTTCCGACCGCGACCGACAGGGTTGCTCCCGATTTATTAACGGAAATGATAGTGTAAAAGACAAGATCAAAAGTCGAACCTCCAGCTTTCTTTCGTAAATTGAAGTGCAAGCCTTCGTCGGCACTGAGCTTCTAAATTTGATGCGTTTCTATATTGCTAGCGATCCGTCACGTATTTATTGCCAGGGAGGACGGAATTTCGGAATTTCTTTTCAACCTTACACAAAATATTGATGATTAGGAATGCCCGATATTGGGGGAATTTAATCATCTAGAATTATTGGGCAGGTTGTCTCGTTTTGTGACGTCAGAGATTACTTGCGGTTGGGGCAGAACCCCATTTCTCAAATTCTAGAACGCTGCTCTTTAAGGGCTTCCGCTATTAGAGCCATTGACGTGAAATTTGCAAAATTGCGCAAATTTAGAGAAATCACGAATTTCAATAGTAGCTTAAGTACAACTCCTTATGTTACGAGTGAGATCAATACAATATCGCCATCGCAAGGACACCTCTTCTGTCATTTACAATGTGCAATTTAGAACTAACGTGGAAGTGTACACTATACCTACTGGAACCATGAAGTTGACTGTAATGAATTTTGTGATATTTTCTTAATGTTACCTGTTGCCTCGTCATTATTTGTGGTTCTTTGATATATTATAATGCCCCTTTTATAACATTTTTATGATACGGTTCATCAGCTCTATAGACGGCATTTTACATAAATTTATTCTTTTGCATTTACCTTGAATTTAAACTCCAGTTTGCAGGAGATCTATTCATTTTATTTTGTGGAACTCATCAGATATCATTGTCTCATCAAAATCTTTTCCGTCCCATGACTGAGTATGTTTACAAAATAGTAAACCATATAAAAGCAAGATTAGCAAAATGTAAACGAAAATCGTACTTTTGTCAAGTGATTTTGGGAGTCTAAATATTCTAAATAAAAAATATTCAATAAATTTAATGGTTGTCATTTTTCAACCATTTAGTCAGTCTATGAGTACAGTGGACAGGGCGGCCCACCCGCCCACCTCACTCACAAACGGTGCCAGAACTATACGCTTTTTAGTCACAAAAAAACCTTGCACCACTAGTGAGAATCAATCCAAATTGAGATTTACACCAAAATATATACTCAAATTTACATCTTTGACTGAATGGTTGACAAACTGGTTCGGAATGACAACCATTTGCCTATTGTATCCACATTCCGTTTCTTGTATTTCACAGTTGTTCTTTGTGACAAAAAACCGTTTCGTTCATGGCAGCACATATGAATGCGGTGGGCGGGTGGGCCGCCACATCTACAACTGACCGATTAACTAATGGTATTGGAATGACAACCATTTTTTGACTTAAAAGTTTTGAAATTGGATTGCACACGAGAGTTAGTTCTAGTTTTCAAAGGAAAAAGAACCAATAAATGGTTGTTATTTCTCACCCATTTAGTCAGTCTATGAGTACAGTGGACAGGGCGGCTCACCCGCCCACCGCACTCACAAACGGTGCCAGAACTATACGCTTTTTAGTCACAAAAAAACCTTGCACCACTAATGAGAATCAATCCAAATTGAGATTTACACCAACTTTACATCTTTAACTGAATGGTTGACAAACTGGTTCGGAATGACAACCATTTGCCTAGTGTATCCACATTCCGTTTCTTGTATTTCACAGTTGTTCTTTGTGACAAAAAAACCGTTTCGTTCATAACAGCACATGTGACTGCGGTGGGCGGGTAGGCCGACAACTGACTAATGGAATTGGAATGACAACCATTTTTTGACCATTTCGATTGCTGTTCTTTGTTGGTATAAGTTTTCTTTGTGACTAAAAAGCCGATGGTTCTGGCACCGTTTGTGAGTGCGGTGGGCGGGTGGGCCACCCTGTCTACTATACTCTTCGACGGACTAAATGGTTGAAAAATGACAACCATTTATTGAATATTTTTTTGCCTTTGAACTAGAACTCGCTCTCATTTTTAATCTCCTTTAAGAAGTCATTTCAATATGATTAATCGTAAACGTCTTTACGTACAAAATGCCCAGGATGGGAAGAATATCCGTTCGTTTTTGTTCCTCTGTAGATTTTTTTACTCCTTAAGAATCTATTTTTAATGCCCAGTACGACAAGTTGAGGAATAGATAGAATCTAGCGTTAACAGCGTTAACAGAAAGCGTTATGCTATACATTTTTGTCGTTTCTCACTCATTATTTCGAAAACTAGGCTTAAAACAAACAAAAAATCTCTCTTGACTTATGTCTTGTGATGTCTCTGATGCAAGTTTACAAAATAGTAACGGATTGACGGAACGGGTCACCGCTTGTTGTGGGGGCGACTACTCGATCACCCTCTCTCGCGTCTTCCACCGCCTCATCCTAGGTTTAAAGCGAGACACTAAAAATGCTACTCTTAAAAACCCAATTATTTTCAGAATTATCGAGAAATTTTCAAGGTTTAAATAGAAGAATAGGCAGCTCGCATTCTTGTACTACATCTCGCGTGAGTTTAAATATTTTTCTTCCGAAACAATATTATACCATATAGTATAAGTAATAACAGTATTTATACATAAATATGAATAAAAGAGAATGAAGAAAAAAGTAAACTCCAGTCGCGCGTCGGTGCTGACACGCACAATTACTTTTTTCAGTTCTTGGTAAACGATAGAGCTTTTGGCTGTGTTAGCTGTCATCACATATTTTCTTTTCCATTTATTGTGGATAGTGCATCGTAGTGTAATTTTGTCAGAAATAAGCGGTGACTTAATAAATACAGTTATTGCTGAAACATTTATGGAATTGCACCAAACATATAGTCATAATAGAAATTAAAGCGCTAATCTTGCGAAAGGCTGAACAATCGAATACCGGCGGCGTAAAGTAGGGCGTCTACGGCATAAAGGAGTAGATTCCACAGTATTAACTGGGTAAAATCAGCTAGGGACAGAAACCTACCAATTACTGGCTAACTCCTTAAACAAAAAGCCTTAAATTTGACGTATTCACTGAATATGCATGGGTTTACAGAAAGTGGAGCTACACTGCACAAAAGCTTTCCAAGCAAACTTTGCCTTTGTAGACAAGAAGCTTATAAATTACTTTCCTAATTTTGACCAATAAAATGTAATTTTTCACAACTGAAAAAATTTTAATTTCCTAACTAGTTACAGAAAATTATTAACAGCTGTAACAGCGGAAGAAAATGCAAAGTCCTTGTAAGATAAAACAGATTTCTATTAAAGATAATAATTAATATATTCATTTTTTAATTTTTCCTCAAAATTAGAAAAAATCTTGTATGTAGCATTATGATATGCTGTTTTGTGGAACTCCGGTCATACTGCAGGACGAGCATTTGTTACACAAAACATTGCATTTAAACCATTTATAAATTTCATTTACCAATTATTATTTTTTATACTTATGTCATAATATTATGTAACAGTTAACAGTTTCTTTAAATCGATTTTCCTATAACCCTACTATTTCCACTGCGGTCATGCACCCAATTAATTTTTTTATATATACATAGTTATTGTAGGTGCATCCTTAACTTTTCTTCATCTATTATCCAATCTGATTAGATGATTCTGATTCTGATTCTCAGGAAAAAGCAAAAATCACAAAAGATTATGCAAACACAAGAAACGTCAAGCTTTGCAGAATACCTGAATAATTTACGTTCGAATTCAGCAGAAAATTTATGAAAGATAGAGCAGAAATTTCATTAACTACTCCAGAAAAAAAGTAAACATCAGTTCCTAGCTTTATTCTTCTCCATTCTGTTTTTTCTTACATTTCGCCTTTCCGAACTTCTTGGCTTTCAGTTCTTTATCCTCTTTGTCCCATCACCTTTTTCTTTGTATATTCCAACGTTAAAAATGATTTATTAACTGAAAAAAAAATTATGGAAATGAAATTCTTTGGCAAGAAATTATTTTTTTAAATTGCATAGTCACCTGAAATAATTTTAAGAAGAAGAGATCGGGGCTTACCGTGCAGGGATCCTCCCTATATTTTAAAATCAATTCAAAATAAAGAAGAATTAAGACTTGATAAAGAAAGGAAACGGAGAAAAAAAACAAAGTGGAAAAAAATAAAAAAATGTAAAAGGTGTTTTACAAATAATTGGGAATAAAAATTATGATAATAATAGTAACTACGTGAACGTATCAATTTTTTAGGTCATCATTTAGGGAGGAAAAAGTCTACCAAAGCCAAAAAAAACGTTGAGGGTTGTCATTTAAAAAAATTGATAATGACGTCATAGTGTAAAAACCAACAACCATTTTGTATTGTATGGATTTTATAGCATTTAATTTTGGTTGTTATACAGAATGTCCCAGAAATAAGTACATTAATTTTAACAGCATATACAGTATGTCCCCGGATTGAGTTTACAAGTTTTTTTTTTATTTTTGACTTTACGCCAAAACCTCAAAGGAATAAGATTTTTGGGGGTTGTAAAATTTTAATTTCAAAATGTGATTTCGAAAAAATTGTAAAGGAAAAAGTTGTTGTACTCGATGAGTTCTACCACCTCTCCAAATTAATGTACTTATTTCTGGGGCACGTTGTATAGGAATGTAGATTTATATAGACAGTTATCGTTATAATTTTTACATTCTTCACTTCACTCTTCACCTATATATTATATAGACAATAATTCCTTCGTTCTGCTTACTAGGAAATTTTGTCCTGTGTTCAAACTTCTTGGATCTTTATATGGAGTTAATGTTTTTAGATCTTTCTCCTCTAGGGCATTTAATTTTTTCTACAGTATCCTTAGTTTCTACGCCTCGAACTTGGAGAAGTGTAATTGTTCTCCCATTCTTAAAATAATTGATTCGTAGTAGGTATTCTTTGCATTCGTACTATTCACTTTTCTGCTCTCATCTCTTGTATATTGCCTTCCGCTGCCTTAGATATACTTGATTTTTCTTTCTTTTTTTTAATTGCATTTTTCTGTTTTTTTAACTCTTCCTCTTTTCTCTGCTCATCTAGGCAAGCTGTATTCTATTTTGTGTTAATCTTTTGAACATCGGCCCACAATAAAACTCATGGCTACATTTTAATAAAAGCAGTCATAAGATGGAAAATAATCATATTTCAAATTTCAATGTCAGTAGGAGCTCAATAAAACAAATTTAAGTGCACTCATCATATAATGCTGTTATTTTTATTCCCAGTAGCCAAATTACTCATTTCCTTTGTCATAAAATATTAAGATCCAAAGTTTCTTATTGTTGTGGTGTTCTTAGTTCTATTATTGTTATTGTTACTCTTATCATAGCAAAGCCCCCAAAGTCCTTTATACGTTCTCTGTGAAAATTGTGTTATTAGCATATAGAATGAAATTCTTGCAATCAATAGGACTCATTTTAACAAGCAGAAAGCAAGATAAAGGTCACCAAAAGCAATAAACACAAACACACAAACTAAAAAGCAAAAAGCTAAAGTGTCTGCACTGTTTTAAGAGTATATGGATAATAAATTTAAAAAGCTTTTTAGTTTATATTACGTAAAAGTTTTAATACCAACAAGGAACATTTAGCTGTTCAAGTCTGTATATAACTTTTATCTGAAATAGTATAATTATTGTGAAGTTTCTATACTTTAAATTCAAAGCCTACAGGAGTGGTAAAGATTCAGGTTTAATCGATAAAAATGAGGAGTGAATTTATGTACAATAGGCCCTTCCGGAAAAGAATAATAAACTTAAAAAAAAAGAAACGGATTTCAAAAAACACAAAAGTATTAATGTTTAATTTATCAATGTCACAAACAATTAAAAAATTAAACAAGAAGAATGTTCTTAAGGCAAAAGGTGACAATGAAATAGTGAGAAGCAAATCCGCTAGATGGCTCTGAAACCAGTGAAAAGTATCCCCGGAATAAAAATGAAACGAAAAGGCCAATTTCAATTCTGAAAACGGTTTTGTATTCAAAAGATCAGTAGAATTCACGCTTGTTTTCAACTTTTTGAATTTTCAAATTTTATAAAACTTGAAAGTGAAAAAACCCAGTTTTTTGGAAAAATTTCAAAAATCCCAGGTATACATTTTGCAGCTGACATACTGCCATTCCTATTGACAAAAAAAATTATTCAATTTCATTATTTTTCCCTATCAAAACTGCGAATTTCTATTATTCCTTTGACAGACTTGCCGCGCTCGTCCTGTACAATGGCCGTGAAAGAAAGCCGATTTTTGTACCTAGTCAGCGACAGATTAGAAATTCCAGGAAATATGATGAAGATTTTGTTTTGTCTCGGTCAATTTGGATCAATTTCTTTCTCGCCTTGAATAAACTACTGTTTTTGACTCCTTATTCTACCCTTTGTCTCTATAGTCAGCGGTTTTCGTGTGGAGTGTCTTTTTTACATTGTATGAAAATGAATGAAATTATCTAAAATAATAAATCCTCGCTTCAACAGGAATAATGGAGTTAAAAGGAGACATAATCAAAATGATCGTCAATTATTTATATAGGACGCATTTTTTCTTATAACAAAATCCTGAAATTAGACTTGTAGTCTTGTTATTTCCATCAAATTTTAAGACCCAACATAATATAAGTAGTATGTATAATTATGCCAAATCCACCGAAATCAGGCACGGCATTTGAAAAACGTCCGTGAAAGAAAATTTTGGCGTTTACGATACTTTCTCTTCCAGCATCCAGACGTGGTAGCCGGGAAAGTAAAATTTTGAAAATTCTCAGATGTACTGATATAATGCTGAGTGTATGTATTTGTCACACTCAATTATACGAATTCGGACAATGTGAAATTTATGAATAAAATGCTCATAACTAGAAATTAGCATTGAAAATGTCCCAAATCCGAAATATTTATTCCTATTATACCTAGTATTGCTTGTTTCAATTTCATTACCCGTTCTGACTGCACAATTTTTCTCAATTTTTGTAAGTCGATGGCGTACATAGCGATGTAATAACTGTTCGAAACGAATCCAAAGCGATAAGTGGATCCTCGCAAGGGTTTATAATCTGTGGGTGTAAAAAATTAATTATCGGTCCAAAGCATGTTCGTGTATATAAAGCTGAAAGTGCTTTGCAACTCTAAATGACACAACAGTAGTTCGTGGAATGATAAGAAATATGAGTAGTTTTTTTAATAGGATCCAGAATTGTTTTATTTTTCACAAGCCAACCCGACATACGTTGTGCTGTCCAAATTTCAATAAAGTTGTTTTTGGTTAGATCGCAAAACAAGCGAAAAGTAAAAATAAATGTAATGTTATTTTATGCCCTACCAACGTCTATATGACTTATTATTCCACACAAATGGAAGGTATAATGTAGCTTTTTACACACAAGGGATATAAATAATATTTAAATGGGGTGGATTACTATGGTTACACAATGGTAAGACATTAATAATTCCTTGAAACGTCATTTTGACAATTTCATGATTTTTTTTTATTTTTAATGTTTCACAAGAAATTACACATCGGGCATAAAATGTCGTATCTTACACGTGACCGAAATGCCATTGTAAACTCGTGAGATGTGTATCACTCCTGCTACTAGATTCAAGGATCTCACTCGGTGACAATGAAGCATTTTGTAATCTACTATTATTTTAGTTTTAATTTATGCTGGAATGCGTTTTCCCAGATTTTTCTCTAGATCCTCCCGATTTTTTTTCAATTGAAAACATTTCAGTGAGTTATTTCCATCATTTGAAGCATAACGAACAAAACGAAAAAAGAATCAACCAAATACATATTATGTCGTTCATATCGTCAGTTATGATCGAGAGTACAGACAGATTTTTGGACTATTTTTGGATTTTTGGTCCGTATTTTTCGACTTTTTTTGCAATTTTTAAATTCCAATATATCCTAAAGCCACGTGGGTTTGTTTTATTTCCTTATTGGAAGCATTTTTGACATTATTTCATAAGATTCAACTCCATTTACATTCGCAAGAGTGTCTTCCGCTATTTCAAAATATCATCAAAAATGGTGGAGGCGCTGGGCAATTTTAAAATTTCAATATGTACATATATTCACGTCCCCTGGGACTTATTTTTCTTTAAGCTATCGGTTTTTGATATTATTTGATGAAATTCATCTCCATAGATACTCCTAAGACTGCCTTTTCGCTATTTCATAATATCACAAAAATGGTGGAGGCGCTGATCGATTTTAAAATCGCAATATATTCAAAAGGCACCTGATTTTGACATTATTTAATGAGATTTAACCTCACGAGTTCTAAGAGGGTCTTTCCGCTATTTCAAAATATCATCAAAAATTTTGGAGGCGCTGAGCAATTTTTCAATCTCAATATGCATATTTAAAAGCCACCTGGGACTGTTTCCTTTCCTTATTTAAGCCGTGTTTGACATTATTTAATGAGATTCAATTCCATTGAGATTCTCAAGAATGTCTTTCTTCTATTTTAATATATCACCGAAAATGGTGGAGGCGCTGAGAAATTTTTAAATTCCAATATATCCTAAAGCCACTTGGGTTTGTTTTATTTCCTTGTTGGAAGCGTTTTTGACATTATTTAATGAGATTCAACTCCATAGAGATTCCTAGCAGTGGCTTTCTGCTATTTCAAAATATCATCAAAATTGGTGGAGGCGCTGGGCAATTTTAAAATTCCAATAGATATATTTAAGTCACCCGGGACTTATTTTTCTTTAGGCTATCGGTTTTTGATATTATTTGATGAAATTCATCTCTATAGATACTCCTAAGACTGCCTTTTCGCTATTTCATAATATCATAAAAAATGGTGGAGGCGCTGATCGATTTTAAAATCGCGATATGTTCAGAAGGCACCTGGGACTGTTTCTTTTCCTAATTCGCGCGGATTTTGACATTATTTAATGAGATTTAACCTCACAGAGTCCTAAGAGGGTCTTTCCGCTATTTCAAAACGTCATCAAAAATTTTGGAGGCGCTGAGCAATTTTTCAATCTCAATATGTATATTTAATAGCCACCTGGGACTGTTTCCTTTCCTTATTTAAGCCCTGTTTGACATTATTTAATGAGATTCAATTCTATTGAGATTCTCAAGAATGTCTTTCTTCTATTTTAATATATCATCGAAAATGGTGGAGGCGCTGAGAAATTTTTAAATTCCAATATATCCTAAAGCCACTTGGGTTTGTTTTATTTCCTTATTGGAAGCATTTTTGACATTATTTCATAAGATTCAACTCCATTTACATTCGCAAGAGTGTCTTCCGCTATTTCAAAATATCATCAAAAATGGTGGAGGCGCTGGGCAATTTTAAAATTTCAATATGTACATATATTCACGTCCCCTGGGACTTATTTTTCTTTAGGCTATCGGTTTTTGATATTATTTGATAAAATTCATCTCTGTAGATACTCCTAAAACTGCCTTTTTGCTATTTCATAATATCATAAAAAATGGTGGAGGCGCTGATCGATTTTAAAATCGCGATATGTTCAGTAGGCACCTGGGACTGTTTCTTTTCCTAATTCGCGCGAATTTTGACATTATTTAATGAGATTTAACCTCACAGAGTCCTAAGAGGGTCTTTCCGCTATTTCAAAACGTCATCAAAAATTTTGGAGGCGCTGAGCAATTTTTCAATCTCAATATGTATATTTAAAACCCACCTGGGACTGTTTCCTTTCCTTATTTAAGCCCTGTTTGACATTATTTCATAAGATTCAACTCCATTTACATTCGTAAGAGTGTCTTCCGCTATTTCAAAATATCATCAAAAATGGTGGAGGCGCTGGGCAATTTTAAAATTCCAATACATATATTTACGTCCCCTGGGACTTATTTTTCTTTTAAGCTATCGGTTTTTGATATTATTTGATGAAATTCATCTCCATAGATACTCCTAAGACTGCCTTTTCGCTATTTCATAATATCACAAAAATGGTGGAGGCGCTGATCGATTTTAAAATCACGATATATTCAGAAGGCACCTGGGACTGTTTCTTTTCCTAATTCGCGCGGATTTTGACATTATTTAATGAGATTTAACCTCACGAGTTCTAAGAGGGTCTTTCCGCTATTTCAAAACGTCATCAAAAATTTTGGAGGCGCTGAGCAATTTTTAAATCTCAATATGCATATTTAAAAGCCACCTGGGACTGTTTTCTTTCCTTATTTAAGAACCACAATGAACAAAACAAAAAAAGAATTATGCATATCCATCGTTCGAATAGTGAGGTATGGTCTTGAGTCCATACAAAAATCCCATAGAAAACAGAAATTTTTCTTCCATAAGAACCATTACGGATAATATCCTAAAAAACAAAATTAGCCAAATCGGTCCAGCCGTTCTCAAGTGATGCGCTTACCAGCGTATTGGATGAAGTGATGAATTAAATAAACAAAGTCTATCACTTCATCTATCTTCAACCCAAATGTGAGAATATGGACCCTCTTCAACCTTTATATAGATTTTTGTTTTGATTATTTTAATATTGTATTCTTTTAGTTATATATAGTTTCATTTGTATTATTTTTTGATATTTTAATTCGTTTTATTTTCTGATTCTTAAGTAGATAAGTAAAAAAGTGCAGAATACAAAGTATGTAAATACCTACTTATTTCTCCTTTCACCTCCATTGTAACTGTTTTTGCGAATTTATTTCGATGGTTTACCGCACTTATATCTTGCAATTTTGTTGTTTTTTTTTTTATTTTTATCACGAAATTAAAGATGCCATCTAACTATTGAAGGTTTTATTATTTTCAAATAACAGGCCAAAATAAGTTATAACAATAAGCCCTTCGTTTGTTTTCCGTAGTCTGATCAAATTACTCTTTACGTCATTGCATGTGCCCCACACTATCGATTTATTATTCTATACTTCGAAATTAAATCAGTAATAATAGCAACCAGAGAAAATTAAAGCCTAACTCTCGTAACTAGCCTCACGTCTTTATTTTAGAATGAAGAACGGGTAACGGAATCGTCGAAATGCTCAAAGCTAGTTCTCGGCAAATTGAAAAGCGCCATGTTAGGTGGGAATGAAAATTTTGGGCTTGGGACATTTCCAATGCTCATTTCTAGTTTTAAGCACTTTATTCGGATCTGCAACAATGGTGAATCTAATTTTTAAAAACCATATTTGTAGCGGGCCGAAATTTACTCTGAATATTTTATTAGGTACGTTATCTACATATATTATGTATAGTAAGTATATTGTATGTAAAAATAGCTTTGGCTAATGACAAATGGAGTTGCCCAGTGTTAGAGGCGTTATTTCTTATTATTATCGACATAAAAACGATAAACCGCACGCATCGGCAAGAATATAGGAAGCGGTAAAATCGTCAAAGACGAAGTGAAAAATCAATTTTCTGCTATGAAGAATTTTCTAATATTTTCAAACTTTGGGTTATTTGTATTTCTGAATGGATTCTCCACAATTTGTATACCTTCAATTTTGAAAAAAAATCATAATTCTTAAATTTTTTTTCAAAAAATTTCCAAAAATTAAAAATTTTGAAAATTTCGAAAACAAGCGTGAATTCTAATGATTTCTTGAAACATAAGCAGTTTTCAAAATTTGAATCGGTCGAACCGTTTCGTAGAAAAAACGGGGACACTTTTGCATGAATTTTGTCTCTGTCGCACACCAGGCAATAAAATTCAATCACCTTTAGCCTTTAAATCCAAGTGGAGTAAATTTAAATTAAAATTTAAATATATCTAAGTCGAACTCCACAAACTTTAATAACTGTAAAATTACTAATGGAACATGTTTCGGCAGAACACTTCTGCCATCATCAGCCCTTCTGCCGAAACATGTTCCATTAGTAATTTTACAGTTATTAAAGTTTGTGGAGTTCGACTTAGATATATTTAAATTTTAAATTAAAAAAATATTGTTTATTATCTAATTATTAATTGTTTTATAATTTTGAAGTCGGTGCCAAGTAAAACATAAAATTGTACATTTTATAGTTAATTTCATACTTGTTAATACATGATTATAATTGAACCAAACTTTTCAGAACTCATTAAATTTGATACATTAAGTAAAAGCTGTCTATTCCTAATACTAATATTGCATGGTTTAGGTTGGATTTACCGACAGACGAATTATTATTGCTAGATTTGAAATAAATAAATTATTATGAATTGTTTTTATATATTTTTCGTAATATCTATTTTGTTATTGTAGACAGGTATAAAATTTGTCTTTATTTTTTTATTGCACCAACTTCAAAATAATAAAAGTATTAATAATTAGATAATAAGCTAATCACGTCCTTGGCTACAGTTACTTTATTAATTAAAAAAATTAAAACTAATAATACAGCCTCCATCTGGTATACCCTCAGTCACATTTCCATTTGATTTTGAGGAGTTTCCTGCTATATCTTCGAAGTCTTACGTCCGATATGAATGAAATTAAAATGGGACCACATTGGAGCTATACTGAACCCAATGCAAAAAGAATCATTGAAATCGATTCATAAAGAAAAAAGTTATGCCCGAACAAACATAAAAGAATATATAATACAATTGAATAGAGAACCTCCTCCTTTTTTGAAGTCGGTTAAAAAAGAGAGCATTTGAACAAACTATCTAAAGAATTTATATAAATATAGGCATCGAAGCGGACGATTTGAATGCAATTAAATGCAAAGGCTGATGAACTGGATAAAACAAAACAAAAAAATTAGAACGAATATTTATTATAAATCGAAGGTTACATATTAGCAGACCCGAGCACGTGTTTCAATGAAACTTTAAATTCTGCGAATACCTCCCTGCCCTGTCCGCATTTGATCAAGTTTTTGATGTACTTACGCACTTGTGGAGTTTTAATCAACACAACCTGTGTGTATTAGAAGTCGACATTGTTTGTTTTTGTTTTATTCCAGACAAACATTCGTTCCCACAAACTCGAGCTGTTTATTTTTCAAGAAGAAGCGGCAAAATCAAATATTTTTATTAGCAATTAATTCCCAAGCAACAGCTTGTGGGAAAATACAAACAAATCGATAAATCTATTTTCTGCGTATTAAAAAATTCATATCTTTGACTCGTTGTTATATTAATAGTCTTAATAAAATTACCGGCATGAAATAAAACGTTCTGATGGCAGTAAATCTATTTATGGTAATATGCGATAATAAATATTCTCAGTCCATTATTCAGAGTTTACATTTGTTGCTAAAGAGCGAACAGCTTTCAATATTGATACAAAGAGTATGAATCAATTATTTATGGGCGTAACATTCAATACAAACATAGATTATTAACCATAATTATCATGCATGTAACATGTAAAAAGGGATCGTTGCGAAGCCAAAATTTTGTCCAAAAATGCTTTTGATCAATGCTCCACCTATGTTACTATTTGAACGTTAGAGATTATGTGAACATTATGATTGCTTTACCCTCAATTTTGGCTATTCTACAGTATTAATTCCAAATATCTCCAAATATCTCCAACAGTTGCAGAGTTTATTTAACCATTAAAATCTAAATAACAATTCACCGTCAAACTCCCTTGTCCTACTAAACTCAAACCTAATTACATATTCAGTTCTCTTAACTATCATGTTTCAGTATTCACTAAGCACACAAAATGATAAAGTCCCCGTTGGCCTTAACTACGTATACTTTTCCCCATTAGTATGAATTTACCAGGATCACTGTAAATAACTCCCTGTAATTCAAATCAATTATGCAGCACGAAAGCGAATTTATGTCAAAATCGTTATATTTTATTTATAATTAATTAATCACACCCAGATAACGATGCGGCGTGATCTATTATTCATCGCCACATCCTCTCATTTTTCCTCACAAATTCGCGTCAGAGGAGACGTCCTGTTTGCATATTTAGCGCAAAAAACCCGCACTTTGAAACAATGACTTAAAGTTGAAACTTGGAGGAAGTGGCAAAAAGCTATAATTTAAAATCACAGCGTTTGACATAGTTACTCAATTTGCAATCATGCCTTAAAAATTACAAACTTCATAAATCGCTGTATTGCAAGATGTAATAATTTAGTGTCCTGAATGTAGAATCCTCTAAATGCTCTTTAAGCATTTTAAGCGCTCAATAAATGATAATAATTATATCCTACAACTTTACCGTTTTCCTGCATAAGGCCAGTGGAACTGGACGACGCATTGTTGTTCCACGAAATTTTCGGAATGTTCGTCATGGCACTATCAGTTCAACTACAAAACTGCCACAAATTTCATATACTTATCTGTTAAGATTTTTTGCTATGTTATTTGGACCACTTTTCTTGTACCACGTGTACTTAATGCTTAATGAGAGAACAATAAGAACTAAGGACTCACAAAGGAGCTTATTTTATGCTTTATGGTCATTAGTTTCAATAATTCATTGATAGGTTTCCGATTCTTGGATGATTAATTCCTTCATATTTGATGTGATTCATTGATTCGCTTTGTGGAATCCTTGTTGACAGATAGGCAACTTAATTATGAAATCGGTAATGAAATGTACTTTTCTGTTCTTTTTATTTTTGGACCAATTGTAATTGTTTGGTTTTAATATGGTTATTTTTGTAGTAGTTTTATTGTTAAATTTTCGTCCACTAATCTCTTGAGTTTTAATTTAATTAAAACGGGACAAGACAAAAAATCATCTGATTTCAAAAATTTACACCAATTATCAACTTAAATGGCAACTAATGTTATACAATGTAACAATACTAACGGGTGTTCAAAAATAAGAATATATTTTGGAGTAGAATGAGATTTTGCTTCACAGTGCGGTACACACATCAAAAAACTATTTAGGGCTCTTTACGCAAGCTGGCTTACACTGTATATCCAATATTGGAACATTACTTCTGGCGGTCCACTATGAAAAGTTAGAATATGCAAGCCGGATGTAATGTAAGCCCCGTTTACAACCTTTCGAAGAAGGTTATATTTTTAAGAAACCGTATTATCGGAATTTTCATTCAGCGGGATTTCCACCCTATTGTGGTCCGAACACTTGTTCCCTTGTTCGACGTTTATTGTGGAGGGGCCCGGTGGAGTATACAGGCTGAGTCAATAGTCGGAAGACGGGAGATAGTGGCTTTACTAATGAAAATTAAAAAAATGTCTTGATCTCATCATATGCAAGATTGCCAAGTTATTATTTTTTTCGAAAAGTCATATGATCATTTAAAATTCTGTAACAGTATTATTATTAAATATTGAAGATTGAAATTTGGCAATAAATCAATAAACAAAGCTTGGGTATTTTGGACGCTGCTGTGATTGTAAAGGCTGTTCACCAGAACAGATTAATTTATGCAATTTTTTGAGATCTTACTTTTGCAAGGCTTTGAATACGTGTACTTATTGAGATAATTAGACCCATTTGGAAATTACGACAATATCTGTCATTGCATTCACAAAAAGATTTTTGTAGCAATACGAAGTGTCAAACAATGCAGTTTTGATTTCCTTTCGTCTTTTAATAACCTATTTCGGTAATGAAGAACCTAAATTTTGCTCAAGAATAACTTATTGGTAGGTATTGGTATTCCTTGGGTGCAGGAGACCGAAATTCATTTCTGTCCTCTACAATGTACGCCCAACAATTTCTTGAGCTTAGTCATCCTTGGATTAAAGCATTTGAAAAACTTCAAGAGAGGTTTGACAACACTACGAGTCAAATACAACAAAATACTCATTTTATAAGACCAATAAATCACCAACATCGATGGTCCTTAAATGTGTGTTCTTTTATGATGAAAGTTGAAACACTAGTACCTAGTCAGCTGACTATACTGAAGAGGAACACCATCTTACCTCCTACAACAATCTGTTAGTCAGACTTTCTATCTAAAAAACATGATTCGATTTTACAATGAGACACTCTTGGGCTGTTGCCCGTAAGAGCGGAGATGGCGTCTTGTTTCCTTGTTTAGTACAATGTAGAAATGCAATAGCTTTGTTTTTGTCGCACTCGTTGCAATTGGCTACCAGCATTCGCTTAACGCGGACATGAGTTGGCTTTGACCCAGGCGAACTCGACAATCTCAGCGCTCCACCGTGTATAAAATTCTTCGCGACAACCACAGAGCTCAATAGATGACTTCAAATTCAAACATCATAATTTAATTGCAAAATGTAATTATATAATTATAATCCACAAAAGAAAGAGTCTTGATATTGCCTTTTTAATTTTTTTCTTTTGGGAGGTCACTGACCGAATGACCTCATGACCGAGTCGCCACTACAAGGATCTTATTTGAACGGGCCGTATTTTTGAACGGAAACGTTGACGGAGTAATATTTACTCCAATAAATATGGAAAGAAATTGAATTTTACATAGCTTAGGATTTAAGAAAGTTGAATTTTTTGGAACATCGGCTGCCAGCACTTTTAGAAGATGTTAAATAATATAAAATTCGCCATTTTACAAGAGGAGTTCTGAAATATTAAATAAATATTACGAAATCAATTAAAGACCAGAATCTTATTAATAGGTTTATTTAGAATTATGTAGTATTATTCTTGGGAACTCCTCAGAATTTTTCAGAATAATGTATAGGATTTGCTAGAATTTTTCATGAATATTCAGGTTACCTCACAACTCTTAATTTTTGCTGCTAGCCTGCGAGGCACACCTTGCCCAGATAAGGATTATTAAACTTGAAGGCGTATAATGAAAATTATTTCAACAACCAAAACTCGACGTTAATTGGTTGCAACGGTAATCTTTTATTCAACTCGCAAGAAGTAAAAATATGTAAACATCAAATTAATATAGTATTCATACCTTATAATTTGATCAAGATAATTTGTAATCGAGTCATCCATGAATTCGAATCCGTGCGTCTTTCGCGATTGATATGCTTAATTGTGGCATCTAATAAAGTTCAAGCAGTTCATTCAAGAAGTTTAAAAACTAATTTTAAGGTTTCAAAAAATTTTGGAAATAAATTTTTAAACATGCGAAAAAATGTAGCCTCCACAACCTGCACCACTGCCACCAAATGTCAAATGAATTTGAAAAATTAACTTAACCCAAAATCTCAGTATCTTGCCGCTTGCATTGTTGATGTTGGTTTTAGTGTTATTTTTGTCTAGTGAAACAGTCTCTTTACTCTATAAAATAATCAGTTCTTTTAACAACTTCATTTGTTCACTGCTTAAAAATGGCATTTTAATTAAAACACAAAGCGTTTATGGTTGAGTCGTATTTTCGAAATGGGCAGAAAGTAGACGGCGTGTGGCAATATTCTGTTCAAGTTGCATGGACAGAATTTCGTGAGCCGTTTCCCGATAATATCGTCGATTATGCTCATTTCTCCAATACATTAAAGCGTTGTGTTACCCAGTTTCGAAAAACATCCACTTTACAAAGAAAAACAGGAAGTGGTCGATCAAAGGATAAAAGAACACGTTGAGATTGTCCAACACGTAATGGAAGAAGCACCTAGTACATCCTTTCGGCAATTCCAGATGGCTTTTGAATACACTGGGATTTTAAAATCGCTCAGGATCTCCACCATTTTTATGATATTTTGTAATAGCAGAAAGGCAGCCTTAGGAGTCTCCGCGGAACTGAATCTCACTAAATTATGTCAAAAATGGCTCGAATCAGAAAAGGAAACAGTACCAAGTGGCTTCTGAATATATTGGGATTTTAAAATCGCTCAGCGCAACCACCATTTTTGATCACATTTTGAAATAGCGGAAAGACACTCTTAGGAGTCTCTATGGAGTTGAATCTCATTAAATAATGTCAAAAACGGCTCGAAGAAAAAAAGGAAATAGTTACATGTCGATTTCGAATATTGTGGGAGTTTAAACCGCTCAGCACCTCCACCATTTTTGAAGATATTTTTAAATTGCAGAAAGACACTCTTAGGGACCTCTATAGAATTGAATCCCATTAAATAATGTAAAATCGACCAAAAGAAGGAAATGAAACGCTCCCAGATGGCTTTTGAATACACTGGGATTTTAAAATCGCTCAGGATCTCCACCATTTTCATGATATTTTGTAATAGCAGAAAAACACTCTCAGGAACCTCTATAGAATTTAATCTCATTAAATGATGTCAAAAACAGCTCGAATCCGGAAAGGAAACAGTCCCAAGTGGCTTCTGAATATATTGGGATTTTAAAATCGCTCAGCGCATCCACCATTTTTTATCACATTTTGAAATTGCGGAAAGACACTCTTAGGAGTCTCGATGGAGTTGAATCTCATTAAATCATTTCAAAAACGGTTCGAATAAGGAAAGGAAACAGTTCCATGCCGATTTCGAATATTGTGGGATTTTAAAACCGCTCAGCGCTTCCACCATTTTTGAAGATATTTTGAAATAGCAGAAAGACACTCTTAGGGACCTCTAGAGAATTAAATCTCAATAAATAATGTTAAAACGGCTTAAAGAAGGAAATGAAACGCTTCCAGATGGCTTTTGAATACACTGGGATTTTAAAATCGCTCTGGATCTCCACCATTTTTATGATATTTTGTAATAGCAGAAAGACACTCTTAGGAACCTCTATAGAATAGAATCTCATTAAATGATGTCAAAAATGGCTCGAATCAGGAAAGGTACAGTCCCAAGTGGCTTCTGAATATATTGGGATTTTAAAATCACCCCGCGCATCCACCATTTTTTATCACATTTTGAAATAGCGGAAAGACACTCTTAGGAGTCTCGATGGAGCTGAATCTCATTAAATCATTTCAAAAACGGTTCGAATAATTAAAGGAAACAGTTCCAGATCGATTTCGAATATAGTGGGATTTTAAACCGCTCAGCGCCTCCACCATTTTTGAAGATATTTTGAAATAGCAGAAAGACACTCTTAGGAACCTCTATAGAATTGAATGCCATTAAATAATGTAAAATCGACTCAAAGAAGGAAATGAAACACTCCCAGTTGGCTCTTGAATACACTGCAATTTGAAAATCGCTCTAGATCTCCACAATTTTTATGATATTTTGTAATAGCAGGAAGGCAGCCTTAGCAACCTCTATAGAATTGAATCTCATTATATGATGTCAAAAATGGCTCGAATCAGGAAAGGAACAGTCCCAAGTGGCTTCTAAATAAATTGGGATTTTAAAATCACTCAGCGCATCCACCATTTTTTATCACATTTTGAAATAGCGGAAAGACACTCTTAGGAGTCTCTATGTAGTTGAATCTCATTAAATTATTTCAAAAACGGTTCGAATAAAGAAAGGAAACAGTTCCAGGTCGATTTCGAATATAGTGGGATTTTAAACCGCTCAGCGCCTCCACCATTTTTGAAGATATTTTGAAATAGCAGAAAGACACTCTTAGGGACCTCTATAGAATTGAATCCCATTAAATAATGTAAAATCGACTCAAAGAAGGAAATGAAACACTCCCAGTTGGCTTTTGAATACACTGCAATTTTAAAATCGCTCTAGATCTCCACAATTTTTATGATATTTTGTAATAGCAGGAAGGCAGCCTTAGCAACCTCTATAGAATTGAATCTCATTATATGATGTCAAAAATGGCTCGAATCAGGAAAGGAACAGTCCCAAGTGGCTTCTAAATAAATTGGGATTTTAAAATCGCTCAGCGCATCCACCATTTTTTATCACATTTTGAAATAGCGGAAAGACACTCTTAGGAGTCTCTATGGAGTTGAATCTTATTAAATCATTTCAAAAACGGTTCGAATAAGGAAAGGAAACAGTTCCATGCCGATTTCGAATATTGTGGGATTTTAAAACCGCTCAGCGCTTCCACCATTTTTGAAGATATCTTGAAATAGCAGAAAGACACTCTTAGGAGCCTCTATAAAATTGAAAACCATTAAATAATGTAAAATCGACTCAAAGAAGGAAATGAAACACTCCCAGTTGGATTTTGAATACACTGCGATTTTAAAATCGCTCAAGATCTCCACCATTTTTATAATATTTTGTAATAGCAGGAAGGCAGCCATAGGAGTCTCTGTGGAACTGAATCTCATTATATGATATCAAAAATGGCTCGAATCCGGAAAGGAAACAGTCCCAAGTGGCTTCTGAATATATTGGGATTTTAAAATCGCTCAGCGCATCCACCATTTTTTATCACATTTTGAAATAGCGGAAAGACACTCTTAGGAGTCTCTATGGAGTTGAATCTTATTAAATCATTTCAAAAACGGTTCGAATAAGGAAAGGAAACAGTTCCATGCCGATTTCGAATATTGTGGGATTTTAAAACCGCTCAGCGCTTCCACCATTTTTGAAGATATTTTGAAATAGCAGAAAGACACTCTTAGGGACCTCTAGAGAATTAAATCTCATTAAATGATGTCAAAAATGGCTCGAATCAGGAAAGGTACAGTCCCAAGTGGCTTCTGAATATATTGGGATTTTAAAATCGTTCAGCGCATCTACCATTTTTGATCATATTTTGAATTAGCGGAAAGACACTCTTAGGAGTCTCTATAAAATTGAATCTCATTAAATAATGTCAAAAACTGTGTATAAGGAAAGGAAATAGTTCCAGGTCGGTTTAGAATATATTGGGATTTTAAAATCGTTAAGCGCCTCCACCATTTTTGATGATATTTTGAAATAGCGGAAAGACAGAATTAGAATAGAATAGAATATCTCAATGCAATTGAATCTCTGTAAATAATGTCAAAAACGTTTCGAATACGGAAAGGAGACAGTCTCGAATCTTATCGGTGATATATTGAATTTAGCACACTGAACCGGCAGTAACGCTGATAATGCTTTGCATTTTGTAAGAGAAACCATTGTGAAAATACTCAATAATTTTTAAAAATGAAACAAATTTAATTTTGGTGTAACAGCTACAGATATGCCACTTTTCTAATTTGAAGCATGATGTTGTTTAAAAACCAGCCAGAGCTGTAGCTTTTTCATTTAAAATTAAATATTAACACCAAGGTACCGACTTATTTAATTTAATATTTGAATATTTGCTATAATAAATCAATTTCAATTAAATCAATATAATATAACTATCCGCTCTGTTTACTTAACGAGCAAAATCAATATTTCAGTACAATTACCATTTCTATACATCAGAGTACGTCAATGAGAGCTGCAATTCAATCCTCTCTCAATCTTATTTTCATAGCCCCAAGTAGGTAAATCTGGGAAAGTCGAAGGACCTCTTCGACAGGACCAAGATAAGAGCCAGCCGCCTTAGAATCAATTAAGACCTCGAATGCACGTTATAATCGAGAATTCCACTAATTTAACTTTGGTAATAAGAGCACCAACGCGTTGACCACTCGGTTACCGCCACCCGTAGTTACTGAAGCGGAAAATAGACAATTTTGATTAGGGTTTACATAAACAAAAATAACACTTTGTTTGCGTGACAATTTTATGTCGTTTGCAGGATATTATTCATATAGCTATACAAATAATTTATGAGAAAATAGTAACAGCCATATACCGAAGAATGGCACTGGCGGCTCAGGCGTATTATTGAAATTAATTTTTTTATTTGCTCTAGTAAGAGAAACAAACCGTTTGCTAACAGTCATTACAAGAATATTTGTATTTACCATTAATATACATAGAGACAACTCTGTATCTCTGCGCTAATAAAATTATGGATTAGAGATCACTCTTTCCCACACTTCCTTCTTCGTGCAAAACCTCATTGGGTGTCAGTCTTCCAACACAGGACAAAAACTACAATCACCATAAAGCACCACAAGCACAACACTCTTCAATAAATAAAACTACAAAAACTACAATAGGTGAAAAATGTCTGAACATCACATGCGTATCATTTTTGTTGACTTAACAATGGCGTGTTAGTTTGGAAGAACTCGACAGGTAGATATATATGGATTATAACCGTGGAAACTTCTATATTGAACTTAATAATAACAATAATTAAGGTTCCGGTTAAATCCACTTCCTTCGACCGTGAATAGAATTGGATTTTAATTTTTCATTGATTGTGGCAAGTGGCTGATAAAAATTAAATTAACCAATCACTTTAGTAAAACGTACTGGAGGTTTTGTCCCTGTGGATTTTGGCACTTGCCCACATTGGGTCCAAATTTGTTTTCGTGGTGGACAACAATTGATTGGCTCCAAACTGTAGTAATGATTATAAAACTAAACCAAATTTTTATCCTTCCTTATTTACGAAGGTCATTCAAAACACTAGAAAATTGGTAAGTTTTTAATACTGTAATATACAATTAAGGATAAATTAATGATTTAAAAAAACATGAATTGAGGTAGAGCTCGTTGGATTTCACCCCATAGGTTTTTTATGGGGTTCAAATCTGAGGATTATGGCGGCCAAACCAAGAGGTTAATATTATTGCTTTTAATTTAAAAAAATTACGCTTTCGCGGTCTTGCTGGAATTTCTAATTTTCACGGTATGCCCGAAATTTCTCTAGATTCATTTTACCGACTACAAGATGTAAAGGACATCTCACACCATCCCAAAACTCTTGCAGCTGTGTACTATTTGATTAGCTGAAGCACGGCAATCCTTCTTTGGGTCCATTTTGATACGATTATCTGTCCTAACAATTTTATTGTCGATTAGTTATGAAACAATCAATAGACAGCAAAAGTACCGTTTACCGCCAGTCTTTAGAACTTTTGGGTTTTTGTTTATTACATATTATACCAAAATCAGGTAAAAAAAATTCTTTATAATGGCGAATTATAAGTGACAATGTAATATTTCATATTAGAGGTAGTTTGCGGCCACTCCAATCATTTGTTCACCACTGTATGTAAGTGTTTTTTTTCTATTTTCCTAACACCCACCTTTTTTTCGAAACATCTTGTCAACTGCCCCAAAAGCAAGATATGTTTTATAAAATACCAATACGTACCAATATGTGAAATCATGTCTTAGAGCAACATAATACAAAGCTCGTAAAATACCTACATAAGCCTCAAAAGCTCTACGAAGCTCTACAAAGTTTTCACAAAACAGTAGAGTAGCTTTACTCACCATGTCCATGATCATGCGCTACAAAAAAATAAAATTTATGTATTTATGCCCAGCAAGCACAGAGGTAAAACAATGTATAAATCTTTAAGTTCCCTTGACCGTTTTATATGATATAACATATATACTGTACATAATATTACTTACCTCCAAACACGTGTTTGGCGAAGTCCTCCGTACTCGCCTGGTGCCCATTTGTAACGGTAGTTGACATATCCGGGGATATTTTGACTTCTGTTGCCGCCACCTGATAACAAAAAAATTGATTAAAGTTTGTTACAATGTTTGCGCACGGAAATTGCTTGCGTGTGTTTGGTCACGATAAAAAAAATGACCAGAAGGTAGTATTATTTATATTAAAAATAGAAGTCATTTCTTACTTTAAATACAAATTTATTTCATAGTGTCCGGTAGATGTTCGATTACATGAGCAATTTGAGTGCGGTAGGTGAGCTATTACAGTATCAGAGCCGGTAAATGTCGCTGGGCAATACTTACCGGACAGTTTCATTTTTATAAATCAAATCTGACATTAATCTTAATTACGAGAATATTTTGCTTCAAGGATGCATTTGGGCTATAACTGAAAACTATACTCATTTTCCACCGTCACTTATGAGCTTTGGATTGGAGATAGGCAAAAACGAACATAAACAAGAAGAATGTTCTTAAATCCAAGTGGAGTAAATTTAAATTAAAAAATTTAAATATATCTAAGTCGAACTCCACAAACTTTAATCAGCGTAAAATTATAAATGGTACATGTTTCGGCAGAACACTTCTGCCATCATCAGCCCTTAAAGAATATAAAAAATTATTATTATATATTAGATAATTTAAAGACTTAAAGACTTAAAAATACACTCACTATAAATTACAACAGGTGGCGCATTTACTTCTCAAAAACCAACATCCACTTGCCTCATAAATAAAGCTAGTATTTGCAAGCAATGAATTACAGAATGATGAACGGCATGTATGTTGAGAAACGCTGTTTGTTTACGAGCTTTCAATTAAATATACATTTCTCCAAACACTCAATTTCGATCTTGAGCTATTCCTGTTGAAATCCATACAAAGTAGCAGTCGTGACGTAAAAATATATTGAGAATTATTTATTTTCCAGAGAAGCACAGGTCTCGTAAAAGTTTTATGTACATACGATAATGAGAGCTTCGCGTGACTGTAATTCTTACAATTATCGAAACGGTCGTCTATCTGCAAAGTGGTAACGATTTTAGTATGAAAGATATAGTAATGGTCAGATATTGAAAATAGCTTCTAAATAAATAATTAAAATTGTAATGGAAATGTTGGAGACATTTTAGGTTTCACAATTCAGTACAGGAGGTCAGGATATTTTTAAAAATAATTTGTCAGCATAATATATAAAAATAATATAAATATATAAAAAATATTTCCCAACCAGAATTGATCATTTTACTGTATTTTTCTAGTTTATCATTTGTTGTATTTTACACTATCCCGTGAAATGTATTTGTTATTTATTGATGGTAATAAAAGATGAAATAACGATTGCTCTTAAAATATTTGTAGCAATATTTTGTGGAATCCGGTAAAATAAAATATTTTATCATTTATTTTTAGCAGCAGCATTACATTTATAAATTTAATTGTTTGGTGGAGCTGCAACAGTGCCACTTACTTAAAGCTCGCATTTCGCTCAGAAAATTTGATTATTTCCACACAACGCTACAAACTTAATAACAAAATTACATGCTGATTATTCACTTTAGAGCACCTCTTAAAGTTACTTATTCAAGACCGTAGTTACAAACGTTATTAGGACGGCCAGGGAGTCAAACTCGCCCTCTTTATAAATCATCCAAGCTCGAAGTTTGCATTACACCCGTTTTTCGGTTTTGTGATATTGTTTTCACTGCTGCATAATTATTTATTCGTTTTCATTTGTGCAGTTTTGGTTGACAATATTTCGTTTGTGTTAATTATCTGCAAGCAAATATCATTTTGTGTTCATTTAGCATATAAGTAGATGTCTTTATTCATGCTTCTTAAATCATTATTACAAAATCATTATTCGTTGTTATTGCAAGTGACTCGAGGATGACTCATTCTGCGGCGGGTTTGAGATCATTTGGACTATTCCGTACAGATGACGTCATCAATGATGTTCTGGAATAGCTGTCGAGAATGCCTCGATGATGTCATTCATGGAACTATCTGGAGGCGCCGAGAAGGATTTAGGCGCCGGTATAACTATTGGAGGACGTTCTAGCAGGAGTCTAATCTAGTCAGCCAACCAACCAGTCGCATCGCAGTACGTCACAATTAAAGTTCAAGATCAGTGGGTCGGGTCGGACAGTTGCCTTTGTCTATCCGAAGTGCCGCGCGATGTGTAAATAAATAATACAAGACAGGTGCAGTAGTAAATTATAAATAGTGTAAATAATGTAAATAATGTAATATAAGAAGTGTCAATAAATTGTAAAATCGTAACATTATTGTAAGTCCCTTAATTTACTTCACTTATTACATAATAGTGTGAAGTTATAATAAAAAAGAGTATTCGCCCCATTTCTGCATCTCAGTTTGCATTGCTTTGACGAGTTATGAGCGTTTTTTGAAAAAAAATTGAAAATTGTCTCAAAACGCTTCGAGACCTACACTATCTTATGTAAATTGATGCGAGTAATCCATCTGTAACCTCGGCTTACCACTAAATCCAGCCGTTTTCGACTTATGAGCGTTTTTTGAAAAATTAAAAAAAAATGGTCCAATTATAGAACTCGACCTCCTGAATCCAACTGTGCAAATTTCAACCCGAAACTATAGGTCACTGACCTGATTTAGTTTCACCAGCGTGTTCGTCTTAAAATTATCTTTAACTTGAGTGTTTAAAGTGCGCTGAAATGCGTGATTTGAGGATACTAGAAGCGACAGACCGTAAATTTTGGCTAATTTTTTTGGATTTTTTGATTTTTTATTACAGACAAACCGTGCTAGATACGACGTTTCTAAGGGCACCAATCGAAAGAAAAACTCCATATTTAGGGTTTGGAAGCAGAAGAGGATTAAAGAAAAATTAAAAAATTTTGAACCTCAAGGGGGTAAAATTTGAAAATTCAAAAAATAATTTTTTGCCTCAAAAGGCTTCGAAACCTACACTATCTTATCTGTAACCTCGGTTTCCCCCTGAATCCAGCCGTTTTCGAGTTATGAGCGTTTTTTGAAAAAAAAATGGTCCAATTGCTCCAAAATAGCCATTTTCCGATTGAACTCGACCTCCTGAATCCAACGGTGTAAATTTCAACCCGATAGCTCCAATGATTTCGGAGATATTGCGTTTTAAAGTTTTGGCACTTGCAAAAAATTCGTGAAGTTCGTTAACACCCGAAAACATTTCTCCTATGTCTCACTTTTGACACTAGTTACCAAAACGACTATGAATTTTAATGTGTGTTGTAAGTCTGAATATCATGCCACTGCTACTATTTTAAATTATTATATTTTAAATTATTATTATATAATATTATAAATATAATTTGAACTCTAAAAGAACACTATGTGTTCATTATATTTATAATATGTATGTATTTGAATAATTTAAAAATTCTAAAGTTGATAAATATGTCACTATTTAACCCATGAGTATAATAATAATACTAAGTTCAATGTCATCTGGTATTACCAAAACAGCTAGCAAATCATTATGTTTGGCATAGAAATCTGTGTAAATGCATTCGATAAATAAGTAACGTACTTTAAATTCGAGATAAAATGTTTTATATCGGGCGTTAACTTTAAGTTGCCCAAATTGACGAGTTCTATCACCCACACATTCAAACAGTTCACGAAACCAAACTGCGATATCTAAGGTGAGCAAAAAATACACGTATGAAATTATCTCCTAACGCCCCCTGATGTTACCGGTAGAACACAATTTGAACGCGAAAAGAGTTCAGCAAAAAAACAGATGCAACTGAGATTTAGCGAATTTTATCACGACACAAATCGAAAAGGAGGCGGCGAATAATCCGGCTCGAATGACCAATGTTTGAGGGGCGGGGTACAGCTAGCGAAACTTGGTATCACACGTACACGTCCTTTACCTTATCTATATTTTCATAGTTTATCTGAAATTTACTTACTTCAAAAAATGACCAGATTTTTCAAAAAATTTCAACAAATTAAAATATGCTGAATTCTTGTTTAGCTACAAACACAAAACATACAGGATATCATGGAAATATCTGTAATAATTTTAACCAATTAATAATTCTAGGTCAGACAGGTCGCAAAATTTCAGACCGTATTAAAGAAGATTTCAGACACATCTATAATAACAACACAGAACTTGACCCTCCTCCATCAACACCTTCTGCGTTTGCCAATCATATATTAATAACGGAACATAGATTTCACTATTTTAATTTTGCAATCAATTTCCATTCAACATTATTTTACCCGCAGATGTAACTTTTTTTCACTAATTATTTCATTAATCATCACCTTTTATACCACTCAAATATAGTTTAAACAAACTTACCAGATTCTCCTCGATCCATTTTTATTTTTTACATTAACAAAAATGTAATTTGTAAAATTAGACTGAAGATGGGAGTAGTATTCTCCGGAAACATGTCTCTTTTGTAATTTAATTTGATTAAACTTTGTGGAGATTGATTTTAACTACAATTTAAATTGACTCCACTTTGATTCATCGACATTCTTCCCGTTTATAAATCAGAAATTGTCCTAAGAAATAAGAGGAAAAGTAATAGCCTCAATAACTTAAAAAATATATAAAGGATGAAAAATAGAATTGTAGACGAGGAGGTTGTGTTTCTGTCGAGTGTGGCGATAAGCATCTCGTTTTACACAAATACTCGACGGAAACTCAATTCGGTGCCAAAGATTTATTTGCTAAATTTGATACAGTTACTTGCGGAAGTGTCGACGGGGAGCAGTAAAAATTGAAACTTAAATTTGCAAGATGTGTATGAGTAAAGTGCAAAAACCTGAAATGGTAAGTGTGGAAGAAAAATAATCGAGAAGTGAATCAAACCACCAAGATCAAGCCAGCGGCGGAGAATAGAAGAAGAAAGGGGCACAAAGGTTGGAAATTAACAAAAGGATCACTAAATAAAAAGAAATAATAGCTTCCAAAGACGATATTATGAGAAGACTTAATTGACAAAACGTGGAACTGCAGGAAGGTTTGAAAGAAGCAAATAAAAGAATAGACATACCAGGAAAAATAACCTAGTATTTTAGAGGCCTTTAGAGTTACGCGTTAAATTAAGAGGGGCTCGAAAAATAGGTGAAAGAAAAAAAAATTAGAGGAAAATAAGAAGAGAGATTCAACAATTTCGCAACTCTCGCATATCTGCTAAGCGAGAACGCTATATCAAGCATCTATGAAGAAACAGTTGAGACGTCTATTCTGAACTGTGTTTTCACCACCAAATTGGCGACTGAGGACGTGCAGGCTCGGTAGAGTCGATTGTGGGCGCGAGGCGTAGCCCACGGGTTTGGCTAGTTATTTATGAAATTTATATTTCGATTGCTTTTTGCTATATGTAAATATTCGGCGGGCATGTTTATAAAAATCTATTTTTGAGAACAACGGCTTTAAAGCATCATTATTATGCTACAATGTTAGAGTTCAATAAATTTTTCTTTCTTATTTCTTTGAATATTTAAAGAGATCCTACAATATTTCGCACAAAAAAATATTCAGAACAAAAGCATAAAAATCACCAAAACGTGCAACATTCTCATCTCCGCTCTTCAAGTTCTCATTTAAGTGCAGCATTGTTCCAGAATTTTTACAACGAACTCTTATATACCGCATTCAAGTTGAAATCCTCAATACAGATTTAGTTCACCCGAATCAAAACGAAAAAAACGTATCACCCCCTGTTACACGTAATCCACCCCTAGAAATTATTCACCACCATCTTCGACCGACCAAATCCCTGTTGATCTCTCGGGTCGTCCCTCCTCTCGCTCCGGTTATAAAGATAATCGTCCACCGAAAGCAACTCTGAATTCACTTTATGTATTTTTAAATTGCCAATTAAGGATGTTGAAGTAATTTTTCCGCTGCGGAGCCACACTGCAAGTTAAATTAGCGCCGGACTGCAGGTAAAACTGAGTGCTCCCTGTTTCAATTAAACTTTGAATAATTGGTAGCGACGAACCCGACACAGACTTCTAATTTATTAATCGTTCGTTACCTGCCGCCCGTCTTTTTTATCTTCACGCCAAGACAGCGCTTTAAAAAATATATTAAAGGAAGTAAATCTTAGGCCTGAGATGTTACCACACATGTGGAGTCGTAACTGGGGTATACGACATTTATTGAAAAATAAGGTTGACGCCAAAATCTGACCGAAAACATGCACATAAAATACTGTCACGTTGTTAGCGGAATTGAAATATTTATTGGAACTCTGCTTTGTAAGATTTTAAAAATATCATGAAATAGCACGATATTGACCCAAATACTAAGGCACCACAGATGTAGTCAAACTAATAATAACTGCATAACGTATAGTTTCATGCAGAATTATAACCGATAAGTGCAAAAGTTTTCACTGCATGATTAATTTTTAAAAATTGGTTGATCCATCGGATACAATTTCAACCTGTATAAAATTTTGATGCTTATCAAACTTGATATCAACCGCTTAACTTTGAACAATTCGATCAGGTGGTTTTCCGAAATAGAACACAAACCAGTATAAATTTAAAACAAATTTAACCGTACCACCAAAACAATCGAGTTAAAACCCTGTTTTTCCATTTCAAAATCAATAAAACAGGCTAAAATTAGACAGATAATAAACGTAAATATTACGTTTTTCTCGGTACGTAATCTTTTAAATTCGACTATAAATTAGAAAATTGCACATTCTCGGAATGCTGTGAGGTCGATTTTCCGGAGAGCCACACCCCATTATAAATAATTAAGTAAATTATCTGAATCGTAATAAAATAACCAGGAATCAATGCTTCTATTTAATTCTCCAATAATACACGCCCAGGCACGAAGACTTTTGTTAAATTAATCTCAGTCTATCGGGCACTTTAGCTAATGCAATCACTTTTTGTTGTTAACGTCTCCATTAAACTACATGGCAACACTCAATCAATAAAGGTCAAACTTTAGGGTATTTTTTATTTCCGCTTCTTCCCAACCGAATAGCATTATACCGGTTTTAACCAAACTTAGGAATTGATTGTAAAGTTTGAACGAGTGACGCACACCTTGCTCGCTGAAGTATTCGTTTTGTGAAACACAAAATGCTTAATGAAATACATAACAACATCGCACATGCATTTAATTTGACAGCTGTCAACCTAACCTCAAAATTTGATGTAAATGCTCGGCTGGCGCCTCGTGCTGCAAAAATTCGCCCTCGCCCTTGAAAGTGCCATGACAGCGCACTCGTATCGCATCACATTTCCCTAACGGACGCGGTGGCCGTCTTTTAATTGCAATAAAGAGGTATTTTTAGACAGTAGATGTAGATATCAATTTAAGCTAAAAATACTTAAGCCTTGAATAATGTTAACTTTAGAGAATCCCCGCCTTGACAATTGCGGGCTTTCGTAAAGGAAATCCTTGTGAAAAAATATTGACAAATAATAATTGATAACAGGAGAGGTTGGTATTCTAGAAAGTGATACAATCACATCCAGAAATTGGATGAGTCATTTAAAACAAAAATTTGGATGCATCTGGAAAAGTAACAGATCACATAGTTTCAAAATAGAGTTTTTGTAGACCATTGAAGAAAACAAATTCACATAGTGGGCGCAATGGTGAATCACCATAATCAACTGCTAGCTGTGCGAGGCGCTGGGCGCTGGCGCAGTATTGCAAAGTCGACCATTGCAGTCAGTTAATTTAATACCTAGAAGAAAAAGTTTTATTTCGACAAATAAACCAGAAAAGCTGGTGAATCAAACCCATGGTGTTCAAAATTAAAAAAAAAAGCTGTTTTGCTACGTAAACACACGATGTGCTCCTGAATTTAAAAATAAAACCGTCTGTACATTTGGCGCAGATACATGGCTGTATATATCTTTCATTGCACTGGCAATAACATTAGACCTGCCACCACGTTGTTAATAATATCTTGTATAAAAATATTACAATCGATAAATGCAGAAACTTAAAATAATCACAAAATTGTTATTCCAGAAGGATTACATAATTATGAAAAATACATACTAAAATTAGTAGATTATATTACAGGTGGACAGAAATATTTCATTGACTGCGAGTAATACACATCCCACGAGCTCACAATGGCATTTCGGTCACGTGTGATATACGATGTTTTGTCCAACAGTATTTTTTCAACAAGAAATAATTTTGAAAAGATATTTTTGAAGTGACATTGATATTCAAAACATAGTCAAGTTATCACAGTGTTTAGTCACTAGTGATTGACATTTGATTTTGACAATAGTAGGTTATATTAGAAGTGACAGAAATGTCAGCGAGTGATGCACACCTCACGAGTGTTTCATAGTTCGACACAACCCTGGCAAGTCTTTAAATAGCTTAAAGTCCATAAAAATAGTGTGACGTTTATCTGACATTTTATTATTGCATGACAGTGTTTACGCAAGCGAAAATTTGAAAATTCTGACAGTGTCGAACTATAATAGTATATTATACACTCCCGATAAGCGAAGCGATGGTTTATATACAGGGTGTCCCAACTAAAATTTGTACCCCCCAACAATTCCAATTTCGAAACACTCAGAAGAAGCCACCCCCTTAAAAAAATTAATTAGCATGGGGGGTCGTGTGATACATCATTTTAAAGCTTATTCAATTCTCTATTCAGACCTACATTTTCGATTCCTTTCTACAAAAAAAAAAATGAAATCGATATTTTCCAAATCTACGTAAAATACTCAACTAAAGTTGTACCCCCCAACAATTTCAATTTTGAAACACTTAGAAAAAACACTAAATTTTTTCATCAAGGGGGAGCAAATTGTACCAAACTTTGAAGTCTTAGATCTCACCTCTTTAGCCAGGGGAGCCACCCCCTTAAAAAATTAAAATGGCATGGGGGTCGTGTGAAACATCTATCCAAACCTACTTTTATCGATTCGTTTGTACAAAAAAAGCCTAAGAATTTGTTATTTTCCAAATCAACATAAAATGCTCTTGATTTGGAAAACAACAAATTCATGCTTTTTTTGTAGAAACAAATCGATAAAACTAGATCTGGATAGAGAATTGAATAAGCTTTAAAATGATGTATCACACGACCCCTGTGCCATTTAAATTTTTTAAGGGGGTGGCTCCCCTGGCTAAAGGGGTGAGATCTAAGAGTTGACAGTTTGGTACATTTTGGTCTCCTTGGATAACAAAATTGACCTGTTCGAGCGTTTTCTTCTGAGTCTTTCGAAATTGAAATTCTTGGGGGTACAAATTTTAGTTAAGTATTTTATGTAGATTTGGAAAATATCGAATTCATGCTTTTTTTGTAGAAAGGAATCGATAAATGTAGATTTAGATAGAGAATTGAATAAGCTTTAAAATGATGTATCACACGACCCCCCCTGCTATTTAAATTTTTTAAGAGGGTGGCTTCCCTGGGTCAAGGGGTGAGATCTAAGACTTAAAAGTTTGGTACAATTAGGTCCCCCTTGATAACAAAATTGACCTGTTCGAGCACTTTCTTGTGAGTCTTTCGAAATTGGAATTGTTGGGGGGCACAAATTTTAGTTGGGACACCCGATATTACTTTTTAAGTGCTAGTGCCTTCGAAGAATCCTCGACTTTAGAAAATATTCTCCCGACTCCAAATACAAGTATCTCACAATCAGTAGCACACTCAAGCTCAAGGGCTCGTAATACAGCAATTGACATTAACATTTTGTTGTTGTTGTTCATATTTGAGGTTATGAATTTTTTGAGACTGACATTCCTCAGTCAGAGACCGGAGTTTCATGCAACAATGCACAGTGCATTCCTGTCGTTTTGTAATAGTTTAACTGCTTTCTTTGTTTTTTTTTACATGAATTGCAGTTAGTTAATGCCAAATATTTGCAACTGGTGCAATTTGTAAAACTCGAAGGGAGCCGTTGTTAAGTAGGTAAATAAAATAATAAAGGATATGCATTTTGCATGACACACATCCTCTACAAACTATATAATAGTACATTCTACAACTAGTATTGAAAAAATATATTTAAAAATAAAAGTACTCCAAGAATTATTATTTTGTATTGCTAATTCACTAGTCTCCCTTTTTTTTGTTCGACATCAGATACAAGTTTCGTTTTACACTTTGAAAACGCAAGTTTATGTACCGGGTGTCCCAGAAATAACCACATTAATTTTAACCAGTAGTAGAACTCACCCAGAGCGAGATTCGTTTGTATAGAAAAAAGCATAAGAATTTGTTATTTTCCAAATCAACATAAAATACTCTTAATTTGGAAAATAACAAATTCATGCTTTTTTTGTAGAAACAAATTAATAAAAATAGATCTGGATAGATAATTGAATAAGCTTTAAAATGATGTATCACACGATCCACCATGCCATTTAATTTTTTAAGGGGGTGGCTCCCCTGGGTCAAGGGGTAGGATCTAAGACTTGAAAGTTTGGTACAATTAGGTCCCCCTTGATAACAAAATTGACCTGTTCGAGCATTTTTTTCTGAGTCTTTCGAAATTAGAATTGTTGGGGGGCACAAATTTTAGTTGGGACACCCGATATTACTTTTTAAGTGCTAGTGCCTTCGAAGAATCCTCTAGTTTAGAAAATATTCTCCCGACTCTAAATACAAGTATCTCACAATCAGTAGCAGACTCAAGCTGAAGGGGACGTAATACAGCAATTAACATTAACATTTTGTTGTTGTTCTTCATATTTGAGGTTATGTATTTTTTGAGACTGACATTTCTCAGTCAGAGACCGGAGTTTAATGCAAAAATGCACAGTGCATTCCTGTCGTTTTGTAATAGTTTAACTACTTTCTTTGTTTTTTTTTTACATGAATTGCAGTTAGTTAATGCCAAATATTTGCAACTGGTGCAGTTTGTAAAACTCGAAGGGCGCTGTTTTTAAGTAGGTAGATAAAATAATAAAGGATATGCATTTTGCATGAAACCCGTCTTTTCATTAACTACTAGGAAAGAAAAACAATTTCACACATCCTCTACAAACTATACAGGGTGTTTCGTAAGTAAACGGCAATACTTTATACACACAACAACTCGTAGAAGCTAAAGAAATGTTATTCTGCAGGTTCTTCTGAAAAATGTTTTCGTAAAACACGACAAGACAAATTTGTAATAATAATAGAACGCCACTGAGTGAACGTCACATTTGACAAATTTCTCACCATGGTCTAACATCGATAACTTGATGTATTATTTAGTACAAATTCATTTTCTATCTTTCTGCTGCTCCATTTAAAGCCATCGGCATTTTTAAACCAAACGTTTTAAGAAATAAAAAAACTTCCCAAGACATCTCTCTTATCGTTGATATTCATAATCTCGGAGATTGCCGTTAACTTATGAAACAGCCTGTATAATCGTACATTTTACAGCTACTAGTGAAAAAAATAATGTAAAAATAAAAGTACTCCAAGAATTATTATTTTGTATTGCTAATTCACTAGTGTCTCCATTTGCTTTTTTTTTTTTTGTTCAACATCAGATACAAGTTTAGTTTTTCACTTTGAAAACGCAAGTTTATATACCGGGTGTCGTAGAAATAACCACATTAATTTTAACCAGTAGTAGAACTTATCAATGTCAACAATTTTTCGTAATAAAATTTTGCCCTAAACCCCGTAGTTATCGAGTTAAAATTACTGAAAGTTTTGACGTTAATTTCGGTACACGCCACTGAACCCCTAAACGGTGATAATGACACACGACAAAAAACTTCGAATAACACTCGGAATCAATTTTATTTAAACCGTTCGGCGTAAATAAACAAAAAATCTGAAAACTGACCTACTAAATGTGTTTGCTTCAACATCCAATGCTATTGAAAATTGTGGGGCCTAATAAATAACGTGAGGATTTTCGTCTGCCCCTACGTATTATTTAAGTTGAAAATACCTTCTCCGGTGATTATGTATTATTGAATCTTCCGGCTGTAAAAATTAGACTTTCTGTACGTGATAGGGATTTAATTGTTGCTCTTTCAAAATTCTCAAAACTCGATTTGCTAACCTTCGGGTACTGGCGGTTTTTTGCAAAACACAATGCACAAGGTTAATGGAAATTAGGCACACGAGGCATCTTTTACGATAACTTTAAAATAGAAAATAACTGATGCACCCGAGAGAAAATTAGAAACTTGATAAGGACGTTGGCTTTACCGCACAAAAACAATTGATTGTCTGTAGGTCAAGTTAAAATAAATATCCATAGGCGGTTCGTGAATTTGAAGGGTTCCAAAAATGCTAAAAAAAAAGAGATTTCAAAAAAGTCGTGGATAAAAATGTTGTTGCTCTCGGCCAGTTCTACTACTGGTTAAAATTAAAGTATTTATTTCGGGGACACCCTGTATATTTGTTCTATATTTACTTTGTTTAAGTTAGATTTGGTCGTATTTTCGAAATACAAACCGGCTGTATGTAGTATTGTCGCATAAAGAAACTACAGATATACGATATTCAGTTACGCCCACTCTCTCATGTATTCCCTGCATGAGCAAGAAATTACCCACCTAACCACTACGACACGTCGTTTACCACTATTGTTGCAGTAGAAAAAATATTGTCTGTATTTATTCACAAGGGTTTCGATACTTGAGCAATTGAAGATTTCTGACTATCTCTGATTATTTTTCCTGCTTGATGCCTTCGATATAAAGTTAATTTAAACAGTAGTGTTCATTCATAATTTTGAAGTTATCCGAAAATCTAAATATAACCGTGGAGAGTTTCCAAATTCTTACCAAATGCGCGCTATACTGCACTTTTCATAAATAAACACACTCACCTTGTTGCAGGGTTTCACAATAAGTACGGTCGCAATTTTTCTAAGTTGAGCGAGCCCGTTTCAGGACGTTGACATCCAGGGTGTTTTTTCAGTTTTATTCTAGCAGGATAACGTGGCACTATTTACCAGAGCTTATGGATGTCAATGTGGTGAACGTTGCCGCACTTGTATTTGCCACAGTTTCCCAAGACGACCACGGCGCAAGCTCGCGCACGGATCGCGTGCACTCCCAACAATTTCGAAAGCACAAAGCTGCTGAAAAGCGAAAAATTCGTGTGGTTGGATACTGATGCAATGCGTAATTGACTCGACATTAAGGTAGGTTCGAGCGATTTTTTACCTGTGGCGAAACGTTAAATTTCCCCACGATTTGTCGGTGGCGTCAATCAATATGGAGAGGAGTGTTCGATACGTACACGTGTCTAGGACAAGATTACATTTTTGATGAGATTATGAAGTTATGTGGGATTTTGGCAGATGTTAGCGGCGTCACGCCTCTTTCTGCGTTTTATTGTTCCAATTAGTGCCATGGTAACACAATACAATTATTGGTGGTGGCTGAGGTAGTGAACAAATTTTGTGTAAATACGATGGGTGACTGACCTTATGAACTGTTGAGGGTGTAGGGTAGGACAATCAATTTAGGCTCACTTTATTATTTATTATCAATTTCGGTCCCAGCGGTTGTCGGACGAAAGGAAGAAATGGGAGAACAAGAGCTAATAATGATTTAGTTGGAAGTTTCACCTTCATTTATACAATTAAATTTTACTATTCAGAACTCTTCAGAAAGTCCAGATATTTTTTTGGCTTTGTTGGGAACAGTAAAGTAAATACAAAGTGATCCCTCAAGACTTCATTTATTCCAAACACTAAACAAAAATCTCTGATGGAGTTGAAATTGTAACACGAAAGTTTACATCATATTAATTTTATACGAGGGTGGCCTCGGCCAGAGAGGGCGACGCTACCGGCAAACTTTTGTTGTACATCTTTTATAAACTAGGGTAAAAGCCGGATAGTTGCCCCGCTTTTAAAAATAGCTGTATTATTAAAAAATATGTATTTACTAAGAATAATGCAACGTGTTTCCCAAAACATAGGTCTTTGCTCTTTTATTTTTGTAAACGTAATATTAAAATTGAAAAATTTGGCATTAGCATTAATTTTTGCTGCAGGGCTTCACGAGATGCTCTTTCTGACTTGGCCTCCTTCATTGCTCGGTTAAGTTTCATACAGTACCAAGGAATACCTCTTCGGACAAGAGACACCCAGATGGTATTCTGAAACAGAGTTTTATGAGCTGCACAAGATACATATGTTGTCACATAATTATACCACTTCTTTCCAGATTTATGTCGTCATTTAAATAACTGTGAAGAAAAAGGAAAGTAAATAGGGCGGCTCTCCTTTTCGATACGCGGATACTTGCCTTTTTTATTTTCAAAATAAATAAGAATTATTCAACAATAAAACGTAACAAACAGTGTAATCTAAACTCTAAACTTTTTTAGGTGGTAGTAATTTTCAGCAGTTTTTGTAGATTTAGAAATGTTTGCATGTAATATTTAGGTAAGATTAGATTAGATTAGGTGTTGAGGGGTGTGAGGGAATTTGCTCCCCTCACCGACACTTAGACCACACCGCGGGCCCATTGTGTCACCCCCTCGCGTCCCTCATTTCTGTCTCTCATCCAGCCATCCGACGTTGTCGAAAAAAGCTAGGATGGTTCCAGGCGAGGTACACCTCAAGTTGGCCCAGCTGGGCCATGTCTCCCCCAGTATGGACTTTCTGGTCGAGGCGAGAGCCGGACATTCCCGTAGGATATGTTCGAGAGTCCCGTCCTCCTCTAAACACCCCCTGCACATTGGGTCGTTGACCACCCCCATCACGTGGAGGTGTTTATTTAGCCTGCAGTGACCGGTCCAGATGCCCACCAAAAGGCGGAGTCTGTCCCTTGACAAACGCAGACAAGACTTGGCTCTTTTAAATCAAGAATTTTTGATAAAAATCTTGCTTTGTCTGCAGCCTGTTGTCGTTTCCCATCTAGCACAGTGTCTAGAATGGGTGGTGTCAGTTTTGATCAGGTTTGAGAGGTAGCGATTGGCCGGTCGGATGAGCGGTTCGGTTCCATCCGGTGTTCCCGTTGCACCCTGTCGAGCCAGGTCGTCGGCTCTCTCAATCCCCTCATTACCGTTATGTCCTCGAACCCATCTGAGCTCAACGACACTGTTTAGTGCTATTCTCGACAGTGCCAGATGGCAGTCATGTACCACTTGAGAGGTAATCCTGCCACTGGCCAGAGCCCGCAGAGCTGCTCGACTGTCGCTGAAGAAGCACATCGTTTTTTCACTTGACATTGGCGCCCAGTGATTTCTGTGGCACCCCTAAGAATGGCCGCGATCTCCGTCTGGAAAATACTGGCACATTCCCCTAGAGTTGCGCTGAGATTGCAGTTCATTTCGGGGATGTGAATTCCCGCTCCAGAGCCTGCTTTCGTTTTTGATCCATCCGTGAAGATTGAAAGCTCAAACTTTGGATGTTCTTCTGTATCCATATGCACTCTATAGGATTTTTCGAAAGCATATTGAGGACAGATACGGTCCGATCCCGCACCCAGGAGAGGTATTCTGTGGAGTCCCTCGCTCAAGATGCGGGCGTGCCCGCGTTCTGATTTCCCAGCTTTCCAAAGGTTACCTTCCCGCAGCCTGCGAGCGGAGGCAAGTGCCATGCCCTCCACGAAGAGATCGATGGGAGGCAGACACAGGATAGCCTCCAGAGCTGCGGTCGGGGTGGTTCTCATGGCGCCCGTCACAGCGACACATGCCATCCGTTGGATGCGTCCGAGACGTGTCATCGTTGTTTTTTGTCTGACTCTTTGCCACCAGACAATTGCTCCGTAGCTCAGCATCGGTCTGATGACGGCCGTGTAGAGCAAGAGGGTAATCCTGGGTGTTAAGCCCCAGAACCTCGCTAACCACCGCTCTCCTACACTGCCACAGGGCGACGCTAGCTTTGTCTATTTTGCTCTCCAGGTGCTTTTTCCAAGACAGCTTATGATCCAACATAACGCCCAGGTACTTCACATCCTGCGAGAGTTTCAGCTTGACGCCGTTAAGGGAGGGCAGCCTTAGCTGTCCCATCTTCCTTTTGTTCGTGAAGAGGACTAGCTATGTCTTTTGTGGATTCACAGCCAGAGCCTCCTTCTTACACCATTTTTGTACCAGGCAGAGTGCTGTCTGCATAAGGTCGCATAGTACATTTTCGTACTTACCAATAAGCAGTATGACCAGGTCATCTGCGTATCCGATAGTGTAGAATCCCGCCTCGTTGAGTGTGCATAGAAGGTCGTCCACTACTATGTCCCATAGCAATGTGGAGAGAACTCCTCCTGAGGACAGCCCTTCTTAACCACTCCTTGAATACTTGCGTCCGCTACACTAATCTGTACGGTTCTGCAGTCCAGCACCCGCTGAATCCAGTCACGTACTGTTCCTGAGACATTGCGGTTCTGAAGTGCTTGCCCGACGCTATAGAAGGTGGTCTTGTCAAAAGCCCCCTCGATGTCGATGAATACTCCTAAGGAGTATAGTTTGTACTCCAGGGCTCCCTCAATCCGCCCCACCACCTCGTGTAGAGCGGACTCGGTCGATTTCCCTGGAACATATGCATGTTGGTTGGGGTGTAATGGTTTGGCCCTTAGCACCCCATCCCTTATTTGGTAGTCGCATAGTCTCTCCAAGGTTTTTAACAAAAACGATGTGAGACTTATGGGACGGAAAGATTTCGCGAGAGAATAATCTCCTCGCCCTGGTTTTTGGATAAAGACAACTCTCACCTCCCTCCACATTTCCGGTACGTATGCGAGTGCAATACATGCCCGAAAAATTATCACGAGGTTGTCCAGAATCTCCGAAAGTCCCCACTGTAGCAGGGCCGGGAAGATTCCGTCCACGCCCGGTGACTTGAAGGGTTTGAAAGCTCTTATAGCCCATTCTACGCTAGTATGGTTCACAATCCGCGCAGCCTCAGCCCAGTCCTCCAGGGAGGGGGCTTTCGGACAGCTTTGGATCGGATTCACATCCGTTGTGACCACACAGCCCGGAAAATGTGTAGCCATCAGTATCTTGGCTGTTTCATCGGCAGAGTCCGTGTATGTGCCGTCCTCTTTCTTCAAGCTACCTACTTGCTGTCCCGGATCCTTTGACAGGATTTTCATCAGCCGGGCAGCGGTGGTGGTACATTCGAGGTCCCTACAGAATTTTCTCCATGATGACCTCTGCTTAGAGCGAACGTCTTTTTTGTATTGCCGCTGGTATTCTTTAAATTGGTCCCAGTCGGCTGCATTTTTGGTCCTTTTGGCCTTATTGAATAGCTTGCGCAGATAGGCTCTTCCCCTTTCCAGTTCCTTACACCACCATGTGGTGTTGTGGCCCTGGCGGGTGCCTGATCTCAGCGGACAAGCTTGCTCATAAGACGTCATCAGAGACCTAGTGAGGTCAGCGACTGCCCTCTCCAGTTCTCCGATCGTCTTAAGATCATTAGAGATATAGAGCCGACCTCTGACATTTGACAGGTTTTCTAGAAATAGATTCCTGTCAGTTTGTTTTGGGTTCCTGTACGGCTTCGGTAACATCTCTTTTGCTTCTAACGAAAACGTTATCCATCTATGGTCTGACATGGTCACATGCGATGATACTTGCCAGTCCCTTACATGTTTGGAAATCTTTTGTGTCGCGAGAGTGATGTCTATCACAGTCTGACACCTCAAGGTGACAAACGTAGGTTCGCTCCCTCGATTGAGTATTCCTAACTTTGTGCTCGTAAGATATTCGAGCAGTGCTGCTCCTCTGCTGTTGCAATCACCGCTCCCTCATACGATGTGGTATGCGTTGGCATCGCATCCAGCAATGAGTTGTTTTCCTTCCCTTTCACAATGCTGAACCAGGTCCGCCAGCTCCCTAGAAGGGGGTGGCTCCCTGGAGTCCCCGAGAAGGTATACTGAGGCAAAAACTACCTTTATTACGTTCCTTCCAAATTCTAGGTTAACCTGCACAGCCGTGACATGTTGGTTGCAGTGGCCCGTCAGTTGGAAGGCGTTTTGTTGACCTGAAACATATACACAAGTTCTGGGTCTTTCTTTAAGGGAACCCACGTAAGTGGTCCCGGACGATTTGTCACCCATGCCACAAACTCGGTTGCCTACGCACCACGGTTCTTGTAGCAGGGCTATTGTGACCTGCTTTGCTGTCAAGGGACGACTTAGGGTTACCGCCGCCTCCCGACAGCGGTGCAGGTTTGCTTAAATTAGTGTGAGTCCTTTGCCCATTAGGTCGAACCCGCACTTTCCTTGCGGCGTAGTCGCCACACCGGACGTCGACGGTTCTGCTCTACCCAAAGGTGTCGTCTGCCCCGTGGGGCGTCCGGTTGCTCCTATCTCAGCTCTTGGTGTTGCTGCAGGGATGGCGCCTTCACGCCTCTGCCTCTGCAGCTTCTTTTTGGGACCCTGCGGTCCCTGGTTGGAGTTGTTTTTATTCTCCATACCGGGATTTTTTACTTCATCTCCCAAGCTCCCCACCCACCACGGAGTCCCATATGGGGACGCCGAGCTTCGACGCCAGGGATACTCGAGAGATATAGCCCCCAGGAGGTTGTTGCACACAGCATACGCGGTCTGCCGAAGCCGCCCACGCAGTTGCATGCCCCAATGCTCCTCAAGGGCTCACCCTGTCGGCCCTCTGACGGGACGACACAGCCGATTGATCGAGGTGGGTTAGTCTCGACCGCCCGTCTAGGGTGAAATCCGTACCAAAGTGGCGTGTTGCCCTCCCTGCAACACCAGTCACCATGTTGCATTGGGAAGTTTTTATAGTGGTACTTCAGGAATATTTAGGTAATAAAATATGTATTGTTACTGTAAAAAAAATTATCGCACTGTATCTTTAAAACTAAGCGGCCTTCCAAAAATTCCTTCCAAAGGACAAAATAGTATTAAAAAACCCAAGGAGTCGCCCCTTGGATTTTTGGCTAATATTTAATATACACCCTGTATAATATCATGTGGTCAAATTTTGTCGGCAAAATTATTTTATTGTTACGAGCGTTTGTTGCGTTGCAATTTATCGAGTGACATTGTTATTAAAAGTCGATAGACGATAGTCGAGTAGTTTTTGTCAATGTCACGAGATAAATTGGCAACAAAATCGAGTAAATAATTGTAAAATTTTGCCAAGACAAAATTTTATCACGAATTATATTCCAAAAACTATTTCATAAATTAAACAAAAAATAAGTTATTTGTTTATTATATGAAAAGTACAGTTACGGCCACGGAATTTTGGCCGTCACTTATCATTAATTGTCATAAGATGTAAGGCGACCCTTAGGTAATCGTAACCTAACTTTCTACTCTTTCAAAGACTTGTCATTTTGACACTGACTCACTCGAATGAAAACACTAACAGTGACACATTTTTATATTTCAATTTCAAAAAGTCAATCATAATGACAATAAAGCATGGACTACATCATTTTTTTTTTAATTGACATTAAAGTGACGGCTAAAATTCCATGGCCGTGACTGTACAATAATTATTGTAAATAATCTGATTTTTATTGTTTTCATCCAAACAGATCAGCGTAGCACATGTAATAATACATGTACTCAGTTATTTTTCGCTTTTTGAGGTCGGCTTCTTTTTTTTTTAAAAAAAAGCTAATTATATTAATTCTTTTTCGCCAACGCCTTTCTTTGGTAGGGTGGACACTGCTGAAGCACGATGTGATGAGTGGTTGGTAATTTTTAGTTTTTTTGTTGAGAGGCCAATTTTTTGCGCAGACTGCTTAGTCCACTTGGATAACATTTAGTTAGAAATAATCTGTCAGTTTTTATATTTTCACCACGTTTGCTCAATAGTTTTTTCAACAACCGAATGGGACATAGATTTTCATTTTCTTTATTTTCAATCAACCATTTACTATTTGTTAAATTTTGCGATCCTCCCTGTGCTGTCTTGGAAAATATGAAAGTGTACTCTACTCTGCAAGTCCAGTTACCGTCGTTGTTGACTTCATCTTTGAAGAAGTGGATCTTGCAGTTAGCAGCTGTATTTCCTCTCCAAGCATGTTCAAATGCACATACGTGGAAACATTGGTTTTGCAAACCGTTGGGCTCTTCCTCATTCCAAACACTTGCCATTGCAATAATTTCTTCTGCTGATAGAGCTTGAAAACTGTGTTTTCTCTTGTCTGCACGTTCTGGCAGATCTTTTCTTTTGGCATCTCTAGCACGTCGTGCATTCGCAAACATAATATCTGTGAACAGATTAATTCTTACTTGATACTCGGAAAAATATTTTTCGTCCACCAATTTAGCAGTCTCCGCCGTTTTTTTTTTTTTTTTTTTCTCATATTGTATGCCCGGTCTTTTAACATTTCAGCAATTTCTTGTACTGGCGTGTTTGATAGAAGTTAGTACTTTCTTTGATTTTTTATTACAGAATTGATTAAACTTGTTTAACAGTATTTTGGGGCACATTCTGCGACACTGCCTTTCTAATATGTTCTAATTACTCACAAATATAATTTCGACGCCCATCAAAGTTTCGCTGCGAAAGATTTTTGCTTACATGGCCACTGAAGCCTGCGAGAAAGACACTTCTAATTATAACACCACCAACATTCCTAACATAGTTTATTCAAAACCGGGGCAACTATCCCCCTGAAGCAAACTGAAAACCTTGCTTGCTGGTCGTCGTTTTTTTTTTATTCAAATGAAGGGGCAATTGCTGGCGAAAAAAATATATTTTAGGAAGGGGATTATGTCGTTGGACCATATGCGTGGGTTTAAAAGGAGGCTATCTATGTATGTTGAAAAATAAAAATTGTAAATTTGTGTCTTCATTGTTAGGCCGGGAATTTTTCAGACCACCCTGGTATATCTGTGGCGACCGCAAAACTTTGTCTAAACTGAGTTTAATGATTAATTTGTAATTTTCGTTCATATAGGACTAAAATATGAGGAATATCTTAATGATAAATGTGTAACATATTTATGCTGACAAGTTAACACTGAGATCTTTTTTAATGCCACGTACTTCACTTTCCCTTTTTCTTCTTCTTTTTTTTTATTTCTAACGCTTGTTTCTTTCAAATTAAGTGTCTTCATTCATTCATTATGTAATGTTATTGATTTCATGTTATTCTGTTGGATAAATGATTCCATTGCAACTGTCACAATGAAGAAAATCCAAAATCATTTTTGAAATCGACCCATTCAAGCAAAAGCATATAAATCGAGAATTTTTTGACTGCTACTATTTTAAAGCAAAAAAACTTTCAAATTTTTTTTATTGTTTTCTAAATTTAAAAAGACCATAAATTTATTTGAATATTATTAATTACTAGCTGTTACTCGGCACGCGTTGCTACGACCTAAAAACAAGGTCAAACACATCTCATTCGATTTGACCGGTGCAACGAACAGGTAAACCAGGATCGGTAAATAATGAACCTATCCGGGTGGAATTACGCTCATGTTACACACTTCTCTTGACGAATATTATTCATAATATTAATTTATAATATAATTAATAAACATAGAAACACACAAACGTACAAATAATAAAACACATTCTTTTTTAGTGAACAGTATCTTGAAATATGTATTTTATTTAGTTTCTTCCAGAGCAGTCAGGTAAACAATATTTTTGGTTTTCCCATTTGGCGAATACATAAATAAGTTTTTGGGTGTTTCCTCTCTATAGCAAGTAACATATATTTAGCCATGTAAGAAACATGACTTTTCAAATTGACCCCTGCAACACTCAATGATTGTCCTTGGGCTTTGTTGGTGGTAATTGCGAAAGCAAGGCTCACTGGAAATTGAAGCCGTTTGAAATCGAAAGGCAAATCGAACCATTGGTATGCGTCGGATGAGCACATATTTCCATTACATTTTCCATTGAGGATGGTCGTTTCAATGAACACTATGTTGTTGAGGTGTTTCAGCAGCTCTTGAAGTTCAAGCTCTGATTCGATCGTTTTCGAGTCATGCGCTATGTTGTTCTGGTGGTTCAGCAGCTTTTGATCCGAAATCTCTTAACCGCATTACCCCCAGACGACTTTCACGTTGGTTGTTTTACTGCCCTATTGGATTTCATTTGCCAAGATTTTTTGATTGATTTTCCATGATTTTCCAACAGATTGATTTTCCTTTTTTGGCTATAAATTATGGTTATACATTGGTTAGCGTTATTTGCCGATTGCACGTCCTCTCCAAGAAGGACTTAAAGTTGCACCCACTTCGAAAGCAATCCTGGACACATCCACAATAAATTCACTTCTCCCTCGACAATAGTCCCCTGTGAAATGAGTTCTATCTGACAGAGTACTCAATTTCGATATGTTCACCGGTTTAGGAGAGCATAACACACGAACAAACAAACAAATAAATTTTGATTTTTATATATTAGATAATAATTAGTATTATTAAATAGTTCTTGTAATTCAATTTTTTTGACGGCTACTGGTTGAAACAAAAGAAACTTTCAAATATTTTTTTCTTATGTTTTCAAATAAAGGATTTATCAAACTTATTTTAAATGTTATTTATTATGTGAAATATTTCACTTCAAATTCTCTCTCTTCAAGCAAGACCAGATAAATCCAATTTTTTATCGTCAATAACTTCTCTCAAAAACAAATAATAGTAACCAAATTTTCAATTCCATGTTCTCTTGATTATATAGACTGTTTAGTCAAAGAACCCTTTAAGAAGAATAATAATTAATTAATAATAAATTAGTGGTTACCTGATGTTATGTTCGAAACCTTGGAATTAAACTTTGTATTGACAAAATTTTTTTCGACAAAAAACTATTCACATACTGTTACTACTTATTCTTTTGTTTGCGTTCCGTTCTAGTCAAAGTCGAACTCGTCTCTTCATATTTTCAAAAACATTACTAAACATTGGGGTGAATTGGCTTGAAAAACTTTTGTAATTGCATTCTTCAAATCGTTCATGTCATTCAAATGATTCCTTAAAAAACTAAAAAAAAGTGTTTTTAAAATGGCGAAACAGAAAATAATCCAAAGGGGAGAGGTCCGGCGCTATAGGGGGCCACAAATCAACTGAGATCAAGCGGTCATCAAAATACTGTTGAAGTATGGCTGGTCGTAGTTTCCTGCTGGAAGAAAACGTTCTCAAAAGTTGTTCTTCTTATACAATTTGCTATAAGATTTTTTTGTTCCTTATACTGTATATTATTATGCGAGACACCCCGTATAAATATTGTAAGAATGAATTGGTGATTGATTGTGATTTAGAGAGGTTTGAAGCTCTGGTCGATTTGGTTTCTGAATTTGAATGTTGCTCGAAGGACCATGTATTGATTTCGATTGAAACACTCGCGAACTTATGTACTTATGTATTTAGAATAATTGCGGATAGTTCTTGAACGTTTCTTCTCCCGGTGGTTTCTACTTAATTTGAATTGAATTTGAGTTCGAATGCGACTCGTTTGAATGAATGTTTGATGTCGACTTGATTGAATAAGAGTTCGAATGCGACTCGTAGATTTGAATAAGAGTTCGAATGCAACTCGTTTGAATGAATGTTGAATGCGACTTGTTTGAGTGAAAGATTCGTTTCGACTGAAGAGCGATCGTGAGCGGTGCCACTCAGGTAAACGGTTTTATGACCCTTTGGTTTTTCCCAAACTGGCAGACGCGACGGCCGCTGCAAATATTACGCAACAAATATGTATACTGATGAGGGTTCTAAGTAATAGAACAATATTAAAATGTAAAAATTCAAACAAATCAAAGTTCAAACTTACCTTTTCCCCTGATATATTTTCTCCCTACTTTCCTTCAGGTGATGCTTTTATTTCATGAGGCAAGTGCATTTATGATAGCATTCCCGTTTTGGTCTTTCACTCTTGTGGTCCACATTCATTCTGAAATTGGTTTGAATTTGGTTTTCAACCATCTTGAAATAATAAAACGTAATAAATTTTCTTTCAAAAAGTTCACGTAAAACGAACGTTTGCATGCCCCTTTTTAAGTTCAGCGGCTGGAGGCGTGTTTCTCCCAGGAGTAACTCTTGTTCTTGTTAAAAATAAGTACAACGGCAAATATATAAAAAATGAAATAGTCTAAATGCTTGTTATTTTGATTGTATTTGTTTATTTTTTCTGTCACAAATTTTATGTCAATTCCAGTCAAAATTGCGATTTCTAGTTTACCCCAGTGGTTTACCCTATCATCGTGCACCCAGCGAATACACGAAATGTTTTTTTTTTAATTTTTAATGAAGTCTGGTGCGGTCGGATTTAATTTCGGATCATTGACTGTAACTGACTCCTTACGCAATCCTCGAACATTTTGGCTAATTGGAAGCCAAAGAAAGGGACTGGGATATGAGCCCATATCGAAACATTAATTTTCACAGCTAAAAAGGGATCTAAATTAGCAGGTATAAAATAAAGGCAGCAAGAATTATAAGGCTAGAGGTCACAGCATTTGGTAAATTTAAAGCGGTAGGAAATGAGTTACACACGTGAAAAAATGTGAAGAATATAATTAATTTTTTTGTTTAGTTGAAATATATTTAAATAATTTCTACGTAATATTCCATGTGTAGAATGGATTTTGATACAGAAATTTTACATTTACAAACAAAAATCTGAGAATATTAGTGAAATGCTTAGTTCGGGTTTGGACCGTGCTGTTTTAAAGAAAAATCCGCGACGTTTCGCACTGTGATACGGTTTAAGTTCTGGGTTACTGTGTTTCTCTGTCCTGAAGACTACCCTTACAAATGCAAGCGAAACACAGAGGATTTCTCTTAAAAATTCAAGCCGTAACGGTCCAATCCCGGACCGTATTTTTACTATTAACTTCGGCCGCGAAAGCCTTCGTTCTTTCATTTGAGAAAATTGGCTCTGTACTCAATTTTGCCGTTAATTTTGTAAAGACTCGGACAAGAAATTGATATAATATTAATAAAATCACATTTTCATAGCCATTGTCATTATTAAGTAATGTAAATATGCGAGCCGGATATGGTGGTGTTTTTTGATGTTTTTAAGACCACGAATGGTCAGATTTTCCAACCATTGGGAATCCCGACCCATTTTTAGACCACCGGACGCTTATTGTTCTGTGGTGTATATAAAATAGAATTTTAGTTTTAAAAAGTGGTATTGTAATAGAATTCACAAAAGTACCAGGGGGTACGCACGACAGCCGTCTTAAGGGCATTCTTACATTTTTTGGAGACCGTGTTGAACTTGGAAAACACATTTTAATTTTATACTTCAATATCATGTAGATCAAATGTGCAAGAATGGCTGTTGAACATGTTTTTCTTCCAACAAATCTCACTGTTCCCATTATAGTATAGTGAAGTAAACGCCGTTCTTTTTTTTTTGAGAAAATTTTACAGTATTTTAGAAAAAAAAACACATTCAAGGGATCAAGAATTTTGTAAGTTTCAGCACATATTTTTTTTTCAGAAAAATGTGTTCATTATTTTAGCCACATTTTCTTGAGGAAACGCATATATAATCTATAAATAAACGTAGTTTAAACAGACTACAAGTTCAGCACGTGCAACATTTAAAAATTCACCCCGCAGTGGTTAACAATCATTTATTTACGAAAAGTTCATAGTGTATTAAGATTAAATGCATCATAAATTTAGTTATGGTCGGCGTTATCTTTAATTTAAATTTAATACAATGAACAGAATGTGTATTTTGTTAGAATAATTGTAGGTGCATTTAAACAAACTCCAACTTCCAATGATTATTTAGGTCTTTTGTCACAGACCCAATAAAAACTTAAACTGTAAAATGCTCAGGGCAAATAATTTACCTTACCTACTGTATTTTTCGGATGCACCTCCTTGATTTAATATTCAAGGTAAGGTAAGGGCCCCTTTGGTTTATTACTCGAGAACGGCTGGACGATTTTTATGATCTTTGTTTTGTTGGATTTGTCTCCGCCCCGAATAGCAGACTAACTATTACAACTTGGACAGGGGGCTCAGCCCCCCCCCCCCTTAAAATATTAAAACAAGGATACTTGAGAAAGTAGAGCGAAAAGAACGATAAGAGAGTAATCGCAAAATTTAGATGGCGGGAACGAAGAAAGGGGAGACAACTACTGGAAAAGGAGCGACGTGAGAGTGTGCAGACTGGCCCGAAACGATAGAGCACATAACGGAAGACGAAGAGAAAGCACTAAGCTGTGTATTAAAAAGAAGAGAGAATGCAGAGAAAAAAAAAAACAGAGGAAACAGAAAGAATTTTTTTTCTTGTCTTCATATTTTACAAAATATTGTCTATAAGAATGAATACACAAATGTAAACACAGTGCCATTTTACAAAATAAAGTTGACTGTCATCTTTAAATCTGGTTAAAGATATAAGCAAGATGCATAAGAAAAATATAAATAAAATTGAACTAAATTGTTTTCCTTTTTGCACAACCAACAGTAAAACATCCGAATGAAATCTCAACCGGCAAGCAAACGTTAAAAATAAAATGCTACAACAATATCTAAAAATAAAACAACATATTTCATCAAATGCGTTTAATGTTGAACTTGGCACGTTTTTTTTTAAGAAAGGTACATGATATGACTAGCATTAACATTTGTTAATTTAGTAATTTTTCAACAATAGTTAAGTATTCTAAAATCTGAATATATTATATCATTGGGGATATATTATAATAATATTAAAATATTCTACTTCCTATTTAACAAAGATGGCCTTTAGTAACTCCGCTTTGTTAAGTGGTGTAATATAAACATATTGATAAAACCACAACAGGAAAATAATCGTACTAAAATTGTAGAGACCGTCAAATCACGTCTCATTTTTACGCATCAAACTATAGATTATGTACAATACCTCTTTAGACGATATGTAAACTACGTAACACAGAGAAAAATATATTCTTTTTAATCTACTTAGGTACTAAATACATGGACCCATTTGACATGACTGTCTCTCGACGAAAACATATCTTTCGAGAAACAGTGTAACAAGAATAGAAATTTTTTGCAATAATAAATAATTAAATACCGATAGGCACTTCAACTAGATCCTAAAATTGCAAAATAATGATTCTACTAAAAACTTGGCCGTTTTTCTGACAGTCTTCATTTTCTAGTACCTATAGATTTGTGGACAGTCTTTCATCTGTCGATTTTTTGATTATCCATCGAGGTAATTCTTTCATCTAATGTCTCTGAGAATAGAAATATGCATGTCCTTATCTTTCACATATTTCCATAGTGCTCTGGCTTCCTTTATTTTAATGTCAGCAGATCCGAAAAGAAATGATTCATTGAATTTCGATGGCTGGCGCATGAATCTCTTGAGAGTCTTCTTCGTAAGAATCAATTTATCTATATTTAAATGAGCCAAATGAATTCTATCCGCCAAAACTCCAGTAATATGAACATCGTCAATCCAAAAATAAGCGGCTTTTTGGGCCTCCTTGTAGAGTTCGAACACGACATCAGGTGAGTAGAGTATAGCAAATCCTGGGCAATACGGAGGGTACATTTTGGCTGGATATTCTTCGAACGACACCCTCCATTTTGACCTCCAACTCCGCAAAGCCATACTGCTTTTTCTAAATTGGCAGAATAGCATCCTCGAGCCTCCAAACGGCGACAGATCACTAGTGAGAAAATTCAGCATAAGAGGCATATTTACGAGGACGTCATCATCAGTCTTGAGAATGTATTTGGCTTGCGGACAATGATAGATCACATACTTAAACAACATCACATGTTTATACGTCATGTTTCTGTAAGCGTCGATAAAAGAACCTTGAATCAGGTCGCCAAATTCTTCATTCTCCTTTTCGATTTTATACTGAAGAGTGGAATTTCTGACTAGACCCACAAGAAAAACTACTTTGACCTGTTGAGTGTTTCGACCCCAAGTCTCCCTCACTGCGTTTCTCAATTCAGAATGCGCCGGGGCCGAATGAATCAAAATGAGAAGAAGAAGACTCGAGTCGTTGCAGGGGATGTTCAACATGGTAAAAGAAAAGTTATTTAGGTTTATTAGTTGCTGGTAATCGTCAGGCGGAAGGGTGTTGATGGCGTGCGAATACGTGGAGGAGTTGGACGAGTACAGATGGTAGGTTGCCATCGTGTGGTCCGATTCGGTGAATATCTGCCATAATGTCACGCAGATGACAAACGTAACGACAAGTGAGATGAAGTTGGACCACAGTCTTTTATCGAGCATCTTCAAAGGATGGCGGGCATTGCTGGAAACAAAAGAACGTTAGAATTCGTTTTTGAAACGTTTGAAACACACCCACATAAAAATTTATACCAGTAGTTACAGTTGGGGACACTCAACATTGGACATCATTTGTGACATTGACATCAGCAGTTTTGTCAGTGTGTCAGTCAGAAATCTTAAATGACACGTAACGTCATCAGCATCAGTTGACAATAAAGTATCGATTACAATGATTTTTTGAAGGAATGTCAAGAAATTATGTCCAATGTTGGGTGTCCCCAATGGCACCTAAAAAGATCACTGCAAATGTCTTTTGTCCTTTGGGGGAGTTTGCAAAGTTGCTATGGTAACGTAGCCTGAGCCGGGAAGGTTTCAGGATTTAAAGAAATCAGTAGTTCTATAACTTTTATTAAAAATTAACGTTTTCCTATGTACAACTTTAGTTGTTCATGATAACACGCAAACCGACTTGATCACGATGCTACCAATACACTGTCCCCTTCCGTCGTTCATTCCCTTCTTATATCCCTACTGGTGTTCTCGATTCCTTCTATTCCGGGAATAATCATCCTCTTTGTGCGAGCGTCGTATAGTATGACATCAGCGCGACAGAACCTTCTCGGCTGATGAGAGCATCTTATGTGAACAATCATTCCCAGACGTTCTCATGGTCTGTGGACTGTTCTAGATCAATGCCGTTACCATATGTGGTCATTCCAATAATTGTTCCCAGACAGATGAAATCATCCGCTTCCGGTGCTGTCGCGCCGTCGTCGCACTATTTAAAATTTTATTATAATCTAAACAAGCAAATTATTCGAAATTTTTTGTTTGGTTGCTCTGTGTACAAAGGAACACGCAAACTTTTATGTTTCATGAAAATAGAAAATGTTCGAGGATTTAAAGAAATATTCTGGTGCACACCGTAGTTACAAACTTTTATTAAAAAGACTAACAAGACTAACTTTTCACTATGTACAGACTTTCACAATATCACGCGCTGATCACTTGTTCACGATGCTACCAATCGACTGCTTGCTCCGTCGTTTGATGCCTTCTTATACCGCTCCCGGCGTTCTCGATTTCTTCTATTCCCCGAATCATGACATCATGTTTTCGGCGCAATGGATTATTCCAGAAGAATAAAAACATTCTCTTGTACGAGCGTGGTATAGCATGAGATCACCGCCACAGAGTCATCTAGACTCATGAGAGCATCCCATGTAAACAATTATTCACAGACGTTCTTATGTGGACTATTCCAGATTAATTACGTTTCCATACGTGGTGAGATCATCGTGACATCATCCGCTTCCGGGCCGTCGCGCCGTCGTCTCACTGCCTCCCTTTTAAAGATTGTTCGTCCCGAACAATCTACTTCATTCCTGTTGATTTGTCCCGGAGTAGGGTGCCAAACGATCCAGGTGAACCACGTTCATCTTGGCTCGGGGATTGCGTTGAATCCGGTACCTACGTCGTTGATCCTCTTTACAACCGTGTACGGGCCTTCCCAACTGGGTTGTAACTTTGGGCAGCAACCTTTCTATCGCCGAGGGTTGAACAACCATACCAAGTCTCCATCACTGAATCCTGCCGAATTCACCCTCATATCGTAACGCGTCTTCATCCGGTCGCTCGCCACGCGAATATGACTGCGCGTTAGTTCATGTATACTGGACATGGCTTCCTGTAGTTCGTCTACGTAGTTTCCCACGTCCTTCCGCTCTTGTCCCGGTGATCCGAAAGCCAGATCGCATTGTAGACACATTTCCCGTGCAAACAGGATCTTCGCCGGTGTCTGGTGGGTCGTCTCGTGAATTGCCGCTCTGTACGCCAGCAAAAACAAAAGTAGACGCCGGTCCCAGTCCCGCTGATGTTGATCGACCACCTTGGACAAGTGTTGTTCCATGGTCTTGTTGAAACGCTCGACCATTCCATCCGACTGTGGATGCAGGGGTGTCGTCCTTGTCTTCCGCACGCCCAATAGTTCGCAGACGCCCTGGAACACTCCAGATTCAAAGTTCCGCCCCTGGTCCGAGTGCATTTCCAGTGGAAGTCCGTAGCGGCAAATCCAATTTTCTACCAACGCCCTGGCAACCGTCACAGCTTTTTGATTGGGTAGGGCATAGGCTTCCGGCCACTTGCTAAAGTAGTCGATGACCACCATGATGTACTTGTTTCCCGAATCAGTGGTAGGAATCGGATCTGCTACGTCGAAGGCTATTCTCTCGAATGGTGCTCCACCAGTACAACGCTTCATGGCTCCTCGACTACGCGTCTGTGGACCGTTGCTCGCCGCACAAGTGTCACATTTTCGACACCAGCTCTCGACATCGTTTCGAACGTTCACCCAATAGAAGCGTTCACGGACTTTCCCCATGGTCTTATTCACGCCCAGATGTGCGCCGGACACTGCACCGTGGATTTCTCGCAAGACCTCCTTCACGCGACACTTGGGCAAAACCAGTTGCATCGTCACCGACTTTCCGTCTGCACTCTCCCATGCTCGCTTCAGCAGGCCATTTTCCACCTTCAGTGAATCCCATTGGGCCCATAGTGCTTTGAGAGCAGGACTCTTGTCCGAAATGTCTTGCCATTGTGGTCACTGATTTCCGTTCTCTTTGCTTTCCAAAATTGCACTAATCTCGCTATCTCCAAGTTGTTCTGCCCTCATCTCCGCCGTTGTCCACCCATCTTGAGGTTGCAGAACCAATCTCTTCACGCCCTTGAATTCTTTGGATGCCTCTCTCCGACTACAATGTTTGCAGTCACTCCGGCACGGCCTCCTAGAAAGTGCGTCCGCATTCTGGTGTGATCTGCCTGGTCGGTGTTCGATTTCAAAATCATACTGCTGGAGCCTCTCCAACCATCTGGCTGTCTGTCCTTCTGGATCCTTAAGGCTTGACAGCCACCTCAACGCAGCATGATCCGTTCGGATTTTGAAGTGTTGACCGTACAGGTACTTGTGAAAATGTCCTACTGCATTTACGATCGCCAATAACTCCTTCCTCGTAACGCAGTAGTTTCTTTCCGGCTTAGATAGCACCTTGCTATAGTATTCGATGACTTTTTCTTCGCCTTCCTGTACCTGCGAAAGGACTGCCCCGATACCGTTGTTACTGGCGTCTGTATCCAGGACATACCGCCCCTTTACTCTCGGGTAAGACAGAATAGGATCCATGCACAGCAAGATCTTCAAAGTTCTAAACGCTGCTTCGCTCTCGTTATTCCAGATAAATGGAGTTTTGTCTTCCGTGAGTCTGTGCAGAGGCTTGGCAATGTCAGCAAACCCTTTGACAAATCTGCGATAGTAGGTACAGAGGCCCAAGAAGCTTCTCAGCTGGTGCTTGTCCCTTGGTCGTGGCCACTCGCGGACGGCCGCGATCTGTCCGGATCTGTTTGTACTCCGCTGGGCGAAACCACATGGCCCAAGAACTTCACTTCTGTCTGGAACAATCGGCATTTCTTCAGGTTGAGCTGAAGGTTGGCATTCCGCAGGCGGCTGAAGATCTCTTCCAAATTTTTAAAATGTTCTTCGAAGGTTCTTCCAACTACCGTAACGTCATCGAGGTACACCAAGCAGGTTTTCCATGTCAGCCCTAGCAGAACCAGTTCCATCAACCTCTCAAAAGTGGCTGGAGCGTTGCAGAGTCCCAATGGCATGACGTTAAACTGGTAGAGACCGCTTCCAGTCGAGAGCGCTGTCTTCTCTTTGTCATCGGGGTGGATCTCAACTTGCCAGTAGCCGCTCTTCAAGTCCAGGGTTGAAAACCACTGCGATCCCGACAACATGCTTAGAGTGTCGTCAATACGTGGCAACGGATAGCTGTCCTTCTTAGTTACATCGTTCAGCCGTCTGTAGTCAACGCAAAAGCGAGTGGAGCCATCTTTCTTCGTTACCAAAACAACTGGTGACAACCACGGGCTTGAGGAGTCTTCAATCATTCCGTCTGCTTTCATTTTGTCCACCATCTGAGCCACCTCTTGGTGTTTTGCGAAGGGAAGTCTTCTTGGCGGTTGTCGGATCGGAGCAACATCTCCTGTGTTGATTCTATGCTGCACCATGTTGGTTCTGCCTGTGCTTCGGTCTTCGGTAGCAAAGATGTCATTCTCCTTTAGGATAAATGCCATGGCCTTTTCTAATTGATGGTCCGTAAGGTGTTTCCAGTCTTCTCGGAAGAGCTTCTCTACACTCGTCCCCTGAGCCTCTTTTCTGTTACACTCAACAGGTTGTTCTTCGCAACGGACGACCCGTAGTACAGGATGGTATAGTCCGATCGTCTGTCCTTTCTGTAGTGTAACACGACTTTCACCTAAATTCGCTACACGGATAGGAATTCGTCCATTGGCCTCAACTAGTGTTCTTGCTACCATGATCTGTGTTTTTTGTGTCACATCCGGGTTGGTGGTCACGTTCGGTTCTATTATTCCAGTCCGGTATCCCCCAGGGTCTTCTTCCAACTCTGCCAGCACGATCTGTTCCGAGTTCTTCTGTACACGGACCGTTTCGGAGACTACCACTTTCACTTCGTCGGTGGATGGTATCGCAGAGTGCAGGGAGATTTCTTCGTTGCCAACTAGCAGCATGCGATTCTTGATATCCAGCACGAATCCGAACTTCTTCATGATGTCAAGACCCAGGATGAAATCGTCCACTATATCAGCCACAATAACCTTGTGAACGAACTCGAAACTCCCCAGCTCGAGAATTGCCTCAACTTCTCCAAATACTCGTGCTGCTTCTCCCGTTGCTGTTTTTAGCACCAGGTCGCTCTCTGCCAATTGGAAATCTCCCAGCGGTTTGAAGATGTCTGGTCTTCTGATCGAGACGGTCGCTCCGGTGTCGACGGTCATAGAATAACCAGCTCCGTTGATTCGACCCTCCAGCAACAGACTGTCGTTCCTTCTTCGTAACTGCGAGACGGTGATGACCCTAGGGGCTTTTGTGGGGCCAGCTAGCACACGCCCCAAAGCGCTAGCTGGACTTAGTTTTCCGACTGCCTTGAGTTTAAAGGGCCGGACTCCGCATTCCTTATGGGTCTGCTCCGGCGATCTCCTTAAGCGGCAGTCCCTCCTTAGGTGACCCACTTTCTCACAATTAAAGCATCTGGGCCTGCCTGTCATGCTTCCGTGCCGCAATTCTTCTAAGAAAGTTCTCATCATCTCGCTCATCCCTCTCAGTAAGTCGTTTCCGTCCTTCGGGGGTTCCTCTATGGTTACTGCTCGCAGACGTTGAGCCGCCGGACGACAAGCGTTTTTAGCCGCTTCAAACTCCAGGGCGTGCACGAGGGCGTCGGCGCATTTTTGATGTCTACCCAATCTCAACATTTGCTGCAGCTCACTGTCGCGGACCCCATCAATAAACGCGCTTGTTCCAAGTTGGTGGTGGAACTCTCTAGGGGCGCTTGGGTAGGCCAGATGTACCAGTCTCTCAACGTCAGCCGCAAACTCCTGCAGGCTTTCACCATTCTTCTGAACTCGTGACTTCAGCTGCGACTGGTACACTTGGTTCCAATGGAGGTCTCCATATCGTAGCTCGAGAGCGTTGACCACGGCGACGTAACTCTTCTGTTCCCTCTCCGGGACGGTTTGCAGCAGCTGGAGAGCTTGTCCTCGGAAGGATAACACTAACACCAGTGCAGTGGCTTTCTCTTCTTCACCCCAGTTGTTCATTTCGGCCGCTGCCTCAAATTGCGAGGTCTGGCCATCAAAAGTCGGAGGTTTTAGACTTTGTGATGACGGCTCTGTCACGACTGACTGTCCCGTTGTCATCCTTTTCAGCTTTGTTTCCAATTCCTTGACTTTCTTTTCCAAATCTTCTTTTATCCCTTTCACGTCTTCTTTCATTTCCAGAACTTCTTCTTTCACACCTTCTTGAATTTCCAGAAATTTCCTTTCCACAACTTGAACCTTCTCTTCCACGTCTTTTTTAAAACTGTTTTGCAAAATGTCAAGCTGTTCGAAAATTTTCTTCTGTTCCTCTTGTCGTCGATTTTCTTGTTCTTCTTTTTCTGCGTGAAGTTGTTTCAGAAGTTCCATTTGTTCTTTCTTTTCTTCTTGTCGTCTCTTTTTTTGTTCTTCTTTTTCTTCTTGTCGTCGCTTCTCTAGTTGTTCTAGAAGTGCCATTTGTTCCTTCCTTTCTTCCTGCCGTCTTTTTTCTTGTTCTTCTCTTTCTTCTTGTCGTCTCTTTTCTAATTGTTCTAGAAGAGCAGCCATTTGTCCTTGTAGAGCCTCCATGGTTTTACTTCTGGTGACTCTTCCAGAAGGTTGTTTTGGCATGCGTCACGTACCGGTTGGTTCGATTTTTCTTCTTTTTTTACGTCCACTTCTTTAAATCCCTCTTCTGACACCAATGTAACGTACCCTGAGCCGGGCGGGTTCGAGGATTTAAAGAAATATTCTGGTGCACACCGTAGTTACAAACTTTTATTAAAAAGACTAACAAGACTAACTTTTTACTATGTACAGACTTTCACAATATCACGCGCTGATCACTTGTTCACGATGCTACCAATCGACTGTTTGCTCCGTCGTTTGATGCCTTCTTATACCGCTCCCAGCGTTCTCGATTTCTTCTATTCCCCGAATCATGACATCATGTTTTCGGCGCAATGGATTATTCCAGAAGAATATAATATAATAATTCTCTTGTACGAGCGTGGTATAGAATGAGATCACCGCCACAGAGTCTTCTAGACTCATGAGAGCATCCCATGTAAACAATTATTCCCAGACGTTCTTATGTGGACTATTCCAGATTAATTACGTTACCATACGTGGTGAGATCATCGTGACATCATCCGCTTCCGGGCCGTCGCGCTGTCGTCTCAATATGTTTCATTATTGCAATAGAGCAAAAATTACTCATTTATTTCATCCGTGCAATAAATATATATCATAAATTGATAATGTGAGAATATCTCTTCAGTATCTGTTTCGTTTGTAAAGTGAGATCTGGGACAATGTAGAAAAACTGTAAACTGTGCAACACGTGTAAAGTGGTATTAATTTTTTATTATCATTTAATTTTCACATGTTCATTCATTTCACGTAGGATAAGCGTTCACTTTTTACACTTCTAATAAATAATAATACATCTAATAAATATTTTATCGTTTTTTTTTATTTTACTATATAGCACATTTTTTAAAATACGATCAATGAATTAAATATTACCTCCTTTTTAGAACAGCTGGACCACTCAGGTAAACTAGATCTTTAATAAAATATGATTAGACAATTTGCTAGAAATTGCTCTTCTAATGTTATTTATTATATTTCAATTACATTTATTTAGAATTAAATTAAATTAAAAGACATCTTATAATTATTAGTACGTACTGTACATTTTCAAGTACAACCATGATCTACAATTTAAATTACGTATATAATGTCACATGGGTCAATTCTGTCATCTTTTAATAGACGGCCAATATAATATGTAAACGAAATGGAAATAGAATAGTCGTGATAATTTCTTAGTAAAGTATTTTATAAATTTCTGTTGACATCATGTTAGTAGCAAACAGATTATTATTATTTAGAAATTAATGGACTTAAAATAAATAAGCTGTTAATATAATTATATATTACAAGATAGAAAGAAAATGTCATATGATATACAAAATGAATATTTGCCTTATTATGCAATAGTAAACCATTAATTATAAGAACTATTAATCGTTGTGTTTAGATATCCAACCGTGTTTTCTTAAAAACACTTTTTAAAACCCACTTAGTCTTTTTCACATGATAATCCCAGTAGCTGAAAGTAACAAATTATTTATTTTCCCCGGGACAGAGGATTATTTCTATGTCGTGCCACATTTAATAACTTTAGTTATTTTCCACTAGTCACTTGGAGAATCAATAAATTGTTCCTCTACTTTAACACCATTGCCAAGCTTTGCACAATAATATAAAACTTCAATTATTAACTTCAGCACAAAAAATAGAATTCAGTCACGGCCATCCAAATGCCCAAATTCGTTTGCTCACCCTTTACTTTATTTACGTCGCGACGTCAAAACAAGAAACAATACTACTGTAATAATAATTAACTAGGTTATAAAAATTACTTGCTGTTAATTTTCTTATAAAAATAAATATGTATAGCGTAAACTACAATTACACTATGTCTACGACAGTATTTATTATACACATTTTAAAAATTTACAGAATTCAATTTTTACTCAGAATAGCACCATTCTAAATTGAAAGACGTGGGTGACACTTAACCAGTGACAACGCAAGTTTAATTAGATACAATTAACCTAAAATTTTAATAGATATTTTAAGAATTCACACTCCACTCCAAAATATAAGGTACCTTTTTGAATCATTGAGTCATCGTCAAGAAGTGGTCCCATGCCATCATCGATCCTAAATAATAGTCATTTTCAATACACCAATGTCCGCACTATCCAATAAACTGACCACTACTAACATCTATGAGAAAAGTATCGATTCTATTTTAATTGGCGTATCGCTGCCGGTTCGTTTATCTAAGGAGTTCGTTCTAATATTCTATTAAAAATTTACTGCGAGCGCCAGCCAGTCATCAAGTGATGACGTTCGAAAGGCGGGTTGGTTTGCATCAACTGCCTTTCTAATTCCACTTGATTAGGAGGCGGCGGGAAAAATGGGTCATGTAGAGAAAGAATTTAGACAAACATTTATGTATTTCTAAATAAACATTTTTACCTGATTCTAAAACCATTATAGGAATCTGTAATTTATTATACAGAACTGATAAGCAAATTTGCTGATACGAAGCTTATACCAGTTGACCGAGCGCGCTCCTATATCTTTACGTAAAAACGGTTCATAATAACAAAAAAAAGCTGAATGCATCTTAAGGCTGCGTTTTTGTCTAAAATGGCGGGAGATTAATACCCAAATGACACTTTTATACAAATTCAAAAATTTAAACATTTTAAACGAAAATTGATTTATCAGGCACGTTGTAAATATTTATTGTGAGACACCTTTTCAACCGTTATGTCCAAAATTGAGCCAAATTACCAAAAAAAAAAATAAAAGTTGCAAAAATCTTGGATCAGCTTTGGCGATAATTTTATACAAGTTCGATGGAGTATGAAATTATAAAGTGAATCCCAAATTGTAAGGAGGAAATAAGCTTTTGTTTTGACAAAATAGCCAAAATAAAACAGTACTTGACAGCTCCGACATCTTGCTTATTTTAGTTGAGCCTATTGGTCACCATATTATGCGGTGGCGCTGTATAACGATTTGGCGGAAAATTTGTACAAATTCAAAGATTTACACACTTAAATAAAATTTAAATGCAAAAGTTTGGATGGATGGATGTTTGTTGCTCAATCACACCAGACCGGCTAAACGGATCTGGATGAAATTTGGCACAGAGTATAATCTGGAATAGCACACTAGGCTACTTTTGACCCCGGAAAAATGTACGGTTCCCGTGGGATAGATTTGTTACAAGCTTTTATTTAACTTGCCTTGTTGGTATGTTAGTATGTGAGGGTCAAATCTTGCAAGCTAAATTAGAACCACTTCTTGACATCCGATTGAGCTGAAATTTTGTATACGCTTTTAGTTTTGGTGACAATACAATATACAGTACTCAATATTGTAATACTCTCAAAATGGCCGTCGCCACAAGATGGCGGATGATGTATTTTTAGTCAACCAGATTAATATGGTTATCAAATGAAAGGGCTTGAAAAGTAGAAAACGAATTTAATATGGCCGCTGCTCCAAAATGGCGGATTATATTTTCTTTGCAACCCCTTTAATATGGGTGTCAAATGAAAGGGGTTAAAGAGTAGAAAACGATACAACTAGTCACATCACACTAAATTCAATATGACCGCCGCTCCAAGATGGCGGATTACATTTTTTTTTTCAACCCCCTTAATATGGGTGTCAAATGAAAGGGCTTGAAGAGTATAAAACGATAAAGTTAATGACATCACACTAAATTCAATATGACCGCCGCTCTAAAATGGCGGATTACATTTTCTTTTAAACCCCTTAATATGGGTATCAAGTGAAAGGGCTTGAAGAGTAGAAAACGAATTCAATATAGCCGCTGCTCCAAAATGGCGGATTACATTTTCTTTTGAACCCTTTTAATATGGGTGTCAAATGAAAGGGGTTAAAGAGTAGAAAACGATACAACTAGTCACATCACACTAAATTCAATATGACCGCCGCTCCAAGAAGGCGGATTACATTTTCTTTTCAACCCCCTTAATATGGGTGTCAAATGAAAGGGCTTGAAGAGTATAAAACGATAAAATTAATGACATCACACTAAATTCAATATGGCCGCCGCTCTAAAATGGCGGATTACATTCTCTTTCAAAACCCCTCAATATGGGTATCAAATGAAAGGGATTGAAGTGTAGAAAACGATAGTTAGTGACATCACACTAAGTTCAATATGGCCACAAAAAAAATCGAAAAAATCGAAAAAAAAAAAACAGTAAAAGATATTTTTAAAAACAAGCTTTTATTTAATGCTCTGCAAAGAAAAAAATAAACTTTGAAATAAATCAAACCAAAGCAAACCCATAATTTTGTTACATCATACATCATGTTTTTAAAAATATTCTTTTACTATTTTTTTTTGTTGCCCCCCCTCCCAAATGGGCTCCGATGGTAGCTACACCCCCCTCTCCCAAGAGGGCCCCCATGGTAGCTGCTGAGAAAGCTTTATTTTAATTTAGGAAAAGTGCTTAATTTGTAGATAGAATAATATACAGGGCGTTTCAATGGAAATGAGCCACCGTTAATAACTTTTAAGGAAAAGAGATTTTTATCTCGACATGTTTTAATGCAATAGTAGACACGCTTGGTGCAACCCCATATCTCTGACAGGAGCAACCCCTAATTTTAAATAGGGATTGAGTAACATGTCGCTTGAAAGGTCTTTTAATTGTCTTTTCAACCACATAATAATTTTTTTAATTACATGGTCTACAAGTTAGTAATTAAAAAAAATTACTTGTTTTGTATCTAGGCATACTTGCAAAACTTCTTATCCCACGGTGTAAGATTTTTGTACGGGGTGAGCGCGTAACTCGACACGAACTCGAAAAATGCAATATATAAGTGGGGGGATATTTGAGACCGGGAGGAGATAGTCCAAGCAAATTAGACGAAAAAACGACGAATAGAAGAAATAATTTAGAAGTTTTAAAATGTTGGTTATGAACTCCCAACAGGGGCCGAAATAACGATCCGAAGAGTTCCTACCTCCCCGGGGGGAGCTTCATCCCCTTTTGCCCAAAAAAAGCGCCCCCAGGAAGGTTTTCCCCATTTTTCTCCTAAACGGTAACTCCACGCACAATTCTTTTTCAATGTTTATTTGTGTCGAATAGACTTTATGGAGTGTTAAACGGCTCTTCGAAAATAAACAAAAATATTTGTTTAACATATTATAACATCCATAAAATTCGAATTTAAGTTATTTATATTTATGTGTAGTGTGTTTATTAAAGAACAATGCCACGTTTTCGTGGACGAGGAGGAAATACTGACGACATACACGGAATTTATAATAAGTCTACACCCGCTATTGGTTAAATCGAACGACAGAAGATCAATTATTGACCTACAATGCAAATTTAAGAGACCGGGTTGCAAACACAGGTGCAAATGAAAGTCAAGAGCAACGCAATGAACGACTTTGAGCTAATGTACTGAAACAAAGATAAGGACGTCATTTTTTTTTTGTACTTAGAGCGTGACCTGGATGGTTCTTAGCTACAGTTGGACTCGCTGTTGTCGAGATCCAGATTTTTTTTTAAATTTCTGACCGATTTTGATGATTTTTTTCTGTACTTATGGTGTCACCTGGTGGTTCTTAGCTACAGTTGGACCCGGTAGGTGGCGCTGTCAGATATAGTTTTTTTCACATGGACATGGGGGCCCAGGGGGTCCCCTTGGGTTGGACCGATTTTTCGGCTCCACCGATTTTTATGATAATTTTTGTATATTTGGTAGGTATAGCTCGTAAACTATTTTTCACATGGACCCTGGGGGCCCCCATGGGCTGGACCGAGTTTTATGATATTTGATTTGTTGGATTTGTCTCCGCCCCGAATAGCAGAATAACTATTAAAACATAGATATAGGAGCCGAGGGGCGCCATCTTGGGTTTCAACCCTAAAGTTTAGCTGAAAAATCAAAAATAGGTAATTTTGTTTGGAAATCGCTACTTCAGATTACTTTTAATTGATGGCGTTCGTTGTGGAACTATCAGACGATATACAAAACTGTCATTTTTTCTTGAATGGCTACTTCCGAATACTTTTAATAGAACGCGTTAGTAGGTGATACGAAGTTCACCGGGTCAGATAGTATCTTTATATTTATATATTATGATGTGGGGGAAAATGTGGAAAACACATTCAAGCCTAAATTTATATAATCAAAATAAAATCGTGTTCGTTGGTAAGCGCATCACTTGAGAACAGGTGGACCGATCTGGATATTTTTTTAGTATTCGTAATAGTTCAAATAAGGTTTTTCGGACAATACAATTTGGAAAAGCTTCCCGGGAAATTGTAAAATTCGGAAAAAACTGAAAGTGCTTTTTTTCTGTGATTTTTGTATGACAATTATTTTAGTGGCAATTTTTCGACAAGCTTTATTCCAGCGACAATTTTTTTGTAACTATTTGCTATTACAATTTACAAGTAAAATTGTCGAGAAAAATAAGACTCGAGGTCTAAATATTGCCGCCAATTTTTGCTCTTCAGATTGATTCGTCTGTTGCTTGAGAAAATAATGACGAGTGCTTGCACTCGTCATTATTTTCGTCGCAACAGAAACTCGTATCTCAATCGCAAAAATTATTGTGGGCAATATTTTGACCTCTCGTGCTATTACTACTACTATCTGATAGATAGATAGTTTTTTTTGGATGGCCCCTCTTTCCGAAAATGTGAAAAAAGCACACCCAATGTAAAATTGAGCGTGCAAATGCGAAAACCACACAGCACACGACTGAAAACAAGTTTCCGTAAACACATACATAACAAAGCATCCGATACGACAAATTGCATTTCAATCAAAAATAATCTCATGTCGTCGCCGTGATAACGAGTAAGCCCGATGGCTGCCGAAGTGTGAGGAGGATTAGGAAATTGAATAATTAAATAATTTTGCGTTCGGTCGCCATCTAGTGGCCAATTTAAATCCATAGTTCTCGAAATGGCCGTTATGGCGTAGGGACGCCCCCTTAAGTAACAGTACCTAATGTGGATATATAAGTAAGTGAGGTCTGGGACAATCGTAGAAAACAATTTTGTATGCAACACGTGTAAAAATTGGTGTCGAACTCGGTCTTTGGTCTCATAGGACAACTTTCACGACACGTGCAATTAACAATCACCTTTTTAAATCCGTTGCATAGATAACTATTTTAGTACTAAATGTATAAAATAACAATTTCTTGTAGTTTTAAAGTTTAGGCACTAATATATGAGTGTCTAATGCGTGATGCTCGCAAACGGGTGTCATAACGAAATCCGAGCCATTTCGCCTTCATGTGGTGTAGCGCCTCACTATAATTAGATACGTATCGTCTCAACCCCCTGAGTATTAAATGCATAATAATGTAAATAGTGGTCCAATCAACACTACAATTTCTTCAATGCGATATCGCCCGAATTTCTCGCGTGACTAGCGTTCTTAATAAAAAAATAATTCAAACAAAAGATTTTTTAAAAGTTTAAACGTCGTTATAGACACGTATAAAAGCATAAAAATATATACATAGTGCAAATTGGTGGTCAAAAAAAGTAAAATAAACAGTCAAACAAAGAATAGAAATAAAAAAATGGGAACCTGAAACACTAGTAGACACATCATAAAAGATCTAAAGAACAAGAAACATTTTGGAGATATATTAGATGAAGAAGAAACAAACAAGAAAAAGACTAGAAACAAAAACTTGAAACGTTAAAACTCTAAAGTCTCTAAACTCTATTTCTTGTCCTTTTCAAGCTACTAATGTTTATCGAATTGTAATTTATAAATCTTGTAATTAATTGCTGTCACAGCCCGATTTCATGTTGAGTTGCGACGATCTTAAACGCCGGTTGCTACGGAAACGTCTTAACAAAAGATCAGGTCGTAAGGACCAATTTCATATTAAATGGAACGTAAAATTGATCTTTACTGCCTGGATAGCAACCGGAGTTTAAGACCGTGGCAACTCAACATGGAATCGGGCTGTTATCTATTGAGAATATTTAAAGGCATTCAGATCGTAAAGTTGACTTTGTCGTTGTAATCGAGTGTGTTGTAAATGATTTTAAGGATTCTAATATTTTTGATTTTGACTAATTAGTGCGTATAATGGGACCAACTTGATAAAATTATTGCAAATTATTAACTCAAAACACATTGTTGCCAACTGTCAACTGAACATGTTCACTATAAGTTGATAAACTAAATGACCTCAAAGTAATCAAGAAAATTTCAAATGTGGCTTTAAGGCCAAATTGGCTCATTGCTGCGTACCAGCTCTACACTACACACGCGATTGTCGCCGTCTCACGCGTCGTGTAAAGCCAGCTAAAGAGTGAATTTTCCTATTCGATCCTCCATAAATAAAATATTGTAGAAGATTGTGTTTGAGAAGGAAATTCATCAAAATGAAAAATTTCACAGCATAAAGTCACGTAACATTAAAAAAATACTACTTAATACTGCGGTACTTTTAAAAAATATAGAGGTGTAATTTTTTTTAAATTATTTATTTAAAATTTCCTTATCGATTCAAAATGATGAAGCGTGTCAACCCCCTCAGTAATAAATGCATGCATTTTAAGTAAATAGTGGTAAAATCAATACTACAATTTCTTGGATACGAAATTTTTAGCAATCAAGAGTACGAACTAGTACTTACTGGTTCTACTAACTCACTAACAAATTCATCTGTATATCCTTCAAAAAATAAAAAAAATATATCTGACGTGTCTTGTATAACTGAAAATCCGCTTATGCATGAATATTAATGTATTAGATTAAATTTTTAGTACTCACATGAAGAAATAAACGGGGAAAGTGAAATTTCTCTCACTCGACCACCGACTACGTCCCTACATTCGGAAAACACTATTCGCAGTCTTTCTCAACAATAAATTTCCTTACCTTTAGCATTGGCATCCAGTATTCACGTTTTTGATACACTAAATATTACAGTTTTATGCCTCATTTCGTCCCCATCAACTGGGTCTTGCCTCGCCGCTCTTTCAACTGCACCCCACTGACAGAGATGCTGGAAAATATCGATTGTTCGGCAAAACACAGGGCAGGTCTTGCGACTTTCGTAGCCTAATTGGAGCAAAGCTAATGCTGCAATTATTATAACTAATGTCAAAATCCATTGGAACAAAACAATAAACCTTAATGGCTAGATAAAATTAATTTTCTAAAGGGTTTTCAAATAATAGTTGATTATATAACACATAACAATAGCCAATAGCAATTACAGATTTTACCTAGTTACTATGTATAGATAAGCGATTATACCCTTGACGACGTGGTTTAATCACTTCGGTTTTTCCAACAATGTGAACTTTGCCATAGTAACAATTTTTTTATGTTTATTAATAAACGTCAAAAAAACAGTTCCGTCAAATTTTCGCATTCTTTGTTCATTTTTATATGTATAATCAGTTTCAATATCACAAGAGCATATAATCGATTATACTTCCGAATCATGAGACGTATTCCGCTGGAGTGGTGCTTCGCGGAATACGTCGAATAAGGAGGTTACTATAATCGGATTATTTTCGCTTCCTCGAGTGGTATAATATTATAATATAACCAAAGCGATAAAAAAATGCGAAATTTTGACGGAACTTTCTTCTGAATATTATTAATAAACACTAAAAAATTGTTACTATGACAAAGATCACATTGTTCGACGCAGCGGAAAAACCGAAGTGATTATACCACGTCGTCAAGGGTATAATCGCTTATCTATACATAGTAACTAGGTACAATCTGTAATTGCTATTGGCGCAATTTATTATATTTTATAATGGTAACGAATACCACTCGAGCAATCGATTATTCTTTATGCTCTTGTGGTATTAAAAAACTTATTAAACAACGCAGTCGGTGACAACCCTGTGTCTGACGTCGCTCTTCCGTTGGGGTCAAATATTTTTTAATTTTACGATTATCCAGAAGAATTTTCCATAACCCCATTATGATACTCAATTTTAGATCTAAATAAATAATTATATCTAATTATATCTAATCTAATTATATATTATGATAGTCATCATAAGACCCAAAAATTGTTTATTGCAATAATTTTAAATCATAACTCGCCTTGATTAGTTGATTGCTCTCATTTTCTACAATTTTTTTTATTGTTTTTAGGGATTTTTTAATAGCAAGGTTGTAAGATTTGACTAATTTTACACAGCTTTATTGCAGCCTAGTGGTATTTTCTACTATTGAACAAACTCTATGATGACCACAAAGAATAAAAGGGTAACCAGGACACACTAATTGAACAATTCAAAATAATGGAAATATTTAAAATAAAATTAAATTATATTCCTTAAAAAATTTATTCCTGACTGTACTTTAACAACTTATTTTTTAGCTTTTCCAGCCTTTTTTGGCTTGGGCTTGTCTCCTCCCTTGGCCATTTTCTTCTTTCCATACAAAGTTCCATTTCTAGAGGCTGCTTTCTTCAAATTTCTGAAAGTAATGGACCTGATGTGATTTCTGCGAGAACGCGCTCTCCTCAATTTGAAACGGTCGAAGTCCGTCAATTGACTCCTCTGTAATTTAAAGAAGGTTAAGAAAAATTCATAAATCATTGAGAGAAATAAGAAGAGATTGAACTTCAGTTAAAAAAGTGGCTTCAGTAAAGATCAGCCGGCAATTCCTATCAAAAATGGATCATCATATTATAAAGATGGAAATCTGTTTCTCAGCTTGGGGCCCCATTTCGTTAGTAACGTACCTTTTCCTTGGCTGCAACCTTCTTGGCCCATGCAGAATTTGCCCACTGCTCATCAATTTTGGCGTCATTCCAGGCCTTGCGAACAACACGGGTGGATCCAGAGTATGGGAATCTGAGTCTGAACTTCGTTAAGTGCAACTGATTTAAACGAATTTGACTCCTGGGTACATTGCTGGAAGGTCCATCGATTAATACCTACAAAAAGTTTTCAAATGTAAACCAGCGATTAAAAATCCAATTGAAGACATGAAAGTAACGTTAAGTCAGTAAGAGTTTTATCTTCAACTGAGATTCAGTCGGCAATTCCTATCAATATTGGATCATCATGTAAAATTCCCGAGTTGAGACATAACCTCAATTGTACTAACCCTTGTTTGGTCGACGACATCAACGATGCTGACCAATTTTCCTGTGTAGGGGCCATCGGCCACGAAGGCCACACGACCGGTCTCAACAAACCTTTGGAAAGGCTGCAACAAGAAAACAACAATTATAACGTGCCATGTGGAAATTTTAAAATATGGAAAAAAAATTGTTAGGAAAACTTGCCGAAATTATATTGCTTCAAGTTGACTACATTTTTGTGCAATCAATTTTAAATAAATTTATTTAGTATTGTAAATATTGCAATAAAATACAGAACGACACTCACCATGTTTCACTCGAAAACTAAAAAGGAGATGGCCGCCACATTGCCGGAAGTATGAAAGTGAGAAAGAGTCAAATCAGAAACTATTTCAGAAAACGTATGGAGACTCTTATTTTTTTTCCTTTGAAATTATTTCAAAATTGTTTTTCTTATTTTTAATATATAAGACGTTTCTTGATTTAATTTTAATGTTTCATAGAATATTGTGATCTGTGATTTGAACACACGCATGTGCAGTCGTGTTCAAACTGTCAGTCATTTCGATGTCAGATAAGTTTTTTACTTTTTAATTCTAATTCGCAATTTTAATTACACTAACAAAATGAATTACAACAGTGGTAAGTCTATACAGATTTTCTAAAGTTTAACTTAAAATACGAAAATTTTAGCAATGAATCATCACCAGGTGCTCCCAGATATCCCCTTCCAATATTGTCCCTCTGAATTCACGAATCTTCCCAACGTCCCATCGAATCGTTTCATTTATGTAAAAAACAATTTCCTCAGTCAGCCTACAATAACTGCCCCCAAGGTACTCGTTAATCCCCACTTCAAAAAGAAAGTTTTTGTGAATCCTCAGTTCAAAATCTCCCAAAATGATCTCCCTGCAGTAAAGCCAAAAATTCATGTAAATCCAAATGTGCTGAAAAGCTTGGGAAAAACTGTGGTTCCACAACCTGTCAAGCCTGTGGTCCCTGAAACAAAACCTGTAACTGTGATATCAACTAGAAATAAGTTAGTTAGAATTCCTTGTAATGGCACAAGCCCCTCATCCAGCAAAAGACGCAATTCTGTACACACAAAGTACAAAATTGTTCGATCTTCTGGTGCTACGACTTGTACAGTTAATAAGTTTAAGATAGATAAAAGGGAAAAGTCTGTGAACAAATCCATCACCAAGTCGGCGAAAAAGAAGTACGTTTACGTTAACCGCTTTTTGAGCATGGATGTAATGGCAAAGAATGTACTGCTAAAGAAGAATTCCAACTTATGCAAACCGGGCTTTGTCAACATTAATGGGATTTTGTACAAAAAGTCGCCAAACTCCTTGAAGAAGGCCACAGACACGTCATTGAAGGTTACAACACCTAGAGTTCAGAGACCATTCAAAAAGAGTGTGAGCCATGTACCATCAAGGTATAGGTTGGTGAGGAAAGACACCAAACAGGTTGCCAATTCCACAACGCGACGAAGTTTGGTGAAACGCCATAAGATCATAAGGTTTGATTTTTTTATAGTATTTCCATATTTTCATTGTTACGAAGATTTAAAACCTTTTTTTTTGTTTAAAAAAAAACGCATAAAAACAAGTTTAATGTCATCTAAATGCAGTGATATACTTACAGTGTTGATCTAAAAACAAACGTTATCATCTATACTGGGTCTTCATAAATGATTCATACATCCAGTAGGCGTGGAATATCAAAATCCTCCAGTTTGGTACATGTAAATTTTATTTTCCACAGACAACTTGATTTATTGTAATTTATGAAGATTCAATATTTTCTGTTCTTTTGGGCTTTCTGAAGCTGAGAATTTGATTGACCTGAGTGAGAGAGAAACCCCAAAATCAATAATCGGCTTCGTACCAATATCGAGAACGGACAGTGTCGTTTAGCACTGATTATTTCACTCATATATATTTTAACCAATCATATGTGATCATTCAACAATGGAATCAAAATTTAAATTGAAAAAATCAACTTGTCAAAATTTTATCGGGGGTAGCGGACCAATGAACAGTCGCTATTACACAACGTACCTCATTTTTCAGCGAAAAAATAACAATTGCTACAGTCACTGTGGCAGCATACTGCATGTCAAATACCTCAATTACCTGTCACCTTCCACCACATTATCAATAATTTGGGCGTTTTCGTGAAATAATCTGCTGAATATAATTCGAGTTGAGATTTCGCTGGAAAAATTTACTAATTGTGGACTCGAGTTCTACAATTTTGCTCATGACATTGATCAAAAATCACTCAACTGCGTTTCGTGATTTTTATGACAATGTCATTCGCAAAATTGCTAGGCGAACTCTCGTAACAATCGGTAAATTTTTCCGACGAAATCTCAACTCTTATTATATTATAACTGAAAAAATCTTCCATGTTGGATGTACCCCTCCAAGAAAAAAATTATACCTTTTAGAAGATATATTTTTTATTATCAGTTTATCGAGACAACTCATTCAATCGGGCGGCGGTTATTTGTAGTTATTGGATTTTACTTTTGTTTTTAAAGTTAGTACAATCAAACAGCGAATACACGGACGTTGTATTAATTTACGGACGTCAAGGAAATTCCGCCGAAGCATAAAGACTTTATGTGCAACGCTTCCAAACGCTTTTGTTGGTGTTTTGCAAAATGTTAAAATTTTTACATCCTGAGGATTTACCTCGGCGGCAGCGTTTTGTGAATGGGCCCTGACCAAAATAAACCAGCACCCAATTTTCTATCTCTTCTTTTTTTTTTCGGGGCGGGTTTCACCAGAGAAGGTATTTTCAACTGATATAATCAACGTGCTATTATGCCCGACCAGTTTAATTTTTCATCAATAATGGCATTGGTGTTGAAGTAATGACGTTTAGAAGAATGTTTTTTTGTTGTGCGTTATCATCGGCCCACCTGTTCAGTGGCGGGTAACTAAATGAACGTCAAAACTTCCACTAATGTTAACTCGATAACTACGGGATTTAGGGCAATTTTTTTTACGGAAAATAGTTCACAATGATGAGTTCCATCACAGATTAAATTTATTGCACTTATTGAATTTGTAACATTTTAACTTTAACTGTAGGTCGATTAGAACACCGCCCAAATTGGCCCCCAGCAAGATGCGCAAATGCAATATTCCTTGTCCTATTTTTCGGAAGTATGGAAAGTGTCCCGGAAAGGCCTCTGGGAAATGCTTTAAAGTACACAACCCTGACCAAATCGTGCTGTGCACCAGGTAAACACCACAATGGTAGCCCCCCAGCTTCATTATAATTTTTAAGGTTCTTGCAAGGAGCATGTCACAGTGAGAATTGTCTACTTTCTCATAAAGTGTCCCATGAGAAAATGCCCACATGCAAATTCTACCTCCACGGCTTGTGCTCCAAAGACAAGTGTCCCTACCTCCACGTAAAGATCAGCCCCAAAGCAGATATCTGTCGTGATTTCCTTGAAGGATTTTGCAAGAAAGCAGCAGAAGTGAGTTTGTTCTTGATAATTATTTTTAATGCCTTGGTCTTCTTCAGTGCGATAAACGCCATCAGTTTCTATGTCCGGACTTCGAGAAAAACAAGGCCTGCAAAAAACGGAAATGTCCGTATCCTCACGGGAACGTGGTAAGAAAAAATACAAAGATTTTAAATATGCTTGCCAAGAAATGTTCTTCAAAAAAAGAAAAAAGGAAGAGAGTTGTGCGTGAGTCGGTTATTAAAACAGTTTTGGAAAGTAATCGATACTATAAGGATGGGACAAAAGACTCAGTGGCTAAAATTGGAGAGCAATCTGTTATAAAGACGGTTTCAAGAGGTAGGCCAAAATTGGGGACGCTCCCGGCATTTATACCGTTTTTCGAAGCAACATGACGAATATTTCTTGGCAATTTTTGAGTTTTTAATATTATAAATAGAAAAAACAATAAAGTCATGTAACAAATACGTGTTTTATTTATGTCTATAATAGAAAATTGTTTTGGTACCTCAACATATCACAAGTAATAAAAATAAATTAATAATTTAAAATGTGATTGTCACTTTGTTTTATAAATGAGCCTCCAATTTGAGGGCTCATTGTAAGCCAACAAAATTGGACAGTGCAACAGTAACGATAAGGTATCTTTGTCTACAGCGCGTGATATTTTGATCCAATTATTTAGCCAATTTATCATGTCCTCATTACGCATATTTGTAGGGTTCAGCCCCCTAACGAGACAAGCGTTTTTTAAAGCTTCTACAGGCATATTGTGAACACCTCCTTCTCTGACTATAGCCTTATCCATTTCTTGCAGTATCATAGCGCGTTCCATTAGACGAGATCGTCTAAACCATCCTACATGAAGGTCATGAATTTTCAACAACAATTTCTGAAAAACGCAAATGTAATGCAGTTCTTTACGAGCGAAGACATACCACATGTTTTCTCTTTAAATAGAATAAATGATAAGGCTCACACATGAACAAATCTTTGCATTTCAAGATTTCTGCCACACTAGGTTGCACGCCACTGCCTATCATTCCCAAAATGCATGCCCAGTCGTCGTACAGCCTGTTTTCTTTCATTTTATCTAGTTCACCCTGAACACATCGAAACAGGGGCCTATTGTTCAATAGTCGCGCTCTTAAATAAAAAATGCTGTACTCGGACTTCTGTTGTAAATTCCAAAAGTGCCTACTTAAAAAAATTCTTGGGAAGATATATGCTATTGGAAAAATAACATAATTGGCCAATGGCAACGCTGAAATCAACAAAACGGGGGCCACTTTGCGCATGTCTTTCGGCATTTGGTGGTACAACTCGATTTCACGTCGAGTCAATTTGCTGAATTTGTCTTTCTCAGGTGAATTAAGTAGCCTTATAATTTTGAAGTAGTCTCGAAGGTCTTGAGCAAAATCCTTGATTCCCACAGTGAACACACGGTACACACGCATTGCTCCCGGAAAGCTTCGCTCCAAAACTTTGTCATAATTCTTCAAATATTCGATATAACGATGAACAACGTAGAATCGAATCTTTTTCGCTTCTGTTTTATAAAGGGATTTTCGATTAAGGTTGCCAGTGGTTTGTAGTTGTCTAAAAGCGTTCCAGAATTGATGTCTAGTGTACAGGATGAGTCCTAAGCTTACCTAATACTTACTGCCACTTTTATCGGTTTTGGCAAAAACGTGAGGGTGCTTAGAGCATATAACCTACAAGCACTTAACAGTGGCTGGGCCATTTCTAACAGTTTATGCGACTTTCGGTATGTTTTAAATTGTTATTACTAACCACTGTTTAGATTATGTAAATTGCACATTTTCGTTTTTTTTTATGATTATACAAACTATTTTTGGATTTCGAATATTTGGATAATTTGGATCATTTGAAGGTTATGTATTTTTGACAATGACAATCATAACATCATAAAACGACTAATTTTAGGAGGAAAGCTCCGTGTATTTTCATGGTGTAATTTATCACCAATATTTTGTACTTGGTATTTTTTTAAACAGGGACACCAACCAAAATACATTTTCTTAGCTTAATTATTTTTAATACCCTATATTTTTCATATTATGAACGAAAGTCGGCCAAATCTTCTTATTTATTTTGTCGAATTTCCATTTCTCATTGTTTCTCATGACGAAAACGAAGATGCTCACGAGTGCAGTGGCGTATCCGGATATTTATTTTATTAAAGCGTATTAAAAGTTTCTGTTATACCGACTGCAATTAAAAAAGCCGATTTGAGGTTAATGTTTGGTAAACAATTATCCTTATCGGGGTATCTTAACTTATCCCTAATTGAGAAATAATGATATATTAAATAATATTTCAATAATGAAGTCATGACAGTGTCCACAAACTTTCGTTCCTTTTTGACGCTACCCTACAGACGTAAGAACTTACTCGACCAACTTTGTTTTCTAACCTCAACAAACATGAGCATTAAAACTTTTGTATTTATGGACCTGGAAACGACGGGCTTGCCACATCTCGAGCACAACCAAACAAAGATAACGGAATTCTGTGCTGTCGCGGTGCAAGCCGATCACATTGAGCTGGGTTGCTTCCCTCGAGTGCACAACAAACTGTCTCTATGTTTTAATCCAAGGAAAACAATCAGTCTTGAAAGTACCAACATAACAGGTATGAATTTTCTGGAGTTCTTTCAAAGTTTTTACTTTTGCTTTTAGGTTTATCGAATGAACTTTTAGAAAAACAAAGTTGTTTTTCTAGTGATACGGTGGACATTATTAAAAAATGGCTGAGCATGAATCAAGAACCAATTTGTTTAGTGGCTCATAATGGTAACCGTTTTGACTATCCGATTTTTCGTGCAGAAATTGAGAAAACTGGGAGTAGTTTGTCTGATGATGTTTTGTGTGTCGATTCCCTTTCAGCCTTTCGACAACTTGATAAGAATGGAAACAGTACAGAACCATCACCTAGTGTAAAGAAAAATGAGAATGAAAAAGTTCCTTTTGAATTTGATGATGGTTTTGATGAGCTTTTATGCCAAGCTGCTGAAGAATTTGAGCGTAAACAAGGGCTAACGCCAGAACAAATTCAAAAAATGAATGAAACCACACCTAAAAAACAAAAGATTTCATCAAAAATTACTATTGGTAAAGGTAAAAAAGTAGTTCTGGTCCCACAGAAACAAAGTGTTAGAAACTTAAGGTATTTTCAAATTAGAAACCTTAAAATTGTATTTTACTTAAATTATGTAAATATTTTAGCTACAAATTGGGTGATGTCTACACTAGATTAACTTCCAAAGTACCTATTAATTTACATGAAGCTGAAGGGGATGTTGTTATGTTGATTACCTGTGCAGCAGTCTATGGAGAAAAATTTGTAGAGTATGCAAAACATCAAGCCGTTAAATTTAATAGTATCCCGAAGATGAAGTCTGGAATACAAATAGCATAATGTGATCTACACCTTGATTGTTTTATATATTTTTATTAGGATAAAAGAATAACATTTTTATATATTTATGAAAAATGGCAAATAATTTATAACTGCAGTTTGTTTTAACATGTATATTTTGGGAAATTCCTCAAAAGATGTAAAAAATTATTTTGAGAATTTAATATTGTCTTTTAGGCTTTTAGGTACTTACGAGAGTCTGAATAAAAAGTTTATTTAAAATAATTAAACATGCAGTATAAATGACGTATAAACTAACGTTAAAGGAAAAAAAAATTCCGCCAAATTTTGTGACCAAGTTGTGATCGTCGTGGATCGTCTAGAAAAGGAGCGCCCAGAAAGACCAAGTGGATGCATAACGCCCCCAATAACACATTTAAAACGAAGAAAAAGCAGCCTTAATAGTTGGTGGATCCTGCCCCTTTTTCTTTCCGAGTTACAACCACGTCTTCACGGCATTAATCCAGCAATTACCGTATCCGTATGAACAAACTCGTCGAAAAACTGAGACGAAACTCGCAAACAGAATCGAACCAGTTCGTCCGTTTTTGTGATTATCGTCCGACCACGTTTTTCTCGCATATGAAGTGGCGCGCAGAATTTAAAATTGTAACAATACACAAAATGCAGTTTTTACTAAAAATCGCAAGGCTTTTTTTAAATTTAAAATTTGTAATAATTAGGTAATATATGAAAAATAAATATAACATAACGGCTACAGAATTTGAAAACCACGAGTTAATTTGGCAAAAAAATATTTTAGACCCAACACGTGTTATTCGTGTGACTCACAATTTACCCGTTGAGTTGAAAAGGGAAAAAAAATTACACAAGACAGCATCAACATTAAAAACCATATCTGGTCAAATTGTTTCACTTGAGTATTTTTCTTATTACAGAAATACTTGTCCACAACTTCAAGATTATCTGGATGCTTTTCGATATCCTTAATAACGGCTGTTAATCTGTTGGCATAATTTTCTAGGGTCATAGGACTTTTTATGTCGGATAATAAATTATTATGCCTACTCCAAAAGAAAGGAATTTCTTTATCTCGCATAAAATCTCTGTAATTCTTTAATAGTGTCATGAAAACCTGACTTAAGGGTCTGTGCCAAAAATCTTCGCTTTCCGCCATATAAAGACCAACCGTTTTGATGTGGTAACTAGCAATGTTGTCGTGCCCAAGAGTGTCACGCATTTTCTAAAATGATTTATATTATACATAAAAGACGACTTTTGCAGTATGAGATAATACTTTGAGTAACTTAATTGATGACTTCAACGGATTTTTGCCTTTAAGTAGAGCTCTTTCTTGTTCTTGAAAGGATAGTCGCCAACATAACGGATCGTCTGAATTTTTTGGTTGCTTTGGCACAATAAAAAACTCACCCTAAAACAAAAAATTCGTCATTCAACAATATATAAGTTAGTTATAAAATAACCCAAAGAAGCACTAATACCGGGTGTAATGGAAATTGATACAAATATTGAAGGGGGTGGTAGAACTCGTCAATTTGAGCAACTTTTTTTTTAATAACTTTATTTTTTAAAATGAAAGGGAACGTCTCTCGGCAGACAAAAGCTCTTATCATAGTTTTTTGTACACAACAAACATGTTTTGTATACATTTTTAACCTACCTTTCGTGCCGGTTAGAGTTTGATCAGTAGCGGGTGCGCGTTTGAGCTCGAAAATTTTGTTTCATTTTATCTCCCGAATTAATTTTTTTTCGAAAAATTGTTATCAAGGAAAGGTAGTCAAATTGACGAGTTCGTTCGTATCAATCAACGTACGTTTTCCGAAAGAAACGGGCTTCCTCTAAATTCCCAAGGCAATTTCTTCTCACCAAAAACAAAACATACTACTAAATCAACATCCATTTCTACTGTTCTTCCCACGATATTGAGTGTCCAGGCTGGTCCTGATTTAAAGCATTTGATCTAGTACAAACTATTGCTTATTTTTTCCAAATTGTTAGTAAATTTTGTACCTGAAATGTTCCGTGATAATTGGAGAAAATATAGGCTTTAGCTACAGAGTCATATTGATAATCGTTTAGAGTTCTGGAAATGATGCTATGCACCCATTTTGATGTTTTTTCCGAACTTAAGAAAAAATCTTCATCAAACAGCAGTTCGTCAATTTTTTTATACTCTGATCCTTCAGGTTGTCGCATCCAAGCTTGAATATCTTTTGCCTGTAAATAAACATATCCGGGAATGTTGCTTTCTATTATTTCTGGTTTTGCGAATTTAGGGATGTCAAGTAACAAGTCCAAGTCAAATTCGGTAGGTGTACCAATCCTAAGACCATCATAAAAACTTCCCCCATAGAAAACGCGTCTATACATTTTATCAAAAAGGAGATCTTTGGATCGCATCTTATACACGATCTCAGTCAAGACCTGAATATTTAATAATAATTATAACTTTGGTGCATACCAACACTTACAGATTCTAAAATCATTTTGTTTTTTCTCACTTCCTCTTCAGGAAGCAAAATATACGCTCTGTTAATAACCTTTAGAACTTCGTCCATCTCTTGTCTGCAGAAAACTCTAATCTAACTAAAAGAGTTCCGATCAAGTGTAATTTAAAACTGCGTCTGAAACTGCGATAAATATACATACCTTAGAGTATGGTCTTACGTCTAGGAGTATACGGAGTATACTATACGTGACTCGTTTAACGAGTGCTCTCATGCGCGGTGTAAATAGAAACCCGCTAAATTTAAATGTTACCAGTGACGTAATCAGTTACATAGTCAGATGCCAGTATCTTCTAACATCAAATTCACCCACGTATTTTTATGTGGTGAGAGTCCCGCTTGTGATACTGTTTTATAGTTATAGAAATAAATATGTATAGTTTATCCTATAAGTCGGCAACAACAAAAGACTTCTTATTCCGAATCAGGAAGTTTTCAATAAAATATGCAAGATTTATGAAAAAAAAAAAAAAAAAACAGAATTTGCATTATGTAAATATGCGTTTGCATCCGGTCTTTAGTAACTACTTCATTAAAAGTACTTAACGCAACTGAGGGTTGAAATCAACACAAATTGCTACTAAAAGAAAGTTTGTACTTGTCTAAGTAACATCATAATTTAGTCACTCTCTTGCTGTCCTTGTGAGTTGAGTTAAATTTTTAAGAATTATTTTTGAAAAACTTGATTAAGAACCTCATTATCTATTTTTTTAAGCCATAATAGTTGATTATATTACAAGTGACAGAAATGCTTCATTGTCTGCGAGTGAGATTTTCGAATCACGAGTGCGATAGCACGAGTGATACATATCTCACGAGCTTACAATGGCATTATTTCGGTCACGTCTGGTATACGACGTTTTGTCCAACAGTTGTTTTGAGAAGATATTTTTGAAGTGACATTTCCTGACATTGACGTTTAAAATATAGTCACTAGTGACTAAAATTAAATTTTACTCACTAGTGAGTAAAATTTGATTTTAGTCACTCAAAACTAACGTATTGTAGAGTTTCAGGGTTTCATTTATTTATACTATATATTTATATCTATCCTCCGGATAGATAAAAGCAATTCGACCCACTGATCTTCGATTTCGATGCGATTGGTTCGACTGACTAGACTCAATGATACGACTGACTCCCGCTGGAACGTCCTCCAATAAATATACCGGCGCCTAAATCTTTCTAGACCCTCCAGATGTTCCATGGCGCTCTCGATGTGTACCGGATATTCCAAAAGATGATGTCATACTCGAGTACGTTGTAGCCAGCAAATCCCGGGTCCACGTCCGTTACAGTATAAAACACCTAAAATATGCAACTGTTGGACAAAATTATGAAACAAATATTTATCATTACAGTTCATTGTACTCAAAAAGAAAAGCTTATATCTCGAGAAGTAAACCATAAATTTCAATTTGGATTTCAAATTTATCTTTAAGTTAAAATCTTTTACAAGATTTGAGGTACTACGGGCGCCATTTTTCCATCACTCTGTATAACGCATAGATAAATTTTAAAATGATCACTCCACTAGAGTTATTTCGTGTGTTAACTTAACCACTAAAGGAGCACGAGGGAAGCGAATACTACCGAAAACCTGTATGAAAAACTTAATCTAACATAAGAAGGTAGAAACAATATTGTCTTGCAAGAAAGATTTTCGGATACAAATATTGCTAGCGTAGAACTTGATGGAATGCTGTTTTCAGACGACGTATTGCAATTTGCGGATATAAAAAGAAAAATTAATACTTAAATTTACATAATAATTATGGACAGAGGATATTGAAAGAATGTAAAGGAGATTGTGATGAACCCCCTGTGTTTACCCGCCAATGTGATCGTCTTGAAAAAGAAATAACAGAAAAAAGGCTTAGGCGCCTTTTCAGCCACACGGAGGAAATTGGGATGGGTTAAGGCAAGGATGGGTGTGACGGGAAATTGTGGAAAGATTCGGAGGACTTTCCTAAAAAGTTCTTAAACAATGATGAGTATTGCAGGTGTAATATTAGAGGGGCGAATAACGGATTCAGAGGTACCAAACAGAATTAATTTCAGAAACCCACAAGATTTTTTTATGCCCTGAAGAACCCAATATTGTGGGAAGAAAGAGACCGAAACTAAAGTTAACGCATCTCATTGCGACACTGTTAGTGTTAGAATGGTTCCATAAAAAAAAAAAACAGTTATTTCTTTTATTCTCTATCTGTACTATAAATTTTTGTTTAAGTTGACAAAGTAAAAAAAAATTAAGCAATACAGCATTTCTGATCATCCTGCTTTTCATCCTCTGAGTCAGATTCTTTCACTTCAGTATTTTTCTTATTACAGAAATACTTGTCCACAACTTCTAGATTATCTGGATGCTTTTCGATATCCTTAATAACGGCTGTTAATCTGTTGGCATAATTTTCTAGGGTCATAGGACTTTTTATGTCGGATAATAAATTATTATGCCTACTCCAAAAGAAAGGAATTTCTTTATCTCGCATAAAATCTCTGTAATTCTTTAATAGTGTCATGAAAACCTGACTTAAGGGTCTGTGCCAAAAATCTTCGCTTTCCGCCATATAAAGACCAACCGTTTTGATGTGGTAACTAGCAATGTTGTCGTGCCCAAGAGTGTCACGCATTTTCTAAAATGATTTATATTATACATAAAAGACGACTTTTGCAGTATGAGATAATACTTTGAGTAACTTAATTGATGACTTCAACGGATTTTTGCCTTTAAGTAGAGCTCTTTCTTGTTCTTGAAAGGATAGTCGCCAACATAACGGATCGTCTGAATTTTTTGGTTGCTTTGGCACAATAAAAAGCTCACCCTAAAACAAAAAATTCGTCATTCAACAATATATAAGTTAGTTATAAAATAACCCAAAGAAGCACTAATACCGGGTGTAATGGAAATTGATACAAATATTGAAGGGGGTGGTAAACTCGTCAATTTGAGCAACTTTTTTTTAATAACTATTTTTTAAAATGAAAGAGAACGTCTCTCGGCAGACAAAAGCTCTTATCATAGTTTTTTGTACACAACAAACATGTTTTGTATACATTTTTAACCTACCTTTCGTGCCGGTTAGAGTTTGATCAGTAGCGGGTGCGCGTTTGAGCGCGAAAATTTTGTTTCATTTTATCTCCGGAATTAATTTTTTTTCGAAAAGTTGTTATCAAGGAAAGGTAGTCAAATTGACGAGTTCATTCGTATCAATCAACGTACGTTTTCCGAAAGAAACGGGCTTCCTCTAAATTCCCAAGGCAATTTCTTCTCACCAAAAACAAAACATACTACTAAATCAACATCCATTTCTACTGTTCTTCCCACGATATTGAGTGTCCAAGCTGGTCCTGATTTAAAGCATTTGATCTAGTACAAACTATTGCTTATTTTTTCAAAATTGTTAGTAAATTTTTTACCTCAAATGTTCCATGGCAATTGGAGAAAATATAGGCTTTAGCTACAGAGTCATATTGATAATCGTTTAGAGTTCTGGAAATGATGCTATGCACCCATTTCGATGTTTTTTCCGAACTTAAGAAAAAATCTTCATCAAACAACAGTTTGTCAATTTTTCTGTACTCTGATCCTTCAGGTTGTCGCATCCAAGCTTGAATATCTTTTGCCTGTAAATAAACATATCCGGGAATGTTGCTTTCTATTATTTCTGGTTTTGCGAATTTAGGGATGTCAAGTAACAAGTCCAAGTCAAATTCGGTAGGTCTACCAACCCTAAGACCATCATAGAAACTTCCCCCATAGAAAACGCGTCTATACATTTTATCAAAAAGAAGATCATTGGTTCGCATCTTATTCACAATCTCAGTCAAGACCTGAATATTTAATAATAATTATAACTTTGGTGCATACCAACACTTACAGATTCTAAAATCATTTTGTTTTTTCTCACTTCCTCTTCAGGAAGCAAAATATACGCTCTGTTAATAACCTTTAGAACTTCGTCCATCTCTTGTCTGCAGAAAACTGTAATCTAACTAAAAGAGTTTCGATCAACTGTAATTTAAAACTGCGTCTGAAACTGCTATAAATATACATACCTATATAGTATACGCGGTATACGCAGAAGTTTCGTCTTACGTCTAGGAGTATACGGAGTATATTATACGTGACTCGTTTAAGAGCGGGGTCCGACCACGCCCACTTCAACATGTTCAGGTTAGAAGCCAGGGTAAAATATGTAAAACGTCAACTGACTACTAGATGGCCCCCATTGTTCACATTCAACAAAATAATATTGTAACGGTACTTACCACTCGATGGAACTACTCAACTCTAGATGGGGTGTGTTTTCCAATATTTTCTATCTTTTACAGCGAAGTCTACCTGAGACCCTAATAAATAGTAAAGTGGCCGACAGTGTGGCCGAAAAACCCATCTTGCCGCTAGCTACGACAGAACAGTCCTTTGACGACCCCTCCCTTATTCAACAAAATTTCCAAATGGGAATTGAAATGTCTGTTTTGACCTGACTATTATGAGCTATTTTTGTTTTTAGTAAATTATTGTTTATTATGTAATTATTAATTGTTTTATAATTTTGAAGTTGGTGTTAAGTAAAACATAAAAACAAATTATATACTTTGCTACAATAACACATAAAATACAACGAAAAAATAAAATAAAAACAATAATTACATAATAAATAATAACCAAAACTATCAATTCATCTGTCGGTAAATCCAACCAAACCATACAATATTAGTATGCATTACGAATAGATCGCTTTTTTGTATCAAATTCGTAGGAAAAAAAAGTATGGAAACAATTTTTGTAGGTAATTGCATGATCTAAAACTTTTGTCTGATCTTTTTTTGATATTTTATTTGTTATAGTGTACCTAAGACCTGAACCAATTTTCAGCTTTATCCAAATTAATGTTTTTTTTTTCCATATTTTGATAGAGCTTCGTTTACTGATTGTGACGGTTGAACTGAGTGATGTCGTTATTGTCAGAAAGCATGTTATGAAATGGAAGCTTGTATGAGAGGGAATGAAGGTTTTAAAAAGATTTGAATAAAGGAACCTTGTTCGCGATTTTAAATTGGGTCAGGTAAGGGTTTATGACACTGGAATTTCCTAACTGGTAGATATGACCCACCCCTGATCAAGACAATTAAATTTCTTTTAAATTTTCTCATTTTGCTGGAACGAATACAAAAAACACTGTTCAATACTCGTGCCCTGTCACTTTTCAGGGGCTCGGGCTCATTGCAGCCCTCGGAATTCGCCTCGGGCTGCAAAAATTCGCCCTCGCCCCTGAAAAGTGTAATGACAGCGCACTCGTTTGAAATATACTACATATTACCTAATGTATCAAATGGGTTCTGAAAAGTTTAATTCAGTAATCATAATCGTGAATTAAGAAGTCTGAAATTATCAGGGAATTATAACTTTAAAATGTATAATTTTATGTTTTACTTGGCACCGTCTTCAAAATTATAAAACAATTAATAATAATTAGATAATCAACAATAATTTCTGAATTTCATTAAACGGAAAAATAAATAATTACATTAAGCGTTACAACAAATAACTCTGAAATTAAATTTTTTTATTTTTTGCTTTTTAGTTAACTTATGTTACTTTGGGTTTTTTGAAGTCGGTTCCTTTTTTTTTTAAAAAGTTAATAATTATTACTGTTCGATTATAAGTCGCATATCTCGTCAGAGGCAAAACCATCCGCACCCTCTTTTCTGGAAATATACCGTAATTACCCAAAACTCGTCAGGTACAAAACAGTGAACGTGACGAGTACAATAGGTACCCACGCATTTGCCGGTTCCTCTCTGCGTCTGATATCTCACAGACATACGTTTCTATAACTTTCTTCTTCTTTCGCGTGCACAGAAAGTAGTGTCACAATCAAGACCGTCACAGAGTCCATAGGATTCCTAAATTTTGTGTTCTTGCGTCTCGCCTGTGCCCCATCTCTGAGAAAGAGTGCTCTCATGCGCGGTGGAAGTACAAACCCGCTAAATTTAAATGTTACCAGTGACGTAGTCAGTACTTTAGTCAGATGCCAGTATCTTCTAACATCAAATTCACCCACGTATTTTTATGTGGTGAGAGTCCCGCTTGTGATACTGTTTTATAGTTATAGAAATAAATATATATAGTTTATCCTATAAGTCGGCAACAACAAAAGACTTCTTATTCCGAATCAGGAAGTTTTCAATAAAATATCCAAGATCTATGAAAAAAAAAAACAGAATTTGCATTATGTAAATATGCGTTTGCATCCGGTCTTTAGTAACTACTTCATTAAAAGTACTTAACGCAACTGAGGGTTGAAATCAACACAAATTGCTACTAAAAGAAAGTTTGTACTTGTCTAAGTAACATCATAATTTAGATACTCTCTTGCTGTCCATGTGAGTTGAGTTAAATTTTTAAGAATTATTTTTGAAGAACTTGATTAAGAACCTCATTATCTATTTTTTAAGCCATAATAGTAGATTATATTACAAGTGACAGAAATGCTTCATTGTCTGCGATTGAGATTTTCGAATCACGAGTGCGATAGCACGAGTGATACATATCTCACGAGCTTACAATGGCATTATTTCGGTCACGTCTGGTATACGACGTTTTGTCCAACAGTTGTTTTGAGAAGATATTTTTGAAGTGACATTTCCTGACATTGACGTTTAAAATATAGTCACTAGTGACTAAAATTAAATTTTACTCACTACTGATTAGAATTTGATTTTAGTCACTGAAAACTAACGTATTGTAGAGTTTCAGGATTCCATTTATTTATTTATTTGAACACTATGTACAATTTACTTATACTCCTAATATTACACTATTTACATTATTTACAATTTACTACTTCACGTATTATTTATTTACACATCACGCGGCACTCCGGATAGAATAAAGCAACTCGACCCACTGATCTTCGACTTCGATGCGACTGGTTCGACTGACTAGACTCGATGATACGACTGACTCCAATAAATATACCGGCGCCTAAATCTTGCTAGACGCTCCAGATGTTCCATGGCGCTCTCGATGTGTACCGGATATTCCAAAAGATGATGTCATACTCGAGTACGTTGTAGCCAGCAAATCCCGGATCCACGTCCGTTACAGTATAAAACACCTAAAATATGCAACTGTTGGACAAAATTATGAAACAAATATTTATCATTACAGTTCATTGTACTCAAAAAGAAAAGCTTATATCTCGAGAAGTAAACCATAAATTTCAATTTGGATTTCAAATTTATCTTTAAGTTAAAATCTTTTACAAGATTTGAGGTACTACGGGCGCCATTTTTCCATCACTCTGTATAACGCATAGATAAATTTTAAAATGATCACTCCACTAGAGTTATTTCGTGTGTTAACTTAACCACTAAAGGAGCACGAGGGAAGCGAATACTACCGAAAACCTGTATGAAAAACTTAATCTAACGTAAGAAGGTAGAAACAATATTGTCTTGCAAGAAAGATTTTCGGATACAAATATTGCTAGCGTAGAACTTGATGGAATGCTGTTTTCAGACGACGTATTGCAATTTGCGGATATAAAAAGAAAAATGAATACTTAAATTTACATAATAATTATGGACAGAGGATATTGAAAGAATGTAAAGGAGATTGTGATGAACCCCCTGTGTTTACCCGCCAATGTGATCGCCTTGAAAAAGAAATAACAGAAAACAGGCTTAGGCGCCTTTTCAGCCACACGGAGGAAATTGGGATGGGTTAAGGCAAGGATGGGTGTGACGGGAAATTGTGGAAAGATTCGGAGGACTTTCCTAAAAAGTTCTTAAACAATGATGAGTATTGCAGGTGTAATATTAGAGGGGCGAATAACGGATTCAGAGGTACCAAACAGAATTAATTTCAGAAACCCACAAGATTTTTTTATGCCCTGAAGAACCCAATATTGTGGGAAGAAAGAGACCGAAACTAAAGTTAACGCATCTCATTGCGACACTGTTAGTGTTAGAATGGTTCCATAAAAAAAAAAACAGTTATTTCTTTTATTCTCTATCTGTACTATAAATTTTTGTTTAAGTTGACAAAGTAAAAAAAAATTAAGCAATACAGCATTTCTGATCATCCTGCTTTTCATCCTCTGAGTCAGATTCTTTCACTTCAGTATTTTTCTTATTACAGAAATACTTGTCCACAACTTCTAGATTATCTGGATGCTTTTCGATATCCTTAATAACGGCTGTTAATCTGTTGGCATAATTTTCTAGGGTCATAGGACTTTTTATGTCGGATAATAAATTATTATGCCTACTCCAAAAGAAAGGAATTTCTTTATCTCGCATAAAATCTCTGTAATTCTTTAATAGTGTCATGAAAACCTGACTTAAGGGTCTGTGCCAAAAATCTTCGCTTTCCGCCATATAAAGACCAACCGTTTTGATGTGGTAACTAGCAATGTTGTCGTGCCCAAGAGTGTCACGCATTTTCTAAAATTATTTATATTATACATAAAAGACGACTTTTGCAGTATGAGATAATACTTTGAGTAACTTAATTGATGACTTCAACGGATTTTTGCCTTTAAGTAGAGCTCTTTCTTGTTCTTGAAAGGATAGTCGCCAACATAACGGATCGTCTGAATTTTTTGGTTGCTTTGGCACAATAAAAAACTCACCCTAAAACAAAAAATTCGTCATTCAACAATATATAAGTAAGTTATAAAATAACCCAAAGAAGCACTAATACCGGGTGTAATGGAAATTGATACAAATATTGAAGGGGGTGGTAGAACTCGTCAATTTGAGCAACTTTTTTTTTAATAACTTTATTTTTTAAAATGAAAGGGAACGTCTCTCGGCAGACAAAAGCTCTTATCATAGTTTTTTGTACACAACAAACATGTTTTGTATACATTTTTAACCTACCTTTCGTGCCGGTTAGAGTTTGATCAGTAGCGGGAGCGCGTTTGAGCGCGAAAATTTTGTTTCATTTTATCTCCCGAATTAATTTTTTTTCGAAAAATTGTTATCAAGGAAAGGTAGTCAAATTGACGAGTTCATTCGTATCCATCAACGTACGTTTTCCGAAAGAAACGGGCTTCCTCTAAATTCCCAAGGCAATTTCTTCTCACCAAAAACAAAACATACTACTAAATCAACATCCATTTCTACTGTTCTTCCCACGATATTGAGTGTCCAGGCTGGTCCTGATTTAAAGCATTTGATCTAGTACAAACTATTGCTTATTTTTTCAAAATTGTTAGTAAATTTTTTACCTCAAATGTTCCATGGCAATTGGAGAAAATATAGGCTTTAGCTACAGAGTCATATTGATAATCGTTTAGAGTTCTGGAAATGATGCTATGCACCCATTTCGATGTTTTTTCCGAACTTAAGAAAAAATCTTCATCAAACAACAGTTTGTCAATTTTTCTATACTCTGATCCTTCAGGTTGTCGCATCCAAGCTTGAATATCTTTTGCCTGTAAATAAACATATCCGGGAATGTTGCTTTCTATTATTTCTGGTTTTGCGAATTTAGGGATGTCAAGTAACAAGTCCAAGTCAAATTCGGTAGGTCTACCAACCCTAAGACCATCATAGAAACTTCCCCCATAGAAAACGCGTCTATACATTTTATCAAAAAGAGGATCCTTGGTTCGCATATTATTCACAATCTTAGTCAGGACCTGAATATTTAATAATAATTATAACTTTGGTGTATAAAAACACTTACAGATTGTAAAATCATTTTGTTTCTTCTCACTTCCTCTTCAGGAAGCGAAATACACTCTCTGTTAATAACCTTTAGAACTTCGTCCATCTCTTGTCTGCAGAAAAACTCTAATCTAAGGATTGAATTTCGATCAGGTCTAATTCAGGACTGCGATAAATACGTAGTACATAGGTAGATAAGCAAAATGAGATATGAGATAAAAATGCGTTTACATGCAAAGACAATATTACAGTGCGCGCAAACTTCTTTTTTTTTATTAAGTTGCTTTGATCAAATTACATAACAAGAGTGTGTAATATGCTGTTCAGTTCGAGATTTATGTACTATACTTTTTCTACGATCACAGGTAGAAAAAAGTAATTAAATAACTAGCATAACATTTGTTTTAACAATACAAAATATATAAAAACTTAATTACTTGAAACCTATTTCTTGAAACTATGCAGTCCAACTCTGGCTCTTCCTGTCACCCATATCTTTCAATTGTCCATAAAGTCTGGAACTTGTCCAGATAAATGGAAGAAGTCTTACATTTTGCCTTTATATAAGTCTGGAACTAGAAATCATATTCATAATTATCGACCAATTTGCTCTATCTCTTCGTTATGTAAAATTTTGGATTCAATTATTACTGATAAACTGATGTCAACTTTTAAAAACGTAATTTCTATCAATCAGCATGGGTTCATGCCCAAACGCAGTACTATCACCAATCTCTTTGTATACAATAACTACATTATCCAGATTCTTGAACGAGGAAACCAGGTCGATGCAGTCTACACTGATTTTTGCAAGGCCTTTGATCGTGTAAATATCTCACTACTGCTTACAAAACTGTGTAGATATGGGGTAATGGGGAAAGTTTTGAAATGGCTTGCTTCTTATTTGATTGGTAGAACCCAGTATGTCCAACTTAATGGATTTTTGTCCAAAGAGATTCATGTAACCTCAGGCGTGCCACAAGGAAGCCATCTTGGTCCGATATTGTTTCTACTATTTATTAATGATATTGTTCAATGCTTTATGTTCGCTTCATTCTTGTTATTTGCGGATGACTTAAAACTTTTTTTAGAAATAAATAATGAAAACGACGCCATCAAATTTCAAAAAGATCTTGAAGCTTTAAATAAATGGTGCATTGGAAATGATATGGATTTAAACATTGCTAAATGTAAGGTAATATCATTTTCGTGGAAAAAATCTTTTACAAAAAATGATTATTTTATTGGGGCCAAGAAATTGACAAGGGTTGAATCTATATCAGATCTTGGTATCATTATGGATTCGCGTTTAAAATTCAGCCTTCATATTGATAACATAATAAGCAGGTCATTAAAATTAGTGGGCTTTATTAAAAGACAATGTAAAAATTTTAACAATATAATGGTCATTTTAAAACTATTTTACTCACTAGTGCGGACTATATTAGAATATGGTTGTGTGATATGGAATCCTTATTATAAAAACAATAACGATCGTATTGAACGTGTTCAAAGAAAGCTGGTTAATTTTGTTTTATGCAAATTGAAAATTAATAAACAAAACATTTTGTACACAGACCGGCTTAAGCTGTTGGGTATGGATTCTCTTGAATCAAGACGCAAAGTGCTATTGTTAACCTTTGGTTTCAAAATTTTTCAAAATTATTTTGATTGTCCTGAGTTGACTTCTATATTCAATATTCGCGTCCCAAGTTACAATACTAGATGTACTGAGATTTTGGCCATTGATTTTCACAGAACGAATTATGCTTATTACTCTCCATCTATGAGAATGGCTCGATTAATAAACGAATTGCCCCATTGTGTTGACATTTTCAATTGCAATTTGAGTCAGTTTAAAAAAAAATTACGTTCTGATTTGTGCGTTTAGAATACCTATTTTTTATTTTTTTTTGGTTTAAGTCTTCTTTTTATAGACTATTTGTAGAATGTACCTGTTTAGTTTAAGTGGTTTTGTAAATTTTGCCTTTTTTAGGCTTGTCCTGTTGGCAAATAAATATATATTATTATTATTATTATTACTTCTATTATCCTAATCAGTCCGAAACTGCACGCAAATTGCCAGAAAGCTTGTTATATTTAGACCAGTATTTGTTTATTTTTACTGTCACAAATGCCAAAAGTCCGATTGTCAGGTACCCTCTCATCGTGCACCCAGCTAATACGAGTACATCTTCATTTAATAAATTTAAGTTAACTTGGAACAAACATCTTAATTTTATCTGTTAAAATATTTTAATCATTAATTAACTACGTTAATGTTTAAGTTACTGAGATCTTTCTTTGAGGTTGTGACATCGTAGGACATCAATTGAATATTTCAATTATATATTTCAAAATTACAGGGTGAACTATACTCGAGCCGCTTAAGAGAGAGTAGAGTTGTAAAGAGGCTTGATTGGTTTGCGAAATGAATGAGGTATCAGAAAAGTGGGGTGGGAATGACCCGTTGCACACTAGAGTCCATCGAAGACAACCCAATTCCGCCCAATACTTATTCATAATAAACAGAATCGTTGCGTGTAAACTTGGTTTCGGTTTCACCCCGCCTACAGCACGTGATAACTCTCCCTTTTCAGCGGCTCGAGTATAGAACTGATGGGAGAGAAAATGGGTATTTATTGATGGCGCCATCTCCTTCGGAAATTTGCTAGCCCAGCAGAAACCCCGTCGTCTACGTCACGATCTCGGCTCATGATCGAGAAAGGGATTTCCCCGGCATCTTCGGTTCCGCTCATCTCGAATGTTTTGGAAAAGGTCGAAATATAATCCTCGCAACTGTAATCCCTCAAGCATCATTATTATGTACCTTTCACATATCAGGGCGGCATATTCATAATTGTATCATCAAGAAATGCACAGAAATTGTTCCTATAGAGTAATATTATGTAATCGTAGTACAAATGGTTAATTATTGATTTGACCTTTTTGAGAGCTTTGGGTCCAAGATTAGCAGTAAAAATCTCATGTAGGGAGTTATGAATACCAATACAGAGGAAAGGATTTCGAAATTCGAGACACCCTACAAACTTTTTGTAAAAGTGAGTTAATAGAGAAGAAATCACCTTAAACGGAATTTTATTACGTTTAACGAAGGGAGAGTTATCGCGTTATCAGTATCAAACAAGTGTTTTTTTTATTTCAAATTTGCAATAAAGATAACAATTTATATCCTTTTATTTAGTTATCTTTTAGCAGATTAGAAGATTACTATATAGAAAGGGGGTTCACGAAAAAAACATCACGACAACAACAACATTTTTGTCGACCGCCATTCGGGGTTATAAAACGCGGTTGATTCAAAATGGGTTTATGTGCTGTCGGTTGCAGATTTTCAATATATATATTTTTTTAAATTAAAACATAACATAAAACATTAAAAAATATATTGTATTCTATAGATATATCTACTATACATTTGAAAAATTAACATAAGCAATAACAACAAAATTAATTAATATAAAAGTGACACAGTGACTGTTTGCAACTTGATTTTTATTTTGAACACCGTTGAATATTGTGGGATTGGCTGCGAAGGTTACAGACTCAATTACGGAGTAGAAGTATTAGAATTAATTGCATGGAACACTTTGTGGATTTCTATTATCCTTTTTCTTATTCTTTCGAGTGGTGGTCGAAGGAAAAGCATAGTGCACAACACGACGTGCTGAAGGATATAATTATTATTTAAACTCGCGTGATTAAGCGACTCGCTACGCTCGTGGCTTAACTGTCACGACTCGTTTGAAATATCCGTTTTTGAGCACTTGTTGTACACTGCTATTTCAGTTGCCTCAGAATTACTTAAACATAATGTGTTTATGACTAAATTATCTGAACTTGAAGAACTCACCACAACCCCATCAAGACTTTCAGGAACTTGGATCTAACTTAAATCTACATCTTCATTTGAATCTATTACCAACTGAAATATTACTGGTTGATCACTTTACAAACATAACCTTGCTTTTACAAATGTTATTTCGCCAACTTAAAAGACAAAAATAGACTTTTATCTACATATATTACCAACCGAAATATTAATATTATTATTGTTAATTAGTCTGTAGCACGTAAATTCCTGTGGTGCGTTGATAAAAAGACGGACGGTGGAAAATGCCCTCATTAAAATATTAAATATATGCAGGGAATCAATTGTTCACTAAATTCAAAATTATCGTTTCACCGGTTGGTAAAAAAAACAACATAAATGTACGTTTTATTAAGAATATCGAGAATCCAATGCTTTCTCCAAATCTGTTCGAAATGAATGCAATGTGTTTTGTACATCTGCGAGGCAGATTTGCTAGTGTGATACGGGGTATGAAAGCCTTGAAAATGACATACAAACAACAAAACTAAAAGTCCCTAAATCGTTTACCCTGCTGCCCTGGCCGCCCGTGCCGTTCACTTTGACAGTTTGTGTTGACAGTCCCATTTCACCACATTTGCTTTTAATTTACTTGAATAATAAAATAGAAAATGCCGAAGCAGAGTAGAAAACGGCGCCATGAAAATGTTGCAGATGACATTGAATTTGAAATTGAAGCACCTAAAAATAAATTCCGACCATTTAATGAAGAAGCACATGCTGAAGAAGAACATCTCAACAAGATCCTTTTCGGCGGAGCATCCAGTTTCTTAAAAAGTTTGGAAGAAGCTGAACAGGAAATCGGAGCATGTTCAAATGTAGATTCTGGCTTAGGTGAAGACAGTTCGGACAGTGATGTCAAAGAACGTAGCCCTGCTTGGTACGATGAAGAAGACGACGGAATAGAAGTTGGCGATGCCTTGGATGCCCAAGGGCGTAAATTACCATCGGGAGGAGTAAATGATTGTCTGAATAAATATTCAGATCTTCTCAAACATAAATTCAATTCAGTGTTGGGAACACCATCATGGGCATCCTTAGATAAGCAAAAGAATCAAGATTCTGATTCAGATGAAGAAGTTTTACGTACTTGTGGATTTATGAAGAAAAAAGATGGAGTTAAAATCCCTTCAGGTCTTCTGGAATTTAAGAAAGTCAAGGATCTAAATGGACAAACTTACAATGAAGGTCCATATATTAATGCCGTCGAGTTTCATCCATCATCACGAGCAGCTCTAGTAGCTGGTTATAATGGAGCTGCAACTTTATTTGCTGTGGATGGTAGAAAGAACGATAAATTGCACAGTGTCTTATTTCAAAACTTCCCAGTATATTGTGCAAAATTTATTCAAAATGGAAATGAAGCTATATTAGGATCACGACATAATCATATATTCAGTTATGATTTGATATCTGCAAAATCTACGAGAATACCCTTACCTCCAGGATTAACAAGATTTAAAAAATTTGTAGTTTCACCGGACTCTAATTTCATTGCAGCTGCAGGCAAATGGGGAGAGGTGCATGTATTAACATCAGCATCTAAGGAACGAATTACTACATTAAAACAGAATTCAGAAGTTACAGCTTTAGCATACAGCCCCCAAGGTAATTTATTATATGGACACAGTGACTGTGGGGAAGTAACAATCTGGGATGTGAGGATGAACCGAGTTTTACACAAGTTTGCAGATGAAGGTTGCTTGCAAGGGACCACACTGTCTGTTTCATCGTCCAATCAGTTTATAGCAACTGGTTCAGCACAAGGCGTTGTTAATGTTTATAACACTGAAGAAGTTTTGCACAAGAAGAACCCCAAGCCTGTGAAAAGTATAATGAATCTAACAACCAGTATCACAGATTTAAAATTCAACCCATCTTCTGAAATCCTAGCATTAAGCTCTGATAACATACAGAATTCTGTTAAATTATTTCACGTTGGTTCATGTACAGTTTTCAGCAATTTTCCATCACATGAGGCCAAACTTGGTCATGTTAGTGTAATTAATTTTTCACCCAATAGTGGGTATGCGGCTTTTGGCAACAAAAAATCCATTGTTTCTTTGTACGCATTAAAACACTTTAAAAGTTATTAAATAATGTTACTTGGTATGTAGGCATAACTTGTATGTAAGTGAATGAGGTGTTTTTGAAGAACAAAAATATTTGCATGTATTTATGTCAAATATTTTAAAGTTGTGACACATTTATTGTTTATAGCAAATCTTGTTTAATAATTTACACTTTTTATTGCTTTTAACATGTGAATAAATTTTCTTAGTCACCTCTGTTCCATGTGTATTTTTTACATTGATTGGTATTGTAAAATTTAGCAAGTAGTTAAGTCGGTAATTGGGTCTGAGATAGATAACTGGTTAAAAATGTTAAAATGGCGATGCTAACGTGCTCTGGGCATTTTTTGTAAAGTACTTTTTGTCAATGTAGCGAGAAAAATAAGACAAGTAAAAACGCGCTTGAATTTACTAAAGTAAGGAAAAAACTGTTCGCAAAAAGATAACGAGATTTTTGTTCAAATCATTTCTTGTTTAGTCAGAAAAAACATTTTTTCCTCAAATCAGAAGTTCTCTTCTGTGATAACTGAAAATGTATCATTTTAGAAAAATGGTCTGGTTGTCACTTATGCAACATCTTCCTGAACAAAAATTGTTCTACAGGTGTTCCAAAATTAACGGAAACAAAGAGTAAAATTAAAAAATCATGTTACAAACCAAAATGTAATGCTTCCTTATTCACAAATACAAGCATATTATTCGTACATGGGAAACACTTTTATGCCTGGTATATTTTTTTCCGTTAATTTTGGAACACCTGTATATACAATTAATTCATCATAACATGGCATAGGTGGATATTATATGCCCACCGGTCTACAGGCACCTGTACATATAGGGACTCACTCCGCAGAGCAAACTCGATGACTGTATAACTAAAATGTCAATAATATTAAATATATAATCAATAATAATAAAAAAAAACGATTGAATTACAGAGATAAGACTTGATAAAGTAGACCAATAAGTGTTCAACAAATTCACGAAGGTAAATGTGTTGCAAAAACAAGCGAAGGGTTTCGTTCTGACTGCAACCATTCGATTCCGTCTTCCCGCCGATTTCAACCTGGGAGTGACACGGTACAGATATCGCCGTCTGAATTTTAGAGTTTCTGTTAAGCCGAGGGTTTTGGAAACAAATCGTATTCGTACGGATATAACAGCAATTTGTAATTTCAAACGGTAATTTGGCCGGATTTGAGCACCGTGTAACGTACGTGAAACTCGGAAAGAGGGTAAAGGTCACGACGCTTTTATATTCAATCAATTTAGGCAACACCACCACCAATTAAGGACTGCTTTTCCCATCCGTTGTTATCAACTGGCCATCAGACGGCGGATGCCTCAAGTGTCCCGTTGTTTGTAGAATAAAGGTGGGTTGAACACATTCAGCTCCAGCCAGCTAGAGGCGTCGCAACCCGCATAAATTAAGATAAGTCGATAGTTCCAACTTTAAAATCTGTCACCTTTTACACACTCTGAAAATTTCAAGTGTACCTCTTACGGTTCAAAAGATACAGCCCTGTGACATACAGACGACGGACGGACAACCTTATTCGGGTACATTCGCTTTTTCTTCACGATTTTAAGAATTAATTTTCTGTTCAACGTTGCAACTTTTCAATATAGTACGATTTAACAGTGAAAAATAGTGAATGTGAACAATAAGGAATAGTAAGTACTTACAGAGATAAATTGATCCAAACTACTAGCTTCAGAAAAAAACATTTTGATGCTTGAGAAATTGATGTTCTGCGCCTTACCTAATAATGGAGTTTTCTCTCCTACTAGTGGATAATAAAAACAATTGACAATGTTGGATGGTTAATCTAGACTGCTATAGTTGATATGTTGACTTCATATTATTTGCTGTCTTTTTTAATTCATTATTAATGTTAGGTGATAGCTCAACAATAATGTAGAACTGGGGAGTTGGAATCTCTTGCGAAATGTTAAATTTGTCGCCTGGACCACACTCGCAACAAAAAATAGAAATGACAGGTATTGATTTAGTTCCATATGCTACTTGCTTTTCATGGATATCTTAGTTAAATTCGTTCCGACCTTTCGCATTAACATGATTATCATTTGGAGAAAAGTTGTACAAATGTGCTAGTGGTGAAAAGAATAGAGACGTATTTTCTTAGCCTCGCAATATTATTGCTCACGATGCTTCGCATCTTGGACAATAACTAAAACCAAAAAAAGATTACTTATTCCGGGTTTGAACCGTGCTTGAAAATTCTCGACATTTTTAGAATTTACTAATTTACAACCGATAATAATATTGTGGAGACCTGTACCCGAGTAAAAAGAGGAATCGTCACTGCTTTAGCAGTGGCGTAGCTAGGGATCCAAAGGCCCTGGTGCAAAAAATGAGGGCCCTATTTAAACTGGTTAGGTTGTATCAAGTAATAGTTATTTACATATAGAGGGCCGAAAGAAAGATTTTGCGTCAGAAGACGATTTTGTGGCCCGACGATGGAATGTCGTCCGAGGGCGTAAACGGTATTTCGGCCAGAGGGAAAATTAAAAATAATGACCATTTTCATGAATAATCAAGAATGCGTGGATGAATGACATGTCATTTTGATTAAACATACTCTACAAATATTTTAGTGTAAACAATAATAATTGTTTCATTGGGGCGTCAATAATGATTGGGGCAGTAAAATCTCATCAAATCTGATCTAAAGGGAGCAGGGGGTCATTGAGAATCTCACGTCAACTTTTTAATTAAAAAAATACACATTATTATTACATAGAATATAAAAAACATTAAACTTATTATTTTACTTTTTTAAGGTTTTCTATTTTGTCCGCAAACATATAGACAGTATTAATATTTTCTATGTATGGGATTCCCCAAATTGAAACAATCGCCGCACAATTTATTTACCACTCTTTTCGTGGAAATCCCCGCCAGTTTGAAAAATCGTTCAACGAACAATACAGAACGGTAGTCTATTTTTATTGTTATGTTATTATTTTTCCCCTTTATATTCCATCAGGCTCATCAAAGTTTAACTTTAAACAACACAGAAGGAACATAAAATCTTGTATGAAACTCGACTGTAATGTCTTGTTTATGTGAGTAATGTCTTGTTTATGAATAGTAGTAGAAGCGAGCTGGTATTCATGAACAATGGGAATCAGTAAATTACATAATCAAGCCACTTGCATACAAGATTTTGTGTTTATGAATAGTAGCTCGCTTCGCTCGCTCATATATTACAAAATGATTATATTTTTTATTGTAAAAAAATGTATCCTTTTTAATTTTGGAACTCAAAGTTGGCGTTTGAAAATGCAAAAATATCAAATTAAGGTAGCAAATTTTGCATTCATAGAATTTTGGAAAAAGTGATCGAAGTAAGAACAAAAATAACACAAAACAATGACTACAGTATTGGTAAATATGCAACGAAATGAAAAATTACGAAAGTCTTCAAAGTTTGACTCCAAACAACACAAAAGGAACATAAAATCTTGTATGGAACTCGGCTGTAATGGGAAATTGTTGACTCGTCTTGTTTATGCATTGTAGAAAAGTATTTTGTTATTCATTTTATTACGAGTTAGAATATATGAGCGAGCGAAGCGAGCTGGTATTCATGAACAATGGGAATCAATGAATTACATAATCAATCCAGTTGCATACAAGATTTTGTGTTTATGAATAGTAGCTCGCTTTGCTCGCTCATATATTACAAAATTATAAAAAAAAATATTGTAAAAGAATGTATCCTTTTTAATTTTGGAACTCAAAGTTGGCATTTGAAAATGCAAAAATATCGAATTAAGGTAGCAAATTTTGCATTCATAGAATTTTGGAAAAAGTGATCGAAATAAGAACAAAAATAACACAAAACAATGACTACAGTATTGGTAAATATGCAACGAAATCAAAAATTACGAAAGTCTTCAAAGTTTGACTCCAAACAACACAAAAGGAATATAAAATCTTGTATGAAACTCGGCCGTAATGGGAAATTATTGACTCGTGGTGTTTATGGATTGTAGAAAATTATTTCGTTATTCATTTTATTACGAGTTAGAATATATGAGCGAGCGAAGCGAGCTGGTATTCATGTAGAAGGGGAATCAGTAAATTACATAATCAATCCAGTTGCATACAAGATTTTGTGTTTATGAATAGTAGCTCGCTTCGCTCGCTCATATATTACAAAATGATAAAAAAAAAATATTGTAAAAGAATGTATCCTTTTTAATTTTGGAACTCAAAGTTGGCATTTGAAAATGCAAAAATATCGAATTAAGGTAGCAAATTTTGCATTCATAGAATTTTGGAAAAACTGATCGAAGTAAGAACAAAAATAACACAAAACAATGACTACAGTATTGGTAAATATGCAACGAAATGAAAAATTACGAAAGTCTTCAAAGTTTGACTCCAAACAACACAAAAGGAACATAAAATCTTGTATGGAACTCGGCTGTAATGGGAAATTGTTGACTCGTCTTGTTTATGCATTGTAGAAAATTATTTCGTTATTCATTTTATTACGAGTTAGAATATATGAGCGAGCGAAGCGAGCTGGTACTCATGAACAATGGGAATCAGTGAATTACATAATCAATGCAGTTGCATACAAGATTTTGTGTTTATGAATAGTAGCACGTTTCGCACGAAAATTAATTATTTCAAAATTATTGTAAGGGATAAATCTCACGTGAGGGAGGAGGGGGGTTTTCACAAATCTTACCAAATCTCATCAAGAGGGAGGGAGGGGTCCAAATTAACAGAAAAACAGTTCACGTAATTAATGGACAGTCCCTAAAATTATTGTCCTATTGGTTGTTTATTTTGACATTGAAACATCGCATTGGTTGACAAAAACACAAATTGAATTGTCTCTATAAGAATGATTAAAAAATATATAAAGGGCAATTTAAAAAAATAAAGTTGACTGTCATCATCTATTAAAAATTAAATACCATAAAATTGTTTTAAAGTGCAGAGTGATGTGTTTCCAAACTCCTTTGATTTGATGTACATCTGGTTAAAAATAAGTCTAAGCTACAGCGTCAAAGCTTTTTTGTTAGTCACCCTGTATATCGGGTCTTCATAAATGTTTGATACATAATGGGGTACTGGATGTATGAATCATTTATGAAGACCCTGTAGGTATACAAGCTGTTTTCTAAAAAACTCCTCAAATAATAACTACCTCATTTCTTGTCCGATATTAATGGCTAAATAAGCAGAAGAAATTATTTTAGAAATACTAGAAAATCAAACTGATATTGATTTTTTAATGTTATAATCAACATCTGACGATGGCCAACTTTTTTTTAATGGTCACCTGTATTTTTTTTTATTTAATCTGGAAGGGCCTTTTTTTCTTAATCTAATGTAACTGAAGACATAATTTCGTGCAGAATTAAAAAAATCATAAAAACGGGGGCTGTGGGGAAACAAACAAAAGCACGCAACCTGCAAATGTCATTCAACCGTCAATGTTGACATTTTCCCCTGTAGTTTTTATATTTTTTTACCCTGTTATTGTTTTTTATACAGATGTCATGAGCAATCAGGAATATTTAATAGAAAAAAAAATTAACAGATAATATAAGAACAATAATAACAAACAGCAAATATATTGAACAAAACTATGCAAAAAGGACTTATGTGTATTGCTCAAAATGACCGCCACCGTGATCAAGATACAGGCGACACCTCCTCGTTACTCCATAAGTCACATTCCACAGCAAATTCACACGATCTTGAAGATAACCCCACAACCAGAAATCGAGTGGTGTAAGATCTGGTGAACGCGGAGGCCATCGAACAGACCATCCGTCCTTATCCACCTGGCACCGAAATTGTCACTTAACCAGTTGACATTTCTTCTTGCGTTATGTGAGCTCGCTTCGTCTTGTTGAAGAAAAAAAACTCGTCTTAATTGTACAAGAGGCAATTCCTCTAAGAAATGTTCAATGTTTTCAGACAGTAACCGACAATATTTATCTTGATTTAGCAGGGTGCCATTTAAAAAATTGCCCAAAAGACCACACCACACATTTACACCAAATCTTTTTTGAAAATTGTTCTGCACGATGACTCGAGGATTTACTTGACGCCAATATCTATGACCTCTATCATTGTCCTGTAAAGCTTAAACTTTTTGGGGAATGTATGACTTGAACTTGTGTTTCTTAAGAATTGCATGTACTGTTCGATTTGATACGCCAATATTCTTAGCAATCTCCCTAGTCGAAATTCGAGGATTCTCTTCTATACTAAGAAGAACATCCAACTCAACCGTTTCAGAAAATTAACGCAGTTCTCGTTTAGGCTTTTTAAATGCTCCATTAAATATGTTGTTCCAGTCTTCCGAATTTACGAGGGTTTGGAACTTCTCGGTCCGGAAAGCGGTTCATGTAAAGCTTTTTTTATTGCACTGGACATAAGCTTCAAACATATCAGTCAACTGATTACAGTCCAATTTGTTTAAAATAAATAGAAACGTTGAAATGTCCCAGGTGAAAATTTCAACACTGACTTTTGAATGACTTTTGACTTTGTCACACAAATTGATTGTTTGCCATGGCACACATGAAAATTTCGTATAAAACTCGGTATGATTATAATAAATATTTCGTTACTTTTCAAATAATATTATGCATAATAATGTTAAATACATCTATGGATTAAGAAAATAAATCTCAAAAAAATATAGGCGGCCATTAAAAAAAATTTAAGATGACATTAAAAAAATCTAAACTATGACACTCTAATAGTATTTATATAGCCATTCCGTTTGCTTTTAGATTCGTTGAAATCGAACAATAAATAAAGGAGTTATGGAGTGAGGCGTTTTTTGGGAAACTTTTACTTTTTATATAACCCAAAAAATAAGATATTAAACTATGATGATGTAAGTATGTATTGTGCACCGCGGCGGGATTGAGTTGGGCCGCCCTCGCAGCTAACTTCACCGGCAGGACGTCCCGCGGCACGCCAGTTGACACCGCTGGCACCAGACTTACCCTCGTTAAAGGGGCGGTTTAGAGTGTACTCATTCCGATTGCATACGGAGCCTTGGATGAGTCTTGAATTCAATTAATTGACGACCAATGCGTTATTGACAGGATCAGCAAATGCAAAAAGAATAGCGCGGCTCAGAAAAATTTACATGTAAAAATATTCCAAAGTTTACTAGATGAAAATCATTTTGTAACATCCCGTAGGTGTTACACAGACAGTTAAATAAACCAGCCTGCTCTGTGCCACGTGGTCTCACTTTTTCTCGGCGAAAACCCCTTCGTCGCGAGCACAAAACGGAGGCCCGAGCAGAGAACAGGCGAAAACGTCGACGAATATCTAGAAACGTCCGTACTCTCGTTCTTGCGTGTTCTGAGCCCTCAGAGCCTTGCTCGGCCTCAGAATAGCGGAAAACAAAAATTCTAATTATAATATTTTACTACCCTTCGAGGAACGTAGAAAAGCTTTTAAGGTTACTGCTTTCTAGGAAAGCACTAAAAATGCAACTACTTAGGAAAATATAACCGCGTTCATTTTGTTTACGAAGAAACCTTATCGTGCCAAAATATAATGAAATTGCGAAATTCAAATTTGGCGGTTATCGATGACGTGTCGGATGACTTAGCAAAAGTGTTCCTCATGCGACCTACTCCGCGATGTAAACGAAACTGAGCAGTTGGCGATGATGTCTGCGTGAATTCCGCCCCCGACGAAAACGTGTAACAAGTCGTGCAAGCCGAGTCCGTCGAGGGCCATCCAAAGTGGTTAAAAGTGCCGCGATTCCGACTTTTGTTTCATATGCCTTTCTGCATCTGCTTCGTCAACAGTCAGCGGCGCAGCCGTTGGCGTGATCATGTTTATGTAGGGCGCATGCGCACATCAGTTTACAGTTGGGTCTCGGAAAATGGCGTCAGCTAAGTTTCTCGAGGAAGCTCTGAGTACAGATGTAGACGAATCGGCAGTGAGTGCTATTGTGGGCTCCCTAGAGAACCAGCTGGTGACGTCTTCATCCACGGCCCCCGTTGCAGTTACCCAAAATCACGTGAACAGTGCAATATCCAACGGCGGCACCGTCGGGCCCCCCAAGCACTCCACGGTCGCAAACGGCGACTCCATCTCGGACGCCAAGGCCGACGCTGCTCCAGTCAAAATCGTGTACTCGCAGGCGATGGCGGGCTCGGGTACGCTGCTGCCCAACGCGCGGGTCGCGCTGCCGCCCAACGGAACGCTGCCCCAGGCCGCCCCCGGCAAGCAACCCACACTTGTGATCAAAACGTGTGGCGCAGCCGCCCCTGGACTCGTCACGGTGCCCATGAACGTGACCACTTCGATCCCGCCAGCTAACAACGTAGGTACCCCCAGTACACAATCCCCAAACATCCTTTCCAACCTCCAGGTTGTCAATGTACGACCTGGCGTTCCCACACAGCAGCAGAAAGGACAGCCGGCACGTGTTGTGCTCAGTGCACCACAGATTGTCGGGGCACGGCCAGGAGCTCCAGTAAGTTGCTGTACACTATGACCAGAAACAGTCGAATGGGAGGGTGGACTGGTGGACTACTTTCTTTTTTCAACGAGCTTTCTAACGCAGCTAGATCCCGTATCGGCATGCATTGACCACTGATTATATAAAGAAAATACTTCATTTCATATTCTCATAAGCTCTTTATTCAACTTGTACTGACAAGTGACTCATTCTTTTGCAATCGGTGCTTGATGAATTGTTTATGATCATACAAGATTCAAAACAATGATTTTTGCACTTCAGTATTGAGTTTTGTTGTAAATAGCCAACATAACCTATAATTTTCACTATCATTCAAAAGAAGCTTCTGTCACTTACCATTTTGTAGAATTTATTGTATCTAATAGATATTACGCTTGACAGTAAGTTGCTTTTTACAATTTGTTTAGTCAGCAGCCTAATTGTAGATAATATATAGAACAATGAATATTATTGTAAAATAATTAATTTGCTTCAACAATTTCCGTTTGTTATTTGCTTCTTGCAGACTTTGATATGCCATAATTAATACATTGTTTTTGCGACTTAGGACTGTGGATGTAGAATGGATTCTGAGACAGGAATTTTATATGTAAAAAAAATTTGAGGATATTGGCTCCCCTAATTATTTTAGAGCAAAACGATTTAGATAAAAGTACAGAATAAAATTAGTACATAAATCCATGATTATTTATTTTACATGGGTTTCAACTATTGACAACAGGCGGAATTTGTCTTGAGAAATTAAGTCTTCGGATAATTAACTTTTTCTTCAGTTTTATAAAAATTCACGATCAAATATACAAAACCTTTAATTATTTGGCAAGTAATTGAGAGTGCCGTTTTATCGCTATTTATAAAATTTCCTCATTTTCCCTTTTTTTTACTGCTCTACAAAAAGTTGTTATAAAGGAATTAAAATGGATTTAGGTAGGATTTTTAATACTGTAAATTTTTTTTGCTCTAAACTAATTAGGGGTGCCAATATTCTCAGATCTTCGTTTTTGCATCGAAAACTCCTGATTTCATTCTACACCCCTATACATATTATAAAAACAGTGGATTAAAATACATATTACCACCTTTGAAACAGTAACATTCTTAACTCACTATTATAAAATGAAAAGCTTTTCTCTTGTCTACATTAGTTTTATCATACCACCTGGTACATAGAAAAGTTGCAAAAGCTTTAGATTTTTAATTAGAAGATTAACTTGATGTTTTGTTTAAAGTTTCAAAAATATAGGCTGTTCCAAAATTAACGGAAAAAAACATGCCACCCAAAAAAGGATTTCCCATGTACGAATAATATGCTTGAAAAACTAAATTTGAAAAGTTATAAGGTGGTAAACATTAGAAACAAAAATTAAAATTCCCTGTTAATGTGACTTTTCGTGAAATTAAACTTTCTTTAGATCTAGATAAACGTAATTACCAATTGTATTTGTGCATAAAAAAGCATTACATTTTGGTTTGTCACATGATTTTTTAATTTTCCTTTTTATTAATTTTAATTTTATTTTTTAAATTCTGTTACGTTTCACTTTTTTTCCGTTAATTTTGGAACACCTGTGTAAAAGATACAAATAAAATTTTAACAATAAATCACAAAGGACAGGATTTCTGAGAACTGAAAATACTGTGACAGCGCGATTTTTTAGACACTTCCAAAATTCACGTAATTCACTAGCTTTGTTGACTAAAAACAGCTAAAAATTTCGTTGCCTATATATTTTCTGATCTCGGTGTACAGTTAGGGGCACTCAGCATTGGACATTGGCATTTAAGATGTAAAGCAGTCTTTATATGGAATCTCGATTCATAACCTTACTTTTAGTTATTTGTCAAAAAGTCGTCCAAATGACATAAAGTATCGATTACAATGATTTTTGGAGGAATGTCGGCTGTCCCTAATTGTACCATCGGGAGCACTGACTAATAATTAACACCTTTATTTCTCTATTGTAATTTTAAACAATGTCCGTATTAATATTGTCATTTTGACATTTGAAGTAAATTCACACTAAATAAAATAAAAAAAACAGCTTCTAGATAAATGTCATTGTTAACTATTGAGTGCACCCAATACATAGAGTATATAGAGTACATAGAAATTTGAGAACAATTACTTTTTTCAGAATTTATTTGTGGTATCCATTTGAACACGATATATACAGGGTGATTCACGAAGTATAGTATTTATTTAAACCTGTGACAGCCCCTAATATGAGGAGACCTAGAAAAATAAAAAAAAAATTAACCGTAAAAAATGGTTTTAAAATTTACGCGAAAACCGATTGAGAACCGCTAGCATGATTGAAGTCGATAAACTCTAAAACAAAGCGAGCTGGAACGAGCGGTGAACAGCTGCCAATTAATTACTTTCAGTTTCATTTTGACTGTTGACGGTGCACACTAAATATTTTAAAATTTCTTTATTTTCAAATAGTGACCGATATGATTACGTTTATTATCATATTATGTGAAACCCGTATGAACTCTCGGAGTGTGTAATTTATTAGCGGACATTCGGAACATATGCACGAAATTTACACGAAAGTTGGATCAGAATAAGTATTTTTTTGTGTGGGGCCATATAAAACATCTTGTTTATGCCATTAACACCGAAAGATAGTGGTGTATACATCTGCGAAATGCCCAGGGCTGTCTTCATTTCGAACAATTTTTATAAATGGCATGTTGGCCTATGTGAGTCTTTATGTTTTTCAATTGAAAGTAAAAGTGGTTTTTGTCAGTCGGAAAGGGTTTATCAGTAATGACCGAGATGTTTACAATAGTTTGTATCGTAAGTAGTAAGTTTTTTGCCGATAATAAATAAATAATTTACTTATTAACGCCGTCTGTGAAAACCTCACCTTCGTGATCAAAATGCTTCGTTATTCAGAAAAATAAATAAAATAAATTTTGCCACTCTGGTTAGCCGCAGAGTGCATGGTGGATTTCTGCAAATTCTTGTAATGTTTAATGTTAAACTTCATGTCTATATTGGGATTATTTTAGCTGAGCTAGCAACTAACCTTTTTGGTCCTCGTGTATCCTCCCATTCTACTGCAAAATTTCGTGTTTGATACCATTTTCGTCGTACAGCTTCTGATGTTCTACACGACACACTTACTTATTTTAAATTACCGTCAGCAACAAAAGCACACATTACAAAAAACTTTTTCACTTTAGAATAAGCCGAAGCTGCACAATGAAAATGCTCTTAGTTTGTTGAGTAAAAATTAGTCATTTTCAAGAATTGTTTTGTTTTAAAATTGGTGTACACATCTACTGGTCGTACTTCTAAGAACCATACGACTAATTGTTGAATCTTACTAACATATTTCAATAGTTACTAACGCATAGTTTAACTTCCATGTTATCATAAGAATCGTTATTGTAGACTAGATTTAGGATCTCACTTGCCAAACTGTAACTTAGACGGTAGTATCAAACGATAGGCCCCTTGATTAGCATTTGATATTGTAACAACAAAACAATTTTTAGCTTGATTTATTCAATACGTTGGAAAATGCATTTGCTTTCTTTAGTTGTGCTTGATTTGTGTAGAAATTTGTTTTTGTAGGTTTTCGTTTGCGTTTTAGAACTCGGTTGTAAAAAGTTCCTCAATGTTTTAGCAATTAACCTTGCAAACATTTCACGGCTTGCAACCCGGCCAACAAGGTCATTTGCTTCTCAAGACTGAAAACGGACAGTACCAACTGTTAAGGGTGGGTCCACCGCCTACAGCAGGAAATCTCACAGCTACATCGACTCCTGGTGGGCAACCGGTTACGCTGCGGATGCAAACAGTCGCCGCTGTAAGTAAAAATGTAATATGTATTTATGTAGAGAAATGTGGGTAACTTTTAATTTTTGAATCTTCGTATCATCCATTCATCGAAACGAGTCACCGCGTCAATGCATGTTTTTTTTTTGTGGAGTCAAAATGCCGGCCACTCGATTACGACTCTTAGTGTGTAAACAGTTTGCAGAGTTTTGAGATTAAAGAACATTGGTTTTTTACTAAAGAGCATTGCAGTTTTCTGACCTAAAGATATTTCTGATAATTCTTTCAGTGGCACTGTATCCAGCGCAACACTTGCTTAAAATAGGCTTTGATTTTGGTACTGTTGCAGGCTCCAGCAAGTTCAGTAACGACTAGTCCGGCAGTTGCTGGTGGGACCACAACAATAGCGACACAAGGTCAGACGGTACAGACTGTGACTACTGTTCAGGTAAGGAAAGGCTACTGACGTCCTAACATTGCTAACTTCATGTTGTTCCACAGAGACCGGCTAATGACAATACCAAAGAAAAGTGCCGTAAGTTCCTAGCAAATCTCTTAGAGTTATCAAGTAAAGAACCCAAGTCAGTTGAACGTAGCGTAAGAACACTTATACAAGAACTGATCGACATGAAAGTTGAGCCAGAAGATTTTTGTGACAAATTGGAAAGATTGTTGAATGCGTCGCCACAACCGTGCCTAATTGGATTTCTAAAGGTGATTTTTGTGTTATCCAGAAAATAAACATTTAAAAGCTTGTTGTATACACTTAAAATTTTAAATTCATTTTGAATAAGAATATCTTGGTATGTGTATACATAATAACTTTTAAAATTATTTCAGAAAAGTCTCCCTCTGCTACGTCATTCGCTTGTAACAAAAGAACTGACGATAGATGGGATCCGTCCTCCTCCCGCGAACATAGTTTTTTCCATCGCAAGTGGCACTCCAACAGTTCAAACCGCAGTACGACCGGCTATAGCTTCCAATCAAGTCAGGATAGTTACACCAGGCGCCACAGTGGTCCGACCGGGACAGGTATTACAGCAACGTCTGGTGACACCGTTGAGAGGCGCTGCGCAACAGGGACCCAGGATGGTTACGACGATACGACCGCCTAATGCCACGGGCAACGTTATCGTTTCAAGTTCGCAACCTCCAGCACTCCATCCGGTGTATCCCGCGAATCAAGTCAGAGCAGGGACAACTCTCAGACAGCCAATGCAGGTAAATAAGGCGGGCAGTTGAAATTGGGGCGACGAGAGCATGTCGTCTTGATTCGGTTTTTGTAAAAACATTTATTTTATTCTTTTAACTGTTATCACTGCAGTTGTATCAAGGTGATTAATTAATAATAATGGATTTGAGTACGCAACCAAAACTATATACAAACTGATTCAGTTATAATCTAAAAATATATATTTAATTTCTGCAGCTCCTTCCATATAATTTGGCGACTACTTCAGCATTCTTGTGCCACTGTCCATAAATAAAAAATCTGTATGTGGTCGAGACGCTTTCTTTGTCTGAAAAACGAAATTAAAAATTAATATAATTTTTAGGGATATTTTTAATTGCACATCAGAAAACTTATCATATCATATTTTTTTTTCTAATGCGCAACAAAAAGTTCTTTAACGTACAAAAATATAATGAAGAAACCATTCTTCCCGACCGGGAGTCGAACCTGGGCCGCCTGCTTCATAGTCCGGCATGTAACCAACAGCCGGCCACAGCGCCGACAAGATCTTCATTCTTATATCAACTACAAACACATTGCTGAGAGTCGAATGGGGGGGGGGGGGGGGGGCATTTTCGTTACATGACGATTTCTGGCAACTAACACCCACCCGCAAGCCGCGTTAAGGAACTTCGTTCCAATAATCCTAATTATTTTTTCGTTATTATAGTATGGTTGCATAGACATTTTAAAGGCGTTTACAAGCGATCTTATGACATTTTAACCGAATCAGGTTGTATATTTTATTCAGTATTTTTGAGCATATTATGTGACGTTTACAGATTATTACTCACGTTCACAAGACGTATGTTTCGTTTCTAAAATTGAAACTTATTTGAACACGTAATAAAACATCTAAATTTGGATTTAATTTATTAGCCATACATAACCCAAAACAATGTGTTTCATCACCAAATGCCGATCGCGGTAATTGGAGATATTTCTTTGGATTAATATAAAATAATAATAATAACAGGTAAACAAAATCCGAACCAACAAGTTGATTTTTGTGTCCCAATGTTGGCAGTTTTAATAACTCGGGAATTATCACTGTTTCAAGCTCGTGTTGCGAAAGTAACAATTTTCAGGTAAAATTCCAGCGCTTACTAATGACGAATTACGGAATCTAGTACATATAAGATACTATAATCACTTTCAGTAATTGACGTTTGCATTGACAAGATTCTTTTGTCAGAACAAATCTCCGATGACATCGGTGAAGCTCCAAGGAATCAAACCCGCAGTGCCTTCGATAGTTTCACGACCTACCACCAAAGAAAAAGAAAAAAAGTCGTTTTCGTCCGCGTACACGGGCGACGACGATATCAACGATGTCGCTGCCATGGGAGGTGTTAATCTCGCTGAAGAAACTCAAAAGATTTTGGGATCGACGGAGTTCGTGGGCACGCAGATCAGATCTTGTAAGGAAGAAGTTATGTGTTCAATGGGACCTTTGCAGCAAAGGATTAGACAAATTGTGATGAAACATGGACTTGATGAGCCGAGCGCAGACGTGGCTGCGTGCATCTCGCATGCGGCTCAGGAACGACTTAAAAATCTTATTGAAAAATTGGCCGTAATCACGGAACACCGACTGGAAATCGTGAAGACCGACCAACGATATGAAATCACCAGTGACGTTAAAGGTAATTTTAAGTAGTTTTTTCTGTTCACTAGCGTATAGTTCATATAAGGGGGCTGATACTGTACGTATTTATTTATTTTTGCAGGACAACTAAAATTCCTCGAGGATGTTGATCGCGCCGAGCGAAAAAGGCACGAAGAATTGGAGAGGGAGATGTTACTGAGAGCAGCCAAAAGTCGATCGAAGACGGAAGATCCTGAACAAGCAAAACTTAAGGCAAAAGCCAAAGAAATGCAAAGGGTGGAGATGGAGGAGCTTAGGCAACGTGAAGCTAACGCCACAGCTTTACAAGCCATAGGACCTCGGAAAAAGCCTAGATTAGACGGAGATGCTCATTCGGGTTTATCGCAAGTAAGTTATTCTAAAATACTAGTGTAAAAAAATACTAGTATATTTTTAAACAACTGAAATTTTTTTATTACTATTATTTTTTTCAGACAAGCATGGGAGGATTTAACAGTGGACTCAGAGGTCAAATGCCGTTACGACAGAGAATGAAAAAAGTGACTTTAAGGGATTTACAGTTTTTGTTTGAAACAGAGAAGGACCTGTGCAAAAGTAAACTTTTGTATAAATCATATCTCAAGTGATGCTCGCTTCTCTTAAGTGTTGTGATATTTAAAAACAATGTGGGTGACCCGAATTTGTTTTCTTTATTCTCATTTTCTGTTATTGTTATTTATTGATTACGATTTCATTTTATCAATTAAGATCATGTAAAAACAATATTTTATTAATTACTTAGCACTTTTTTGCATAATTATGTTGTCATAGTGTTGATGTCAATTATTATTTTTTGAACTTTAATTTTGAATTTTTAGCTTCAAGGAACAAAACATGTTTGGAGTGGTTAGAGATGTATAAAACTTTTCTGGAGAAATGTTTTGTATCAAAACTTTCAGCCACACTTTTATAGTAAATGTCGAAAAATAAAATTAGAGACTGCCGCAATGCAAGCTTCATATTTTCCTACATAGTCATGAAAAGTTGTTTTACATATAACTTTTGTGTTGATAGTCTCAAAAAAGGAAAGGAAATGGAGAAAATATCGCAGTTTTTTTCTACAGATATGTAAGGGTGTAAATATATTGTAGATTTTCTATAATGATCGAATTTTCTTTATAAGAAAATATTTTAAAAAAGGTCATGTTAATAATTTGTAATTAGTTGTATAATTGTTTTTTAATCTAACTATGAATATAGATATATATATAATTTTTGTTATAGAAGTAATATTTAATATAATAAATTGATTATTTGATTCTAGTTTTGTTTATTGCAAGTACTTTACAATACATTTTATGGTAATTATTTTGTAACATTAAATGACTATATTTTTAATACTAAATTGTCACTTTTTATAGTTTACAGGGTATTTGTAAATATTTCATAGAAAGTTGCTGGTGAATGTTAAAATTTTTGATGTTCACGCAGCTTAATGTATGAACATTTTATAAACACCTACGTCAAGCTGAATTATCATAGGACGTTTTGCAATTCATAGATACTGTAAGTTAAATTGTTGTTTATTTTTAATAGCGAATTGGCCTTATTGTCCCCTATTTAAAAAAAGTACAAATGCGTTGTTTTGGGATTCAAATAAATTGTTGTGTCATTTTAATATAGCAAGTGTTTTTGTACTAGTCAATAGACCTCTAATAGTTACTAACTCTAAAGAACTACCAGGTATAAATTTCGTGTGTCGAAATTACGAAATCGATATTAAATTTATATAATGTAATGGGGTCGTCCCTCTCAACTGAATTTGACGAATTCAACTATAGCATCCCGTAGAGATAACAGAGCGTATCAAAAATCGTAATTTCGGGTAGGATTTTCAAACGCTTTCATTTACCGCCTCATGTGACGTCATTTCGGGGGAACATTCTCATTGATTCATTCGTCTCTCATTAGTCCGCGCGTCTAGTAACTTTGAATTTCGTCCCGTGTTGACGTCACAGGAAGGCGCGCGTTTCAAATAAGACGAATGTTTCGAATTTTTTTTACCTAGAAAACGCGTGATTTCGAATAAACAAAAAATAGGGGTACTATAATTTTCCGTCTAGTTTCTAGAACAGCTGTTTTTGAAAATTGGGACGACCCCATTGTTTATGTCGAAAATATCCAAATTGTACTTGTAATTTTTTAGTATTTTATGTTGTCAACAAGTGGTAGGACAGTAGTGTTTTTTTTATCTAGAATAATTGCAAATCACTGGAGGGTTTTATAACAAGTATCCGCAGCGCAACTTGTTAACGAATAATAATAAAAAGGTATTTTTGTGATAACACAAAACAAAAAGTTGCCCTCCAAATACACTATACTGAAGAAATCTATCAAAACCGAATCTGTTCTACAGTTTCTAAAGGAAAATTAGGCACACATGGTATCAACCACAAGTAGAGAAAAAAAATCTAATAAATTTTAAAATGGGTAAGAAAAAAATATCCATCCATCCAGCGACTTTCAAGTTTTTCATTTTTACATAATTGTTGTCACTGCCATGGCCTCAAACAAAATACAATTCCAGATATGAAAGTAAAAACGAAATATACATTGTGCTCATTTTATCTGTTCACGCCTGAAGAAGTAGGCAACATATTAAACATTTCATCAAGAACTATTTTTTTACGCAGCGATTTGTAAAATGTTTAATATGTTGCCTATATCTGAATCTTTAGGCGTTAACAGATAACATGGGCACCCTGTAGATATAAAATAAGTACACAGAAAAGTATAAATATCGAGATACGATTAATTATCAAGAGAAGAGAGTGAAAATGAAATAAACTGTAACGACGTTACTAAGTTTTCCCTGTATCCCGACACCGCGGTGACAAATACTCCGAAATAAAATACTTCCCGGCACCGTGTCGGGACCGTTATTGTACCCCGACGACCAGTGAGTTAGCGCGTTCCCGATACCGACCCCCAGAACCGCCGCCGTTCAGTGATGTGATCAAGAAGTGGAGGAAGACGAACCGATCCCGAGGAGAACACTCAGGGTTTAATTAAATAAAGGCAGCATTAAATAAAGATATAAACGTCCCCTATCAAATCTCCTTCTCATCATTGTAAATAAAGACCATAACCCCGACCCTGTATTTGATAAACTTGACAGCTGGTGCATCGTACTCCAGTTTAGCTACCCGCGGTCACGTGGAGCATACCACGTAAAAAAACTAGCGCTCGAAGCAACCCAACTGAAACAAGCGTCACAAAACATTGATCATAAAATGGAAGATATGGAAGACCTTGGAGTGCAGTCCGTGTTAATGTACGGCTCTAAAGTTTAGCCGATAAATGTATTCACGCATGTGAAAGAAATAAAAATGAAAATGACACAACAAGATCATAGAAAGATAACATAATATGAGTGTTATTAGTTATTAATAGTAAAAATCTTGCAAAATAACCAGTTTACGAATTATCTAATTAAATAAATTATCTAATTAATAAAGATGACAAACTTTTAATAGAAATGTCTAGTATTTAGGTGACAAAACGCCTATAGATGGTAAAACAACAGAAAATGTTACAGCTTCTTCATTGTTTCAAAGTATAACCCTGAAACAATTAAATTTGGGTATTGCGTAGAATTGTCAACTTCGCCGTCATCTAACTCCGCAATGAATTGAGGTAGCGTCATTATTTCAGCATTGTACAGGGTTATTCACGAAATAGTACGAGCCTGACGAAATTTTCGATGCAACCAACATTGCATTTGCACAGGGTACATGGATTTAAAAAAATCAACATATATAGGGCCAATAAGTTCCATCTTTACCAGATCACCCTGGTTCAAGAATTAAAAGTGACCGATTTTCCCAAAAGATTAGAGTGGTGTCCTTTAGTTCAATGAAATTTTTTTACAAAATGTGTTGTTTAGCGATGAAGCTTCTTTCAGAAATAACGGGGGTGTAAATAAGTATAATTATCATTACTACGCTCAAGACAATCCGTTGGATTCGGGAAGGCCATTTTCAAAATATTATTTCTGTTAACGTCTCTTGTGGAATTTTGGGAGATACAATAATTGGTCGAATTTTTTTCGGGAAAGATTGACTGGTCGCGTTTATATTATTATACTGCCTATTTTAGAGAAACATGTGGTTTCAACAGGATGGGGCGCCTCCACATTACCATAGAGACGTACGGGCATACTTAGATGTGGAATGGTGAAGGATCGCATTTACGCAACTCCTATCCTTACAAAAAAGATAAGCGACGCGTTACCCTTGTTTGCGGATCTGTATTCCTGCTCGGGAGATCTTCTTGGGCAAGAATTGAAGCCTTCGAACACATTGTCAATTATTTTTTACATTTTATCAATTTTTGAATAGGTGAACTAATTTTTATGTTTACCTTTCTGCCTTCTTCTGTACTGTGGCGATAGTGCAACATCTGTTTTATATTTATACTACATAGTTATTACACTACTAGAAAACCTATAAATTAATATCTAATGTAGGATTTCTACCTACGCAAAGTTTTAATTGAAGCTTTAGTTGTTGAAATTAATGCAAATAATTTTTAAACTCGCTGGAAGGCAACATTAGTTCGTAATTTTTCGAAAGCTTGTGTCAGAACAAGATGTGGTTGTAACGCCACGAAAATACCCCTTGCTTGGTCGATCTGTCCCTCCGGGCGTTCAGAATTACAACGAACAATTAACTGCAAATTGGGTTTATTGAAATTGGATAATCCGACAAACTAATGTACAAAAAAATTCTGAACTTTTGTTCAGTTCTAATTTTCACAGGATATTAATTTCGTCTGTTGTGGAATGACTTTCAACGGAGACTAGGTAGAAATTAATAACACGGTTCCACAGCACATAATGTTAGCTTCCTGTAAATGTGAGATTCGTTACTTTAAAACAAACCACAGAATAAAAGGCACGACATTTTGGAACCTCTGGTATAATAACTACAATAATTTAAGCTACTATCAGTCTATCGTCAGTAAATCTGCTTTTTTAGACGACTGCTATATCGACGGAACCACTTACTTATTGAAAGTTGATGGTATTAAGACAGATAAAATACATCGCAACGCTTCCGGTTTTATATCACAACACTTCCGATTTCGGAATTTTAATTTTTTAATTAACTAAAGAACTTAAAATATTAAAAGTAGCGTGATTTTCCTCACTCGTCTTCGCTTCGTTTGTCAAACTTCATACTCGCATGATATGTCTCAATTGCGATACTAGTTATGGAAACTACTATTACAACATATTCGAAAAACAAATTTGTATTTACTTTTGTGTTAATAATTATTATTTATTGTAAGAGCGTATACTCTTTCCAACCCCTGAAGTGCTGCATGTGCTTCTTCTTCGATATTGGAAGACCTCTCTTCCGAGTAATAGATTCTTCTTCTTCTATCATTTTTAGAAACGAAATTCGTAATCAAACTCAAAATGGGTAAAAGTGGGGAAAAATTATTGACAGATGTTGAGTTGTTTTTCAAAGCTACTTATTCTGTCTGTTTAAGATTGTTTTATTGATATCTCTCAAAATTGGAAAAAATTGAATACTTCACTTGTGGGGGATGGAATCCTAATCATTCATGGACGTTTACCCTTATTGACTCCGGTTCATGGTATAATATCCATCATTCGTGATTAAAATTCCTAATCCCCCACTCTTTGAGTAATTACCATTATTATTTTAAAAATTGCTAAAGCTTTCCTTTCCACAAAGATAAAAAGTGTATTAACGTTAAATATAAAATTTGTTCTTACCAAGCAATTTCGGCAAACCAACGGGTATTTCCTTCCCGAAGGCCTCTTTCTCCGAGTGGTGCAAAAAGGTAAAAGCTCCACCATAAAAATTCGTCTGTGGGATTGAGCAGCGATGATCCGGTCTGAGAGGTAGGCAGAATAATTTGTACATTATACAAACACCGTGTCTGCTGCGGGCTGTGGGCGAGATATCCTCCGGCTAAATGGGTGTGCTGTAAAATATGCTTTCCGTAGGGTGTCCTTGTATTATGTCGGTCCAAAATGCTCCAAGCAAACTTCGAATTCCATTCTCCATCCGTCCATCTCATGGGATTGTACCCTGAGAGGTTTCCCCATCACGATGATGAGATCCAAAGTCGTCCTTGGACGGTCTTCTTTGGCCTGCGTCTCCGACACCTATCGCATGCCGTGCTTTTGTAATGGAAGGATTGCGAGATTATTACACCTTAGTGTAGTGCATCATGTGTAATTTGCAGTTTATTGTCGTGACATTGCATCACCCCGACGTACAGTGGAGGGGGTTGTGTTGATGGAAATAGACGAGGTTGAATCTTAAGCATGGGAGAAACATTTAGACATTTTGTATCGTATTAGATCGAGTCCCTTTTAAAAAATGACAAAATAAAAAATTAACAAACTTGTGGGGTGTCAACTACAGCAGCCACAGATCCGTAAAAATGGACCGAAAGATTTGTAGATTCGTCGAGGTACTGTCACAGAGAAATGAAGGCAATGGAATACGGCGTTACATTTTGAACGGGAATCGTTACGTTTTTAAAGTTTACATAATTTTGATAGCTGAAACTGGAGACACAATGGCGTTTCGTTTACTAGGGGTTTAAAAACAGCAAATTTCGTAAATCCGGTATTTATTAATTTTATCAATCACAAAGTGAACAAATGAATGCGATAGGTGTAATTATTGAAAATATTCTAATCGACACTAATACCTACGCCCCTGTACCGTGCGATCATTTAAATTATAAATTAGAGTAGGCTGTGAAATTTAAATTAGGTTGGCACTACTAACTGTTGACAATTTGGTTTAATATTTGTATGTCAAAGGTGACTTTAAAAAACGGGAACAGAATGGTTAATGGAAGTATTCTATATAGAACGCTGTGTTAAAGGTTTTTCGAAATATCTACCCAAATTTTCCTTCTTTCTTTCCACTTAATTCGTAGACGTCTTTTTTTTTCTGTTTTCCCTGTCTTCTGTTTAGCAATATTTTATATTGTTGGCACTTTGTTCTTTGGAAGTTTTTGTACGTGATCAATAAATTGAAGGATCACCCAAAAGACTCATCACTTCTTCATTCGTTCTTCTCATCCATCATACTTCTCCTGCCTTTTTCCCAATAATTTTATTTCCCTTGTTGCCCTTGTTTTACGTTAAGCATACATAATAATTCACCTCCATACGTGACTAGCGGCATTATAATTGTTTTATACAGGATGTTCCTGGACTTGCTCCCCAGAATTAAAGGGCGTATGCCGAAGACAATGGTACACCATTTTCAATTTGACCAATTCCATAGGCTTCCGTTAGGTAATAGGGTTCAATATAATTGGTTGATAGGGTACAAAGATAATGACTGGGTTTTAGAAATATGAGTAGTTTAATTTGGTGGACAACTGTCAAATAGCCGAATCTAATGTGAAATATATGCAATAAGTGGTTTTGCAATGGAATTTAAAGAGCAGATACCTAACGAACACTCAAAAGACCAGCCCATGAATTCATCACACATCTTTTTTGAAAGGCTCTGGGATTTTGCTCCTCCCACACATTTGGCGAACAATATTCATGAAATTACGTCTGTATATTATCATCTTGCTGTTGCACGTGCATTTCTTTAGCAACAGTGATGTTAAGAACAAATTTTTACAGTGGACACTGTTAATGGTGGAATCTTCAAAAGCGATGCAGGTATCAAAAAAAATCACGCAGAAAATATATACAGTGCAATTTGAAAAAATAAAGCTGACTGTCATCTGTCAAAAATTAACACAATCGTTTTAAAGTGATACAGCCATATCAGTCACCTTGTATAAAAATAAATGTTTTTCTACTTTGGTGTCACAAATTGTTCATTGTGACACTAAAAGTAATTGCACAATGGAACTTATTACGCAACTGCTTTGTTTTTTTATTTGATAACGTATTACGTTGGTATTGAGCATTTCTACCCAACTCCTGTTGAGATAAAGCCAAGTGTCAACTTTTCAGATAAAAAACATAACCACAAACCCAACCAGTACTACCTAATCCTAAAAATCCCTAGAATATTTTAAAAGCATAATTTTAACATTTTTATAAAACGAAGAGCTACAAACTAAAAAATATATAGTATATTACACTCGTTTAACGAGGCATTGTGACATTCTATTTCCAAACCTACTGATGTCACAATGAAGCCTTTTGTTAAACTCGTATAATAATGTACTATTTCTACTTTGCGTTCGTACTGAGGCTATTACGATACGCTTTTGCCTGTCATAATAGACAAAAACGGTGTTATAATAATTCTACTAACAATTTAATAGTCTAATTTTTTATCTATTTTTTTTAAATTGGCAAACTTTAATACTTCGTTGTCAAGTCCAAATGACTGGTCAACAGTAACAGCTGTCGATGGCAATTGGCATTACTATTGTTGGCACTTGTTTGGGTGGTGGCTTCACGTGCTTTTGGGGAACGCGATTTTGTTGGGTCATTCTGCCTGGTGGTGGCCAAGCTGGTAACACAAACAAGTGCACTGATGGCGCTTGCCGAAGACTGTGATGCCACTATAATTGTGAAGCCGTGGTTCAGGAAATGATTGAGGGTGTTTGTGTCTCCGGTCAGTGATGACGCGGATAAGGCAGTCCACTTGTTTGTGCGGCGGGATTTGATTCCAAACATTTTGTGGATCGGGAGATTGAGATTTTCTAGAAGGTAGCACATTGCCCATCGTATTTTTGCCAAAGCCCGTATTTCAGGGGGCGTACATTGAAGAACTTTAGAACTCATTTCTGGAAGGTCAAAAATACGAGTACCTATTGACGTTTCAAATTAAGTCTTTTGCTTAGCCGCCGTAAATGCACCTCGCAAACTTGGCCAACCGCCGCGAAATTCCCTAGATTGTGAAATTTGATTATTTTGTATAAGAAGTGGCAAAGTAGAAAAAATACTGTATGATAACTCGTTTATAAGGCATTTTGTCGCACGCACGGGTTTAGGGCACGACGACGCTACGCTCGCTATAATTGAAATCTATCTATACAGGGTTAGTCAAAAGTATGGAATAGGGTTTATCTCCGTAAATATGAATTGTATTACAAAATGTCTTGAATCAAAGTTGTTTTACTAATTATTCTCTATTTCTTAATCTGCTCTTTGTTTTTATATGTCAACGCATTTCCATGGAAACGTAACTAATTTTAGTTTTTTGTATGGCAACCTAGTAATTTTTTGCTGATTTTTGTTTCTCTTTTTTTATTTGAAATGACCTGGTATTTTTTTAATACCCTTTCATAACAAAATTTCTGTGTAAAATCATAATTTCTAATAAACGACAAAATTGGTATCAAATCAGATTCTCGAATTTTTAGTGGTGCTTTTTATTCATGTGATGATAATTCTACAAAGAATTATAGTAGAATCTGTCTGGAATTTTTCATGTCATTGTGATGTACTTTTCAATAAGTTAACAAATCAATTTATAACGATAGTTTTATTTTAATTTGTAAACATGGTGAAACTGAAAGAATTGAAATCCTCATGATGGTTGGTTATGGAGATCGACATCGTTCACACCAAGATGTTTGTCATTTATTTAACAACGTTCATCTTGTACTCGGTATTGTACAATTATTTCCGGATGCAGATCGTCAAAGAATGCCAAACCGAGATATTTGGTTTCAGCAAGACGGCACTCCACCCCATTATGGGGTTGATGTTTGCCTATTTTTGGATAACATTTTTCCAGGTCGTTGAATAGGACGTCGGGGGCCTATTGAATGGCCTGCTAGGTCCTCCGATTTAAACCCCTTAGATTTTTTCCTCTGGGGTCATTTAAAAAGTTTACAAAGAGAAACCCCAAAATTTGGAAGATTTAGAAGTCAAAATCAGACATGGAATTGCAGAAATACCACCTAACTGGCTACAAAATTCGTTACGTAATTTTTATGACAGATTAGGTTACTGTTAAGCTGCAGGTGGTCTTCAGTTTGAACATTTAATTTAAGTTAAAGATTATTTGATTGAATAAAGTATTATGGCCATTTTCTTTAAAATTTTGTTATCAAACCACACAAAAAAATACCAGGTTATTTCAATAAAAAAAGAGAAACAAAAATCAGCAAAAAAATTACTAGGTTGCCATTCAAAAAACAAAAATCAGTTACGTTTCCATGGAAATGCGTTGACATATAAAAACAACGAGCAGGTTAAGAAATAGAGAATAATTAATAAAAAAACTTTTATCAAAGACATTTTGTCATAAAATTCATATTTACGGAGATAAACCGCTCATTACATACCCTGTATATATAAAAGAAAGTCGTGTTTGTTACACTATAACTCAAGAACGGCTGAACCGATTTGGCTGAAAATTGGTGGGGAGGTAGCTTAGAACCAGGAGCCGGACATAGGATACCTTTTATCGACATGGGGGACTAGGGGGGCCTCTTAGGCTCGACCGATTTTTTGGGTCGACCGATTCTTATGATTTTTTTTTGTATATTTTGTAGGTATGAGAATAAATGGTAAGCTATTTTCCACATGGACATGGGGGCCCAGGGGGGGGCCCTTGGGCTGGATATCTTTTTTGGGTCGACCGATTCTTATGATTTTTTTTTGTATATTTGGTAGGTATGAGAATAGGTGGTAAGCAATTTTTCACATAGACATGGTGGCCCAGGGGGCCCCCTTGGGTTGGCACGATTTGTCGGGCCGACTGATTTTTGTGTTTTTTTTGTATATTTGGTAGGTATGAAGAATTGGTAGTAAACTATTTTTCACATAGACATGGGGGCCGAGGGTGCCACCTTGGGCTGGACCAATTTTTTTTGTATATTTCATTGGTATGGGAACAGGTCGTAAAGTATTTTTCACATGGACATGGGGGCCCAGTGGCCCCCCTTGTGCTGGACCGTTTTTTAATAAGGGCTTTTATGATATATGATTTGTTGGATTTGTCTCCGCCTCCAATAGCAGAATAACTGATGAACCATGAACAGGGGGCTCAGGGGGAACCCTTGGGTTTATATCTCAAGAACGGCTGGACCGATTTTTATTATCTTTGATTTGTTGGATTTGTCTCCGCCCCGAATAGCAGAATAACTATTAAAACATGGACAGCGGGCTCAGGGGGCCGCCTTGGGTTTATAACTCAAGAGCGGCTCGATCGATTTTTATAATCTTTCATTTGTTGGATTTGCCTACGCCCCGAATAGCAGAATTACTATTAAAACATCGGAAAAATTACAGGGGGCGGGGAGCTAAGTACAGGACAACGACAATAACAAATCCCCCCTGGTACAGGAGGACAACAATAAGAAATAACGCCGGCCACCAAAATTTGTCGTACCGGACTTTAAAAATGAAAATCGATTTTTAAGGAGTAAACTCCAAAGTTTCACTTCTGTTGCGCGTGGACTCCACACACAAATTTTTTGATGATATCTCGAGAGTGGATTGACTGACTTTTTTCGAGGGCGAACATTTCAGGCACATCTATAACAACACAGATCTTGATCCTCCAACACCTTCTTCTTTCGCCAATCATATATTAATAACGAAGCATAGTTTTTCACCATCAAATTCCAAATTGATTCATAAATGCAATAAAGGCCGGAAATTAGATTTTCTTGAGACTTTGGAAATAAGGAAAGCCTTGAAACTGGAAACCAGATCTTGAAAACGTCAAATTTAATTCAAAATTACGTCAACGTCATAATTTTTTATATTCTTTAAGGTAAAGAACCCCTCTTGTAATTCATCAATTGTATCATTAATTTCTTGTTAAATTAGTGTTCTGCCGAAACATGTTCCATTTGTAATTTTACGCTCATTAAAGTTTGTGGAGTTCGACTTAGATATATTTAAATTTTTAATTTAAATTTACTCCACCTGGATTTAAGAACATTCTTCTGGTTTACAACATTTATTGATTCTGAGGCGGTACAAAGTTCGCCGGGTCAGCTAGTCTATCTATATATATAAAAGAAAGTCGTGTTAGTTACTTCGCTTATAACTCAAGAACGGCTGAACCGATTTAGCTGAAAATTGGCAGGGAGGTAGCTTAGAACCGGGAGAAGGACATAGGATACTTTTTATTGTTTATTGAACATGGGGGCCCCGGGGGGCCCCTTAGGTTTATTACTCGAGAACGGCTGAACCGATTTGGCTGAAAATTGGTGGGGAGGTAGCTTAGAACCAGGACACGGACATAGGATACTTTTTATTGGACATGGGGGCCCAGGGGGGCGCCTTAGGTTTATTACTCAAGAACGGCTGAACTGATTTGGCTGAAAATTGGTGGGGAGGTAGCTTATAACCAGGAGACGGAGATATGATACTTTTTATTGAACATGGGGGCCCAGGGGGGGCCTTTGGGTTTATAACTCGAGAATGGCTGAACCGATTTGGCTGAAAATTGGTGGGGAGGTCGCTTAGAACCAGGAGACGGACATATGATACTTTTTATTGGACATGGGGCCCCAGGGGGGCCCTTTGGGTTTATAACTCGATAACGGCTGGACCAATTTTTAAAATTTTTTTGGTATATTTGGTAAGTATGAGAATAGGTCGTAAGGTACTTTTTAAATGGACATGGGGGCCCGGGGGGCCCCTTAGGTTTATTACTCGAGAACGGCTGAACCGATTTGGCTGAAAATTGGTGGGGAGGTAGCTTAGAACCAGGACACGGACATAGGATACTTTTTATTGGACATGGGGGCCCAGGGGGGCGCCTTAGGTTTATTACTCAAGAACGGCTGAACCGATTTGGCTGAAAATTGGTGGGGAGGTAGCTTATAACCAGGAGACGGAGATATGATACTTTTTATTGAACATGGGGGCCCATGGGGGGCCTTTGGGTTTATAACTCGAGAATGGCTGAACCGATTTGGCTGAAAATTGGTGGGGAGGTCGCTTAGAACCAGGAGACGGACATATGATACTTTTTATTGGACATGGGGCCCCAGGGAGGCCCTTTGGGTTTATAACTCGATAACGGCTGGACCAATTTTTAAAATTTTTTTGGTATATTTGGTAAGTATGAGAATAGGTCGTAAGGTACTTTTTAAATGGACATGGGGGCCCAGGGGGTCCCCTTGAGCTGGACCGATTTTTTCAAATGGACATGAGGGACAAGGCGCCCCCTTGGATTTATTACTCAAGAACCGCTGGACCGTTTTTTATGATCTTTGATTTGTTGGATTTGTCTCCGCTCCGAATAGCAGAATAACTACTAAAACATTACGGGGAGCTTGGTACAGGGCAACGACAATAACGAAAGCCCCCTTGGTACAGGGCAACAATAACAAATAACGCCGGCCACCAAAATTTGTCGTACCGGACTTTAAAAATGATAATCGATTTTTGAGAAGTAAACTCTAAAATTTCACTTCGGTTGCGCGTGGACTCCACATAAAAATCTTTTGATGATATCTCGAGAACGGTTGACTAACTTTTTTCGGGGGCGAATAACCATTAAAACATCGGAAAAATTACGAAAAAAAAATTTCTCATACATTTTGTATGGAAACCTTATATAACGATATCTTTGATACATGACAAAAACAAAAACTAACATAGCGTTGTATGCTGGTTTCGGTAATGCCAGTAGATGACGTTGTGTGCATTATGAATTTGATTCAGCTAATAAGTTAACACAACATTTATTGATTCTGAGGCGGTACAAAGTTCGCCGGGTAAGCTAGTATAATATATAAAAGAAAGTCTCAAGAACGGCTGAACCGTTTTGGCTGAAAATTGGTGGGGAGGTAGCTTAGAACCAGGAGACGGACATAGGATACTTTTTGTTGGACAAAGGGGCTTAGGGGGCCCTCTTGGCTTTATAACTCAAGAAAGGCTGGATTATGATTTTTATGATCTTTGTTTTGTTGGATTTGTCTCCGCTCCGAATAGCAGAATAACTATTAAAACATTACGGGGAGCTTGGTACAGGGCAACAATAATAAATAACGTCGACCACCAAAAATTATGTCGTACCGGGCTTTAAAAATGATAATCGATTTTTGAGGATTAAACTCCAAAGTTTCACTTCGGTGGCGCGTGGACTCCACAAAAATTTTTTTTGATGATTTCTCGAGAACGGATTGACTGACTTTTTTCGGGGGCGAATAACTATTCAAACATCGGAAAAATTACGAAAAAAAAATTTGTATGGAAACCGTTTATAACGCTATCTTTGAAACATGACAAAAACAAAAATTAACATGGGGTTGTATGCTGGTTCCGGTAATACCAGTAGATGGCATTGTGTGCATTATGCTTTGAAAACTGAATTTGATTCAGCTAACAAACACATTTATTGATTTTGTGGCGGTACAAAGTTCGCCGGGTGAGCTAGTTACAAAAAAATAAGACTTTTCGATTGAAAAAGAAACAGATTAGAGTTTTCTATTTTATAAAGTTTATGTAGATTTTCAAGCGCTACATAAAATTGATACAAATGAGATGAGGAGAAATTGCATGGTCGCCCGCGATATGTATTTTTAATTTCACCCCAAAACTTTGTATGAGATCAAAGGTTCATCAATTAAACATATTTGTTTACCGCATTAAATTGAAGACCACGCGAACGAAGGGGCGGGCAGCAGCTAGTCTACAATAATATAATAACCACAATGAAGTCTTGTTATCACTAATTCAAAAAGCTGAGATTTTTTGGAACTAATGTTCTGTGTGACGTGTACTGTGCCCACAAAATGAATATTTGTTGATCTTATAAATGTGTTCAATGATGTTATAAGAACAGATACTTTAACAGTATGTGTTGTAGAATACATGCGGCAATTTGTAAGCGCCTGTTCCAGTTTAAGTGCCGCTGCATGCAAAAGAGTATCCCCGTGGCTGTTTGCGGCGAAGGGAGTGATCCCTCCTTTATAAAACGAAAGCACAAAATAAATCCTGGCGTATACCTCAGAGCAGTTGTAAAATAAAAACGAATCACCCACCTCATGGCCTGCCCTATTAGTTAGTACATCCACGAAGCACCAGAGTTGCTTCGAGCTACATCCATTCTATGTAGCTCCGGGAAATCTCCAAAATTCGTATAACGCAAACGGAGATCCTCGTACATCTATTCTGATATCGCTTGGTCCTTAAACGAATTCACCTGTACAGTGCTAATGCCGTACTCGTTATGCCTTGTTGTGTGGCAAACTCGATTTGCATAATGAGCTTTGAGCTAAGCTTTGATGCTACGCTTTTTTGAAGCTCGGAGCGGAGCCTCTAGACCAAAAATTCACTCGGTTTTATTAGAATTGCTGCGCACAAAGTAAGTTTAGAGGTATTTAAATCAATGTTATGGATAATAGTAGTTTTTATTAATACTAAATTGTTACCTTCAGTAAATGGATCCGTCAGACACCTCCAGATATGTTTGGTTTGTACAACACAAGTGTCACAAGTTCAGGGTGTTAATAAAATGGACATCCAGGTTTTTAATGAATTTTAAAAGTTTCTTTTTCTGAATTCAACTTTTATTTGACCGTTGTCTTGCATAAAATTGTTACAATTTTTATTTACCTATTTAAAATTGAATTTACAGTATGGAATGGTTATGTATATGGGTTATAACAGGTTATAAATTCTTTCTGAAAGAGCTGAATTCACGAACACAAAAAAGAGCACTGTGTTAAGTATATCCCCGACGTTCATAATATGTCCTAATCTTTAGAATTTCTTTGTGAACATGGTGTCACAATAGGAGTAAGTAAACAAACTTTTTTATAGAGAAGCGATTGTCCACGGTTCTCAGGTATACTTGTGCACGCAAGAGCTTTTAGAACACCGCTTCATTTTTGAATACAATGTATTGGCAACTTATCAAACTATAGCATTATAGCGGAATTGTTAGGTATATTTATAGCGACCTAAATTGTTTAATAAGCACTGATGTAAGTCGGCAGTTCCAGGCAATTACGAATTAGTATCCAGATATCTTTCATTTCCATCTTCACTTGTTAATAGTTAGGTTTGTTTATGTTCACATTTATCTTTTGATATTCAAATCGTATAATTATTCCGTCGTCCACTACTATTAGGTATTATTATTTCAACAATTAAGGCCGGTAAGAGCCCCGGGAGTAACGTTTATAACACCTTTATATGGAAGTAATTACGTTTTTGGAATATAAATAAAAAATAATTAAGACACAAGATATTTTGTTTGGTAGTTTCTCGTGACTGTTTTAATGGATATGATAATTTAGGTGTTTAATTTGGATCATGAATTATCCTATATTCAATTGGCACCAGAATTTGACTACTAGAATATACAGGCTGGAAACTTTAACTGGAATTCTGTAAATTGCCTATAATATTGGTGCGTTTCTGGGTTCGATTATTTATTTCAACACTATGTACAATATTTACACTTCTTATATACAATTTACTGCTTCACCGGCACGTATCGTATTTATTTGCACATCGCGCGGCACTCCGGATAGATAAAAGCAACTATCCGACTCGACCCACTGATCTTCGACTTCGATGCGTCTGGTTCACCGACTAGACTCGCTGATACGACTACACTGACTCCCGCTGGAACGTCCTCCAATAAATATACCAGCGCCTAAATCTTTATAGGCGCCTCCGGATAGTTCCATCGCGCTCTCGATGTGTACCGGATATTCCAAAAGATGATGTCATACGTTGTAGTATAAATCCAGCACATTCTAGTAATTGATGACGTCATAATCTCATGCGGCTACAGCTATGAGTCATCTCGGGTCCATGTCCGTTACAATATAACATGTCACTAAAAATTGTAAAAATAGGTAAATTTTAGTTTTCTTCGGACCACGTACTGGAACTAGTGTTTTATTACCCCTATTATTTTATTTTTAAATGGAAGGATATGTCATGTGACACATCGTTGGAAAGCTTATTTCACAAGTATATTATTATGGGTAATATTTCTAAGGCGCACCTGAGGCTATAATGTTTTGTTTTCTTTTTAAACTTGTGGCACGCGTTCAACAAAGTAGTCTTCATCGATGCAGGTGCATCTGATTGTGATACAGGGATGAATTCAATTAGTTTGCAAGTTTTTCAAACTGAACGTGTGTGGTTGCCGTAATATTTATGAAATTACAAACTACAATGTGTTAATTTTGCAGCGAGATGTAAATTACAGGATTTTACAGTTTTCACCGTCGTTCATACTCCCCTTCTCATGGCGTCGTTTCTCCAGGATCTTCGGGGTCGTCCTCTTTTCCTTCTTCCTATATAGGCTCCATTCTGTTATTCTCTGCTCCATCTGCTGTCTCTGGCTTACATGTCCATCCCACTTTAATCGTTCCTTCTATGCACACTATTATTTCTTTTTCTAGTGGTGTTCTGTATTTTATTTTTTCGTTCATTTTCATAATCTTCGAACACATTAAATCTCCGTTGCCAGTATCACTTCATTTCAAATTCGGTTTCTCAAGTTTTCAGTGCTTTTGATTAGTCAAAGTTTCAAATTCTCTAAAATCGCAGTCAGATTTTACAAGATCTCAAATCTCTTTCTACAACTCCAAGTTAATCCAGATCTCAAATTTGGTTTCTTAATTTATCAAGTTCTTATGTTACTCAAGTTTCCTAAAGTCGTAGGTTATCCAAATTCCTTAGGATCCTCGACTTCTCAACCTCGGTATCTCAAATCTCAAGATCAAGATCTCAAATTTTCCTATATCTCAAATTGTCCAAATTCTCAAGTTCCTTAACTTCTTAGGTTCTTTAAGATTTCAGGTTTTCAGATATGTCAGGTCCCTTTAGTTCTCAATTTTAGTTTGTCGAGTTCTGAGTTTCCTAAATTACTCAGGGTCTCAAGTTTCGTTAAATCTCAGGTTGTCCAAAATCCCAAATCCTCTAAACTTTCATTTTTCGTAAGGAATTTGTGTTTTCCAAAATCCCACTTCATCTCAAAATTGGTTTCTCAAGTTCTTAGTCTTTTTGATTAGTCAAGGTCTCTAATTTTCAAAGTTGTCGTAGATCTCAGGTTTTCCAAAATTTCAAGTCCCTCCAGTTCTCAATTTTAGTTTCTAGAGTTCTCACTTTCTAGTATCTCAGGTTTTCCAAATTCACAAATTTTCCAAATTCTCAGGTTTCGTAAGGCCTTTGATTGTTTTCCAAAATCTCATTTCATCTCATATTTGGTTTCCAAAGTTCTCAGTTCTTTTGGTTAGTGAAAGTTTCAAATTCTCTAAAATCTCAGTCAGGTCTTTTAAACCTTGGTATCTCAAGTCTCAAGATCCTTAAGATCTAAAATTTTCCTATATCTCAAATTGTCCAAATTCTCAAGTTCCTTAACTTCTTAGGTTCTTTAAGATTTCAGGTTTTCAGATATGTCAGGTCCCTTCAGTTCTCAATTTGTTACTCAAATTCTCAAGTTTTTAGTTTCCTCAAATTCTAAAATTTGAACTCCCTCCAGTTGTCATTTATAGTTTCTTAGTTCTCAGTTTATTGAATTACTCAAGGTTCCAAGTTTCCAAAATCCAACTTAATCTCAAATTTGGTTTCTCAAGTTCTCAGTTCTTTTGGTTAGTCAAGGTCTCAAATTTTCTAAAATCTAAATTTAGCTTCCCAAGTTGTCACGTTCTTCGTACTCAAGTTTTTTAAAATCTTTTAAGTTATCCCTATAAGATCTCAGATTTTTCGGCTCTCTTCAGTTCTCAATTTTAGTTTGTCGAGTTCTGAGTTTCCTAAATTACTCAGGGTCTCAAGTTTCGTTAAATCTCAGGTTGTCCAAAATCCCAAATTCTCCAAACTTTCATTTTTCGTAAGAAATTTGTGTTTTCCAAAATCTCACTTCATCTCAAATTTGGTTTCTCAAGTTCTCAGTCCTTTTGATTAGTCAAGGTCTCTAATTTTCAAAAATCTTATTAGTTTCCTCAAATTCTAATGTTGTCGTAGATCTCAGGTTTTCCAAAATTTCAAGTCCCTCCAGTTCTCAATTTTAGTTTCTAGAGTTCTCACTTTCTTACTTTGCTCAAGGTCTCAAATTTTCTAGAATCTCAGGTTTTCCAAATTCTCAGGTTTCGTAAGACCTTTGATTGTTTTCCAAAATCTCATTTCATCTCATATTTGGTTTCCAAAGTTCTCGGTTCTTTTGGTTAGTCAAAGTTTCAAATTCTCTAAAATCTCAGTCATATTTGGTTTCTTAATTTACCAAGTTCGTAGGTTATCCGAATTCCTGGGGATCCTCGACTTCTCAAGCTTCTCAACCTCAAGATCCTTAAGATCTCAAATTTTCCTATATCTCAAATTGTCCAAATTCTCAAGTTCCTTAACTTCTTAGGCTCTTTAAGATTTCAGGTTTTCAGATATGTCAGGTCCCTTCAGTTCTCAATTTGTTACTCAAATTCTCAAATTTTTTGTTTGTTTTTAATATTTCGTCCCCGTTCGTATGTCATAATACTTCGGATTAATACAAGAATAATTAGCAAGAATAATGTAATAGTCAGGCAAAAAAATCTTGCAGTGAATTAAAAAAAAAACAACAAATAATTGTATACAGAGTGTTGCATGATGGATCCAACTACAAATCGTTCTTTAGCATAAAATATGACGAAGCAATTAATAAAAAAAAAATGAAATATACAGTAACAAATTTTTAGTGAGAAAATTGACAAAAACTGACTTAACTTTAAATATAACTTATTTCAGAAAAATACCATATGGTAGGAATGGGGTATAATACACTTTTTTGCAAAAGTGGCCAAATGGTGCACTTATATATACAGATTGCATGTGCAAGAGGATTTTGAGTTACGATGGATAGTTTTTGTTTAAAAAATGTTCAAAGTTCACCCGTAAGCCCCGCCTCCTCTTCATCGTCTGTGTCGGTGACGTCACCGACACAGACAATTTGGCAGCGCCGCATCGACGAATGGGACGAATTAGGGGAGAGTGGGGCAAAGCAATATGTGCGATTTTAAAATGAGCTGTTGCTTGTTTCATGTTCCAGCTAAGCACACTGTAATTTTGTCGATAAAGTTTCATGAGTAAACTACAACGCATGTGGTTTTTATAATAATTAATTACACTTATTTCATTGATAATAATGAGGCCATTTTGCTATTGGGGCAAAGTGAAACATAAAATTTATGAGAAAATATAGAGGGCATTTATATGACATTTTTGTATGTATTTCCAGAGGTTGAAGATCAAAACTTAATTTTTAAGTCAGAAATCCTTGTGTTTTTAACAAATTTACTGTTTTGTTATGAAAAAATTAAATTTAACTAAACTTTTGTTTATTACATCCTAATTAATATTATCCCTTGTTAATATTTTAATTATCATAATTTTTTTATTTTTCAGAATTGTATAAGCAACTTGTGTGTTTGTATTTTCATTCTTTATTCCGCTTTGCCCCGCACTTGTGATAAAATGTTGAATGCTTTTTTTTTCTTTTTTCAGTTAGCCATTTTAGTTAGCTATTTCGCTTTGCCCCACTCTCCCCTACTCATCAGGGCTGTGTTCGAAGCGACGACGGTTGCTGCGTCACTATTGGCCGACGGAATCGGTGTTGCCACATTGTGCAAAAGCACGCCCGCTCTCTTTAAATCGCATCCCGTAACTACACAATTTTCAAACGCCGAATTTGGCAGCACTTTAGGGAAATTTTTCCAACTGACATTGCATAACATATTAAATGTAGATATGAATTATGACCCACTACTTGTTTTCCTGATTTTCGTATGTAGTATTATACCTCATTGCATATTGTAGTGATAGCTGTGAACAAATAGTGAGAGCATGCTTTTGTAAAATAAATACTAAGATTATAGATTATATTAGATAAACCAAATTCGTCAAATGTTCCGTACCTTAATGGCTATCACGTCACAGAATCAAAATGGAGACATATTACGAAAAAATACTGGTAGAATTAAAGAATTGGGAGGACAAAATTAAAATAATGAAAAATAAGAAAGTACTAAGGGAAACAGAAGATAAGAATAAAATCTTCATAGAGAATGACTTAACAAGAACAGAGCGGGAGGTACAAGGAAAGATTTGGATAGAAGCAATAGAAAAGAAAAGAGAAGGGGAACGAATGAAAGTAGGCTACATAAAGGCAAAATTAGGAAAAGAAGATTGGGAGTGGAACGACAACAGTAAGAGACTGGAAAAGAAAATGTTTCGCTAAGGCAGAAGAGAGACCCAAATACACGGACAAGGATATTGGAAAAAGGCGACGAAATGGTGACACTAGAGGAAATAGGAGGAAATAGGAGGAAACAAAGAAGATAGAGGGAAAGAAGCACGGGATAAGAACGGAGAAAGGAGAACACTAAGAAGGGGAAAAGAAAGAGATACACAATGGGAGGCATAAAACAGGAAAAAAGAAAAAATAAAAAAAAAACAGCAGAGGAAACAGGAAACAAGACCAGACAAGAAGGAAAAGAATAAGATGGGAAAAGAAAGATATGGAAGAAATTAACAGAAAAGAAAGAGGAAAAGAAACACTGTAGGATCGAGTGCAAAGAAGGCTGGAAAAATATAGGCTAAACAGAGAGAAAGAAAAGAAAAAAAAACCTGGAAAACGGAAGCCAGGAAAATCAAGAAAAGGAGAAAAGAAAAACAACAAACGGGAAAAAAATAATAATGGTATTCTGGAATGTGGCAGGGTTAAAAAACAAAGACGAAGAATTCTGGGAATATATCGAAACATTCGATGCCTAACAGAAACATGGCTGCAAGAAAAAGATTGGGAAAAATGGGAAAAGAAATTTAAACGGAAAATACGTCTAGAAGAACAGTTGCGCAAAAAAAAACACAAGAAAGGAAGACCAAGAGGAGGAATCCTAACAGGAGTTAGAAAAGGGTTAGAAGACGAAGAAGATCAAAGAGAGAACAAGCAGGATAAACGAGGGATAGAAGAGAAAAGAAAAATAGGGATAGACAAAGAAAAATACACAGTGCTAACGATATACAGCACAAAGATGCAAACCACTTCAACGCAAGAATGGGAGAAGGGAGGGGGGCAGGGAAACGTGGCAGGAAGAAAAAGAACAGAGGGTACCAAAAAAGAGGACAACAAGAGATAGAATTGTTAATAAAGAAGGGAAAGAATTGGTAAAAATGATGGAGGAAAACAGCTGGAGCATCGCAAATGGAAATAAAGAAGGGAGTGAGGAAGGAAATCATACGTCCGTGAGATATAGGAGAGCGACAGTAATCGATTATGTGATAACCAATGAGAAGGCGTTAAATAAGATAGAGCACATTACTGTAGAGCAGAGAACAGAATCAGATCAGATGCCAATAGAAATAAGATTGAAAGGAAGAGAAAAGGGGGAAGAGAAAAAGGGCAGGGTAAAGACAGTATGGGAGAGCTAGACAGAAGAAAGCATTGAAGAATATAAAGAGAACTTAAGAAGGAAACAGCTACAGGAAACAGAAGTCAGGAAAAAATGGGAAGAGTTAAAAAGAACAATACAAGCCGCAGTAATAAAAAAAGAGAAAATAACCACACGACGAAACTATGGGAATAGAAACGACTAGTGGGAAAAGGAATGCCGACTTGAAGAAAGTAGTGAAGAGGGAACTCCGGAAACTGAAATAAAACAAAACCGAAAGAGAAGAATATATAAAGAAAAAGAAAGAATGCAAGCAAAAATGTATAGAAAAAAAGAACATATGGAGCGAGAAAGAAAAGGAAAAAATTGAAGCACCAACCTGCCAGAAAGAAAGATGCAGATATATAAACCAGACAAGAAAAAAAAAGGAGGAAGTGGACAAAGGTATCGAAATACACACATGAAGAAACATTTCATGGAACTATTGGAGGGAAAAAAACACGGAACAGAAAAGAAGATAGAAATAACGACAATACAAGAAGGAGAGAAAAGAACAAGTGAAGAAGTCAAGAGATAAGTTCTTGACGTTGGAGAGCTTCTGCAATTCCTACGATGAGTAAAATGTCCATAACGAAGAAGCAGAATATTTCTCTGATTTCTCCAGAACATAGGCAAGGAAAATCGGTGGTATTCTTACTGAGACCAGCCCAGGAAATTTCTGCATTCCATTTTCAGCTTTCAGATACAGTTTTTATATTAGGTATGAATTTCAACCCGAAAACTGCCGCGAACTTTCAGACTTTCAGCAATGTTTTTGCCGTTTTTTCTTGATGCTTCATGCTGTTATTTTGAAACAGAAACATGAAATAGATAGATAGATTACGTGTTGAGGGGTCTGTGAGAATTGGCTCCCCTCACCGACACTTAGACCACACCGCGGGCCCATTGTGTCACCCCCTCGTGTTCCTCATTCCCGTCATCCGACATCATCGAAAAAAGCTAGGGTGGTTCCAGGCGAGGTACACCTCAAGTTGGCCCAGCTGAAACATTATTAATAACAATTTATAATTTGAAATTTCTACCGGACATAAAATGTTGTATGCACCACTGGCATAATTAGCGTCTATGGCCCTTGGCGTGTTAGAGCCCTCGACTGACGTCTCGAGCTCCAATATCACGCAGCGGGTCATAAACACCTTCATTATGCCCTTACTACATAAATTACTATTATCAGACAACATAATTACACAAATAAGATTACAGAAAGTAGTCAACATTCAACATCACATTGGTCTTGTTGGTGTGCGATATGATCCCATACATTTTCAATTATTACAAGTAAGTTTGTATAAGTAGAAAAAAAAAATCACAATTATCATTTAATATTATGCAGACCATACTCATTCAAATGTAATGATGCATGTGTATATGTACAACTGCAATTAAACGTTCGCCACATTAAACGTAATTATTGGCAACTTTGCGCATAAATCTGATAGTGACGCGCTCTGTGGTTATAACTCGCTATATGGTACGAAAGACGGCCGTTTTAGAGATTAATCGTCTTTTAGTCCTGCGGTGACGCAGAACAAAAGGGGAGTGTGTTACATTCGATGTAGAAAAAGACATGCGTGAAAGATTGTGTTTATAAATAATATAATTGGTTTTATCCCATTGTTAGAGTATCAATCATAAGAAACAATGAACTCAGTAAAGAATTGAATGTGGAACTTAAGAGCACACTTCCTATTTTATGACATGTTAGTTTTTCCTATAAATCAACTCGAAACATTGCCCGCGTCTCGTTCTGTGCAAAAAGGACACTCATCAACATTTTTTTAATCTTTGTGCCCTTTTCGAAATTAACAGGGGCATATCGAGAAGTTTTTGTCTGTTATTGTGCAATATTTCCCCAATGAACTTTATACAATTTGCTCTGACAGAATAAACATCATTTAATTAAAAATAAATTATCATATAATAAGTGGTACTGATCCCCACGACGAAAATACGAGTGCGCAGCACGAGTTGTGTTTTCTAAAGATTGGGACTGGATGAGTTGGCATTTAAAAAAAAGGTCGATTCTTAAGCGTAATTATGAAAGACAATATAATGAGACAGACATAAATTAACATATATAAATTAATACTTTTATTTCAACGTTTTCACAAAATGATAAGTTTAAACCAGATCGGAAGACAAAAAGAACTATATAAACAATAAATTGTAATGGGTGCAGTTACGATCAAAATTGACGTAACGTTCCTGTCAAGGTTGGAGTGGGATCAAGGTGACAATAAAAATACACAAATAATTGATCAAATTATTAAATTGAGAAAAAAATGATAAATTAAGTTGACACTATCAACAAAATTATTAAATGTAAGAGGTGACAAAATTTAACGATATAATTGAACAATAGATAATGTAAGATGATATACATAATTTAAATGTTAATGTCCTGGCTTTTACTCTACCAAACAACGGGACACTTGATGTATAGCCGCGTTGAAAAAAATCAGTCCTTATGAGCTGGTGGATGGTGCCTAAATTGACTGGGGAACAACAAAAGTAAACAACATTGGCCATGCAATAAGAACAGTCGGTTGTCGTAGAACTATGTATTTATGAAATGTCAAATTTAACAAGGTCAACTTGACATTTAATAAATAATTATTCTATTAAACTACGACAAGCGAATTTTCGCGCATGGCCACCTATGACCTATAATTTTGTTTTCGATCTCTCTGTAATAAGAGTATCAAAAAATATTTACCCAGATGCCATCTCTAGTGAATTTCATAAGATTTAATCCAAGGAAGAGTGAACTATTCTTGGAGGTTTCCTGAAATCTTCGGTTCCTTGAAGAACTTAGCCCATCTTTGGTAACATATAACAAGGACATAACAAGTAGAGGCCCTTCACATTTTCTTAGTGTAACCTCCCCGTGTTTACATAGGTACAGTGGCGGTCAGAAAAGCCAAGAGTCTAGAGCGAAAAAGATATTATGTAAGATCAATAAAGATATTACAAGCGATGTTGTTTGTTAAGGACACATTGTAGAAGTTCTCTACAAACTGGGTATGATAAGACGGGGTAGCAAAGTTTGCGGTAGTTATTATATCGCTATGTCCCCAGTTATTTTACACCACATTGTAATGTGATGACGCCACTTCTTATGTCCTGAAGTCCCCCGCTTCTCTTCGATGATCATGCTCTTGTTATTATTGGTATCCTCTTCCATACGCCCACACGTGAGCCATATATCATATCAGCGTCAGTTTTGCGAACGGGCGGTACGCCTGTTTATATTTTATCGGTACTGGAAAGCCCGCAGGCCATTCTGGAAATTATGTAGCACGGAACGAGGTCGGTCGGATTCGCCCGCAGCCCTTAATAACAACCCTGGGATGCCTCGGGCGGTGACGAAGTCACCCACCGATGGCGATGGCGTCGAGCCGCGTTAAATCTATCAAATAAATATTCTAATATGGAAGGCGCAGTCGCGTGATTTTGCATATTGCCTGTCAGCCTGTCATTAATTTATGACGTGAAAAAAATGAATAATTTAATACAAAATGTCATTCCTGTGGATTGATAGAGAGTGGTTAGACGAGACTTCTTGATGCAGGAAACATTATTTTATAAAGGCGCATACAATAATTGGCGCATATACGAACGTGAGTTATTATAAAATATATCAGGTCTTCATAAATACATCATGTTGCCTTTGGAAAACTCCACTGGATGAATGAATCATTTTATGAAGACCCTGTATAGGTTGACTTAAACAAATTGTATCGTGCGTTCAACCAAAAAAACTAAGTGGGCCATCGAATAAAAAACGTATGGCGTATTACATATGTCACTGTTTACCCGTAACCAGCATTGCATGCGTGTGATCTAAATGCAGACACGATTTGAAGATTCCAACGCTTGCTTCGTCGTCGATTTTTGTTGAATGCACGTTATTTACAAAACATAATTTCATATATATATATATTTTTTTATAGAAAGCTTCAACGACATGTAAAACCTTTATAGATAAAACTTCCCAAGTTTTAATCCCAAAGCCGGTTTTTTCTTAATAACAATGACTTTAATTACAAATTAATACTATCTTTGCTCTAATTTAATATCAGCCACCTAGGATATTTGAACCCGAAAAATACCGCGGAAAAATTCACGGCTGGTGGAAGTGAGACCATAAAAGTTCGTCTCGCCGTAGCACCATTTATGACTCAGTTTCCGACCCAGTTTTTCTGCCTGCAATCATTGTGAAACCTAAACTATATTTCCTAACTTAAAAAAAAACTACCACTACACTAACACTTAAATTCGTTCGAGGTTCGAACCGGTAATGAGGGTTCCGTAACACTGCCGATTGTCATAGCTCTGATGGCATATCTCGATTTAAAGAAAATCTCTTAATAACAATAATAAAAAAACTCAAAATGCTTTAAAAAAATTCTTAATTAGATGAAGACAATAGATTCGGCATTTTTTGTGCTCCAAAATCGAATCGACACTGCTGGTCGTCTCCGCAAGTAAAGGTAACGCATTCTCAACGCACCATTGTGACGATAGATGTAAGCTGAAATTGCGGGGCGGTGCAATTACACCATTCCGACCTATTCAAATGTCAAAATTTTGATTAATGCGCTGAGTCACTTATTATATTTTCGAAAAATTGTCATTGCTTTTACTGCAACCGACGCAGACAGACTGACAAAACCGTGTGTTTGAAAACTTTTTGCGTGTTATCTACAATAATTTGTTACTGATTTCTTGTGACATTGTAAACTTCAGGTTCCTAATAGTGGCGTGAGTCGTAAACAGGGTTAGATCTTAAGTACTTTTTCTCGAAATTGAGACGTTCACCCTATTTTTCCCTATAAATTTATTGCGGGTATATAAATAGATATTTTTTAAATATAGTATATCATATTACTAGGAGTAGAAAGCGCACATTTTGTGCTGAGCACAGTCGGTTGCGGCCGAGGCTTTAGCCGAGGCCAAGCAATCTGGGCGAAGCACAAGAAAAAGATTTCTGCTCCGAGTGACATATACTATTTTTTCTTCAAGCATTTTTAACAAAAACTTTCAAAGAAACATTTATAAAAAAAATTATAAGGCACGCGACTGAAAGTCAAACTTGCCATGGTAGGAATCGAGTTTATTTCATTATTTTCTGATACAAATGTTACGGTAACTAAAACAAGGAGGCCTCCAAAGGAGCTCCCTTGACACAGCGGGTCCTTGAGAGAGGGGGGTCCGAGGGGCCCTCAAGCGACAGGCATTCTTTGTAGACAGTGTCTTATATTCCAGGGAAAGTGGCATAACTATCATTGATGAGTACATTTGGTTGTACTCTTTGTTTGCTCGATGTTTTAAAAAATCTCCGTGATAAAGCAAGTAGATAAATAATTTATTATTGCCTTTTTAACATTCAGGTTTAATCCGGATCTGGTTATCCATAATAATAATCTTCTAATATATAAAAATCTCGTGTCACAGTGTTTGTGGCCGAACTCCTCCGAAATGGCTCGACCGATTTTTATGATTTTTTTTTGTATATTTAACTCAAGCTCGGCTTTTATGACCTTTGATTTGTCGGATTTGTCTCCGCCCCGAATAGCAAAATAACTAAATTATTAAAATTAAATCATGGACAGGGGGCGCAGGGGGCCCCTTTGGGTTTGTAACTCAAGAACGGCTGGACCAATTTTTATGATCTTTGATTTGTCTCCGCCCCCAATAGCAGAATAACGATTAAAACATCGGAAAAATTACACGGGGCGGGGAGCTTGGTACCGGGCAACGACAGGGCCCCCCATGGAGACAGGAGAACAATTATTAAAACATCGGAAAGATTAACAAAAAAAATTTTTTCATACACTTTGTATGCAATTCGTATGTAACCCCATCTCTGATACATGATAGGAACAAAAATTAACATGGCGTTGTATGTTGGTTCCATTAATGCCAGTAGATGGCGTTGTGTGGATTATCCTTTGTTAAAAAAAAACTGAATTTAATTCAGCTAATAAGTTAACACAACATTTATTCATTGAGGCGGTACAAAGTTCGCCGGGTCAGCTAGTAATAATAATAATTTTAAGTACATAGTTAGAACTAGCAGTAATTAATCTTTCTGCTGCCACCATAATCCCTTACAGATAAATTTTATAAAATATTCGCCACATCAGTGTAATGCGCACAATAGGTTGTAAAAAAGTTGTACGAATTTTTTTGTATACGAGAAATCCACATAATTGGACACAAGCCAAGTCTGGAAACGGCCTAAAATATTTTAATTAATCTCTTCCCGTCTCCAGGGATGTAACGTTCCCGGCATGGTTCTGGTTTGTCCGGGGATGTGCTCGTGACCTTCGACACAAAATTGAAAATTCACCGCTGAACACCGAAATAATTAGTTTTTTTTCCCAAAATCAGTGGTCATTTTATAATTTTCTTAAAATCGGGACGAAGAAAAAAGTTACTACTTATGAATATCGATGGATAAAAAAAAACTGAATTTAATTCAGCTAATAAGTTAACACAACATTTATTCATTGAGGCGGTACAAAGTTCGCCGGGTCAGCTAGTAATAATAATAATTTTAAGTACATAGTTAGAACTAGCAGTAATAATTAATCTTTCTGCTGCCACCATAATCCCTTACAGATAAATTTTATAAAATATTCGCCACATCAGTGTAATGCGCACAATAGGTTGTAAAAAAATTGTACGAATTTTTTTGTATACGAGAAATCCACATAATTGGACACAAGCCAAGTCTGGAAACGGCCTAAAATATTTTAATTAATCTCTTCCCGTCTCCAGGGATGTAACGTTCCCGGCATGGTTCTGGTTTGTCCGGGGATGTGCTCGTGACCTTCGACACAAAATTGAAAATTCACCGCTGAACACCGAAATAATTAGGTTTTTTTTCCCAAAATCAGTGGTCATTTTATAATTTTCTTAAAATCGGGACGAAGAAAAAAGTTACTACTTATGAATATCGATGGATAAATAAAAAAGTTATCCGCGATTATGTGGAAGTATCCAAATTTAACTTCTTCTCTACTTTCAGTTTTAGGAATAATTCCGCTCCCTTCGTTTTGGGATCCGATTCGCTTTTCAGAAACTGAATATAATCTTCCATCACTTCTTTGTCCAAAAATCCTTGACTTTAGTTTAGTTTAGTTCTTTGTAAAAATTTGAATAAAAAATGCATCTTCACAATCCATCAATTCAAATTTTTGAAAACGTTCTCCCGTTCTGGCGAGGCGTCCAACAACCGATGTAGGTAAATCCAGCACGTCTTGTTTGCGCCCGTCTCGTGTCTCAAAGCATAAAAGGGTTTGCATTTCTCCTGAACCTGATATCCACACAGAATTGAGCAGGACTATGCCTGCAGCCTGGAGGATTATTAACCCAACTCGCCTGCAACAAAAAGACCGTGGAAGAGAAACGCTCCGGTTGGAAGCCTCAGGCAGCCGTCGCTCCGACCAACAGTCAGTCAGACCCGATCAGCAGTCTGAGGAAGGTCTTCAAGAGAGGTGGATGTTGCTCGCTGAAACCGGCTCTGCTCGCGTGTGTCAAAGAATAGTCACGTGTTCGGAGTGTCGCTGAGGGTGGACGACATCGCCAACATTTTCCCTCAGGAGTTAAACCGTTTTCCCACCGTGGAGAATCGAGGACCTGTCACCCTGGAGCCCTCGTGCCCCAAACGGTAAGTCATTCGTTTCTTTTGTGTTTGTTGGCCGACTATAGCCACGGGGTGGGTTACTTTCCAGACGTCGTTAATGTCTTTCTGCTTATTTTTTTCATTGAGTAACGGTAGTTTGTATGACCGGAGGAACCGAGACAGCCGCAAATGAGATTTCGAAAATTATTTTTCAAACCGCGATCGTAAACAACAGCTTGGGTCGCATGTTATAAAAATGGGACACTTCTCGTATTACAACAAAAGCTGACAGTTTGTTTTTGATAAAAATCAGTTTAAAGTTATAATTTATAATAGTGTTATCTCATAAAAAAATCTTCTTTTTGTCCCATTTAAAAAGTAACTAGGTGTCTGCAGAAAGATATTATTTACTCACTTTTGATATTATTTTGGTACATTCTAGGTTCCAGTGTCAACAAAATATTTTAATTATGTATTATGTTCTAGTTGTTAAATGCATCAATCTTCGTGTATTAAAAACTATTCTGATAAGATATGGCTACAGAAATTCACAGCTTGCTTTACATATTAAAAACATAAAATTATTCTATTATGTGTGACAATTATAGTCACTTCCATGTTTTCATAAAAACTTACATGTGCCGATTGTTTAGATATGACTAGACGTTATTATTTTACGAGCATGTTACGCTAAGCCATAACACGCGAGTACAATATGTACTATGTTATATACTTATTTCTACATCATTACTTACACGTACTCCAAAGACTACGTGATTAATACTTTCAGACAACTCTGAAAAAGAAAATATGTAGTCCGAATTTTTTTGCTGAAATTGTTTTTCCTATTTGTGTAATGAAAACTACTATATTATGTAGGGTACATTGGACCACCACTATATCTCTATAGTTATCTCAAAAAGTAGTTTTTATTTTATAGCATAAGTTTGACAAAAAGCAAAATGGCCGAGAAACACCGTTTCTAATCGTATGTAAAAAACTGCTTCCCCTAATGTTGGTTGCCTATAATGTTACATTGGAAATGAAGTGTTAATTGTAATTTTATTATTCCACAATAAATTGATAATTATTATTATTAGCAGCCTATTATTTTAGAATTTAATTTAATTCCAAAGAATAGGTTTTTCTAATATTATGTAAATGTGTAGTAGGTAAGTTGTTTTTCATGTTTGAGTAACAAAGTGTCAAGGTTGGCTGTCAAAAACACACTTCTAGGGGTGTATTTTATAATTGTCTTCAAAATGCAACTTGCTTTTTGGCTCCTTGTACTATATACTTCCTCTATGTTGAAGAAAGCTAACCTTATGAGAGACACCCTGTATAAAAACTAAATGTTTACGATGGGGTATTATCCAATCAGTCTTTTTTAATACAGGGTGCATACTTACTTATGTACTAGTATTTAATATTTAATGAAATTATTTTCTGATGTCTGTCAAAATAACTAAGAAGGATTGCAGAACTCCTCTACGTTACTACCAACTCCAATAATAATAAAAAAAAATGTTAATACATACTTACGTAAATAGTGTAACCAAATGTTATAAAAAGAAATTAAAGGGCTCAAAAAGTGGAGAAGTTAAAAATAAAATGTAACTGAATTGAATAAACTATAATTAGAAATTGCAATCGGCAGTCCTAGAACAGAGATCGATGTTAGCCTGAACCTAAAATAAAAACATTACTGAATAATCCAACGTTACAGAGGAATGGAACAAAAAGTAAATAAAAATGTTTACTTACACAATCCTTGCAATGCATTCGGCAAAACACCCTAACACCCTAACGTTCTAAAAGGACCGTTTGTGGCTGGTTCAAGTTGGGTTAGCGCCCGTAAAGATATAAATCTTTTTTTCGGTAATATGATAATTTATTATTGTGCGCCGCAGTACCTCTTGACTAACTTGACTAACTTTCCTTAAAAAAAATATATAAAAATTGGTGCAGTACACTGTTTATCTGCTACCAATCGATTCATCCAACGATTAAATATCTAGATATATTTATTTATCGAATTTATGGCGGTTGCAGAATTGGTGGCTACAGTACTTAAATTTTGACTTGATGTGATAATTTGGTGGAAACAGAGCCAGACATTTTTTTTTTATTCAGTGTGAAATTTTATGCACTAAATTTATGTTTTGTTTTGTTAAAAAAAACCTGCTTGTTCATTGTCTTCAGACTCATACATTAATATAATGTCGACGCATTTCAAAATCTTCCTGTGTATAATAAATAATGTTGTTGCTACAATATTTACATAAAAAAGAAGCAAAGATTTTTCTTTGAGTGGTAATACTAATTAACATTGTCACACATAAAACCAACCGTTAGGTAGATATACCATCTGTCCTCTCTCTGTTTTTTATAGGTAGGTTTGATGTCTTTAAATCATTCCAAGATTGGCTGTGAAGAAAATACTTTTTAAGAGTATTAAGAGTTTCAAATTTCCTGTTATATACTGCAACTCACTAACTGCCCAGTAAACACAACCACGTGAGAAAAACGTAAAAAAAAGACGAGTACCAACGGTTGTATAGACGTTACGATGTCGCTGACTTCAACGTTACTTTAGACGTGTAAATATGACGTGTTTATAATGTCTAGTTTACCACGTTGTTAAGACGTACTGATTTTCCGTAAACAAAATAACGTGAAAAAAACGTAAAACAAACGAGTACCTACCAATCGTTGAATAGACGTTACGATGTCGCCGAATCAACGTTACCTTTGACGTGTAAAAATGACGTGTTACAAACGTCTGATAAAACACTCTTTCAGGTGTTTTTACTAGGTTGAAAAGACGTGTTGATTTTCTGAATTAAACGTCATTTTCAATGTCTCAACAAAACGTTCTCTAAACGTATTTTAAAGATATTATAAAATACGTCTTTTTTAGGTGATTTTAGGAAATAAGTATATTAAAAAAGTGTTGATTTTCATGACATATATTTATTATAAAACAAACAAAAAAATTGTTTTACAAAAGTTCAAATCTATTATAATGTATAAAGGTGAACAGAAAATATGAAAATAATTATTAAAAACTATAATATCAACTATGTACTACTAATATTATAAACTATATAACTATAACTATAATTATTATCATGACTCGGATTGTGTGTTGCTCGACGTGCTGTGGGTCAGTTTTGCCAATGTTTGCAGTACAGTTGCCTCAAAATCTATAAGAAATAACTATAAGTAACTATTGCAAAAATAAAAAAATCCTTACTAGGTATATGATTGTCGTAAATGATATAAAATGACACAATTTACCAGGATATGTTGAAGCTGGAGAAAATGCTGACATTGGCGATGCATAAGACGTCGTCGGGGTACAGCAAAATCCTCTCCAAGGTTTACAGTTCGACGCCGCTTACTATCAAAAAGAGACTCATCACCAAAAACTTGCTTTCTTGAGAGACTTTCCACTGATGAGTTGTTTCCTCTACAGTTTCCCAATCTCCTTGATGAGGTTGTTGGCCTTTTTATCGTCTCTGTCATAATCCTCTGCAAAGAAGCTCAAAAGTAAATTACAAAATCATAAATATAATATCATATATGTATATACCTGTTTTAAAATGAATCTTAAAAACCTTGTAAGAACGACAGGTCTTACATGGAGTACCACTTTTGACGAAAGTCATAAAATCGGTACACTTGCGGAATAAATTTAAATTCTGGTTAGTAATATGCATAAAAAATGTATATTTAGTTACTACTTTTAAATAAAATACTGTACTACTTACCTTTAGGACTTTTGGAAGCTACACAAATCTCAAAACTTGGTAAGGCAAACGAAAACGAAACGAACTGCACGATCTCAGACGAAAAATGAAAATGAACAAAATCGAACGAAGCAATGGCCAAGCACAGATGACACATCTGGAAAGAGTTCCTTGGTTTCGTTTCGTTCGGGGTGCAAGGCGCAATAAAAAAAGCTGTAAATCACGTACATTTTGAAAGTTTTGTGTCTTGGAAGCAGCATGTTTGTTTGTCGCCAAAACAAATTCGATAAGGCAGAAATTTTCATTGATAGTACCATTGAATATCAATACTCTAACTACTCTAACTAGAGCATTGATATTCAATGATAGTACTGATCTATACGTTTGGTTATTATTTATTTTCGACAATAAAATTACGCTCGCGTCGTCGGTTCCTCAACCTTCAGCCCCATCATAAACCAATATCCGTTCTTCTCAAAATTCCAGCCCCTAAACGGTAAAACTTCTCAACGTATGTTTCAAATTGTCCCTTAATTATACCTGCTTTCAATTTCGTTTTTAAAAACTATTCATTCCGTGACCAACACTAAACTCTTCTCCGGTCAAAGACACACTCAAACTTCGCGACACGACTCTCAAAAGAGATTCGTTGTTTTATTTTTAGTCTTTTCGCTGGTCTTTTGACACCTTCACTTACTTCACAGCGTTTCACATTACCAGACATTACCAATATTTATTAATTTCGTTGATAACCGTAATAATTAAAGATCTTAATTTTTGTTTTCAACTTTAACAAACACATTTAAATTAATATTTGTAAGTACCTATCTACGTAAGTAAATATAGCTACCTACATTGAATTATTTCTTTGCCGTTGGGTTAAAGAGCTTTTGTAATTTTTTATAACATTAACACCATAATAGAATAGGGAATGCCAATTGTATTTTTAAATTTAAAAATAATTATATGACTACTTTTAATCAGTTTTCCCTAAAACACCAAAAACAATTTTTATTATAAATACCGACGCACGTTTCGCCAACAATGTTGGCATCATCAGGGTGATGAGTGAATCGGAAAACTGATTAAAAGTAGTCTAATCTACCACCAAAAGTGATCCAGACAATTGTTTTGTTTTTGAATAATTATATGAATTCTCAAAGAGCGATTGTTCATCTCTATTGCGAACTAGGCGGGCGAGATGATCCTAAAACATTTCAACCACGAGAAAACGTCAAACTTTCAAGGTTGTTTGGGTAAAATTTGGAGGGCCAAATGTTTACAAGAGCTAACTTAGTTGTTACCATGTTTCGTAAAAATTATGAAAGAAATGCTAGCCTTACTAAATATTTCTATTGTTTCAACTTTTAAATTCAATAACCATTCTATTTTATTTAAAATGTGATTCAAATAAAAAATTTACATAATATATTTTATAACCCGCAACAAACAATTTACAGTGGCTTCTAAACTTGGCGCAAAAACCGCCCATATGGAATCTGTTAAAAGACGCCAATGGAATGCGTTCCTTTGTAGTACATAAATGTACTATGTATATAATTATATGACTATATAAACACGTGAATTTATTGTAAAAATTTCACGAGAAATTAATGTCAGAACTGAACGTCAAAAATCATTTATATTTTACCCACATTAATTCCTTTCTATGCTTCTATATTTGATTTTAATCGTAATTCAAATAAAAATATAAATTAAGTAGGATTATTATAACAGGTGTTCATTTAAATTAGTCATCAAGTTGCTTATGATTTTTTGAGTGACGAAGACGAATGACACTTGACAGTTGTTGATAACTACTGTTGGCGGTTTTCCTCAACGTTTTACTTTGGACGAGTTGTTTAAACAATAACAGAAACAGAAAATTCAACACTTCAACAACAGTTTGCGGTACTGCTTAAGGCGTACAGTTTAGAACAAACTGTTTTTACTAAGAAGATATTTCCAAAATGACACTAAAGTGGATGAAGTTTGGGTGCATTCGATACAGGACTGTCACCCAGAATTTCAAGAAGAATTTCGTGGACTACATGCAGTAAAAAAAAGCTTGGACAGAATATTGAGTCAGTTTACTGAAACTGGTATTCTTTTTACGAAAACCCAAAAGAACGTACAGCAGAGATTATTGCCCAATCGGAACAAATAATCGAAAATAATCCAAAAACATCTATTCGACGACTACACCAACAAGTGAATCTTTCCGTTGGAGCAACACACAAAATTTTACACAAAGATTTAGAGTTGCATCCATATCGTGTTTCAATGGTACATGAATACCATTACTGGACGTGTATTCCATTTTCTAAGTTATAATAAAGGTTCACTTGTACATGTTAAAAATTTGTCTGAACAGTCCAACTGTCAAGTTAAAAAAATTTCAACAGACATACGTTAAAATCTTATGTCAAATTCATAGGCGACTTGATGACTAATTTAAATGAACACTCGTTACATTATGTATTTTAAAATCATCATTTTTATCTTTGAAACCCCTTAGTGACTTATAAACTTGACCACAAAACACGCCTAATAATATGATATGGAATACGTTCTTTCTAGTGTTTATTTGCCTAGAAAAATACGTATACTTAACGTGAAAATTTCACGAAAAGTAAACCGCGCCAAAACACGCCTCGAATGCGTTTTTATTTGTAGTATAGGTGACTAGAAAAACACGTGTATTTAATGTTAAAATTTTACGAGAAATAATAGTCAAAAATAATAATTTAGACTTCACCGCCATTCGTTCTTTTCTATTTTATATAATTTGATTTAAGTTATGATTTAAATAATAAATATATATTTTTTTAACATGATTTTTTATAAAGAAAAGTAAATTGAGGTAAAGTAAAATACAATAATAAAAAAATAAGGGAAGTAAATTGAAAAACCTCCTTTTAAACCCAAAAACCTATAGGGCTACACCATGATGATGATTTTTTATAGTCTGCTGGAACTCTTTCACTCCTTAGGTATTTTTATTTTTTATTTGATTAGAAAAACACGTGTACTTAATGTAAGAATTTCACGAAAAATAAACGACGACAAACACGCCTATATGACACTAGAAAAACACGTGTATTTAATGTAAAAATTTCACGAGAAACAAACGTCAGAACTGAATTTTATCAACAATATGTACCTTTCGTTGATTAACAATATTGATTAAACGTCTTTATTGCGTCATATATAATATTTAAAAATAACGTAATTTTTTAACGTTGAATTGTCATAATTTGTAGATACGTAGTCATAATTTTATTGTAAATCAACTTTGAATTTACGTTATGTAAAATACGTTGAAATAACGTTGAAGGTATTACCAAAATATAACGTGATATTTTCAACCATAAACGTGTTATCAACCACATACACGGCTTTTCCACGTTAAAACAACGTGCATGCGTTTACTGGGTGCCAAATGGGGTGGGAATGATTTGTAAATTATTCTATGAAATGAGAGCACTGCTTTAATTTCTTGACCCACTTGACAATAAAATAAAAACGAGACATTAGTGACAATAGTATATTGTACAACAAGTGCTAAAAAACGCTACGCTCGTGGCTCAACTGTTACGACTCGTTTGAAATAGCCTTCAGCACGTGTTGTCTACTATGTTGTTCCTTGAACCAACACTTGAAGGAAGAAAAAACGTATAATTCTAATTCTTCTACTCCGTAAGCGAGCCTGTAAAATAATGTAATAAAAATTAAGCGTCTTTTTTCTATATTTATCAGCACTTTCAGTTCACAATCACTACAAAAGGCGCGGACAGAAATTGTTTTTAAATTTCTTCAAACAGATGTGCCACCTCGTAAAAGCAAAAGGGCGATGCATATTACCATCCCGGCTCTCCAGTGTTTAAACTTCGCAACAGCAATTTTCTTAATAAGCTGCACTGTACCAACATTTTGATAAAAAACGGTCAGTCGTTTCTAAATACTTACTTCATAGGAGTAGAAAATATAATACCTAGTATTCTACTCCCATATAATAGCAATTATTTAGTCAAATGAGTTCCCCCACTCGTATATTCGCTTGTGGGGTCAAACTTTCATTCTCGTGAATAATTGCTATCATTAAACTCTCATGAATAATATAGTAAAATTTCGTGTTGGATTGACGTAGTTTCAGAAAGGTGTTGCTAACTGGGTGCAGAAAGTTTTTAAGTTTTGTTATAACGACTATTGTGGAAATTTATTTGTGGACAGTTCGCTTTTTCTGTTTTTTCCCAACTTAACGGAACACGGTTTGAAATTGTTGCTATTGTTAATAATGTTATAGTTATTAACGTAATGAGGCCGATGAGTGGCAAATAACAGACAAGATTGATCGTAAAGTCGAGGCGGAGCCGAGATTTTATAATCAATCGCGTCTGTTATTTGCGGCCGAATATTGTTCAGTACTTTTCATAATGTTTAGCATAATTTTTAAACAATTCATAAATCGATTTTGTTTGTGTTGCTCTAGAAACGATATGTACTGTTAATTTCTATAACAGCCGTGACTGTGATGAGTTAGTTTTCACTCAAGCTGACAGTTTTGATATAATGCAATGTTATGAAAAAATAGTTAAATAACATAACTATCATATAAGTTTTCCAAGTGTAATTAATGCATAACAGGTGCATATCTTTCTCCATACAGGTTGTTGCATAATTACCTATATCTAATATAATCTTGATAGCAACGAAAATTATCAATTACTGCAAGTAAGTTAGTTACTCATATTTTATTGATGTTAATTTTTAAAAGGAAAATAGAAAGTAGTCGATCTGTTGTTTCAATTTTGTTCCCCGCGTCCTAGTCGGCTATTGTTTGAAGAGTTCTTTTGTCAGTTGGCTCCAGTCCATATACAGCAATCACGTATATCATGCACTGATTGTAAATAAATCAGAAATTACGTAATATACATCAAACATTAACCGACCCAGAGTTCTAGCTTGCAGTTAATTTATCATGGTACATATTCCATAAATTTAAAAGCATTCGTCGATACATCTGTCACTAAATTCCATTTTTCTTCGCGTTGGGCTAGTCCACCCTGGGAGTTAAATCATATTTAATGAATTGCGCAAAAACAATTAGATTTTTAATTAAAATGTTAAGTTTTAATTAACGAGTCTGATCCGTACCGGAACGTAACTTACACTCTAATTAAAGTTTTCTAACTTTTATTATCGCTTAACCATCCAGCTTTTGTTCTTAATGTAATATTTCACAGATTTTGCGTAACGGAATAGTTTTATATTAATTAACTGGGAGTTTAGCTGCATGTGTTTAGAGCTTTACTACGTTTACGTTGTAAATTATGACGATGTGTGTGGATAATTTTCATTGTCCGCAATACGTCAAGTCGGAACAAGACAAAGCCGTTGCAAACGATAAGTTCATTGTTTGTACTCTGACAAAGTTTTTGCGTGGGAGTGTCATAATCGCTTTAATCTTGACAACCGAAAAGCGGAAATGGGTAAGTGCGGTTACACATACACACACACAAATACCGATATTATTGGTTTTGGTGTTGAAATCGGTTGCATCAAAAATACATAATGTGATTCACATAGTTCCCGATCCGACAGAAAAGTCGGAGCACGACGTCACAATAATATCGTTGTGCTTGACTGCAGTACAAAATACGCAAATTTACACCGATAAAATTATGTGTGTGGGTTAGGTATTATCATTTTTTCAAATCAAAAATTAATCAACCGTTGTCTTATGACCACAAGTCATTGAAAGATTTACAACCTGTAATTAAAATGGAAATTTTGTTGGCAATTTCATGATTTATGATAAAATGTGGTTTAATTTTGTTTTTTTTTTATTGTGGTTTTGAAGTAACAACTTAAAAATAACCACCTCTACCGAAAATCGGATTTTTAACGGTAGCTGAAAACCACTACATCAGGCGGTTTAACAAAATTCAGCCCTAAAATTTTTTACACTATAATCTCTTAATTGGAACAACTATTTTGCTCATAAAAAAAATTTTTCAGTTATAATATAATAAGAGTTGAGATTTCGTCGGAAAGATATATCGATTACCAGAGTTCGCCTAGCAATTTTGCGAATGACATTGACATAAAAATCAGGAAACGCAGTTGAGTGATTTTTGATCAATGTCATGAGCAAAATTGTAGAACTCGAGTTCACAATCGGTAAATTTTTCCAGCGAAGTCTCAACTCGAATTATATTCGCCAGACTATTTCACGAAAACGCACAAATTATGGATAATGTGGTGGAAGGTGACAGGTAATTCACATGCAGTATGCTGCCACAGTCACTGCAGCAATTGTTATTTTTTCGCTGAAAAATAAGGTACGTTGTGTAATCGCGACTGTTCAATGGTCCGTAACCCCCGATAAAATTTTGACAATTTGATTTTTTCAATTTAAATTTAAAATAAAATAATTTTTGTCTTCGCATTTTTCTCGATATTATTGCAGAATACAAAAATTTTTTAAAATAATAAGTGGAATACGCTTATCCATTTTTTTTTTGAAATGCCAGGAATGGTTTACAAAAAGTACAGTTCTGTAAAAATGGAGGGAAATTAGTGTGGACCATGGAGGTATAATATAAGAGGAGAAAACAAAGCCAAGCTATTGGTATTATTTGTTTTGAAGCCGAATAAGAGCGGAGAGTGGGGACAGTGTTGTTATTTTTCCCCAAGCAGGCCGCCAGTGGCGTAGCATAATAAACTGTACTTTCGGTTTCTTCGGCATAATAAGATTAAAAAGAAAATCTCAAACCAGATCTTTACTCTATCTAAATTATTTGCAAGTCTGGAAAACGTATTTACAAATTATCCAGTGCTCACTTAAATTTTTAATTGTAATTTATTTATTATGATTTCCAACTCCACCAAGTCACGTACCTACGCCACTGCGTGAAATCAAACTCCCACCGGTTCCCATATTTGAATGTTTAGACCCAAGTTTTTACAGAGTTGTCAGCTTGTGCTATATCGCACGGTTTGGTATGGAAATGATACTAAAATTTTGATGTAAAGGGTTTGATATCATTATATACAGTTAATAATTCATACATGGTTTAGTATGCATTATTTAAAAAGGATTTTTAAAACCCTGATGAGGCAATTTCAACAAATTACTTTTTCGATCTGGCAATATTGGTCATTCTTCCGTTTGGTTAAATGGCTTCACAACAAAAACGCCAATGTAGTTTCCTCTTCTATCTTAGTTCCATGGTGTGGACCAAGGAAGATACTCTTATTGTTAACTCAAGAGATATATCGTACGAAGGTGGAGTTTCGAGGTACGTAAAAAAGTTGCTCAAAGGTAGCCGCACCGGTTTCGTCGCGTGTCAGAATTGGGTCGACAGAGACGAACTACAGAATTTAAGGTTTCGGTAAAAGACATGCTCGATTCTACTAATAACACTTTCGATTTATGCAGTGCGATTGAACGTTGTTTTATTAAGTCTTAATTTGGGCGATACTTAACTTTAAGTGTAGGTGTAAAACTGCATATTTGATCAAAATTGTAATAACACAAAAAATCGAAGACGGGCCTGTACATCATCTTACACCTGCATACGTTCGACAAGTTTTTTATGTCCCTCGAAACTCCACCTCCGTACGATATATCTCTTGAGCCTACAATACATGCTCTTATTTTAATACACATTTTCGAAGGATTCTCGGACATGTGGCAAATAAAATTGACAATTTATAAAAACTATAAAACTGCATAATCTTATTCTATACCATGCGATCATTTAAATTATAAATTAGAGTAGGCTGTGAAACTTAAATTAGGTTGGCACTACTAATTGTTGACATTTCAACCATTGCTACTGCTCGCAGAGGTTCCTTCCCGGTAGCATGACACATTTGAACGAATCATCGGTGTTTGCACCATTCGCAGTATTTCCACCCATTCTCGACCGTATCCCGCAATCCATCCGGCACCATCAGCGGTAAATTATGCAAGCCGAATCAGGTGCGAAATATTTGAAGTCTTTCCAGGTCGCTTTAAGATTCTTCAAGACATTTCAAGTCTTTTCAATTCTTTTCAAAACTTTTCAAGTCGCCCCAAATCTCTTCAAAACATTTCATGTCGTTTCAATTCGCTCTAAATCTTTTCAAGTCGCTTCAAGTCCTTGTGACATATTTAAAGTTTTTTTTTAAATCGCTTCAAGTTTCTCCAAGTCGCTTCAAGCCGTTTCAAAACATTTCAAGTCCTTTCCAGTCGTTTTAAGTTTCTCAAAGTCGCTTCATCTCTCTTCAAGTCGTTTCAAGATTCTTCAAGACATTTCAAGACTTTTCAAGTCGCTTTCAAAACATCTTAAGTCTTTTCAATTCGTTTCAAGACAATTCAAATCCTTTCAAGTCGCTTCAAGGTATTTCAAGTCTTTTCAAGTGGCTTCCATTCCCTTCAAGATATTATTTGAGATCTTTCCAGATCCCTCCAAGACTCTTCAAGTATTTCTTCAAACATTTCAAGTCGCCTCAAGTCCATTCGACATTTTGCATGTCGCTTTCAAGTCTTTCAAGTACTTTCAAAACATTCCAAGTTCCTTCATTTCGTTTCAAGTTTCCTCAAGTTGCTTCAGGACATTTTAAGTTTTTTCAAGTCGCTTCTATTCCTTTCAAGATATTTGAAGTCTTCCTAGGTTGCTTCAAGTCTTTTCAAGATATTTTAAATCCTCCCAGCTCGCTTCAAAACTCTTCAAAACATTTCAAGTCGCTTCAAAGTCCTTTGAAGGCGTTTCTTCAAGTCTCTTTATCTCTCTTCAAGTCGCTTCCAGTCCCTTCGAAATATTTGAAGTCTTCCCAGGTCGCTTTAAGATTTTTCAAGACATTTCAAGTCTTTTCAATTCTTTTCAAAACTTTTCAAGTCGCCCCAAGTCTCTTCAAAACATTTCATGTCGTTTCAATTCGCTCTAAATCTTTTCAAGTCGCTTCAAGTCCTTTTGACATATTTCACGTCGCTTCAAGACATTTTAAGTTCTTTTAAATCGCTTCAAGTTTCCTCAAGTCGTTTCAAAACATTTCAAGTCCTTTCCAGTCGTTTCAAGTTTCTCAAAGTCGCTTCATCTCTCTTTAAGTCGTTTCAAGACTCTTCAAGACATTTCAAGACTTTTCAAGTGGCTTTCAAATCATCTTAAGTCTTTTCAATTCGTTTCAAGACAATGCAAATCCTTTTAAGTGGCTTCAAGGTATTTCAGATCTTTTCAAGAGGCTTGAAGTTCTTTCAAGATATTATTTGAAATCTTCCCAGATCCTTTCAAGACTCTTCAAGTATTTCTTCAAACATTTCAAGTCGCCTTAAGTCCATTCGACATTTCTCATGTCACTTTCAAGTCTTTCAAGTACTTTCAAAATATTCCAAGTTCCTTCATTTCGTTTCAAGTTTCCTCAAGTTGCTTCAGGACATTTTAAGTTTTTTCAAGTCGCTTTCAGTCCCTTCAAGATATTTGAAGTCTTCCCAGGTTGCTTCAACTCTTTTCAAGATATTTTAAATCCTCCCACTTGCTTCAAAACTCTTCAAAACATTTCAAGTCGCTTCAAACTCCTTTCAATGCGTTTCTTCAAGTCTCTTTATCTCTCTTCAAGTGGCTTCCAGTCCCTTCGAAATATTTGAAGTCTTCCCAGGTCGCTTTAAGATTTTTCAAGACATTTCAAGTCTTTTCAATTCTTTTCAAAACTTTTCAAGTCGCCCCAAGTCTCTTCAAAACATTTCATGTCGTTTCAATTCGCTCTAAATCTTTTCAAGTCGCTTCAAGTCCTTTTGACATATTTCACGTCGCTTCAAGACATTTTAAGTTCTTTTAAATCGCTTCAAGTTTCCTCAAGTCGTTTCAAAACATTTCAAGTCCTTTCCAGTCGTTTCAAGTTTCTCATCTCTCTTCAAGTCGTTTCAAGACTCTTCAAGACATTTCAAGACTTTTCAAGTCGCTTTCAAAACATCTCAAGTCTTTTCAATTCGTTTCAAGACATTTCAAATCCTTTCAAGTCGCTTCAAGGTATTTCAGGTCTTTTCAAGTGGCTTCCACTCCCTTCAAGATATTATTTGAAATCTTCTCAGATCCCTCCAAGACTATTCAAGTATTTCTTCAAACATTTCAAGTTGCCTCAAGTCCATTCGATATTTTTCATGTCGCTTTCAAGTCTTTCAAGTACTTTCAAAACATTCCAAGTTCCTTCATTTCGTTTCAAGTTTCCTCAAGTTGCTTCAGGACATTTTAAGTTTTTTCAAGTCGCTTCCAGTCCCTTCAAGATATTTGAAGTCTTCCTAGGTTGCTTCAAGTATTTTCAAGATATTTTAAATCCTCCCAGCTCGCTTCAAAACTCTTCAAAACATTTCAAGTCGCTTCAAAGTCCTTTGAAGGCGTTTCTTCAAGTCTCTTTATCTCTCTTCAAGTCGCTTGCAGTCCCTTCCAAATATTTGAAGTCTTCCCAGGTCGCTTTAAGATTTTTCAAGACATTTCAAGTCTTTTCAATTCTTTTCAAAACTTTTCAAGTCGCCCCAAGTCTCTTCAAAACATTTCATGTCGTTTCAATTCGCTCTAAATCTTTTCAAGTCGCTTCAAGTCCTTTTGACATATTTCACGTCGCTTCAAGACATTTTAAGTTCTTTTAAATCGCTTCAGGTTTCCTCAAGTCGTTTCAAAACATTTCAAGTCCTTTCCAGTCGTTTCAAGTTTCTCATCTCTCTTCAAGTCGTTTCAAGACTCTTCAAGACATTTCAAGACTTTTCAAGTCTTTTCAATTCGTTTCAAGACATTTCAAATCCTTTCAAGTCGCTTCAAGGTATTTCAGGTCTTTTCAAGTGGCTTCCACTCCCTTCAAGATATTATTTGAAATCTTCCCAGATCCCTCCAAGACTCTTCAAGTATTTCTTCAAACATTTCAAGTCGACTCAAGTCCATTCGACATTTTTCATGTCGCTTTCAAGTCTTTTAAGTACTTTCAAAATATTCCAAGTTCCTTCATTTCGTTTCAAGTTTCCTCAAGTTGCTTCAGGACATTTTAAGTTTTTTCAAGTCGCTTCCAGTCCCTTCAAGATATTTGAAGTCTTCCTAGGTTGCTTCAAGTCTTTTCAATTCGCTTCCAATGCTTCCAATCCCTTCAAGATATTTCAAATCTTTCCAGGTCGCTTCAAGACTCTTCAATACATTTCAAGTCGCTTCAATGTCCTTTCAAGTCGTTTCAATTTTCTTCAAGTCGCTTTATCTCTATTCAAGTCGCTTTCAGTCCCTTCAAAATATTTAAAATCATTTCAAGTCTTTTCAAATCTTCAATTGCTTTCAACATATTTATTTCAAGTCACCTCAAGTCCCTTCAAAACATTTCATGTCGTTTCAAGTCGCTTCAAGTCTTTGAAGTCGTTTCTTCTTCAAACGCCGAAAATCGCCCACGAAATACAAATCTGACAGGTTACTAACCTCAATGTACACATGAATTTCTGTCCAAAAGTGAACATCTCACTAACTTTCCGATTGTTTTATAAAATTCTATTTTCTTCAAAATAATGTAAACTTCAGCGCTAAATCCCTAAAAGAATGAAATAATTTAAATTAAAGAAAAATCTAAATTATATACGCTGCCGATTTGACAGGCCTCTCGAAAGATGGTCAATTGAGCGGCAGACAAAATACTTTGTGTGCCTAGGCAGGAAGTATGGTCAATTGGGCGGGAGACAAAATACTTTATCTGTCTAGGCAGAGAAGTAGACATTTGTCATTGCCTATTGCCCCCCTAAACGCGTCACGTAATTAATAGTTTACTCGGTAGACGTCTCATATTCTGTCCTTACCGCGGAAACGTTTTGATAAAATTAATCATTAACTGTCGGCAAATCAGTCTGAACTGTCAGCGTTACCTTCACCTCTATTTTCTTGGTCTACAGCAGCAGTTGAACAAAAAAAGGAACATGATGGTATTCGAATAAAAATGTTTTTAACTTGTTACGGCTTGGATTTGAAGTCCAAGGCTAACCTATTTAATTAACCTTTGCTTACTTGTTTTTGTCTACTCCTCTCGCATAACTTTTTCTTTGCACGGTCTTTTTTTGGATTGCACCTGCCAGAAAACAACAGACAACAGGGATTTCATTAAACGTAATAAATGCAATAAATAAAAAAGGAACTGTAAAGTGCTCAAACAGTTAGTTAGGTTAAAGCCAAAGCAATGGAATGGTACCAACATAAGGACCAAGGTTTCCCTACGAAGTCGCGCCAAGTCGACAGTGATTTGGTAGAATTTTTTGGTTCCGTTTTGGATATCCTGGATCAGTTGTAGGGACAGTGTTTTCTGTGTGGCCGGCAAAATTGCTTCTTTCGTTCCTGGGCTCCTGAGAGATATTACATTCGGCCGTTCGTAGAGGGCTCCTAAGTTGTAGAACCTGGACCTGCCAGACAAGCCTTTCATTTCCAAGTGTTATCCTTTGTTTCGTCCATTGGAGAGTGGATTTTCTTGATGGCCAGCTGGGAATAAGGCCCTTCAGGCAAAAGCACCGGGGGTAGAATTTAAATCTACTCCCCATAATTTATTTTTTGTGGCCCAAGTACCTAACTGGTGTGTGAACCTGCGGCAGTACTGCTAGAAGGGGAACCTAGAGGTATTTTGATCAATTAAGTTTCAAAACCTAATTTTGCATTGTAAGGGCTCTGTGCTTCTTCACACTTCTTTTTGCACCCTTGTAAAATAAATTACTTACTAAAATATTACATTAAACAATATAAAAATGCTTAAGTACTTGTGTATGCTATATATACAGTAACAATAGTTATTTTAATTAAAAAATTAACTCGTCTTCATATTGATACAAAGTCGTTACTGTATATTATAAAAAAATGATTAAACCCCAAACAATATGGCCTATTATTAAAAATAATTAATTATACATTAGAGAATTTGAGTAGCATTAACGCTGGAAAACAAAACCGCTGCTAAACAATCTCTACATTTTCAATGTTTCAATTAATTAATTATTATTGATATTTTACAAGATGACGCAAATTTTAAAAGCTTTTATCTTAAATAAAACCTAGTTTAGATTTCAATATTAATCTTCATCTATTCGTTTATTTTAATTTTAAATTCTATAACGTAGTAGTCTTAGATGCGATACTCTGTACGTATGTATGTTTTCGTATTTACTGAATAATATGATATAACTTACTAGTATATTAAACTGGTGGATATTACTGACGTTTATAAACAGAGGTCTGACTGGGCTAACATCTCGCTGTTTACATTTTCAAATGTCGTGTTCCATAAAAGATGTCGATTGACTCATTGCACGAAGCGTGGGTGTAGCTCAAGGCATCTTGTTAACAATGTCTCACTATGCAACAATTTCTCCTTTTTTGTGAAACTTCGTATAATTCAGATATGCTGTTTTTCTACCTTAAAAAAAACAACTTTCCAATTTGATGCTGCGTTTTGACAAATAATGATAAGGCGAGCAAATGCTAAAAAAGAAAACAAACAGGTAGCTATGACAATAGGTAACGGTGGCTTGACGGATGATTCATTTTTGATTGACGTTCAAAGCCTACTGTATGTATGAATCGTTTATGGAGACCCTGTATTTCCTTAGTAAGTTTACCAAAACGTTCTCTTACATCTTGCGTCTAGCCCTGTTTTACTGTTGATAATTTAATTAGTTAACGTCTACTTGCAAAATAAAACGATCGGCAATTTGACGTCGATGAAGTTAGGAAGTCAGCGTTGCAACAAGAAGCTGAATAGAAAGGTGCATCTTACTGTCACTCAATTGTCAAGGAGAGCATACTAAAATCTGAACTTGCCGCATCATAACTGCACTCCAGGCTGTACTGTGCATTATCTAACGTATCGACCGAGCTTAAATGGTAATGACGGAATTTCAAAATCAAACAAACTTGTTTGCCATTTGAATGACTTTATCTATCTCGTTAGACAGGAAGTGAATAAAATACTCGGAGATGGTGTTCGATTGTGGTCGAGAACGTATTATAATGGATTGTCGCAATAAATTTGTTTTCTGAAGAAGATCCACTACCCACGATTTTGAATTCTTGTAGTGTATTTTGGTCAGTCTGGACTGCGCCAAATTCACCTAGAGGGCATGTCTAGTCGTCAATTAATAGAGGCGCGGTTTTTTCTCTCAGGCAAAATCGATTAGTATGCAAGAGTCTAGACTAAACCAAATGATGGATAAAAGTATTGTGGTTTAGACGTTTAATAAATACTGTACAAAATAATTTCTTGTAATGTGATGCAGCTAAATGCTACTCTTGTTTTCTATCACGTGATGGCATATGTATAAGACCTTATTATATCTTATAATTTTGAACATTTGCTGCTGTACTGTAAAATACCCTGAAGATCAACAATATGACAGACTCTTCAGTAATTTAGCGAATGACTGGTGGATTATCAATACATCGAAACCATTCACGAAAGGCCATATTCCAAAATATTAACTTTCGTGTATGTTTTTTAGTAACATTTTTCATTTTAGATTTAATAAAAGCTCCCTACATTTTTGTTGGCCGGAAGGCTGTTTTCATCATAGTTTTCGCCATTTAAAAACGACCGCCGCAGGCAAAATAGCTTTTATTGTTTGTTGTTCAAGTGGAATATTTTTAAATTGATCTAAAATTTTCACATTTTGTATTCATACAAGAGTGAACTTTCCACGGCGATCCGATTATGAACTATAAAAATGCGTAGATCTAAATTAACAAAATAAGATTATGGGAGTGTTTTTTTTTCGAGTTTCTCAATGGGATTCTGCTCCAAAATAGGATTTTTTTACACACAATAATACGTAGTGTAATAGAAAACGTGGAATTGTCAATCATTCCTGTCTATTAGCAGTACATTTGCTTTTATTTAAAACTCTTTCGAAAGACCAAAAACGTGAATACCAGGAATAAAACGAGTTGAAATTATTTGTAAAGATAAAGGGTGAGGCAATTTTAATGTAGGTAGATCATTTTAGATGCACGACTTGAGTACTGATGTCGTTACATGCATATTATGCACCATTGTGCACCAGAGGACGCCGCTTGATGAACGTCAACAAGAATTTTTATTTTTTTTTGGAAAATCGGAACGCCCGTATATACGCGTCAGCGTATGTATGAAGTTGGCCATGATACGGGTATAGTTACAAAATTGTGTTACAAATTGCATCATAGGCACCATTTTAATTTGCATAGAGCTCTATGATTGCATTAGAGAAGTGAATTGTGAATTTTTAATAGCTATGAAAATACACTCAGCGGCACAAAATTCGATCCATCAATATCAAAATCAATCCTTGTTCTCCTGTTCTTACTATTTTTCCAGTTAAGATTAGTTGGTATTGGTAAAAATTCATATATTTAGCAAATTTTGAAAACATAAACTTAAATGCGGATTATGTCATTAATATCCTTGACGAATCAATAAAAATCCCTAGATCTTTTAGAAGACATTGAAATTCATCCAATATCAATCTCTTTTAATTTCCATGAAAAATAACTGATGCCGGTACCTTTAGAAAGAAAATTTTTCATCTAGTGACTTGGCGTCATACAGGAGAAAGTTTTGCTCAGTGCAATATTGTTCCAAGGTGGGGTTTGGAGTGGTACCAGTTTGGAAGGTTAGAGATATGTTATGCACCCTTTATTGGCGACAATTTTGTTTTAATGCATTATAATGCCCGCCCTTACATCGCTCGAATTCTTAACAATTGCCTGGATGAAGTTGAAATTCAACGAATGATTTGCCAGCGCGAAGTGCAGATCTAAATCCCATCGAGCATGTTTGGGACAAAGTAGGAAAAAAAGTTTGACGTAGAATTCCTGCTCCTGCAAATTTGGGGGACCGCAGTGTAGCAATGACTCAAATTTGGGAAAAGATTGACCAGCAGTGCCAAGACCTCAATCACGGGGAGGCAACACTCGTTATTGATGCTGAGTTTTAACCCTTTCAGTCACTCTTTTTTTCTGGTTAAAATAAATTTTTTATATTTTGCACACCTAATGTTCGATTTATTTATGATTTTATGGTGCAACTTGCGAGGCGATATTTTACCCCCTTCGAGGGTGGTGACATGTCGTGAATTGACGACAGTGTGACTATAAGGGTAATGGAAAAATTAAATATTAAAATGAATATTTTTATTTATGGGGGATTTGGTCATATTGTACCATCTGATTTTCAGAGTGGGAAATGTTAATCCTTTGCTCCATTTAATTTTCTCTTTTGGAGTCAACTTATGACTTTTCAGCAGGTGTTGCTGATGTGTTTGGTCCAGGTTGAGGCTCAAGAAAATATGCTGGTGGGGTTTTTTCAACATCTAAATCTTCAAAATAGTTTACTTGTGCTTAGTAATAATTAAATTTGCAATATCTACATTCATCTCCAGATACATCACTCTCAATCACTTCCTCTATTGCTTCGTCGGACTCTTCCTCGCTCAGATATTTCCAGTTAGAAACGTTGTTTGCCAGTTCAACAAGCTCCTTGTATGTGAGAGTACGTTTGTGGCTCATTCTCGAAGCGACAATATACATGTTTCTAATAAATTTAAAATTTCAAACTAAGTTGGAGATTATGTTACCTATTAATTTTATACCGAGATAGTCAGTGTCGTCAATTGACGACACTCAATTTAATAAAATGATTGATCAAAAGTCACTGGACCGAATTTTAATTTGTTCAGTACACAGAAAACTATGTACCTTTTAGAACATAAAATTGGTTTTATAAACTCAAAACGATGGATGAAATACCAATGGTAAAAATTTTCACAGACCCCTGTATAGTGCTCTACAATATCATTGCAGCAATCTGTAAGCTTAATTTTTTTCTCAACTTCTGAACGTTAGATGTCAATACAACTTAGGGTATGTAAAGTTAATCCACAACTGACTGATTGACTAATGGTATTGGAATGACAACCATTTTTTGACTTAAAGATTTTGAAATTGGATTGAACACGAGAGTGAGTTCTAGTTTTTAAAGGAAAAAAAAATCAATAAATGGTTGTCATTTCTCATCCATTTAGTCAGTCGATGAGTATAGTGGACAGGGCGGCCCACCCGCCCACCGCACTCATAAACGGTGCCAAAACCATACGCTTTTTAGTCACAAAAAATCCTTATACCAATAATGAGAATCAATCCAAATTGAGATTTACACCAAAATATATTAAACTCAAATTTACAGTTTTGACTAAATGATTGACAAACTGGTTCGGAATGACAACCATTTTCCTATTGTATCCACACTCCGTTTCTTGTAAATCACAGTTGCCTTTGTGACAAAAAATCATTTCGTTCATGGCACCACATGTGAATGCGGTGGGCGGGTGTGCCTCCGCATCTACAACTGACTGATTGACTAATGGTATTGGAATGACAACCATTTTTTGACTTAAAAATTTTGAAATTGGATTGAACACGAGAGTGAGTTCTAGTTTTTAAAGGAAAAAAAAATCAATAAATGGTTGTCATTTCTCATCCATTTAGTCAGTCGATGAGTATAGTGGACAGGGCGGCCCACCCGCCCACCGCACTCATAAACGGTGCCAAAACCATACGCTTTTTAGTCACAAAAAATCCTTATACCAATAATGAGAATCAATCCAAATTGAGATTTACACCAAAATATATTAAACTCAAATTTACAGTTTTGACTAAATGATTGACAAACTGGTTCGGAATGACAACCATTTTCCTATTGTATCCACACTCCGTTTCTTGTAAATCACAGTTGCCTTTGTGACAAAAAATCATTTCGTTCATGGCACCACATGTGAATGCGGTGGGCGGGTGTGCCTCCGCATCTACAACTGACTGATTGACTAATGGTATTGGAATGACAACCATTTTTTGACTTAAAAATTTTGAAATTGGATTGAACACGAGAGTGAGTTCTAGTTTTTAAAGTAAAAAAAAATTCAATAAATGGTTGTCATTTCTCATCCATTTAGTCAGTCGATGAGTATAGTGGACAGGGCGGGCCACCCGCCCACCGCACTCATAAACAGTGCCAAAACCATACCGTTTTTAGTCACAAAAAATCCTTATACCAATAATGAGAATCAATCCAAATTGAGATTTACACCAAAATATATTAAACTCAAATTTACAGTTTTGACTGAATGGTTGACAAACTGGTTCGGAATGACAACCATTTTCCTATTGTATCCACACTCCGTTTCTTGTAAATCACAGTTGCCTTTGTGACAAAAAATCATTTCGTTCATGGCACCACATGTGAATGCGGTGGGCGGGTGGGCCTCCGCATCTACAACTGACTGATTGACTAATGGTATTGGAATGACAACCATTTTTTGACTTAAAAATTTTGAAATTGGATTGAACACGAGAGTGAGTTCTAGTTTTTAAAGTAAAAAAAAATTCAATAAATGGTTGTCATTTCTCATCCATTTAGTCAGTCGATGAGTATAGTGGACAGGGCGGGCCACCCGCCCACCGCACTCATAAACAGTGCCAAAACCATACCGTTTTTAGTCACAAAAAATCCTTATTCCAATAATGAGAATCAATCCAAATTGAGATTTACACCAAAATATATTAAACTCAAATTTACAGTTTTGACTGAATGGTTGACAAACTGGTTCGGAATGACAACCATTTTCCTATTGTATCCACACTCTGTTTCTTGTAAATCACAGTTGCCTTTGTGACAAAAAATCATTTCGTTCATGGCACCACATGTGAATGCGGTGGGCGGGTGGGCCTCCGCATCTACAACTGACTGATTGACTAATGGTATTGGAATGACAACCATTTTTTGACTTAAAAATTTTGAAATTGGATTGAACACGAGAGTGAGTTCTAGTTTTTAAAGGAAAAAAAATTCAATAAATGGTTGTCATTTCTCATCCATTTAGTCAGTCGATGAGTATAGTGGACAGGGCGGCCCACCCGCCCACCGCACTCATAAACAGTGCCAAAACCAATCCCTTTTTAGTCACAAAAAATCCTTATACCAATAATGAGAATCAATCCAAATTGAGATTTACACCAAAATATATTAAACTCAAATTTACAGTTTTGACTGAATGGTTGACAAACTGGTTCGGAATGACAACCATTTTCCTATTGTATCCACACTCCGTTTCTTGTATTTCACAGTTGCTCTTTGTGACAAATAGTTATTTATTATACTCGGGGCTTAAAAAAGCCCGCGTTTCATCGTGCTTTTTTAAGCCCTCGTGCCGGAGAGCACCCAATTTACACAGGAACGAGTGTAAGACAACGTTTTATAGTTCGACACAACCGCAGCAAGTCTTTAAATTGCTTAAAATCCATAAAAATTGTATGACGTTTATCTGACATTTTCTTATTGCCTGACAGGAGAGTGTTTACACAATCGAAAATTTGAAAATTCTGACAGTGTGGAACTATAAAAATCATTTCGTTCATGGCACCGCATCCACTACTGACTGATTGACTAATGGTATGACAAGTATTTTTTGACTTAAACATTTTGAAATTGGATTGAATACGAGAGCTTTTAGTTTTGTTGGTAGAGGTAGAAAACTGATGTCGTCAATTGACGACGTGGTGACTGAAAGGGTTAATTAAAGTTTTACAAAAATGCTTAATTTGACACTTAAATTTTGTTAACGAAATTGTTTTTGGGACAATAATATTATCGTTAATTAGTTTATTATCGTTTAATTTGCAATAATAGTAGATTGTTTTATTAGGAGCAAAAGTAAGGCTTTTCGTCGCAAATACAGACGCGCCACGAAAAGCCACTTTTCTCCGAATAAAACAAGCTATTTTTTCTTTAAACGCCGAAAATCCTGCACCAAATACAAATTTGACAGTTTACTAACTTCAATGACATGAAAACTTTTCAAAGACAAAATGGCCATTTGTCATTGCCTATTGACGTATACAATCTTGATGATTCAATGTTTGATAAAATGTTTTACGTATACAAGTGAACAGAGTCCAATTATGACTTGAGTCCATAGATCATACAATGATATGGTAAATTATCGTTCGAAAACTACTTCTCTATATCATCGAAGAGACAATAAAAGAATAGTGATAGTGATGTGTTTTTAACACGATTGTTAAAATTATGTACATAATAATTTTATTACGTTAATACACTCACAATAATGGTACCGATAATTTAGTTACAGCCTACATAATTATTTAACTATTATCAATTGTTATCTCATAAACATTTAGTATTAGATAATATTCTGAAATCTTAATAGTGAGAGTCAAATAGGTGTGCTAACAGTAATTGTTGTCACAATTTACTTTAGATTTATCTAGCGCCCTCTTTGGAACAGAATTATTTTCTTATTGGTAATTACTATACAGTAGGTTATAATTAAGGTAATCATTTTAATAATTATATTATACAGGCCCTCCATAAATGATTCACACGTCCAGTAGGCTTATATATTGAACCACTACTTGTTTTCCACAAGCAACATGATCTGTGAATCCTTTTTGAAGACCTGATATATTACTACATTAGTTATATATTACTATAGTTCACTTGGAAATTGAAATAACTGCTTTGTTGGGATAATTTTCATGTAGCTACTGAAGTTGAGAACGCTTTGTTTTTTTTTTGGATCGCAAAAATTTTATTTTCTAATATTCCTTAAAATGTCATTGAAATCGGTTCAGTGATATAAAAATGATCAAATATTCTAGTCCATATTTTGAATCTGTTTATTAGCTATCTTGATTCAAATATGTGTTTTCAACAGGACGGCGCCAAGTCATATACGTACAACTGTCAAATATTAAAATTGTCTTAATGGCTTTTTTTTATGTTAATTGATGCCAGATTTTATGCTTACTTTGAAATCCTGTGTAATTAGTTTATTATCATCATCTCAAACAGCTCATGTGTGGTCCGAACGCAGCACCTGTAGAAATAAAAGCCAGTGAGAAGCACATACAAAACTTTTTGTACACACTTATAATCCATGGCTTTGTATCCCCAGGCAGCAATAAAATTGACTGATATGACCAATCACACCTTAATAAAAGTGAGCAACTAGTGATAGAGTGCAATATGTCACGGACTATTGGACAGTTCGCTCTATTTCACGCTTGTTTCATTTATATACCCTCAAACCACACTTCGCCCTCGGGAGCTAGCCACAATTACTTTGTAACAGTAAAAGCGAGAATAAGCTAAAGTATCGTCGGGTGATATTAAGAGTGTATAACGCACATTATTTAGCCGGCAGTTCTGTTTAATTTAGATCATAAAGTTCCGCACAAAATTCATAATTTACCACCGTCACCAATTTTTTAAATGGCAATCCCCAAATTTTTTTTTGGGTTCTAGATACACTTTTCAATATTGCTGTAAAAGTGATACTTGCAAAACTTTTTTTTTTAAATTACAAGTTTTACTTGAAAATATTTTGATTTAATGCTCAATTAAAGTGACAAATTTGAAGCGGTGAGTGTAAGTTGGTTTTTCATCCACAGGAGCGATTAAAACACCGTTTAAGAACCATAAATTAACTCGATCATGCCTGCGTTATGTCCATGTAATGGAGGAATATGCACACATTAAGAACAGCTGTAAATCCAACGTACACGAAACCTTGTTGAAATTTGTAATTAACATCAATAATACACGAAGAGTCTGTGTTATCCCATTACGTTAAGTACAGGTATATTTTAACATTACTGTTCTTGGGAATGAACGGCGACTGATGATTGCTATTTGCATACAGAAGAAGACTTCTTCGAGCGTGGAACCCATAACGTCGTGATCAACACTATTGATGCGTTCCCGATGCTGCAGGAATATTATTTTGATTAAATGCATTCCTGGACCTTGCCATCTTATTATCTTTCAATAATAAAACTTTTCATTTACAAGTAGTAGTAACTGCTGAGATGAGAAAAATTGAAAAAAAAATTGCAAAAGAAACAGTGAGGTACTAGGTTGGGAGAGAAGACGAAGAGAAGATGCTCATGGTAGAAATACTACTACCAAATTATAGGTGCACGAACTTATGGTTTTAAGGGTCAATTAGTGTATTTGTGCTCACCGCGTTTAGATCTCGTTCGCAAACATCCTTCTCACAAATAAAAACTAACCTTTATAACAGAATATAATAGAAAAAAAATCGACCCGGTGTGTTCCCCACTTCTATCGGAACAATGATTGTATCTGATGCCACCTTCTTCAAGTAGCCTCATGGAGGCACGGCCGCAATCAACTGCCCAAATAAATTACACTAAGTGGATACCTCGTACAGAAAGGCGTTGTCGATGGATAATTGTATTTCAATATGCGCGTATTTGTTATGTCTGTGTTTTGAATAGGTTGAGTGACGTTTGCGGAGGTGGCAGGAGTGGCAGACGAAACTGTTGAACTGACTGCAGTTCAGACAACGACACTTGAATGCACACACAAGAATCGCATTCCTTACCCGCTGCCCTCAACTTGCCCTACTCGGGGCATGACCTGGCATTCCTCCGGGCTGCACGTATATAAAGCAAAGACGTGGAACTGGAGAGATCAATTTCAATGTGCTTTGCATTCGAATAGTCAAAACAATTGGAGTAATGGTGAACGTAAACTAGACGCAATTAAACCGCTGTTACACAAAGTCTACAAATGGAAGACCTTTTGGGCTATGTGAATACTTACCAAGAAGTGAAAACTGATATACTTGCATTACAGTTTTATATCTCAAAAAAGTGTGAATAGCAAAATTTCTATCTGGTAGGCAAATATAAAAATCTATAAATCGAACTAATGTGTTAATGTTCCAATGCTATACTCAATTTAGATAATAAGAAGAAAGTCACTGCTGCCTATAGTACATCCAACACTTCCTGCTTTCAGATCACCAAAGGCACCATGATAATGTTACTTCTCACAAATATGTAATAAGTGTAAAGCTCTTGAAAGAAAACTACATAAAATTTCAAAATATCCACCCTATTGCTTTAGTTAGATTGAAGCGTTTTTTAAGTCTAAGAAAAGTTGTGGCGATTATCTTGGGGTAACTTCATCCCCTTTTGCCTAAAAAGATTTTCTGCATTTTTTCGTAAACGGTAGCTCCGACGAGAAAATGTTGAGGACTTATTGTTCTCCACTAAATTCTGCATAAAATTGATCTCATGAATTTTTGCCTATACATACCATTTCTCAGTTCGATAGCTTTTTAATAGTAACAATGACGTAGTGTGCAGTAATTTTACAGTTTAAAAAATGTATGAAGTCCTAGCAAATTGTTTGAATTCAATAAGTGTTTTTATCCTCACACGCTCAACGGAATAACATCTCTTAACATGTAAATTTATTTTCCGTTACATTTTTGTATTATACTGCCATGGTGCGGTAAATTTTAACAAACTCAGGATATCGGGAAATTTTTCAAACATTAAAATCTACATTTGTTCCAGATTGTATGGCGCTACGGCAGGTTTTCGGTAATGTACTACATTCTTACTTTAAAATTTTTATTATTGCTTGTAGTCGTAAAGAAAAAGGGTTAAATATATCATAATTTTACGACCTTTACAAGTTTACAAAACAACAATATGTAACGGACCATAATAACAGATGAGCGTTTACAGTACCGCAGATTGTAAGTAGCAGGAGTTCTATTAAAAATTAATTAAAAACTCCTCCTGCGGTTGTCGGAACGTACTTGAGGCTAACGTGCGTAACACGGTTGCATCTGCATTAATTCACTTCTACTTGACCTGTAATAACAAGATTGAATAAAATTAATTTGTGCTGTTTAGATTGGCGTCTTTTGTTTATTCGCTTTGTAAACTTTCAAATTCAAGTAATTAATCATCGAGAAATAAATGGCTACGTGAACATATCAATCAGTTTTATTAGGTAATAACTCAGTAAAGATTTTTTATCAGACAATTAAGCTCCGACCGGTTCTATATTAGCTTCTAATAGGTTTTGGATTTAAGCGATAGTTATCTCACAGATTTTAACAATACTGTATCCTAATTTCAAATGCTAATCTCACTGTGTAGTTGAGAATGTAATCTCAAGCGCACCATTTTTGTTTTGTTTTTCCATGTGTTTTACTCTTCTAGGCGGTTAAATTAAGTGAGACAACTCGTATAAATACTGTCATCAGATAAGGTGCATAAACATTTCTGTTACAATTACTCGTTAGTTCCACTTGAGATAGTCAAACTGATCGTCTAATTGGGTGCTTGTTGAACAAGAGGAAACAAACTGAAGAATTACTTTTGCGGCAGAACTACAGTGCTCTATCACGAGTTCAAGCAGAGGAAACAGAAATTTTCCTGTGGTTTGTTGTCAAGTACGAGAAAGCAACGAGAAAAAGCGTGAAACAACTGCAACTAATCCGTACATTCATTGGAAAGCTTAGATTCCAAGAGACCCAAAAAAGGTATATTTAATATTTATTTCCTTAGTACGGGTTCGACACGTCCATAAAAATCAACCAGGTGTAAAATTGGAACGAAAAAGAGGAATTATTAGAGGAATACATCAAATTAATGGAACTTTAATTCAGTTATTCACTATACAGGGTGATCCACGAAGTTACGCAAATATTTAAACTGGGGGTAGTTACGGCTAATCGATTGAGTTGACTCAACAAATTAATTGCCGAAAACTTTTGATGGATGACCCGAACAACAAATGGTAGCTCCATAAAACCTTGATATTTACGCATGCAAATCTTACCACTCTGACACCATGCGTGCACTGTGGGGAGGAGCCACGTTTTGTAGGAATGTCCCACACTGTACAACTTCCGCATTTTAAGAAAATTTAGTGCACCGTCAATTTTTTTATTTCTTAATTTTAGTCTCCAGGTTTAACTATTTGCGTAACTTCGTGAATCACCCTGTATAAATAAGACACTGATGGTTGTGGCTGCGTAAATTCTTTAAATGCAACAAGAGCGTCCTGTACAAATGGTTCAAGCTCGGTGATGTGTCTGAAGATTATTTTTATCGTAGTTGTTCCATTCCGGTAGCGAGATCATCAACCGTGTTCATTAGGTAGAGTTATTGAAGTGGCACCGCGTGCAGTATCCACTGACCGACACAAACCATCTGTTGCTGCACAATACCTTCTTCACGTTTCGTATTGCTTAGGGAAATAGTGTGCCACTACTTTTATATCGATATATCAACTTTTTTATTTTTTAAACATTAAGTGTACCAACTGTTAGAACTGTTATGTTTATGTTATTCCTTACTTTAACTATTCAAAGGCTAATTCGTAAATATATGTATGTGAACTTTGGTATCAGTAACTTCCATAAATTAATTATAACGCAAAAGTAGTCGTATTATAATAAAACTTAATTTGTATTTATTTTAGGGGTCGTCCATTAATTATGTGAGCTCAAAATGAGGGGAGGGGTCCAGTAAAATCTCATCTAAAGGGAGCAGGGGTTCATTGAGAATCTCACGTCAACTTTTTAATTTAAAAAATACACATTATTATTACATAGAATATAAACAAAAAACTTATTATTTTATTTTTTTAAGGTTTTCTATTTTGTCCGCAAACATATAGACAGTATTAATATTTTCTATGTATGGGATTCCCCGAATTGAGACAATCGCCGCACAATTTATTTACCACTCTTTTCGTGGAAATCCCAGCCAGTTTGAAAAACCGTTCAACGAACAATATAATTTATTGTTATGTTATTATTTTCCCCCTTTATATTCCATCAGGCTCATCAAAGTTTGACTTTAAACAACACAGAAGGAACATCAAATCTTGTATGAAACTCGGCTGTAATGGGAAATTATTGACTCGTCTTGTTTATGAATAGTAGCTCGTTTCGCTCGCCCATACATAATAAAATCGTGACAAACCAAAAAGACGAAATTAAGTTTTTATGGTAAAAATATGCAACGAAATGAAAACTTACGAAGGTCTTCAAAGTTTGATTTTAAACAATACAAAAGGAACATAAAATCTTGTATGAAACTCGACTGTAATGTCTTCTTTATGAATAGTAGTAGAAGCGAGCTGGTATTCATGAACAATAGGAATCAGTAAATTACATAATCAAGTCAGTTGCATACAAGATTTTGTGTTTATGAATAGTAGCTCGCTTCGCTCGCTCATATATTACAAAATGATTACATTTTTTTATTGTAAAAGAATGTATCCTTTTTAATTTTGGAACTCAAGGTTGGCATTTGAAAATGCAAAAATATCGAATTAAGGTAGCAAATTTTTGAATATAAAAATTTTGAATTCATAGAATTTTGGAAAAAGTGATCGAAATAAGAACAAAAATAACACCAAACAATGACTACAGTATTGGTAAATATGCAACGAAATGAAAATTACGAAAGTCTTCAAAGTTTGACTCGAAACAACACAAAAGGAACATAAAATCTTGTATGAAACTCGGCTCTAATGGAAAATTGTTGACTCGTCTTGTTTATGCATTGTAGAAAATTATTTCGTTATTCATTTTATTACGAGTTAGAATATATGAGCGAGCGAAGCGGGCTGGTATTCATGTAGAATGGGAATCAGTAAATTACATAATCAAGCCAGTTGCATACAAGATTTTGTGTTTATGAATAGTAGCTCGCTTCGCTCGCTCATATATTACAAAATGATTACATTTTTTTATTGTAAAAGAATGTATCCTTTTTAATTTTGGAACTCAAAGTTGACATTTGAAAATGCAAAAATATCGAATTAAGGTACCAGATTTTTGAATATAAAAATTTTGAATTCATAGAATTTTGGAAAAAGTGATCGAAATAAGAACAAACTTAACACCAAACAATGACTACAGTATTGGTAAATATGCAACGAAATGAAAAATTACCCAAGTCTTCAAAGTTTGACTCCAAACAACACAAAAGGAACATAAAATCTTGTATGAAACTCGGCTGTAATGGGAAATTGTTGACTCGTGTTGTTTATGCATTGTAGAAAATTATTTCGTTATTCATTTTATTACGAGTCAGAATATATGAGCGAGCGAAGCGAGCTGGTATTCATGAACATTGGGAATCAGTGAATTACATAATCAATCCAGTTGCATACAAGATTTTGTGTTTATGAATAGTAGCTCGCTTCGCTCGCTCATATATTACAAAATGATTACATTTCTTAATTGTAAAAGAATGTATCCTTTTTAATTTTGGAACTCAAAATTGGCATTTGAAAATACAAAAATATCAAACTAAGGTAGCAAATTTTTGAATATAAAAATTTTGAATTCATAGAATTTTGGAAAAAGTGATCGAAATAACAACAAAAATAACACCAAACAATGACTACAGTACTGGTAAATATGCAACGAAATGAAAAATTACCCAAGTCTTCAAAGTTTGACTCCAAACAACACAAACGGAACATAAAATCTTGTATGAAACTCGGCTGTAATGGGAAATTGTTGACTCGTCTTGTTTATGCATTGTAGAAAATTATTTCGTTATTCATTTTATTACGAGTTAGAATATATGAGCGAGCGAAGCGAGCTGGTATTCATGAACAATGGGAATCAGTGAATTACATAATCAATACAGTTGCATACAAGATTTTGTGTTTATGAATAGTAGCTCGCTATTACCTATACTTTCTCTACAAGCTACAACCCCTTATTTTATTTTTTTCTTTCCGTCTTTTGTTTTTATAAAGAAGCTCAAAACTACGATGTCGATCAAAATGCCCCCGCCAGAATTTATGTGACGCTTGTGTTTATGGCGCGGGTGCTTTTAAAAATGAGAGTTGCATATTAAGCGCCAGAGATATAGTGATATAGGGAAAATAAACAAGTGCAAAATAAAAAGCTGCTCTCCGATTGGTACACGTGCTATTCAAAGATCGGCCGCCAACAATCAAAGAATGCCGACGCATGATTCTCTATAAGCAAGTTTTTTATTTTGCACTCGTTTATTTTTTCTATATCACTATATCCCTGGCGCTTTCTTTATTCATTACTTGGTGGATTTGAACCAATCAGCCAAGCTAAATTCAATTATCTAACTGGTGCCAGTTATGGCTGCCATTCTAAACTACCAAGTTATGACCTAATAATAAAATGGTCTTATTTAAATTTTATTATATCATAACACATAACATAACATAACACATTTTAATGTCAAAATAATTTTTTTTATAAAAAACTAGCTCGTCCCCAAAAATAAAGTAAATCACATCTCATCCGCTTGACCTGGTCAGTGCGATTTTTTTTATCTGACAGATTGCTCAATTTTGCCCGGTTTGTAGTTTAAATATTTTTTACGAATTGGGGTCACCAACTATATTACTCCCCATTGCGAATATTATTTGTGGTCAAAATTTCATAACGATCGGTTGACACGGTGTAGGAGCACATAAAATACGAACAAAGAAACAAACAAACAAATATTGATTTTTATATATTAGATGGTACTGTAAGGGGTTGCCCGTTTTTCATAGTTAGCTATTTTAGCTATCTTTATTAACGGCACATTTTATTTATAATTATTATTTTAAATTTATTTTTATTTGTACATTTATGCAATAAGTAAATTGTTTGACCTCTCGGTAGCATCCTATATATTATTTATCTCTTACTAGCTGGTACCCAACGCGCGTTGCTACGCCCCAAAAATAAAGTAAAACACACCTCATCCGATTTGACCGGTGCAATGAACAGGTAAACCACGATGGGTAAACAATGAACCGATCCGGGTGGCATTACGCTCATGTTACACTTCTCTTGACCAATATTATTTGATTTGTTGTCGAAATTTTTGGTTTTCCCATTTGGCGCATACATAAATAAGTTTTTCGGTGTTCCCTCTCTGTAGCAAACAACATAATAATTGGCCATGTGAAAAACAGGGACTTTCTAAATTGACCCCAGCAACACTCAATGACTGTCCTTGGGGTGTGTTGATGGTAATTGCAAAAGCAAAGCGCACTGGAAATTGAAGCCGTTTGAAATCGAAAGGCATATGGGTGAAACCACTGACTCTATGTTGTTCAGTGGTTCCAGCAGATTTTGATCTGAAATTTCTTCACCGCATTTCCTCCATACGACTTTCACGTTGGTCGAGTGTTTCAGCTGCTCTCTTGCCTCGATTTTTTGGTTGATTTTCCCTTTTTTTGGCATTTTAATTATTTTCTGAAATAGTAAACAAAAGTAAGAGTGGCTGCGCCCCAAAAATATAGTAAAACATTTTTTTAGTGAGCAATTAGCGTTATAAATTGATTAACGTTACTTGCCGATTGAGCATCCATTCCAAGAAGAATCCAAAATTAATCAATCAATCCTAGACACATCCAAAATTAATTTTGACAATTCTTCCTCTATTTCCACACTATTCCCTTATGATTTTGACGAAAACTGATGAGTTACATTTTAGGTCTAAAACTGTCACTGTGACAGAGTATACTCGATTTCGCTCGGTTTGAACTTTAAATATTTCTTTTACGGAAAAGGGGTTACACATTGGGGTAGGAGGTGCATAACATACGAACAAACAAATAAGATTTGTGTATGTTTTTTTTTTAAATTGCGTCCAAATACGACGTGATTATGAATGGTTTTCCATCAACTTAACTATGAATAGTTGACGAAAGCAAATTTGATGGAAAATCATTTATAATCACCCTGTACATATTTAGTATCATTTAAAACTGGTTTTACTCTTTTGTTATATATTTTTTTACCATTGCAGTAATTTAGCTTCAAACTTGAGAAAAACATTATTTTGTGAGTAAGATTTTGTTTGTGATGCTACGGACGAATAAATTTATGTATAACATAAAGAAGCAAACCTTATGCCCGCCAAAGCAATCTAAAAATATTTTTTAAAATAGCACTAACAGGATGTCACAGAAGTCTATAGATCCTATAGCGTTTTAATGTTGTGAGATGGCCACCCGCATCAATTAAAATTGCTGCCCATTTACTGCGAAAACAGTGACCTGTAGAAAATTTATGTGGAAGTTTCAGAGACATGTAATTTTTACCATGTAATCAAATACCTGGCATTTCTCTTCAGCGCGACAAGCAGCTTTAATTTCTATGGTTAATCACCTAAATAAATGAATCAATAACAGTAAAAAAAACCATATTTTTTTATTTAGCTTTATTTGGCGCATTATCACTAATTATATTGAGCGATCAAGATAATTTGTAATCGAGTCATCCATGAATCCGAAAACGTATGTCGTGCACTTAAACTGCACTTATAAATGTCAAATAATGTGTCAATTGAAAGATAAAATGGAAATTCTCAAACAGGATTTTATTGTCAAAAATACGTGAAATTTTAAGGAAAATACATTTATTTCCTTAAACTGTTATAATAAATGTTGAAAACGTTCTCCATTTTGGTCTAATCACAAATGAGCCCTAGACACAAATAACACAACAACCAACATCAACAACGCAAGCGGCAAGATACTGAGATTTGAGGTTAAGTTAATTCTTCAAATTCATTTGAGATTTGATGGCAGTGGTTCAGGTTACACCGAACTGGGATTTCATTTATACACAAGATCTGGCGAAAAATTGAAATTAACATTAAAAAAATAGATTGTGAAGGCTACATTTTTCGCATCTGTTTAAAAATTTATTTCCAAAATTTTTGAAACCTCAAAATTATTTTTTAAACTTCTGATGAATGTGGATGAAGACAATTTTTTAATCGTGGCAAGCAATACAAAATATGTAAAGAACATTTTTCAGTAAATTTTGAAACCTTCAGGGGTAAGGAGCGGCGTGGGGTGTGTGTACGTTGAAACTAAGTTGAATAAATAGTTTTTGAATTTTAATATTTATTTGAGTTTGCGAGGAATATTATCCCTCTCGAACCGTTTTAATACCAACAGTTCAAATCCGCATAAGCGTACGAGTTCGCGAAATTAATTCGACCTGTGTATAACAATTGCTGAAAATTTCTACTGAAATTGTAGAAAGCCCAAGTCAAATAAAGAGTCGGTATTAAACCTGCAGCGCTCGCTTATTAATTTCTAGGTTCTGTTAATCAAACAAAATTACGAGGGCAGTTAATTATGAGCCTTCTGCTGAATTCATCGCAATGCCTCCAGCTAGTGGTGAATTTTCGTTTTCGCCAAGAGTCGCAACGCGAACTCACACATCTCTCGAATTTTAGCTGGATGTTGTATTACTTTCGCATGCCTGTCGTTCGTTTTGAGGTCTGGGAACGACTTGGGATGAGCTTGGACTGCAGAAACCTGTTGATCTAATGGCTCTGCCGACTGATGTCTACGACACAGTAATGGTACATTTCCAAGAAAATTGAGGGGGAAATGGTAAAAAGTTGATTCTAGTTCGCTACCCTATATGTCATCAATTACATCAAGAGCGATAAAAATTATCCAACATTCGTACTCACCGTAAGAGGCCATGACGGTCGATAGCCAACAGCAAATGAAAAAAATCGAGGTCGAGTTAGAGTTTTTAACTGATTTAACTCTGGCAGCTACTGAATCTGCGTCAAAAATATCAAGTATTGATTTAGTTTGTTGCTAACATTGTTTATTTAGCATCGACATCACATGCCTTTGTGTAAGGCCGAAGTATCCAGTAAATCACACTGCCTTTAGGGAACATTGCAATAATAACATCATTATTTCTATAATGATCTCTTGTCACGAGAGATACCGTAAACCGGATCATCTTTCACATGTAGTGAAACTGATTAAGTCGTCTATGGGAATCCATCAGAAAACGCGGCACAACTTCTCATGTCTTTGTTTAAAAATGTTTCCATAAAAGAATAACCTACTATGGTGGTTCGTGAAGGACGGTAGACGTAAGAAGTATTATGAGTAAACAATCTTGTACGGTACAGAAGTGTTGACCGGTAGCTTAGAAGCTTTTCATGAATATGGTCATTAAGAATAGCTACTGTTATTTAGTGGCAGTCAGCGAGGTGTTTTCGGAGATTATTCTAATAATAGTCACACAGAAGATGAATAGACGCTCTAAGGCATACAAATTTCTTTATAATACAAACAACAATTACATCTATACATACCGAGGTGTATAGAGACATAGGAATTTTAGTTTTATAACATAATAATCAAAAAGAAACGTAGTAGTCCAGAACAGTTTTAACTTATCTATAATATATTATTTATTTGAAGAAAACCGTATTCACTTGATTATATAACACAAAATAAATTGGGCCAATAGCAATTACAGATTTTTTATAGTTACGATGTATATAAGTGAGTATCCCCTTACGACGGGGTATATTCATTTCGGTGTTTCGGCTGGCTCCAACAATGAACTTTGCCATAGGAACGATTTTTTATGATTGTTAATAAACGCCAGAAAAAAAGTTCCTTCAAAATTTCGCATTTTTTCGTTTTATAATCGTAATGAATACCACTCGAGCATTGAAAATAATCTGATTATACTATCCTCGTCATTCCGCGAAGTACGTCTCATTACTCGGAAGTTTAATCGATATTTTCTATGCTCTTGTGATGTTATTACTGAATATACCCTTTCAGTCCAAATCCGCTGACTATGACCTTCTTCACCGCCGACCCAAAACATAACAAATTTGTTCAAACTCACCGATGCAGCTCCAAGGTTTCATTATTTTATTATTTCTTAAACGAACTTATTGCAATAAAAATACAAAATAAATTATAAAAAAAACTAAATATTTACATATAAGATTTAATTTTTTTTATAAAATTCGGTATTTCTATTATGTGTGCTTTGACTTAATTCATTAACATTTGTTAATTACAATAAGTTTACAATATTTAAGTCTTCGGCGACGATCACCACTGGGAAACAATAATTTAGCTGTGAGAAGTCGCAAAAAAATGTTACATTTTGACGTAACGAGGTTTTGTTACTTTATTAACTCTATAGTTTTAAGAGGAGACTTTGCTTTTTTTCGTGCACTTATAATTTGTTACAGTTAGTTGTTCGGACTGCCGTCCAAATGTTTACTTTTAGTAGGGGTAGTAGAAAAAGAACTATTCCTACTATTTTATATTCTCTAAACGAAACAAAATGAATTTAGCAACATTAAAATAACATCAAAATAACTAACCGGTTCAGCCGGTTCACCCGCTGTAACGGAATAGGACACCACCAACCGCTCACTTTAACTAACACTAACAATAATTACATAGTTAGTTTAAATATAGTCCGCACTGGAACTTCACGGGAACACTCCCCAGACTATTCTATATTTACATTTATTAAATTTCATCAAAATCTGTTGGGCCGTTTAGGAGTGTATACCGGACATAGACGACAACAATTTTTTCGATGATTTCTTACTAACATGAAAGATGAAAGTTATAAACCCGCATTTTTATGCAGAAACGCCACTTCATCCACAAAAGATAGGCGAATGGGTAGGTTTAAGCAGACGACGGTTTATACATCTAATTTTTTTCAATGATACTCTTACTGCGCAAAGATATCGAGAGGAAATATTCTTATTAGTTTCATCAATCGATTACATGATGACGAGCTGCAAATGGGTTTTTTCCAGCAGGATGGCGCAACCCCTCATGCGGTGAGAAATGCACCAATGGGGTCGTCCCACAATTTTCAAAAACAGCTTTTCTAGAAACTACACGAAAAAATATTATACCCCTATTTTTTTGTTTATTCGAAATAACGCCTTTACTAGGTAGAAAAATATCCGAAACATTTGCCTTATTTGAAACGCGCGCCTTTTTGTCAACACGGGACAAAATTCACCAGACAAAATTTAAGTTACTAGACGTGCCGACTAATGAGAAGCGCACGAACCAATGAGAATGCTCCCTCGAAATGGCGTCACAAGAGGCGGTAAATGTACAGCGTTTGAAACTGCTAACAAATAATATCCTTTATTTGTATTAGGATTAATAATTATTATTTATTAGTGTGTATATAATAAAATATATTTGTTTTCTATGATCTGATTAAGATCTCTTTGGACCCCAAATCCATAATTATCTTGCGGCACTAATAATAGAACATTATACTTCATTCATTATAGGAAACTAGCTGACCCGACAGACGTTGTCTTGTCCAATTTTCAATAAATTAATTTGTTTGTCGTTCGACACTCTCTGTCATGAAATAATGAAAATGACAAATAAACGTCACACTGCTTTTATGGATTTTAAGCAATTTAAAAGCTTTTCGGGGTTGTGTCGAACGATAAAACGTTGTATTGTTGAAACCGATTTCAAAATTCTTAAGTCAAAAAATGGTTGTCGTTCCAATACCCTTAGTCAATCGGTCAGTTGTAGATGTGGCGGCCCACCCGCCCACCGCATTCACATGTGCTACCACAGACCTTATGGCTTTTAGTCACAAAGAACAACTGTGCAATACAATAGTCGAAATTTGGATACAATATGAAAATGGTTGTCATTCTGAACCAGTTTGTCAACCATTCAGTCAAAAATGTAAATTTGAATATATGTATATATATTTTGGTATAAATCTCTTTTGGTGGAAACAATTTGAAAATGGTTGACATTCAGAACCAGCTTGTCAACCATTCATCAAAAATGTAAATTTGAGTATAATATATTTTGGTCTAAATCTCAATTTGGATTTATTCTCATTACTGGTATAATGTTTCTTTGTGACTAAAAAGCGTATGGTTCTGGCATCGTTTATGAGTGCGGTGGGTGGGTGGGCCGCCCTGTCCACTATACTTATCGACTGACTAAATGGATAAGAAATGACAACCATTTATTGAGTATTTTTTTCCTTTAAAAACTAGAACTCACTCTCGTGTTGAAACCGATTTCAAAATTCTTAAGTCAAAAAATGGTTGTCATTCCAATACTCTTAGTCAATCGGTCGGTTGTAGAAATCTTTAGACGGGCCAATTTTAGGTTATAAAAATACATATTTTTATACCGAATAAAATTCCAAGCAGTCATTTGTTTTCGAGTGATGACGTCATCGATATTTTTTTTAAATAGAAACCCCCAACTTTTTTCTTGATTCTGATAGCCCTTTAATTGTCTACACGACACTAAAAAATTTTGTTATCTTACATAAGGAATGTTTTGAGAAAAAAAAAACATTAAAAAAATTAATTCTATAACGAAAGCTTGTTGACAATAAGCAAGTCTATGAAGAAATTCCTTTTGGACATTATGAATTACTTCTTTATTTTTTTTCTAGATTCTGTGGTCTAACATAAATCTTAGGCTTTAAATAATTACATACATAAAAAATAATCAAGGGATGTGAGATCTGGAGACCTTGCAGGCCACTCTATCGGTCCTCGTCTCCCAATCCACCTCCTAGGAAACCAATTGTTCAAGTAATGGCGAAAAGTGCAAAGTATGGCGGTGCACCGTCTTGCTGGAACCACACATCATCATTCACTAAGGAAAATCTTCAACAAGGACGTATCTTCGTTAATTTTTGGAAGACCCGTTCTTCTAATCGCTTTAACATGCCCAGTTCTTCTAAATGTATTTTCAATTTTACTGATTGTAAATTGGCTGATGACTCTATCTGGATACTTGGCATTGAACAAATTGCAAACTTCTTGTTTTGTTCAAGTTTTATCCCTGCACCCAATAAAAATTGAAATTTCTATACGTCGTGTTTCTGTTAAATGAACCATTTTCGAAACCGTTTTGTAATAGTATATTTCAAACGAGTGCGCTGTCATTACACTTTTCAGGGGCGAGGGCTGCAATGAGCCCGAGCCCCTGAAAAGTGACAGGGCACGAGTATTGAACAGTGTTTTTTGTATTCGTTCCCGCAAAATGAGAAAAGTACAAATTTATATCAGATTTTGAGGTTAGGTTGACAGCTGCCAAATTAAATACATACGATGCAATATTTATGTATGTTGCTATGTATTTCATTACGCATTATGTATTTCACAAAACGAATACAAAAAACAATTTACACAAACAAATGAAACTGACAGTACCATTTGCCTGTTTGATGTACCTACTTGATTTTTTGACTTGTTTTTGTTCGTCATAAAAAAAATCCAATTTTATTTTTTTTCTCACAACTTTCATTATGTAAGGTAACAAAATTTTTATACTGTCGTTCAGACAATTGAAAGGGCTATCTGAATCAAGAAAAAAATAGGGGGTTTCTATTTAAAAAAAAATAACGATGACGTCACCACTCGAAAACAAAATATACATTTTTATAAACCAAAATTTACCCGTCCAAAGTTTTTTTTTTAATTTTGTGTAATTTTTAATGAATTTATTCGATAGTTTTGCTGCTCACTGTATATAAAATTCCGGTGTGTATGTGTTTGTCCGTAATTCTTCTCCTCCTAAACGGCTTGACCGATTTTGATGAAATTTTTTGTGTTTCTTTGAGTGGGTCCCTGCATGGTTCTTGGCTACAATTGGACCCGGTAAGTGGCGCTGTTGTCGAGATCCAGAATTTTTTTAAATTTCTTTCTGACCGATCTTGATGCAATTTTTTGTTGGTATTTATAGTCGGACCCGGTAGGTAGCGCTGTTGTCGAGATCCAGAGTTTTTTTATTTTCTGACCGACTTTGATGTTTTTTTCTTGTATCCAGGAGTCACCTGGGTGTTTCTTAGCTACTATTGAGCCCGGTAGGTGGCGCTGTTGCTGAGATACAGATTTTTTTAAATTTTCTGACCGATCTTGATGTTTTTTTTTTTGTATTTATGGGGTCACGTGGATGATTCTTAGCTACAATTCATTGCATCGTAGCTTGGCATTGTTTTGATTTCGGATTTTGAAGTCATCGTGCATTAACGCGTTCTACATTTGTTCGTCTTGCGTTTGCATTCGATGCATCCGAAAATTCACCATCAGGACCAATCCGAATCAAAATAAAATTCGAGACACTTACCAAAGTCGGAAAATTCGGACACACTGCAAAAAATATAATTTTTGTATGGATTCTCGGTCATAACTGACGATAGGAACGGCATATTTGGTTAATTCTTTTTTGTTTTGTTCGTTATGCTCCCGGGATGGAAATAAGTCAGTTCAAATGAAAAAGGAAAACTGGAAGATTTGGAAAACGCATTCCAGACTAAATCTATAATTATAATAAAAATTAAAAATTAAAATAAAATTAGATTTGTTTTTACTTTTGTATTGTTTATCTGCGATCTGTAACAACAAATTAATTTATTGAAAATTGGACAATACAACGTCTGTCGAGTCAGCTAGTTTCCGATAATGAACGAAATATAATGTTCTATGATTAGTCCGCAAGATAATTATGGATTTGGGGTCCGAAGAGATCTTAATCAGATCATAGAAAACAAATATATTTTATTATATACACACTAATAAATAATAATTATTATTCCTAATACAAATAATACTTATTTATTATATAATAGTGTGGAATGTTCTGTATTAGGCACGCAAGAATTTTTTTTCCTTAAGTGCCTAATATAGTACTCCACACGAGTGTAATATTAAGTTTTATCCAAAATCATTCCTAATAATTATATCCTTTGAGTTTTTTATCCATTTTCCATTAAAAGCAGAGAGCTATGGAATGGTTGCTATAGTTTTGCATTTGGTTGATTTGACTATTCCGTGAGTCCGAGTTCTTCTCTCACTAGTGTGTAATGATCAACATTACACCCTCAAATTAGCACAGTAATTCGCTTATTACACACGATTTTTGATAAAGGATATTATACACTAATAACAATAAATATACCCAAAATCATAAATGGTTCATACATAATGTCGTGGAAAACGATATATTTACGTGTAGTTAAATGGAGAATTTTGACACTTATAGCCTACTGGATGTATGAATCCTTGAAGCATTGCCTATAGTTATTCCTCTTGTTTAGGAACTGTCGGTGAGATCGGCCATAGATACCATAGATCTTGTGTGCGTTGGGCTTTTATCACCGGTGTTCTTGCAGAGACTGCAATGATCAATTAGACGACAAACCCAAACTAAACGTATGTAGACTGAAACGTATGTAAAATTCGCAAAAACCATTGTAACGGCTTACAACGGCTAAGCTCTTAACACAGTTATGTTGATTTTATTAAAAAATTTATATTGATTTTGGTCGAAAAAAAAGTGTCCAGATTCTGATCGATTATACATAGTTATAGCTAACTAAAAATACCAAATTAGAAAGAAAATAATTTGTAATAAATTATCATGATCAAGTCTGTTGATTGTTGATTTTTAACTGTATCTATAGAAAAAAGTTTCATTGTGTTTTGCATGTTCACTTTACATGAAAAAAAATTTGATTTTATTTTGTCAACTAGTGTTATTATTGATATTCACGAAAGAGATCCCACAAGTTCTCGCGAAAAAAATGTTTACCTCGGACAAATGAGCTTGGCTGAAACGTCGAGATTTGCGTAATCCGCCGCTTGACAGCCTTGTACGCAAAACGTGTAGTAGTAAAATGGTCACTTTTCGTCCTTGACAAACAGCTAACTAATTAACAACGCTTTTGCCTGATATCCATTATTGTATCCGGAAGGCGAAACCCGTCTTCACTCCAGATTGTGTTTGTCATCAAAATTAGTCAACTATTCATCTAATTAACTCGTAAAACATCAGATACAAATTAACCGAGGCCGGGTGGTTTGGCACGAGAATACATTGTAATATGATGCGGCGCGAAGGACCGGCGTGTGAAGTGTGCTTAATGTGTCTATCTGCGAGCAGCTGAAGGAATTAATTAGAAGATAGGTTCACATAAATAACGAGTAGCAAATAATGGGATAATAAGGAATAAGTGGATGGCGGGTGCGCGTAGTAATTCCAAAGTTGGGCTGATATATACGATCAGAGAAGCAGTTAGCTCAGTCAGCTTCTGTGAATGAAGGCTGCCTGACTCATTTGCAGTAGATTATAGTGATTACTGGCCCACGCCAGTATTGCCAGGTCAGGTAGCGAACCGACGAGACTTGCATGTGTGCGGTAGCCACTCCACGCCCAGTATTAGGATTTGTGTGTATGTAAGAAATATTTGAAGTTACGTGTTAATACGCCGATATTGCTATGCAGTTAATTTAAAATGACTTATCTGTAATTATTGTAGTTTATGCATTATAAAAATTTCAACGCAAAATTATTTTCCATTAGTATAAGGTTAAGGTTTTATGCAAATGACAAGTAATTTTATAAGCAAAGAGTATTCAGAGGCCATACACAATAAATTTATCACCTATATTCGCACTTAATATCACTTTTTAAATTGGAATGGAAATAAAGATAATTTCTTAATTCAAAACAATTCTTACCATTTTTGTATGGCCTGAGACGTAGTCGAAGCGAATGTCCAAGCCAAAAACAATAATTTGTTACTTCTCGTTCAGTGTGGTCCACTTGCCTCAGATGATCCTTCCAAAATCGCCCTGTAGGTATAATATAGTATGTCCCAATTGAATGTCTACGACGCACGTATGTTTTTGTAACGTTGTGGTGTTGCACGGTAGCTGTCCCAGGGAGGGAAGAATGCCTGAATGCCATTAAAAGCCGTGAGTCAGCAGTCTTTAATGATGCAGTGCTTCAAGATTTTTTTCAATCACGTTATTCCTATATCCCATCTGGTACTCAATAAGAATTTATATTATCTGCAAAAATATCTCGATTATGCTCTAGTTGCAATACCATCCGACAGATGGTAGAAGGCTCGAAGAACGTCCCGCATTGACAGAGAACAATTAAATAAACAACATTAGTAGTTTTAACAGTAGTTGCTAGCAATTTCCCCCATTTAAATGACAGATAACTGGAGTGGAAATTGTAAGATAATTTGTGCTTTTTATTCAATTTTTATATGATGGTAATCGTTTATACACATACCCAAGGTTCTATTACTCTTGTGAGCTGCATCAAGTTTATGCCGGGGGCTATCAATAGCACCCTTTCCTGGTTTCTCACGAGAAAATTTCCTAGTTTAGAAGGCCGCAAATAAATCTTGTGTATTATCAACTTCATAATACCTCACGAATGTGAAATTACAAAAGTTCGTGGTTTTTATCAATCTTCACGTAACGAAAATCAGGTAAATTAGTAGAACATGAGATGTACACCTTTCATGCATATCCTATAGCGGCGATGTGCAGGAAGGATAAATTTCATCTTTATCCAAAACAAGTTCGATCGAATTTAAACCCGCCGGTTAAAATATAACACCGTGGAGGATTTCGTTTCAATAATGCCGGAGCTTGTGATCAGCCGTCCATCATCGTGACTACCAAACAACCTGCAGCTACGAATTTTCAAGCATTCCCAGCAGAAAGTAATCATCCATCGACTGATCGTATTGTATAAACATGTTGGCGCAGTTTATGTCATTTGAAACGTGATGGCCACGTGTGGGTCACGTTTTGGACATAAAGTTGTGTTAGGATGAGCCGGGTAGGCGAGGAGTGTGATGATTATTTAATGAAAACCAATAAACATCTAAATAGATCTAGATCACTAAATAATTAGACTGAGTGATAGAAGTAAAAGAATACCAAGAAGGGATACATAATTACTTTTTTCGAATTTGGTTTCATAATTGATCTAAATTATAATTCTGTTTTTGGTAACTTTTCTTGTCTTAATGTTGCCTGCAACTTTGCAACTGTACTGCAATGTGACCGCGACAGCGACGTTATAAACGTCAACTAATCGCGCCATATGACAGATGTGAACGAAAATAAACCAAAGCGAAGTAAATGACTTTCGTTCCATGATTAGATGTAAATATTGGTAAAAAACAAGAATTGAAAAAATGGCAATCAAACGTGAGGTACAGCTTGTGTCTGCATAATCAAAAGTTTCCAAATCTAACCTCCAAATCAGAAACGTCATTTAGCAGAAATACCAATTATACTGATATACCACTCGTGTTATTCAAAAGTCCCAAAGTCATCAATTTAGCACAAATTTTCAGTTTTTCTTAATTAAATAAAGCCAAATTCGAAAAAATAATATATTACACGCGTTTCCCAAGCCGAAATTGTAACACTCGGGCCTTTGGAGCACTTCTCGCTGCGCTCGTCGTGCCCCAAACTACTCGTGCTACAATCAACCGTCTTGTGAAACTTGTATAATAATATACTATTTCACAACTGTTCATATAGATACAATGAGAATTGAGTAGAATATCAGTTTTTCTTTGTCCAGTAAGAATTTCTGTCAAACCTCTGAGAGCAGTTTTGTTACTTATGTTAGGTTAACGCTAGACATTACTTTTAGTTTGCTGAGACTATTACGATACGCTTTTACGTGTCATAACAGACAAAAACGCTGTTACTAAAAATAGTATGATTTACTTTTTTAATATTGGCAAACTTGGCAATCCTAACCTACAATACTTCGCTGTCAAGTCCAAGTGGCTGGTCAACAGCAACAGCTGTCCATGGGATTTGGCATTACCATTGTTGGCACTTGTTTCGGGGGTGGCTTCACGTGCTTTTGGGGCACGCGATTTTGTTGGGTCATTCTGCCTAGTCAGTGGTCAAGCTGGTAACACCAACGAATGCACTGATGGCGCTTGCCGAAGACTGTGATGCCAACATAATTTTGATGCCGTGGGTCAGAAAACGGTTCAGGGTGTTTGTGTCTCCGGTCAGTGATGACGCGGATAAGGGGGGTCCACTTGTTTGTCTGGCGGGATTTGATTCTAAACATTTTGTGGATGGGGAGATGAGATTTTCTAGGGCCAGAAAGATATAGCGTTCGTCAGTGTATTACCTCACGTGACGGAAGGTAGCACATTGCCCATCGTATTTTCGCCAAAGCTCGTATTTCTGGGGGCGTACATTGAAGAACTTCAGAACTCATTTATTGACGTTCAAAATTAATTCTTTTTCATAACCGCCGTTAATGCACCTCGCCAACGTGGCCAACCGCCGCGTAATTCCCTAGATTGTGAACTCTTTTAAATTCGTGCGTGCGACAAAATGCTTCTTATAAAACTCGTATCATAATATACTATTTTCAGTTGCTCGAGCTACCGTTAAAGTGCCAGGGGTTGTATCAAGAATATGGTGTTTTCTTTATATTTTTTTTAATAATAAATAATTTTTACATCGTTTTGTATAAAATTGATAAATTTCAGCCAATCTAGAAGAATTCTGGGAAAGAATTATGTACATAATCCATGTCTGTAATGGATACTATTGTTAACACTTTTGTTTATCATTCAAAATACTCGCTTGGTAAACTAAGTTGATGTTTCTCCATCAGCGTTAGTAATTTTTATGCCGTGTCTATTTAGACATTTTTCAAATTCTTGCCTATGCATGTCGCCCACGAACAAGATTAACTATTACAAGATTATATAAAACGTCTGTACAAATAGCCATATGAATCAGTTTTCTTTTAAGTGGGCTTAACACGTCCATCCACCCGCACAAACCAACGCTTCAGGCCTCTGCCCACTCTTCGCCGCTCCCCTTTTACCTGGCCTTATAACCACCTAAATACAGTCAATGACACAGCAAATTGATGACTATGTCTTTGGGGCTAGTTTCAAGGGATGAAGTGTTCCATGTGGGCGCGGTCCATGCCTAGATTTTTTCAGAAAAAGATGTTTGGTAAATGTCGCCGGTCGCTTGGGTCAAACAGCGCGCCCACCTACCTGCTCCAACTTTTTGGTATTTTGCATTTTTGTGCCGTATTCTTTTATTTGTTTGATATCACTTTCACGGTTCGAATACTTATGGGAAAGTAGGGGGTATTGGACCGTTTGCTAAATTGGCCACCACTGTACAGTTCCCGGACTTCAATGTCAACCAGTTGTCACAGACTGTAAAGCTACCTTTTAATTGGAGCAACATTTGTATCCCTATCACGTACAGAAAGCCCAATTTTTACAGCCTGAGGATTTATCTGATGACTTAATAATAATAATTTAATAAACTCTGGTTTCACTAGATAAGGTATTTGCAACTTAAATAATACGCACTTATAGGCGACGAAAATGCTATGTATTACATAGTCCCCACAATTTTAATTTTTCTTCAATAATAGCATTTAGCAGGTAAGTTTTTATAATTTTAGTTTATTTACGTCGGGCGGTCAAGTTTTTTGTTGTGATTATTATCAAGCAGTTCTGTGGCAAGTAACTAAATTAACGTCAAAACTTCCACTAATTTTAACTACGGGGTCTAGGGCAAAATTTTATTAAGAAAAATTGTTGACACTGATGAGTTCTACTACTGGTTAAAATTAATGTAGTCATTTTTGGTACACGTTGTATATGGGTCATAATTTTACCCTTGTGTATATGTTAGGCTCAAAGACGGAAGATGCCCACTGGGTGCATTTCAGTGTTAGCCCGTTGATACAAACCCTAACCAGAATCGAGAAGGAATCGATGGAATTGCCATTATGAAGAGACCAGATTAAAATCAATATTCATTGCAAAACGACTTTATGACTTAACAATTAAAAATAATAGTTTCCAGTGCAACGAATCTAAGTAAATCCTGGGATACAACATTATGGCAGTTTAAAAAAATTACCGCTGATACAATTGAATGAATACAGGTTTATCAACAAGTGTGAACCATTGATCAAAACTTAATATGTAATAAACAACTCTTACCTTAGAAAGCAAGAAGAAAAATGTCAAAGTTATAATTAATCTGGTGCTCTCGGTAGCACGTGGTTATAATTCTATTAAGCATATGGTGAATACTATATTGAAAACGAAACGGGTTTTGAGAGAACGATTATCTGTTAATGGATATGAGGTAGACAACCATCAACTGGAACATTTTCCTCTTTTAAAACGATTTATGCAGTATGGACTTTCACAATTAAGTTGTATCTACCAAGAAGTCTTATTCTGAAAACAAGTTTACGTCTGACATGGAAAATCTGTATAAGCAGGTTAGAGCACTTTTTTGGTGTACCGTGTGAAATTAACAACTTTTTTCTTGTAATGACTATAATGTTTTTTAACATCACTTCAATATTTATAATATTCAGTAAAATAGTTCCCATTGTGATGAGATTCATATTTCTTCTTCCAATGGAGTATAGTTTTTTTTCCAAACTTCAACACAAGAGTGACATGGAGTTCCATCAAGGTCAAATCAATCCTTCCTCAATTGACACTCAAAAGAATTTCGGTCAAAATGTTTTGTAAAGTCCAGGTCAAAGATTTTAAATACCTGTCCTTGAAATTATTATTAAATTAAAAAAAAAATCTTTTACTTAAATTTGTTCTTGATTTTTTATGCAAGGTTTTGATTGTTCACACGACGCGACCCAACTTGCCATCCATATTATGCCGAGACGTAAACTTCAGTTTCACACCAAGACCGAACAAAAAAGTGTTAAAAGGTATAATAGCCATCGCATCTCGCGCTTACGTCTCCATCCCTACATATTTAACCTGCCACAAGAGATCCTCTTTGACACCACATTTGTGTGGACCCTCAACGAGAGGACATTTGAAAGTCGCCTCTGATCGCCTACAGAAGGGTCGACAAAGCCCTCAGGGTGTCGTCCGATTGGCGCCAGACCGGTCGCTCTGTCGCAGTTCTGCCTCGGGGGATTCACGTGCAAAAGATAACATCACGAATGGACCACAACAGATTAGTCATCTTCAGAGTGATAAGTTTTCGAGTATTTGTACAAATTTACCGCAAATGGTACAATGGGAATCCTGTGTCCATATTCGAGGAAAACCTTGGTGGCTTCGGGCTGGACATAAAGTCCATACCGACACGATAATAGTGTTTTTGCGTAATTGTACTGGCGGTCACGCCTCTGTTAACACAATCGTCGAGTACGAGATACTTTAAAAATTTAACAACTGCATAAATCAATTCGCAGACACATCACAAATTTTTTCGAGGGAATTATGGCGATATCTACAGAGTTTCATTGAAAAGGTGTGACAGTTACATTCGGTCATAATTTTTGGGCCTTGAAATTTTTTTATCGTTAGCTTAGTCTACCAACAATACTACTATGTTAACATATTCATACATAATTTCATTGTTATCGCCACTCGTCGATATCGGTAATTCCAGAGAGTACAAAAGGTGGAAAATTCTATGTAGTCAAACTACCAAATGTATATATTAATACGAGAACAGAAAACTGTGTACCCTTTTTAAGCATATCGCGCGCACGGAGGAGTGTGAGAGTATAGGCAGCAGGTCTGGGTTTCCCCGGTCAAAGAAGGACCGCGCCGAGCAGACATCTGAGGTCTTCCACAGCTTCATTGCATTATTAGATGTCTAATGTCTCCTAACGACCTTTAATAAAATTAAAAGTAAATTTTTATAATTTTATATTAGACCTATTAGAATAATTAAAAATAAATTTTTATATATTATTGTGCCTATTTTTAACAAGAACAAGAGTTTCCAAGGTGCGGGCGTGGGAATGAGTTCACTTTTTAACCACTTCATACGCTCTGATCGATTTCGAATTTCGAATAAAATAAAAAAAACTTGGCGACAGTTACCAAAATTATTAATTTGATTTGACGAATATTGAAAAAATATTTTTACCTTAAACCGCTTCACTTCCATAAAATTTAAAAAATACTTCTCGTGAGGCATCATTAACACTACAAGGCCATAAACATATAAGAACGTTAATACATAAGACCTATTTATCAATCGAGAAGAATTACTTTATAGATTTAGACCTGCGGTTAGACCGGCGGTCATGATGGACGATATTTTAGCGAATATCTCGGTCGTGACTTGGAGATAAAGCAAATGATGTATTGCTATACTTTGAAAAATCGCCGACTCTTCTTCGGCTAAGTGGTTTCGTATAGCCAAGGAAGGTCTAGAATCGCATTCGCTAGAGCAGCAAGAACCAATCATTAATTTGAACAGGTGATGAACTTGGTTCATTTGCAAACGAGGAATTTTATTTTAACTTTGAAATTCACCACCAGCGACGAAAGAATCTAAAACAGGTTTCTAAACATGATTATCGGTGTATTAATTTTAATAATTTAGAATTAAAAGCCCAATATTACAAGAACTATTTGTCAGGGCCCAAAACTCCTGTCAAGCGTGCAAAGTCATGGTGGGGACAGGGAAATCGATCACATCTCGTAGTGTTTATCTAATAGATAGAAGATCGATGATCCCCAAGACGTAGAACAATAATTTTGTACCTACAATAACTACGTATTTAGTTATATCGGGGGATTCATACATCATGTTGGCTCTGGAAAACAAAATTTACATGAATTTAGAACCATTTATGAAGAGCCCATAATTATAAAACGCAAACATATAAATAATAATGTTGTCGATATAGCTTGCAAGAATTATAATTACTAGTGATCGCCCGTCACTCATTCAGCATTCTAATCCGAACCGATTTCGTGCGTGCATCACCGTGTTTTTTGCCTCCAGTTCGCCAGTTTCTTACTCAAACGACTCACGTTGGTTCAAGTCGGTGACTGTAATTGACTGGTGTGCGCCGAAAAGAAAATCCAACAATGAATAAACCTGTGAAATTTTTGAAAATGAAAAGTAATCTACTGGTGTATTTTATCAATGTCAAAGTCTCATTTGCATAATTGCCGCACGTGTCTTTATTTAAATATGTCAGTGACTACAATGACATGTAATTAATCACTGAAAACAGTCATTAAACTGGACATATGTTAAACAATACCTCCTGCATAGAAAGTGTCGATTAATTTAATTCTTAATATTCAATTACTCATTGTAATTTTAATTAGGTCATCTAACGCCGGCTACTCACTATAAGCGGTAGGTATAATATACTTGCCAACAATAGTATATTATAAACCAAGGTAGAGAAGTAATTTTTCTCAGCTAAGCAGTATTAATTCCCGAGATGCGAAGCATCGAGGGAATTAAGTTGCGAAGCTGAGAAAGGGCTTCTCTACCGTGGTTAATATATTATTTTTTTCACTACTAGCAGCTTAAATCGTTAAATAAATAAAGCATTAAAAATACAATCGCCTAGCGGGTGCCAGGTCACAGTTAATCCTAAATAGACGTTGCCGTCTGTGAACATTTGTTTTTCCGTGGATCATTGCAAATTTTGGCTCGCGCTTCGCGCTCAACCCCTTAAAGAAACCTTCTCCAAGAGGTCATATTTTCCTGTACGTGAAACTCGAAATTTGGACAGGATCAACTGTGACTGGCACCCGCTAGACGCTTTTTATCAAAAATAAAGGTTATGTATTTTTTCTCTGACATTTCTCCGTCAGAGACCGGATTTTCGTGAAAACCTGCACAATGCATAACTGTGCTTTTGTAATAATTTAACTTCGTTTTTTTTTGCATAAATTGCATTTAATTAATGTCTAACTGGTGCAATTTGTGAAAATTGAAGGGCGCTGTTGTTAAGTAGGTAGATAAAATAATAATAAACGATATGCATTTTGCATCAAATCCGGTCTCTGTCCATTATTAACTACTGGTCAATAATGAAAAAATTATTAACTACTAGGAAAGAAAAACAACTTCACACCTCCTCTACAAACTATATAATCGTACATTCTACAGCTAGTAGTGAAAAAAATATCTTATACTTACTATATTACTATAAGATATTTCTTTGCCAAGTACTTGTTAAGAGACAAGTGTGTATGACGTAGCACTTCGATGAGCCATTTTGAGCCTCAAAAGACCCCACCTGGACTACTCTGTTTATGTGGGTGCCCCTGTTTTACATGGCTATCTTTACTTTACCAGTCTCATAAACACAAAACGTCCCGATTGATCCGTAGATTAAATTGTAAAAGTCAGAAAATATTTTTTTTATTGCTATGTTCACAACACAATGGGGTCGCCCCACAATTTTTTAGAAACTAGACGGAAAAGTATTATACGCCTATAGGAAAAAAAAAATTCGAAACATTTGTCTTATTTGAAACGCGAGCCTTTCTGGGACGTCAATACGGGACAAAATTCATCAGACAAAATTCAAAATTACTAGACGCGCGGACTAGTGAGAGACGCATGAACCAATGAGAATGCTTCCCCGAAATGACGTCACAAGAGGCGGTAAATGTACGGCGTTTGAAAATCTCAGCCGAAATTACAATTTTTGATACAATTTTGTACCGAGTATGAGAATATGCCGATATTACCTATAATACCTCCCACGCGCCATATTTATCCTAATTCTGATGGCGAACAATGAAGGGGTCGTGTTTTGCAAATTTTCTCTGCCATCTAATAAGTTTCCTGCTGTGATTAGTGCAAATTGCCAAGTCTATTCCTGTAATCAAACGCTCGGAAATATTCGAAAGTCTCGGGTATAACCCTCAAGCCTGAAGCACTCTCGCCCTCGAGCGTATTTTCTTAACAACAAAAGATCCCATCCAGACGCGCGCATTGCTTCTGGGGATTATTTGAAAACATACTCGGAATAAATCAAGCTTGCTGAAACCTAATTAGAAATGCCCTCGGCGTTAGTCTCGGATACAAAATTAATCACTGAAATTCCAACTACTTTTAAAAGTGTCGTCTGCATATCTTTTCAAGATGCAGCCAGTGAAAACGAGTTATTGTTTAATTATTCCCTATTAGCAGTAGACAATTAATAAAAAATAATTAAAAAAAACACAATTATACTTGCATCTTTCAATTGCTAACTAACTGTCACCTTTCGCCGTAATGGTGGTCAAAATTTTCCTTATCAACTATTTGGTTAGTAGGTCAAAATTGACATCGTAAAATGAAACGGTTTTCTCCAACATTTTTTACTGGTTTCGATCGTTATAACGATGAATTTTTGAAGCCACCACCGAAATAACGTGCAAGTTTTGTGTCGTCCCTCGTAGTAAATTGGAAAGAAAAAACAACGAAAGGATTAATTGTTCTTCCAGCTGAACTCTTGACATGAGAAATTTCGACCCGAAATTTCTAAATGACTTTGGTACGTGTTTACACGTGGTTCGCTTCCAGTGGCAATTTTGTTCGTGGCATGTCCAATTAACATCCTCGTGTTTACTCTGGCGAGTGGCTGCGGTCTTTCGCCGCTCCCGGCCGTCTCCGGAGCGGCGATGTAGCCGCCACACTTAAAGGATCTCCAATAACCGAAGGTATTGTTCGTAATACGACGATTTGCAAGACTTGCTGCAAGGTTCCCTTTTAAACAAAAGCCTCTTACAAAGCAATGACGGTGGTATTTCGTCATTTGACAAAATAAATATTAGCTTTCTAAAGGCAAAGGAAGCGTACTGTGTAATTCGTAATTCTGGATATCTCCCTCATTTTGGTTTCAATTAGCTTACACAAATATCACGTAACCGGTGGTCGAGAGATAATGAAAATAATGGAAATTGACCAACTTCTGAAACTTCGTATTATTAAATAAATACTTTCCTTATAAACTAATTGCGAAACCACCTCTAGCGTGATATGCTATCCACTATGCAGATGTTGCATGCTAAATACTACTAAAAAAAACTTGCAATTAATACAAGTCTGAATTTTTTAAAGACAAGCAAAAACTAGTAACATTTATTTTTAATAAAATTAAAATAATTATTATAACTTTTCTCACTATTACCCACTGAGTAAAAGGACGAAAGTTGGTCACGTGTCGTATACTATTTTTCTTCATCCCCTAGCCGAACGTCGCCTAGCGCTCGAGGAACAACTGCTTTTGTGGCCGGCGAGCAGCAACCCATTCCACTTTTGTAAAACGGGGCTGTTCCTGGAGCGCTAGTCGGACAAAATTAAATTTTGTAATCTTAAAAATTCTTTAACCAAAGTCGAGATTATGCTAATAAATACCTACGCAGGGCAAAGACTTGAAGAGGATCTGCATACTCTGCATACCAATGTTGCCCACAAAGATTGTAAAGTTGGTGGCCCACTGACCACTCTAACTAGGTGGTGAGTTATTCCTGGGAATTTTGTGAGGAGTGCTTTCAGCTCTATGTCAATTTCTAGTTTTTCTAGAATATCTTCTTCTTGATTTGTTTCTTCCGATGCGCAGGCTAGTGGCACAGGGATAGACAAATTCTCAGAATGTTTCTCTTTTCTTTTTGTTAATTCCATTTTTCAATGGAGGTATAGCACAAAAATAGCATTTGTTGATATGATCGGAAGGTTCTCGCCATAGGAATGCCAAATGGCAAATGGTATTGACCTATTTTCACCACTCGTGTGGCACATGTGGAGCACTTTGCGGAACCCAACTTCTTTCAAGGTTTTTGAGTGGTCATGGTTACCACAAATATGACAAAAATTGTTCACAGTATTAACCGAGGTATTAACACACGGACTTAAAGTAATGTTCAACACATCGAATTCAGCATAGAACTGGACAGAATTTGAATCAACGATTTTAACTGACACTTAAAGTTTCCATCTTGTATGTGAATTATTACGCGTTGCTATGGTTACAAAGAATAAAGCATAGCCCACTACATAGAGCCTTTGGGACCGTCCCTCTTGATGAGATTTGGTGAAAACCCTCCTCCTCCCTCACGTGAGATTTATCCCATACAATTTTTAAATAATTAATTTTAATGTATGTTCATGTATTTTGCTAAATACCACTAAATACCTAAGCGTTCTAAGATTTCAAAATTCGCTAATTTTGATACCCCAATTTGAATATTTTTACATTTTCAAATGCCGAGTTTGACTTTCAAAAATAAAAAGGATCCATCCCTTTACAATAAAAACGATTACGTCGTCTTTTTCGTTTGTAACGATTTTATAATATATGAGCGAGCCAAGCGAGCTACTATTCATAAATACAAAATCTTGTATGCAACTGGCTTGATTATGTAATTTACTGATTCCCAGTCTACATGAATACCAGCTCGCTTCGCTCGCTCATAATATTCTAACTCGTAAAAAAATGAATAACGAAATAATTTTCTACAATGCATAAAAAAGACGAGTCAATAATTTCCCATTACAGCCGAGTTTCATACAAGATTTTATGTTCCGTTTGTATTGTTTGGAGTCAAAGTTTGAATACTTTGGTAATTTTTCATTTCGTTGCATATTTACCAATACTGTAGTCATTGTTTGGTGTTATTTTTGTTCTTATTTCGGTCACTTTTTCCAAAATTCTATGAATTCAAAATTTTTGTATTCAAAAATTTGCTACCTTAATACGATATTTTTGCATTTTCAAATGCCTACATTCTTGTACAATAAAAAAATTTAATCATTTTATAATATATGAGCGAGCTACTATTCATAAACACAAAATCTTGTATGCAACTGGCTTGATTATGTAATTTACTGACTCCCATTCTACATGAATACCAGCTCGCTTCGCTCGCTCATATATTCTAACTCGTAATAAAATGAATAACGAAATAAATTTCTACAATGCATAAAAAAGACGAGTCAATAATTTCCCATTACAGCCGAGTTTCATACAAGATTTTATGTTCCTTTTGTGTTGTTTGGAGTCAAACTTTGAAGACTTTCGTAATTTTTCATTTCGTTGCATATTTACCAATACTGTAGTCATTGTTTGGTGTTATTTTTGTTCTTATTTCGATCACTTTTTCCAAAATTCTATGAGTTCAAAATTTTTATATTCAAAAATTTGCTACCTTAATTTGATATTTTTGCATTTTCAAATGCCAACTTTGAGTTCCAAAATTAAAAAGGATACATTCTTGTACAATAAAAAATGTAATCATTTTGTAATATATGAGCGAGCGAAGCGAGCTACTATTCATAAACACAAAATCTTGTATGCAACTGGCTTAATTATGTAATTTACTGATTCCCATTCTACATGAATACCAGCTCGCTTCGCTCGCTCATAATATTCTAACTCGTAATAAAATGAATTACGAAATAATTTTCTACAATGCATAAAACAGACGAGTCAATAATTTCCCATTACAGCCGAGTTTCATACAAGATTTTATGTTCATTTTGTGTTGTTTGGAGTCAAACTTTGAAGACTTTGGTAATTTTTCATTTCGTTGCATATTTACCAATACTGTAGTCATTGTTTGGTGTTATTTTTGTTCTTATTTCGATCACTTTTTCCAAAATTCTATGAATTCAAAATTTTTATATTCAAAAATTTGCTACCTTAATTTGGTATTTTTGCATTTTCAAATGCCAACTTTGAGTTCCAAAATTAAAAAGGATATATTCTTTTACAATAAAAAATGTAATCATTTTGTAATATATGAGCGAGCGAAGCGAGCTACTATTCATAAACACAAAATCTTGTATGCAACTGGCTTGATTATGTAATTTACTGATTCCCATTCTACATGAATACCAGCTCGCTTCGCTCGCTCATATATTCTAACTCGTAATAAAATGAATAACGAAATAATTTTCTACAATGCATAAACAAGACATTTCCCATTACAGCCGAGTTTCATACAAGATTTTATGTTCCGTTTGTATTGTTTGGAGTCAAACTTTGAAGACTTTCGTAATTTTTCATTTCGTTGCATATTTACCAATACTGTAGTCATTGTTTGGTGTTATTTTTGTTCTTATTTCGATCACTTTCTCCAAAATTCTATGAATTCAAAATTTTTATATTCAAAAATTTGCTACCTTAATTTGATATTTTTGCATTTTCAAATGCCAACTTTGAGTTCCAAAATTAAAAAGGATACATTCTTTTATAATAAAAAAATGTAATCATTTTGTAATATATGAGCGAGCGAAGCGAGCTACTCTATTTATAAACACAAAATCTTGTATGCAACTGGCTTGATTATGTAATTTACTAATTCCCGTTGTTCATGAATACCAGCTCGCTTCTACTACTATTCATAAACAAGACATTACAGTCGAGTTTCATACAAGATTTTATGTTCCTTTTGTATTGTTTGAAATCAAACTTTGAAGACCTTCGTAAGTTTTCATTTCGTTGCATATTTTTACCATAAAAACTTTATTTCGTCTTTTTGGTTTGTCACGATTTTATTATGTATGGGCGAGCGAAACAAGACGAGTCAATAATTTCCCATTACAGCCGAGTTTCATACAAGATTTTATGTATGAAATTCGTGTTTGTGTTGTTTAAAGTCAAACTTTGATGAGCCTGATGGAATATAAAGGGGAAAAATAATAACATAACAATAAAAATTTACTACCGTTCTGTATTGTTCGTTGAACGATTTTTCAAACTGGCGGGGATTTCCACGAAAAGAGTGGTAAATAAATTGTGCGGCGATTGTCTCAATTCGGGGAATCCCATACATAGAAAATATTAATACTGTCTATATGTTTGCGGACAAAATAAGAAACCTTAAAAAAGTAAAATAATAAGTTTCATGTTTTTTTTTATATTCTATGTAATAATAATGTGTATTTTTTTAATTAAAAAGTTGACGTGAGATTTTCAATGACCCCCTGCTCCCTTTAGATGAGATTTGATGAGATTTTACTGGACCCCTCCCCCCTATTTTGAGCTCACATAATTAATGGACGACCCCTTTTCGTTATGAAAAGCTAAGACTGGGTATCTTTGAAACAAGAGCAAAAAAATGTTTTAACTTTAGATTCGTTTTCAAGAGGACAATATACGTAAAAATTAGCAAATTCAGTGTTGAACGGTGTATTTGAAAAACAGTTTTAATCTGATTTTATGCATTTAGTTACTTCTTGAAAAATCTTTGGGATCTAATAAAGGTGTAGCGTTACGATAATTACCATAATCATCTATTCATCCGTTTGCTTTCACCGGAAAGAAAATATTGTGCGCAATTACATATATAACTAACCGTTATGTATTATGGTATAATAACAATTAATGGCACACGCATCCAATTAACTTAAAGAGCAGTCATCAATTACATTTTATTCCTTTTCTATTTGTTGTAAAATAAATTTATAATGAGCTGTTTTCGTAGCTAGCATTTATGTTTCAGCATGTCTGTGATTTATGTACCCAATAGTAAAGGAACGACATAAATTATTTCTATAAATTAGAAATTATTAAGAGGGAGCAGTTCTTGAATATACCAAACTTCACAATCATGTGCCAATATGTATTTTAGTATTTATATAATTCCGCAATTTCATTTAATCTGCATTGTAAATACCATTTCGCATTTCATTTGACCTTTCCTCGATATGCATAAACCTACAACCAGTAATTTTATTGTGATAGGTGCTGGGTAGACAACCTCAAATATCAATCATTCTCACGCTGTTTTCTATTGTTGCACTGCCAAAAGCAACAGCAAGAATTTCCAACCAGATCAGGATAATCACGGCCAATTTAAATTAATGAGTTGCTTTATTTAATTACAGAAAGAAGAACGAGATACGAAATGATGTGGACAAGGAGCCCAAAGACTTAACCAACAGAACGATGTTTCCTTCAACTCAAATAAAAATGAGGTAATAACAAAAGTCTGTTAAGTGTGAAATTTTAGGATTTTGTGGAGAAGTTGCAAGACATTGTGGTTTTGACGACTTTTTATACTAGCATGTTATGAAGGATTTTGAAACACTGTTTGTTGTTCTGTTGAACGTCATTTTTCCATTAGGTTGATTTATATTTATTAGAGTACACAATCAAAACGAGAGTGGTATCATAATTTGAGCTATTTTAGGAATTTTATCTTTTCATCATTACAAACAGACCAAACAGTAGGAACTTTCTAACAACCCACCAAATGATTTATTATTGTTGACATTAATTTTTCACTATGGTCAATGTGTCAACAAATTTCACAACGCCTTTAAATTATGAGGTGACATATATCCATGCTCGTGTACGAGAATTTAAAATAAGAATTATAGTTTTACATTGCTTGTGTTTAAATATTGGAACGAAGTTCCTTAACGCGGCTTGCGGGTGGGTATTAGTTGGCAAAAATCGTCACGTAACGAAAAAGCGTTATGCCCCCTCCATTCGACTATCAGCAACATGAGGCTGGAGCCGGGAACGTGTGCGTGCGAGTATCGAGATTCGAGCAGACGACCTTTTTACACACAATATTATCTCATTATTGAATTAAGTTTTGAGAAATGGGATCTGCAGCAAGTATGTGTAATACAAACTTAAAAAAGTAAGTTGATAAAATTGTTTGTGTGATACAGAGAGACAATAGCGTCAAAAAGTGTACCGAAAGAGAACCAAAAACAAACGCTCAATGCCAAAATATACAAATATAAACAATATAAATACAATATAATAATATAATAACAATAAACCTGGTTAGAGGAGGCTGGGCATTTTTATAACAATTGTTACAAAAACTAACTTGTCATTTAATTCAGTTTAGGTTAGGTAACCAGCACTAAATTCGGACAAATTGTTATTGAAATTTATATTTGAAACGTTGTTGCTTTGTCAATGGAAGTTGTTTCGTCCTAATTCGAGTTAAGTATTGCAACTAGCAAGATGGCAAGTGATCGAAAGACGCGGAAAGGTGCTACAAATCTCTGCTGTTATTGACAGTGATAGTGACAGTTGCTACAGCAGGGAAAATACGTTTTACTTTTTGCCGTTTTCTAAATCTTGTTTGCAAATACGAAATGGTACGAAAACATGAATTTGTCAAAGCTAACCGGTGGGTGAAACGTTGTCATCAAAAAAAGAATTTCCGAAGCATAGAAGATATCACTAAAGAAACTTATATATTATGCTCTCTACATTTTCTTAATGAAACCTAGCGAGGCGCACTAGAAACGCATAATTTGTAGAAATTTAGTCAGAAACTGTCAGTTGGTCATATCCTTTGGAAGAGTGTTTTAATTTCTACATTTTAAAGAAGTAAAGCTGTAAAACCGAATCATAAAGTGTCCGATATAAAAATATTAACTCAATTAACATCACCCCCAAAGATCTATTTTTTCTTACCAACTAACGCACAAAAATCTTCTGTCAAAATGCTTCTGTCAAAACCGTTACAGGAATCCTGGAGATACCTGCAGGACATTGCAGCCCAAGCCCTCAAATCGTGTCGGTCTATATAAAACTGCTAACTAATACCCTAAAACATTTGTCAACACTTCTTTAAGATGCATAATAATAATTATTAATAATATTGCAGCTTCTCGGAAATTTTGAGGTTATGTTATCTGTTTACAAGTCATGGACAGTTGTTAATCAGTCAAGCTCTACACAGTAAAAAAATAAAACAAAAACGCAATTTCAAAGCTTGCGCTAACCAGGTTTTTGTTGAACGTTCGTTATATAAAAAATATATTATTTTGTCTCATTACATACTAAAGGCCCACATGCGCGTTTTACTTATCACCTGAGTGTTACTCAAAAAAACTGGGTGGGTACTGTAGTATGTAATATACTAGTCCTGTAATAAAAAAGTACTCATCGAGATCCAAGCAAAGAAGTGGCTACTCATTATATTCTTACTTCAAATACTTCAGCAGCAATAATTGTGACACTGTTAATAGGTACTTTCTGTTGTAACCGAAAGAGGATAACAAACTGTTTGTAAATACTCATCTTTCTCCTCCATTTGAATGCAATACTAATAATGGCTGTAAAATTATAGACGAACCTACTTAATGTCCACTTCTTAGGCTCCTTAGTTTGCTAGCTAATTTAATAATAATAATAATAATGATATTGAATTCTCATCGTACTTACTAAAATAATTGATTTTAAATTTTTTATTGATTTTGGAGCTAGGCTCAAGTCTCAAATCTCGGCACTACATTCTCAAGGCTTAAGGTCAATTGAGGTCAAAGTGGGCCAGAACCGGCACTACTTAACTACCCTTGCATATCGACTGCTAAAAATAGATTCGAAAAAATATAAATATTATATTTTCATAACTTTTAAAATTCTTTCAGCCTTTTCCTCCTTTGCTGTACAGACCGTTTTCACAATTTATTTTTGTATTTTTGCGATATTGTCCTATTTGTATTTACATAACAATTTTACAAAATTTTATTAGAAATCTGTGGTGAAATAAAAAAAGTGAGCTTGAGTATACTACGTGGTTCTCAATACTCAAATATGTGCAATAGGTGCAGTGGGACAGGCAGCGCCTCTATTCTCTAGTAGTCTCAGTGTAATTCTGTTATGACATTGTTATAACAATCATGGTTATGGCTATATAGCCATGTTATGGTTAAATAACAATATTGATAAAGAATCGTATTCTATAGTCGAACTTTTGGAATCCAAAGAGTCGGTATTGTTATAACATAAGTATGGTTGCTAGTAGATTGACGTTTGACATGAGCAGGTAAAATCGATATTCTTGAAGCAAATTTTCATCTTAATTTTTTACATAGATATGAAAATCGTCAAAATCAGTAAGTTTTTGTCTCTTTTCATCTTTATAGTATCGAAATTACTCAGATACACACTACAGGAAGCAGGAGAAAACAAAATGTAGAACAACAAAAATTGGTGGATGCGCAAAATCTAGAAAAACTATTGTATACTAACAAGACGACTGGAGATATTATTTCTCGATCCCATGGGTGTTGTTCATCATTATAATGTCGAATTTGGACGGACTTACATTCTTAGAAATATGAGGAAGCAGTGCGTAAGAAGGATGAAAACTGGTGGATGCGGCAAAATTGGCAAAAATTATAAAAATGTACAAGACGTTTGAAGCTGTTGATTTTACCACATCTGAGTGATTTTCATTTTTATAGTATCGAATTTACTCAGATACACACTACAGGAAACAGGAGAAAGCAAAATGTAGAACAGCAAAAATTGGTGGATGCGCAAAATCTAGGAAAAACAATTGTATATTAACAAGACGACTGGAGATATTATTTCTCGATCGCATGGGTTTTGTCCATCATTATAATGTCGAATATCTGAATTTTCTAAATACAATTGGGGCAATTGACTGCACCCATGTTGCAATCTTTACGCCAAAGGATACAGAAAATAGCCCATCAGTGGCTTACGACAACCGGAAAGGCTACTACAGCATATATGTTCAAGCTGTAAGTAAAGTCCTAGATAAAATTTAAAAAAATTCTTTGTTTTGCACTATGTATTAGTAAATAGAAGGGTAATTTAACGTAGATAATTAACCAATTATTAATTTCTGTAACTAGGTACTTTTTATACAATATGTACTTTCAATTAAAAATTAATATTTTAGGTAATTTTTTTAAGTGAAAACTTCTATAGGCGCGTTGGGCGATTTTTGAATGGGTAAAATCTTATGAGTTCGCGTCACCGACATGCTAATGTTTTTGAAGTGAAAACTTCTTTAGGCTCACCTTGCGCTTTTTCTGAATAGTAAACGAAACTGAACCGTCCCGGTAACACTGTTCTGACACTTTTTTTCCACCACTCACAACGCACTTTTATTTTCACACGATTCGGCACACTTTTTTCCTCAATAGATAAAAAATATATAACAATTACATTGATGATTATACAGCGTGATCAAGAAGGACTGTTTGAGTTGGTAATACTGAATTTCGTTTTTAAATGGTAGAATTGTAACAACTTCCGATTCTTCACGTCTTGATACTGAAAGCTGTCATTCTCGCGTGTCAGCATCATTCACAACTGACATTTAAAATTTGAAATTAATACGTCGTGAAATTAGACTGAATGGGCAGCAGTTTGGACACCGACACCATTGCCAATTCGTGTCGGTATGTTAACATTATTAGTGCTGGTGAATGTCTTCGAGAGCCTAAAACGAAGAGTTAATTTATATTTAGCGCTAAATGGGGGTAATTTTGAGCATTACCTTTAGTCTGATTATTAAGTTTAATTTCTGCTTCGTTTAATTTCCTTGAATTTATAGAACTTCTATTCGAATAACCTACAATTTTCAATCAGTTGACGTTACGTCAAATGTGTATCCGGCTGCAGTGTTACAAATAGCCGAACAAAAAAAGTATCTTAAAAGTAATACCAACTCAAACAGTCCTTCTTGATCACTCTGTATAATGGATTTTAGTTCAGTGAATCAGGAAGAAGGTGACATTATTATTAGTATTACATTTTGTACTTTTTATATGTACGAATGTTGTTGGGGGTGATGCCTACCACTCCAGAGCCTGCCAATCCGAACACTTTAGGCGTAAGATATAATAACTATGTAGTGCAAAAAACAATTATTATAACACTGTTTCTTTAAATCGAACTTTCTATAACTTGGAATTAATTTGCTGACTTCAAGTGCTTGAAAACGAATCTCTAAAAGTTGTTATAAAAAATGTCATACGTTCCAAGTGTCCGACACGGATATAGTTTCTTTCATAAACCTGATGATTCACACAAAAATATAGTTATCTCAATCAAAATAGATTTCGGTCATAAATTTCTCCACTAATTGTTTTTTAGCCCATAAGAAAATAATTATTCATGGAGCAACTAGAAATTATGTAAATAGATTTGCGTCTAATCATCCTTAGGAAATCGTAAACCAATTACGGTCTTATTAGACCTCATCAGTATGTTATATCAGAAACGACGACCAAACATATCACTTTAATTTTTAAGTCACGGAAGAGTGGAGCTTGAGAAACGCCCACTTGGAGAAGAAGAAACCTCGTGGTCTCATCGTATTATCTTCCAATGGAATCCCACCAAACTCTGAATTACAAGGATACCACTAGCATTATCTGGATGATAGAGAGCTTTTGGAGCCTCTAGAATCACTAGAAGAAGTTCTTTCATAATGTATAAAACCCCTTAGCATTTTTCTTAGAATCGCTATTTTTGTTTACTGATAAGTGAATTTCGGCATGATCTTCTGCTTGACCTCGCATTGAATTCTCCTCTTTCCAGGCTGATGTCGCCAAGCAGTTCCCCCGCCACCTCCCCGACGATGTCAAACTCCTCCTCGCCAACGCCACCAGCGGTCAATTACAACAAAATAACAGGAATCCCGTGCGTGGCCGCCGCCTCCAGGTACACAGCGCCGGTGCACATCGACGTTGGCGGCACTATCTACACCTCTTCGTTAGAAACTTTAACCAAGTAAGTTTGAATTGGGGGGTAGCGTGATTGCCACGGGGTGTCTCTCTCTTTGGAATGTTCATAAATCATTTTAAAGTATGGTCTAAAACTGTTAAAGGTTAAATCATATAGCATTAAAGTGTTTACAATATCGACCATCTGAATCGAGTCCTCCATAAATCAGCTTGATACCACCGACCGTGGAGCTCTAGCACATGCCGCGCAGATAAAAGAATAAAATATTGTGTACATATAGCTCATAGCAAATAACTAAATATAATCCTATATTTAGCACTGTGTATATTGGAGCTGATAAACGTGCAGGAAATGATGCTGCAAATGTTGAAGTAATGGGCTATAAATTATTGCGAGAAAATAATAAATTTCTTTATAGGACTCGGCAGTAGCACCATTAGAGAGGAAAGAATAATAATTAATAAACCATTTATGATTATCATGAGTCTGCTATTATTTTGTTAATTGTATCAAAACAGCAAAAATAAATCACATTTATCAAACTAAAATTGTCTGGAAATGTTACACAACTTTGCATCATACAAGGTGTTACAAAATGATTTTCATCTAGTTGCCTGTGCATTTTCCATGTAAAATAAAAAATGCCGCTTTACGAAAATAGTTATACTTTTTATATAACCTCAAAAATCAAGCTTGACATGTACAAAAATTCCAAAGTTAACTAGATAAAAATTGCTTTCCAAATTTCTTTCATTCAAGGGTCGTTATGTTATTTTGTGTTATGAAAGTCATTCCATCTGCTGCAAAACTGGAATTAACACCAAGAATGACTCTTTGTGACAACCTTCATTATATGTATAAGTCATAAATAAGTTGAAAGGTTAAAGTAGTAAAACGAAATTACCTTTTCACATTCTGTAGCACCAAGGCATTTCAGTTTTTGAACTATTCTTTACAACCAAAGTAAAAGGAAGGAATATCCGCAAATGCATTTCCATTTGTTATAATGTCAACATTTGAGGTGATTTTAAAAAGCATATATTTTGGAGTTAAGTGATTTAGAACCACGTACGCAATAATTTCGCTCCATTAAAATGAGGATGAAGTTTCATCAACATTTGCATGGATGAATGTACTTTAACGATTTTACAAATTACAACTCTTGATTGAATAGAGCACGAAGTGTTACTAAATCATTTTAAGTTCTGTTTACAAAGCTACAAAGTTTGTAATAAAGATTTTATGGTTTTTCAGTAATTGGTTCTAAAGTACCTTTTGAAATAGACTATTAAGCTTTAGAGGTGAGATATAAGGTATTATCGATATTACGTTGATATTTTTGCGTTTTTAATAATAAGGTAATAAGTAATAAGGGTGATAAATGTAAAAGAAAGAACCTTAATTTTTATTTTTTATTCATTGTAATTACGAATGTACCAGAGGAGCTGCTCAACACCGTTGAATATTGCGGGAATGGCTGCGAAGGTTACAGACTCCCTTACGGAGTAGAATAATTAGAATTAATGTGATTTTTTAGATATTAGAATGTGTTACTTTTATTAATAGAACTAATATTAATAATGACAGAATGAATTTGAGCTTTTTCTACTTCATCAAAATTTTAAGTTAGAATTGTAAAAATATGGTGTATCCTAAAGCACTTCAATAAACATAATTAAAACACAAACGCTTCTTCTCTTTGGGTAAACTGAAGAAGTTTCCACAGCTTCTCGCAGCACTTGCAGCATAAAGACATCAAGCCCAATTTTTACGATTCGATTTTGTTTTTGTTGTTTCATGCACGAGTCATCGCTACCCACACCGGCGGGCCAAATATGGGCATTCGGTGTGATCACCTGAGGGCTCTAGTATGTTCTTGAGATAAGCCCCATCTGCATTTAGTTTCCCTTTTTGCACTCGACGCACGGCCATGTCCACCACAACCTGCACTTTTGTATTCTTTCCCTCCGAGCTAAATCCAAAACAATGGTGCAGTTTGTTACGATAATAATTTTGTTACAATGCTATACAAGTGCCAATTTATTGTGCAGTCGGATATGGTTTATGGACATCGCACTTCATTTATTTCAGTAAGATTATCTCGTCTGTTTAGATTTGAAGCACACTGATTAAATTTGATCCATTTTATTATCGAAAGTTTGCCGAATACTTTGCATAATTCTCACTTATAGAGTCTATATATATAGAGAGAAAAAAACAACTCATTTTATTATTTTACAAATATTACAAAAGCAAACTGATATTGATTTTTTTTAATGTTATATTCAACATCTGACGATAGCCAACTTAACTTTTTTCTAAATGGTCACCTGTTTTTTATTTAATCTTGAAGGGCCTACTTATCTTAATCTAATGACTGAAAACATAATTTCGTGCACAATTTAAAAAAAAATTAAAAAGGGCTGTGGGGAAACAAACAAAAGCACACAACCTGACAAATGCCATTCAACCGTCAACGCCACCGTGTTCAAGACACAACTGACACCTGATCGTTAGAGAGCGTCCATTAATTACGTGACTCGATTTTGGCGATTTTTCGGCCCCCCTCCCCGCTTGGTGAGATGTCCTGAGATTTGGATCGACAACCTCCCTCCCTCCTAATCTCACGTGAGATTTCTCAAAATGCGTATTTTTAATGTAAATACCGTGCGATCATTTAAATTATAAATTAGAGTAGGATGTGAAATTTAAATTAGGTTGGCATTACTAACTTTTGACAATTTCATTTAAAATTTGAATGTCAAAGTGACTTTTCCAAAAAACGGCAACAGAATGGTGAATGGAGTTAACAGGTGAATTGAAGCTGGGGGAGAACACTTTGAACATTTGCTGTAATTCTCAATTATTCTACATTATTTGTTAGTCTTTTATTTTCTTTAAATTAAAACAATTTAACATGAGACACATAAACGTCACAATGTTTACGATAATCTCAAATTTTACTGATGTCTAAGCTGTCAGTCAATTTGCAGGCTGGGCCATTGCATATAATAAAAAATCCGCCTACTCTAATTTATAATTTAAATGATCGCACGGTACGTTAAACTGGTCGATTGCGTCGGATTTATTAAAAAAAAAAACATAATTTACTTAATTGTTTTATTTAAGACTAGTTAAGTGGGACTTTTCAAGGCAAGTATGTAGGTTTGACGGCCGAGAGCACAAGGCCGGCAACTACAGACGAGCCACGAAGAGTCATTTCAAATCACTTCCAGTTTCTTCAAGTCGCTTCAAGTCCTTTTAAAATATTTCAAGTCGCCTCAAGTCCCTTCAAAATATTTCAATTCTTTTCAATTCGCTTCAAGTCTTTCAAGTCATTTCAAAACATTTCAAGTTCTTTCCAGTCGTTTCAAGCCACTTCATCTCTCTTCAAGTCGCAAAAGGACATTTCAAGCCTTTTCAAGTAGCTTCCCGTCCCTTCAAAATATTTGAAGTCTTCCCAGGTCGCTTCAAGACATTTCAAGACTTTTTAAGTGGCTTCAATTCCCTTCAAAACATTTCAAGTCACCTCAAGTCCCTTCAAAACATTTCAAGTCATCTCAAGTCCCTTCAAAACATCTCCAGTTTTTTCCATTCGCTTCAAGTCTTTCAAGTCGTTTCAAGACATTTCAAATCCTGTCAAGTCACTTGAAGGTATTTCAAGTCTTTTCAAGGGGCTTCCAGTCCTTTCAAGACATTATTTGAAGTGTTCCCAGATCGCTCCAAGACTCTTCATGTATTTCCAGACATTTCAAGTCTTTTCAAGTCGCTTCCAGTCCCTTTGAAATATTTGAAGTCTTCCCAGGTCGCTTTAAGATTCTTCAAGACATTTAGTCGCCCCAAGTCTCTTCAAATCATTTCATGTCGTTTCAATTCGCTCTAAATCTTTTCAAGTCGCTTCAAGTCCTTTTAACATATTTCACGTCGCTTCAATTTTAAATCGCTTCAAGACCTTTCAAAATATTTCATATCGCCTTAAGTCCCTTCAAAATATTTAAAGTCTTTTTAATTCGATTCAAGTCGTTTCACAACATTTTAAGTCCTTTCCAGCTCTTTCAAGACATTTCAAGACTTTTCAAGTCGCTTCAATGCATTTCAAGTCTTTTCAAGTGGCTTCCACTCCCTTCAAGATATTATTTGAAATCTCCCCAGATTGCTCCAAGACTCTTCAAATATTTCTTCAAACGTTTCAAGTCGCCTCAACTCCATCCGAAACTTTTCATGACGCTTCAAGTCTTACAAGTAGTTTCAAAATATTCCAAGTTCCTTCATTTCGTTTCAAATTTCCTCAAGTTGCTTCAGGACATTTTATTTTTTTTTCTAGTCGCTTCTAGTTCCTTCAAGATATTTGCAGTCTTCTCAGGTGGCTTTAAGGCTCTTCCAAGACATTTCAAGTCGCTTCAAAGTCCTTTCAAGTCGTTTCAAGTTTCTTCAAGTCGCTTTCAGTCCCTTCAAAATATTTTCAAATCATTTCAAATCTTTTCAAATCTTCAATTCCTTTCAAAACTTTTCAATTCGCCACAAGTCTCTTCAAAACATTTCATGTCGTTTCAATTCGCTCTAAATCTTTTCAAGTCGCTTCAAATCCGTTTAACATATTTCACGTCGCTTCAAGACATTTCAAATCCTTTTAAATCGCTTCAAGTTTCTTGAAGTCTTCCCAGGTCGCTTTAAGATTCTTCAAGACATTTCAAGTCTCTTCAATTCCTTTCAACACTTTTCAAGTCGCCCCAAGTCTCTTCAAAACATTTCATGTCATTTCTATTCGCTTCAAGTCTCACAAGTAGTTTAAAATATTCCAAGTTCCTTCATTTCGTTTCAAATTTCCTCAAGCTTCTTCAGGACATTTTAATTTTTTTCTAGTCGCTTCTAGTCCCTTCAAGATATTTGCAGTCTTCTCAGGTGGCTTTAAGGCTCTTCCAAGACATTTCAAGTCGCTTCAACGTCGTTTCAAGTCGTTTCAAGTTTCTTCAAGTCGCTTTCAGTCCCTTCAAAATATTTTCAAATCATTTCAAACCTTCAATTCCTTTCAAAACTTTTCAATTCGCCACAAGTCTCTTTAAAACATTTCATGTCGTTTCAATTCGCTCTAAATCTTTTCAAGTCGCTTCAAATCCTTTTAACATATTTCACGTCGCTTCAAGACATTTCAAATCCTTTTAAATCGCTTCAAGTTTCCTCAAGTCGCTTCAAGTCCCTTCAAAATATTGAAAGTCTTTTCAATTCGCTTCAATTTCCTTCAAAACAAAATTCACCTCATGTCCTTTCCAGACATCTCAAGTCTTTTCCATTCGTTTCAAAACATTTCAAATCCTTTCAAGTCACTTCAAGGTATTTCAAGTCTTTTCAAGTCGCCTCCACTCCATTCGAAACTTTTCATGTCGCTTCAAGTCTTACAAGTACAAAATATTCCAAGTTCCTTCATTTCGTTTCAAGTTTCCTCAAGTTGCTTCAGGACATTTTAATTTTTTTCAGGTCGCTTCCAGTCCCTTCAAGATATTTGAAGTCTTCTCAGGTGGCTTCAAGACTCTTCAAAACATTTCAAGTCGCTTCAAAGTCCTTTCAAGTCGTTTCAAGTTTCTTCAAGTCGCTTTCAGTCCCATCAAAATATTTTCAAATCATTTCAAATCTTTTCAAACCTTCAATTCCTTTCAAAACTTTTCAATTCGCCACAAGTCTCTTCAAAACATTTCATGTCGTTTCAAGTCGCTTCAAATCCTTTTAACATATCTCACGTCGCTTCAAGACATTTCAAATCCTTTTAAATCGCTTCAAGTTTCCTCAAGTCGCTTCAAGTCCCTTCAAAATATTTAAAGTCTTTTCAATTCGCTTCAAGTCGTTTCACAACATTTTAAGTCCTTTCCAGTCCTTTTAAGAGTCTTCAAGACATTTCAAGACATTTCAAGTCGCTTCAATTTCCTTCAAAACAAAATTCACCTCATGTCCTTTCCAAACATCTCAAGTCTTTTCCATTCGTTTCAAAACATTTCAAATCCTTTCAAGTCGCTTCAAGGTATTTCAAGTCTTTTCAAGTGGCTTCCACTCCCTTCAAGATATTATTTGAAATCTTCCCATGTTGCTCCAAGACTCTTCAAATATTTCTTCAAACATTTCAAGTCGCCTCCACTCCATTCGAAACTTTTCATGTCGCTTCAAGTCTTAAAAGTTCATTTCGTTTCAAGTTTCCTCAAGTTGCTTCAGGACATTTTGATTTTTTTCAGGTCGCTTCCAGTCCCTTCAAGATATTTGAAGTCTTCTCAGGTGACTTCAAGACTCTTCAAGACATTTCAAGTCGCTTCAAAGTCCTTTCAAGTCGTTTCAAGTTTATTCAAGTCGCTTTATCTCCCTTCAGGTCGCTTTCAGTCCCTTCAAAATATTTTTAAATCATTTCAAGTCTTTTCAAATCTTCAATTCCTTTCAAAACAATTCGCCACAAGTCTCTTCAAAACATTTCATGTCGTTTCAAGTCGCTTCAAGTCTTTGAAGTCGGTTCAAGTCTTTTCGAAGCCGATTCAAGTTTCTTCAAGTTGCTTCAAGACATTTCAAGTGCAGAAATTTGAAACGCAGAAAATCGCCCACGAAATACCAATCTGACAGATTACTAACCTCAATGTACACATGAATTTCTGTCTAAAAGTGAACTAACTTCCCGATTATTTTCTAAGACGTCATACACATGTTTTATGAAATTCTATTTTCTTCAAAATAATGTAAACTTCAGCGCTAAATCCCTGAGAGAATGAAATAATTTAAATTTTAAAAAATCTAAATTATATACACTGCCGATTTGACAGGATTCTGGATTTTTTCAAAGCACATGATTGGTAAATTGAGCGGCCATATTTTATGGAGAAACATGTTTTACTTACATCATCTAACCGCTTTCTCGCAATTTTACACTGTTCAAACTTACACGAATCGACTGGACCGTCCGTCCCCATCCATCTCGCCCAGAAATTGTCATTTAACCAGTTGACATGTCTTTCTGCGTTATGAGGGCGCGCTCCGTCTTGTTGGAAAAAAAAACAAGAAGCAGTTGCTCTAAGAAATGTTCAACGGTTTCACACAGTAATCGATAATCTTTATCTTGATTGAGGGTGGCATTTATAAAAAAAAATGGCCCAATTAATCGATCTCTCCAGACCACACCACACATTTTCACCAAATTTTCTTTGAAAATTGTTCTGCACAGTGACTGGAGGATTTACTTATTCCTATTAATTAAAAATGCCGTTATTGGTAAAAGTACATTCATCACTCCAAATAATGTTTCTATAAAAAAAATCGTGTTTGCATGTTGACCTCTATCATTGTCCTGTAAAGCTCGATCTTGAGGAATCTATGTCTTGAACTTGTGTTTAAAAATCTTGATCTCCCTAGTCGAAATTGGAGGATTCTTTTCTGTACTAAGGAAAACATCCAACCCACCTGTTTCAAAAAGTTGACGCTGTTCTCGCTTAGGCTTTTTAAATGCTCTATACTGTTGTAAATTTTGTTCCAATCAGACTGTCCAGTCCGGAAAGCTGGACAGCCTGTTTGCTATTTTTATTGTATTGGACATAAGCTTCAAACATATCAGTCTACTGATTAGAGTCCTTTTTGTTTAAAATGAATAGAAACGTTGAAATGTCCCAGGTGAAAATTCAAATAATAATTTGACGTTTGAATGACTTTTGCAGCTTTGTGTGTTTTGTTTGCCATGGCACACTTGAAAATTTCGTATAAAACTCGGTATGATTGTAATAAATATTTCGTTACTTTCATTATAATTATTATTATGCATCGCATAATAATGTTAATCGATGGATGAAGAAAATAAATCTTTCCATCATTGTAAAACAAAAAAATGTAGGTGGCCATTTAAAAAAAGTTGATTATCGATTGATACTAAATATGATATTAAAAAAATCAAAATTCTTACACTCTAATAGTACTATAGCCATTCCGTTCGCTTTTTGTTATTACACATTTCGCTAAAACAAATGTATCATCCCAGTGGAGATGATTTGATCCTTTCTCCTTTTCTATCGTTAGAAATCGAGGGGGTCAGCACACCGAGCCGTAGTGAGAAGTTTATCTAAACTTTAATTTTCCGGCGTGTATTGTAGGTGGCGCAGCAATATTCGCACTAACCACTACGCTAGATAGATTTGATAGTACTAGAATGTTGAACATTTACTAAATACTTCCTTCACTCTTTAACCAAATATTTAATTAATTATTTGACCAAAAAGGAATTAAACCATCTGTTTTTTTGTGTGTACAACGATAAGGTAAATTTAGTTATAATATCTGGTGCGATTGCGTTCTAAAATCGTAAATCGTAAACGATCGGTACCACTTCCAAGGATTGTTTAACAGATTTATAACATTGCATAGCAGCAAATGTGGCAAATTCTCCTCCAACATAAATTCTCCCATAAATGCGGCTAACAAGGCATCATTGCATTTGACTTGGCGTTCCGTTCGATTTTCTTATAAATCTCGACTATTAACTACTCAAGAAGCTGCCATCATGTGAATAAGTTCTCGACACAACTCGGAATTTATTGTCAACTTGCTCCATCATTTGGACTCACCAGGTGCGGGTTCTGGTTAACAAGATCGGTCTTAACACTCGGTCGTTTATTAATCATCATACGCAATAATCCTGTGAGCATTAAATATAATTCTCTTAGAACATATCAGGACGTCGTTTATAAGGCAGCATGATTACGTGTGGGGCGACAACTGATGCCTTTTAGTGCTTTTACGGTGTTATCTGATAAAATGCCACTTGTATAGTTTACGCAATCTAATGGCTGTCATTTTAATGTTATCGTATTCTCTTGCGCAGATATCCGGAATCTAGACTGGCGAAGTTGTTTAATGGAAGTATACCGATTGTCCTCGACTCCCTTAAACAACATTACTTTATTGACAGGGATGGAGGGATGTTCCGACACATTCTCAACTTCATGCGAAACTCAAGACTGCTTATACCGGAGAATTTCACGGATTTGGATCTACTTTTGGAAGAAGCACGGTATTTTGACATAGCACGTAAGTTTTAGTTAATTTTAAATAAAAGTAAGACTTTTTTCCGGCTCGAATTGACCAATTTTATTCGAGAGAGGCCTGTATAGGACTAGTCGTTTTGGACGTAGAATTTGTGTTGCTCGAAGTACCGTTGATTCGAATTTTTAGTGAAACACTCGCGAACTTAATGCACTTGTATATTAACGAATATTTGGTGATTGATAGTGAACGGTTCTTCTCCCAAAGGAACCGTGTCCTGATTTTAGATTTTGAATTGTTCCCTTGGGGCGTGAGTGCCGCCAGTCAGGTAAGGGTTTTACGACCCTTTGGGTTTCCCAACTGGCCGACGCGACGGCCGCTGCAAATATTTCTCAACAAGTTCAATTATTGTTATCAATACCCGAATGTTTCATACAACCAGTATTTCTAAAACTATTGGTGCTATTATTATTATTTTGCACTACGGGCCCTGAAGGCATTATTGTACAATTCTTCATTATTCAATATAATTATATTTTTTACTACTCTTATATCCAGTGTCCTCTGCTAATTACTTCCGCTCTCCAGTCTCTGACTTCCCTTTTTTCTCCTCTTCTCTAGCCACCGTTTCCTAGACTTTCATTTCCTTTTTATATCTCCCAAACAGTACTTGCTTTGCTGTGATGTTCTTGATGTTTTGTTGTTGATGTTCTTCCCAGCTATCTTAACCTTTGTGCCCTTACATAATTTACCTACTGTTATTTTTAGATCGTTCTATAACGTGTAGCAGTCTTGATGAAAATTTAATGCATTTGCAACCGTAGAGCGAAATGGTTAGTGAACACAACTCTTCGCTTCCGCAGGCTCCGCTTCAAGCAAAAATCATAGCCACTTAAAAATTTATATATAAGAATAAGATCATTTGTTTCACAAGTCTGGAAAATGATTTTTGGAAATGTGAGGAAAATGTTGGAAAAATGGAATCCGAGACCGGAAGTGTCAAACACTAAATTTCGGGTCCCACAATTAAGATTTGGGATACTATCTCTAGGGAATTTTAGCTGTAAATCGGTTGGTGATTTTAGCCACAAAACTGCGTTTGTAATCAAAGTCAAACCACTTCAAATCTTAAAAAAAAAATGACGAAGGCTAACAATAGTTATTTCACCTAACGTGTTTGGAAAGTGAAATTTCCCGCATGAGCACTTTCTCTTCGGTCGTGCTGCATTTAGTGCGAATGCGGGAAGTCTTTTTCCAGATAAGGTACAAACTAACGAATCAACTCCTAAAAAAATAACAAATACATGTTTAACATAAATTAGTTTTGTTTTGCACATTAAGAAGTTGGTTGAGTGTGACACGCCATTTCGTGAATGTCACTTCCGGTATTCGTTGCACTGACCAACACGTGGAAAGTACAAAACACCACAGTGCGGGAAATTCTTGTTTCCGCCCGTCGGGGATAAGCGGAAAATACGTATTGCGATTATGGATTGCATTATTTATTTAAACACTGGGCACAATTTATTTGCACTTCTGATATTCCAATATTTACATTATTTACAATTGACGTAAACCGGCTCAATAAAGGCAACTGTCCGACTCGACCCACTGATCTTCAACACTAACTATGACGAATTGATGCACCTCGACTGATGTCCCAATAAATATATCGGCTGTGTATATGATGTGTACCGGATATTCCAGAAGATGATGTCACACTATCTCGAGTTCGTTGTAGTAGTAACTCCAGAACGTTCTAGTAATTGATGACGTTATAATCAAACACGCCGCAGCAATGAGTCATTATTGAGGGTCTGTGCCCGTTACAATATCTATAAGATGAGTACAAAAAAATTCTAGCTTTACTGAGAAACTGCAAAATATGTTCAGACCTCAAAACTTTTGTGTCCTTAATTTTGATTCTTTAAGAATGCGATTAGCTGTCGATACCTTAAAATGTACCTTGGACAAATTTTCCCAAAAAAATCTACCATATAATGCTCGTTACTTTTTTCACGACACATTTCGTTTACTTTTCTCGCGATCTACTTGGAAGCAGATGTGTTGCAGTTGTTTCTTAGGGTACGAACATGACGAAGATGTCGGGGTGGAGGTCGCGGTCGATGTCGAATTGCTGTAAAACAATATTGTACTTTTTATGGGCGCGCACACATCGAGGATGCATCAATGAGCGTGGTGGGGATTGTGGTCAATGCTTACAGCGCGATGTTTAAAACGATTCAAAATATTTGATTTTTGATCGCGGTAGAAAGGATGGCGGCATCGAGGTAGAGTAGTTTAAATTAACAATATCCCGAAATTTCAATCGGCTCTACCTTCATTAGACCTTTTTAATTATAAATGTTTATTGCCAAACTGTTGGAGGTTTTCCCCTCGGAAAAATAAACAAAATAATAACAATAGAATTTGTCAAAAAAAATTATAACGTAACCTAAAAAAAAAATTAAATAGTTCTATAACAGGTCGATTTTAGTTTTTAAATTGCCACCTTTTGACATAAAATTTTTGTTGATGACCATCTGTTTTTGAACTATGACAACTTTTTTTTTATTTACATTTCAAAAATAAAATTTTGATTCCTTGAAGAAGATTAAAAAATGAAGTGCTTATTAGTAGGTAAATAAAAAAAATTATGAGAACGCAGTAGAAACACGTCATACATTGTAACACACATTTTGGCAGTTGTTTACTAGTAACGAGAAGACCACATTTTGCACCTTGAGAAACTTTCTACATTTCGAAACATTTTCGTATAATCGTTTTGTTTTATGTATTTATGTACTGCCATTACTAGTTGCAGTTTAATAGAATTATTTATGAAATGTCACATTTAATATTGTCAACTTGACATTTCATAAATAATTCTGTTAAAGTACGACAAACGGTTTTTCGTACATGGACACCTTTGACTAATTTAGTTTTCGATCTCCCTGTTTTTCACCCACATGCTTTTTTTTTAGTATATATGAATAAAAGTGCTGTAAAAGGTTTGGGGGTGCGATTCCCTTGTAAAGATGTTTCAGGTTTTCCTTTTCCTCATACCTTTTCCTTAAAGCGGTTTATACAGCAAAAGTTACGCTGTAACATCATGCGTTATTCAAACCATATCCAGTTTATTTCCCGGTCTAGGGTAATGTAAAGTTAATATTTATTGTGAGATCTATGGATTTGCATGTAAATGAGCCGTACAAGCTCTTTCACAAGATATATTATTTATTTTATTACATTTCCTCTTTCAATTTCCAGCAATGATTCGACAACTAGAACAGCTGAAAAAAGACCGAATAAAGAACGGCGCCCTCTCCCCCACCAACAACTCTTTGAAATCAAGCGGCAGTTTCGGTCGATCGCATGGTGCGTCTTCGGAGAATTGTCGTCAGTTAGGACAAGACAGCTACGAGTGCGTAGCCCTTCACGTCAGTCCAGATTTGGGAGAACGCATTATGTTATCGGGAGACCGCTCCCTGCTCGACGAGGTGTTTCCGGAGACGAACCAAGCAGTCATGGACGCCCGGTCCGGCGTCGCCTGGAACCAGCAGGACGTCCATCACGTGATCCGCTTTCCCCTCAACGGTTACTGTAAACTGAACTCTGTGCAGGTGATAACGAGGCTGTTAAATGCAGGCTTCAAGTTGGCGGCAAGTAACGGGGGTGGCGTCGAGGGCCAACAGTTTTCAGAGTACCTGTTCATAAGAAAGATTTTACCCGGCTGACCGGACACAATCGGAGTTGCCGAGAATCGGCGTTCGTGACGCAACAATCATTAATTTATGTTCTCATTAGATGTAATTTATCATCCTATTGTCAAGACATGCCTTACTTTTATTTGGAGAATGATCTAATTGTTAATACGTTTGTTTACTAGTGGTTAAGTTTAATACTATGTTAATAAGTAAATTGATATTGTATTTTTCTTGTTCATGGGTTGAGCATTATTTTCGCTGATCTCACTAGATCTATTTGGCTGTGATCCGTTTAAGAATACAGTGACGACTGGATGCTGCGGCAGCTGGCGGATCGACCATTATACTGTTGTAAAGTGTGCTACTTCGCAATAAAAATTAACTATAAACTGATTTTTCTTGATCATAATTTAACAATTTAATTGAGAAAAGGAAGTAGACACGAATTTTTTAAGTTGAGCCTGGGGGCGTGGTTAACCTGCGTGCCTCCATAAACCTCTTGACATAATGACTACCCTTATTTCACACTTGGACTCGACCGTTCCTACTGATCATCAACTAAGAATAACCTATCTCTTTCAAATACAGATATGTTGGCACATCACTTTGCCTCCTTTTTAAGCACGAAGTGACCAAGTTGAAGGATAAAGCCAGAGGTGTGGCATGTCTTAGGTCGTATCAGAAACTTTCCAAGTGTTGAGGTAAAGATTTCGTTGTTTCGCCATCTCTTAGTGGTCCGAACAGCTATTCTTCGGACAAATATCCCGCTAGTCACACTAAACTAATAAACTTGTTTTGGTTTCTCATCAGTATGGCATATTCATAGTTGTTCCGCCCACTAGAAGTAGATGGCGAAATTACTCTAGGTGAACGCGTGAAATGCTTCTGATGCTATTTAAGAGACTGCGGTACTCGCTCCTTCACATATTCCCTATAATTTGAATGCCTCAGGCCTATTAGGCAATTGCTTTTTAACATACGTTTTTAAATTTAAAAAAACAAATGTGTTACGATTTCGTTTTTGAGAAGTTCTTCCATACTACAGTCTAAAATTATTATTTTTTGTTTTAAACCCATGTAAATGATTGACCAGTAGAAAATCCTCGTAATTCCGACCTTCACGAGGTTCCTTGCTGGTCAGTGATATGATATTAATTATTATTATTAGTAATTTTACATAAACACAATTAAAACAATAAATATTGGGGTTGTGAAGACCGAATGGTTGTTTTTTAATCTGTTTAGTAAGAGAGGAATTAATATTAATTTATTAATTGAAGCATACAGGGAAAAAAACAAAATACATAGTCCATTTGAGTAAAATAAAATAATATAATGGAATATGATATGAGAGTTAGATTTTGTGAGAAGTATACAAGGCGTATGCCGAGTAAATGTATAGTACAGGGTGCTTCAGAAATAAGTGGTACATATAACTGAAACCAGCGGTAGAACTCATCAAAAGCAACAACTTTTCTATATAGGACTTTTCCCGAAAACACCTTTTTCAGCATTACCCCCTAGTCAGCGTGCTTATCAAGTTTCTAATTTTTTTGCGCACTCGGGTGCAGCTACCTGTTGATAATCTAACAGCGAATACACGGAGACTGTGTTAAGTTACGAAGAAGGTCATGGAAATTTCGTACAAAGAATTTGTGTGTTGAATGTTGAAAACCGCCCAGGCCCAGGTTAGCAAATCAGTTTGGACTACCGCATTGCACAATTTGAAAGAGAAACAATATTGTATATATCACGTACAGAAAGTCCAATTCTTGCAGCATGATTACCTCGAAGGCGCCAGTTTTGTGAATCTCTTCTTTTATCAACTGACGATGCGGGTTTCATCTTATATAATACGCACGTTTGGGCAGACGAAAATCCCCATGCTATTGGGCCCCACATTTTTCATTTTTCATCAACAATGGCTTTGGATGTTGATGTAATGGCGTTAGTAGGTGAGTTTTCAATTTTTCGTTTATTTACGGCGGGCGGTTTAAAAGGGTTCTCTAGCGGCATATACATTGCTGCCAGTCAAAAAAATTTCCCGCATTTTTTTAATTTACAAATTTCAACAAATTGCTCTGGAGCTTTAAAGATCTATATTTTATCAACAAGCTCACAAAATTTCAACGAAAAATCTTCAAAAATATAAAAAAGTTACATTCTACTCCCGGCAGCAATGTACATTTTGTTTTTTTTTCTAACGTCAAAACATTCTCAAATTGGATTGATTCTCATTACTTGTATAAGGTTTGTTTGTGACTAAAAACCGTATGGTTCTGGCGGTTCGTTGGTGAGTGTGGTGGGCGGGCGGGCCGCCCTGTCCACTATACTCATCGACTGACTAAATGGATGAGAAATAACAACCATTTATTGATTATCTTTTTCCTTTAAAACTAGAACTCACTCTCGCGTTCAATCCAGATTCAAAATTTTTAAGTAAAAAAATGGTTGTCATTCCAATACCATTAGTCAGTCGGTCAGTTGTGGATGCGATGGCCCACCCGCCCACCGCATTCACATGTCGTACCATTAACGAAACGGTTTTTAGTCACAAACAACAATTGTGAAATACAAGAAAGGAAATGTGGATGTAATAGGAAAATGGTTGTCATTCCGAACCAGTTTACCAACCATTCAGTCAAAAATGTAAATTTGAGTATATATTTTGGTGTAATTCTCAAATTGGATTGATTCTCATTACTGGTATAAGGTTTGTTTGTGACTAAAAAGCGTATGGTTCTGGCGGTTCGTTGGTGAGTGTGGTGGGCGGGCGGGCCGCCCTGTCTACTATACTCATCGACTGACTAAATGGATGAGAAATAACAACCATTTATTGATTCTTTTTTTTCTTTAAAAACTAGAACTCATTCTCGTGTTCAATCCAGATTCAAAATTTTTAAGTAAAAAAATTGTTGTCATTCCAATACCAATAGTCAGTCAGTTATAGATGCGACGGGTTTAGGACAAAAATTTATTTAAAAAAATTACCTGTTCAATTTATTGCACCTATTTCTAAAAACTACTATTAGTCCCCCTAAAGACAATAACAATAACTTTTTTGATTATCCTTGAATTCGCGCGAAGCGCTTCATGAGCCGAAGGCGAATTAGGGTGTTTTGCTTAAATAATGGCTGTGTCCTTTAGGGGACTACGATTTTTTTGTTTACCCTTGAAAAATAAGGTTATTTTCACAATTTTTTCTGCTTTTTTGATTACCCTTGAAAACTAAGGTTATTTCCACAATTTTTTCTGCTTTTCTGCTTTTTTGTTTACCCTTGAAATCGGGGTGTTTTCAGGGTGTTTTCCTTAAATAATTGCTGTGTCTTATAGGGGGACTAACAGTAGTCTAAAACACTAAAAATTTATATAAAAATAATTGTGTAAAAGTAAAGTAAAGGTATTATTTTGCAAACTGCATAAAAAAGGAAATACTACTAGCTTTAGAAAACATTATATGTATACGTATCGTGTTTGATGCTTGAGAAATTGATTTTCTGTACCTTATCCAATAATGGATTTTTCTCTCCTAATAAGAACAATTGACAATGTTGGCATGGTTACTAGCGTAGTTGATATGTTGACTTGACATTTGCTGTCATTATTAGTGATAGCTGATAACTCAACTATGTAGAACTGGGGAGTTGGAATTCAATTTAATTTAATGCGAAAAGTTAAATTTGCCACCTGGACCATACTAGCAACATCGCAATAAGAAATAATATAAATAAATTTCATGGATATCTTAGTTAAATTCGTTCCGACCTTTCGCATTATTATGATTATAATTTGAAGATAAGTTAAACCAATGAGTTAGTAGTAAAAAAAAAGTATATAAACCACGGTTGAGAAGCCCGCATTATTATTATTACCCGCGATGCTTCGCATCTAGGGCCATAAAATAGCTCGGCTAAGAAAAATGTCTTCTCAACCTTAGTGTATAATTATTACTATTATTGTTAAAATTTAAATATATCTAAGTCGAACTCCACAAACTTTAATAAGCGCAAAATTACGCTTATTAAAGTTTGTGGAGTTCGACTTTGATATATTTAAATTTTAATTTAAATTTACTCCACTTGGAATTATCGACATTCTTCTGGACTATTATTCTTGTAATCTTCTTGATTTTTGCAATTCTACAATTGTGCCATTGTGTAGCTATAGTATTAGTCTCCTCAGGAGATGGGACATGTTTGTGACGATGACGCAATAGCCACATTCGCATTTTGATTTTTTGTAACATTGTCAGTTTTTATAACTTCGCAATGGATTGAGATAGCTGTCATTTTTCCACCATTATATTTTGTCTTGTCGGGCACTATTCATAGTGATAAAATCATCAGTGTGATTTTCGTCAAACTCTTAATATTCCACAAGTTTGATTTTTAGTCTTCAAGAAAATTCATCATTGCCTAATCCTTAATAAGCCGTTCCGTCACTACATAGGGTTTCAGTATACCAAACCGCGAAGATCGCAAGGGGGCTGCCAGCGCTGCCTGATGACTTTAGAACAAAACTCTTTTACGTGAGGCATAACGACCTTTACTATCGTACATTTGCTTTTAACCTAGTGCTCATATTTAATGAGTAATAAAATATTACTGAAAAAAATTGAAAACTTCCAACAGGAACCTTTTTGAAATTCCGCATTTTCTTTTGTAATCGTTTTCAGATTGAACGCTATCGTTTTCAGTAAAGTTTCTACATTTTTAAAAGTTGGTTTATAATAGAGGAATCAAAATTTGAATGTAGGCCTTCTTTCGACTCCTACTGTGAAAATACTACAAGTAGTAAAGAATTTTTATCGATTGGTGCTCCTTTTTCATCGTTCTTACCAGTGAAAACATGTAATTTAAAAAAAAATTATGCACTTTTTACTCTTGTTGAATACAGAATTGAAGAGTATATGTAAAACCAAAAAAAAGTTGGGGATTGCCATTTAAAAAAATTTATAACAGTGTCATAGTTCAAAAGCAGATGACGTCATCAACAAATATTTTGTGTCAAAAGATGACAATTTAAAAACAAAAATCGACCTGTTCGAGCGTTTTTCCGAAAAAACATTACATAACTAAATTATGAATTTTGTGCGGAACTTTATGATCACTCTGTACATTCGACGCCAGTAATATAAAGTAGTTATAATAAGAGTGAAAAAATAAAATAACAGGACAGTGAATAATTCTCCTAAAGTTATTTTGGTTTCAAACGCAATATTTCTAAAAAAAAAATTATCGTCTAACATTTCTTTTAATAAAAAAAAGACATGAACCTGGAATGTATCGTTAAGTGTGACGAATACGAACCAGCGCTTAGAATTGTCCAATCCTTGTCGGTCTTTCGCCTGTCATCCGAAGGATAACTGCTTGAAGCGCTTCGAGCGAGCAGTGCTCTGGGGTATGCAAAACCTGGCGAAGTGTAAGGACAGGACAAGTTTCCCCGAGTGAGTTACCATGGTGACTGTGAACTCAATATCATCGACAAAGAACCAATTGGGGCCGTAACGCCGGAGGCCGGAGCGGGCATGACTGTATGAGCGCTAGAGGCTCTTCAGCCGGGATACCTGCAGCGCTGGAAACGGGTGCCTCCAGGCAGTCAGACAATCGACGCCGATACTGCCCCCGGCTCTCGACTCCCACTCGAGTTTGCTTCAGCTGGCTTGTTTGTACGATCCGTCCACTCATTATTGTGGCATTCTTATTCTGATCAGAGCCCTGGAGACGTGTCCGACGCATGTAATCACCCACACTTCGCCGGGAGGCACATACATTTCGACGATCCTTCGTTGGAGGAGCCTTGGAGTGAGTTTGCCGGACATATGTTACGTATCCTAGTATAATCATAAAAATATAAGATGTGTTTTCCAATTATATCTTGAGTGAATAATTTTATTTGGCTTTGTTTTGGCGTGCCGAAATGTGTATAATACACCATAAAAACGAATTTAGGTTTTTTTTGTGATATTGATTTGAAAACTTCAACAGCGCATAAATTCTACATTCAGTTGTACGAAGGATTGCACAAACCAACGCGGGAATGCGGGAAAACAAAATACTTGGCGGGATATGACAACAGACATATCAAAGTGGTACGTCGCTGTCATATTCCGCAATACATTTTGATTTACCGCACTTCCTGCTGCCGCTCGTGCAATCCCGCATTGGTCTGTGGGATCCTTAACTATATTTCTAAAATTATTAATAAGCTGCTCTACATAATTCCAGTTTCTTATCTATCGAGTATTGTAATTCGATTTTGTAAATCTAAAGTCATGAAAGAGAGCGAGTTAGGAGTTAGTTCTTGAATAATTCTTGAGCTCAGGTCTGAACTTATAAAAACTGTGTTTATAGTTTTCTTAATAAAAGGCTTCCCTAATCCAAAATTCCGACAGGTTATGGGCCCAGTCCAAAACTAATTAAACTGAAAATGGATCTATAGGCCATAGTTGAACAGGAACGTGAGTAGTAAAAGAGGCACTTTCTTTAGACGTGGGCAGTTTTACATCGGACACTTTTGTACCGGGCACTTTTGCATCGGGTACTTTAGGCTCCGGTACTTTTGTTCCCGGTACTTTTGATTGGAATCTTTTTACATCGACATGTTAAGACTTGATTTTAAATATTTATGAGAAATCATTAATTTAAGCCCCTATTTACACAAAAGCGGATAATTTGGATGTTCGGTTGTTTGCACAATTCATCTGTAAATTCATAAAGCGTTTTAAAATATCAAAGCAGATTTATTGTAAAATATAAACTATTTAGAAAAATCACTGTGGACACATTACAAAGTTTTAAACGTCTTGACAATAGGTAAAAAATAGAAAAAGATACAGAAGAATTTGAAACTTTTTTAATTGAGCAAATACGGTAAATGTTACGGTTTTTTGTGAATTTCATAAGATAAGGATGGTTGAATGGTTGCATAATTCATTTTTAAATACATTATTAACAACAATAAATATTAAGTAACAATTAAATGTGACGGGTTTTTATAAAAAGTTTTAAGCTACACAAAATTCAAGAAAAAAAATATATAACAAAGTAAATTTATTGTGAAATTAAAAACTATTGAGAAAATAGCATAATTCATCTGTAAGTCCATTGTTTGAATCTTAAATAATAACAATAAGTGACGGCTTCTAGCGAAGAACTCAATGTAGCCAACTTAAGAACACAAAAAAACGAACTTCACATGTTTTCTTACAAATTGAGAAAAATATCTGAAAAAAGAAATTACAAAGCAAATAATGATTATTATAATAGATATTTTAATTAATCTGATCATTAAGTTCAGCCCCTATTTACATAAAGCGGATAATTTCTCCAATCAAGTTCTAACCTGCAGATTAATCAACTTGTAATCTGTTTGGATTATTGGAAGAATTTGTCGGAATCTTTTTACATCGACATCTAAAGACTTTATTTTAAATATTTGATGAGAAATCATTAATTTCAGCCCATATTTACATAAAAGCGGTTGTTTCTTAAAAGGGTGTGGCTGTTATTATCAAGGGTGTGAAAAAATGCAAAGAGTTGACTCGACACTTTTTTTAGGGATGTACGATTGGATGCATATATCATCTGTAAATTCATAAAGCATGTTAAGCTACACAAAATTCAAGAAAAAAATAAAAATATCAAAGTAAATTTATTGTAAAATAGAAATATTCAGAAAAATTACTGTGGACACATTGCAAAGTTTAAACGTCTTGACATAAAGCGTTTTAAGCTATACAAAATTCAAGAAAAAATTAAAAATATCAAAGTAAATTTATTGTAAAATATAAACTATTCAGAAAATCACTGTGGACACATTGCAAAGTTTTAAACATCTTGACAATAGGTGAAAAAATAGAAAAAGATACAGAAAAATTTGAAACTTTGTGGTTTTCCGGCGTTTTAGCAGGCCTTTTCGATTTTTTATCGACTAAAGTAATTCCTAATGGACTCCTGGAACGCTGACTGCTGATATATTTTATTTTTTTCACTAGCATCGTAGTTAGTTTGCTTTTCTATATAAGTTATTATGCTAATAATAATATCAACTTACTCATCTGTCTAATTCTTGCCAGAAGATGAACATAGCATTTACGGTCGTCGGGCGTCATTTCGGCATTTTCGAAAACAATTTGTTTGTTTATGTGAACTACAACTTCATGTAAAACAGCAAGATCAGTAAACATATTCGATCGGAATAAGTGAAAAATGTTTGGCAAAAACAAGTTTTTTTAAAAAGTCGCTAAACGAAGCCATTGTAATTACTGCAGCTGTATCTACACAAACATTCAGGGTTGTGAACTAATTAATTTGAAAGTGGATAGATTAGTTTTATAGGAACGCTTAAATTATGATAGTCTATGTTAACTAAATATAAAAATAAAAATAAATATAAAATATTAACATCATTTATGTTTTCTTACAAATTGAGAAAAATAATAAATAATAAGATTCCTACTTATATGTACATAAATCTAATGCTTAATGTTGAAATCTTATCAAAATTTGGTGCTGCGGATTAAGCACATTAACAGTTCGCTACCGAATGAAATACGCGATATCTTGCACCTTAAAATTTCATTACTTAATTACTTAATTAAAATATTACTTCCTCAATTAAAAAGTTCAAAATTTTCTGTATCTTACTCTCTTTCACATATTGTGAAGACGTAAACTTTGTTTAGATTAATTAAAATATCAAATATAATGATTATTATTAACTTTCCTGAATATCTTATTATTGCCAGTGTTTTGGTAATTATTCGATTCAAGTTCTAAGTTTTCACTTTTTAGGTTCCAACTTTTTTCAACATTTCATTTTCTCATTTTAGAGGTTTAAAGTTATATAGAAAGGCAAACTAACTACGATGCTAATAAAAATATATCAGCAATCAGCGTTCCAGGAGTCCATTAGGAATTACTTTAGTCGATAAAAAATCGGAAAGGCCTGCTAAAACGCCGGAAAACCAGAAAGTTTCAAATTTTTCTGTATCTTTTTCTATTTTTTCACCTATTGTCAAGACGTTTAAAACTTTGCAATGTGTCCACAGTGATTTTCTGAATAGTTTATATTTTACAATAAATTTACTTTGATATTTTTATTTTTTTCTTGAATTTTGTGTAGCTTAAAACGCTTTATGTCAAGACGTTTAAACTTTGCAATGTGTCCACAGTAATTTTTCTGAATATTTATATTTTACAATAAATTTACTTTGATATTTTTATTTTTTTCTTGAATTTTGTGTAGCTTAACATGCTTTATGAATTTACAGATGATATATGTATCCAATCGTACATCCCTAAAAAAAGTGCCGAGTCAACTCTTTGCTTATCAGGGGCTGAACGGATGACGACTTTTGATAGATTTATAAGCCATCTGGTAACAACTTGCTAAGAGGAGCATTTTTTCACACCCTTGATAATAACAGGTACACCCTTTTAAGAAACAACCGCTTTTATGTAAATATGGGCTGAAATTAATGATTTCTCATCAAATATTTAAAATCAAGTCTTTACATGTCGATGTAAAAAGATTCCGACAAATTCTTCCAATAATCCAAACAGATTACAACTTGGTTAACCTGCAGGTTAGAACTTGATTGGAGAAATTATCCGCTTTATGTAAATGGGGTCTGAACTTAATGATTAGATTAATTAAAATATCTATTATAATAATCATTATTAACTTTGTAATTTCTTTTTTCGGATATTTTTCTCAATTTGTAAGAAAACATGTGAAGTTCGTTTTTTTGTGTTCTTAAGTTGGCTACATTGAGTTCTTCGCTAGAAGCCGTCACTTATTGTTATTATTTAAAATGCAAACAATGGACTTACAGATGAATTATGCTATTTTCTCAATAGTTTTTAATTTCACAATAAATTTACTTTTATTTTTATTTTTTTCTTCTTGAATTTTGTGTAGCTTAAAACGCTTTATGTCAAGACGTTTAAACTTTGCAATGTGTCCACAGTAATTTTTCTGAATATTTATATTTTACAATAAATTTACTTTGATATTTTTATTTTTTTCTTGAATTTTGTGTAGCTTAACATGCTTTATGAATTTACAGATGATATATGTATACAATCGTACATCCCTAAAAAAAGTGCCGAGTCAACTCTTTGCTTATCAGGGGCTGAACGGATGACGACTTTTGATAGATTTATAAGCCATCTGGTAACAACTTGCTAAGAGGAGCATTTTTTCACACCCTTGATAATAACAGCCACACCCTTTTAAGAAACAACCGCTTTTATGTAAATATGGGCTGAAATTAATGATTTCTCATCAAATATTTAAAATCAAGTCTTTACATGTCGATGTAAAAAGATTCCGACAAATTCTTCCAATAATCCAAACAGATTACAACTTGATTAACCTGCAGGTTAGAACTTGATTGGAGAAATTATCCGCTTTATGTAAATGGGGTCTGAACTTAATGATTAGATTAATTAAAATATCTATTATAATAATCATTATTAACTTTGTAATTTCTTTTTTCGGATATTTTTCTCAATTTGTAAGAAAACATGTGAAGTTCGTTTTTTTGTTCTTAAGTTGGCTACATTGAGTTCTTCGCTAGAAGCCTGGACTTACAGATGAATTATGCTATTTTCTCAATAGTTTTTAATTTCACAATAAATTTACTTTTATTTTTTTTTTTTCTTGAATTTTGTGTAGCTTAAAACTCTTTATAAAAACCCGTCACATTTAATTGTTATTTAATATTTATTGTTGTTAACAATGTATTATGCAACCATTCAACCATCCTTATCTCATGAAATTCACAAAAAACCGTAACATTTACTGTATTTGCTCAATTAAAAAAGTTTCAAATTCTTCTGTATCTTTTTCTATTTTTTACTTATTGTCAAGACGTTTAAAACTTTGTAATGTGTCCACAGTGATTTTTCTAAATAGTTTATATTTTACAATAAATCTGCTTTGATATTTTAAAACGCTTTATGAATTTACAGATGAATTATGCTAACAACCGAACATCCAAATTATCCGCTTTTGTGTAAATAGGGGCTTAAATTAATGATTTCTCATAAATATTTAAAATCAAGTCTTAACATGTCGATGTAAAAAGATTCCAATCAAAAGTACCGGGAACAAGTGCCGGAGCCTAAAGTACCCGATGCAAAAGTGCGCTAACTGTGTTAGTAGAAGAACCCCCAGATAAACTGACAGCTGAGAGAGATTTACCAAACGACAAACAATCGAACACCTAGATGACTTAATGCTAGGTGAAGTACCAGATGGTTGCTCAGCAAAATATTTTTCACTACTAGCTGTAGAATCTACGATATAGTTTGTGGAAGATGTGTGAAATTGTTTTTCTTTCCTCGTAGTTAATAATTGAAGAGACCGGATTTCATGCAAAATGCATATCGTGTATTATTTTATCTACCAACTTAACAACAGCGCCCTTCGATTTTTACAAATTGCACCAGTTGTAAATATTTGGCATTAATTACTGCAATTCATGTAAAAAACAAAAATGCATTGTGTAATTTTGCAGAAAAATTAGATTAAAAATAGATAACCTCAAATTCGTTCCGACTTTTGGCATTATCATGATCATCATTTGAAGAAAATTTAAACAAATGTGCTAGTAGTGAAAAAAATAGTATATAAACCACGGTTGAGAAGCCTTTTCTTAGTCTCGCATTTTGGGAAATAAAATAGTTCGGCTAAGAAAAATGGCTTCTCAACCTTGGTGTATAATTATTATTCTTTACCCTCTAATCTAAAATATTACATAATTTAAAAATCTGGTAGGTACTATCTATGTAGACACTTGAAGGAAAAAAGTTCAGTATCAGTATTCACTGATTTTTCATAAAATGTTAAAATAAAAAATTTTTTTGTTTAGATAAATCATAAACTGTGTGTTTTTTTATGTGTTTTTGTTAGTAATAAGATTTATGTTTTCCAACTTTCAATAATATTTTTCTCAAAAATTTTCTTGTACGAGGTATCAAATTTTTATATGTGATTTTGGATTGAAAGAAATATGAGGTTACGATTTAAAAAAACTGACGATGGCGTCATATCTCAAAATTGACAACTAAAATGTTTTTCCTAACATATGCACAAATTAAATTAACAACTTTTGCCTTGAAAGTTTTGTGACAAACTGTATACGGTTACGGTTGCAGAACCATTATTCCACACACTTTGGGCACCCTGTATATGTTGGTTATAGTGATGGCTATGACTTAAATAATCATTATCTACGAGTTGATATCTGTTATGTCTGATATGTACTTGCATTCGTCAAGCAAATGTTCTCAACAAGGTCTGCAACTATAAACTATAATATTACAGATTCCACATTCTTTATTAATTCTGTGGAATTTTATCAGCCTCTGGCTGACGTTGGATGCGTTTTTCCTTTACATTTTTATTTAACTACAATTTAGTGGAAAAATTTAGAAGCAAATTCTTATCTAGCAGCCCAAAGGCAATATAGACAATACAAAAGAATAAAATCAAAAAGTATGAAAAAAATGTACATAATAGTTAATTTAATTAAATCTTAAAACAAATAGTGGTTTGGCACCACTGAGTGATTTTTTAAGAAGTTCAGTGTTTCTATGTCAGATTCGGTTTGGTTTGGCGATTTAGTTTTCTAAATTAATTAATTCGCTCAGTGCTAAATTAATCTATGGATACAACATTTCGTTGGGGATCTCATATAACTACCCATTACGAAAACACTTTCAGTTTATCGACATATTTATCCTAAGACACTTTAACTATAGATACAAACCTTGAAACCAATTTTAGCAAACACTCAATTTTTTATGCAACAAAAGCCCACCACAACAATGCTCCTCTTCCAAGTAAATATTATAAAACCCATCGCCTACAGTTACGTTTTTGAAACGTGCGGTTGATGAGTAGAAGTCTGACGAAGGGCACGAAACCGTCCGCGGCTGGTCATGCTGCGGGCCTTCAACGCTCTCCATCCCTCGAGCCGGAGGCGGCAGTTGTTCTGCATGGAAGAATTCTAAAGCACGTTAAGTTGTGACCTATTGATCTGGGCCCGGGGATAATTTTGTGTTCTGGGCGCACCAGTATAGACAAAGAGTCCCGAGTTCCAATCCCGGGGGCCCATCTGCATAGATAATGACGTTGCCTTAAGGGGGCCGCATAAATAAGGAGAGCCTGCGTTCCTTCGTTCTAACGTTCTACTTTTACTCAGGGATGTTTTCCTTGTTATCGCGGACGTCGTATTTTATTTATCATTAGCCCACGAATAAGGATAGTTAGTCGAAAAATCCAGCAAGGGCAAAGTTTTTATTTCTGGAGTCGTTACAATATTGAATTTAGGAACTAGTCGCGTCAATAAATACATAAAACAGGCAATCTTCGGAAGTCCTCAAAAACAGCTTCGATTTTAATGATTTTTTTTTTTAATGTTTGTTTTTATACAGGGTGTCCCAACTAAAATTTGTACCCCCCAAGAATTCCAACTTCGAAAGACTCAGAAGAAAACGCTTGAACAGGTCAATTTTGTTATCAAGGGGGGCCAAATTGTACCAAACTTTCATGTCTTAGATCTCGCCCCTTTGGCCAGGGGAGCCACTCCCTTAGAAAATTTAAATGGCATGGGGGGTCGTGTGATACATCATTTTAAAGCTTATTCAATTCTCTATCCAAACCTGCTTTTATCGATTCGTTTCTACAAAAAAGAGCATAAGAATTTGTTATTTTCCAAATCTACATAAAATACTCTTGATTTGGAAAATAACAAATTCATGCTTTCTTGTAGAAACAAATCGATAAAAGTAGATCTGGATAGAGAATTAAATAAGCTTTAAAATGATGTATCACACGACCCCCCATGCCATTTCAATTTTTTAAGGGGGTGGCTCCCCTGGCTCAAGGGGTGAGATCTAAGACTTGAAAGTTTGGTACAGTTAGGTCCCCTTTGATAAGAAAATTGACCTGTTCGAGCGTTTTCTTCTGAGTCTTTCAAAATTGGAATTGTTGGGGGGTACAAATTTTAGTTGAGTATTTTATGTAGATTTGGAAAATATCGAATTCATGCTTTTTGTTGTAGAAAAAAATCGATAAATGTAGGTTTGGATAGAGAATTGAATAAGCTTTAAAATGATGTATCACACGACCCCCCATGCCATTTAAATGTTTCAAGGGGGTGGGTCCCCTGGCTCAAGGGGTGAGATCTAAGACTTGAAAGTTTGGTACAATTAGGTCCCCTTTGATAAGAAAATTGACCTGTTCGAGCGTTTTCTTCTGAGTCTTTCGAAATTGGAATTGTTGGGGGGTATAAATTTTAGTTGGGACACCCGATATATTATTTAAAATCAGAAACCTTTTGAAGTGGGGAAATAATTATTTACATATATTGTTTAAACACTATTTATGATATTTATATAAAAAAACAGTTTTTCATACAATACTTATTCTACAAATAATATACGAAAGTAAATTATAAAATTATTATGAATTGTGGATTATTTATTTTAGACATTTATAAAAAAATAATTAAAAATTGTTCATCAATACTTGTAGGAAGGAAAAATTTGAGAATTTCCCTCGATTTCCATGGGATTCCCTGATCAGATCCTGACTTTTTGACAATGGAACCACCTCAAGAGTATACCCTTTCAAATAAAAGAAGAATTTTGAAAATCGGTCCACAATTGACGAAGAAATCGGTGAACATAAATGATATAACAATATATAACAAACATAAAAAAAAACATAGAACCGAATTTATAACTTCCTCCTTTTTTGAAGTCCGTTAAAAAAAAACGCAAAACAATTTTTTTTAGATAAATATCATACATATTGTTTAAATAATATTAATAGTTATATCCCCGCTTCAAAAGGTTTCTGATTATAAATAATATAAAAAAAGTCATCAAAATCGGAGCTGTTTCTGAGGACTTCCGAGAAAAAGACTTCATTGACGCGACTAAACACAATGGCTGTTGAAATGTTGAAAGAAAGAAAAAATGTCCAGGTATGTTCGGTAAAAATTTCAAGCCCGGTATTTGCCCCAAACGAAAGTTAACACATGGTGTAAAAAACGCAGTGTGTATTAAAAAGAGGGTGTAATTTTTTTGGTGAGGCCCATTGCTCAAGAACGGACTAACATTTCACATTAAATGTGTAAATCCTTTGTTTAAACACCCATACATAATATACAGTGTGGAAATTAAGTAAGGAATAAATTCAGTAACTCCCTTAGTATTTGTACTAAAAATAAAATCATGTGGTAGGGTTAATTATAACGCATCCGAGGAACGTATACTATTTTGTTTTCATTCGTTTTTTTGACAGTTATGACGTCATTGCAATCTATTTTTTTTTTACATAAGGAAAAATGAATTAAAACGGCGCTAAAGTTCAAATTAGTACGATTTCAAAAAAAAATAGAAAAAAACAGAGATACCAATACAAGTCTTTGACAAGTCCTGAATTGGTACAAAATAATTGTGTCTAAACTGTTTTTCTCTGATTAAATAATAAATTAACTTCTAAATAATAATATCTGGTTGCAACAGAATGGAGCTCCACCACACTACGCCCGGTGCGGCGTTATTTGGAAGAAGTGTTCCCAAGAAAATGTAGAAAGAAGAGGTCCAAGAAAATGTAGAAAGAAGAGGTCCAATAAAATGGCAGGCTAGATCCCCAGATCTAACCCCATTAGATTAAGCAAGTGATTTATCTTATAGTATTCGATCCAGGCCATAAACAGGTTGCGTTTATATTGGCCGGCATCCTGTAGATGAGCGGGTTTTCCTTGCAGCCGCCCACGCCCCTTTTACAGCCTCGCTGTTCGAAAAATTTTTAATACACGGGGTCAACAGCGTGAGATAATCAATTGTATTATCACAAGAGCATAGAAAATAATCGATTACACTTGCGAGTAATCAGACGTATTCCGCCGAAACACCACGACAGCACAGCTGGATTCGATGTGTTTGCGCCCATATAAACATTTATAGCGATTCTTCATCGACCGCGACCTCCACCGCGACATTCAGCTCGGCATCTTCGGCATGTTCGTACCCTTAGACAGAATGTAACTACCGGACGTGTATCGTAATGTATTTTATTTCATACTGCCAGTATGTTCATTATTTTATTTCAAAAACTGAAAAATCACATTTTGTGAAAATCGCATCAGCTTTGTAGTACATGTAAAACTTCATCAGTAACCGACAACAATACGTTTGATTTATAAAAATGAAACTGCCCGGTAAGCTCTGATACTGTAATAGCTGACCTACCGGACTCAAATAAAATAATTAACGCAACTCGTGGTAAGTGTCTTTACAGATCGCTGGCGCTCGTGATTCAAACAACGTTTCCTTGTATCTGTAGACTAACTTACTTATGCAACCAAATATACATTTTCGCTTAATCATGTCTTAATTGTAGACAACCAGACATACTCATCTGCACTTTGCGAAAAATGAAATTTTAATTTCCCGTTACCGACAAATGAACGTATTCATACTAGATAAAAAAAAAATACAGTAAGTATATTAACCTGTATCTACACACTAGATAACTATAAAAAAGCCATTATTACAGTATGAAAATAAATTAAGAATATAAGCTAATAATAATACACTACTGCTTTGCAAGGTCTTGATATAGCGACTCCATAGTCCAGACTTCAGCGCATCTTTGAACTTCTTTCTCTGGGTATAGTGTACTTGTTAAAATTGACAAATCAATATCTCCTATATTTCCAAAATTTGGCTGTCCTGTCTCAAAATGACTATCCAGTTCCTTGTAAGTAGATTCTTTTACAGTCACACTAAAATTTTAAAAGTTAAAAATGTATGTTTACATTTTAAATGATTTTAATCCATTTTATCTTACTTTGGTACTTTGACATCAGGTAAGTTTAAGGGATCCTCTGGAATATCATCTATATCGGGAATCACAGGTATATCATCTTCAGAATCCTGTGCTTTCTCATTTTGAAAACGTTCCCTAAATCGATTTGGTAATCAAAGTTTATTTATTATTCCATAGTATTACTTACTGCTCAATTATATTAGATCCTTTTAGTCTAAAAATAAACAGAAAATATAGTATACACAACCCAGCAAACACCACATTTGTTCCTTTATATATGTATTTTTTTTTAATTTTGAATTTTGAGTAAAAGTAATATAGGTTTCCAGTTGATAAAATTTTTGACTGTATTTTTGTATTCTAATTATGAATAAGCAGTAAAAGGGTCATCAGAATGCTGACATAGTAGCTCGATTATACACAACTCAAGCACCAACAGCATACAGTACAGAAGGAATTTATTAGATTTTAAAATAACTACCGTAACCCTAGTATTTTTAGCTTAAGAGGAGTGAAATTGGGTCGTCGCTCAAAAGTGAAGACAGATGTGTCAGTGTCACAAAAGTTAATGAAAGAATAAGCTGGAGTAATGCCGAAATAATACCAATCTATAAAAACAAAAGAGAAAATACCGATAAATGTTGGCCACAAGGCCTTAACAGCGACCATCAAGGGTAGAAAAACTAATGGGAGTGCCTTGCAACTCTGCTTAGGGACATTCCATACTAAGTGAGCCACCTAAAATTTAGATTTTGTTTAAATTTGGCATATTAATAGTACTTGTAAATAGCAACTCCCAAGCACTATCTGAGATTTTTTAGGCTGCTTATTTTGGATATGCATGGGGGTGAATTATAGATGTTAAGATAGGACATGAGTAAACTTAAATGTGTTTTACTCAGTTCCTTTTGATATGATTTCCAATTTAATACCTGTAATAGAGGGACAATGAAAAACACTTTCAAAATGATCCCATGCAATTTTGACCTAATCCAATATTTTGACCTTGAAAATGACCTATAAATTTGAAAGATGATTATTTTCCATCTTATGACTGCTTTTATTTGCTTCAAATGTTACCCAAAATCTAGCTTATGACGTCTTCTTTATTGATCATAAGTTTTATTGTGGGCCGAGTTTGGGTTCAGAAGATATTTTTTTTTCAAATGTAAAGAGCAACCCATCGACGATTTCACGTCATAAGGGGTATTTAAAAAATCTATATCTTCTGAACCCAACATCTGCCCATAATAAAACTCATGACCAATAAAGAATAAGTCATAAGCTACATTCTGGGCAACATTTGAAGCAAATAAAAACAGTCATAAGATGGAAAATAATCATTTTTCGTATTTGTGGGTCATTTTCAAGGTCAAAATATTGGTTTAGATCAAAAAAATGAGAGGCCTAAAAAATCTGAAATGGCGCTTGGGCATTGCTATTTATAAGTACTATTAATATATGAAATTTGAACGAAATCTAAATTTTAGGTGGCTCACTTGGTATGGAATGTCCCCTAACAGAAAAAAAAAAGGTTTCACTTCAGCCGTAAGATTTTTTTTCATTTTATGGAAGACTTAACGATACCCAAAAAGTTCCTTTTTTTAATACTGACAAGTTATACCGAGTGATCAAGATTAAAAATTTGAGTTGGCAACAATACAATTTGCATCAAAATTGGCAAGCCTGTGGTTCGGTTGACAGCTGCATTTAAAAACTAAACATAACCTCGTATTTACAAATGCCATTCCGCCAACTTTGACAAACATAAATCCATACTTTTACTTGATCAGTTGTTGATGCAGTAGGAACTGCTGCAACAAACTCACAAAGAAACATGATATCAGAGAAAGTTTATATGTTCTTGTTTGCAGCTCTAAGAATCCTTTACTTAAGAGCATAATAGTACAGCCCCATTTTATTTTAATATCAATTTACTATAATATACTACATACTTGTTAGATTTAACACCTTCTTCGGCCCAACCACCTGTCTTTCTTGTTCTTACAGGAATATCTGGAGAAACATTCACATTATCATGTCCTTCCTTTGGAGTTCCAGGTTTTGTTGCAGACTAATGTATGTAAATATATAATTATAGAAGAGGATTAAAATATAATAGAGATCACCTTTCTGTTCGGTAACAAATCAACGTCCTCCTCCCAATTCATTTTTTATTTATTGGTTCAAACAATACTAAATACAATATAAAATCTCTACCCTTTTATGATATTTTTGTATTTGTTTGCATTGTAGTGTCAAGGTTACAGGGTTACAGACACACCAGACACACCGCACCAAAACTAAAAAAAAACTACTACAATATGTAAAAATTTCTATTGAATTTGAATAATATTTTCTATAATAGTAGCAATGGGCAAATACTAAACGTAGTAAATGGTAAACCACCAGTAAACCGTTAGTAAACTTTATGGTGGTTCTTTTATACGGGTGGCAACCATGGAGGCTCATAAAAGCGAATTTTCTCGAGAAACCACTACCGTCAGAATCCACTTTTGGTTTATTGTGTAAACAGAAGAAATTTCCACAGTAGGTAAACACAATGGGTCTCGCCAAAGAAAAAAATACACCTTATTTTTAATACATATTTCTCAAGTCTTAACACATAATAAGTCATCCGTATTCTTAATTTTTTTAAAATAATTTCTACATAATTTTTTTTTGCAAAAACGACAAAGTTTTTTTCAACGCAACGCCACATATAATAATAATAATTTTAATAACACCAAATAAGTATGTACACGTATTCAATATACCATATGTTTAACAATAGTGAAAGAGGGATATCTAAAGCCATAGAAAAATATGGGGTGTTCCATTTAAAATAACAAAATCAAGGATCTCCAAATTTGTATTGCATAAATTCATCGGTTCTGGTGAAAACCCTGTACAATAACATCCAATTGTATTAACAGCGTCCGAAAGACCCAAGCTTTGTTTATTGACGTGCCAAATTTCAATCTTCAATATTTAATATTAATGCTGATACAGAATTTTAAATGAGCACATTACTTTTCGAAAATTTTCACAAAAAAAAATGGCAACCTTGCATTCGAAATTTAGAAAAAAGATATGCAGTTCAATCATTTAGAACAGCAAATTAGAGTATGAAAAAAATATATAGAGTTCCATTTAAAAAAAATACGTTGAGTGCGGCCCTGGAATAGTGAAACACCAAATATATATAGCTGAAAATAATTTTATACTTATATTTTGCCACAAAATGGAGTATTTCTCTCACAAGTGATATATAATGATAAAAAGGGGTGAATTACTATAGTTGCACAATGGTAAGACATGAATTATTTTTTGAAACGTCATTTTGACACTTATTAATTTTTTGATTTTTAACTTTTACAAGAAATTACACGTCGGGCATAAAACGTCGTATCTTACACGTGACCGAAATGACATTGTAAGCTCGTGAGATGTGTATCAGTCGTGCTATCGCACTCGTGTGATTCAAAGATCTCACTCGCTGACAATGAAGCATTTCTGTCACTTGTAATATAATCTACTATTATCCAACACATGTTTATTATGATGTTATAATAATACCGATTTTGAATGTATTATGAGGTTTATAACACACTAGTGAACTTATGAACCCATACCTAATTCAATTTTTTGGGTGTTGATGAATGTTTTAACAACTGTTACAGAAGGTGTTGGATAAAACTATGTATTACACACGTGTTTTACATGTGTTTTAACAGCAAATAAGTCACTCAAGAAAAATTATTAAACATTTTATTTATTATATAGTTTTTTTTTACATTAGTATAAAGCCACTATCTTCCGTCCTCGCCGCACTATTGACTCACCCTGTATATTTTTAGGCAACCCTTCTCACAAGGTTAGTAGAAATTACGCTTTCACGCTCTATTAACCGCGCCTAAAATACCAATTTATAAACCATTACTGAACCAATTATCAATTTTTTTCTATTAATGTAGGTAAATGACGTTTTTATATTTTGGAACTGGAAAACTATTACTTATTGCTTTCTTTAATGGATGTAATGTAATAAAATGATAAGAATAAAGTGTAAACTAGACAGACGTATTTTGGGGTTACTACTGAAAGCAATGTGTTTTATCAAGGGTCTTCATAAAATATAATACAAAATATTTCCAATGCAAAATGATTTTGTCTATCTTGTTGATAGTAATAACCAGTTTAGATCTGACAGAAAATGCTAAAATGAGCAGATCCCATGAAACTCTATTGGAGAAACAACTAAAAATCTTTTTTTCAGCATATTCCAAAAATTCTTATGTAGAAACGAAAATAACAATAATTAAAACAACAACCACGTACACTGCTAATGATGTAATAAACTGGTACTTGCAAATGTATCAAAATGAATATATTCTTATCAACAAATGCGACAACAAACTGAATCATTTCAAGAAGTTACACCAATCATTCTCACCGATCATTTTTCTGGTCACAGACACGAAATCTATCATGGATGACTTAGAAAGCATAAAAACTTGTTCTTTATGGTCTCCTGAATCAAATATTATTTTTGTAATCCTAAACGAAATAAACCAGAAAACCAGAATTATATCAAGCATATTAAAAGCAATATGGTTACAAGGCATGTTTGATTTTATTGTGGTCTACGTAGACACCGAAGTGAAGGTCGTCACCTACAATGGATACACAACGAACAAAATTTTGACTTTTACAAGCCTCTCAGAAAATTTTTTCCCCAATAAACTTCTCGACATCAATGGCCATTTAATCAAAGTTGGAATTTTTGTGGATGTTCCGAGAAATGTAAAAGATTCTATGGGGCAATGGTATGGCCCTGATTACCACATCCTAGAAGTTATTATTTATATGATGAATGCAACTTTACAAATTATAGAGGTTCCCAAAGAAGAACATTACACAGCTTTGTATAATGATGTTTTAAATGGAACCATTGATTTTAGTTTTGTCCCATATTATCAAGTGGGCAATTTACAAGGCATTGATTTTTCTTATCCAAGAAAATTAGAAAATTTGTTGGTCCTTGTTCCAAGAGCTTCACAAATTCCGGAAGAAAATTATTTGTTTATGGCAATTGATTATCGAGTTTGTATTGCCATATTGATATTGTTAGCTTTATTGGGATGCATATTATCGTACACACATGACAATAATGTCAGGCTGGCTTATTGGATCACTGTTTTGTGGAAATGTTGTGTAAGCACCGGTGGAATAACTAATTTCCAAACTCAAAGCTCTGCTACAAAAGCCATTCTTACCGTTTGGATGCTGGTATTCATAATTCTTGGCGTGGCTTTTCAAAGCACGTTTACAAGTACTCTTGCAATACCAAAATTTTTTCCAGAAATTAACACTTTGAAAGATCTTAAAATGACCAAAAGCAAAATTTTGTGTCCGGAATACTTTCGCGCTTATTTTGCAGAAACAGAAACCTACGGACTTCTGGAACAACTAGTCTATATTGATGTGGACAGAGTAATCCAAATTAGAGAAGGAGAATCTGCAGGAAAAATATCCTTTATAGAACTTGGTAGTCATGCTGTGGGTTTACAAAAAATGTACGGATATCATGCTGTCGAAGAACCAATTGCAACAGGTTATACGGTCTATTTCTTCCAAAAAAATTCTCCATACAAGGAAGAGATTCATAGGTGTATTTTAATTAATCAGGAAATGGGTTTATCAAGAGGCAAAAACAAAATCAAGATAAATTACAAATCTTATGAAGATGATATAACATATAATAATAATTTGACACTTTTTCATTTGAAAAGTATGTTTATAATTGTCTTGTCTGCTTACCAGATTAGTTTTATGATATTTTTGTGTGAAATTTTTAAAAAACGAAATAAACGTTGTGTTTAAATTTCCCGGGGTTTGCTCCGTCAGAATAGCCAACCTACTAAGTTGAAACTTGACATGACATTGACAGGTACCATGAAAGTGACGTCTCACTAAAACGAGATTAATTATTATTATTTGTGTTACGTTATCTAAATTATGATGCGATTTAAACTTTGATAAGGACAAAGAAGTATCAAAATGGTGAGTGAGGGATTCATCTGGAAATATTATAATAATTTAAATTTTAAAACTTTCACTTGTAGTTAGGAAGCATTGAACTGTAAATAGTGGAAGAATTGTAACATATTTTTTGCGAAGTGCACGAAAACTAGGTGTTTTTGCTTTTAGGTGTACAAATGAATCATGGAAAAATATCCGTTAAAAAAGGCCACTACGGCAATCCCGCAGAATTCACCCAGCTATCAGTCTGTTGATAAGAAGGTAATAAGTTGTAATTGCCCACATAGTTGTGGTTAGGCGATAATTCATGTGCAAAATAAGTAAAAGGTGCTTTGTTGGTTGAGTGTGCAACATCAGCTGGCAGTTCCCTAGAAGTGTAGCAAGTTTTAAATGCATTAGATTCACAGATTTACTTTAAATTAAATCATACAGTAAAGGGAGTGCAACCTTAAGTTTTTTTTTAATAAAAATGAAACGTCTGTTGGTAGGTGTAACATGTTCCGCCCCCCTTAGAAGGCTACTAGAATTCAATATTGAAATTAATTTATTTAGTGGACTGTATTATACAGGGTGTTATGGAATTAAATACATATATTTTAGGGGGTGGTAGAACTCCCAATATAAAAGAATACCAATATAAAGTTAAAATCTAAATATATTCAAGTCAAATTCCACAAACTTTAAATTACAATTGGCAAAAATCGCGATCGTCAGAGGGCGCTTCAAAATGATAGTTGACAGGTGAAATAAAGGAAAACAAATGTTACAGTCCGGTTTTTGATTAAAAATCTATTGTGGTGCAAATGGTAACACCCTAAATTTAATTCCCCATATCAAAAGCATTACGTTGTTATGGAAACGAGAATAGGGTGTGAATTATTTGCACCACAATGGTTTTATGTGCCATTTTTCATTAATTGTTTTTAACTTATTACTGCAAACTGTGAGCGAAAACTATGTATAAACTCAACAACAAAATTTAAACCAAATGGTTTTACTACAATATTTCAATGATTTCCTTTATTCGAAGCTTATAAAATCTAACACCAGAGGTCAGCCACTTTCCTGATTTTCGCCAATAGGAACATGTTTCGGGAGAAAACTACTCCCATCTTCAGCCCTAATTTTACAAGAGATTACTGATACAATTGATGAATTACAGTGGGGTTCTTACCTTAAAGAATGTTTAAATTATTATGTAAAGTTGATCATAGACAGTGGCGGGTACAAGTTTTCCTAATATCTCGGAAACTAACAACTTTTGAAAAAAAAAATAAAATAATTTGAAAGAGTTGCTCAAATTGACGAGTTCTACACCATAACACCCTGTATAAAGAATCTAAATGTAAACACAACTACTTCACATGAATATAGTAATTAAAAACAAATTTGCTTAATAAACTGCTGAATACTCGTTATTCAGACAATCTCATTGAATGAACAGGAAGAACAACAATAACAATGCTAATTAATTTTTTTTACTTTCCATAGACGTACAAATTTATAATAATAACTGTACCATAACCAAGAACATACATGTCTTATATTTAAATTATGTAATCTTCCAAACCTAACACAAAGAAAAATTAAAAAAAAATTTTGGTACCATAACTTTTACCAAACATTTTCGACACTGCGCGTTTCGTAATATCACTTTGCGGAGTTTAACTCAATTCTTTTTCTACTCATATAAACTGGAGAACAAAAAACCTACTTCTTTATCTTTAGAGGCTGTTTTTTATTATTTGTCCATTATGTTTGTTAAAACAAAAAACCCTATATCAATGTAAATAAAAAAAAATTGAGTTGGTAAGATCTTGGATGACATTTGTTGTCAACTGTCAGTGGCACGTCAGCTTGACAAGGTGTAGCGCAAGCATGTTACAGAGACAGTTAAATTTGAATAAATAGAATTATGCCGCGGAAGCAAAAACAATTATTGAGCAAAAAATTAAAGACTGCTTTAAACAAACTGTTTCAATGAATTTAAAAACAGCTCTCAATTGTTTTTCTGTCATACTCGGAGTACCTAACCTAATTTTTGTTTACAATGACAGAAAAAACACCAGCTATGCCTCAGCTATGTTGCATTTTCGATCGAGGTTGGCACATGAGTGGACAAATAAAATAAATAGATTATATTTACAAAAATACTTAGAGTCCCATGGATCACAGTTGTAAACGGAGGCGACTTAACATCCACATTTAAATTATTCTTATGTGTTAGATGTCGTACAACTACTATTATTAACTGTAGTAAGACCATTACTTCACTACTGCATTGCATTATAAGTGTCTACTGCAGAAAGCTCTGATCGGTGTATTTTTCTGCCTCTTTTTCCTTTTTGATACTTCAGAAAAAAGCGTCATTTGAGACGTTTGGAGGGCGAAGATTAAATAATTTTTTTCAAGACATAAAACTCGCCAGTTACAGTAAATTTCCTAAGTTATTGTACCTCGCAGTTAGAAAAAAAAGAAGAGTGTGTGGCCGCCACGCACGTTAGAAGTGAAACGTTATTACGTAAATAGAAGAATGAGTAGTAACGATTACATTTATTTTGTAATTTCGATGGGATCGTCTTTCGTCCGTTCTGCCGGTGTTTTCGCCATAGCACTTTTTAAATTACTTGTGCAATTTATTCAAAAATCACAATCCACTCAATTGTACAATTTTCGCCACAGAAAAATTACTTAACCCATCTGTCATTTACAGTCTGAATCTACCTACCTGATTTAGATCACAATGAATTTATAAGGAACAAAAGTCCGACTCTACTTTGCGAAAATATCCGTCAAAATCAGTACAAAATGCGTTTAGAGCCGATATGAATTAATCCAAAAATCGTCCGCTAAAAGTCTACCAATGATCTTCACAGTTACTTGAGCTGAGATGAATAGTATTATGACTGTATTAGGCCGTTGTATGTTGTTTTATAGTGACCCTCGGGAGGGGCCTCCTTGGGTGGTGGGTGGGCCTGGTGCAGGGCCCCCCTCGGGCTGGAGACCCGTGGATAGGAGCCCCCTTGGGTACGAGCCCTATTGGGCTGGGCCCCCCTTGGTTAGGAGCCCTATTGGGCTGGGGCAGGTCGTGTCGCTACGCGAATCAAGTTACCCTGTTTCCTGTACCAAAATCTTACCGACTAGCTGCCGCTGCGCTCCTCTCCCGGTCTAAAATATCACCCCACTTATAATCCATTTTTTTTATAAACAATTGTCGATGTCAAAATGCAATAAAAGACCAGGTTGTATCATCTAAAAATATGTCCTTGCGGACCGAGTTGTATAGCTGACACTATTGTTAAGGTTATTTTCACCATGTTAAACAACGGAATAAATGTCAGAATTTGACATTCAGTGTGACCAACCAAAAATTACTGTTGTTTATACCAACATGACCACATTTTGACAATTGTTTATAAAAAAAAATGGATAATATATATTGCAGTTTCGTGTCGGGTTGCGGCGCGCTTACCCCCTACAAAAATCTTACACCGTGAGATAAGAAGTTTCACTTCAAAAATGCTTGGTTTAAATCCTCCATATCGGGGTTACCTTTATGAGGAGTTACCTTAGGGTGCTCAGCGACCTGGAAAAACTGGAGAACCTGGAAAAGTCAGGGAATTGGAAATTGTTCAGAGAAATTATCATTTTCAGTTAAAACTCAGGGAATTTAACGTTTTTTTGAAAAAAAAATAAAAATATATATACTGAGAACATTGTCCTCTTGCGGGCATAACGCGCACACCGCAGATGGAACGTAAACCATAGGAATAATGTTCAATCCTATCTAAACTTATATTTTGGATTTTTAATGTTGGTACATATTGCATTTCACTTCCGGAGTTGATGTCAAAAGGAGCCGAATAAATGCATACTAAATAATAAATAATACAATGCTTAAGATTTATTTTGTCTTTCCTTATACTGAAATTAGTCCATCAGTACATAAATAAAACGACATCACGCCCTCTCTCCGCCCGCGCTCTTTTCTCGTATGTGAGTGCGTATCTAAGTAATCTCGGAAACTTCTACTTATCCGGTTGCAAAAATTCTTTCACCAATATGTAGAATGGACCTTCAGTTAAAATAAAAGGGCTTTTCGTGGAGATCACTTTTGCAAAGTAAGTCGACAAAAAAACTCTTGAGGGAATCCGTTTTTACGAACGCTGCCTTAACAATAAGACATATACGAATGCTTTCCATAGAAAATTTCTAGAGCTTAAAAAGGGCTATAGAAAAGTCGGCGACGACATATACCTGTATGTTAAGGTTAGTTCACCAATTTATAAAATATTCCTGTGTGAGAACTGAAAATGCATACAGATTGCGTAATTTCAAGGTCACTTTTAGTGCCGCCAGCTGACTTTATGCACCGCTAAACGACTTTCTCTGTGATGACAGTGAAATGGCCGTTTGTCATTACCTATTGGCGTATATAATGTCACGTTTTTCTGACGTTTGAAGAAAAAATAAATATTAATTTTCTAGCTCCATTTATAAACTTACACAAATTAACAGCATTTTGACAATAGCGAACTGTTCTTTATACGGCGACTTCATTTGTTTTCAGAGACAACTATGTTTATGGCATAAGTAACAATTATTTCATGAATTGAAATTTCGGAAACGGATTTTTGTCCCCAAATTAAAAAGGTTTCGGTCAACGAAAAAATATTGTAATCAACTCGTATATTAATGGGCAATTATATTAATCGACAATTAAACAGCCTCAATTATTAATCGCCTTCATTAACACACTTGTTTATTAAATAACTATTAGACCTGTATCAGAATATTTATTTTATTTTTTAATACAAGAAATATTTTATTTAAAAGTTAACTTAACAAAAGGGATAGACCTGGAAAAACCTGGAAAAGAGTAATGGAAAACAGGGACAAGTCAGGGAATTTGAAATGTAACAATCGCTGAGTACCCTGTGTACAGTTCACTGGTGCGACAAACTCCCATTATACCTATTACATATTAAAAATTATTCAAAACGTCAAAAAACTGGAAGATGTACAATCGATCATTACTCTCTCCTTATTAATTTCATATTGTGTAACTGATACTTTTTCTTCATTGCACACAATACTTTTTCTTCATCCCATAGCCGAAAGTACTGTTTTCCCAGCTGAAATTTGGTCGGGGAACAGCGGTTTTTGCGGCCTGCGCGCAGTAGTAACCAATATACTTATAGTAGGGGAGCCCGGGATGCTAAATTTGCAGTTACTAAAGCGTCATGGGGACCCATTGTATTGTGAAGATTAGGTTCTAAACGAAAAAAAGTTTATGTTAAGTTTTCCATTTTAGTGGGGGGAAGAACGTGTACAAATTTTCAAAAATGTAAAAAAATGGAAATACTCGAGCGCGTCAGACATTCATAGTGTACACGCGCTTTGTCTTTCTGATGACCGGGAGATTAACGATTAACTAGGGGGAGTAGCAGTAAAAAGTGGTAAAAAAAAGAAAAAAAAAAATTCGAACGTGTCAGATATGTTAAGTGAACTCAAAAAATTGTCCTATTCCAATGACTGACGATTTTGACGTGACCAAAAGTCATGACCGATTTTTGAAAATGTAAAAAAAATGTGATCTTGAAATACTCGAGCGCGTCAGATTTGTATACAGACGGTTCAACTTGATGCCCTAGTCCTCCTAAATGATAATCTGACAATTATATGGAGGGATATTGTAAGTCTGACAATTTGAAAAAAAAAAGAATTCGTTTTTTTTATATTACTGGGTGTAATAAAAATAATATGTACATAGAAAATTTAATCATTTATTGATATAAAATAGATAAAAAAACATTAAAAACAAGTATTTTAATCTTCACCTCACTGGATTCGTCTTCGAAGTTGATTTCCACTTGTTCACGTATTTCAAAATTCATGTTGTATAAAAAAATATATTGTAATTATTTATATGTAAGCCCAAATTCAGTGGAAATCTATCAAAGTGAGGAAACTAAGTGCAAGACATATTTGAGTCCAGTTTTCAGACCTCTGGATCTGGTCAAGTATAAACACAACAATGACAGTTTTTCATACAGTAGCGTTCTATATTACATATTTCATAGAATGTCAGAAGTTTCATATGCATATTATTCATTGATTTACGAGGTACCGTCGCCCGACTTCATAATCTTATTCAAGATATTATTACTTGAAATGTTTTTTGGACCTCATGAGAGTGCAGCAAGCATGTTGGACAATTCTACTTAACCTTTTTGATGATATTATTTTTTCAATACCAAAGTAAACAAGACCCCGATGTCAATGTGAAAGGGAGTGAACTGATTCGAACTGGCGCGGAGTGGGAAATATACAGTTATCGGCATCTCCACGCTTCATCCTTTATTGATGGTTTTAGATACATCGCCCAATGAAAATCATCAGATTATGTTTTTCGTAATTCTAATAGTATTTCTTTCAAAATAAAAATATATTAATCGCGCTCCAGTATTTCGAGGTGACGTTTTTTTACAACTTTGTGACTCGCCCATTTCCTTATGTCACGCTCAAATTGTCAGATTATTGAAATATACACTTACTACATGTACTTACCTTATCTTATCTTAATCTGATGCGCTCGAGTTTTTCTTCTAATCTGACGGGCTGCCCTCAACGAACCTCTCTATATTAAGGGTTCATATTTGGTAGGGGTACCTTACAGGGTGCAAGGTTTCTCCCCATATGATTTTCTGAGGCGCTCGAGTAACGCGCAGAATCCCCGCTTGGGCCCGCTTACTATTACTGTTGATCTGGCGATTGGGATTCCATCCGGATATTGTTGATTAAATAAAGCACAAGCTTCCTCGTGACTTCTTACTCTTTCACCCTACCCAACCATAATTAAAATTTCTGATGAGGAAATTTTGTTTTCCCTACTTTCATTGCATTTTTTCCAGAAAAATGCTTATGTATAGTACCAACTTTTTTCTACGTCCATTGAATTAATAAAAAGATTACCAGAATCCGAAAGAAAAAGTTGGCCTTGTGTATGCGATACATGCATTTTACTAATTAATTTTTTTACGTTTGTAGCAATTAATTTGTAGCAATCAAATTGTTTTAAGAAAAATTCATTGTTTTATTTCATTTTTCAGTTTTTCTTAGGTTAAATAAATTATAAACAATTTATCTCCATGAAGCGGAATAATTTTGGCAGCTTTATATAAACAATTAAATGATCGCTCCAAAAATTGCATAATTAACAAAATCGAAAAAAAGATCAGACAATATATTTTTTTAAGTGTTAAATTAATATTTGATAGTACATGTAAATAAATTTTTATGATAAACTGTCAGTACTAGCAAATATCTATGTTTAGCATTAAATTACACTGATAAATCGGGTCCCAAAAGTTTTCGATTGCAAATTTCCTCTATCTGTCTACGCTATCTATTACAGTTTTTGAGATATTTGCATAGAGCTGGTCACCCCTTTTTTTGTAATGTTAATTTGTTTATAACTTTTTCAATGGCTAAAGGGCTAATTTTATTTTTCTGCAACTTTTTCTAGACGTCATCGCCATTACGATTTATTATGATTTTACTTTTAGGTAACACGTTTTTAAAGATTTAAAAACTACTTGCCGTTTACACGTGTTGCCAACGCATACGCAGTAAGCACAGTTTTTGTCTCATTCTTTCGTTAATTAGACTGCATTAGAAGTCATAAAATCCTATTCTGTTTATTTTTTTTCTTTTATCACTTGCAATGACACCCGATCATATTTATAGTATAATATAGTAATCAAAAAGCGGACCTGTCCATTCATGAATCTTCTCGGAATGACCCACACAATAATGTATCGATCTGTCAGTTGTTAGTTGCGCATGCTGTGGAAAATTGTCAAAGTAATTGCGATGTCCTTAGCCTCGCGTTATTTATCGCGCCTCCTCAACACTTGATTTTACAGTAATAGTTTTTCTACATAGTTCATGAACAGCAACAAAGCCTCTGGTGTCGCAACAACGGATGAAGATATGATTGACATCACTACATCTGGGGGCGGCGAGAGGACTACGAGATTAAGCGAGGACGAGGATGGCACGTCACATTGTGAGTACTTGGTGTAAATAAATTAGTTTCACCGTAAAATGGTAACAATAACATCGTAAAAAAATTCAGCCACTCTTAAACAAGAATGTGCCCAATAACAATACACATCCTTGGTAGTTTCAAGGAGTAACAAAAATGCTAAAACCTTAACAGGTATTGCGTGAGGTTGAAGTTGTCTTATAGTAAGACATTAAAAGGTCTATTGTTAATAAGGGCCCAAAAATTCTGTAAAGTAAATAAATAAATAATAACATAATGACTTTAAACCGTGGGTGCATGTGGGGGACGTTATTCAAAGTGAATCACCGTCTTTGCGTAAACTATTGTAAACTTTCAAAAATTATTGAGTGAAAACTTAGTGAAGGCTACACTAGAATTTTCGAGTTAAGAGCTATCAAGTATGTGACTTCACTTGATGAAATTTTTGTATTTTAATAACGAAAACCAGAGAGAATACCACCAGAATGGTCGTCGTCTCAGATCGCACCAGCCTGCCACAAGTCCATGTCAATGAATAATAATGGGAACATTGTTGTCGAAGCGCGTTAGTATTAGCCATGCCATTCTGTGGTTCTATTAGTGGTTTGTTGATAATGCTGATAATACAGAACCATTTTATGCAGAAATTTGTAAACCCGTCTAGAAAGTATTATTACTTCTGGGTGCTGTGTACAAACTTAAAAACATTATTTTGTTTTTTAGATTCGATGTCTTTCGGAGGCATGCAAGGTACGTATCCTTAAATCAGTGACTCCCATGTTCTTCTTACATCTGTTTTCTCAGAGAGCGGTGATATTCCCGGAATCGGTCAGTACGACGATTTTCACACAATCGATTGGCAAAGAGACATTGCCAGAGACCGCATGCGACACAGACACATAGTCAAAAAGAAACAAGACTCCATATGGAATTTGATAGAAGGCGCCCACGACGCTTGGTCGGGATGGTTATGCGTTTTGTTAGTCGGACTGTGTACCGGTATGGTAGCCGGTGGGATCGACATCGGCGCCAGTTGGATGACCGATCTGAAATTTGGAATATGTCCTCAAGCCTTTTGGCTGAACAGAGAACAGTGCTGTTGGTCGTCCAACGAAACCAGCTTCGATTCTGGAAATTGTTCGCAGGTATTTTTTTAAGGATTTGTTAAAACAAAACATTAATTCAATGACCTTTTATTACAGTGGTTAACATGGCCTGAAGTGTTAGGACAGTCCAGAGAAGGTGTAGGCTCATACATAATTTCTTATCTATTTTATATTGTTTTGGCACTTTTATTCGCCGCTCTGTCAGCATCCTTGGTACGCATGTTTGCACCTTACGCCTGCGGATCTGGTATTCCAGAGGTAAGCACGATTTTAGTAACCATTAAAGTTCAACCTATTTTTATAGATAAAAACAATACTTAGTGGATTTATCATTAGGGGGTATTTAGGAAAATGGACCCTTGTAATTAAATGTGTAGGTTTAATCCTCTCAGTATCAGCAGGTCTGAGTTTGGGAAAAGAAGGTCCTATGGTGCATATAGCGTGTGCAATAGGTAATATTTTTGTATTATGTAGTATACCGGGTGTTATGGAAATGGATGCAAATATTTTAGGGGGTGGTAGAGCTCGTCAATTTGAATAAGTTTTCGCACTCCAACGCGTACCCGCTACTGATTTATCAAACCCTTTCGTTAGTGTTTTTAGAATTCGCGCTTGATGATATTGATATTTGTATCCATTTCCATAACACCAGGTATGTATACACAATTGACACTGGAAACAGTTCCAAACAAAAATATCCCATATTTTTGAAAATATAAGCAAAAACATTGTAGGTAATATTTTATCATATCTGTTTCCCAAGTATGGGAGAAATGAAGCCAAGAAAAGAGAAATACTCTCTGCTTCAGCAGCCGCCGGGGTGTCAGTGGCCTTTGGGGCTCCCATTGGAGGTGTTCTTTTTAGTTTGGAGGAGGTAGGTTTTTTTATTTTTTACACATATTAAATGATCCTTTGCTTAGGTTATGAAACCATCATCTACTATAAGTTGTTATTAAACCCCCCTAATATCATTTTTAATAAAGAATACGCCACCTATTTAGTGACATCATTTTCATTAAACCAATACACCAAAATTTCAAAACACAACAAAACACCGTAAATGAAGGAAGTGCATAAATAAGTGCAACGGACAAATCGCGTCTTTAAAAGGCGCGAAAAAAAAAATACAATCCTGTTTCATCAAAGTCGCGTGCCGAACAATGATTCTCAATAAGCAGTTTTTTTATGAGAACTTTTTTATTTTCTGTAAGTCACTAAATAGGCGGCGTATTCTATATCTCTATATTTGTTGCACACGCGGAGGTTTTCTACCATTTTTTTTTTACCAATAAAAATAAGTGATCCACGCACGTACGAACAATACTCGTTTATGTGAAAGCTTCCATTAATGCCAATAAGCATCCGCGACCATGTGAAACGGAACTAAGCAATCTCTTCCTAGGGAGAACATGTTTTATTTCACTTTCTAGGAAGCGAATGTTTTATTGTTCTCTTGATTTTGCGGCCATCAACTTCTACTAAAAATCGAGTCCTTAATGACTAGCGTAAGCTAATGGTTTTTATTGAAAAAAATATCAGTAACAAAATGAATTCAGCATTATTTTGTTACCTGTTGCATAACACATATTGTGATTGACAAAACACGCCTCTCTATTTTCAATGTCATAATTAAGTACCTATCCATATAGCACACCCAAAATTGAACAATTTCACCTCTTTGTATGTTAAGGTCAGCTATTACTTCCCGTTGAAAACTTTATGGAGATCTTTCTTCTGCGCACTAATAGCCGCCTTCGTTCTGAGATCAATTAATCCATTTGGAAATGAACATTCCGTCCTCTTCTACGTTGAGTACAACAAACCATGGATTTTCTTTGAGCTTATACCTTTTATTGGGTTAGGTATTATAGGGGTAAGCTAGGAAGCAAATGTGTAATTCTTGAACTGACTTATCTTTTTTACTGAAGGGTGTAATAGCGACGATATTTATCAAGGCGAACTTGTATTGGTGCCGTTATAGGAAGTACTCGAAACTGGGTCAATATCCTGTGACGGAAGTTCTTGTAGTGACAGCCTTGACGGCTCTCATCGCTTACCCCAACCCTTATACTCGAATGAATACGAGTCAGTTAATTTATCTGTTGTTTAGCCAATGCGGTATTTCAAATTCAGATGATCTTTGGTGAGTATAATGGATGAATCCAATTTAATTGTGACTAATAATTACACTGGTTTAACTTTGATGTCTTTTTCTATCAAATCAAGGCTTTTGTGAATGCTGTTTCACAACAATTACTGCACAGTTATCTGATAGTCAATTTCAAGTGTTTGAGTTCCATAACTATTGAAGGTTAACTATACTGTAAAAAAATACTATGAAATATCAAAATTACCAACAGTATTTTTTATTAGCAACATAATAGTGGTGGTGGTTTTTGCTTCTGAAAAAGCTTGTAGATGCGATGAATGAAAAAAATCAAGCTACCCATCAGGCAAAATAACATCTTTTGTGGACCAGTGTAATTATTTTAGTTATTTTGAATTTGTTTAAATTGTTCTTGCTCTTTTTTAGCGATTACAACAGAAATTTCACTGACGTAAACTCGGCCATCGAAATCGCGGCGGCTGGTCCCGGCGTGTACAAAGCCATCTGGCTCTTAATTCTTGCTCTAATTCTCAAGTTGATAATGACCATTTTCACCTTCGGTATGAAAGTACCTTGCGGTCTTTTCATTCCGAGTCTATGTCTGGGTGCCATTGTGGGACGCATAGTAGGCATAGGCATGGAGCAACTTGCTTACAACTATCCCAAGAATTTGTTATTTACTGAGGAGTGTTCGACAGGCGACGACTGCATTACCCCCGGGTTATATGCCATGGTTGGCGCGGCGGCAGTCTTAGGTGGCGTTACTCGAATGACGGTGTCATTAGTGGTAATCATGTTTGAACTCACTGGGGGTGTGAGATACATTGTGCCCTTGATGGCAGCTGCGATGGCCAGCAAATGGGTGGGAGACGCTTTAGGAAGGCAAGGGATTTACGACGCGCATATAGCGCTTAACGGATACCCCTTCTTAGATTCCAAAGATGAATTTCAACATACGTCTTTAGCGGCGGATGTTATGCAGCCGAAGTAAGGGCGGCATAGGTCGCAACTGTTTTACATGTTATACTTTATAATTTCAGACGAAACGAAACCTTAAGCGTTATCACACAAGATTCTATGACGGTTGATGACATCGAAGCTATGTTGAAGGAAACGGAACACAATGGTTATCCCGTTATTGTGTCCAGAGAATCTCAATATTTAGTTGGCTTTGTCCTTAGACGGGATCTGAATTTGGCCATTGGTAGGCACAGTCGTGAATTAGTTACAACTTGACTTCAATTCATTTTTTAGCCAACGCCAAAAGAATGGCCGATGGTATCTGTGGTCAGTCTATAGTGCTTTTTACCAGTGGAAATCCTCCACAAACATTAGGACCACCTCCTTTAAAACTTAAGAAAATTTTAGATATGGCACCTATTACCATCACTGATCAGACTCCAATGGAGACTGTTGTAGATATGTTCAGAAAGTTGGGATTGAGGCAAACGCTAGTCACACATAACGGGTATGAACGATTGAAAAAAAAAAGATAATTCTAATAATGAGTTTTGCAGCCGATTATTAGGAGTCATCACAAAGAAAGACGTTTTACGACATATAAAGCAAATGGATAATGAAGATCCTAATTCAGTTTTATTTAATTAAAGAGAAATTTTATTTAATATGTTAAATAATTTTGGTATATACATATTATGGTTTATTACTGTTTGTCTATATTATCACTCTGCCGTTAGGTCTTTGTTATTTATTATAAACTTTTACTTCTAATATAACGCGAACTTAGCGTATACCCACCTGTCTTCCCTACCGTCATTTTTATTCAGTTTACCGTCTTAGTTTCATTTGAACGCGCGTAAAAAAATGATTAATCATGTTAGTTGTCGATAATGCTCAGAGTATGTATAATAAATATATAATAAAAAACTTTTGTAACGATTGTCTAAAATTTCATCAAAAAACCTATAATCCACTGTATCTAATAAAAATATGCTCAAAAATGCAAAATTATACAATCGTTTAAAAATGATCAATACAATTCATTCAAGAAGGCTTTGAACGTCTGTATACACATAAATGTAGTTATCCACAAGCAACTTGATGTACAAATGTCCGACATATTGATTTTAATCATTTTACTTTTTACAATGAAGAACACCGTGGCGGGGTTGAGTTTGGCCGTCCTCGCGTTGTTGTATACAAAGTTATATAACATAAAAATTGTGTGACTGGTGTTTTATTTATAATAAACAGCCGTCAATGCGTACCTATTTATTTATTGGACAAATATAGCAAAATGCTGTTACTACTTTTTTGTTTGACAGAAAATTAAACCAATTGAAAAGGTACTACAATAATTATTGATATTTCAATATGTCGGTATTTGCAGGGCGCAAAGTACATGGCGGAAAAGGGAGACCGAAATCGATCGCACTGTGCGACATGGTAAAAAAAACTTTTAACTCATTGTTGAAAACTGTTGTTCTTGTTGAAAATAGACAGTATCAAATATTTTAAAAAGCGAGCAGAAATGTGCATTGTTGCCCGCCGTTGAATGTAACTTTTTTATTATTGAAGATTTTTCGTTGAAATTTTGTGGGCGTGTTGTTAAAATATAGATCTTTGCAGCTGCAGAGCGATTTTTTGAAATTTGTAAATTAAAAAAAGATGTTGCGGGCAAATGTACTTCGACCGGCAGAAATGTACATGCCACTGGAGAACCCTCTTAAATATGAAAATTATGTATAAAAAATATGTGTATCCATTTTTAATTCTCTTATAACAGCTTTTGGCAGAGCAGTAAAACAAGAAGAAAATAAAGATGAAATACCTTTATGCAAATTTTGAAGATGACTGTCAATTAATTGCTAAAAGTGAAAGAGGTTTGTATGTAATAATTTGACCTTGCATTTAAAAGAAAGGTTCAATTATGTGAAGAATCAATGTTGGACACCTTCCACGTCACAGAATAATAATAATTTTAATAAAATATAAAAAATTAAACTACTATGTAATCGCATTTTCCTAGCACGTGCTATTTTTAGCATTTCTTAACTTCTTGTTTATTTTAACACTTGAAACCCATGTAAAATGAATGATTATGGATTTAGGTACTACTTTTTATTCTGTACAACTTTTATCTAAAAAGTTTTGCTCGAAAAGGAGAGCCAATATTGTTAGATTTGTATTTGGATATTTAAAATTTCTACGTCTTAAAATCCATTCTACACCCAGTAGAATTATTATATCGGAGCTTCATAAATGATTCATACATCATGTTGCCTCTGGAAAACAAAATTAGATGGGGAATTTTGACGTTCAAAGCCGACTGGATATATGAATTTTTCGTGAATCTGGGTGTAGAAGTCCCTTAAGGTTCTACCATAAACGCAGGTAGGTCTTCCGGGCTCAATATTCTCTGACCAGTTCCACAAAAAGAAGTACTTGTGCGTGTCAGCTTCGACGTGCGACTGGAGTTTACTCTTTAAGTGCGATTGTCTTTGAATAATAGGCAAACGGGGTAAATAAACGCATCTCTTATAATACTGAAAGCATGTATATATTTTGAAGTGAAACTTCTTAATTGATATGTGAGTACGAAAAAGTCTCAAGGGTCCCCCCTGTCCCAAGGGGTCCCACTGTTTTAGTACCATAAGTCACGTCTTGTAACATTTGTATCAGAATATAATGTCCCAAGTGTCCTAAGAAGGCAACCAACAATACATGGCACAGTTTAGAGGGTTAATGAAAACATAATGCTAATTGAATAAAGACAAAATGTTAGCCGGAACCTAAAATAAAAACATTTCTGAATAATCCAACGTTACAAAGGAATCGAATAAAATGAAAAAACAAATGACTTACACAACCAAATGTCGATGTTTTCACCTCACACCTAACGTTATACGTTATTGCTTTAATTTGTTACAATCGTTTACAAATTCAGCTTATCCTCCCGCATTTACAATCTGATATATAAAAATCAATATTTGTTTGTTTGTTCGTATGTTATGCGCTCCTAAACCGGTGAACAGATCCTTATGAAATTTTAACCACAAATAATATTCGCAAAAATATTGAAAGTTCAAACCGTGCGAAATTCAGTACTCCGTCAGATAAAAATATCACAGTGACAATTTTAGACATAAAATGTCATTCTTCAGTTTTCGTCAAAATCATTTCACAATGGAGGAATAGTGTGGTGAAGTCGAGGGAGAAGTACCAAAATTTATTGTGGATGTGTCCAGGATTGCTTTCGAAGTGGGCGCAACTTTAAGTTCTTCTTGGATAGGACGTGCAATCGGCAAGTAACACTGACCAATTTTTAACGCGAATTTCACTAAAACAAACTGTTTTACTTCATTTTTGGGGCACAGCCACTCGCGCCTTTTATTTTGAATGTCTTACGTTTGTTTATTATTTCAGAAAATACTGTTGAAAAATCAACCAAAAAATCGAGGCAAATGAAACCCAATATAGGGCAGTTGAGACACCCGACCAACGTGAAAGTCGTTTGGATGCAATCTTCAATTTCAAGATCTGCTGAAACACTTAAACAACATAGCATTATTAAAACCAATAGGGTCCTACACCGGTCCACGAATCAAATAATATTCGTCAAGAGAAGTGTTAACATGAGCGTAATACCACCCGGATCGGCTCAGTGTTTTACCTGTTCGTTGCACCGGTCAAATCGGATGAGATGTGTTTTACTTTATTTTTGGAGCGTAGCAATGCGCGCCGGGTACCAGCTAGTAATAAATAATAATAATAATCAATCGAGGATCTTTTCCAATGGGTTTTCGCAGACCATCATCGGTTTCATCGCTCCAACTTTTTTCATGTATGTGGGACGAATGAATATAACTTTCATCCATGGAGACAATGGGGTCCTCCCGCTCAAATGAATTTGACGAATTCAACTGTAGCATCTCGTAGACTATATAACATGATGAAGCCCTGAAACCTGTTCTGTTGTTTCATAAAGTTGTTTTGTGAGAAAACACCGCATATCAAAAATCGCAATTTCGGCTAGCAGTTTCAAATACTGTACATTTACCGCCTCTTGTGACGTGGTTTCGGGGGAGCATTCTCATTGGTTCGTGCACTTCTCATTAGTCCGCACGTCTAGTAACTTTGAATTCTGTCTGGTGAATTTTGTCCCGAATTGACTCACAGAAAGGCGCGCGTTTCAAATAAGACAAATGTTTCGGATTTTTTTTTACCTATTAAAGGTGTGATTTCGAGTAAACAAAGAAATAGGGGTATAATATTTTTCCATCCAGTTTCTAGAAAAGCTCATCATGGGTATTAAATGAAAGGGCTTGAAGAGTAGAAAACGATAAAGTTGGTGACATCACACTAAATTCAAGATGGTCGCCGCTCCAAGATGGCGGATTACATTTTCTTTTCAACCCCCTTAATATGGGTATCAAATGAAAGGCATTGAAGAGTAGACTTAAATATAGTAGACGCAAAAACTAAAAAATAATTTAAAAAGTAGTAAAAAAATATTTTTAAAAACAAGCTTTATTTAAATGCTCTGAAAAGCAGAAAATAAACTTTGAAATAAATCAAACAATTGAAAAATACAATTTCTACTTAGAATTACTTTCAAGATATACAGGGTTTTCAAAAAGTATGGAACCGGCTTAATATCTTCAAAACTGTTAGCCGGAATAACTTGCAATTTGGGATATGAATTCAGCTAATTAACATCTGTTACATCTACTTTTTTCAACTGTTTTACTTTGTTACGTTATGAGATACACAGCCAACTAGATTTTTTTTTTAAATAGCAATAGGTGTCAAATTTGACATCTTCGAAAGCTTATTTTTTTCTGAATATCAACATGTAATGCTGGTGTCGAAACATTTTGACAACAACTGTAAAAAAAAAATAGAAATCAACCAAACATGTTTGATCGTTAAAATGAGAAAACCAGTTGTACTTTAACACTTTTAGAAGTCTAACTGAATGAAAACTGAATAAGCAATGGCTCTGAACATTTATTTCTTAAAAATGATTAATGCAAGAAGAAAAATAACAAAACATTAGAAAACTTAAAAAATAAATTTAGCATTATTTTTTTTTTCCTACAATTAATGTTCAGTGTCTTTCTGTCAGTAGTAAAGTAAAATTTTGCATTGCCTACTATAAAATTTCTGGTGTAAATGTTAAAAAGAGCACATACCTTTGCATATCATCAGGACCTCTATTCTCCATTTTTCAATTAATTGAACCATATTTGGCAAATTCGGTGCTTTCAATGTGTCACCTGTGATTTCAAAGCATTTTGTTAGGTCACTAGATGTTTTCATTTTGAATTTATTTAACACTTCTGGTGGCAATGTTTAGACAAGAGTGACATAGTCTTGAATTCAGAAAATAATAAGCTTACGAATGATCTCAAATTTGACCCCTATTGCTATTAAAAAAAAAATCTAGTTGGCTGTGTATCTCGTAAACTAACAATGTAAAACAGTTGAAAAAATTAAGGACGATAGGTGTTAATTAGTAGAATTTATATCCAAAATATCAAGTTATTCCGCTTAATGGTTTTGAAGATATTAAACCGGTTCCATACTTTTTAAAAACCCTGTATAAATTTTCGTGTGTAAATTTCTTTTATACAATTTCTACTTAGAATTACTTTCAAGATATATAAATTTTCGCGACAAGCTTTTATATCATATTATGCAAAAAAATTTTGCAAAGTTTTGCTTTGTTTTGATTTATTTCAGTTTCTTTTCAGCGTATTTAAATAAAAGCTTGTTTTTATACATTTTTTTTTCATTCATTAGAACGTGAAAATTAAATTGTGTGTGGAGTCCACGCGCGACAGAAGTGAAACTTTTTATTGAACGACACTACACTACATATATGTACTGGGTTCGAGGTTCGCTGCTTCAAAGTGAAGGATTTGGCGTGCAAAAAATAATACCAAATAAAATATTTCATAACCACAAGTTCATTTATTGATATAATTTTTTTTACAACATAAAATATGATAATGTACCTAATAAAAGTGAAAACCTGTTGAGTAGTGAAGAGGAATTTATAGGCTGAAATTTGTTAAACGTTTAAGCCGTTTCTGTAAATGTTTATTATAATTATTATTAACTCATAACTTATTTAAAATAACATTTAGTTCCTGCAAAGATATTTCTCGGAGTATTACGCAATGTGTTTATTAGTTTATATTATCTGCAAATTATTACATATTATTTCCTTATATTTTGTATTTGGGTTTTTACTGTTTTATTTACCAAACACGACTTCCTATTCGATATGAATTATTAGTTCATAAATTTGGCTTTCACCTGCGTTGTAGCTTACGGTTTGTACGAATACGTATATCTCTCTTGAAGACAAAAATAGCACTTTATAATAGTCAGTAGGAATTCGAGTAGTTTAAAGGTATTTAAAGTAAGCTTCGTTTTTCTACTCATTTCGTTCTATTACGCTTGTACGCAATAAGCTTCTTACCCTATTATACTATTACATTATGGAATTTTTTGACTGTGAATTTACCTTTCTTGTGTCCTATCAGCGCTTTATTTATAACGCCAACAATTAAATGTTAACATCATGTCACTAATAAAATTGTTGATGTTATAACACTCTATTGTCATGCTTTCAGAGCAAATCCTATAACCGAAAAAAGCCAATCATTTATAACTGCACATTGACCGCTGGAAAGTGACTGGTTTCATATTGATAAGAATTTTTAGTTCATACTAGTTTCTGTCAGAACGTCAACGAATCGAACAAAAATTGGTGGTGTTTTGTATAGCTATATCCTTCAGTTGTGTCTGAATGCGGTTGTTACTCAGAAGTGGATGTTCCGAATTACGTGCAAGGTTCGAATTTGTCCTTAATCAAGAACAATACTGATACTTGACATGCTGGTACGTATCTTCCTTATTTGTCTATTATTGCTTTTTTCGTTCACAACTAATGATTGTCAGTCCGAGTTAAGCTGGTCAATGTTTTCTAATTTGCAATTAGCAGTTTTATTAGAGGCAACGAAAACCCAACAGTTACCTAATGCATCGCTAATGAATCATGCGCGTCATTGCAAGGCGAGAAATTGTGTTATTGTAGACGTTATTTTTAAATTAGGTCACAATTTTTAATTCATTTTCGCTAACTTCCAATTTTCTAATTTTTTACTACCAAAAAAGAGTTTACAATAGTTATTGTTGTGCAACATTCAAGTATTATGATACAGAGTGTTTTAAAAATTAAACCTGAGATATATATTTTGGTTATTTTTTTCTAAATATTTACCATCAAACTTACCTCATGCTGACATTATTAAGCTGCAAAACTAAAAATGAAATTCAAGCGACTTGCCGCTCTGCACTGCGTTGACCTTTTCTTCATAAAAGATTAAACCACCTTTGTTTTCAAATTTTATTGTAATCACTTCGTGCATATTGATATACGTTTCTGAATTTTAGTTTTTAAAATGAGACTGTATTTTTTGTAACCAGCCGTTTTTGCACAGTACGTCATCAACGATTTTTTTAAATGGCAATATGTGTACCCGTGCCATTCTTTTAGTTGAGTGTTAACGTGTTGAACTGGTGTAAGGAATTTCAAGAAGGAAAAGTAAGCATATTCGTAGGTGGGGTAACAATAACCCCATAATAAAGTTTTGGTTCCTCATATACGAACCAAATGCAATAGTTTATTATTCATATATGGGGTCTATTGATACATGATGTTGCGTGTGAAAAACAAAATTTACATGTAGTTAGATGGAAAATTTTGACGTCCACAGCCTACCCTGTATAATAAACATAATTTATTATTATTATTATTACAAAGAAGTTATGTAAAATATCCTTGCTTTTATGGTTATAAAATAGCGAAATGGATAATCATCACATACCAGAAAGCAATTAAAACTGAAATGGTTTTGGCGATAAACTTTTCGTTTCAAAATAATAAACATGATAAAAGCACTGATACTGTGAAATACGGAATTTTGGATAAAAAAGACTCACTAAAAATCCTTACATCTTATGTAATTGTCACAAAATTGTGGCAAACTTATCTTTACGATAAGCATAAATTTAATATTTTATGGATTTTCAAAAAACGTCAAAAATCTATACTCAGAGAAATTAAAAATAAAATTGACCATACTTCTCTATTCCACACTCACCACCCAGAAAAAAAAGGGGCCACAAACCTGTTGTCAGGGACTATTTAAAACCATGGGAAACCAATGGTACCAAAAAAAAAAAAAATGTCTGCCTGTCACGCATCACACAGAAACTACTGGAGGGATTTTTATGAAATTTGGTATGGTTGATGAAGTTTATGCAGCGGTGTAACAAAATATAAGTTTTTTTTTCACATATAGAGGAAGACAAGTTTATTCAGGATGGTCGGAAATAACATTCCAAGATTTAGTTTCGCAAGGTGATTCAAGAATGCTTGCTCTGGTCTCTTGGGCTCTTATAGATTTGTCTCTATGATTTCCTGTCCCTGATGACAGTGTTAAATTTTTGACATATCCATTAAAAATTTACCCTTGCTTGAAAAATCTCAACTGCTTCTGTCCAATAGTTACGAAATTGTTTAAAAAAAAGTGACTTCCTTGTATCTTCAGAGTCCTCGAAGGAAGGCGGAAATGTTATCGAATTAGAAAATATCGAACACAATTTTTCGAAAAACAAAATATCGAAACGACAAAATGTCGCAGGTAAAATGGTGAATGCTAAACGATAAACGAACTAAAAAACTACAATATTTTGTATAAAAATGATTATACCAAAATATTCTAGACATTCTTACGAAGAGGTTGAGGTACGGATGAACACGATCCGTTTGTCCTAAATATTTTAAAACTTAACACAAAATCTGCACAAAAGTTTGACGTTTTGAGGTTGAGTTGAGGGTGTGAAGTTGCCGTCTGCTCTTCGCGCTCGACCCCTTAAAGAAATATGAACAGGGCAGATTGAGTAAAAATTTGATTTTTCCTGGATCATTGAAATTGGTGCCTCGCGCTTCGCGCTCGACCCCTTAAAGAAACGTACTCCTAGAAGGTCATATTTCCCGAAATGGCAACAGGACAAATTGAGTGAAAATTTGTTTTTCCGTGGATTATTGAAATTGTGTATTTCGATATTTTATTGTGCAATATTTTGTAGTTTCGATGATTTGTATTCGATAATATTTCCGCCTCCCAGTCCTCGAAGCCAGAGGAAGTATTTTCGGACCCATGCTAATGGTAACGCACTTATTTCTTAAGTTAAGATAGACACTGAAATTCGTATATTAATGGCGAAATTAATTGAAAAAAAGTCACTTTGTGGTTCAAGAGTCGTAGAGGCCACATGAATCATTTTCGGACTTTTGTTATTAGGAACTTTTTGTAGAACAATTTTTCAATTTTGGATGCACAAGCACTCCATGAAATATTGGAACCATATTTTTGGACACCTGTATATAGAAATTTACTTCTATTTTCAAATTAATAAGTAATAATTGGTAATAGGTACAGGGTCTTCATAAATGACTCATCCATCCAGCAGGCTCTTTACGTCAAAATGCTCCATCTAATTTTACAGAGGCAACATGATGTATGAAAACCCGATATTTTAAAAGTTATCTGCTGAGACGATTACCGAGATTGGTTTTATACTCTCCACTGCTTCCCGTGCAAGTCAAAAAAATATATTTGATGCCACCCCAAGATGCACAGTTGACCGTTATTTAAAAAAAAGAGTAAAAAAGTCGAGATCTTGGACTCTCACAGCCCGATTTCATGTTCTTCTGGGTCGTAATTTGCGATTAGGTGCAATTAAATTAGGCAGTAAGGCTCAATTTCATGTTTCATTTCACTTGAAATTGATCCTTACTGACTGCTATTCAGTTACGACGTTTCCATAGCAACCCGCACTTGCGACCAGTCGCAAGTCAACATGAAATCGGGCTGGAAGAGAGTTAATACACAAATAAATCTTAACGTTTAGTATTTTTTATTTTGATTCTCAAATTAATTTAAATCACAGTCTGATTTAAAGTCTGTCAAAAAGTCCACGAATTAAGAATGCTTCTTATTTTTGAAAATGAGATTTATAAAATGAACTTGTTCTCAATGCTTCACGTGTATTGTTTTTACCTTTTTTAGACAAAAAATTGAGCCGATTCTGATTTCTAGTTGTTATTACATTAAACCTTTAGTCCTCTATTCAAAAGAGTATTTCCAAAGATTCCAATTTATCAATGCAGTTCGCCATGGTGATATTGTGAGCGACTTTTCCTGATGTTCTCATGAATAATTTTTTAAAGACATTTTTAGCCGTGATGAATATGTTGTCCGCGCCGATAAATTTGCCACCAGAGGGACTTGGATCGCGACTTAATGGAAATTGTTATAAGGAGGCATGAAACAGTTATTCAACTGTCAACCCTTGTCAAAATTGTCAAAATAACGTAAATAACATAAGAACTTCAATCGGCTCTTTGATAAAATTTGAAAACGAGTGTTCTGTATTCCTTCTGGGTACTCTTTTCCTTTTAGACCGCCGTTCATCAGATGAGAGCAAAAATAAATAAATAAAACTAGCGACAAATAATGTTTAATAAAGCTAAGGTAAGATTTGCATTATTATTCTAAATAATATCTGGTTTTGAAAAAAATAAATCACACTTTTAATTTTGAGATTAGAATTAATTTGTTCCAGGCCCTCCTTATTTTTCATTCTGTAACACTATTGCGGTTTACTCTAATGCCCGAGGTGGTGACATCTAGCGATTTTTTGTCTGTTTTCCAAACGCAAGATTTTGAGCGATTGGTACGACTTGAAATTACTGTCATCGGCGCGGACAACAAAAATAATTAATACTGTAATTTAAACTCATCTTATCCTGATTGATAATAATATAAATTTAATTTCCTGTTAACTTCATTCAAACATTATACAGACTGTATTAGAAATACATGGGCCAGAGAAGTTAGTCAATAGAAATACATATTATCATATTACATATTACATATTAGATATTACATATTACATATTACATATTACATATTACATATTACATATTACATATTACATATTACATATTACATATTACATATTACATATTACATATTACATATTACATATTACATATTACATATTACATATTACATATTACATATTACATATTACATATTACATATTACATATTACATATTACATATTACATATTACATATTACATATTACATATTACATATTACATATTACATATTACATATTACATATTACATATTACATATTACATATTACATATATTATACATATTATTATCTATCCATAATCTTATTTTCAAAAATTTGTTTACAATTTTATGTATTCCTGCTTTTTCTCTAGTAATCAATTTGATTTTAACACAACAGCAACTCTTGTTGACATCCATTGATTAAATTTCTGATATCAGCAGAAAAGGTAGGTAGATTTTCAGGCCAGTGATTATAGTGAAAATCTTACTAATCAATGGCAAAATTCCTAAAGACTTGTCGAATAACTTCCGTTTTATACACAGTTCCGGTTTTGACTGAAGATTCCACTCAGATGCTTAATTAATATTATGTATTGATGATGGAAAGGACATCTCTCATGAATTTAATGGGTGATTTGTAAGGCCAAATTCCCTTAATACTTGCTGGTTATTTGACCTACAGAACTCGTTTTACCTTTTTAAGAAGATGCTTTCATTGATTGTTTTGAACATTTTTTAATTTTCACTACATAAAATCCTAATTCTTCAACCCCAACAATATCACTTCTAAAATTCTAAAATTTGTCTCACCCACCATAATTTGCCTACAAATAGATATGCTTCAGAACACGCTTTTTTTCGTTACTCCTAATATTTAAAAAAAAGGTCACCTATATGCTTTTTCAAGCAATTCAAACAAACAAATACTGTAATGATAACAACAATAAATCGGCAAGATTAAAAATAAAATCCAAAAGATACGTGGGCAACGCCAGCACCTTCAACAATAATAGTTCCAAATAAAGGTCAGCGAGTGTATTTCCGCATCATTAAAAATTATATCCGAGTTACTTATTATTATTAATGTAAACACGTCTCTCGGTGAGTGTTCACCTGAAGTAAGGTCGAGGGTGTTCCATCCATACCACCTCTATTCAACCTGCTCTTAAAAAACTTTTAGTGGTCGTAACTCCACTTAGTCGTCTCGCTGTCGTGAAACAAATGCGGTGAATAGGTGGGTGAACTCGCAAAAATGAGTGATATATGGGAACCCCAAGACGGAGTCATCGATATACGTGAGTCTTTCGCTTTGGCGGAAAAACTTTCAAAAATCAGCATGATGACCTCTCCGGCCGTGAAAAAAAGACTCGCCGCTAGGAGCATGGAACTCAAATTCGGTCACTTAGACGAAGACTCCGGGGACTTCATTCCTCCGAAACAGTTCCTGCAGTACCTTGTCAGGTAAAATTTTTGGCCCCATTTAGCGGCTAAAATGAAAAAAAAAATGGTTGGTCAAGATAAAAAATTATGCTCTCTTGAGCAGGATTTAAAAGTTTAAAAGTTTGAGGTCCTCTTTGTCCATTGGCTGGTCCAGGTTAGTTTCAACGTGTTGCACGTGCCTGTAGGCTTGTACGTTTTCTGGTATTCCCAGCTTTCGCATATAAGTACCCCTAGAATTACTTATATTATACAGTCATAAAATGGTATTTTCATGACACAATTGTTTCCTTATGAGAACTGCTATTGATCTGACTAATATCATATTTTCAATCAGAATAATTTTCAAATAATGCTATTGCAGGGTCTTCATAAATGATTCATACATCCAGCAGGCTGTGGACGTCAAAATTCGCCATTTAACTACATACAAATTTTGTTTTCCAGAGATAATATGATGTATGAACCCTTTATGAGGACCCGATATAATAAATATATTAAACGACAATATTTAAGGACTACAATTAATTTATTATAAATTTCTAATCGCCATGCCTATTGCTTATAATGAGGGTAAGAAACGGTTTTTATAAAACACAATGTGTCTTTAAAAGGACGTGATTACCGCTATAAATTTTTATATAGGTGTATTTTAAATTAAAAAATTTAAATATATCTAAGTCGAACTCCACAAACTTTAATCAGCGTAAAATTATAAATGGTACATGTTTCGGCAGAACACTTCTGCCATCATCAGCCCTTAAAGAATATAAAAATATATATATATTAGATATATTTAAATTTTTTAATTTAAATTTACTCCACTTGGATTTAAGAACATTCTTCTTGTTTGTATTTTAAATGTTTGTAGTATACTATAAATACTATACTAAATATTTTACTAATAAAATACTGAAATCAGCACATTGAGTGTTTTCCAAGCAATATAATTAAACTAATGGGGCCCAGACATGCAATTTACATATCTCTTTTGAAGAAAATTATATACAATTATATTTGGAAAAATTAATTAAATTCCCCGGTTGTGGAAATTCATCAGAAAGTGCGCCAAATAAAATATTCTTAATTCTAATGTGTAGTCTTTGGTTTTCCCAAAGTCTGTGATGTACTGCTGCGAGGGCCATTTCGGTGGGTCTGTTTTAACACGAAGAAAAAGCAGAATATCACGGTCTAAATAACGTAAACACAGTCACGCGTTAAACCGTCAGTTTAGCAGAGTTGCCAGATGGTCAGCTGCTCGATTATCATTGGTCGCCATTATGGCACTAAGTTTGAATTTCAGCGAGTTTTTCTGTGATTAATTTTGTAGAAACTATATTAGAAAATATCTTGGTATCGCACAATATCATTACCATTTATTTCTTAGAATAATGTGGAGCAGGTTATTTAGCGTATACTACTCAATTCCAAGGTTACTTTATGCTCCGCCAGCTGACTTTATGCGCCGCTAGACGACTTTGGCTGTCATGGCAGTGAAATGGCCATTTGCCATTACCTATACACGTATACAATGTCACGTTTTTCTAACGTTTGAAGAAAAAAATATTTTGAGGGATTATGCATATACATAATACATAATTATATATAACATGAAAGTTTTTCAACGAATTTCATATTTCTCGAAATCATTTTAGTGACACGTTTTAAAAAAAGGTGGAGAATCAAAAACGCAGGAAATTACAGATACATACCAACAAAAGAAAAAAATTAATGAAAAATAGAAAGCCGTATCTATAAGAAAATTTAGATGCAAAAAACAGTGGGTGTGCTTTATATCATACGGCTGAAGTGAAAACTTCTTTGGCGACCGTAATGCGAAATAATTTTCTTTCGGAGTGGTGGGAGTTCAGACACAAAGCGTCATGAAACTAATGGGGCCCACAGATATGCGATAATTGGGGAAATTCGATCGTACAATCCGGTTGATTTCTACCAGATTCCCCAAATTAATATTGCCTAGTTTGTGGGGAACGGCAATTCGAAGGAAAACTTAATTTTTATAAAACAAAATAGACCCTTTCAGATGGTGCTATTTTTTTGCTGGAGATTTGATGTATGTTTAGGATATCTTGTAGGTTTGTGAGACGCCAATTCAAACGTTGTGAACTTTCTATCCCCGGGAATTATATTTAAAGTTGTGCCACGATCCCTTAAAAAAGGCACATAAGGCACATAAAACGATCATGTGTTATCATGTGTAAAAAATTACAAAACTAAAAAAAATGGTTACATTAGAGCGCTTTACAATATATGACATTGACGTCCGCGACTGCAGTTCTTCAATCACGACCATGCTGTATCCGATATACTCTACAACTCAGCCCGTAGATGGCTCAGTCTCCTGAGTAACATTATTGACTCATCCTAGTGTTGACCGTGGAATAAGACGTCGGGTCACAGACATCGCAAAGTGCTAATATTGGTGTTATTAAATTGTCGGAAAGTAAATTTGCTTCTTTGTTGGTGACAATAAATAATTAGTGAACTGTTCTCGTAGATGTCTGATTATTAAATTTATCACGGATATAAAATGATTACCTCATACTTGGGTGTACGATTCCAAGGCGAACCACCAAAAGTGAATTATTTTACATTGTTTGTAAATTATTCTTTTCACCTATGTCTTGGTCGGTTGGAGAAATGAATCAGATTATGATTTAATTGAATGGACAAAATGCCTAATCCAAGCAGTTGAATATTTGCCGCCTGAATTAGTGACGTTTCTGCATGTCACTATCCCAAGAGTATGTATATTGTTAAGTAGCCTCTAGACGATCAGTCAAAGGATTGACCGATGAACTCACGATGTCCCACTACTGTCTTTAATAAATACTGTAGAGTTGCTGCGCTTTCGTTGCAATTTTTTGCATTTATTCAGTTCGTCAAGTACTCGTTTAAACCTGTTAACAATACCCCCAGTGTACATACAAGTTGAATACCACAAATTGGGGTGGGATTATTGGTCTTCGGGAGTATGGACCGAATGGCGTTTATTGCTCAAATCATGAATCGGGATGTCTCGTCTGTATGCCAAATTCGTAGACCATGGTTTGCAGAAGCCTATACGAAGAGTTCCTGGACTGCAACACCACACTATAGGTCGTGAAGATCGCCGCCTACGAATTATGGCTATGACGGACAATTTTAGACCACAGGACAAATCGCAAATCATTAGTATGGAGAGCTGAAAAGACGACCATGAGAACATTTCTCCTCCTGTCACTTTATTTTACTGCAGGAATGGGATCAGGAATGGAATCCTGTTTGGGGATGCATAATAGTCGCAGGATGGTACGAAAACGTCAGGGTGACTCAATATTGAATTCGCACTTTCACGGCATTGTTGAATTTGTAGCCGTCACTCATAATGTTCATTCGGGTTAATATGACTACTGAACGCTAGAGATCGTAGAATCAGTTTTGATCACTTACCTACAAACACTTGAGAATTCGCTTTTCCAGCAAGATAGTGTTAGGCCTCATATAGGAACAATCAAAATATTTTGATCAATTAGGGGTGTTTATATGTCATTAAGCTAATTTCTTTTAGGCTTATGTTACCTGGCCGTCCTTAGCATTACAGATTCATATTACCACACACAACCCATTATTATGACAGGACTAGAAGTAAACATGTGGAATGAACATCGTTACTAATGAATATTATAATTATTCTTTTAATTATTATAAGTCTAATTACCGTTTTTACATTTTTAATTATTGTAATATATTTATAGCCATTTATAGATAAATAAACAGCTCGTAATGAACTAAATGTGTTTTAGAAATCGAATGATACACTTATAATTAAAATGTCGAAAACCGAGGGAGGTCACGAAAAAATTCTCAAAAACAGAATAAAATTTCAAAAACTTCTTCAACGGTAAGACAAAAGTTTTCTTTTAAATAATATGTTTATTTGAACAATTTCTTGATAGTTATCGCTCCTGCTTTATTGTTACACGCCCCACAAAAATTATGGTTTTTAACAAAATGTAGATAATATTATGTATAATTGTAAAATTTAATGTTTGTGTTACTAAAACCGTGATTTTAGTATTACATTTTTAGTGACTAAATAGTAATGTGTGTACCTAGGCCGTAAAAGTTAGCTTTTTTGGACGCATCTAAGATAAGGCAGATAAGGCCAAAAAAGCACTTTTGGCCGAGGTGTACACGACGTTTTTTAGGCGATGATCACAAAAGAATTCAAAGATTTGGTCATAATCTTTGTTTAGGCGATGATAAAGGTGTTTGTATGGTCTCTTTTTTGGAGCCGTAAAGTTTTACTTTTTTGTACACATCTGTCAAATTCTGACAGATCAGTCCCAAAAAAGTGGAGTTTGACAGACTGATCAGAAAGTAGAGTTTGACAGATGCGTAAAAAAAATAAAATTTTACGGCTCCAAAAGAGGCAAATAAAGGAGCAAAAGTGAGGCTTTTCGTGGCAAGTCTGTAGGTTTAACGGCAACTACAGACGCGCCACGAAAAGCCACTTTTCTCCGAATTAAAACATGCTATTTTTTGTTTAAATCGACCACGAAATACAAATCTGACAGTTTACTAACCCCAATGACATAATTAAACGACATGAAAATTTTTCAAAGCACACGCTTTTTCAATTGAGCGGCAGACAAAATGGCCATTTGTCATTGCCTATTGACGTATACAATGTCACGTTTTTCTGACGTTTGAAGAAAAATATTTTCGCGTCTCTAATGAACATTTCCATAATTAGTTTGAGAATAGATGTCCTGTGACAATATTCAACATATCAAAATGATGGGTCTGGAGTGTTTTAGAAATTGTTGAAAAAAATTCCATTGAGACATTAGGTAGAAAAATCTAACCTTTGCAGGTCGATGAACGCTAAGAAATATTCCACTTGAACAGGGACATTGAATGTAAACGAACCTAACTTTAATTTATTTGGTCCTCCTTAAAGAACCCTGCGGTCAACAATTTTTACACACGCATGTAATAATAATAATTGTTCATGTCGCACAGAGCTTTTGTGTTTTCCTATATTGAATCATCATCCAATAAATCAAAATACAATAATAAACACTCAGTTTTAAACATTTTCCTGAACATATTGTCGACTTCCTCATCTTCCAATAAATAATACCGTAACGGATCTATGTTCCCCTATAATACTATAACGTGTTGCTACTTATTATCCTACATACCGGTGCATCTCAAAAATTAAAGGCCTCGGAAAAAATATATAATAATATACTTTGTTACTTATAAATTCGGACAATATTTCACCCAAATCTAGAGTTTTCCGGTTTTGCCTTATCATATGGGCCATTAATAATTCCCCAACATTTTTGCATGTCGTTTTATCTTCTTATCTCCACCTAAACATTGATAGCATTGTAGCAGAAACGTGATTTGTGACGGGTCATACTGACAATCGTTAGTTGCTCGAAAACTGTTCGAAGAATAACACAAATTTTGATTTTTCTCACAGGGCAAGGACAGGATGCAGAATACTCGCAATAAAGTGATGTCCTATTTGTGCAGTCCAGTGCAAGTTTATAATAGACATTGTTTTTCGTGTTACTTATAACAATAATTAAGTTAACGTGTAACGTAATGGCTGTTAAAGTGGGCAATTTTTTTAATCTGTCGATTCGGAGATTTACTCGGATGTTGGCCTTACCAAGGTAAGAAAAAACATTATGCAACCTTTAACGTTACCTTGACTTTGAGTAGATCGTCTTATTTTGATAAAACTGTCTTTTAATTAATTCAGCACTACAAAGAAGTCTTACTTCAAGGGTATATTAAATCATTCAGGAAAATTTCCTCTGAATATATATCAGACGGCGTGTGCGGCGTATCAACCAGTTTGAGTTTTTAGATTTTGAGACATTTTAGATTTAGATGCATAGTTTGATATGTAAATACCAATAGTACTAATAAATACAGAAAGTAAAGGACAATGAGGCGTACCGAATGTTCTGCTAGTCAAATACACCCTATTAATTACGTGAGTCGATTTATTAAAAAAAAAACAATTTGCTTAATTGTTTTTATTTAAGACTAGTTAAGACTAATATATATTTAAAACTACTATGAACGTAGTCTAGAATCACATTGAGAAAATCGAACAATAAAATACTAGTAGGAACTACTAAAATTCTTGGTGGCGTACTCCTAGTAAAACAATCTACTATTATCGCGGTTATGTGAACGCGAATATTTCACGTCGCTTCACGACATTTCAAGTCATTTCAAGTCGCCTCAAGTCCCTTCAAAATATTTCAATTCTTTTCAATTCGCTTCAAGTCTTTCAAGTCCTTTCAAAACATTTCAAGTTCTTTCCAGTCGTTTCAAGTTTTTTCAAGCCACTTTATCTCTCTCCAACTCGCTAAAGGACATTTCAAGTCTTTTTAAGTGGCTTCCAGCCCTTTCAAGATATTATTTGAAGTGTTCCCAGATCGCTCCAAGACTCTTCAAGTATTTTCCAGACATTTCAAGTTTTTTCAAGTCCCTCCAATTCATTTCAAAACTTTTCAAGTCGCCCCAAGTCTCTTCAAAGCATTTCATGTCGTTTCAATTCGATCTAAATCTTTTCAAGTCGCTTCAAGTCCTTTTAACATATTTCACGTCGCTTCAAGACATTTCAAGTCCTTTTAAATCGCTTCAAGTTTCTGCATGTCGCTTCAAGACTTTTCAAAATATTTCATATCGTCTCAAGTCCCTTCAAAATATTTCAAATATTTTCAATTCGCTTCAAGTATTTTCCAGTCGTTTCAAGTTTCTCAAAGTCGCTTCATCTCTCTCAAGTCGTTTCAAGACTCTTCAAGACATTTCAAATCCTTTCAAGTCGCTTCAAGGTATTTCAAGTCTTTTCAAGTGGCTTTTAAAGATATTATTTGAAATCTTCCCAGATCGATCCAAGACTCTTCAAGTATTTCTTCAAACATTTCAAGTCCCTTCGAAACATTTCATGTCGTTTCAAGTCGCTTCAAGTCTTTCAAGTAGTTTCAAAATATTCCAAGTTCGTTCATTTCGTTTCAACTTTCCGTAAGTTGCTTTAGGACATTTTAAGTTTTTTCAAGTCGCTTCCAGTCCCTTCAAGATATTTGAAGTCTTCCCAGGTTGCTTCAAGCCTTTTCAAGATATTTCAAATCTTCCCAGCTTGCTTCAAAACTCTTCAAAACATTTCAAGTCGCTTCAAAGTCCTTTCAAGTCGTTTCTTCAAGTTTCTTTATCTCTCTTCAAGTCGCTCTCAGTCCCATCAAAATATTTTCAAGTCATTTCAAGTGTCTTCAAATCTTCAATCGCTTTCAAAACATTTCAAGTTGCCTCAAGTCCCTTCAAAACATTTCAAGTCGCCTCAAGTCCCTTCGAAAAATTTCATGTCGTTTCTAGTCGCTTCAAGTCTTTCAAGTAGTTTCAAAATATTCCAAGTTCGTTCATTTCGTTTCAAGTTTCCTCAACTTGCTTTAGGACATTTTACGTTTTTTCAAGACGCTTCCAGTCCCTTCAAGATATTTCAAATCTTCCCAGCTTGCTTCAAAACTGTTCGAAACATTTCAAGTCGCTTCAAAGTCCTTTCAAGTCGTTTCTTCAAGTTTCTTTATCTCTCTTCAAGTCGCTCTCAGTCCCATCAAAATATTTTCAAGTCATTTCAAGTGTCTTCAAATCTTCAATCGCTTTCAAAACATTTCAAGTTGCCTCAAGTCCCTTCAAAACATTTCAAGTCGCCTCAAGTCGCCTTAAGTCTTGGAAGTCGTTTCAAGACATTCCATGTCTTTTCAAAGCCGATTCAAGTTTCTTCAAGTCACTTCAAGACATTTCAAGTGCTTTCGAACTGCTTCAACTCGCTTCCAATCCCTTCAAAATATATGAAATTTTCCCAGGTCGCTTCAAGACTCTTCAAGATATTTCAAGTCTTTTCAAGTCGTTTCATATTCCATCCAAAACATTTCAAATCTTCCCAGGTGGCTTCAAGACTCTTCAAGTCGCTTCCAGTCCCTTCAAAATATTTGAAGTCTTCCCAGGTTGCTTTAAGATTCTTCAAGATATTTCAAGTCTTTTCAAGTCTCTTCAATTACTTTCAAAACTTTTCAAGTCGCCCCAAGTCCCTTCAAAACATTTCATGTCGTTTCAATTCGCTCTAAATCTTTTCAAGTCGCTTCAAGTCCTTTTAACATATTTCACGTTGCTTCAAGACATTACAAGTCCTTTTAAATCGCTTCAAGATTCTTCAAGTCGCTTCAGGACCTTTCAAAATATTTCATATCGCCTCAAGTCCCTTCAAAATATTTAAAGATTTTTCAATTCGCTTCAAGTCGTTTCACAACATTTTAAGTCCTTTCCAGTCCTCCCAAGACTCTTCAAGACATTTTAAGACTTTTCAAGTCGCTTCAATTTCCTTCAAAACAATTCAAGTCACCTCAAGTCCTTTCAAAACATCTCAAATCTTTTCAATTAGTTTAAAAAATTTCAAATCCTTTCAAGTCGCTTCCACTCCCTTCAAGATATTATTTGAAATCTTCCCAGATTGCTCCATCAAGACTCTTTAAATATTTTTTCAAACATTTCAAGTCGCCTCAAGTCCCTTCAAAATATTTCAATTCGCTTCAAGTCTTTTCAAGTGGCTTCCAGTCCTTTCAAAATATTATTTGAAGTGTTTCCAGATCGCTTCAAGACTCTTCAAGTATTTCCAGACATTTCAAGTCTTTTCAAGTCGCTTCAATTCCATCAAAAACATTTTAAATCTTCCCAAGTGGCTGCAAGACTCTTCAAGTCTTTTCAAGTCGCTTCCAGTCCCTTCGAAATATTTGAAGTCTTCCCAGGTCGCTTTAAGATTCTTCAAGACATTTTAAGTCTTTTCAAGTCTCTTCAATTCCTTTCAAAACTTTTCAAGTCGCCACAAGTCTCTTCAAAAAATATCATGTCGTTTCAATTCGCTCTAAATCTTTTCAAGTCGCTTCAAGGTATTTCAAGTATTTTCAAGTGGCTTCCACTCCCATAACATATTTCACGTCGCTTCAAGACATTTCAAGTCCTTTTAAATCGCTTCAAGATTCTTCATGTCGCTTCAAGACCTTTCAAAATATTTCATATCGCCTCAAGTCCCTTCAAAATATTTAAAGTTTTTTTCAATTCGCTTCAAGTCGTTTCACAACATTTTAAGTCCTTTCCAGTCCTTTCAAGACTTTTCAAGCCGCTTCAACTTCTTTCAAAACAGTTCAAGTCACCTCAAGTCCTTTCAAAACATCTCATGTCTTTTCAATTGGTTTCAAAACATTGCAAATCCTTTCAAGTCGCTTCAAGGTATTTCAAGTATTTTCAAGTGGCTTCCACTCCCTTCAAGATATTATTTGAAATCTTCCCAGATTGCTCAAAAACTCAACTTTTCAAACATTTCAAGTCGCCTCAACTCTATTCGAAACTTTTCATTTCGCTTCAAGTCCCTTCAAGATATTTGAAGTCTTCTCAGGTGGCTTCAAGACATTTCAAGTCGCTTCAAAGTCCTTTCAAGTCGTTTCAAGTTTCTTCAAGTCGCTTTCAGTCCCATCAAAATATTTTCTAGTCATTTCAAGTATTTTCAAATCTTCAATTGCTTTTCAAAACATTTTAAGTTACCTCAAGTCCCTTCAAAACATTTCATGTCGTTTCAAGTCGCTTCAAGTCTTTGAAGTCGTTTCAAGACATTCCAAGTCTTTTCAAAGCCAATTCAAGTTTCTTCAATTCTCTTTAAGTTTTTTCAATTCGCTTCAATACATTTCAAGTCTTTTCGAAACCGATTCAAGTTCCTTCAAGTTGCTTCAAGACATTTCAATTGCTTCAAGTCACTTTTCTCCGAATAGAACATGCTATTTTTTCTTCAAACGCCCACGAAATACAAATCACAGTTTACTAACCTCTATTTTCTTCAAAATAATGTAAACTTCAGGGCTAAATTAATTAAAAAGAATGAAATAATTTAAATTTAAAAAAATTTGAATAATATACGCTGCCGATTTGACAGACCTCTCGAAGTTTTCAAAGCACACGATTGATAAATTGAGCGGCAGACAAAATATTTTGTCTACGCAGCAAAAATGGTCAATTGAGCGGCAGACAAAACACTTTGTCTGTCTAGGCAGCAAGTATGGTCAATTGGTCGGCAGACAAAATACTTTATCTGTCTAGGCAGAGTTTGAAGAAAAATATTATTGTGTAAGATTTATCCATATTTTATGGAGGAACATGTTTTACTTACATAATTTAACCGCTTTCTCGCAATTTTACACTGTTTCTTGCGGGAAAAAATTACGTGATTGTTGCCTAGAAAGAATCAATATTTGGGAAATTAAATGATCTGGAAACCCACAAATATAATTATTATTATTATATGAGAATACACAATATAGCTATTTATGTAACCAGTTATGAAATGCAATGTTTTGTGTAGGGAATGGAATTTTTGCGGGACGAGGGCAGCGAAAACATTTCTTTTCATAACATATTACATACAAGATTTTTTCAAATTTTGAAACATTAAAAAATGAATGTATTAATTATTATTTATCTTACGACTCCCCGTAACTTTCCGTAACTACACAAAATTTGACGTTTCCCAACTAATGTCAGTTGTGAAAAATGACATTTTATTTGTCAAAATTAAAAAAAAAATTATATGTGAATAGTTTTGTTTTCAATTCTCAAAAATCATAACGAGTGTTATTTACTTAAAAAGATAAACCACGTCAACACTAACAGAATACAGACGTAAGCTTGAAGAAATAAATTTTCAACATCATAGCAACTGGTCAATATAAGCTGGCTTCCATTGTTATATCAATAAAACATCTAAAATTAGAGACGCATATCTTCGAATTAATCCGGTTGAAACCTTTTCTTTCGGTGCAGTCGTATCAATTATTTGTCCAAACAAAAATGAGTTTAGAGTTATTACATTTATGGAATGGTTCGTTTGTAAGCTTGTGCTGTCCAGGAGCTCCTCAATCGTAAGTCATTGCGGCAGTTTATTTATATTTTGAAGCAAGTAAAAGCTGAAGGCCAATTCAATAGTAAATTTGATTTAAATGTTCACTCGCTGATAAAATCAATAAACGATGATCTTCGTGTCGGCAAACACGTAACTGAAACATTTTCTGGTGGCATTGAAACTACCCGAAAATGAAAACAAACAGATAAGATGTTCGCAATGATAGCACATACATATTAGGCCAGACCTTTGACTTGTAAAGCACAGATTCTGCAGAATGAACAAAAGTATAATTATTTTTTATGTTAACAGGATATTATCATTTCTTTTCATATGTATTAGTTTACTACATAGCGTTACACTAAATATAAGCCAGCGTATATCAACGGACGTACCAGTTTGTTGTCACGATGTTCGACACTGATGTGTGTGAAAAGGGGAAATTTAAAAATGTTAAATTTGACAAGGCTTTGCTTCAACGGTAAGCCCAAGTTCTTTTTTGTAAAACTTTTTTTCAACAAAAATACGCTGTAAAAATGTGGAATGGAGTGACTGATTAATTTTTAAAAAGAATGGCTATATTGTTTATTTTTTTATAATTCAGCAAAAACATAATAATAATATTATGTTCGTGATCAATGTTATACAATGATTGCTTTGATACCCACTTATTTTTTAATGGATATGGAAACCCATAGGTCTAGGAGTTATTATAACAATTTGGAAAGGAAATTTGGAGAGGAAAATATTAGTATTTTATCTAATAATCAATTTCATAAAACTTGACGCTTTTCCATCCAATTTGACATTTTTTTTGCCAAATTTCCCGCTAAAAGAATTACCTGGTAAACAGAATAGAATATTCCCTAAAAAGTAATTGCTGTCAGGATTAAGATTTGCAATGAAAATGGATGTTATGGATTAAGAAATTTCTGATTGAGTAAATTACATAATTAATGTCTGCCATACCTAGCATAATAGTAGTAATGTAACAATGTTTTTTTATGGCACCAACTTCAAAATTTCTGAATTTCATTAAACGGACCAATAATTAATTACATTAAGCGGAACAACAATTAAATGAAATTAAAAATATATATATATTTTACTTTTTGGTTAACTTATGTTACTTTGGGTTTTTTGAAGTCGGTTTCTTTTTTTAAGTTAATTATTTAACAATTTTAAGTGATGGGTAGACCTAAAATCCACACGAGCGCGAAAATAGATTGTCGAGTATAGCATAATTAAGTGTTAAATAAATTAAGAAGTTAATGTCAAAAAGATCGAGAAAATCAATCCAAATTCAAGATTGGATATTCGAGATTCAAGATTCGAGTATTTGAGATTCACAAATTCCAGATTTTCCATTACCGATTCTACAGAATACTATGGCCAATATCATGAAATTAAAAACGCAAAAAGAATAATTGAAATCGGTTCATAAATAAAGAAATTATGTTTGAAGAGACTTGGGAATTTGGAGAATTTGAGATCTTGGACATTCTGAGATTCTAGAAAACTGGACGCCTTGGGTAATCTAAGAAACTGAGAACTTATGAGAACTGGAGGAACTTGAAATTTTGAAAAACCTGAAATCTCGGAAAACCTCAAATTTGAGAAAACCTGCGAACTTAGGAACTCGAGAATTTGGACAATTTGAGATCTTGAAAAATATAATCTTTGAGGGAACTTTAGACCGTTAGCAGTACGGAACCTGAGATTTTAGGGACTTTATCTTGACCCACCAAAGAAACTGAGAACTTGAGAAACCAAATTTGAGATAAAGTGAAGGAACTTGAGATTTTGGAAAACCTAAGTTCATACGGAACCTGATTATTTAGAGACTTGGGAATTTGGAGAAGTTAAGATCTTGGACATTCTGAGATTCTAGGAAACTGGACACCTTGAGTAATCTAAGAAACTGAGAACTTATCAGAACTAGGGGAACTTGAAATTTTGAAAAACCTGAAATCGGAAAACCTCAAATTTTAGAGAACCTGCGAACTTAGGAACTTGAGAATTTGAACAATTTGGGATCTTGAAAAATATAATCTTTGAGGGAACTTTAGACCGTTAGCAGTACGGAACCTGAGATTTTAGGGACTTTATCTTGACCCACCAAAGAAACTGAGAACTTGAGAAACCAAAATTGAGATAAAGTGACGGAACTTGAGTTTTTGGAAAACCTAAGTTCATACGGAACCTGATTATTTAGAGACTTGGGAATTTGGAGAATTTGAGATCTTCAACATTCTGAGATTCTAGGATACTGGACACCTTGAGTAATCTAAGAAACTCAGAACTTATGAGAACTGGAGGAACTTGAAATCTGGGAAAACCTCAAATTTTAGAGAACCTGCGAACTTAGAAACTTGAGAATTTGGACAATTTGAGATCTTGAAAATTATAATCTTTGAGGGAACTTTAGACCGTTTGCAGTACGGAACCTGAGATTTTAGGGACTTTATCTTGACCCACCAAAGAAACTGAGAACTTGGGAAACCAAATTTGAGATAAAGTGACAGAACTTGAGATTTTGGAAAACCTAAGTTCATACGGAACCTGATTATTTAGAGACTTGGGAATTTGGAGAATTTGAGATCTTGAACATGATTCTAAGAAACTGGACACCTTGAGTAATCTAAGAAACTCAGAACTTATGAGAACTGGAGGAACTTGAAATTTTGAAAAACTTGAAATCTGGGAAAACCTCAAATTTTAGAGAACCTGCGAACTTAGAAACTTGAGAATTTGGACAATTTGAGATCTTGAAAATTATAATCTTTGAGGGAACTTTAGACCGTTTGCAGTACGGAACCTGAGATTTTAGGGACTTTATTTTGACCCACCAAAGAAACTGAAAACTTGAGAAACCAAATTTGAGATAAAGTGAAGGAACTTGAGATTTTGGAAAACCTAAGTTCATACGGAACCTGATTATTTAAAGACTTGGGAATTTGGAGAATTTGAGATCTTGAACATGATTCTAAGAAACTGGAAACCTTGAGTAATCTAAGAAACTCAGAACTTATGAGAACTGGAGGAACTTGAAATTTTGAAAAACTTGAAATCTGGGAAAACCTCAAATTTTAGAGAACCTGCGAACTTAGAAACTTGAGAATTTGGACAATTTGAGATCTTGAAAATTATAATCTTTGAGGGAACTTTAGACCGTTTGCAGTACGGAACCTGAGATTTTAGGGACTTTATCTTGACCCACCAAAGAAACTGAGAACTTGGGAAACCAAATTTGAGATAAAGTGACGGAACTTGAGATTTTGGAAAACCTAAGTTCATACGGAACCTGATTATTTAAAGACTTGGGAATTTGGAGAATTTGAGATCTTGAACATGATTCTAAGAAACTGGACACCTTGAGTAATCTAAGAAACTCAGAACTTATGAGAACTGGAGGAACTTGAAATTTTGAAAAACTTGAAATCTGGGAAAACCTCAAATTTTAGAGAACCTGCGAACTTAGAAACTTGAGAATTTGGACAATTTGAGATCTTGAAAATTATAATCTTTGAGGGAACTTTAGACCGCTAGCAGCACGGAACCTGAGATTTTAGGAACTTTATCTTGACACACCAAAGTAACTGAGAACTTGAGAAACCGAATTTGAGATAAAGTGAAGGAACTTGAGATTTTGGAAAACCTAAGTTCATACGGAACATGATCATTTAGAGACTTGGGAATTTGGAGAATTTGAGATCTTAGACATTCTGAGATTCTAGGAAACTAAGTAATAAATTTGAGTTTGATAAATAAACTTGAGAAATACATGGTGAACTGAAGGAACCGAAAATTTGAAGAACCTGAAATCTCGGAAAACCTGATATCTTAAAAAACCTGACAATTTGAGATTTTGGAACATGCGACCTTAAGAAACCAAGTTTGAAGAGTGGAGTAACCTCAAAAATGTAGAGAACCTGACATTTCAGGAAACTTACGAACTTGAGAACTTTTAGACAGTTAGAAGGTGGGGAACCTGAGATTTTAAGAAACTTAGGACCTTAATTAACGTAAGAACCATACAACTCAAAACACCCAAACTTGAGAGCTAGAGGAATTTAAGGTTTTTGAAAACATGGGAAATTGAGAAACCCAAATTGAGACCTGGAGAAACCTGAGATCTTTGAAAACCTGAGAGCTTCAGAATCTTCAGAACTTGAGATCTTGGAAAACCTGCTATCTTAGGGAACTTGACATCTTGACTAAGTGACAAGCTGAGTAATTAAACTGAGTTGAATTGAAGGAACCTGAGATTTTGGAACACCTACTGATGCTGAGAACTTAAGAATTTGGAGAATTTGAGATCTTGGACAATCTGATATTCTATAAGAAGCTGAGGACTTGAGAACTGGAGGAAGGAGGAACTTGAAGTTTTGGAAACTTGAGAACTAATCTAACTGTCTTGAGGAATTTAACAAACTGAGAACTTGAGGAATCTAACATCTTAGGAAACCTGAAAACTTGAGGAACGTCAGAATTTGAAGAATTGGTAAACTTGGAAAATCCAAATTCTTTACAAACTTGAATAACCTAAGAACCCGAAAACTTGAGAAACTAAAAATGAGAACTGAAGGAACTTGAGATCTTGAAAAATCATAACGACATATTTGGTTGCTTCTTTTTTTGTTTTGTTCGCTATGCTCCCGGGGTGGAAATAACTCAATTGAATATTTTTATTGCAGATTTCCCCCCCTTTAAGAATATTATTTTAAATTTACGCTATTTGTTATAGTTTTTGAGATATTCAATCTTAATTTGTCTAGAAACTTTTCTAAACGTCATTACGAATGACTGGATTATTAATCGAAGGTTCTCAATGATACGGCGATATACATTTTGTATCAAATGTACAATATCGACAAAAAAGAAAGTAGAACAACTATCTGTAGGACACTGATTACTTTTGAATCAAATGATATAATAAATTCTCATTTCGATTTACAAAAAAAAAAATGTTGCTAATAGTTTCGCTACGTCTCGATTATAGAAAACTATCCTTTAGAATTAAATAATGTTATTTTCTCCCACTTTATGTAGAATGGGCAGTTTTAACTCCACACCGAAGATACAGAACGATGATAACCAGGACGACGATATCCAAATACCTATCAATTTTAGTCGCTTTGAGTTATTACAACATTGTCAGATCCAACCCCAAGTCCAACCTATGGTGAAAAGAGTCTTTAGAAAGTTTGGAGAATCGAGTGGCAACTTTTACACATTCAAGTACCGAAAACTGAATGCTTTGACCAAAGGTGAGTGAAAAAATAAATTTTGTTAATTTAAATTTAGGAAATAAAGTTTTTTATGGCCAGAGATATTTGTAATCTGAGTTTCCTGAAATTTTCATCATAACCATAGCTCAAAAACAGAATGTTTGAAACTCACCCTCTAATAAACATAATCCAAAAAACCCAGCATCGATAATAATACGTCGAAGGCGGAGGTTAGTACAATCCGATTATTTTTGTTTGCTCGAGTGGTATTCGTTAAAGCGATCCAAAAAATGCGAAATTGTGACGGAACCTTTTTTCTTTAAAATAATCAAAATTATATCCGGCTTTCCAACACTAGTATGCTTCTAATTTTATTCATCTTTCTGTGCTTTTGCAGGTTGCAGTGATTATCTCTCCAATCCGCATTCGCTGAGGATCTTGCAATGGAATGTTTTGTCTCAATGTGAGTCTTTTCATGTACACTTTTGCGATAAACACAACAACCTTAATTGTTCTAGCTCTCGGACAGATGAACGATAACTTCGTGAAATGTCCCGACGAAGCTCTCGAGTGGAATTCCCGAAAATTTCAGATAATCGAAGAAATTGTGGAGTACTGCCCCGACATAATCTGCCTGCAAGTAAATAACTGAGTTTCTTTGCCAACTTCCTCAGCTCACAATTATGTCCTTAGGAAGTAGATCACTTCAACTTCTTGAAACACATCCTTGGAACTCAAGGCTACACTGGTGTTTTTTACCCCAAACCCGACTCCCCTTGTGTCTATATTGTAGGTAACAATGGTCCCGATGGTTGCGCTATTTTCTACAGAACAAATAAATTTGACCTCATTAACATAGAATCCAGAATTTTGGAAATCTGGCGGGTGCAAAGCAACCAGGTAAATGCTTCTGAAAACTTCTGTAATAAATTTTGAGACCGCACAATTTTAGGTCGCCCTGCTTGCAAATCTTCGCATCAAAGAAACTGATCAAGAGGTGTGTGTTGCAACAACGCATTTGAAAGCCCGTCAAGGTGCATTTCTTTCAACTCTACGAAACGAACAGGGGAAAGATTTGTTGCAATTTGTCTCCCAAAATTGCGGGCACAGACCAGTGGTCATTTGCGGTGACTTCAACGCGGAACCCGTCGAACCCATCTACAACACATTACTGTCTGATAAGACTTTTAATCTCGGCAGCGCATATGCTGATTGTGATAATTCGAATAAGAGTTCGACAGAACGCGAACCTCCATACACCACTTGGAAAATACGAGATGAAGGAGAAATCTGCCACACTATAGACTATATTTTCTATAAAAAGGACGACTTAGAGGTTGAAGCCATTCTGGAGTTACCTACTGGGGAAGAAATTGGAGAAGACAGGGTGCCATCATTTTCGTATCCTTCGGATCATTTTTCTCTTGTTTGCGATTTTAAGATAATCGGCAGTAATCCAAAGAAAGCTTCGCTGTAATTTGAAGATTGTGATATAATGATTTTAAGTAATATTATAATGTATGCTATTAAATTATTTGTACTTATTTTAGAATAAAAATATAGTATTTTTTAACTTACTTGATATGTGATGTATGCATTAGGTTTTCATTCCAGTAGAGTAGAAATTATTGGGGCAGTAGACACTTCCAAAATTCACATAATGGCTAAACTCAAATATCGGACGGACGGACGGATATTTACATTTGGTTTGTTCTCTTTACCATTCAATGGGGTCGTCCCACAATTTTCAAAACTAGCTTTTCTAGAAACTAGACGGAAAAGTATTATACCCCTATCATTTGTTTATTCGAAATCACGCGTTTACTAGGTAAAAAAAAATCGAAACATTTGTCTTATTTAAAACGCGCGCCTTTCTGCGACGTCAACACGGGACAAAATCCAAAGTTACTAAACGCGCGGACTAATGAGAAACGCACGAACCAATGAGAATGCTCCCCCGAAATGACGTCACAAGAGGCGGTAAATGTACAGCGTTTGAAAATGCTAGCCGCAATGGCAATTTTTGATACGCTTTGTTATCTTCCAAAACAACTTTATTAAACAACGGATATGCTCTAGTTGAATTCGTCGAATTTAGCTGAAGTTCTCAGGATCTCAAAGGTCTCAGGTTTTTAAAGATCTCAGGTTTCTCCAGGTCTCAATTTCCCATGTTTTCTAAAACCTTAAATTCCTCCAGCTCTCAAGTTTGAGTGTCTCGAGTTGTAAGGTTCTTACGTTAATCAAGGTCCCAAGTTTCCTAAAATCTCAGGTTCCCCACCTTCTTCCTGTCTAAAAGTTCTCAAGTTCGTAAGTTTCCTAAAATCTCAGGTTCTCTACATTTTTGAGATTACTCCACCCTGCAAACTTGGTTTCTTAAGGTCGCATGTTCCAAAATCTCAAATTGTCAGGTTTTTTAAGATATCAGGTTTTCCGAGATTTCAGGTTCTTCAAATTTTCGGGTTCCTTCGGTTCACAACGTATTTCTCAAGTTCTCAGGTTTAGATTTTTCAAACTCTAAGATCTACGAATAAGTTCTCAGGTTTTTCAAAATTTCAAGTTCCTCCAATTCTCATAAGTTCTCAGTTTCTTAGATTACTTAAGGTGTCCAGTTTCCTAGAATCTCAGAATGTCCAAAATCTCAAAGTTTCCAAATTCCCAAGTCTCTAAATAATCAGGTTCCGTACTTAGGTTTTCCAAAATCTCAAGTTCCTTCACTTTATCTCAAATTTGGTTTCTCAAGTTCTCAGTTTCTTTGGTGGGTCAAGATAAAGTCCCTAAAATCTCAGGTTCCGTGCTGCTAACGGTCTAAAGTTCCCTCAAAGATTATATTTTTCAAGATCTCAAATTGTCCAAATTCTCAAGTGCCCAAGTTCGCAGGTTCTCTAAAATTTGAGGTTTTCCGAGATTTCAGGTTTTTCAAATTTTCAAGTTCCTCCATTTCTCATAAGTTCTCAGTTTCTTAGATTACTCAAGGTGTCCAGTTTCCTAGAATCTCAGAATGTCCAAGATCTCAAATTCTCCAAATTCCCAAGTCTCTAAATAATCAGGTTCCGTATGAACTTAGGTTTTACAAAATCTCAAGTTCCTTCACTTTATCTCAAATTTGGTTTCTCAAGTTCTCAGTTTCTTTGGTGGGTCAAGATAAAGTCCTTAAAATCTCAGGTTCCGTACTGCTAACGGTCTAAAGTTCCCTCAAAGATTAGATTAGATTAGATTAGGTGTTGAGGGGTGTGAGGGAATTTGCTCCCCTCACCGACACTTAGACCACACCGCGGGCCCATTGTGTCACCCCCTCGCGTCCCTCATTCCTGTCTCTCATCCAGCCATCCGACATTGTCGAAAAAAGCTAGGATGGTTCCAGGCGAGGTACACCTCAAGTTGGCCCAGCTGGGCCATGTCTCCCCCAGTATGGACTTTCTGGTCGAGGCGAGAGCCGGACACTCCCGTAGGATATGTTCGAGAGTCTCGTCCTCCTCTAAACACCCCCTGCACGTTGGGTCGTTGACCACCCCCATCACGTGGAGGTGTTTATTTAGCCTGCAGTGACCGGTCCAGATGCCCACCAAAAGGCGGAGTCTGTCCCTTGACAAACGCAGACAAGACTTGGCTCTTTTAAAGCAAGGATTTTTGATAAAAATCTTGCTTTGTCTGCAGCCTGTTGTCGTTTCCCATCTAGCACAGTGTCTAGAATGGGTGTCAGTTTTGATCAGGTTTGAGAGGTAGCGATTGGCCGGTCGGATGAGCGGTTCGGTTCCATCCGGTGTTCCCGTTGCGCCCTGTCGAGCCAGCTCGTCGGCCCTCTCATTCCCCTCAGTACCGTTATGTCCTCGAACCCATCTTAGCTCAACGACATTGTTTAGTGCTATTCTCGACAGTGCCAGATGGCAGTCATGTACCACTTGAGAGGTAATCCTGCCACTGGCCAGAGCCCGCAGAGCTGCTCGACTGTCGCTGAAGAAGCACATCGTTTTTTCACTGACATTGCGCCCAGTGATTTCTGTGGCACCCCTAAGAATGGCCGCGATCTCCGTCTGGAAAATACTGGCACATTCTCCTAGGGTTGCGCTGAGATTGCAGTTCATTTCGGGGATGTGAACTCCCGCTCCAGAGCCTGCTTTCGTTTTTGATCCATCTGTGAAGATTGAAATCTCAAACTTCGGATGTTCTTCTGTATCCATATGCACTGCATAGGATTTTTCGAAAGCATATTGAGGACAGATACGGTCCGATCCCGCACCCAAGAGAGGTATTCTGTGGAGTTCCTCGCTCAAGATGCGGGCGTGCCCGCGTTCTGATTTCCCAGCTTTCCAAAGGTTACCTTCCCGCAGCCTACGAGCGGAGGCAAGTGCCATGCCCTCCACGAAGAGATCGATGGGAGGCAGACACAGGATAGCCTCCAGAGCTGCGGTCGGGGTGGTTCTCATGGCGCCCGTCACAGCGACACATGCCATCCGTTGGATGCGTCCGAGACGTGTCATCGTTGTTTTTTGTCTGACTCTTTGCCACCAGACAATTGCTCCGTAGCTCAGCATCGGTCTGATGACGGCCGTGTAGAGCCAGATGGTAATCCTGGGTGTTAAGCCCCAGGACCTTCCCACCGCTCTCCTACACTGCCACAGGGCGACGCTAGCTTTGTCTATTTTGCTCTCCAGGTGCTTTTTCCAAGACAGCTTATGATCCAACATAACGCCCAGGTACTTCACATCCTGCGAGAGTTTCAGCTTGACGCCGTTAAGGGAGGGCAGCCTTAGCTGTCCCATCTTCCTTCTGCTCGTGAAGAGGACTAGCTCTGTCTTTTGTGGATTCACAGCCAGAGCCTCCTTCTTACACCATTTTTGTACCAGGCAGAGTGCTGTCTGCATAAGGTCGCATAGTACATTTTCGTACTTACCAGTAAGCAGTATGACCAGGTCATCTGCGTATCCGATAGTGTAGAACCCCGCCTCGTTGAGTGTGCATAGAAGGTCGTCCACTACTATGTCCCATAGCAATGGGGAAAGAACTCCCCCCTGAGGACAGCCCTTCTTAACCACTCCTCGAGTAGTTGCGTCCGCTACACTAATCTGTACGGTTCTGCAGTCCAGCACCCGCTGAATCCAGTCACGTACTGTTCCTGAGACATCGCGGTTCTGAAGTGCTCGCCCGACACTATCGAAGGTGGTCTTGTCAAAAGCCCCCTCGATGTCGATGAATACTCCTAAGGAGTATAGTTTGTGCTCCAGGGCTCCCTCAATCCGCCCCACCACCTCGTGTAGAGCGGACTCGGTCGATTTCCCTGGAACATATGCATGTTGGTTGGGGTGTAATGGTTTGGCCCTTAACACCCCATCCCTTATTTGGTAGTCGCATAGTCTCTCCAAGGTTTTTAACAAAAACGATGTGAGACTTATGGGACGGAAAGATTTCGCGAGAGAATAATCTCCTCGCCCTGGTTTAGGGATAAAGACAACTCTCACCTCCCTCCACATTTCCGGTACGTATGCGAGTGCAATACATGCCCGAAAAATTATCACGAGGTTGTCCAGAATCTCCGAAAGTCCCCACTGTAGCAGGGCCGGGAAGATTCCGTCCACGCCCGGTGACTTGAAGGGTTTGAAAGCTCTTATAGCCCATTCTACGCTAGTATGGTTCACAATCCGCGCAGCCTCAGCCCAGTCCTCCAGGGAGGGGGCTTTCGGACAGCTTTGGATCGGATTCACATCCGTTGTGACCACACAGCCCGGAAAATGTGTAGCCATCAGTACCTTGGCTGTTTCATCGGCAGAGTCCGTGTATGTGCCGTCCTCTTTCTTCAAGCTACCTACTTGCTGTCCCGGATCCTTTGACAGGATTTTCATCAGCCGGGCAGCGGTGGTGGTACATTCGAGGTCCCCACAGAATTTTCTCCATGATGACCTCTGCTTAGAACGAACGTCTTTTTTGTATTGCCGCTGGTATTCTTTAAATTCGTCCCAGTCGGCTGCATTTTTGGTCCTTTTGGCCTTATTGAATAGCTTGCGCAGATAGACTCTTCCCCTTTCCAGTTCCTTACACCACCATGTGGTGTTTTGGCCCTGGCGGGTGCCTGATCTCAGCGGACAAGCTTGCTCATAAGACGTCATCAGAGACCTAGTGAGGTCAGTGACTGCCCTCTCCAGTTCTTCGTTCGTCTTAAGATCATTAGAGATATCGAGCCGACCCCTGACATTTGACAGGTTTTCTAGAAATAGATCCCTGTCAGTTTGTTTTGGGTTCCTGTACGGCTTCGGTAACATCTCTTTTGCTTCTAACGAAAACGTTATCCATCTGTGGTCTGACATGGTCACGTGCGATGATACTTGCCAGTCCCTTATATGTTTGGAAATCTCTTGCGTCGCGAGAGTGATGTCTATCACAGTCTGACACCTCGAGGTGACAAACGTAGGTTCGCTCCCTCGATTGAGTATTCCTAACTTTGTGCTCGTAAGATATTCGAGCAGTGTTGTTCCTCTGCTGTTGCAATCACCGCTCCCCCATACGATGTGGTGTGCGTTGGCATCGCATCCAGCGATGAGTTGTTTTCCTTCCCTTTCACAATGCTCAACCAGGTCCGCCAGCTCCCTAGAAGGGGGTGGCTCCCTGGAGTCCCCGGGGAGGTATACTGAGACAAAAACTACCTTTATTACGTTCCTTCCAAATTCCAGGTTAACCTGCACAGCCGTGACATCTCGGTTGCAATAGCCCGTCAGTTGGAAGGCGTTTTGTTGACCTGAAACATATAAGTTCTGGGTCTTTCTTTAAGGGAACCCACGTAAGTGGTCCCGGACGATTTGTCGCCCATGCCACAAACTCGGTTGCCTACGCACCACGGTTCTTGTAGCAGGGCTATTGTTACCTGCTTTGCTGTCAAGTGACGACTTAGGGTTACCCCCGCCTCCCGACAGCGGTGTAGGTTTGCTTGAATTAGTGTGAGTCCTTTGCCCATTAGGTCGAACCTGCACTTTCTTTGCGACGTAGTCGCCACACCGGACGTCGACGGTTCTGCTCCACCCGAAGGTGTCGTCTGCCCCGTGGGGCGTCCGGTTGCTCCTATATCAGCTCTTGGTGTTGCTGCAGGGATGGCGCCTTCACGCCGCTGCAGCTTCTTTTTGGAACCCTGCGGTCCCTGGTTGGAGTTGTTTTTATTCTCCATACCGGGATTTTTTACTTCATCTCCCAAGCTCCCCACCCACCACGGAGTCCCATATGGGGACGCCGAGCTACGACGCCAGGGATACTCGAGAGATATAGCCCCCAGGAGGTTGTTGCACACAGCCCACGCGGTCTGCCGAAGCCGCCCACGCAGTTGCATGCCCCAATGCTCCCCAAGGGCTTACCCCGTCGGCCCTCTGACGGGACGACACAGCCGATTGATCGAGGTGGGTTAGTCTCGACCGCCCGTCTAGGGTGAAATCCGGGCCAAAGTGGCGTGTTGCCCTCCCAAGGCCGTAGCCAAGATCAGGCTCAACCACCAGGATCCCTTCATCCACCCGCACGGGTCGCCACGCACGGCACAAACACGTGGGTGACTGTTTATGCACCTGCAACACCAGTCACCATGTTGCATGGGGAAGTTTTTATAGTGGTACTTCATCCACGCGGCCAGTCACTTAAGACCAGCCCCCGTGCCCCCTGTCGGCAGACAGGCGGTTTACGGTATGCGTCACGAGCTGGTCCGCGGCGAGGGGCTTTCGTTCAGCACAGCGGGGGGTTTAGATCCCGGACCTCCCTACTAACCCCCCACTAGGCAGAGTCAGAGACTCTTACCCATTCTCCTATCCGCCACCTGGAGACGCGCCTGGTAGGTAGCTCAACCCCCAGGCCCTCAAAGATTATATTTTTCAAGATCTCAAATTGTCCAAATTCTCAAGTTCCTAAGTTCGCAGGTTCTCTAAAATTTGAGGTTATCCGAGATTTCAGGTTTTTCAAAATTTCAAGTTTCTCCAGTTCTCATAAGTTCTCAGTTTCTTAGATTACTCAAGGTGTCCAGTTTCCTAGAATCTCAGAATGTCCAAGATCTCAAATTCTCCAAATGCCCAAGTCTCTAAATTATCAGGTTCCGTATGAACTTAGGTTTTAAAAAATCTCAAGTTCCTTTACTTTATCTCAAATTTGGTTTCTCAACTTCTCAGTTTCTTTGGTGGGTCAAGATGAAGTCCCTAAAATCTCAGGTTCCGTGCTGCTAACGGTCTAAAGTTCCGTCAAAGATTATATTTTTCAAGATCTCAAATTGTCCAAATTCTCAAGTTCCTAAGTTCGCAGGTTCTCTAAAATTTGAGGTACCTGTTTGTTGTGATGTTGCGAGTGTGGTCCAGGTGGAAATATTTTGCACAAAATTCCAGCTCTCCAGTTCGGCATTGCGGAGCTATCAGATATCATTAATAATGTATAAAAAAGACAGCAAATGTCAAGTCAACACATCAACTACGCCAGTCTAGATTAATCATGCCAACATTGTCAATAATTGTTTTTATTATCTACTAGTAGAGGAGAGACAAATCCATTATTTGGTAAGGTGCAGAAAATCAATTTCTCAAGCATCAAACACGATATATGTAATTATAATGTTTTCTGAAGCTAGTAGTCAAAAAAAAATTATAATTATTATAATATTTATAAAATTATAAATTATAATTTTGTAAAACACACTTGGGGTACAAATGGCTAAATTCAATAAAAAAAATCGATTTATTCAGAAAGTGAGAGGCTGAAAGACCAAAAGCATTTTTTTAAGAGCCTGGGAAAAATATCTTCTAACTATCACAACACTTGAGAGCAGAACGACTACATCATAAATCTTTTATTTGTGTTTTTTATATTGTGGAGGTCTTCGTAGGCTACTCAACACAACAAACTGAGAAGAAAAATCTATATCAGGTAAGGCCAGCATATGCGTTTCATCGTATCTTCTTTCGAGAGTTAATATTTTTAATCACCACAAACTGCATTCAGTTGAGATCCTAATCTGTCTTAACGCGAGTCGTTGCTCGAAGTTTTCGGTCAAGGGGGAAGGGCAACAAAAAATATTGTCGTGACAGTTGAGGCGAGTTGCTTTGTCACACGAGTTTGGCAAATCCTTCAGCACGTGCTGTACATTATGCTTTTCCTTCGACCGCCACTCAAAAGAAGAAAAAAAGTACAAATAACTGTATTTTATTGTAATCATAACACATTCTAATATCAAAAAACACATTTGTTCAATTAACTGATAAAACTGACTTAATAATTGCAATATTAAAGTGTTTGGTACAATTAATTCTAATTCTCCTACTCCGTCAGTGAGTCGTCTGTAACCTTCGCAGCCAATCCCACAATATTCAATGTATTCTTTGATAGCAAAAATTTTTGGTATTTTACATAATATGTCGTAGAAAAAAAAGTATTTACTACCTATTGGGTTTTTCTTCACATTCTGAAAAACTCCTCATTATGTTGGTTCTTGATTTATTGTTATTTGATTTATTTATAAAATAAATATTTCTGCTATAGTATAGATCAACAAGTTTTCATTTTTGTGAAGTGTCAGCCACAGACCATTTAGTTTGAACCTTAATGGGGTGTAGTATCAGATATTAGTAAAGAAAGCAACAGGGATATAGCGATATAGACCAAATAAACGAGTGCAAAATAAAAACCTGCTCTCCGATTTGTACACGTGCTATTCAAAGATCGGCCGTCAAAAATCAAAGAATGCCGCGGCTTGATTCTCGATAGGCAGGTTTTTTATTTTGCACTCGTTTATTTGTGCTATATTACTATATCCCTGGCGCTTTCTTTAGTATACTGTACATTCTACATCATTGACATTGTTATTTGTCACTACCATAACCTCAATGTTTCACTACATTTAATTCGTTTCTATTTAATATAAATCTTTTGTACGAATATACCAATGTCAACAAAACTAAAATTATACTTAGCTCGAAAGGTATGTTTGCATTTTATAACACATGAACTAAATTTTTCAATAATTTTAGGTTTTTGAATCTTTAAAAAAGTCCACAAAGTTTACTTCAACTGATCTACTTCCTCATATTCATGTGGGGAACAACTCTCTGACGAAAAGTTTTGAACTGCACTTACCTTTAAACACATTGGAAGACTTTTTGGGTGTTCCTAACGTTAACGAAATTCTAAAGATTCAACCTGATGATATAATAAAAAATATATCAACACAAAAAGACAGAGCTAACAGGAAAATTAGTTTTGAGATTAATAATTCATTTTTTATACAAGATGTCATTGAAAACTGTGCAAGTAATGACTTGAACTTGAAACCAAAAGTTGTGGTTGTGGATTTTAGTTCTCCAAACATAGCAAAGCCATTTCACATGGGACATCTGCGGTCAACTATAATTGGAAATTTTATTAGCAATATAAATTCGTTTCTTAACAATAAAGTAACAAAACTCAATTATTTGGGTGATTGGGGAACACAATTTGGATTTATTAAAGTTGGTGTTGATGAACTTAAACATACACAAGATGATATTAAACGTAACCCTTTAAAGATTTTATATGAGTCATATGTTTATGCTAATAAGTTAGCTGAAAAAAATCCCAGTGTCGCTGAAAAGGCACGTCAAGAATTTAATAAATTAGAAAATGGACCACCTGAAGCCGGCAACTATTGGAAAGAATATATGTTGTATACTAGATCTGAACTTGAAACTACTTACAAAAGACTAGGTGTTGTTTTTGATGAATATAATTTTGAGTCTATGTATAGTTCAAAAAAAATTGAAGACATTATTAATATTTTGTCCACCAGACATATTACACAAAAAGATTCAGATGGGAAATTAGTTGTGCACATTGAAAAGGACAGAGCAGTCCCGGTTTTAAAGAGTGACGGCTCTACTCTATACATAACGCGGGATATAGCGGCAGCTGTGGATAGATTTAATAGATTCCATTTTGATAGAATGTTGTACATTGTGGATAACAGCCAAAATGAGCACTTTAACGCATTAAAAGCGATTCTGCATAAGATGAATTTCCCATGGGCTAACAGATTACATCACATTAAATTTGGACGAATAAGGGGTATGAGCAGCAGACGGGGCACGACAGTCTTTCTAAGGGACATCTTGGATGAATGCCGAGATCTAATGATCAAAAAACAAATCGAGTCCCCGAGTAACCCAATTCATCCGATTTAGCGTTCATGTGATCAGTTGGTATTTTCAGATACGAGGGTGGCTATTGAACAAAGTAATGTCTCGGACATTCTCGGAGTTTCTTGTGTTATCATTAATGACCTGAAACAACGGAGGCAAAAGGATTATGATTTCAGCTGGGACAGGGTTTTGCAGGTGAGTCTAACACGGAATGTCGCGTTAACTTCTTGTGGGTTATTGGTACAGCCGGCATTGCAGGGTGAATACGGATGAACCAAATGGCACCTTTTACACGACTGACAGAAAAATATTAATTCGCGCATTCGGTAGGCAATATCCAAAGGCACAATTTTTTTTTAAATTTTTATACTTATAAAGCAGCTATGTATTTAAAAAAGTTGATGGGGTCGTCCCCCTCAATTGAATTTGACGAATTCAACTATAGTATCTCATAGACTATGTAACATGAAGCCCTAAAACGTATTCTGTTGTTTTGTAAGATAACAGAGCGTATCAAAAATCGCAATTTCGGCTAGCAGTTTCAAACGCTGTACATTTACCGCCTTTGTGACGTCATTTCGGGGGAGCATTCTCATTGGTTCGTGCGCTTCTCATTAGTCTAGTAACTTGAATTTTGTCCCGCGTTGCTAAAAAGGCGCGCGTTTCAAATGAGACAAATGTTTCGGATTTTTTTACGTAGTAAACGCGTGATTTAGAATAAACGAAAAAATAGGGGTATAAAATTTTGTCGTCTAGTTTCTAGAAAAGCCGTTTTTGAAAATTGTGGGACGACCCCAATGCAAATCTGAGAAATCACAAAACTTACTGCATATTTTATATCACGAATCCATCATTAACTCTGGGTCTCTCGAGTTTATTACTTTGCAGCTTCCAGGGACAGGATTATCATATTAGACTTTTTCATTTAGGCTCAAGGGGATACTGGAATTAAGCTACAATATACGCACTGTCGTCTTTACAGTTTGGAAAAAAACTCCGGTGCAATTCGACCTAACAAAGTCGTTCCCGACTCGCTGGTGGAACCGCAAGCATTAATTCTAATACGAGAGTTGGCCCGATTTCATGAAATTGTATACAAAGCTAATGAGCAATTGGAAGCCTGCATTCTTGTGGCTTATCTCTTCAATTTATGGTAAGTGGTTTTCTGTTATTGACATTTGTGGATAATTGTGTTCTTTTCAGCAATCATATAGGCAAAGCCCTGAGTGTTCTTCCAATAAAAAATGCAGACCCTGAAATTGCTTCTCAAAGATTATTATTATTCATTACAGCAAGACAAGTCTTAGGAGGAGGCATGAGAATTTTGGGGCTTCAGCCCTTGAATGAAATGTAATTAAATGTGTTCACTGGTTTAATTTATGATACTTTTTAACAAAATTTGTTTTATCTGTCCCTTATCACTTTTTCAAACTCAAAGGTTTGACAATCTAACGACGGTTAGTAAGTCTACCGGGTCTGGCAGTTTTGGATAAGTCTGATTCACACTACTAAATTTTTAAAGTGTAGCAACAACTGTTTTGATAAACTTAATTCCCTTATTAAAATATTCAGTCTACGCCACTGGTAACGCAAGTGGATTTTGGGATGGGGGAATTTAAAGATCTAGGGAAATTATACGGCAGATTACGGCACCACTGTCAATACTAAATTTTTTTCTGTGGTGATTTATGAGATATGTTTTGTGTTTTCCACTACCGCAATAATAGATCGGAGAGCCATTTCACATCGTTCATTAATTAATTAATTGATTCTCCGTACAAGGACGAATATCACTTTAGGGCCCCATCGAAACCATACAATGACGTCTTCATTAGAAAATTTGGAAACTCAGCTTGAGATGTTCATCGAAAATGTTCGTCAGATACATATTATCGTCAGTGACTTTCAGCCCCAAAGCCAAAATGTTCTTAATCAAAAATTGTAAGTCAATGACATTTTATTTCCATAACCTTCATTCCTTCATGTTGATAGGCTTGCACTAGTACATGGTCTGCAAGAAGTTGACAAATTAAAATCCCAGGTGCAGGAAGTACATGTACCTTTGGAAGTATTTGAGTAAGTTTTATGTGCAAAATTCTTCATTTTCTTCAATGTTAAAATTTCAGCTATATTGATCAAGGACGTAATCCGCAATTATACACAAAAGACTGCATTGAAAAAGCTCTAGCTAAAAATGAGCAAGTAAAGGGTAAAATAGACGCCTACCGTAAATTTAAGGCCAACATGTTGCTGGAACTAAGCAAAACGTTTCCTAATGAACTAAGTAAATATAGAGCCATACGTGGTGATGAATGAAACATTATATTTAAATATTATTTATGTTAAAAAAATACAAATGTTATGAAAATTATACAAAGTATTCCTCTGGGCTTTTTAGTGACTTGATGTTTTCTTCATGCTTTTTTAACTCTGGCAAAATTACTGCCAGAAAACCCTCATTTAAATCATCCAATAAAAAATTAGGGTCTTTACATACTTTTGTGTTTATTTCTAACAATTTCCCATAAATTCCAGCGTGAACTGGATATCGAACCCCATCTGTGGTCACAAGGGTGCATAAAACTGAATTTGGTTGCAATATTTGTGCCCCTCTTTTTCCTTTACCAGTCATTGTATTTTGTAATCTATTCACTTTTTTATTAACCTGAAAATCAATGTTCTGTATTCTTTGTTGGCTTTGAAGTATTGAATGCCTTTCAGAAATATATACAAGACAAATTTTATTTGTGTGCACTTGAATGCATGTATCTAAATTAACTGATTCAGTGCTAAATTTGCTGCAGTATTTCTTTTCAAAGTAGCGTTCATGAAAAGGCCTAAATTCATCAATCTGTTGTTGAGATATACTGTCCAGTATTGATGGAATCTCGTTCTCTTCGTCATGTTTAACTTTGGGGAAATCTGTGGTTATGCTTGTACTGCAAGATGAGATTGTTTCAGCCTAAAAGGGTGTTTATATCAAAGGCGATTCCAAATAACATTCTAACTTACCATCTTAACGTCTACAGCGAAAATATTTTAATTTCTTTACAAGAAAATGTTGGGTTAGGAATTTAAATTGCTTGGTTAGGTCTGAGTTTAAGTAGGCAACCAGAAATTCAAATAAATAATCAAATAATTTTATTCGCAATAACGCGGAAGTAAAACGGTCCTTGCATATTTGTGCAAATATATTAATGGTTATTATTATTAATCATCCCAATTTTATTTTCACTTCAATTTTATGTAGTCACGTAGTACCCCAATCTGGGAATTTTTACCTCGATGTAACATTTATAGGTTAGGTCCGGTCTTTCGTGGAGCAAACTTCACACAAGTGCAGGCGGTTTGCTGCCATATGTAATTTAATATTTCAAGTATTTAATTTTATATTAAAAACACGAAAATGGCGCAATTCGATTTAACTTCTCGCATGGGACCGTATCTGGATCGACACTTGGTGTTTCCTTTGCTGGAATTTTTGTCTGCTAAGGATGTAAATAATTGAGGTTATGTTTAAAGTTGCATGTTCTAAAAAGGTTTTACCTCCAGATTTATGATGAAACCGAATTACTGAAAGCCAAATTGGCCATTTTGAGTAAGACGAACATGATTGATTACGCTGTTGACATCAGGGGACAATTATATCCAAATGAAGACATTCCTGAGGAACTGACTCAAAGGCGTGCCCATGTTGTAGCTCAGTTACACGATCTTCAGCAAGAAGTTCAACCCATTCTTGACTTGTTGACGGACGATGAAGTAAGAAAAAATATGGAAAACATGAGAGATTCTAAAACATTGATCAACTTTTTGTCAAAAGAGTATAAGGTAGATTTTACATTACAATTTTCATTTGGATTAAATTCTTTGTATTTCAGTTTGAAGTTGAAATGATTGAGTCATTGTATAAACTCGCAAAATACAGATATGAGTGTGGTAACTATTCCGTCTCCACTTCATATCTTTACTTCTGCTTGCTGGTGTTACCTTCTAGTGACAAGAATTATTTGAGTGTTCTGTGGGGAAAATTTGCTTCTGAGATTTTAGTTCAGAATTGGGATTCCGCTTTAGAAGATCTTAACAAACTGAGAGAATATATTGACTCAAGTCCAAATCAGTTTGGAGGGAATAGTCTACAACTGTTGCAGCAACGAACATGGCTCATTCACTGGTCTTTGTTCGTATTTTTCAATCATGCCATGGGACGTGAATTAATCATCGAGATGTTTTTGTATCGCCCACATTACCTCAATGCGATTCAAACAATGTGCCCCCACATTTTACGCTATTTGGCTACAGCTGTTATAATCAACAGAGTTCGTCGTTCAGCGTTAAAAGATCTTGTTAAAGTTATACAACAAGAAAGCTACACTTACCGTGATCCAATCACGGAATTTGTGGAACATTTATACGTCAACTTTGATTTTGATGGGGCCAGACAGAAGCTTCATGAATGCCAGTCAGTCCTGGTTAACGACTTTTTCTTAATTTCATGTTTGGGAGAATTTGTTGAAAATGCTAGATTGATGATTTTCGAGACTTTCTGTAGAATTCACCAGTGCATCAGCATTGGAATGTTGGCTGAAAAGCTTAACATGAACCCTGAAGAAGCAGAGTGCTGGATTGTCAATTTAATCAGAAATGCGCGCCTGGATGCCAAAATTGATTCAAAGTTGGGCCATGTTGTAATGGGGGCCCAACCCCTTTCTCCCTATCAACAGTTGATTGAGAAAATTGACACCTTATCTGTTAGGTCTGAGACCTTGTGCGGATTAATTGACAGAAAACTGAAGGCAAGAACTGATGTAAGACAAATTGTTGTTGTTTTTTTCAACACTAACATTATTTTTGATTACAGATTCGATGGGGAAATCAAGATTTTTGAGGAAAAGTATTTTTATTTTGTAATATCTAATCAATATAACACAAGTAACAAACTCCAGGTTGTTTTAAGGGATTGGAGGGTGGTTTTCTTTACAATATTCTATTCCATTCCAATTTTCCATCAATAACCACAGAATTTTTTTTGGTACAACCAAGGGCCCAATCCACCAAGCTACTGGTTGGCTTTGTTTAAATTATAAAAAAAAGTTACTCTTGGAAGTAATTTTCCATTGATTGCATTTTTAAGTTTAATTAATAAAAAAATAGGTGCACCTTTGCTACCTCTGATTGATAACCAGCTAAACAAAAAATTAGAAAATGGGAATAATTTTTTTCTTCTGTAAAAGTATCAAGTTACATTTTAGAAATAATCCTCATACTATGTATAAGTATTCTGCTGTCCTATATACTTATCAATAGACTGGTACTTCCACTCTGTCTCTTTTAAATATTCAAGTTCTTCTCTAAGTGCAAGTATCCTGGCTGGATGCATTTCTTGTAAAGTTTGAGCTGCATTGGTCCTTACAATTTCAAAATGCCTAGCTTGTCTCAGAGTGGATGACAGGGCCATTCCCTCAGATTTATCATCTGGAAACCACTGGGGCGACAACATAGTCTTATTGTTAGCCAAATTTGATCCAGACATTTGACAGGGATAACCTACAAAAATAAAAAAATAAAACTGAAACAGCTGTTAATCATGACGAGTGAAATTTACCAACGTTTGTTGTTCGTTCGAAATGTGTTTCCTTCGTTTCCTTGTTTAAAAATAATTAACGATTTTGCAGAAAAAATATTACTGTGGATATTTTTGTCTATTTTCGTTCTATTTGGTTGGTACCTCTGTTAATTCATTACAAATTTTGTCCTAGTGAGCCAGTGAGTGAAAACAAGTGAAAAGCACACGTGAAAAGTCGTACCTTCTATTAATTGTTTTTAAAACCTTGAAGCAAAATTATAACATAATATGAAAATATAAACTACAGAATCAGTTGGGAGGTCGGTTCGATGATATCAAACAGTATTAGTTATGGAAATCAAAACCGAAGATACTACACAAAATAGGATACTTCTGGAAGAAACATTTTATGTGTTAACGAAGAAAAATTGTGTGTTCCGAGTTCGTTTAAGTAAAACCGGTTTGTGCCTGGTGAAAGAGGGCGAGAGCATCAAAGAGCAAATTATTCCCTTACAGGACATTGTGGGTTGTAGATGTTTACGAAGTAAAAAACAATCCACGACATGTGCATGCCAATCGATTCCACGATCTAATAACTTAAAAGTTGTTGAAGAAAATTCAGGCGATTTGGACGATGCAGATGTTAGCGCTTACTTATACATATACGCCTACATTTTAGTGAACCTCAAGGGGACAAGTAAAAAGAGAGAACGTACAATCATTACATTAAGATTTCGATCATTTGATAAATATGAAGATAATAATAAAGAGGCACAGAGATGGAGGACAATAATCAAAAGACTCATCAGAGGAGACATCATTTCTACAAGTCATATAGCTGAATTTTCTATATCTAACAAATTCAAAGAAGATAGAAGATTGTTAGTCTTATGTAACCCTAAAAGTGGCCCGGGAAAAGGAAGAAATATTTTTCAACAGAAAGTTGTTCCTATTTTGCAAGAAGCAGAAATCCCATATGATTTACATATCACAAAATATGCCAATTTTGCAAAGGAGTTTGTTAGAACAAGCAATGTTTTTCAGTGGAGTGGAATAATTCTGGTAAGTACAATAAAATTGATATTGCAGTCAGTGTGGCAAAAATATCTACTAAAATACATATCTGCAGATAACAGCACAAGTAGGTTTAGATTACATTTCTAGTAGCAGGTGTGATTAATTATACTTTCACCAAGTTTTAGAAAATGCATTTCATATAAATATGAAGGTGCTCAAAACCAAAATATAATGTTATGGCTTAATTTATGTTACATAATAAAATTTGTGGTAATCATGTTTCCATGTATTTTTTATAGCAAAAAGTGCAATAAATAATGCCATCAAACAGCTTTATTGACCTTTACAGTAGATAGAGGTATGCTATTTAATTGTTTGCACATTTCAATGACAAAGTACTTCAAGAATTAAGTGAATGTAAACGGTATCGTTATTACAAAAACAAACGTGATTCTACTATTGTACTTTGGAGTAGATACAATTACAAGCTCCAATAAATTACTATAATGAAACATCACATGTTACTAATTTGTAATTAAATTGTTCTATGGTTAGAATAATTACATATTTTTTATGAATGATCTGTTGCCAATTAACGAGTTTGACATAATTCTTGGACAGCGGGCCGGGGCTAGCCTCTGACGCAAAAATGCGTGATCGATTCCCAGCAATAGCATCGCAATTTTTCGGGTGCTTGTCTTAATTACTCTGGAAATGGGTAAATGACACAGTTCTTTAGTAGCTTCAAACTGTGATACAAACATATTTTTACATAAGAATTTCAAGTCAAACGATGTGTACGTGTATTTTTTCTGTATTCAGCGGTGTATTTAAAGTAATTTTACATCAGAAAATTAAAGCTCGAGTGGTATTCGTTAAGATTATATAACCAAAGCGATCCAAAAAATTTAACGAACATCAAAAAATTGTTACTATAACCGTTGTCCGCGCCGATGAAATTGACAGTAATACAAAGTCGTACCAATAGAGGTAAAATGGCCACCAGAGGGACTTAATGGAAACTGTCAACCGTTGTCAAAATTGTCAAAATAACGTAAATAAAATAAAAGCTTCAATCAAATTATCGGCTCTTTAATGAAATTCAATAAACCCAATGTTCTATATTCCTTTTGGGTACTGACAGCAAAAATAAATAAATAAAACTAGCTACAAAAATGTTTAATAAAGGTGAGGTAAGATTTGCATTATTATTCTAAATAACATCTGGTTTTGAAAATAATAATTCACTTTTAATTTTGAGATTGGAATTAATTTATACCACGTCGTCAAAGGGCTAATCGCTTATCTATACATCTCAATTTATTATGTGTCATGTAATCGGTGATATTCTGTAAAATGTGTTAATATGATTGGTGAAAGTTTTCTGATGGAAGTATGTAGTTAAAATGAAACAATAAATAAGGAAGATACAGTTCTGTTCGTTTTTTTTTTAACATCCTGTATACATACTTGATTCTCAAATGAGGCTTATTCATGAAGTAACGGGGAAAAAATAAAAACAAACACTTGGTTAAATGGTTTTTCTTGTCAAACTTAATTCTTAAGTTACGTAATTCACTGCAAAAGATACTAGAGGAATTTTTCAACATTCTTTGCATTTGATTATAACAGGTAAATAAATCGCCGCTCTAAATTTAATTGATTCATGCCTTATACATACGGGGTGTGTTACAAAATGATTTTCATCTAGTTAACTTTGGAATTTTTTTACATGTAATTTTTTTTATGCCGCTCTATTCTTTTTGCATTTGCTAATTTGCTAAGTTCATTGTCATAAAGCGGCATTTTTTATTTTACGTGGAAAATGCACAGGCGACTAGATGAAAATCATTTTGTAACACCTTTATACCTTGCCTTATAGTTACACAATTAATCTAAAAAAATTACACAAAAGAACCCTAGATGCCACCGGAAGCATTTTCGGGCTTATATTGATACGAGCTTTTCTTCCTAGTTGTAGAATCACCACAAAATATTGGATGTACTTTCCAGAAACCCTATATAGTCTTCGGCGTTCTTAGCGATTTGGGCAATATCATGTTAGAAAACGAGTTTCTCGATCATACTGCGCCCTAAAAACTTTTTTTTTTTCAGGTGGGTGGTGACGGAATTGTTTTCGAAGCTATAAATGGTCTTTTCGAGCGATGGGATTGGGCGGACGTTGTCAAAAGCATTCCAATTGGAGTCATTCCAGGAGGTTCGGGAAATGGTCTCGCCCGAAGTATAGCCTACCATTGTTCTGAACCATATTATCCTTCACCAACGTTACCTTCGAGTTTGGCAGCCGTTCGACATCATTGTGCTGCAATGGACCTCGTACGTGTCGAGACTACCTCAAAAATAATGTTTTCGTTCTTATCAGTGGGTTGGGGCTTCCTTTCAGACGTCGACATTGAAAGTGAGAGACTTCGTATGCTCGGTGGACAGAGGTTTACGGTGTGGTCCGTTGCGAGATTAGTGGGGCTCCGCAACTATGGAGGGAAATTATGGTAGGTTTTTAAAGCCTTCACTCATAATATAGTTGCCATGAATTTTTTTTCTCATTACTCAATACTAAAAATCGGTTTCTTATATAATGTGCGATTTTAGGTATTTGCCGGCTAGCGTGCCTTTGGTGAAGGCCAAAGTGGAGGCGAATGCGGGTAGTTCTCTGGACTTACCCGCGGAAGTGCATCTGGAAACCCAAACGGGTCGCCAACGCTTGGACTCCTGGTACAGCGCGGCTTCCAGACGTAGCGCCTACTTCTCAGCAACTGGTAGTTCCTATCAATCCACGACAGAAAGTGGAGGTGGTGGTGAAGACCCGGGTGGTGATCCCGATAAACCACGCATGTACGGCCCTGCTAGTCAATTACCTTGCCTAACGCAACCCTTACCCTCTACTTGGAAGTGCATAGAGGGTAGGTTTGTGATGATACACGCATCATACCAGACCCACTTAGGGGAAGATTGTTTTTTTGCACCTGATGCTAAGCTCAATGATGGTACGATCTGGCTGCTGATCGTTCACGGAAATATCACACGCAGTCAACTACTGCATTTTTTGCTTGGGCTAAGTACAGGGGCGCATGCGGACATGGTGAGCAAAGGTGGGCCTATTGAACTCCTCCCTGTGAATGCCTTTAGGATAGAGCCTGATATGAGTGAGCAGGGTTACATGACAGTTGATGGAGAGCATGTGGATTATGGACCAATACAAGCAGAAATTTTCCCAGGGTTAGCAAAGGTAATGGTTCCCTGATCAGAGCATTCCATGGGCACTAACAGTAAAAATAAATCTAAGGTTGTGATTTTGTCAACTTTAGAGCCACTCCTTATAAGGCTTGATAGCATTTAAAATTTGAAACTAATAATACTGGTTTCCCTTAGCAGCTGAACTGAACACAAATGAGACTGCTTTGGTTGCTCACTCAGCAAGCTGAATTATTGAGATATCATTCAAAAGTACCTACTGTATTACTCCCGTATTTAGAGTAAAAAAACATGGTAATTTTTTCCAGATAATCTTGCCAGTGTTTTTATAACATTAAATTCTGGTTCTCTCCAATATTAGTTCTCTTCTAATAACTTCCAGTCATATCCAACAAACAAATAGGCAAATTGAGCATTAACTGTGTAACTGTGAGTTATGTCCTGACAATTTTATAGCTGGTTTTATCTGCAAAAACGACGATTTCATGAGGAGCACTTGGATTGGAATCAATAGGAATTCATCGGTTAAGCTTCTGAAATATGGTGTTTATGAACATCAAAATTCTGCTTATTTATTATTTTGATTTTTACTAAATACATTGAATTTTATTATAAACCTTAACTGAAAAAATCTCGTTTATTTCAATATTACGCGAAAGTAAAATTGTAATTTGTGAATTACTGTGAACAATTCCATACATTGTTTATAGAAAAGAAGTTATTTTTTTTATATTGGACGTCAGAGAAAACTGTTTTCTTTTATTGATACCTAAGAGATTGCATAAACAATAGGGCAATTATTTTTATCTAAAGTGAACACCACAAAATGAACTATACATTTAAGTGTTAACATAAATTTATAGTAAAATAGAGGGAGCTCTTCATGATTAGAAAATTCAAATTTAATGTGATAGCTCTTCTAATTGTAATTTTACAATCTACAATCATTGTCTTAGAACTGAAAGCCCCATTGTCATTAACTTACTTGCTGATTATAGTAATCAAGGGCCCTATTCTTGAACATGTGAGTGAGTTGTGACGTCACGTCGAGTAGTCGAGTGTTTAATTTAAAGTAAGCGCTCGGCTTTAAATACTCGACTACTCGACGTGACGTCACAACTCACATGTTCAAGAATAGGGCCCCAATTGTTAATATATCTAGTTCAGCATCAGTTGTCCAAAGCAGAAGAATGCTCATATTTGTAAGTAATGATACTGCTGCAGTCATGTTGATCATGTGAAATTTAACAAATTTGTAATAAATATATTGTTATAGGTGAAGGCTGTGAATTATTACCACAATTTTTTTTTGTTAAAAACTTCACCATTTTTATTTATTTCTACACTTGTTGGCTCTTGTTATGTTAATAGACATTAGTATTAAAACTTATTTCTGTGATTATAAATTAAAGCAATATTTAAATAAATTTAAACTGGGTTATAAAATATGTGTCTATATTTTGAAACCTTCCAATTCATTTAATAATTTGGACATTTGGTCCTCTACAGTGTCTGATGTTTCTGAGTTTAGCGAGAGTTTCATCATCTGAAGGTCCTCCACATTCACTTGTGAACGTTGCTCTAGAACAGCGATCATCATATCTATTATCTAAAAATTTTAAAAGTTACAAAATAGTTGATTCAGCAGAAAAACCTAACTAGTTGTAATTCCATGCGGAGCTGCATCATCTCAATGGATCCTTCCCTCCAGCTGCGTTGCAATAATTGCAACTTGCTTTGTGCTAATTGTAATGGGTTTTTCCCATAAAAATCCAACTTTGTCACATCAGCACCTGCAGACAACAGTAAGGAAATTATGTCAAAATTGTGGGTGCAAGCTGCTAAATGCAGTGGGGTGTTGGACAATTTATCATTTTGATTTGGATTAGCTCCATTTCCTAGCAATAAACGTACAACATTTGTATATCCTTTGCTAGCTGCTATATGTAGAGCACTTCTACCATGAATGTCTGCAGAATCTGGACTTGCTCCTAAGCCTAACTGCTTCTCAACACCCTCTGTGTTATTTACAGCAACAGCTGATAGTAACTTTGCGCCCCTCAAAGTCCTAATATTTCGCTTCAATGCGGCATATTGGCTATGTGTGAGGCCCTTTCTCAAGTTTTTGGCTTTAAATTCAGTGTGAAAAATTTTGTGGAGCTTGTTTTCAATGTTTACTTTTGATTTATTTATTTCACTATCACTGTGGGACATTTTATGTAATCTTCAATGTAGAAACGGTAGCCTTATTATGACTACTTCGCGATTCGAGTATTATAACTATATTAAACTAGTTGCTTTTGTGATAACTACTACTTATTGAATACGAGATAATTAATAATTATTTGCAAGTATCAAAACTGTCAAGCACAAAACATCACGAAAACTGTCAACTGTCAAGTAATCGAAGTGTCTCATTACTTCGAAGATTTAAAGTATTTGGTGCGCCACAATTTTGGCATTTAATTACAGTTGCATCATATTTGTTAAAAATAGAGGTTTCTTACATTTTTGTCAAATGTGGAGCAAAAGACTTCAAATTGAGTCAAAATACTCTATAATCCATCTCGAATTATAACCAATGAAGTTTCGTGGCAGTACTCAAGTTCTTAAAAATGTCGTTTGTTGCGTAAATAGTATAAATGTCAAACTTAGATAAAAATTTTGAAAATAGCCTTTAAATAGTAACGTAGGATAACTACCTATTTTTTAATTAATCACTTGTTTTTTTAGTTTATAGTTAAAGTATAATGTTATTTGCCATGCAGCCTTTTACAACTTTTATGGTAAGTAACCCAACCTAACCTAGAAACACCGCTGTCACTTGTTCCTGTTTAGAGCGTTGAAAGTACGCGGTCCTACATCGACAATCTGTATTCGTCGGACCCCGATAAATGCTTGTCGTCTATAATATGTATAAAAAACTCCGTAATTGGATCTAATCGGCAAAAAGAAAGTGTCATAGCACAGGGAATAGTGCCGCGCCTCTTGCAGCTCCTTCAAGATAGAAACGTAAAGTCTGCAGTTCGCGTGGAGGCGGCAGTTACCATAGGCTCTCTGGCGAAGGGAACTAACCATCACATTGAAATTTTGATCAATTCTGGGACAGTGCAGCTTCTCTTGAATATATTAGAAGAGAATGAGCCAAGACTGGTAGATGCTTGTTTATGCTGCTTACGAACCTTATCACAGTTAGATTCTACCCATAACAAAATTGATGTAAAAAGGTTGCAGAAGATACTGACTTTTGCCAACCCAGGAGAAAGTTTGCAGAGACAGGCTTGTGTGGCCAGCATTTTAGGCTCTTCATGCAAATCTACAACAGAACAAAATGAATTATGTGCTATGGGGGCACCAAGCCTACTTGCTGCACTTCTTTCTGTTCAGAACAGTTCTGTAAGGATACCTGTCTTGACATGTCTTGCATCCATGTGTTGGAACAATCAAAATGTCTCAAATGTAATTGCTAACACTGTATATAGGGATGTAAAGGTTTCCAATTATTTAGCCACTTTAATTGGGAGGGATAGGCCTATAGAAATGCAGCTGGAAGCTGCACGATGCTTAACCAACCTCCACAGGGCTGGAGCTATACCTTCTAATGATCCCATCATAACCTATAGGACTTTACCATGCTTAGTTAGGCTGTGTCAGGTATGCATTCATTTACTAAAATGTGGAGATAAATTTATTTTATTTCAGGCAGAACATTCAGAGCTTCATAGGGCTTCAGCAGCCAATACTTTGGCCTATTTAACAGAAGTTGACAGTGACCTACAGCAGGTTGCAGCAATAAGTAATCAGTTGGTCAGTGCTTTGGTCAATTTGCTGAATTGTCACAGTGTGGCTGCAAGGCAGGCTGCTTTCAGGTATAAAAATAAATTTTCAAGTAAATTGTACTCCAAATTGTGGTTCTAATCTAAATGTCATGGGCGCGATATTTATGTAGACACGAATTATTGTAAGTTGGGCCTGGGGGCGTGGTCAACCTGCGCGTCCAGTGGCGTGCCGATTGTGTGTACCTTTGCTGCGCGCGCACGTGGAGACCAACATAAATTTGCGAAATATCAATCACCCAGTATTACATTAGAGACACTGTGGTTAAATGTTATGTTTTTCAGGGCATTTGCCTCATTAGCTGCCAATGACGAGGATATAAGAAAGCGCATTATTGACACGAAATGTTTGATGGATAGCGTCCTAGAAGGCTTAGATGATGAAAACGAAAATATCCGGTTAGCTGCTGTGCGCTGTTTACATTCGTTGAGTCGGTCTGTACAGCAGTTGCGCACAACATTTCAAGATCATTCTGTGTGGCGACCTCTAATGGCTTTACTAACAGGTAAATATTGTTTTGTGGATTTTGTTTGACTGGTTTTATAACTGAAATATTGCAGTTACAAAATAGGAATCTAAAAGTTAACAAAACATAAATACAACAATAAATACATGTTTAAAAAGTTTTCAAGTTGGCTATTAATGTTTTATAATACAAGAATGTAAATACTATTTTATAACTAATTGTGCCGCATTTATTACATTGTATAAATTCCATTTTACAAGAGAAGTTTAATGTTTCAAAAGCAATCTAATGAAAGAAATGTCATTAAGCACTTTATTTGATTTCTTTTGAATAATATAGTATCTTTAGCGTAGTTTATTGTATTGTATAGACATTATGTAGATCTAATACCGCTAATTGTTCTTTAGTAATATACAGATGGCTTGGAAATACCCGTAATAAATTTATGGCGTAATAGAAGCAAATTTGGTGAACACATTTTTTTGAAATTTTTGTGCAGCAATACATCTCCAATTAAAAAAAAAAACTTCAAATTTAACCCTCTTTACTCGGCCACTGCTCGGAACTTGACGGTGGTACGAACCTCACACCTACAAAAAAGTGGTAAAGGTGATAAACACGGTAGAGTGCATTTATTGTAATTTGTAATAGGTAAGTACTTCACATTGTTTAAATTTTCCCGTATTGTAACAAAAAACTGACCACAGGTTTTAGCGAATTTGTTTTAGTTTTGCCCAAAGCAAATTTTGAAAAATTACTTACTGATATGGTTAAAATTATTATAGGTATTTCCATGAGACCATGTATATTTGCTTTGAGAGAAAACGAAATTTAGGTTCTAGTCTCTCAGGTACCTTTATCAAATTCCAGTTTTTATGATTGGATGTGAATACTTGAAATGAATTAGGTGACCATATTAGCATTACTTTTATCATCAATTCATTAAATAATATACCAGATTTTGACATGTAAAAACGAAGATCTGAGAATATTCGCTTCCCTAATTAATTTAGTACAAAAAAGTAAAAAAATAAAGTTGAAGGGTATAAAAAATACTAAGTAATTACATTTTAACTTCTTTTGTAACGGCTTTTGGTAGAGCAGTAAAAGAAATTTTTAATGAGATCTCAGTCAATTACTTGCCAAATAGTAAAAGAGGTTTTAGCCGGTGTGCACATTTTAAATTCCGCGCGTTTTACAGCGCCTCCAACGGCCTTTCTGCCATTTTTAGTAGTAAAACCATGGCTGCCTAGATTAAAAAGGGACGGTGTCCCTTTCTAATCTAGGAAGCCGTGGGTAAAACAAATAAACGTCATATTTGCAACATTAATTTAAATTACATTAATCTAAATGCAAATTTTATCCAAATCTGCTGTCTTTGTTCGGAAAGGTGTAAAATTTCACAGACGGTTATATATTATAGTATTTATTAGGACAGCCAACAACACAAAAACCGATTCTCGATGAAGCATTTTCTCGCACTTTATTATTATCTATTACATTAGTCGAATTGAAGAAATCTGTCGAATCTGTTAATTCGGTTCGTACCTACCGTAAATTAGGTACCACTAAAAATGACAGAGATGCCGCGTGGTGGCGCTGAGGTAAAATGTGCACATCGCCTATACGTAATAATTTGACCGTCAATTTTGAAGAAAAAGTTAATTTTGTGAATATGACCAATTCCGCCAACCTTCCCTTTCCTATCTATATAGTAATAAAAAAGAGCTAAAAGTAGTACACCAAATAATGTACAGAAGAGACATCAGAATATTGTAATTAAATATTAAATGAAATTATGCATAAATTCTCGCCAAAAATGCCCGATACGCATAAATTTCTATTTCATGATTATCTGAAAGCTAGAAACCCCAATAATAAATTTTATAAACAATTAACACATGTATTAGATGTAAAAATATGATATATTTTAAACAGACTAACCCTTTGACGATTCCACCCTCCATATCGGCATGGGATGTGTTCTCGACACTGCACTATCACTCACTTTTAATTCAAGCGTTTGTGAACTACAAGATTCAGTTTAAACAAGGTCCGCTCTGTGCAATAAATTTTTGGGGACTTTACAATAACGAACATTTCCCGATAAACGCCCAGATATAACTGACCAAATAACAACGGACTAATGAACTGGCAGGACAAAAAAGTGTTAGATCATAATAGTTGTGGAAATTGATTAAGAAGTATACAAAAACTTTCTCAAAGCGGTTCTCATATTTGCATATCAATTTGGCGCCGAACAAAGAATTAACAGATTAATAAGTGTGCTTTTTTTGCCTTTTAGTTGGCAGAATGTCAATTGTATATCGAAGGTTAAATTTTAAAATTATCTGTCAACGGCTGATGACAACCCAATCACAGGCTTACCAATTTTGTTGTAAACTGTATTGTTGCCAACTTAGATTTCTAGCCTTGACACGAGTAATTCTTTGCACAGCAATCGCGCGGCAAATTTATATTTAAATGAGACCCGAAGTTTTTGTTTGCATCTTAATTAACATTCGGAGTCTAGATCTAACACTTTTTGTGACTTTTGTCCTTTGTTGATTAGTCAGTTGTTATTTGGTCAGTTATCTCTGGGCGTTTGTCGGGAGACATTCGTTTATTTATTGTAAAATCACCAAAAATTTATTGCACAGTGCGGACTAAATATTTGAGTGTCTTAGTGATAAATATTGTTGTTCACAAACGTTTCAATCAAAAGTGAGTGATAGTGCAGTGCCGAATCCGATGCCATAGAGGGTGGATTACTCAAAGGGTTAGTCTACTTATTATTGGGGTCACTATCATTCCAACACTTAAAACCGGCGTAAAATAACTAATTAAGAATTTAGGTACTTCTTTTTATTCTGTACAACTTTTATTTAAAAAGTTTAGCTACGGGAAGCCAATATTCTCAGATTTTTATTTTTACATGTAAAATTCCTGTCCCGTCCTTAGATGGAAGAAGGAAAATTTCATTTATGAATTAAGATTTATAAAAGATAATTTTTTGACATCACAGTAAAAATATTATTTAAGCGTATTACTGAATTTCAATATCAGCTACTGCTTTTACGTTTTGCAATTGACCATATAAAGATTGTGCGTCAACTTGATTGAATTTGTGGTCGCTTAAGTTCTCGGCCTTTAAGAATTCACAGACAATTTTATGTTGAGATACGACGGTCTTATTTGAGCCTACGCAGTTAAGACCAATTCATATTAAACAAAAAACGACGGCAAGTGGGCCCTGGATTCAAAAACGTATGGCGTAGATGGTAACAAATTTGTGACCTGACATCTGACATTTGACATGTCATGTCTTTATGGTGGTGCCTCCGTGCCCCCACTAGCCGTTTTTCTATCCACATTTAATAATGTCACTGTTAGATCGTTAGATCCTAGTTGCCGTTTCTGATTACTTTTTAATGTTAACTTTTGGTGCTACCTATATATGTTTGCTTCTACCAACCAACACCTCGTATACATTTTTTCCAGGCAACCCATCGACGGAGTTCCTGACAGCCGCTTCTTCGGCCCTCTGTAATCTCCTGCTCGAATTTTCTTCAGCCAAAGAACCAATGCTTCAGCGCGGAGTTGTTGAATTGTTAGCCACTCTGACGGTGCGACCTGACCCTTCCTTACGGTTGAATGGCGTGTGGGCCCTCATGAATCTTGCTTTCCAAGCCGAAGAACGAGTCAAATCTCAAATACTCACGACTTTAGGGACAGATCAAATTTTTCGTTTGCTCGCCGATTCGGATACTCGAGTTTTGATGAAAACGTTGGGCCTACTGAGGAATTTGGTGTCTCCTAGAACACATACCGACACTATGATGGTGTTACACGGCCCGCAAGTCATGCAAGGAGTGGTGTTGGTGCTTGAAGGTCCACATTCACCTGAAGTCAAAGAGCAGGCTCTGTGCATTTTGGGAAACATAGCGGACGGGGAGAAAGCTAGAGAGCACATCATGTCCAACGAAGACGTACTTAAAAAATTGATCGATTATATGACCCACCCAGCACCCTGTTTACAAGAAGCATCAGTTTTTTGTATCAATAATCTTGCGAGACTCGGGGAACCGGGATCGTTGGAGAGACAAACCAGGTTGAAGGAAATGGGAGTTGTTAATATTTTACAACAGTTATTGAGTACTTCCGACACGGTGCTGTATAATCGGTAAGACAATAATACTAACTTCAAAACATTTAATTGGCACACCTGTTTCAGAGTTAAAACTGCACTCACGCAGTTTACCGATGTATGAAGTTTGTTTTCTGTTTTAACCATTCAAGACCCCTTTCTCTGATATTAATGTGATGTGTAGACTGAAAATATGTACATTTTGTTTTTTGTAATTGTTTTAAGATATTGTAGGCAGTAAATTGCTAAATAACATAAAATAGTAGGTACCTATCCTGTGTTATACTTATTTAAAAGCACATTAAAAAATAATTAATGTTATATTGTTGTTTACTGACATTAATTTTGAGTAAGGAAACAAGCTGCGTGATGTTGAAAATAAAATAATAGGACTTAATTAATACGCACGACGAATTGTACCAAACACTTAGGTGGGTTTTTATCAATTAATTCAACAAAGGTTATTTTTTAGAATGTTATGATTGCAATAAAATAGTCAATGTAGTTTTTTCTTCTTTTGAGTGGTGGTTGAAGGAAAAGCACAGTGTACAACACGCGCTGAAGGATATTTCAAACTCGCGTGACTGTCTCGACTCGTTTGAAATATCCGTGTTTCAGCACTTGTACAATATACTATTTCACTTTTGGACACTGGCATCTATTATTAAATAACATTTGCTAGTTGGGATGTGAAGTATATTTGGGATTTTTCCATTAAAACAAGAGACAAAGTATTCATGTGTATTCACTCTCTTACATTCAAAACAATGAGATTTGGGTATGACTAGTGCAAAAAAGGAATGTTATATACATTATTTAAGATTGTATATAGATAATACTTTTAAGAAAATTAAAGCCTAAGGTATAAAATATTACGCTCTATCGCCAGAATTATTAAATTCATGATCAGAATTTGCCAGGGGGTCTAATTCAGCAAAGAGGCTAAGCCAGGACATCTGTGATCCATTCTTATCTGTTTGATTATCACCTGTATTCTTTGGTTTCTCATTCATTACTTTGGCATTGTTGTCATCCTTATCTTGATCTATTTGGCTAAAGTCAAAGATTCCTTCCTGGATGAGCTTGGAAGGCATAAAGGCGCCCCCCAAAAAATCGGAATTGGTAGGCCAACACAAATCTAACAGTGCTGCACTTGGTGCTGAATCATCCAGCATGGGTAAATTTGCTTCTGAAGCAGCTGAAAAATCTTGTCCTAATAAATTTGAGACTTCTTGGGAATCCTGTTTATCAATTACTCCATCTTCTGTTTTTTCTTTCTTTTCTGTTTCTTTATCAGAATATTCAGCATTGAAGAAGGTGTTTTTATCTTTTTCATGTTGTGTTGTTGCCAACTCTGCAATTGCACTAAAATCATATGGCTGTACATCACCGACTTTGCTAGCAGCTAGGCTCAATGTTTCCATGGCTTTAGCAGCAAAAGCAGAAACTGCATTCTGGTACGGGATAAGTGCATGAGAGAACATGTTGCATCTAGCAGCTGCCAAAAGATCCACCTTCTGAAGACATGCCAAAGTAAGTCTATCAAATTTAGTTTTGGTACTTTTCACATAAGACTGTGCTTTTCTGAACGAGTCTAAACCGTATCCCGTGTCAGGGTCTAGCTGAGAAGATACTGATTTCATCCAACTTAAAGCAGCACGATATTCGGTACGCGCCTTTTCCATTTCAAGAACAGTGCCTCTAGTGTCTGAAACGGCCCTTCCTCTGAAGGTTTCTACTTCATGGTGAAGTCGCACCAGCGGGGGGCGGACGCTGAGCCTCTGATGACCAGTGTAGGCTAAAGCTTTACCAGCTGTTGACATAATTTGGCCCGCGCTAGCATTCTTCTCGTTTTTACCGTACTCTTTCAAATACCGGCCCAGGGCATTCTCTTCTTGGGCCAAATAACATAGTCTTTCTTGGTATAAATCTATCACACGTTGCAACTGGACACAACTGTCGTTGATGGATTTAAACAGCTCTAATTTTGCGTCGAGTTCAGCGTCGGATGAAACGATACATTCGTCTTCTTTGCCGCCTAATTTTCGCAAAACACTCTTTTTTGTGACCCAGTACTGATGCTGCATCGTTTACTTGAATTTATTCAAATTTACTTTCGTATGACATTAATGCGTGTCTAACCCACACAAAAATCAAAACATTTGACAGATCTGTGACATGTCAGTAGTTGCCAATTCATTGCACCAAAATTCCATCTTTTTGGATGGATTTTAAGGCTTCTTTTAAATAGAGACCCTGTTAATTCAAAATTTATTCATGAAAATGTTGGTGCAAAGTCAAAAAAGTTTTTTATTAAGGTAATTTCTACAAGTTTTCATTGGTGAGAAGCGTCGTCAGGTTGGTATTAATGGAATTTGTTTGCAATTGCCAGCTGAATGAGCTGAATTGAATGTAAATAAAATGTTACACCCCCAATAAACATGATTTAATAGTTGTGTTTTAATTCTCAAATTGAATAAAAAATACCAAATCATGGGTTCGGAAAGTGAAGAAGCCGAAATCTTAGTCGAAGATTCCGATGACTCCCTACTTGATATCAGAGAGGTTTGTCTTCAAGCAGTGATATTTTTTCAATGCATTAAAAGAGTTTTAGCTTAACGACTTGGAGTTTGAGATTCCTCATGTTGCGGCACCTTCGCTGGAGAGTGTCCTGTGGGACATGGAGTCAGAGGAAGGCAGCGATAATACCTCTTTGCATTCATTTCAAAGCACCACAACAAAGTTTCGATCCATGCTGTGTCATCGTATATTGCAAAGTGTGTCGGCTCAACTTACTTCCGCTGGGGTAATTTGAAAAGTATCATTTAATTTTCATGCAAGCAAATTAATGTTCCAGGAAAGGGTTGGTGCCGGTTTACCGACGGTTATAACCAACAGTCTGAAATATGTGGCAATAGGAACATCTCATGGATATGTATTAAATTTTGATGCAGAGCAGAATCTTTGTTGGTGTTGTTATGATTCTGTCTTGACTGATCAAGGAGCTGTATCAGCTTTAGCCTTTAATCTAGACTCTACAAGACTGCTAATGGGGTAATCTATATCTATTTAAATGCCTGAAAATGACAGTAAAAAAATGTCAAAGCTTTACATTTGAAATTGCCATTATTAATTATTAAATAAGGCATTTTTCTAAACACTAACCAGTCTCCATTGTGTCCCCTAAGATATTTCTGTTTCACAATTATTTTGTTTGATGACCATCATTAAGCCTCAGTTATACGTAGCGTGGTTTGTCTGATGTGGCAGCTCGTGTCAATCGGCTGTCATAAAAATTCCCGCAAGCTCGCTAGATCGTTATGATACTCTGGTATCTCCATTATTCATATCAAATCTTTAAAAACATTTTCTGAATAAACAGAATCATTTCAAAGTGAAGCCAAATTAATTACTCACACAACAATAATTTCATAAATGATACATACATGGTGCCTGTGGAAAACAAAATTTAAATATGGTTAGATGGAGAATTTTGACATGCAAAGCCTACTGGATGTACGACTATTCTGTTTTCAGTGGAAATTTATTAGTTGACAGATATCAACAGATGCGTGTCTACAGACACCACGTCCACACATTTGCAAAGATTTTGATTGTTAAGTGATGCTAGTTTTTAGTGTAATCTAAAAGGGAACTCAAGAGTTTAGATTAATCGTTATTATTAATTTTCTCCCACAGATATGAGCGAGGGTCTATTTCGATGATCGACGCCACCACCGGAGACATAATAAGAAAAATGCCTGACGCTCACGCTCCCCAAACTGCCGTCTTACATTTACGTTTCACGTTTCTAAATAATCTAGCCTTGTGTGGAGATTCTTCAGGATGCGTTTTCTCGCTCGCGTTCAATCGTAGATTGGGGGTGCGCAGCTGGGATTCGAAATGTTTATTTTCGGGTGCTCGAGGAGAAGTTTGTGTTTTCGAGCCGCTGGTTCAAGGTTACGACATTCATTTCTTGAGCCACCACATCCTCGTAGCGATGGCGACGTTATCTAAAGTAAAATTAAATGGTCTCTTAAATGGTTTGGTTCACTCTTATTTTTCTAGGTAATTGTGATATCCATTCGGCCCAGATTGAAAGTCCTGTTTTCGCAACCTTTACCTCGAGTTTCCACAACTCTTCCCTTGATCTCCTGGCAGTTGGTGTCAGTGGGACGAACATTTCAACCTGTTCTCGCATGGGGGCGCTGCAATGAACTCAATTACACCAGAGTTGTTCTTCACAGTACCAACAACAACAGAATTAGATTGTTACCGTTAAGAAATGTTCAATTGAACTATACTTTAACGGCTATGCATTGGTTGGGAACACGACATCTGGCATTATTAGATACTAGTGAAAATATACGATTAGTGGAAGTGCGAACTCAAAGAGAGTTGGAAGTGTTAGAGTTAGCCAATGCTGGCCTGGTCTATAGTTCAGCACATTTCAAAGCTTTAGCTGTGGGCGGCGGCGTGAGCGAAGCTTTCGCATTAGCAGGCGAACGAGCTTGCTACAATAGTTTATCTAGTCGTGGAGACCAGTTGTTGGTTTTGGGGACACAGGCTGTGCATTTAATAAAGTTAAGGTCCTGGCCGGAACGACTCTTGTATTTAAGTGAGCAGGGCAGGTGGGCGGAAGCCCTAAATTTGGCGGCAGAGGAAGGAACGAATAAAGAAATTTTTACGTCTACTTTACTGAAAAAATATTTGGAGAATTTAAATCAGAATACTGTCGATAAGGACAGCCTGACGGCGGCTGTCAACTGTTGCGTTAAGCTTCATAAGACGTAAGTTTCATGGCACATTTGGTTGAACAGTTAACTTCAGCATGGTTTTGTTAATCTGAGCTCGGTAGGTGTACGTGAGCGCTAGCAACGTTTCCGTCATTTGTTTATGCAAGGTTCCTTCTTCTAGGTCTTCATAAATGATTCACACATCATGTTGCCTTTGAAAACAAAGTTGACATGTTATTTGGAGAATTTTGACGTTCAAAGCCTACTAGATGTATGATTCATTTATGAAGATCCTGTAAATGTGACGTGAACCGTTTAAACGGACAAGTAGAGAGGCAAGTTAACTAAAAGTGCCCAAACTAGTGGTAGGCGACTTGAGTGGTCGAGCGGACGGGATAGTGACTCCCCCAGTACGCTTCACTGCGAACTCGATCGGTACTTGCCCCGTGTTGGGCGTAGCCTTATAGGGAAGTCGAGTGCTGCTGATTCGACTTACCGAGTTACTTGTTTATGTAAATATCGACAGTAAAATTGTAGTAGAGTCAAATACTGGCCCGACTCAGCCCAGTAATGGTAAGTCGAGTCCACTTGAATTATTTTGACCCAGTTCTCTCACAGCGCTTTGTAAAGCAACCCGGAAAGATTTTCATGAGGCAAGTACCGATCGAGTTCTCAGTGAAACAGGAGTGGGGGAAGGCGAGTGGGTGAGTTACTATACTGACCGCTCGACCACTCGACCAGTTATTTATACTGGTTCGAGTTCACTTGCCTCTCTACTTGACCGCTCTAAAGATCATTGGCTTGACTTAATACACAAGCGGTATTTACACAAATTCTTTTTAGGGACATTCTTTGTAACGAGCTCCTAGAAGCCGTTTCTAGCGACCAAAGCAATCAAGACTGGTACTACACCCTTTTAACTGACCACATCAGCAATGGTTTACTGACAAATGTCAGCCCCATTGTGGCCCAGGCCCTAGTCAGCCATCTAGAAAAAAAAGACTGTCAAGCTCTAGAAAACGTTCTTATATCGTTAGATTTAAGCTGTTTGGACCTACACCAAGCGTTAGGTGTATGTAAGAAGCGTAAGCTGTACGACGCATGGATTCACATTACCACAAAAACAATAGGAGATTATGCTAGTCCGTTGACCGAATTTCTGGGGGACCTTACGCCAACCAACCATAAATTAGGAAACACAATTTTAGTGTATGTGTCGTCGTGCCTAGCGGGTCTAGGCTATCCCAGTGGAAAAATCCCAGACAAGGATGTTCCCAAAGCGAAACATGAAATTCTAAGGTGCTTAGAGACGGCTCATTCTGTTCAAGGGACCCAGGATGAACAGACTTACCCTTATCTCAGAGCCCTATTAAAATACAGTATTAGGGAGTTTTTGAACGTTGTCGGATTAGCGTTTACCGAAGCGGAGTTTTCCGGTGAAATGGGTCTTTTGCAAAGACAGCGACTCATACAGATTCTCATGCAAATTGTGAGACCTCCAGAATTTTCAATGAGTCAAATTATCAACTTGGCTTGCTTCATCACGCAGTTAATTACATCCAATAACTTAACTATTGATGAGGGGATGTTGGAGACGGTCATCAAATCATTGACTGATATCGACAAACCTTTGAATTTACGCGACCATGGCGAAAGAGAGCAGGCTTGGATAGATCTGCTCAGCGCCGGAAAATTGAAGCATTTATCAACTGACAGGTTATTGAAGCTAGCTCTGGATTCTAAATGCTATAGAGTAGCGGAATTTTTGTATGAGTTACAAAACGAATATTCCAACATAATTGTATGTTACCTTCAAGACCCAGTGCGAAAATTGGAGGTTTTCACATATATTTTGAATTATATTAATGACAAAGAAAGATCCATCAAAGAACAATTCATTGTCAATTTTAAAGATTTAGTAGCGGCGGATCATAAAAAGACTAGTGAAATAGTGGTAGAACATTTCCCCGATCTAATAGTACAATTAAATAGCATTATTGAAGATACTCCCGACCTCCAGTACTTGTTTCTGAAAAGCATAGTTTCTAGTGATATCAAACTACCTCCAGAACTCTCAGAAGCGTTTCTCAGACTCCTGTGTGTTAAAAATGAAACCGAAGTTCGCGGCTACTTACAATTAAGTTCGTGTCGGATAGAAGAAGCTTTAAAAATAACAAGGAAACATAAAATACATTCTGCGACTGCACTTCTCTTAGAAAAAAGCGGAGAATGGATGGAAGCGTTGCAGCTTCTTTTGCAACATGACATGGTCGACGAAGGGGTAAATTTGTGCATTCGAGGTGCAGAACATCTCGACTCAAATGGTGCTCAGAAATTGTGGCTCACTCTTCTAAAACACCATAAAAGCACGAAAATGATGTCACTCAGGCAGCTGCTGCATGCTGCCGCCCCTCACGTACCTCCGGCCCAACTACTCAATCTGGTGTCCGACGCTAGTTTCGGCGACGTCAAAGTGTTATTACAGGGTATGCTGGTTGACCATGCACACGATCTACAGATGTTTAGTACAACATTAAATCTGCTGAGCAAGGATCTCCATCATGGTATGTCGGCCCTTTTTATTAAAACATTTTTCAAAATGTATTTTCACAGAACTAGCAAAGTCGTTGTGTCTCAACGGTAGAGGCATTTCGGTCACTTCCGTGGGTTGCAAATTATGTGATAAGCCTTTAGCTAATAAGAAAGATATAGGAGACGAACAGTCAATCGCCGTGTGGGGTTGTGGACATTGCTATCATGTGGCCTGCTTGAAAATGACAGAAAATGATGCTGTATGTCCTCAATGTCGAATAACATCGAGTCATGTTCAGTCAGTTCGCGTCGTTCCTCCCAAAAAACGATCACGTGAATGGAAACCACAGGTAAGGCCCGATTTAGAGGGCCACTTCTAATTGTTACTATTGTATTATTTAGAATTTTTAAAACACTTTCCATCAACTCATTCATCTTACTGATTTAGAAAATTCTTTTATAGTCTGCAATCAATCATAATGCTGTTGTAAAGATTTGTGATATTTATATTTTTATTATTTGTACAAATAAAATATATACATGTTTAAAAAAAGAACGATCGTGGTAGTTTTTTTGTATAACCAGAAATGTGTAATTTTTCAATTAAGTTTTTTTACAGAACAGCATTTTTAAAATATGCATTACAAGCATATATTTGATTTCTTTATGAGTGTTGTTAGGTGGTGAATTTTTAATGTGTTCAACAGTAACAAAAATGACTATTATTAATATAATACAACTAATCATATAAAATCCTTTATAAAAAGAGGATCATCAACAACGTTTTTTATCGTCCCGCGTGATAGGAAGTATTACATAGTCTAATCGAATATTATCGGCGTTCAGGCAGAAAAAGTTGATAAAAAAAACCTTTTAGAATAACATCGCTTGAATGGATATTAACCCGTATTATTGTATTCTGATTGCAGGCAATCAATTTTACGCATTAACAGCATTAGCTGCAAAATAACTTAACTGGTTATTCAAATTTTGTTTCCAAAGTTTTATAAAATTTGTAATTGGACTTCTTGCCTGAACGCCCACAATATCCGCTACTCCTTAATTGTTGGGAATATAATGAACTGGTTATTCAATATTAGTTGTTATAAAGTCTGCAGTTTCAATTTTCAGAAAATGTTGAATTATATAGTTGCACAAAATTGTCCAGCCTTTCATCTGAAAAATATTATTACATGTTTCTAAATATTTTGGGCCACGCAAATTAAGTAAAACTGGGAATCAAAATTGTTGAAGCTTAGAACTGTAGTAAAAATTAATATTACGACACCCGTCTATTAAGGCAACAGTATTTTGTTTTGTATACCTATTTAAAACGAGGTACAAAAATTATAGAATTGTATCTTGTAATGTTTATTATGCAAATATATCTAGATAGTAAAAATCGTAAATCATGATTGGCAATGTTTATTTTACGTCTGGCGCCAATAGAAGTTTTTCTTAACGTTTATTTTACGTCTGACGCCAATAGAAGTTTTCCTTAATTTTTTTCTAATATTTTGGATGGAGTCCCTTAACTTAGATTACACAGTACCTCTCTTGGCATAGACTTAATATGGATTTTAATTTGACAACGATCCACTGTTCCAAACCTCTTTCTATTATTGCCGATTTTTTTCTTGACGATTTTTTTTTCGGCAAACTCTTAGGTTCTCAATACTACAAAACATTTACATTCTGAGAGGATAACCACTCTTATACTGGTTATGATGAATATCTAGGATCGTTTTCATTTTGAAATATAAATTTTAAAAGACAAGGTCAATAATAATTATTGTCACCGAGTAAATCGAAAGTATTAGTATAAACTCAAAATAAAATCGAAAAATCAGAGATAAATTTATCAGTAAAAAGTTTACTGATACAGACTTTATATCCTGATGCTATTAAACTCTCATACAACAGTTCCCTCTTATAAAAAAAATTCCAAAGCTAAGTTGGTCCTTCTTACCCTGCGGTACCTTAGTACCAACACAATTTATCTCTGTTCTGAAAACCTTTTTCTAGCAATGGCAAGTTCTCTAATCTTATGAAAAATTTATGATGAAATAATAATTATGTCTGATTTTTAACACAAAATAAAGTTTTGTAATATGTACTAGGATATTACATACCGAGGCGGAAAGTATTCCATTCCTGGCGAGAAAGCTATAGTTTACCGAAAGGCGTATAATAATAATTAATTATTATTAACAGAACCATTGTCACGTTTAACTGTTTTCCCGTAGTAGGCACTGTAACAATTGACATTATTAATTTGAAACAGTTACTAGATTGCTTTTATTACAGAAATTATTGTCGCCAATAACGGGTGTTTTTTTTTTAATTTGGCGTCGAAGTTGGCCATTCGAAGTGACAATTATTAATTTGACATCTGAACATAGAATAATTACACTTGGACTTGGGTAAATATTCTTTGTTGCGAACATAATTATCTAACCCCACTTTTAATTTAATTAAGCGACAGGTCAACACGTTAATGCGATTAAAAGTTGTAGTAGTATATCAAACGAAAAAATAATCTTTAATGAGGAAATAAAATAATCAAAATGTGTTCCATCAACTTCCAGGCATTTGCGGACTCTTTGAACTTTGAACTTCGGTACTGACATTGGCCAACAAATCGGGGCGCAGTGGAACCTTGTGGTGGAACCTCTTAGATAAAATTAGATTTTTCTGAACTCCGCATCCGCATGTTTTATGCCTAAATGAAACCAGGCAAAAAATTATGGCCTGTACACATAAACTCAAAGTCACCGCCAACTGTGACGCCAAATTAAAAAAAAAACACCCGTTATTTTGACCTCTCGTCCTATTATTATTGACGATTTAACTTTTTGTCAACCAATGAGATGTTTCAATTTCAAAATAACGAATAGGGCAATTTTTTGAGAAGCTTTATTCCAGCGATAAAAAATTAAGGGAAAAGTAAAGAAGTAAAATAGTAAAATAGATAGAAAAGAAAATAGAAAAGTAAAATAGTTAACTTTAAAACACATTTATAATACAAAATCCTCTAACATATTAATAGTATCATCTCATATATAAAAATCAATATTTGTTTTTTGGTTTTTTCGTATTTTAAGTGCTCCTACACCGGTCAACCGATTGTTATGAAATTTTGACCACAAATAATATTCGCAATAGGGAGTAACATTGGGGGGTTGACGACCCCAATGTATCACCCCTTTTTCGTAAAAAATATTTGAAGTTCAAATCGGGCGAAATTGAGTATTCTGTTACATAACAGTGACCAGGTCAAATTGGAAGCTAGTTGCTTATAACAATTCTCATCATTTACAACTTAATTGTCAAGCCAAATAGGACTCTAGGTATAAATATTGCCGCCAATTTTTGCTCTTCAGATCTTTACCTTTATCTGAACTCAGCAATCTGTTTAATCGCCAGTTTTACTTACTTTGCACGCATTAAATTTTTACCTTTGTTGAATGTTCCAGCAACCGGCGAATTGTTTTTAAAATGATAATAAACACTGTGGAACAAGGAATGATCCCCAGTGTTTTGTGCAGCTTGGAGAAACTTTCTCGGATTGGCACTTTCTTGTCCAAGTTTCAGTGCAGACAGCACTTGTCCTTCACTTAACAAAATTTCTTGAATCTCCTCGGTCGCATTTAAGCGTGCCAACATATCCAGGGCAAGTTGTGTGGCCCCATGATGCAAGTTGCCCAACGACAACAATAAACAAGCTAAAGGTTTCGAGTCGGAAACCACTCCATACTGCAGCAGTTGTTGAAGAGCTGTGAACTTTTGTCTTTTAACGAGTGTCGTGATTAACAGCTCATTCAGATTGTGTTGTGCAGGAATACCCTTTTCAAACAGAGACGTCATATAGCTTATTAAAGTCCATTCCAACTTAACTAAATCTGTCCCCATATCTAACTTCTGAAAAATTTCGTTATAAACTTCGAGTTGGTCTATTAAAACTCGTGGACGCGGTACAGACTTTAGGTATGGAGCTCCGGGCGGCGATGCAGTGTGTGCTTGCACTTCTGCCTCTAGGCAATCTCTGTAGACGGTGTTCATGTGGTTGAACGATTCTTGTAATTTGTCTAAAGGCGGTTTCGGTTGTTTTACGGCATCTAAAAGCAGCTGAGGAGCAATTAACGTCAAGTTAACAATCTAATTTCATTTGTACACACTTTTATCAAAATCTGTTTTCCATTCGTACGTTTGAGAGCTACTTGAGTACAAGTCGCTAAATCGGGAATCAGGGAGCACAGCGATGACAGACAGAGTTTGATATGCCAGAAACAACCTAATTTAGCATCAATTACGATATTTGGTTGAAATACGACCCAATTAGGGGAATCTAAAATATAAAATTAAAAATTCAACTTGAATGAATACCAGAGAATAAATATTTTCACAGCCGAATTTAAATTGCTTTAGTTCGGGTTTGGACAGTGTACTGAATGAATTTTCACTTGTAATTACATGAGTGCTTCGAAATAATAAAATTATAATCGATTTGATATTTATAGAAAATTTTACTTACATAATTATATATTTTTATTTACGTTATATAAATATTTTACGCATTGAATAAAAAGTCAGCGGCGTGTGATATAAAATTATACGCCTCCGATAAAAATTATAAAATTTAACGCGTGTGATAGAGAGATACATTTAAGCGCCTGTGATATATTTTTTTACATTTGTCTTTGGTGCGTCAGAGGGCGCTTCAAAAAGTAAATTTGTCTTACAGATCGTTGGTAAATTTGCAATCTGTCAGTGTCAAATGTCAGTGTATATCATCAACATCACATCAGCTGACAATAAAGTATCGATTACAATGATTTCTTGAAGGAATGTAAAAAAAATGACCAATGTTGGGGTGTCCACAATTGTAATCTTCTAATTCACGTCAACATTTGGGTGGCATATTGAGATCATTGGACCGTAATAATTGCGATGCATTTTCGCAACTCTAAATAACACCATGCCTTAAAGAATTACCTACTCTGCAGAAAGTGGCAAATATATCACAGACGTTTGAATTTATATCACGCGTTAAATTATATATATTTATCTGAGGCGCACAATTTTATATCACATGCCGCTGACATTAATTTTATTTAATGCGTAAAAACTTATAGAACGTAAATTTTTCAACACAAAGGCAAAAAATAAGTAACATACCTAGACTTTCTATAAATATTTCAAAAATGTATAAATAATTTTCGGAATTATATAGGTACAGTAAAACCTCGTTAACACGAACTTGAAGGGACCATTTTATCAAGTATTCGTGTTAACGAAGTACGTGTTATCCGATTTTTCACATTTATTAAAATGTTGATAAAAAATCAAAATTATGTATCATCACCTCTCAAAATTACAAAATTTTATGTATTACAGTTCTTCTTAATTCACCCATGTCGATTTCACTCAGAATTGCCATTTTTCTTTAATGTCAATTATTCATCTTTCACTACGTTTTTGTTTTCGATTGCCTCTGCCATTATGTATACAATCTGGAGCGTACATATCACTCGACAGAATTCTGAGACGTAACTAATACCAACTAAGAGAATTGGTTTGCCACCAATAAATTCTTAGTAAACAGTCATCACAACGCGCGCGCAGATGCAGCTGTTCGTGTTAACCGAGGAGTTTTTTATGGAAATCGGTTATTCCGTTCATAAATTGTGTTCGAAATTCGTGTTAACGAAAATTCGTGTTAACCGAACTGCTTCCTGTACATGTTAAATTGGAGACGGTCGGGCCCATGATTTTAGTTCGTCATATCGAGGTGTTCGAGTTAACAGAGTTCGTGTTAACGAGGGTTTACTGTAATATTGTAAAAAAAACATTTTGTCCACAACGGTCCCTCATAATGATTCATGTTGAAATTTGACATAAAAGTAAATAATGTGACACTAGTATTTTGCGTTGCCCTGGAAATAAAAACATTTGAAAAAGGAACATAAAATATTATCGAATTATCACTTGTAGTCAAAGTTATGTCGACAATTTCTAAGATGTCACGAATGTCATTGCAATGGAGTAGTATGCAATATTTTGAAACTTTTTTTTTTATAAATAAAACTGCTTAAAATAGAGTACTCCTATTTTTTCGTTTTGCTCAAATCATATCCGTTTTCATGAAATAAATTTATTTCATTTTTTTTTTCATCTTCATTAAGTATAATTTCACCATATTAGCGCTAAACCATATAGTTTTCAATGAGGTTTATGATTGTTGTATTTTCCAAAAACTTTATTTTTTAGTATACTACCTCATTGCTTAAAATGCGACGAGGGCTTGCACAATTTTGATTGGCCAAAATTTTGAAATTCTACGACTGTTATTGGTCGAATGTCAGAGTTTGACAGGTGAACTGAATAGTCACCGCAATTGATTTTGATTGGCCAACATTTTTAAATTCTACGGCTGTTATTGGTCGAATTCCACAGTTTGACAGGTAACTGAATAGTCACTATAATTAAAAAAAAAAATGAAGTCTTACGATTGGTCGAAAACGATGATGAATAAAATAATCATATAAAATTATATTATTTGGATAGAAAGGGTTTTTATAAATATTTCATTCCTTTAACCTTTCCTTTTCCCTACAAAAAATGCCTGAATTGAACACAAGACGATTTTCCTTCTTTCAATTCATAAAAGAATACATCAAATGCAGCTTAACCTATTACTGTCCAAACGCGAATCCATACAACGTTGATAAAGAGAAATACATACATACATAATTCACAGATATGGGTTTGTGGTTCCACAAGCCCTGGTAGTGTGATTTGGGCTGACTTAAAAGACCTAGCAGGAGCTACAGTATTATGGTATTTTACAATTCCATCACTTTCTCCTGAAAGGGCTGTGTCAAATACTTGGGAACTTCTTGATGCCTAGGATTAAAATGATTAACATTTTGTACACTAAAAAACTGCAGTTCTACTAAGTGGTGCCATGTTTTCCTTATATTCCAATACTTAAATAGAATTGAATTACTATTATAACCAACTATAAATTAGAGTAGGCTGTTAAATTTAAATTATGTTGGCACTACTAAGTGTTGATAATTTGGTTTAATATTTGAATGTCAAAGTGAGTTTAGAGAATTTCCAAAGTTCTTTTTCACGGTTTCCAGGTGATGCCACAACTGTGAAACAGTGTTTTCAAGTAAATTTGACATTAAAATATTAAACCAAATTGTCAACAGATAGTAGTGCCAACCTAATTTAAATCTCAACGCCTACTCTAATTTATAATTTAAATGATCGCACGGTATGTGGCACGACTAATTTAGTCATTAAATACAATCTAAAGACTCAGTATTTATTTGCACTATAGCTCAAATAAGTACTCAGCTGAAAACATACTTGATGGTGAACAAGAATTAAATCATCAACAATATTAATCGCAAATCTCCCAGAAAGCCCCAATTTTAGAACATGTGTTTTAACAGGGGTTAGTCCTGGTCCACTCAAAGAGTGGACATGAACTTCAGCGCTTTGGGGACCACTCTGATGCCTTAAAATTAATACTGCTGGAATATCATAAAGAGTAGATAAAGTTACATCTCTTTCAAGGGCCATTCGGCCTGGTTCAGCTGGAAGAACAATAGATCAAAATAACATCACTTGTTTAGTATGGGCACCTACTCTCAACTTTTGGTAATTTACTAACAGATCCTGGTTTAAAAAGTACAGGTTGCAATTGGGACCCATGAGCAGATGCCATTAAGGCAATTTTGTTCAATGAACACCAAACAAACCATTGAACAGTAATTGATGTTGTTTTCAGATATTTTAATGACTTTTTATCGGGTATTACCAAGTATAATTCAATACCATGATCAGTCATAAGTGCTACTTCGTTAGTTTGGGCCCACACAAAGCCCAAAATATTGGAATTTTTTTTACAGCTTTGTGAATATTCAGAATCGAGGGTGACACCGTTAAAGTTCATGAATTCAACTGAAGTGTTGGTTCTCTGAACAGCCAACACTTTTTGATCCAAGGAAAACTTAATGGAAAGGACTGGACCGTGATCTTCCATGCGAAAATTGAGCGGTTTGTCCTCTTCTCGGGGACCCTTGACAACTACACCCATGACGCCCCCGGAACGAACCGCGAAGACCTGAAGTCAATACTTAATGCAAGGCAGGGAGAAGGCAGGGCTACTTTACGTGTTTGTTTGAGTCGTCAAAAAATACGTTTGTGAGCTGATTCACAGCTTCAAACCGAACTGGGTTTTCAGATAATTCAAGATAATGATCAGTGCCCATATTTATTTCATAGAGGTAAAATTTATATTTTCGTTTAACCTCACTTTAAAGATTAATACATCTGACAGGTGTCAGCTGCTGGCGTAGTACTTTTAATTCTATTTTAGGTAAAAGTGGGAGCTGTTAATTTGAACTACTAATGGAAACATCAAAACATCACAACTGTCAAAATTCACGATCTGATAATAAAATCCTAGTCATTTTTTAACTTCGAAAGTTATCCCGGTAAAATAAAGTCTGATTTTATTTCACCACTTGCACTGGTACTTTTCAGATGACAAACTGTATATTTTGCAAAATAATCACAGGAGATGCTCCAGCAGAAATATTTTATGAAGATGATAGAATCGTGATTTTTAAGGATATTAAACCATGTGCTAAATTCCATTTTTTAGCAATTCCAAAAGAACATATTGAAAATGTGAACCATCTAACCCATGAAAATGTTGAGCTTGGTTTGTTTGCAATTTTTAATTTGTGGTTCAATTAAAGAGGCTTTTTCAGTACAATATTTGGTTAAAAAGGGTGAAGAAGTTTTGATTGAAAAAGGAGGACAAACAGACAACCTAAGATTGGGCTTTCATTTGCCACCTTTTAACTCCATATCACACCTACATCTGCATATTATATGGCCAGTTCCTGAAATGTCCCTTTTACAAAAGATCATTTTCAAGCCTAATTCTTGGTGGTTTGCTTCAGTAAATACATCTTCACTTATTAAATTAAGTAATTAACATACTGTTTACAGGTGGAGCAGATTTTAGAAAGAATTCAAAATGCTAGTAAGCTGTAGTTTATTTAATAAATTATTGGTGAGATTATAAGATACATTATAAAAATAATACAATTGATGGAATGGTTAGTAATATTCAAATAAGATGTGAGGTAGAAATAATTCTAAATGATCAGAATGTGAGGGTGATTTTTTAAAGTTGCTACAAAATAAAGAATTAATATAGACTACAAGTTTTAATGCAGCAATTTAGGACAATTCTTTGGCATTTTGACTATTTATACAAAATTTGATATATCACCTCTATAACAGAAATTACAGGTGACTATATAATTGCTTGTTGACCAAGTTACCTGCAATAAGTCAAAATGTTGGGCATCAAGCCAGAATTTTGATGCTCACAGCCAACCTGGGGTACAAACACATTAATAATAAGTACATATGTATAAAATATCTTACTCTTTAATAAAGGACATATGCCATTGTATGTTATACAAAATTACTACATTTGTTACTGTCTTTTATACAGTTATACTATTATCTATAAGTCTTATATTCTGACACATTGTTGCAAGCAACACAAATTGATATTTTTAAAACTTTATATTTTTCTAACATTTTCTATCTAGACTGACTTTAAATTTAACGTGGTTAATAATATAAGGTTACAACAATTTAAAATATTTTGAAGTCCATACTTCCAATTTTAAAAAATTATAAATGACCCTGTTATTGCGTTACGTCATAATTAACATAACCAGGTGTACAGTTTGTACTTAAATCTGAAAACGAAAAATGCATACACATCACAGAGGAGATAAAAACTATTTTTAAATAATAAATATGGAGTTAAAATGTTGCAATAAAAACTGTGTAAACATGTTTATAGGTCCTATAGCAACAAGTGACATTGTTTCAACATCTGACCACACCAAATTGGGGCCAAAGACCACAGCCAAATTTTGTGCATTCATCTTATTCAAGTCAGCTCGCTCCATTACCTAAATATCAAAAAAGAATTAATATCAAAGGTGGATGTTGACCTTACCCTTGAAAGGAAGCTTATTATGTATTTCAAGATCTGATAGTTATCCTCTGGAAGTTTTTCCATTACTAATATAGAAACCTGCCTTAACTGCTGATCTTTTTCCCAAGCTGGAAAGTTAAGTGTTTAGAGGAATATTTTTGTTTGTTGAAATTAATTACTTTGGAACTGTTTGATTTCATCATAAAGTTCGTATGTTAGAAGAGGCTCCTTTAATTCACGAAGAAATGTTTTCAGTAGCACTGCAGCTTCATGTGCATCTGCAAATGTCAGAAGTTCACCTTGATTTGCTGCTTCTTTAAGTTGTTTAATTTTAAGGGTATTTGCAGACCTTCTAAAGATTCCCTCAGTTTCCAAAGCTGTTCACATTGTGTAATTATAACATGTTATTTTAAATGTTAATTTACTTTACCATCAGGTTGATCCAAGTACTCCACACACTGCCTAACTACAGGTGGTATTGTAACACTGTAGTTAGTTTTGATGGTTTGAATTGTCACTCCAAATTGTTGTGAAGAAGTTGGTTGGTAAGTGTCAACTGTGACATGGGTTGTAGAACCACCAAGTTTTTTATCATGTCTGCAAACATTTACCAGATTAAAAATTGCAGCTAAAGCTGAAATTGTATTATTACTCAATAATTTCTTGAGGAATATCAATTTGCTCCAAAGATATGTGCTCATGCAGCTCTTTCAAAGTGTGGATATAATTTAGCTTTTTCCCAAACTTTGCACTGATCAGAGGTCTGAAAATTTGAGAAACAATTTTTAAAAAACTAGTTGGGTGAACCAAAAACAAGGCTTTCAAGTTCTTCTTGTATTTCCTATCAAATGCTTTGTAAGCTTGGACTAGCCATCTTAAAGATGGTTTATTTTTACTGGAGAGGCCATAGTGAAAGTATACCAAACTATAATCCTGTTCTACATACTGATCCAAAGTGTGGGTTAAGTAGCTACAATTGCAAATTAAAAGCATAAGATAGTGTGGGTTGCTTATATTACTTTAAAAATAAACCATGATTGATGTCACCAATGGGAGGCAGCCTATGGGCGTACACGACGATTATTTTTCGTCCGACAGAATCATCCCCTTTAACATCAACAATTTTGTGCCTGTCAATTTCTGCAAACTTGCTAGTTGGCGAATCATCAACTTCTGGATATGAAGGCGAATACATTAAGCTATCTAAGGTTTCCTCACTAGGGTCAGCAAGCTCTTCTTCAAAATTATCATCAGTAAAATCTGGGATTGGTGAACTAATTCCATTAGATTCTACTTGGATCAGTTCAGCTGACACATTAAAACTTATTACTAGAGCTAATTTAATTGTGAATTTCAGCACTTTACCTGTTTGTACTACAACATCAGAGTTTTGGTGTAACTCACTGTCATCAAACTCCAGATTAGGTTCGTAATCGTGATAATCGGATAAGCTTGGGTATGGCTCATCATTGTTATCAACAAGATTTCCTGCAAGTTAATTCAAACTTGTTATGAAAAATTAAATAAATATTATGATATACGCACCAGAAAAGTTTCTCGTGGGGCTGAACTTGTTGGTATTCATAGTAGACGGAAATTTAAGTCATTTCAAAAGGAAGTGTTTTTTATTGTAATAAGTACACCCACTTTCCAGGTTGTATATGATTTAAATTCTCAAGTCATAGACAATCTATTTGAGGCTCAGAAATTTCACCAGAAGAAGTTAATGGAAGCTAGGGTTCGGTCTGACAATTCTTATATTAATAATATTGAATTTTTTTCTCAAACACTATTTCAAGCTTTTAATACATTAGAAAATTGACATAACTGACGTTTACCTTAGAAAACACAAAGCACAGAAGTGACACGCCCGGGATTTTACGAAATCAACGAATTTTTGGACGCGCCAAGTTTGAATGATACATAAAATTGTGTAAACCAAAGTCCGTCCGCGTTGAAGGCCGATACTACTAAATATGATCAAAGAAGTAAATTAAATATGGATCGATCCCTTTTTTTAGCCTGCACTTCCTACTGAAATCTTGGGTGAGGTGTTGGGTTAATGGCAGAGTAAATCTACCGTAAATCTGTTCACAGAATTTCTAGGTTAAGGAAGTTTCATCAGTTGAGAATTTATTGAAATCCGAAAGTTTGAAATAATACTGAATAGTCAGCATAACACAGTACATGTTCCAAAAATGTTTAATTAATCTGAGAAGAAAAAATAGTATTGGGAATTTATTTGCATCAGGTTTTTTGGTTGGCACTGCATCTCTGGCTAATGTGATTCCCCTTAAAGAAACATACCCCAAAAAGGTTTATATTTCCCTGTAATTGGGCCTATATATTGGGCAACAAAACAGCGCCATCGTTCTACCCCTGTCGCAATTTCCAGAAAGTCAGAATTGCCAGAAAAAAGTCGGAATTGCCAGAAAAAGGTCAGAATTACCAGAAAAAAAAATCGTTGTCAGTTATTTTTCCAGTCATGTCCGTTCAGCGCCTTCGTAATTATAAAACCTCTTTTTATAAAAAATACGGACATAATTTCAACGTTTAATTTCAGCCAAATATTTGCACTTAGTAAGCACTGATATTATTGATAAAGGAGTTTTTTGGAACATGTACCATTACACAAATTTGTAATCACATTAAGGGTAATTTGTAATCGTAATTTTGTGTTTGTCAACTGCTCACGAGTTGCCGCGAGGCTGCAGCAACAGTTGTGTGATTGCCTTTATTACCAATAATACTTTTAATAATAATTTAAATTCATGTTGCCGCGCAGCATCAGGTGAGTAATGGAATTGGAGGTCGGGAATTGATCACTTTCCAACATCCTTTTCATTTGGAACGCAGTATACATATTATTAATCGATTTTGAATAATAGTTATTTATTATACGAGTGTGGAATGTACTATATTAGGCACGCAAGAAAAAGTAATTTTCTTAAGTGCCTAATATAGTATTCCACACGACTGTAATATTACGTTTTATCCAAAATCACTCCTAATAATTATATCTTTGTGTTTTTTATCCATTTCCCATTAAAAGCAGGGAGCTATGGAATGGTTGTTATAGATTTGCATTTGGTTCATTTGGACTATTCCCTGAGTCCCAGTTGTTCTCTCACTAGTGTGTAATGATCAACATTACACCCTCAAATTAGCATAGTAATTCGCTTATTACACACCACTTTGGATAAACTTACTTTTTCGTGCACCTATATATTGTTTATTTTTGGTTGCTCAAGCTACTGATTGAAAACTTAATTTTTAGTAGGCGTTGTACAAAAAAGTATGTATTTAAAATTAAAAAAAAGAACTAGTTGGATCCCGAACTTCAATGATGAGAAAACATTACATTGAAAGATCCGAAATTTGACCATTTTTAATTCGCGTTTGAAATACGGAACCTGTAATGCATCAAGGAGAAAAGCGGATTGCCTACACCACTTGCTATAGAGTGCAAGAGGAGACTGTGTGGGGTAGAAAACAGCTTCTAATAAATCGCGGACCATGTGCTCGATATCTGGAACTACAGGTAAACTTTTTATATTTATATTTTTGCCAAATATGTATATCGTAGGTACACTTAAATGTAAACTCTAAACCATTTTTTTTTCCTGTATGTATGAAATTTTTAACTAAATTATTAAAATCTTACCGTTGGTTTTAAATGACGTGTTCTAGTGGCGTCATGTTGTAAAGGTAGCCGCCATCGTTTTATTTTATAACCTTTATATCTATAAAACTTGTTTGTTTATTTGTACCATTTTATTAGTTTGTTTAAATATTCCCATGCCGTTGCTATTTGTGAAAATATGAATCAATTGTTACGATAACCATGTACATTTTTCTTTCCGTAAGAAGCTTATTTGGAACATGTACGGCTTTCAGCGTTTTCCGGATTTTCCAATTCTTATCTGGACAATTACAATTACCGAAAATTTGCATGGAAAACAGTTTTTCCGGAATTTTCCATTTTTCCGAGTAACGTTTCCAATTTGTCTTTCCGTAGGAACCTGACGAATATTCTAAAAAAAAATTGCCAAACCGGTCTAGCCGTTCTCAAGTTATGCGCTAACCAATGTACAGTATTTAATTTTCATTATATGGATTTATCTGAAATCACATCAAAGACGTCACAACCTGTAAACATTACTTACATGAGAATAATCCATTCCAATCGAAATTTTTTGAAAGAATAACGAAAAGTGCTGAGTGTGTTATGATAAACCCCACTTTACATTACCGCCACTTTTTGAATTTGAACATGAAATTACATGTCGATGACGTCACCAAACGTCAAATTTGAAACAAACCGTGAACGTTAAAAGGTCAGTGATCGTCAGACAATGAAAAAAAAAAAAAGCGGAACCCTACGTTCTGTTATTTTTTTGACAAGACAAAGCAATGGCGGGACATTCAAACTTACCCAAACGAAACAAACCCTAGATTCTTTGGATACTTGGCGAGAGCTAATCAGGAGTGGAGCGTAAATTGATAACACAAAAATTATGGTTTTAAATGTTTATTAGTTTGAACAACTTGGAATCTCTAAGTTTGGTGATTGCGTTCTGTGGTTAAGTGACTGCGTGTTAAGTTGGTAACAATGCAATTTGACAATTTTAACAATAGTAATTCGAGTAATAAATTACAACTGACTATTGCCCTCACAAAACTTAAGCCAATCAAGCCGCTTCAATTTTCAAAAATCATCCAAGTTTTAACAGTGCAGTTAAAATTTTCTTCGAGAAATAGTCAGCCAAAAGACCCCTTTACTATATCAAATTGCCTCTAGTAATAGTAAATAATAATACAATTTAACAATTTTGGTGTACATGATGAGTGAGGTTAAGTCAGCTAATTTGATTCCGCCTTTGAGCTTTTGAAGTTTACATAAATTTACAACAAACAGATATAGTGAAATATCTACGTACAAAGCGTGCATATTCGCAACTGAGAGGGGAAAGCAAGAATATTGAAACGTGTGGAATTGTTTAAGTTGTGGTACATCTGAGTCGGAGATTGATGGACAACATGTTGTGATGAGCCTACGCTCTTCCCGCCAACAATTTTAAATTAAACGTCAAATGAAATGTCAATGACGTCACCAAACGTCTTTTTTTGAAAATTTGAAATAAACCGCGAAATTGAAAAGGTTGGCCAGTGAATCGTGATCGTCTAGAAACAAAGACAGAAGAGCGGACCTACGTTGTGTTCTTTTTTTTTTGACAACACCTCAGTGGCGGGAAATTCAAATCAAACCTACCAGACACAGAACCATGTTCTTTGGATGCAAGGAACACAGCGTTGGGGGCGGAGCGTAGATTAACAATACAAAATTAGGGATTTATCAATGTATTTGCTTTAGAGGTCTTATGGTCGAACCTTTCATCTAGTAACAATTTTTGATAGTTTAACTCGTTTAACAATGGTGGCTGATTCCATGACTTTTAACAATAACTTGGTTTATTTATACAATAACAATTAATTCAAGTGAGTACAATATTTGAATAATTTATGACAAACATTAATTTGAACAACAGTCTCTGGGTAACATCTCATACCCATTAACAACCCAATCAGTAAAGTTAACAATTTAATCAAAGCAGTGAGTGTTTTCTTTTCTTTCGACAAATTAAATTTCATTTATAATCCCGAATTCTACAAGAAATAAACCCCTTTACATGTTATAATGAATTCAAACACAGGTACACAGATAAGTTACAGTTTGAACACCTTTCCAGAATATCAATAAATTTGGTATTTGAGTTGAGCAATACTGGTATTCGGATGAGTAATTAAAAGTACACCACCGCCCCACATCTCTTAACCGCCTTACCCCGACCCCTGATGATTGGCGCTCTAGCAGCTAAGTGAGAACGGCTAGTGAGGTACCTCCTCTCACACACCACACTCACTTCAAATGAAAGACGAAGAAATACACAGATAGAAAGATACACAAATACACAAAATTCCATGTCAAATTCAGCCGTTTCGGTTTACCAAAACTTTACATTGATAAAATACATTGCATGGGATAGAGAAATCAAGAAAATATAGCTTTTGAAGTGATTTGAATACCAGTCTATGAATATTTTAATATTAAGAAAATTTTTAGAAAATAATTCAAACTGTAAAACATCGCAACTATCATTTAAAGGAAATTTAGATCACTTCGACTACAAATAAATAATATCCACGCGCCGCCATCTTTTCCTTTTCCAAACAAAGAATGACCGTTACAAACATGGCGTCCCCTTAAACCCCTCTCTCTCTCTCTCATTTCAATTTAAATCAGTGAAGTAATTGTGTAGTAAGTAATTGTGTTGTAAGTAAGTAAGTAATTTGTGAAGTAAGCAATTTATTAGCAGCCCTAAAACAACACTGCAAACTCCAACCTAACTTTAGCTCAGAAGTTAACAGTAACTCCACTTCGTAATAACGCTGCAGCCCGCGAGGACATTCAAGCGAGTTCGAAGGTGACCCCCGTTTGAAAAGGACCCCAGAGTACATGTTATCACGATGAAGACCGTATAAAATCTTGAAAGCAGCATACAACACGAACCACAACAATGAATGCTATTTGGTCTATCTGTTGATTCGAAACATATATAGACAAACACAATAAGATATACAGTAACGTTTTCTTTGGAAGCCATTTCGAAACGATCGCGACGCAACGATATCTAGAGGGCGCGAACACAAACAACGAGGCGCAACGAAACTACAAACGTGCACAAAGCAAAAACACTAGATACCGAAATTTGGCTTCCCGGTGCCTAAACTAGCTAGACATCGTTTACATGCCAACGGAGGAATTGGAAATCGCAAGGACAAACAAGAACTATAACATCCGGCGTGGCGCTTTTCCGCTCTTTGCCCTTCTGTTGTATTAGATTCTTGGTGATGAATTCAAGTTAACAGAGACAAAATAGATTTTAAATGACCGCAAGCTGCTGATGTCGACCTCATACAGAAAGACACGTAGTTATTAAACGACTTATCTGAGAGGTAATCTAGTTATGTTAAGTTAGAGAATCACTTTGTTTCAAATTGAACTTGCACTGGAACTAGAAGTCAACAACACATTCGAACTTTCGGAAATTGACAACAATATCTAAAAACAAATTTACACAAACGACTTTAGCAAGTTATTTGCGGTGTCTGTGACTCGTGACTCATAAGTTTGGTAATTTATGCAACTGCAGAGAAAGAAGAGCTGAAGGCAACTGATACGAAATTTCGAGGTCACGACAGGTAAACAGAATAATTCGAGTAGCAATAGTGAACATTATTTTAAACAAAGGCTAGAGTTTTAACAAGGCATGTAAGCCCAAAGGTTGACAATTCGTATTCATCATGGCGGTTTTTATGACGGGGCAGAAACAAACAAAACAGACAATGATGTCCAGGAGATAGTCTTGGTTAACTTTTTAGATTTTCCCTCCAAAAAAAGTACAACGTATTACACTTTTATCTCAGTAAATTAATTGTTGACATTTCATTTCATATTGGAATTCAAGAAGTGACCGGAACGGCTTAGAGGAGTATTTATGGTTGTTTAGTGGCATTTTAAAAATATCTTCAATGAATTTTCGGGGGACAAATAAATAACCAAATAATAAAATCCAAATTTTAGTTCATCATATCATGTATTTAATAAAAATAATAATTAGCTTACAAGGCCCATACTCTTACATAGTCAATTTGGAAAGCAGCGGTGTCGGTGTCCAATGCCCAGGTCGGCAACCATTGATCCCTACCATTCCAGAAATCAGTAGAGGCTGCTGGAGATGTGTTTGACCATGGTTTGCCTCCAGGATTCGAAGCATCATCAGGGAAGTAAGCCACACCCCCGACAGCCAAATTAAGAATAATGTAGAATTCTTGATCAAAGGGGGCCAGTTTTGAGTCACTTGTTCTCCATGGGTTTGCATAACCAGAAGAATCCAAATTACCCCATTCCCAAAAACCACCCGCTGGAGGTTCAAATCTTGCCAAGACGTCATCATCAATAGAGAATTGAAGACTGTTTTCATCCCAGAACAATTGATAATTATGGAAATCACTGTCAAAACCGGCAGGATTTAGTCTTTCAACATGCGTCAACATGTACATGTTGACATCCCAAGAGGGACCCCAATGAAGAGTCGAACCCATTAGTTGTGTGCCAATATTGACTCCAGAGCCATTCACATAATTACGGTTTCCACGACTTTCCATGATGTCGATTTCTCCAGACATTGGCCATCCAGAATATTGGTTCCACCTTGGCATCATCCAAATAGCTAAAGAAATGGTAATCTAATAATTCTATTTTCTTAAATTATGTTTAGTGTTGTTTTTACTTACCAGGCCACAACCAATCACCGGCAGGCAATTTTGCTCTAACTTCTACTCGACCATATTTGAAATTAAACGAGTAAACTGTACGAATACGAGCACTTTTGATGGGGTTTAACAAATTTGTTGCGCTACCATCCCTCACACATCCGTACCATGCGGGATTTGTACATCTAGCGAAGTTTATTAATGCAATGAAAATTTTTAATAAAAAAATAAATCTACTTACTCGTCAGCAGGTGCACCTCCATTTATATCTAAATGTCCTGTAGACAGAAAGTCTTCTCCATTTTCGTCAGCTACAAGAGTTGGTTTCAGAATAAGATGCCCATTCTCGACATAACTGTTGTATCTACTGTTGGTGTACCATTCAAATTCCCAGTTCTGTTTGTTTTATTATGAGTTGCTGATAAAAATTAGAAAAAAAGTACTTACACCTCCACCGCCAACAGTAATTTCATGGGACCATTTTTGCAAGTTAAAATCGTCAAAATTGTCTTCAAAAATCAAATCACCTGAACATATTTGACCTGTTGGAGCGAAAGTACCAGTGACTGTTGTTAGACTAGGGCACTGGGCCTTGGCAAAAACAACGACTGCCAAAAGAACAGCACTAACTTGCAGAATCCCCATGATGCGACTTGGTGGTTCTGCTGCCTTTCCTTTCGAATAGATCTCTTTTATAATAAAATTTATCTGAAATGCCATCAAAAACGTAACAACTTGTAAGCATTACTTGCTTGAAAATAATTAATTTCACTTGAAATTTTTTGAAAGAATATCTTGAGATTACGGAAAATGCTGCGCGTATTTTTAGAACCACATTACTTTGATGTTTACAATATAAGATTTAGATGCTGACAGAACAGATTGCTACATTTTGATTTTGATCGTAAGGTCTCGAAACTGATACACGATTTACTACACTTATTTGTTTTTGGTTATAAGATCGAGCCCAAAAGGGGGCTCAACTATCGTATTTGGGTGCGAGAGACGTAACAATTGTTGTGACAGTTTGCTAATAATAAGGAAGAGTAGACTTCAAGCTGATCGACAGCATTTGAAGATTTAAACATAGCTTTATCTGTTTGCAAGAGTTAGAAACAAAAACGCAAAACCGGGGGTAAATACACTTGCGAGCAAAGAAATCGGCCCACTTCACACTTTTGAGTCTGAATCCATTTTTTTGAGTCGCCGGGAATGAGATTCAACGACCATAAATTTTCTCAGATTTTTTTTTCTCTATTAAAGTGTGGAGCTTTAAAACAAAAGTTATCGCTATTTGTTGGGTAGCGGACATGCGCAAGCCAAAATTTCTACGTCTATAAAATCAAGTCTCCGCTGGAAAATCCTATTATGTTTGTTGGCATTTGCTCGACCAGATATATTAGCCACATTGTCCGTGAATATAATGAATACCGAACCTGAGGTAGATGCTCAGGTCGTTGTTTGAATACAACTTGGGCATAGTCAGCGATTTGTTGCTCAACAACTGAATCTGAGTCGATCAGCGGTTCGACGGGTGTACCAGCGATTTGAGGAGACTGATGGTTCCTTCAATCGGAGACCAGGCACAGGTCGACGTCGGTATACATCGGCAAGAGATGATCGCTTCGTTGCATCAACATCATTGATGAACCATCGACTTAATGCGGTTCAAATGCAACAGCAGGTCCATGGTGTCCGAGGGGTGGCTGTTAGTGAGTGGACAGTGAGGCGAAGACTGCAAGAGACGAACCTGCCACCTCGCAGACCTGCAACTGGTCCAAACCTGACTGCAGCACATCGACAAGCACGGCTTCGTTTTCGGAAGTGTCTGAATTGGACCTTGGACCAGTGGAGGTCTCTTCTGTTCTCCGACGAGACCAGCATATGTCTCAACGGCAACGATGGAAGACGACGAGTGTACAGGCGACCCGATGAACACGTCAGTTATAGCGGTGGTTCGTGCATGATCTGGGGTGCGATATCTGTGGAATGACGAAATGAACCTGTCTTCATCGTTTAGGCAGGATCTCGTGGTCGCATTAGAAGAAATTTGACAGCTGTAAGGTATGTAGAAGAGATTTTGGCAGCCTATGTGGTGGTGACAATGCAAAGCCACACACTGCCAGAAAAATCCGAGAGTATCTGGCGAAAGTGCAACTTCAAGTTTTAGAGTGGCCAGCATATATCTCCGACCTAAACCCCATCGAACATGTGTGGGACGAGCTCCAGAAGAGAGTTCGAGCCAGAGTTCCTGTTGGTACGTCCATCCCAGAATTAATGGTTGCGGTGGAAGAGGAGTGACATAACATTCAACAAGAAACAATTGAAAACTTGATTAGATCAATGCCCAACCGAGTGCAAGCTGTTCTTAAAGCGAGGGGAATTAAAATTAAAGAATTCTTGTAACAGTTTTGTTTAATTTCTTCAAGCCCAAATTTTTCACATGATGATTTGTTCAAGGAACTTTATTTCAAGGCGCTACACTTGAAAGGACATAAGCAATTTTCAGACAATGTAGGCTCATTGAAAACGTTAATAAACAGTCTTCTGAATTCTGGCGACTGAAAAAAATTCATTTAAACTCAAAAGTGGTAGGTGGGCCGATTTCTTTGCTCGCAAGTGTAGTTACTCCTACCAAAACCAAAATGCGCATATTTATGTATGTACTATGTTAAGCCTCTCCTAGACCTAACGAACGTTTCCGCTCGTTCGCGCTGCCAGCATTCGCGGTCGTTCGCAGTCGCTGCTGGCAAAGAAATCAACGTTTGTGACACCCTCCTACAACGTTCGGCGCAATTCGTTGCATTTTCTCTTGGACATCCACGCAATTCTTCGGTTTCTTCGTTTTCGCTGTACCATTTTATAAATAACAATAAATGCGGCACCGGCAATCACTAGATTTTCATCCATCTTTGCTATAAACAAACAATACAACCGACCCAGTTGAACAGAAGCGAATGACTAAACACTAAAAACCTCTCCTCCTCTAACGAACGTTTCCACCCTTTCGCTGCGAAACTAAAAACCTCTCCTACACCTGATCTTTCTGAAGTTCTTTGATCTTTTTCAACACTGGATGCAAGACGTTCCTTCGCATTCGTACGCTTTTCTAGGTGATAAATTCGTTGCTCGCTCGCCGCGAAACCCCTCCTACACCTGACGAAAGAAACGAAAGAAATGCCTGGCAGCGCGAACGAGCGGAAACGTTCGTCAGGTGTAGGAGAGGCTTTATGTCGCCATTACATGTAGGTATCGGTCCTTCATGTAGGCATTATCGCCATAGTTTTGATTTGTTTGTTTTTCATGATAAAATTGGGAATATATGTAGTTCGCCTCCCACTAGTCGACAATGGAGGTTGCGTTGATTTGGAGATTTGAGACACTTCATAGCCCCCTGATTTAAAAAGTCTAACTAACAATACTGTTTTCTTGTGCTTTATTGCAAAACAGACAATGATGTCCAGGAGATAGTGTTGGTTAACTTTTTAGATTTTGCCTCCAAAAAAAGTCTTTGGAAACGTATTACACTTTTACCTCAGTAAATTAATTGTTGACATTTCATTTCATGTTGGAATTCAAGAAGTGACCGGAACGTTTTAGAGGAGTATTTATGGTTGTTTAGTGGCATTTTAAAAATATCTTCAATGAATTTTCGGGGGAAAATAAATAACCAAATAATACAATCAAAATTTTAGTTCATCATATGTATTTAATAAAAATAATAATTAGCTTACAAGGCCCATACTCTTACATAGTCAATTTGGAAAGCAGCGGTGTCGGTGTCCAATGCCCAGGTCGGCAACCATTGATCCCTACCATTCCAGAAATCAGTAGAGGCTGCTGGAGATGTGTTTGACCATGGTTTGCCTCCAGGATTCGAAGCATCATCAGGGAAGTAAGCCACACCCCCGACAGCCAAATTAAGAATAATGTAGAATTCTTGATCAAAGGGGGCCAGTTTTGAGTCACTTGTTCTCCATGGGTTTGCATAACCAGAAGAATCCAAATTACCCCATTCCCAAAAACCACCCGCTGGAGGTTCAAATCTTGCCAAGACGTCATCATCAATAGAGAATTGAAGACTGTTTTCATCCCAAAACAATTGATAATTATGGAAATCACTGTCAAAACCGGCAGGATTTAGTCTTTCAACATGCGTCAACATGTACATGTTGACATCCCAAGAGGGACCCCAATGAAGAGTCGAGCCCATTAGTTGTGTGCCAATATTGACTCCAGAGCCATTCACATAATTACGGTTTCCACGACTTTCCATGATATCGATTTCTCCAGACATTGGCCATCCAGAATATTGGTTCCACCTTGGCATCATCCAAATAGCTAAAGAAATGGTAATCTAATAATTCTATTTTCTTAAATTATGTTTAGTGTTGTTTTTACTTACCAGGCCACAACCAATCACCGGCAGGCAATTTTGCTCTAACTTCTACTCGACCATATTTGAAATTAAACGAGTAAACTGTACGAATACGAGCACTTTTGATGGGGTTTAACAAATTTGTTGCGCTACCATCCCTCACACATCCGTACCATGCGGGATTTGTACATCTAGCGAAGTTTATTAATGCAATGAAAATTTTTAATAAAAAAATAAATCTACTTACTCGTCAGCAGGTGCACCTCCATTTATATCTAAATGTCCTGTAGACAGAAAGTCTTCTCCATTTTCGTCAGCTACAAGAGTTGGTTTCAGAATAAGATGCCCATTCTCGACATAACTGTTGTATCTACTGTTGGTGTACCATTCAAATTCCCAGTTCTGTTTGTTTTATTATGAGTTGCTGATAAAAATTAGAAAAAAGTACTTACACCTCCACCGCCAACAGTAATTTCATGGGACCATTTTTGCAAGTTAAAATCGTCAAAATTGTCTTCAAAAATCAAATCACCTGAACATATTTGACCTGTTGGAGCGAAAGTACCAGTGACTGTTGTTAGACTAGGGCACTGGGCCTTGGCAAAAACAACGACTGCCAAAAGAACAGCACTAACTTGCAGAATCCCCATGATGCGACTTGGTGGTTCTGCTGCCTTTCGTTTCGAATAGATCTCTTTTATAATAAAATTTATCTGAAATCACATCAAAAACTTGTTTTGACAAATTGTGACTTGTAAGCATTACTTGCATGAAAATAATTTATTTCACTCGAAGTTTTTTGAAAGAATAACTTGAGATTACGGAAAGTGCTGCGTGTATTTTTAGAACCACATTACTTTGATGTTTACAATATAATTCAACCTATTTCAAAACAAAATTAAATAAACTCTATAGGGAGAATTGAAATGTTAATGTGTTGCCCATAGAATTATTTGAATGTATATGGTCGTCCATAAAAAAAAAACGTAACGATGTTAGGAGGATAGGAGGAGTTAAGTTATTAAGGTCTACATGGCGTGGATTAAGCATTATTGTCATGTAACATTTTTATTGACGTGAAATACCATACCATACCATACCATCCACATCAGTAATTTAGTATATCATACGTTGTGTAGAGGAAAGAAGCTAGAGATTTAAATAGTATGTGGCGTACCGGAACTTCACCAAAGAAAGACAACTGTCGCGTTAACGCGAACCTATACAGGGTGTTATGGAAGTTTTAGCAGAAAATTTTACCACAAGTAGAACTCGTCAAAATAACCTTTTTTTCTATTTACCACTTTGCTGAAATTCGAAATTTTTTTGAACATTTTTCTGACCCCTTATTTCACCCTCCGCCTATGCCGACTTGAACTTCTAAGTTTTTTGGGACAAAGAATATGTCGTTGATAGTAAATTTTAGTCATCAGTTGAGTGTCGCGCCGCGATGTATTGTTATGATTGTGTGCTCGATTCTTGTGCTCTCTGATTAAATTATTATTTTATTATGATTTCGGAACGTCCCAGATGTTTTTTTGAAATTTTTAAGTATTCGAAGAACAAAGTTAGAGAGTTTATTATTAAATGCTAACCTACTTCAATATTATGCATATTATGATAGGTAAGTACGTTTCCATTTAAACAGTTTTTATTTCGATTCGTTTATCAGGTAAAGTTTTTGTGCCTTGCTGACAGTCAATGGACGTCGATCCATAGGCGGGTGTGGGTTTTAGGGGTCAAACTATTCTTAATTTGAGCATTTGCGAAAAAAATTATAGATAAAAAAATGTTTATTTTGACGAGTTCTACTATTTTATATTTTTCGAATAATTTTTCTTACAAAATAAAATATAACTTAACTAGTCTATATACAGACCGTTTCAATCGAAACGAGCCACCCTCAGTAACTTTTAAGGAAAATAGATTTAGATTAAAAAAAAAAAATTATGTGGTTGAAAAGACAATTAAAATACCTTTCAAACGACATGTTACCTAACCTCTATTTCTTATTTAAAAAATAGGGGTCGCTCCTGTCAGGGGTATGACGTTGCACCAAGCGTGCCTACTATTGCATCAAAACATCCCCCTCGAGATTAAAATTGACCGGTTTTTAGATTTTGCTCAAATATATTTTCCCTAAAAGTTATTGAGGGTGGCTCGTTTCGATTGAAACGACCTGTATACAGGGTGTCCCAACTAAAATTTGTACCCCCCAAAAATTTCAATTTCGAAAGACTAAGAAAACGCCCTAACAGGTCAATTTTGTTATCAAGGGGGACCAAATTGTACCAAACTTTCAAGTTTTAGATCTCACCATGGGGGCATGGGGGGTCGTGTGATACATCATTTTAAAGCTTATTTAATTCTCTATCCAGATCTACATTTATCGATTGTTTTCTATGCAAAAAAAAGCATGAATTCGATATTCGAATTCGTACATCTACAAAAACGAACCGTTATTGTGATCAGGGTCGAGTGTGAGTTTGCATCTAGTCCAAGAGGATTTAATAGAATAGAGGAACCATCAGCCACCTTTAAGCGTGTAATGTAAAAGTCGTTCAGCACATGCTGCTCTCTGTGAGTGAGAAACATAAGCGATGATTTAGATTGAGCAGTTATACAGCGTTCTGTAATTCTTTTTTCCGATTACTAACCTATCGCAAATTGTAAAACAATACAGAGATACAATATACAATACAATTGATTACGTGGTCTACGCAAAGAAAGTAATCTGATATGCATTTCGATAACTTTTAATGTTGTCAGTTGTAGCCGAAAAATGTGTACCTACTTCTCAAATACTGCTTAATTCTAAATAGTAGTTTATTATACGAGTTCCTGTGTAAATTGGACGCTTTATCCCACAAGGGGTTTATAAAAGCACGAGTGAAACGAGTGCTTTTGTGAGCCCCGAGTGGGATAAAGCGTTCAATCTACACAGGGACGAGTGTAATACAACGTTTTATCGTTCGACACCACCCCGGAAAGCCTTTAAATTGCTTAAAATCCCTAAAAATTGTGTGACGTTTATATGTCATTTTCATTATTTCATGACAGACAGTGTTTACACAAGCGAAAATTTGAAAATTCTGACAGTGTCGAACGATAAATGCATTTTATTACGTTGTTGAAATTTTTTTTGTTAACTCATTGAGCCCCGGGTTGCATCAACACGATGCCACGGTTTTCGGGCAGTGTAGGACGGCGAGTACATGATTATATGCCATTGCTTTCATGCTATTTCAATGGAGAACGGAAGGTAGCCGTCCGGGGGACTAACATAAATATGCTCGTGGTACGATAATTTTTTGTACAGTCTAATTTTTACAGCAGTTTTAATAACAAATAAAGCTGACCACACGTACTCCTTTTAGAAGTTTTGTACTTTTATTTTATGACCTCTACTCCGGAAGAAATGTACTGCAAATGTACTTCCCTTTTATTTGAATCTTCGCATCTTCGATCTGTTTCGTTTCTACTAGCAAGGTTCAAACGCATATAGGCATGGCCGTAGCTAATTTGAGACGCTCATTCATTTCTCGGAACGCAGAGTGCTAAGTAATCATAAATTTTGTTTTGTGTGTTTAGTTGAGCTCTCTCAGTTTCGCCAGTTTCGCATTTATGTTCGATACAAGAGTTCAACAACAGTTCCTTGAAAATTTATCCGCCACTTTATTTAATTTAATTTAACTCTCTGATCTAGTACAAACGTCTCGATCGCGTTCAAGTATTTCGTTACATTGTTGCGGAGTGGGAAATACATAGTTATGGGCATCTGTACGCTTCATCCTTTATTGATGGTTTTAGCTACATCGCCCCATGAAAATCGTCAGATTATATGTTTTTCGTAATCCTAATAGGATTTCTTATTTCTTCAAAATAAAAAAAAATAAAAATTGCGCTCGAGTATTTCGAGGTGACGTTTTTGTTTACAACTTTGTGACTCGCCCTTATGTCACGCTTAATTTGTCAGATTATTGAAATATAGACTTTTCTACATGTACTTAACTTACCTTGTCTTATCTGATGCGCTCGAGTTTTTCTGAGGATCGTTTTTTTTTCTAATCTGCCTTTAACGAACCCCTCTATATTAAGGGTTCATATTTAGTAGGGGTACATTACAGAGTGCAAGGTTTCTCCCCCTATGATTTTCTGACGCGCTCGAGTAACGCGCAAAATCCCCGCTTGGGCTTCCCTACTATAAGCACCATCCAGATGCAGAACGCGCAACTAGCAGAAAGACGAGCAGCCAGGCTTGAGGATGCACGATTGCGAGCACGGCAGTCGCGTTCTGCAGCAACAGATTTGGTTCATTTTCAACGGAATGAACGCGAGAGGGTGAGGATAGCTGAAACACGGCAGATCGCAACGAACTTCTTCACCCATTGCTTTGAAATTTTATAGGAACGGGAACGGGAGCGTGAACAGGAAAGAGTAATTCCTATGTAAAAACGAATACTTCATGAGCGAAGTCATGACGGGCCAGCTAGTTTTTTTTTTATAAATTTGGGAGTAAACAAACAACATGCTGACAATCACGAGTTAGATAGCTAGTTTAGAAAAAAATAAAAGTATGCCAGTCTAAAATTTTGCAAATTTATTCTTAAGGGGCGCGGTTGTTACCCCGCTCCACTAAAGATTAAACTTATTGTGCCCCACTTACAACTAGTTAGTTTACTCAATAAGGCATGTGTTGTTAATGAACTTCATGCACAAGCTTTATGTGTATATATTTTATGTCATTCGGTTCAGCATACCCCGCCTCAAGCGCTGGACACTCGCATAGTATAATTATGTAGGGGAGTTTCTTCCTCCTCCCTACACTTCCTGCAATCAGGATCTTGCTTCACCCCGATTCTGGTGAGATGTTTCATGACACAGCAGTGTCACGTGAAGAGTCCAACTGTCTTTCTTGCCTAAGAGCCTAAGCTCTTCCGGCCAACAATTTGAAATTAAACATCAAATGAAATGTCAATGACGTCACCAAACGTCAAATTTGAAAATTTGAAACGAAGATTGGCCAGTGAATCGTGATCGTCTAGAAACAAAGACAGAAGAACGGACCTACGTTGTGTTCTTTTTTTTGACAAGACAACAATGGCGGAAGATTCAAACCAAACCTACCAGACACAGAACCAGGTTTTGTAAATGCAGGTGTGCAGCGTTGGAGGCGGAGCGTAGAGTAACAACACAAATTAGGGATTTATCAATGTATTCAAACTATAACTCATTGAACTACCGTTTAAATGAAATTTGGATCGCTTCGAATACAAACAAAGAAAAACCAACGCGCCGCCATGATTCTTTTATGTAAACAAAAGAAAATGACCGTTACAAACGCAGCGTCTCCCTAACCCACCCCCCGCTTTCTCATTTGAATTTAAATCAGTAATCAGGACCGTTATAGTATAAACTGTTCTGAACAAACAACCTGGACAGGTACATCCCCTCGACGGTGACGTCACTCCTCGACTGATATAAATATTGTAATTTAAAGTTTTTATTTGTTACTAAATTGTAAACGTCATTTATTCGAACTGTCACTTGACGTTGAAAAGTCATTTTAACTGGCTAGTAGTGTTAAATTGACAGCAACCAGTTATGAATTTAACAAGTTAGTAGAGAAATTTTAAATTTGAAAAAAATAGTAGCGTTTTTAACATTTGAACATTTTTATTTCTTTGTTTCATACAAATTAAAATTAAATGTACAATTAGAATTTCCGCTTAATTCGAACATTCCTGAAGCGGAAGTGAAGTCGCTCGTCATTGGACAATTAATTCTAGAACCACCCGAAGTAGAAGCCACATTTATCGAAGTGGGAGCCACATCTGTTGAGTTTCGTCCAGGAAACATTTTTTTTGCAATTCCAATTTTTTTATTGATAGAATCATCCACATAACCTTCCGCAATTCCACTACTTTACCATCCTCCCGCCCGTTTTAGTGTCAAAATATCTCCGCCGGCATCCACAACCATCGTTGCTGCTGATCGGCGAAATGAGTGACCAGTGAATAATTCAGGTTCTTGTAGCCCTAAGTATGTTGCAATGTTTTTCGGTACACCGCCAATAGTGTGCTGGCCAACATTGAGGGAAATACATTTACCATTACGGTAGATTAAGAAGAAACGTAATTGGTCTGCTTGACGAGGACGAAGAGCTGCATATTTTCTGTACAAAGCACAAGGTTGAAAACTGCAGCCCTCATCTGTTGTTTTTGTTTTTCTGCCAATTTTTAAATTCTTCATATTCTCGTTCATATCTTGCTAAAGACTTCGCTGGCAGTAAACTGGAAGTCACGTTTATAGCTTGCTTTTTAATTTCTTCAGGCACGTTCATTTGTGATCGTAAATCTCCTTGTTGTTAAATTCTTTGTATTCCGTAAAGTGACGATAATATATTTCTCAACATCTTCTACGTCCTTCACCGTCAACGAGAGAAGCTCGTCACACCGGCAAGCACCAAAAATTCCAAAAATTGTAATCACTTTATATAACAACCAATAGTCATCAGGAGCTTTAACAAGAAAATTTTCTACTTGCTCTTTTGTTAAAACCCTTGCCTTCTTCGGCACGTAACGTTCATTTTTTCTCTTGAGAAAGGCAATTACCTTATGAAATCTACAAATGTTAAGTTAAAATATCACTTTTTTTAAAACGTCTGTAATAGGAAAACAAACCTGCAAACTTTAGCATTTTCTTTAATCTCCAAGCAGCTTTTTAACATGGACCATTTCGACCACAAAGAATTGGGGCTAAATTTTTCTGATAGTTGGTGAAGATTCTTTTGGTGTGAACGTCGTCCGTTACACCAGTTACATTATTGTTTTTCTGCCAATTTTTAAATTCTTCATATTCTCGTTCATATCTTGCTAAAGACTTCGCTGGCAGTAAACTCGAAGTACGTTTATAGCTTGCTTTTTGATTTCTTCTGGCAGGTTCATTTGAGAACAAATCTTGACGGAAATAAACAATTTGAACAAACGGCGCGTTGTCATAGTAATTGTACTAAGGTTTCTGAATTTTGAGCAATAATTTGGAAGAAGACAGAATTTGATCATTTTTAATTTTATTCGACTCTTATTTAGTTGTTTACAATTTAGTAACAAATAAAATATTATACAAGACACGCCAGTTAACTGGTTTTACTGGCTCAAGGAGGTAACTGACTCGTCTTCGACTCGTCAGTTATGTCCTCCATTCGCCAGTAAAAACCATTTTACCTGGCTTGTAATGTAAAATAGTATATCTTTGTTCCGGAACCAAATCTGCCACACAACACTTTTTTTTACCCGACTTATAAACAGCTGACACGAAAACTAAAAAAATTGAAATAAGTAACACACATCAACACAGGACGAAACAACAAAAATTATTAACAAAACTGCTTGTGAAACTTTGTTGATGCAACTTAAATAATTTGGAAACTCTCCAAACAGGTCTGAACTGAAAAAAGACTAAAATCGGAATCAAATAGCATCCCTTGTCTGTCAACACAGGGTGGTGTCACAATTTCTGTCCTGGAGGCAACCCATTTTGCGTCCAAGTGTTGTGCAGGTCCTACTTAAACTTGATAGTTATTTTCATAAACTTTTTGGGGTTTCTTATTTATGATTTTTTAAGCAATTGCGAAGATGATAGAAAAAACACTGATTATTATTATTTTTTAAATATATTGAAACTTAAATAGTAGAATTATTTACAATGCCCAAACTCGTACATAATCAATTTGGAAAGCAGCTGTGTCCGTGTCCAATGCCCATGTCGGCAACCATTGATCCCTACCGTTCCAGAAATCGGTAGAGGCTGTTGGAGATGTGTTTGACCATGGTTTACCTCCAGGATTTGAGGAATCGTCAGGGAAGTAAGCCATACCTCCGACAGCCAAGTTAATAATAATGTAGAATTCTTGATCGAAGGGGGCTAATTTTGAATTACTCGTCCTCCATGGATTCGGAAATCCTGAAGCGTCCAAATTACCCCATTCCCAGAAGCCACCCGCTGGAGGTTCAAATCTCGCCAAAACTTCATTATCGAGAGAGAATTGAATACTGTTTTCATCCCATAAAACTCCGTAAGTGTGGAAATCGCTGTCAAAACCAGCCGGGTTTAGTTTCTCAACGTGAGTCAACATGTACATGTTGATGTTCCATGCTGGTCCCCAATGAAGAGTTGAACCCATCAGCTGGGAACCAATGTTGACTCCGGAACCATTCACATAATTACGGTTACCACGGCTTTCCATAACATCGATTTCTCCGGAAACTGGCCATCCAGAATATTGGTTCCATCTTGGCAACAGCCAAATAGCTAGTTGGAAATAAAATAATATATTTAATCTTTTTATGAGGTTAGTTCTTACCAGGCCACAGCCAATCACCAGCAGGTAACTTGGCTCTTACTTCTAGTCTACCATACTTGTAACTGAAGGAGTAAACTGTACGAATACGGGCACTTTTTATGGGGTTTAACAAATTTGTTGGGTTACCATCCCTCACACATCCATACCATGCGGGATTTGTACATCTAAACAATTTAAATAATGTTGGTATTTTCGATGTCTATATCTCTTACTCATCAGCTGGTGCACCTCCATTGATATCCAAATGACCTGAAGACAAAAAGTCTTCGCCATTTTCGTCAGCCACCAACGTTGGTTTTAGGAAAAGGGTACCACCCTCAACATAGCTGTTATATCTGCTGTTAGTGTACCATTCGAACTCCCAATTCTGTTTATTTGTAATAAATTTTAACTGAATTAATTGTTTTAATTTTTTACTTACCCCGCCACCACCGACGGTAATTTCGTGGTTCCAGACTTGCAAGTTGAAATCGTCAAAATTATCTTCAAAAATTAAATCACCTGAGCATATTTGGCCCGTTGGCGCAAATGTACCACTAACTGTTGTTGGACTAGGACATTGGGCCTTCGAAAAATTAAAAAGTACCAAGAACAAGGCACTGGCGATTAAGACCTTCATGATGTGACAATTGCGGTTGTCTACAAGCATTAGATTGTGATTGCTCTTTTATAATAAGGTTTATCTAACTCAAATCTAAACATCATGTGTATTTTGGAATCCTAAACGTCATTCATTTCACTTGAATTGAGTGACCACAAGTGCTTCACATCAAAAGCTAGTTAGATAAGAGGATCTTATGTTTATACGTTTTATTCTTAGTAAGAACTGTTTTAGAATTAAAATTAAAAAGCGTTAGTATAGCTATTAAATTATAAAGAATCAGTAAAACTATGGTAGTTACCATTTATCCGGTACATTTAAGCAAAATTAATATTCCGAATATCTTCAAGAAAAAATAATTTTTATCTTGCAGGAAGCAAAAAATACACCATTGCGTGGAGAATCAACAGATCTTTTCAACGATACGTCTCATCCCTCATTTCCCAGACGACTTTTTTTCCTTATCTGGACCATTACGAATATTCTAAAAAAAAATATCCAAATCGGTCCAGTCGTTTTCAAGAGATGCGCTTAAGAGGATAGGAGAAGGTACCATTAAGGTCTACATGGCATGGGGTCGGGATTATTGTCATGTAACATTTTTATTGACGTGAAACGTCTTTAAAATCTGTTATTAGGCCATTTGCTAAAATGAAATATCGAACGCTTGTAACATTTTACAACCATACCATCCACTGTAATTTTAGTAGGTATCATACGTTGTCTAGAGGAAAGAAGCTAGAAATTTATTATGCACTAGTTGTGCCCGCGACTTTGTGAGCTAAAGTATCAATATGTAAAGGTGAAGAGAAGTTAATACTATGTGGCGTACCGGAACCTCACCAAAGACAGACAACAGCAACTGTCAACACGACTCATTAACGCGAACCTATACGTTCCCGCATGTCATAGAATAACTTATAGTTTAAAATTTAAATATATTCAAGTCAAACTCCACAAACTTTAATAAACGTAAAATTACAATTGGAACATGTTTAGGGAGAAAACTACTCCCATATTCAGCCCTAACTTATATTTTGTTAAATTTTATACAAATCCGTCCAGTAGTCGCGTGATACGAACAACAGACAGACAACAAAAATTGTTTTGGTACCATTGGCTCTGTTGGTTCTAAATAATCTTTAAGTACTCCTTTAATTTACGTCTAATGTCTAATGTTCGCTGTCCGAGCACTCTGAGAACTCAAACGGAATGTTCTTTCAGTAAAATTAAAGTCTCTCTCCAGAACACTAAATATTAGCCAAGGGTTATTTCACAACATGGCTGAAAACCGCATTCAAATTGATTCGGTTGTTGTCGAGATTAGCGTCCATAAACCCCAGACAAACAAAAATTCAAAAAGATTTTGTTTTAGGCATTGTAGCGTATCTCCAATAGGTAAAAATTAGTCACTCAACGCCATCAGCATCTACCAGGAGGACCCAGGGTACACCCAACAGCTTCAGTCCGAGATCACAACATTTTAAACTTGAATTGGCTCTTTACGGTTGCAACCTACTCGATTTTTAATATACATTCTTTTAGATATTAAATAGGAGTCAAAAATTGTTTTTTACGTACAAGTAAAATTTATGAAATTTTTATTTTATTCGATGAAGTTACGTTCTTTGAATTGGATGGTTAATAATCTTGAGCGTATTATTTCCACCTGCCGTATGATTTTCGGTATTCGTGGTTAGTTACTCTGAGTTTGGGGAGGGGCATTGACGTGTTGTGGTTAGTAGGCACGATACACTCACAACGGTATGCCAACGCGCATGCAATGACGTCACCTGCGAGGGAAATCTCAGTAATGTATTAGGGTAAATAGACAAATACGCTCTGTTTTTTGGCGATAAGTGAATTTAAAAATTGCCGGCATCAATCCCTTTTCAAATGATACTTTTATAATATAAGTATATTGTTAAAATGTTAGTTTATCAAAGTATAATCACAAATAAAAATACTTAATCGCTACTATGTAGTATCTTTGCGAATTAATAAAAAATCTCTATCCACAGCACAGACATTATTCTTACGTTATTGAATTACTGATGTCCCACGCACACACATGCATTTGCAAAATAATCACAAATTCCTCTTCAAATCATGATGTGGATCCAAAGCCCTGTATTTCAGTCGAATTTTAACTAATCATACAATTATGATATTGTTTCAGTAATTCTACTGAACAGTAGTTTTATATATTTCCAGTAATTCTACGGAACAAAGGTTTTATAATAGACCCAAAGTAAATCTGACCTGCTGGCAAATTGTTTTTCTTTATTCATTCCGCTATAAATATTTCCAAACATTAAAAAAAAATTGCATTTTGTTGTGTAAATGCTTCCTGGCTTTTAATATTAAACTTATTTAATCATCGCAGTTTTTTGTGACATGGGTAACATCTTTTTACAATTTGTAAATATTAAAAAAATGTGAAATGACAAATTTGTATACATAGCAGATTTACGTAATATAACTTACAAGAACAATAATACGTATGTGCTCTTTAAACATCCTGTAAACCAGGTTTCAAATAATAAAATAAACGTTTTACGGAACAGTGTCGTATTAACTAAACGTTAATTGTATTGCAGATGCTAAATAAAAACAGAAAACATATTTATTTATTTATTTAATTGATTTTAAAGAACGATTTTGATAAATCTTCCTATTAGAGCAATGCTCCCTGTCGAAAATGTTCTCGCACTTGACGTCCTGCGCTAACCGAACGATTTTCGTCCGGCTACCTGGCATACCGTTGTAAGTGTATCGTGGTTAGTAGGTACTTCTAACCAATAAGGAAGCTCGAATCACAAGGAGTTCGTGCTGGACAATTAAAAAATCCCCACTGTCGAAAATAGACTAGTGTCCGGAGATTTTTCATTTTTCCTCGATTTTTGCTGACACGACTAAATGCAATGACAGACGTGGACGCAAGAAAAACGTAAACAATAATTGTCGTAACTAATGGCAATATTATTACGCCATTTCGATTTATCACGACAAAAAAGTTTTTAGTGCTTAATTTGTTTCCAGTATTGCTGGTATAATAAAAAATAGCGTAAAGTATTCGTGGATAACTGGTCTTTAAAACACTTGCTCTATTTCGAGCACTCCCGGGTACGCCGTCGTGCTCGAAAACTCGCGCGTGTTTTAAAGACCTTGTTATCCACTCATACTTTAATATACATACTATTATATAAAACTGTCAATAAATTGTTTCTATTATCTACCAGTATAGGAGAGAAATAGTATGTTATATACCAAGGTAGAGAAGTTATTTTTCTCAGCTGAGCAGTATTAAGCATCGAGCTGAGAAAAAGCTTCTCTACCGTGGTTTATATATTAATTTTTTTCACTACTTCACTTCAGAAAACATCATTTAACTGGAAAGTTTAACTGGAATAAATTCAGTATCTTCGCTGCAATTGATTTTGCGAAAAATTCCTGAAACACGTCGATTTTGGTTATAAATTGCCACTTTTTAGCCTGATGAGCTTTCTTTTGTTTTTGCTCAGGGGGCTGTAACCACCCTTAAGTTTTTTTTTTTCAAATGGAAAGATATGTCAACCGATACATCATTGGAAAGCTTATAAATAAAGGAATACAACGGTGAGCTTTGTTTCATGTATTTCTGTCTCATTTGAGAATAAGTACCTAAAAACTGGTATTTGGATGTTTCAGTGTTTCTTTTTCTTCGTGCGGGTTTATTATCTTATCGTCTCTTTTTCTAATAAATTTAATTTTCTTTGCAAAACTTTGTTAGTTTTGATCATTTATTTGACGAATAGGTAGTGATAGTTAATAAGAATAATGCACCATTGCAACAGAAAAACTTAAAATTTAAATTTCTTTAGAATCCATTTTTTTTCTGACAAAAGCACATTTACGAAAACGGCGAAGTCAACAGACAAAAATTGCGTTATTCGGGTGAACAAATTCCTTGCTGGATGCGGGAAACTCACACTCAACGTCTACAGAAACTAAATGTGTGGGCTGGGATAGTTGGAGATAGGATCATAGGACCAGTGTTCTTTTCTGATAATCTTAAAGCAGAAAGATATCTACTGTTTCTTCAAGAAACGCTTCGCCCAGCTCTGGCGGACCAATTCAGAGATGAATTAGATCCAAAACTTCCACATGAGAGAATATGGTATCAACAGGATGGAGCTCCACCGTAATATGCTGCATCCGTTCGGCATTATTTGGACGACATTTTTCATACTAGGTAGATCGATCGGAGGAAGAGGTGCAATAGAATGGGCAGCAAGACCACCAGACCTCACTCCTCTTGACTTTTTTTGTGGGGGTATCTTAAAGGTAAACACACCACAAAACCCGATAATCTTGAAGATTTACAACAACGTATTACCTATGAAATTCAGCAAATCACTTCACAAATGTTGTAAAATGTAAGAAATGAGTTTTATTATCGTCTTGCATTTTGTCAAGAAAGACTTGGTGAACATGCTTGCTGCAGTCACTGTGGCAGCATACTGTATGTCAAATACCTCAATTACCTGTCACCTTCCACCACATTATCAATAATTTGTGCGTTTTCGGGAAATAGTCTGGCGAATATAATTCGAGTTGAGATTTCGCTGGAAAAATTTACCAATTGTGGTAAAGTGTGTAAAATTAGTCGGTATTGTCAAAAAACTGTTTTTAGGGGCCATTTTTCCAATATGGCGGCGCGAGCGGCAAAGATACGAGGTGGCAAAATAGAAATTCGGAAAAAGCATGTCGAAATCTATATAAGCACCAATTTTCAAAACTCCCGGAAAACTTTCAGCATTCTTTTTGAGCTCCAAATGTACTATAGTGTACGGGTATTAATGGTTAGTTACTCCGTCAGTTTGGGGTGGGGCAATAACGTGTTGTGGTTAGTAGGTACTTCTAACCAATAAGGAAGCTCGAATCACAAGGAGTTCGTGCTGGACAATTAAAAAATCTCCACTGTGGAAAATATACAAGTGTCCGGAGATAACATTCCAACATCCTGAAGATGTTTAATAATAGTATATTATTTATCTAGAATTCTAGAACGAAAAGTAAAGGTTAAAGTCCAAGCAAGTTATTTACTTGTGGAATTATTTGTGATTACTTCGAAAAACACTTCTTCGTTCACTTCATACAAGGTTTTATTTCATACTGCAAGTTTAATGAACTAGGTTAAAATAAAAAGAAATTTTGAGTGTTTATCTTTTTTACCTAATTTGAAATTAGTCACTCAACGATTCTACGTGGCATGCTTTGGATCAGGTCTGTCTGCAAAGCCCAAAGATGTTCAATAGGATTACAGTCTGGGCTTCTCGCTGGCCCGTCCAGAGTTTGAATTTCGACTTATCCAAAAAATCTGTTTACCACTCTGGCAACGTGTGGGCGTGCATTGTCCTGCATTAAGTCGCTTGAATTAACTAAATAAAAACTTCAGTGCAGTGTGGTAAGAACCGCGTCTCTTAAATTTGCAAAACAAACAAAATAATGACGAGCCTGACCAGGTAAAAGTGCAACCCAAAATACTTTTGACTAAACACACATTGTTTTTCGGTATTTGAAAATTAAATCAATAAGAATCCAAGTACGTAGCACCTGCACATTATCATAGGATAGTTCGAGCATATTTGAATGATAATATCCGAAATAGGTGGATTGGTAGAGGTTCTGAACACGCTTGGCCTCCTCGTAATCCTGACATGACTCCATTAGTTTTCTTTCTTTGTTGTATCGAAAAGTAGAGAGTCTACCAGACACCAATTTTAAATATCGAAGATAATGATCAGTGAAAAACCGATAAACAGCAGCAGATATGTGGACGATACGGTCATAATAAAACAAATAGAAAAGGTCTGCAAGTGGCAATTTCTCTGCCACGGCACACATAGTCGTCTAGCGGCGCATAACTCGTATACAGCGGAGCATAAAATCGTCGGGCGGCGCATAAAGTAACCTTGAAATTACTTTATGTGGTCAGTCAAGTTTTATCAAATCAAAGAAATTGTCAGATTTGCGACGTTTAAAGAAAGGATAGAATGTTTTATTCGGAGAAGCACGTCTGGCTTGCCACGAAAAGCCCCACTTTTGCTCCTTATAAAACAATCTACTATGGACCCATGTATTTTTACCTGGGCTGCGCGCGCATCCGAACGGCAAGTGACATTTCTAAATTTAATTTGGTAAATAATAATAATTTGGTCAAATGTGAAAGCATCAGATATATAAATAAAACAAAATGGTGTATGACTGATTCGTTCCCCTTTGTTCAAATCGAAAGCATACCGAAGAATTAAACAACAACTGACGTTGCTGTCACTTTTTGACATGTGCAGAAGGTCTGTTTAGTACAGAGCCTGTCAAAAAATTTCAAATGTCCCGCATTTTTGCCGTTCAGACAACTATCCTTTTCTATTCAGTAAATGGGTCCATTGTGCGCCTTACCGCGAAATTAATTGCATTATTGCGTTATCTAGATAAGAATCAGTTTTATCAGAGTTTAATCACAACTGCTTCAAAAACTATAAACAACATATCAGTAATAAGCTATTTATAAGAAACAATTCTGTAACTTGGTAAAAATAAAGCAAAGTCCGGTATTACTAATTATGGAAAAATTGCTGATTTTATTTCTTTCGCGTTTTCAAATTTAAAAAAACGCAGTATATGTAATTACGTGTCTTTACGCAACAGATATATTCTTAATTTATTCATTGGAGCAGAATTATCATTAATACTTCCTGTAGGTGCGTATATACGTAAGTAGCATTATTTCCAGTAAAATTTCATAAAGAAAAATGCAACCTACTTAGTTATTGACTAGTAGTTAATAATGAAGACCTGATTTCATGCAAAATGCATATCTAATAAATGTGGTAGTACCTAAGGTAGGACTTCATGAAAAAAATCTCTTTCTTAGAATTTGGCAGAATATTTGTGAAATTGTTTATGTAATAATTATTATAAATACAAGAATGGACAGAAAAATATGATTTATAGGATTTAAGCTGCTAGTAGTAAAAAAAAAAATCCCTGGATGGGGTGCCCATGAGGTGATTTTTTCTAGTAAGTTGTTTGGAGAAGCATATTTTTGGTCTTGACTGGTTTTGCTTGTTATAAAATTACCAAAAAAAGATAAAACATTGCAAATCATAGTTGATATGTTTTAATTGGGGGCTTTTTTTTTCGAATATGATCGAATTTTTGATAAATCCCAATATTTTTGATAAATCTAGTATTTAAATCCGAACACTGCCTAGCAACGCCTAAAAAATACCATTGAAACTACATTGTTGTCAAAAAAAATCGGAATACTAAGTCTTCAGCAAAGAATTTTTTTAATTCAGTCTTGGCGACCTATCATAATATCAACACGTAATCCAAGAATTTCAAGAAAAAAATCCTGGGGTTCATTTGAGATTGTTCAAATTGTTTTGTTAATTATTTTATTCGAAATAAGGTATCAGCCGTGACTGCCACTGTGTTCAGGTTGCTAGGCAACTTTGGCTTCAGTTTATGGACTTCAAAATTAAAGAAAAAACCGTTTAATTTAAAATTTGATTAAAATGTTTGACTATTTTAGTTTTCTACAGTTGTAAGATAAGCAAAACCAGTCTAGACCAAAAATATTCCTCTCCAAACAACTTAATAGAGAAAATCACTTCATGGGCACACCATCCAGGGACACACTGTATAAACCACAGTAGAGAAGCCTTTTCTCAGCTGAGCAGTATTAATTCCGGAGATGCGAAATGACTTCTTTACCTTGGTATATAATATACTATTCTTTCCTAGTAGTTAATAATCATTTCATTATTAACTAGTACTTAATAATTAAGAAATACTAGTCAATTATCGTTTCATTATTGACTCGTAGTTAATAGTATACAGAAAAAAAATAAACCACGGTAGAGAAGCTTTTTCTTAGCTTCGCAACTTAATTAACTTAATTAATACTGCTCAGATGAGAAAAGTTACTTCTCTACCTTGGCATATAACATACTATTTCTCTGCTATACTAGTAGATAATAAAAACAATTTATTGACAGTTTTATATAAAAAATCTTTTGATTTTTCTGGTAACAAGTTATCATAGTGTACCCGACGGTTTCTCTGCGAATTTCCGGAAATGTGTACACACTGTTTTCTTCGCTACTTGGCATTTATCTTTTTAGTTTTTAGAATAGAAATCACAGGCATTGATTTAATGTCATTTTTATTCATTTGATTTCACATGCTACTTAGTTTTCATGGATAACTTAGTTAAATTTCTTACAACCTTTCGCATTATCATTGATTGAAGAAAAGATAAATAAATATGCTATAGTAGGGAAAATAATAATATAATTATAAACTATGGTTCAGAAGCCTTTTCTTAGCCTCGCACTATTATTGCCCGCGATGCTTCGCAAATAAAATAGCCTGGCTAAGAAAACTGTCTTCTTAACCTTGGTGTATAATTATTATTATTGAGCCACTTTTCACTAATCTATCTACCTATCCATCTATCTACAGGGTGTCTCAAAATTACGACATTCCGAGTTCAGAGCGTTGTGGAAGACATTATCCCAAGTAAAAGAAAAATTAAAAAAAAAATCAGCGACCTCTAATTACAAAGAAATAGAGGTCTGAAGAGGCAGAATTTACATCAAGTTATCTTCAAATAAAGGCTATGAATGTTGGCGTTTATTTTTATTTATTATGAGCATGATCACGAGGGATGTTTGTGTTTTATCAAGAGTTTTGAAGACGGAAATGACGTAAATCTCTAATGGTCAAATGGAGTGGCGCTGATAGTGGAAATCAAATGTGAACAAAAACCACTACATAAACAAATATCTTTAGAATGTTGGAATGCTATCTCCGGACACTTGTCTATTTTCGACAGTGGGGATTTTTTAATTGTCCAGCACGAACTCCTTGTGATTCGAGCTTCCTTATTGGTTAGAAGTACCTACTAACCACAACACGTCAATGCCCCTCCCCAAACTCAGAGTAACTAACCACGAATACCGAAAATCATACGGCAGGTGGAAATAAGCTTAAGATTATTAACCATCCAATTCAAAGCCCGTAACTTCGAATAAAATAAAAATTTCATAAATTTTACTTTTACGTAAAAGACAATTTTTGACTCCTATTTAATATATAAAAGAATGTATATTAAAAATCGAGTAGGTTGCAACCGTAAAGAGCCAATTCAAGTTTAAAATGTTGTGATCTCGGACTGAAGCTGTTGGGTGTACCCTGAGTCCTCCTGATAGATGCTGATGGCGTTGAGTGACTAATTTTTACCTATTGGAGATACGCTACAATGCCTAAAACAAAATCTTTTTGAATTTTTGTTTGTCTGGGGTTTATGGACGCTAATCTCGATAACAACTGAATCAATTTGAATGCGGTTTTCAGCCATGTTGTGAAATAACCCTTGGCTAATATTTAGTGTTCTTTAATTTTACTGAAAGAACATTCCGTTTGAGTTCTCAGAGTGCTCGGACAGCGAACATTAGACATTAGACGTAAATTAAAGGACTACTTAAAGATTATTTAGAACTAACAGAGCCAATGGTACCAAAACAATTTTTGTTGTCTCTCTGTATCACGCAACTACTGGACAGATTTGTAAAAAATTTAACAAAACATAATAAGTTATTATAATAACATGCGGGAGCGTAGGTTCGCGTTAATGAGTCGTGTTGACTGTTGCTGTTGTCTGTCTTTGGTGAGGCTCCGGTACGCCACATACCATTAACTTTTCTTCACTTTACATATTGATACCTTAGCGCACAACTAGTGCATAATAAATTTCTAGCTTCTTTCCTCTACACAACGTATGATACCTACCAAAATTACAGATGTGGATGGTATGGTTGTAAAATGTTACAAGCGTTCGATATTTCATCTTGGCAAATGGTCCCTAATAATCGATTTTAAAGACGTTTCACGTCAATAAAAATGTTACATGACAATAATCCTGAACCCATGCCATGTAGACCAGACCTTAATGGTCCCTCCTCCTATCCTCTTAAGCGCATCTCTTGAAAACGACTGGACCGATTAGGATAATTTTTTTTAGAATATTCGTAATGGTCCAAATAAGGAAAAAAAGTTGTCCGGAAAATGAGGCATGAGACATATCGTTGAAAAGATCTGTTGATTATACACGCAATGGTGTATTTTTTGCTTCCTGCAAGATAAAAATAATTTTTTCTTGAAGATATTCGGAATATTAATTTTGCTCAAATGTACCGGATAAACGGTAACTACCAGAGTTTTACTGATTCTTTATAAATTAATAGCTATACTAACGCTTTTTCAATTTTAATTCTAAAACAGTTCTTACTAAGAATAAAACGTATAAACAAAAGATCCTCTTATCTAACTAGCTTTTGGTGTGAAGTACTTGTGGTCACTCAATTCAAGTGAAATGAATGACGTTTAGGATACCAAAATACACGTGATGTTTAGATTTGAGTTAGATAAACCTTATTATAAAAGAGCAATCACAATCTAATGCTTGTAGACAACCGCAATTGTCACATCATGAAGGTCTTAATCGCCAGTGCCTTGTTCTTGGCACTTTTTAATTTTTCGAAGGCCCAATGTCCTAGTCCAACAACAGTTAGTGGTACATTTGCGCCAACGGGCCAAATATGCTCAGGTGATTTAATTTTTGAAGATAATTTTGACGATTTCAACTTGCAAGTCTGGAACCACGAAATTACCGTCGGTGGTGGCGGGGTAAGTAAAAAATTAAAACAATTAATTCAGTTAAAATTTATTACAAATAAACAGAATTGGGAGTTCGAATGGTACACTAACAGCAGATATAACAGCTATGTTGAGGGTGGTACCCTTTTCCTAAAACCAACGTTGGTGGCTGACGAAAATGGCGAAGACTTTTTGTCTTCAGGTCATTTGGACATCAATGGAGGTGCACCAGCTGATGAGTAAGAGATATAGACATCAAGAATGCCAACATTATTTAAATTGTTTAGATGTACAAATCCCGCATGGTATGGATGTGTGAGGGATGGTAACCCAACTAATTTGTTGAACCCCATAAAAAGTGCACGTATTCGTACAGTTTACTCCTTCAGTTACAAGTATGGTAGACTAGAAGTAAGAGCCAAGTTACCTGCTGGTGATTGGCTGTGGCCTGGTAAGAAATAACCTCATAAAAAGATTAAATATCATATTATTTTATTTCAAACTAGCTATTTGGCTGTTGCCAAGATGGAACCAATATTCTGGATGGCCAGTTTCCGGAGAAATCGATGTTATGGAAAGCCGTGGTAACCGTAATTATGTGAATGGTTCCGGAGTCAACATTGGTTCCCAGCTGATGGGTTCAACTCTTCATTGGGGACCAGCATGGAACATCAACATGTACATGTTGACTCACGTTGAAAAACTAAACCCGGCTGGTTTTGACAGCGATTTCCACACTTACGGAGTTTTATGGGATGAAAACAGTATTCAATTCTCTCTCGATAATGAAGTTTTGGCGAGATTTGAACCCCCAGCGGGTGGCTTCTGGGAATGGGGTAATTTGGACGCTTCAGGATTTCCGAATCCATGGAGAACGAGTAATTCAAAATTAGCCCCCTTCGATCAAGAATTCTACATTATTATTAACTTGGCTGTCGGAGGTATGGCTTACTTCCCAGACGATTCCTCAAATCCTGGAGGTAAACCATGGTCAAACACATCTCCAACAGCATCTACCGATTTCTGGAACGGTAGGGATCAATGGTTGCCGACATGGGCATTGGACACCGACACAGCTGCTTTCCAAATTGATTATGTACGAGTTTGGGCATTGTAAATAATTCTACTATTTAAGTCTCAATATATATAAAAAATAACTAGTGTTTTTCTATCATCTTCGCATTCGCTTAAAAAATCATAAATAAGAAACCCCAAAAAGTTTATGAAAATAACTATGAAGTTTAAGTAGGTACTTTCATTGATTGCTTGATTTACAGTAAAAATATATACAGGGTGTCCCAACTAAAATTTGTACCCCCCAAAAATTCCAATTTCGAAAGACTCTGAAGAAAACAGGTCAATTTTGTTATCAAGGGGGACTAAATTGTACCAAACTTTCCTGTCTTAGATCTCACCCCCTTAGCCAGGGGAGCCACACCCTTCAAAAATTTAAATAGCATGGGGGGTCGTGTGATACATTATTTTAAAGCTTATTGAATTCTGTATCCAGACCCACATTTATCGACTTTTTTCTACAAAAAGAAAACATGAAATCCATATTTACCAAATCTACATAAAATACTCAACTAAAATTTGTACCCCCCAACCATTTTAATTTCGAAACACTTAGAAGAAAACGCTCGAACAGGTCAATTTTGTTATTAAGGAGGGCGAAATTGTACCAAACTTTCAAGTCTTAGATCTCGCCCCTTTAGCCAGGGGAGCCACCCCCTTAAAAAATTTAAATTCCATGGGGGGTCATGTGGTACACCATTTTAAAGCTTATTAAATTTACTATCCAAACCTACTATTATCGATTCGTTTTTACAAAAAAGAGCATAAGAATTTGTTATTTTCCAAATCTACATAGAATACTCTTGATTTGGAAAATAACAAAATCATGCTTTTTTTGTAGAAATAAATCGATAAAAGTAGATTTGGATAGATAACTAAATAAGCTTTAAAATGATGTATCACACGACCCCCCATGCCATTAAAATTTTTTAAGGGTGTGGCTCTCCTGGCTAAAGGGGTGAGATCTAAGAGTTGAAAGTTTGGTACAATTTGGTGCCCCTTGATAACAAAATTGACCTGTTCGAGCGTTTTCTTCTGAGTCTTTCGAAATTGGAATTGTTGGGGGGTATAAATTTTAGTTGAGTATTTTATGTAGATTTGGAAAATATCGAATTCAAACTTTTTTTTTGTAGAAAGGAATCGATAAATGTAGGTTTGGATAGAGAATTGAATAAGCTTTAAAATAATGTATCACACGACCCCCCATGCCATTTAAATTTTTTAAGGGGGTGGCTCCCCTGGCTCAAGGGGTGAGATTTAAGACTTGAGATTACGGTACAATTAGGTCCCCCTTGATGAAAAAATTGACCTGTTCAAGCGTCTTCTTCTGAGTCTTTCGAATTTGGAATTGTTAGGGGGTACAAATTTTAGTTGGGACACCCGATATATAGCAGGACCAAAGTCGAAAAATCAGAAATTAACCCCATAGGAATTTAAGGCTATTTGATGCCAAAGACTTAATTTTATTGCTCTTATAGTTTTCGTAGAAATTATGGCTCTGCTGTGCGATTATTTACGGATTTTTTATTAAATATTTGTAGCGATAATTACCCCATTATAAACCGAGATAGAACGTTTAGGCATTTTTCACACACACTACAATTTTCTACGCGATATTATTATTACTATTTAATAGCAATATTGCTTTACACCAAATGCACATAATGTCCCAAAATTTGCGGTACAATTACATAGTACCTAACTTGATTATTTCATCCCCAAGAATGACGCGCAAAATTATAAAAAAAATCTATCTTCTTTAGTTCTCGAGATAAAAATTTTTTTCAACAGTTACCCTTAATATCTACAGATACATATATTCAATTTTTGTTTGTGACACGTGTTCCTTCTAGGGTATCTGTGAAGACAAGTTTTACCTTTTTTGTTTCACGCATTTGGGCAAAAGATTGGCTTTATAGAACCTCCTAGGAGAAGCGATTTTTTTAAAGCGTAAACACAAAAAAAGTAAATTTGCTGTAGAAAACCCTTTGCTAAAGCTAATAAGTTCTTAAAAGTAGGCCTTAAAATCATTAAAATTAAGTCTTTGGCATTAAATTATGCTACAAATAACCTTAAATTCCCGGTCAATTATTGTGCTTTTTATAATATTTTAAAGCCATGATCCTGCTAGCTTGACGTGAAGCCATAGGGACCATAACTTCGAGAAAAATATCGGTTTTCTTATGTTTGGCATTAAATCAGTCTTCAATATCCTTAAAATCCTGTGGTTATTTTTTAAATTTGTGTATCTTATAAGTATTAAGTTATAATTTCTACGAAAACTATAAGAGCAATAAAATTAAGTCTTTGGCATTAAATTAGCATTTAAATAATAGCGTTAAAATCCTATGTGGTTATTTTTCAATTTTTACCAAATTTTAAGTCATGGTCCTGCTAGTTTGACGTCAAGCCAGCAAAGCCATAATTTCTATTAAAACTATGAGAGCAATAAAATTAAATCTTTGGCATTAAATTAGCCTTTAAATAGTCTTAAATTCCCATGGGGTTAATGTTAGATTTTTTCACATTTTAAAGTCGTGGTTCTGCTAGCTTGACGTCAAGAATTAAATTAGCCTTTAAATAATAGCGTTGTGATTATTTTTCAATTTTTACCAAATTTTAAGTCATGGTCCTCCTAGCTTGACGTCAAGCCAACAGAGCCATAATTTCTATAAAAACTATGAGGGCAATAAAATCAAGTCTTCAGCATTAAATAAGCCTTTAAATAGCCATAAATTTTCTTGGGGTTAGTTTTTGTTTTTTCGACTTTGGTCCTGCTATAGCTTTACCCACGTCCCCGACTGTGGTGAGATGTTTCATGAAACAGCAGTGTTACGTGAAGAGTCCAAACGCCTTTCCCAGTTGTTTCCTGCTCAATCACATTATTTCTTGCTGTATATCAAGCAATCCATGGAAGTACCTACTTAAACTTGATGGTTATTTTCATAAACTTTTTGGGGATTTCTTATTTATGATTTTTTAAGCAAATGCGAAGATGATAGAAAAAACACTGGTTATTATTATTTTTTAAATATATTGAAACTTAAATAGTAGAATTATTTACAATGCCCAAACTCGTACATAATCAATTTGGAAAGCAGCTGTGTCGGTGTCCAATGCCCATGTCGGCAACCATTGATCCCTACCATTCCAGAAATCGGTAGAGGCTGTTGGAGATGTGTTTGACCATGGTTTACCTCCAGGATTTGAGGAATCGTCAGGGAAGTAAGCCATACCTCCGACAGCCAAGTTAATAATAATGTAGAATTCTTGATCGAAGGGGGCTAATTTTGAATTACTCGTTCTCCATGGATTCGGAAATCCTGAAGCGTCCAAATTACCCCATTCCCAGAAGCCACCCGCTGGGGGTTCAAATCTCGCCAAAACTTCATTATCGAGAGAGAATTGAATACTGTTTTCATCCCATAAAACTCCGTAAGTGTGGAAATCGCTGTCAAAACCAGCCGGGTTTAGTTTTTCAACGTGAGTCAACATGTACATGTTGATGTTCCATGCAGGTCCCCAATGAAGAGTTGAACCCATCAGCTGGGAACCAATGTTGACTCCGGAACCATTCACATAATTACGGTTACCACGGCTTTCCATAACATCGATTTCTCCGGAAACTGGCCATCCTGAATATTGGTTCCATCTTGGCAACAGCCAAATAGCTAGTTTGAAATAAAATAATATGATATTTAATCTTTTTATCAGGTTATTTCTTACCAGGCCACAGCCAATCACCAGCAGGTAACTTGGCTCTTACTTCTAGTCTACCATATTTGTAACTGAAGGAGTAAACTGTACGAATACGGGCACTTTTTATGGGGTTTAACAAATTTGTTGGGTTACCATCCCTCACACATCCATACCATGCGGGATTTGTACATCTAAACAATTTAAATAATGTTGGCATTCTTGATGTCTATATCTCTTACTCATCAGCTGGTGCACCTCCATTGATGTCCAAATGACCTGAAGACAAAAAGTCTTCGCCATTTTCGTCAGCCACCAACGTTGGTTTTAGGAAAAGGGTACCACCCTCAACATAGCTGTTATATCTGCTGTTAGTGTACCATTCGAACTCCCAATTCTATTTATTTGTAATAAATTTTAACTGAATTAATCGTTTTAATTTTGTACTTACCCCGCCACCACCGACGGTAATTTCGTGGTTCCAGACTTGCAAGTTGAAATCGTCAAAATTATCTTCAAAAATTAAATCACCTGAGCATATTTGGCCCGTTGGCGCAAATGTACCACTAACTGTTGTTGGACTAGGACACTGGGCCTTCGAAAAATGAAAAAGTGCCAAGAACAAGGCACTGGCGATTAGGACCTTCATGATGTGACAATTGCGGTTGTCTACAAGCATTAGCTTGTTATTGCTCTTTTATAATAAGGTTTATCTAACTCAAATCTAAACATCACTTGAATTGTGTGACCACAAATACTTCACACCAAAAACTTAGATAGATAAGAGGATCGCTTATGTTCATACGTTTTATTCTTAGTAAGAACTGTTTTAAAATTAAAATCAAAAAAGCGTTAGTATAATTATTAATTTATAAAGAATCAGTAAAACTAGGGTAGTTACCATTTATACGGTAAATATGAGCAAAATGAATATTCCGAATATCTTCAAGAAAAAATAATTTTTATCTTGCAGGAAGCAAAAAATACATTATATTGCGTGGAGAATGAACAGATCTTTTCAACGATATGTCTCATGTCTCATTTTCCATTATTTAAAATATAATGGTGCGAATCAGTGCGGATCGGGTGCTTTAGTTAGAAGTTTGAAATGTACCTCAAAAGTTGTCCCCCTACAAATAAAAATTGACCTGTTTCGGCGTTTTTTGTTAAAATATTTGTATATAACTCGAGTAAATTCAAGACGACAATTTTCGTTAAGGCAGCCTGTATTTATTTTTTTTTCAGTTGAAAACATTCAATTGAGTTACATATTTCCATCCTCGGATCGTAATTAACAAAACGTCCTATCGTCAGTTATGATTGAGACTGCATAAAAAAATTATGGTTTTCTCAGTTTTTCCGAATTTTGCGGGCGCGACGTTTTCTTACAATTGTCTCGAATTTTATTTTCTTGAGAACTTTTCCAGGACTATAGAAAAAATACTTTGTATTTCCCAAATTTTCCAATTTTTCGGACAACTTTTTTTCCTTATTTGGACCATTACGGATATTCTGAAAAAAATTATCCAAATCGGTCCAGTCGTATTCAAGTGATGCGTTTAGGAGGAGGGACCATTAAGGTCTACATGGCATGGGTTAAGGATTATTGTCATGTAACATTTTTATTGACGTGAAATGTCTTTAAAATCGGTTATTAGGGGCATTTGCTAAAATGAAATATCGAACGCTTGTAACATTTTACAACCATACCGTCCACATCTGCAACTTTAGTAGGTATATCATACGTTGTGTAGAGGAAAGAAGCTAGAAATTTTTTATGCACTAGTTGTGCGCTAACCTACGCTCCCGCATGTTATATAACAACTTATTACATTTTGTTAAATTTTTTACAAATCTGTCCAGTAGTTGCGTGATACGGACAACAAACAGACAACAAAAATTGTTTTGGTACCATTGGCTCTGTTGGTTCTAAATAATCTTTAAGTACTCCTTTAATTTACGTCTAATGTCTAATGTTCGCTGTCCGAGCACTCTGAGAACTCAAACGGAATGTTCTTTCAGTAAAATTAAAGTCTCTCTCCAACACTAAATATTAGCCAAGGGTTATTTCACAACATGACTGAAAACCGCATTTAAATTGATTCAGTTGTTATAAACCCCAGACAAACAAAAATTCAAAAAGATTTTGTTTTAGGCATTGTAGCGTATCTCCAATAGGTAAAAATTAGTCACTCAACGCCATCAGCATCTACCAGGAGGACCCAGGGTATACCCAACAGCTTCAGTCCAAGATCACAACATTTTAAACTTCAATTGGCTCTTTACGGTTGCAACCTACTCGATTTTTAATATACATTCTTTTATATATTAAATAGGAGTCAAAAATTGTCTTTTACGTAAAAGTAAAATTTATGAATTTTTTATTTTATTCGATGAAGTTACGTTCTTTGAATTGGATGGTGAATAATCTTAAGCTTACTTCCACCTGCCGTATGATTTTCGGTATTCGTGGTTAGTTACTCTGAGTTTGGGGAGGGGCATTGACGTGTTGTGGTTAGTAGGTACTTCTAACCAATAAGGAAGCTCGAATCACAAGGAGTTCGTGCTGGACAATTAAAAAATCACCACTGTCGAAAATAGACAAGTGTCCGGAGATAACATTCCAACAGTCTAAAGATATTTGTTTATGTAGTGGTTTTTGTTCACATTTCATTTCCACTATCAGCGCCACTCCATTTGACCATTAGAGATTTACGTCATTTGCGTCTTCAAAACTCTTGATAAAACGAACGCAATTGACAAAGGATACTTTTTCCCAATTAATGCTTTTCGGTTCGTTTGGAGGAAAATACTCAAGTCAAGACAATGGACAAGAGTCTGTGAGTGTGTTTGTAAAACAGGGTTAGATTTCAAGTAATTTTTTCCCGAATTTTATTGCTACACAAAAATTGAAGGAATTCGTTCACCCTATTGTTTGTTATTACACTGTACATTTTCTGTACTAAAGTAATGCACAATTTTTGTGTAATAAAAACCAATTGTTTCAAATTAAATTAATGCCTGTGATTTCTATTCTAAAAACTAAAAAGATAAATGTCAAGTAGCGAAGAAAACAGTGTGTGCACATCTTCGGAAATCCGCAGAGAAACCAGTCGGGTACAATATGACAAATTGTTGCCAGAAAAATCAAAAGATTTTTTATATAAAACTGTCAATAAATTGTTTTTATTATCTACCAGTATAGGAGAGAAATAGTTTGTTATATACCAAGGTAGAGAAGTCATTTTTCTCAGCTGAGCAGTATTAATTAAGTTGCGAAGCTGAGAAAAAGCTTCTCTACCGTGGTTTATATATTATTTTTTCACTACTAGCAGCTTAAATCCTACAAATCATATTTTTCTGTCCATTCTTGTATTTATAGTTACATAAACAATTTCATGAATATTCTGCCAAATTCTAAGAAAGAGATTTCTTTCATATAATCTTAGGTATTACCACATTTATTAGATATGCATTTTGCATGAAATAAGGTCTCTTCATTACTAACTACTAGTTAATAATGAAATGATCATTAATTACTATAGGAAAGAAAAACAATTTCACACATCCTCGACAAACTATATAATGGTACGTTTTACAGCTAGTAGTGAAAAAAAAACAATTTCACACCTCTTCGACAAACTGTAATTATAATGGTACATTTTACAGCTAGTAGTGAAAAAAATCTATTATTGATGGGTAAGGTGCAGAACATCAATTTCTAAAATATTAAACACGATATAAGTAAATATTTTTTGAAGCTAGTAGTAAAATAATATATGATTATGTTTTTTGTATGTACTATATTGTAGAAGAGGAGTTTTTCGAAACTATTTTGAAGGTAATATGTTGTTTTCAGATGTGTGACAAGTTATTTTTGCTCCCTAAGTAGGTTGCGTTTTTCTTTATGGAATTTTACTGGAAATAATGTTACTTACGTATTATACGGACCTACAGGAAGTATTAATAATAATTCTGCTCCAATGAATAAATTAAAAATATATATATCTATTGCGTAAAGACGCGTAATTACATATACTGATGCGTTTTTTTAAACTGGGTGTACCTAAAATATCTTTAAATTTTTTATAGGTTACTATTTTAAATATTTTACTAAGTCGCTTGAATTTGTAGTTTTTCATAAATTGTTAAACTAAATATGTTGTTTTTTAATATCATTATGTAAACGATGACAAAATAATGCTCTGATTCAATTTTATATAAATTACATGATTGTGGAAAGATTATTTTTAGTTAGTTGTTCTACAAATTTCTTGGTTGTTTAATTAATTTTAGAAAATTCTTGACATAATTTTGTACTTGTCCTTGATATGAAATTGGAGCAGATCAGCGTTGGAGAGAAAGAAAAACTTAAATTTGAAAACGCGAAAGAAATAAAATCAGCAGCTTTTCTATAAATTAGTAATACCGGACTTGGCTTCATTTTTACCAAGTTACAGAATTGTTTCTTATAAATAGCTTATTACTGATATGTTGTTTATAGTTTTTGAAGCAGTTGTGATTAAACTCTGATAAAACTGATTCTTATCTAGATAATGCAATAATGCAATTAATTTCGCGGTAAGGCGCACAATAGTGGATTGTTTTATAAGGAGCAAAAGTGGGGCTTTTCGTGGCAAGTCAGACGAGCTATGAAAAGCCACTTTTCTTTAAACGCCGCAAATCTGAAATATTTGATAAAACTTGACTGACCACCAGCGGCGCACAAAGTAACTTCAAGGTTACTTTATGCGCCGCCAGATGACTTTATGCTCCGCTAGACGCTAACTTCTGTTTGTTTTATTATTACCGTATCGTTAACATCTCTGCTTCTGTTTATCGTTTTTCTATTAATTATTATCTTCGATATTTAAAATTGGTGTCTGTTAGACTCTCTCCTTTACCATACCCCAAAGAAAGAAAACTCATGGAGTGATGTCAGGATTACGAGGAGGCCAAGCGTGTTCAGAACCTCTACCAATCCACCTATTTCGTAAATTATCATTCAAATATGCTCGAACTATCCTATGATAATGTGCAGGTGCTCTGTTACCACAAATAATGTTGTCTCGTTGTTCTACATCTTCTAATAAAACCGGCAACTCAGTTCGAAGAAAATTAAAATAATTTTGTCCATTTAAATTTTACCGAGAATAGTATGGTCCAATTATACGAGGCTCCCAATATCCCACACCAAACATTCACAGAATATAGAGTTTGAAGATGTGCCATTCTGATCCATTTAGGGTTGTCTTATGCGTAATAATTACAGTTGTCTCTGTTCACTGACGACTGACTTATTCCAACTACATTTGGCCGATATGAGGATTTTCAGTTGCAGCTTCTATAACTGCTACTTCTGCTGTTGCTGCTTCATTGCATGTGTTGACTTGACATTTGCTGTCATTATTAATCATAGCTCAACAATTTAGAACTGGGGAGTTGGAATTTCTTGCAAAATATCAAATTTGCCAGCTGAACCACACTAGCAACATCGCAACAAAAAATAGAAATAACAGGTATTGATTTAGTTAAATTCGACCTTAGGCATTATCATGATTATCGTTTGAAGAAAAGTTAAACAAATGTGCTAGTAGTGAAAAAAAAGTATATAAACCACGGTTATTATAAGAAGCCTTGAGAAGAAAAATGTCTTCTCAACCTTTGTGTATAATTACTATTTTATCCAACACTTGTTTATTATGAAGTCATAATAATTCCCATTTCGAATGTATTATGAGGTCTATAAGACACTAGTGACTTATGAACCCATAATTCAACGGTATTCTAATTTGTCATAGCAACCAGTTTTGAACGTCCAAATTTTTTGGGTTTAGATGAATGTTTTAAGAACTGTTACAGAAGGAGGTGTTGGATAAAATTATGATTGTATTACACACGTGTCTAAACATCAAATAAGTACTCAAAAAAAAAGTTTTCTTTCGTGACTTATTTACCTTATAAAACCGTATAATAATAGTATATTGAAAAACGACACGAGTTCAGGTTTGCAGCACGACTGCTGTAGGCAGGAGTGCCTGTAAAGAACGAGTGGTCTTAAGTTTTACAAAACGAGTTTTTCATGTTATTTTTTCTAATTTGCATATTAGTTTCATTTTTTTTTTCAAATAAAATCAACTTTGGTAATTTAGAGAATTTTGTTAAATTTTTTTGTACCTGACGTATACTTGACACACGCACTCAAAATGGATGCGTTAATGGCTTTGTTACAACAGCAAGTTAGAAAAATAGCTATTATAAATTTGGGAGTATACAAACAACATGCTGACAATCACGAATTAAATAGCTAGTTTAGAAAAACTAAAAGTATTCCAGTCTAAAATTTTGCAAATTTATTCTTAAGGTACGCGGTTCTTACACCGTTGCACTGAAGCTTAAGCTTATTGTGCCCCACTTACAATTAGTTAGTTTACTCCATAGGGCCTGTGCTGTTAATGAACTTCATGCACAAGCTCTATGGGCATATATTTTATGTCATTCGGTTCAGCATATGTTGAGAAATATTTGCAGCGGCCGTAGCGTCTGCCAGTTTGGGAAAAACCAAAGTGTCGTAAAACCGTTTACCTGACTGGCACCGCTCACGATCGCAAAGCAGTCACACTCAATCTCTTATTCAAACCAGTAGCATTCAATCATTCAAACCTACGAGTCGAAAACGAACTCTTATTCAAACAAGTCACAATTCAAGTCGACACTAAACATTCATTCAAACGAGTCGAAAACGAACTCAAATTCAATTCAATTCTCATTCAAACAACAATTCAAAATCCAACTCTTATTCAAACGAGTCGAAAACGAACTCCCATTAATAATTCAATCTAAAACCAAGACTCGGTTATTCAAATTCAGTAGAAACTCAATCCGGGAGAAGAAACGTTCGGCAATTATTCGAAATAAACAAGTGCACTAGTTCGCGAGTGTTTCAATCGAAATCTAAAATATGGTCCTTCGAGCAACACAACAATTCTACACCCAAATCGACCAGAGCTTCAAATCTCTCTGACTCAAAATCTACCCCCAATTCATCTTACAGCATACGCCAACCCAAAGTGTCGAAGTCTCCCCGCCTCAAGCGCTGGACACTCGCACAGTATACGCAGTGGAGTTTCTCCCTCCCCCCTACACATCCTGCAATCAGGATTTTGCTTCACCCCTATTGTGGTGAGATGTTTCATGAGACAGCAATGTCACGTGAAGAGTCCAACCGTCTTTCTCAGTCTTTTCCTGCTCATTCACATAATTTTTTGCTGTAAATCACGCAATCAATGAATGTAACTACTTAAATTTGATAGTTATTTTCATAAACTTTTTGGGGTTTCTTATTAGATTTATGATTTTTTAAGCAAATGCGAAGATGATAGAAAATTATTATTATTATGGTTATTATTATTTTTTAAATATATTGAGACTTAATAAATAGTAGAATTATTTACAATGCCCAAACTCGTACATAATCAATTTGGAAAGCAGCTGTGTCGGTGTCCAATGCCCATGTCGGCAACCATTGATCCCTACCATTCCAGAAATCGGTAGAGGCTGTTGGAGATGTGTTTGACCATGGTTTACCTCCAGGATTTGAGGAATCGTCAGGGAAGTAAGCCATACCTCCGACAGCCAAGTTAATAATAATGTAGAATTCTTGATCGAAGGGGGCTAATTTTGAATTACTCGTCCTCCATGGATTCGGAAATCCTGAAGCGTCCAAATTACCCCATTCCCAGAAGCCACCCGCTGGGGGTTCAAATCTCGCCAAAACTTCATTATCGAGAGAGAATTGAATACTGTTTTCATCCCATAAAACTCCGTAAGTGTGGAAATCGCTGTCAAAACCAGCCGGGTTTAGTTTTTCAACGTGAGTCAACATGTACATGTTGATGTTCCATGCTGGTCCCCAATGAAGAGTTGAACCCATCAGCTGGGAACCAATGTTGACTCCGGAACCATTCACATAATTACGGTTACCACGGCTTTCCATAACATCGATTTCTCCGGAAACTGGCCATCCAGAATATTGGTTCCATCTTGGCAACAGCCAAATAGCTAGTTTGAAATAAAATAATATGATATTTAATCTTTTTATGAGGTTATTGCTTACCAGGCCACAGCCAATCACCAGCAGGTAACTTGGCTCTTACTTCTAGTCTGCCATACTTGTAACTGAAGGAGTAAACTGTACGAATACGGGCACTTTTTATGGGGTTTAACAAATTTGTTGGGTTGCCATCCCTCACACATCCATACCATGCGGGATTTGTACATCTAAACAATTTAAATAATGTTGGTATTTTTGATGGCTATATCTCTTACTCATCAGCTGGTGCACCTCCATTGATATCCAAATGACCTGAAGACAAAAAGTCTTCGCCATTTTCGTCAGCCACCAACGTTGGTTTTAGGAAAAGGGTACCACCCTCAACATAGCTGTTATATCTGCTGTTAGTGTACCATTCGAACTCCCAATTCTGTTTATTTGTAATAAATTTTAACTGAATTAATTGTTTTAATTTTTTACTTACCCCGCCACCTCCGACGGTAATTTCGTGGTTCCAGACTTGCAAGTTGAAATCGTCAAAGTTATCTTCAAAAATTAAATCACCTGAGCATATTTGGCCCGTTGGTGCAAATGTACCACTAACTGTTGTTGGACTAGGACACTGGGCCTTCGAAAAATTAAAAAGTGCCAAGAACAAGGCACTGGCGAGTAGGACCTTCATGATGTGACAATTGCGGTTGTCTGCAAGCATTAGCTTGTTATTGCTCTTTTATAATAAGATTTATCTAACTCAAATCTAAACATCACTTGAATTTTGTGACCACAAATACTTCACACCAAAAATTTAGATAGATAAGAGGATCTTATGTTTATACGTTTTATTCTTAGTAAGAACTGTTTTAAAATTAAAATTAAAAAGCGTTAGTATAATTATTAATTTATAAAAAATCAGTAAAACTAGGGTAGTTACCATTTATCCGGTAAATATCAGCAAAATTAATATTCCGAATATCTTCAAGAAAAAATAATTTTTATTTTGCAGGAAGCAAAAAATACACGAATGCGTGGAGAATGAACTAGTTATTTACCTAACGTGTTTGGAAAGTGAAATTTCCCGCATGAGCACTTTGTTTGAAGCACGACCGAAGGGAGTGCTGCATTTAGTGCGAATGCGGGAAATTTCCCTTCCAAATAAGTTAGGTACAATATTTTTTGTAACGAATCAAGCCCGAAAAGAAATCAAAAATAAATAATTTAAAATAATTTTGAATTTTTCACATTTAAAAGTTCCTTGAATGTGGCAAGCCATTTCGTGAATTCGGTTTTACTGTCACTTCCTGTATTCGTTGCACTGACCAACACCCACCCTATGAAGCAAATGTCCCTCCTAGACGTGGAAAGTAAAAAACACCCCAGTGCGGGAAATTCTTGTTTCCGCGCATCGGCGATAAACGGAAAATTGGTATCTATAAGCAATGAGTACAAAAAGATCTTTTCAACGATATGTCTCATGTCTCATTTTCCATTATTTAAAATATAAGGGTGCGAATCAGTGCGGATCGGGTGCTTTAGTTAGAAGTTTGAAATGTACCTCAAAAGTTGTCCCCCTACAAATAAAAATTGACCTGTTTCGGCGTTTTTCGTTAAAATATTTGTGTATAACTCGAGTAAATTCAAGACGACAATTTTCGTTAAGGCCGCCTGTATATAAACAGGCTGAAATGCGTTTTTCCAGTTTTTTTTTCAGTTGAAAACATTCAATTGATTTATTTCCATCCTGGGATCTTAACTAACAAAACGTCCTATCGCCGTCAGTTATATGATTGAGACTGCATACAAAAATTATGTTTTTTTCAGTTTTTCCGAATTTTACGGGCGCGACGTTTTCTTACAATTGTCTCAAATTTTATTTTCTTGAAAACTTTTCCAGGACTATAACGAACAAAACAAAAAAAAAGGATTACGCATATCCATCGTTTGAACCGTAAGTTATGGTGTTGAGTTCATACAAAAATCCCATAGAAAAAATACTTTGTTTTTCCCAAATTTTCTAATTTTTCGGACAACTTTTTTTCCTTATTTGGACCATTACGAATATTCTAAAAAAAAATATCCAAATCGGTCCAGTCGTTTTCAAGAGATGCGCTTAAGATGATAGGAAGAGGGACCATTAAGGTCTACATGGCATGGGTTAAGGATTATTGTCATGTAACATTTTTATTGACGTGTAACGTCTTTAAAATCGGTTAATTGGGGCCATTTGCTAAAATGAAATATCGAACGCTTGTAACATTTTGCAACCATACCATCCACATCTGTAACTTTAATAGGTATCATACGTTGTGTAGAAGAAAGAAGCTAGAAATTTATTATGCACTAGTTGTGCGCTAAGGTATGTGGCGTACCCGAACATCACCAAAGACAGACAACAGCAACAGTCAACACGACTCATTAACGCGAACCTACGCTCCCGCATGTTATATAACAACTTATTATATTTTGTTAAAGTTTTTACAAATCTGTCCAGTAGTTGCGTGATACGGACAACAGACAGACAACAAAAATTGTTTTGGTACCATTGGCTCTGTTGGTTCTAAATAATCCTTAAGTACTCCTTTCATTTACGTTTAATGTCTAATGGTCGCTGTCCGAGCACTCTGAGAACTCAAACGGAATGTTTTTTCAGTAAAATTAAAGTCTCTCTCCAGAACACTAAATATTAGCCAAGGGTTATTTCACAACATGGCTGAAAACCGCATTCAAATTGATTCAGTTGTTATCGAGATTAACGTCATAAACCCCAGACAAACAAAAATTCAAAAAGATTTTGTTTTAGGTATTGTAGCGTATCTCCAATAGGTAAAAATTAGTCACTCAACGCCATCAGCATCTACCAGGAGGACCCAGCGTACACCCAACAGCTTCAGTCCGAGATCACAACATTTTAAACTTGAATTGGCTCTTTAAGGTTGCAACCTACTCAATTTTTAATGTACATTCTTTTAGATATTAAATAGGAGTCAAAAATTGTCTTTTACGTAAAAGTAAAATCTATGAAATTTTAATAACAATCTTAAGCTTATTTCCACCTGCCGTATGATTTTCGGTATTCGTGGTTAGTTACTCTGAGTTTGGGGAGGGGCATTGACGTGTTGTGGTTAGTAGGTACTTCTAACCAATAAGGAAGCTCGAGTTACAAGTTCGTGCTGGACAATTAAAAAATCCCCACTGTGGAAAATATACAAGTGTCCGGAGATAACATTCCAAAATTCTAAAGATGTTTGTTTATGTAGTGGTTTTTGTTCACATTTGATTTCCACTATCAACGCCACTCCATTTGACCATTAGAGATTTACGATACGTCATTTCCGTCTTCAAAACTCTTGATGCAAAGGATACTTTTTCCCAATTCATGCTTTTCGTTTCGTGCGCATTCGGTTCGTTCAGAGAAAAATGCTCAAGTCAAGACACGCCATGACAAGGGTCTGTGAGTGAAGTGAGTGTAGTGAGTGTGTTTGAAAAACAGGGTTAGATTTCAGGTAATTTTTTCCCGAATTTTATTGCTACACAAAAATTGAAGGAATGCGTTCACCCTTTTGTTTTTACCGAGTTCAAAAAAGGAGGAGGTTCTATGTTCGGCTGTATGTGTGTTTTTTTTTTCTCTTTTTTTTTTGTTCACCGATTTCTCCGTCAATTGTGGATCGTTTTTGAAAATTCTTGTTTTACTTGAAAGGGTATACTCCTGAGGTAGTCCCATTGTCATCAAGTCCGGCCTGATGAGGGGATCCCATAGGAATCGGGCGAAATCCTCACATTTTATAATTATTATGAACTCTCTCAAATGTAGTCGTTTAATAATAACTAGTGGTCGCCCAGTGGTCGAAATTCGACCGTAGCAGAGAGTAGGTAAACAATTATTAAATAACTATTAAATCCTCTTGGACCGTAGGTACAAATACGTTATTAACATGTGTTGTTTGCGCTAATTCCCTGCAATACCTATGAAAAAGGAACAGTTGAACTCACAAAATTCACAGCTCGAAACTCTTTCAGTGCTCTGTGCGACTGTCTGACCACAGACTATATATTATTTAATGTATTTGTAACACATATTACATTATATAGCATTATATTTTAGCTTTCTGCTCTCCTTCTGCATATAAACTAAATGCTAAATCACACTCCTCTGTGTGCGCAATATGGTTAAAAAGGGGTACAAAAGTTTTTCTTCACGTATTAATATATACAAAGTATGGAATAATAGTATATTATTTAATGAGCATATAATGGTGGCTATTATACACGAGAATGGAAATTAAAATACGAGCCGCAGGCGAGGATTTTAACCATTCGAGTGTATACTAGCCACCATTATATGCGAGTGAAATACGACGTTTTATCTACAACTGCACTTTTAGAATTAAAATTAGAAATGAAACCTTGTTAAAAATTTGACGTTGAGAAAAAATGTCAATATTCATTATTTCATGGCCAGTTAATAATAATTCTTAAAAAAAAAAAAAACATACAACCGAATTGATAACCTCCTCCTTTTTTGAAGTCGGTTAAAAACCTAGCCTGATTGTCTGTGTTCAATAGACCTAGTTAAGTATTCATAAGTTACATGTATAATACGTAAATTAAATCAGTTCTAGATAAAGAAATAAAGAAAGAATAAAACAAACCTTGTGAAAAACTTGACGTGGAGAAGAAATGTCAACAGTTGTCAATATTCATTATTTCATGGCTAGTTAATGATAATTCTTAAAAGCCGGGCCTGGCTGTCTGTGTTTAATAGACCTAGTTAAGTATTCATAGTTACAAATATAATACGCCAATTATTAATCAGTTGTAGATAAAATTCATTATACACTTGCCCGCAAAATTAACGCATACACTACAAAAATTGGATTTTCTACGATTGTTTCCGCAAATTTGAATGCAAACGTAAATCAATGATAAATTACTTTCGATTTATGTAAAAAAAGAGGTTTCTGAAAATATTTTATTAATAAGAACAACATAAACAATTATGCAAAAAATAAATAAATTAAACAATTCTTTAAAAATGTGTTATAATTGCGCTAGTATCTTGTGTTTCCTCCCCTGGCTCGGATTACACATTCACAACGTCTTCTCATGCTTAGAATTAAAGATCGGATGTCATCTTGCTCAATATCTCCCCAAATTTGAATAAGCCTTTGGGTTAGCTCATTTAGATTTAGTGGCGGGTCTACAGTTTGAAGTCGCCTTAACATCATGTCCCATAGATGTTCTATTGGGTTTAAATCTGCGCTTCTTGGTGGCCAGTTTATTGTGGCGATTCCAATTTCTTGCATGTATTGGTGCACCACTCGGGCAACGTGCGGTCGCGCATTATCTTGCATTAAGGTTGTCATTTACCAGCGATAGAGCCTATACCAAATGCACGGGAAACATGTTACCATTTCATTGAATTTTACGGGTTTATTTTTGATTGCTATGTGGTTATGAAAAATCGATAAAGGACATCTTAATTTAGGGTAAGAGGGTATTACAAAGCCGATATTGGCATTTGTTTATTCATAAAAAAATACAAAGTTGCTTCATTTTTAGGAATATAAATAAATGGCTTTGGAATTTTTTTTCTGAAAAACAACGCACAATTGGTAAATTTGAAATAGACGTTACCCTGTAGCAAGAATTAAACTTTCGTCAGTAAAAAACTCACGTGCCTTAGCATTGTTGTTCGTCAATAAAATTCAATAATGTTTGTCGACAAAATTATTTCTGAAGTAAGCATGAAATATACAGAAAGCTGTATAATTGGGTAGGAACTTGGGTAGAAAATTTATAATTTGGTGTAGCTTTGGAGCGGAAGATGTCGCATTTTACAGTGGGCTTTGGAGCAGGAGATGTCGGATTTTACAGTGGTCAGGTATAGAATCAAAGCTCTCGAGCAACCCGATCATAAAATCATAAAATTGTGCGGCGAACACGAACACAGCAGGTATTTTTTATTATGCTTTCCACCTTCCGGAATTCCGAAACTCTCAACATACGGACCGACCAAGACCAGTTATAAGTAAAAATACTTTGCAGTATTTATCAAAAAAAGTTGCTTGTCTCTGTATAAACGATGAGACCAAGCAAATACAAATAAACAAAACTTTCAGATTCAAAGACAATTAGCAATTTGTCGAAAAAATGTTTCTTTTTTCATTGTATATTCCGGGGATCAAAATGATTTATTAATTGAAATAATTTATAGAAAGGAAATTTTATGGCAAACAATTAAAAACGTTTTTTTTTTTAATTGCATAGCAGGTGGCCTACAAAAAAATTAAATTGACCTGGCCGAGCGATTTTAATTGCACACGCCAAAAATCAAAATAGTTTTGATTGCAGCGTACTTGACTTTTATTGAATTTCACCGGTTTAGTTTTCATCATTAGAATATGCGGTTATGAAAAATCGATAAAAGACATCTTATTTCAGGGTAAGACTTTATTACAAACCCCATATCAGCATTTGTTTATTCATAAAAAAATGATCAAAGAATGTTCCCCAAAACGATTCATGTTGAAATTTGACATAATAAAAGTAAAAAATGTGACACTATAAATAGTATTCAGCGTTGCCTTGAAAATAAAAAATAAAAACATATTTAAAAAAGGAACATAGAGGATTATCGAATTATCACTATAATCCAATAATTTAAAAGTCCTAAGATTGGTTGTAAACGATGATGAATGAAATAATCTATAATACAATTCAATAAATTTTGCTAAAAATTCACAGGACATATTCCTCAAATCAGACATAATTGTTAATTATGAATTTGTTAAGTATTAATAATTAATTGTTGTTATTATTGTTAATAATGTTAATATTGAACACGCCGCTAATGAATCGGAATGAAATGCAACGACTTGTCTCCACACACAGTGAAACATGCCTACGCGGTTTTAATTGCACATGTCAAAAATCAGGACAATTTTGATTCCAGCGGACTTAATAAATTGCGAATTCCACAATCTTGACCAGACAAGAAGTTTTAATTAACTGTACCACAAACCAAATCCGACCCGGACATTTTAGTTCTTCTGTTCTGAACGAGGCTGCAGCATCTCGCGGCCAAAATTGAAGATTTTATCTCACTTCAACATCGGAAGAAATTTGTCTCTTGTCTATAAATGACAACATTAAGATGAAATTCTCTCCAATAAATGGGGCAAAGGGCACGACTTGCGGTTCTAAAATCTCGGTAATATACCTGTGAGCTGTTAATCGATCTCTGTCTATGACAACTACTTCTGTACGAGCGTTCAAAGAAATGCCTGAATACTGCATAGGATGATCCACTTGATTTCGACCTTCTCTGTGAAGTGCAACGATTGCAGCACATTCTTCTGCAGAAGGATTCCTCTCTTGTCTTCTCTGTACATTCATTTTACAAGAACAATGTCTGTTAATGTTCCAATAAACTTCATAAATAAATAAATAAATAAATAAATAAATAAATAATTATATATTTGCCCAACAGAAAAAAAAATCCTTTTATAGGACAATACAAAAAATTAACTTAAACATCACATTGTGGTATACATACAATAAACATTAATAACATTAAATTGGAAAATGCTACAATTTACAGAAAAATGTCTCTAAATTTCACGTCAGCATATTGACACATTAACGTTAACGGTGCTCTTCTTAAGTCGTCAGTATTTGGTCTAGGAGTAACAAAGGTTGCAGAAGTCCGGGCATTTTGGCGTACGACATGAATATTGACATGGCTTAGAATTTCCGGGGAGTTGACTTCAAAATGGAGAATTTTCCACATCCAGTTGGCACAGTGATGTTCTCGACGACTGAGAAGGCTACCTATCTTATGGCGAACTAAGAGCAGATTATAATCAAAGTTTTGTGAAGGATAACTACCATCAATTTTAAAAGATAGGTATTTCAAAAATCGACGTTGTATTTTTTCAACAGCATCACTGTGCACAGCATAAAAGGGGAACCATACCACCGAAGCATATTCCAGCTTGCTTACCACAAAAGCAAAGTACAAAGACTTTAAAGCACCTATATCACTCATAAACCGACATGTTCTACAGATAAAGCCTAGCATTTTAGAGGCAGACACACAAATATCATTAACGTGGTGATTGAAAGTTAGTTCGGAGTCAAATAGGACTCCCAGGTCCTTAACCAAATGTTGCTTCTGTAGTAACTGACCACATATGACGTAAGGAAAACTAATAGGATTAATCTTCCTCGTGTAAGATACACTACAGCACTTGTTGATATTTAAACGCAGTCTGTTTTTTCTACACCACTCCACAATTAATATTTTGAGATCATCAGCATAAGCTAAGACCTTGCAGTTCAGGGAAAGTAGCAAATCATTTATAAATATAACAAAGAGAAGAGGCCCCAAATTAGAACCTTGCGGTACACCACAAGTTGACACATAATAGAAAGATTTATAACCGTTAAAAAAAAACATAGTTTACTCTATTTAACAAATAGGAAGCAATTAAAGATAAAAATTTTGGAGCAAGACCGAAGAAACTGAGCTTTTGAAGTAATATTTCATGATCAATGCAATCAAAAGCACTAGAAAGGTCAGTATATACTACATCAACTTGGCCAGTGTTATCCATTTGTTGTCTGATGAATTGAACGACAGAGATCAAGTTTGTAACCGTAGAGCGCCCAGGTATAAAACCATGTTGATTACTAGATACAATACCGCCAATATTATGATAAATATTTGCATATAGAACCTGTTCAAAAATTTTCGAAAAATTTGAGAGGATTGAAATAGGTCGGTAATTATTAAGATCAGATGCACTACCTTTTTTTAGGACTGGGGTTACCCTCGCATATTTCCAAGCATCAGGATAGGTGGACGTTTTTATAGCAAGATTAAGTATCAGCTTAAGAGGTTTAACCAATACAAATCTTAGGTCACGTATAATAAAACTTGGTATGAGATCATCACCAGCAGTGAAATTATTTTTTAGTTTCGACATTAACTTTACAAGAGTGTCCTCAACAGCTGGCATAGAAAAAGGAGAATTGTTGGAAAAAACATCTGGAAGGTCAAAGTCAGGTTTAGGATGAAATACATTAGAAAACTTTTTTGCAAAAACATTGACTATATCCTGCGGTTTGTCAAACTCATCACCATTAAAATGCAGTTTACCAGGAATACGAGATGTACCCTTTTTGGAGCGAACATACTTCCATAGTTCTTTGGGATTGGTTTGCAGTGAGTCTTCAATATGCTTTAAGTAAGAATTATGAGCCGAATTTATAAGACGTTTAGAAATTGCACGTTCATTTTTATATTCATTTAAATAGCGATCACAATTTGTTATTTTCCATTTTTTCCTCAAGTAATTTTTATGTTTTAAGGACGATACTATGGCATGATTGAACCAAGGAGGATAACTAGTTGTTTTAAAACTTGCTGAGGGTACAGAACGTTCTATAGTTTTATATAATAAATCATAAAAGCTTTGAAGACATTTATTAACATCTTGAAGCGTTTCAAGATTAGACCAATCGGTATAGAAAATGTCATTATAAAGTTGCGGAAAATTAGCTTTCTTAAAATTAAATCGCCTGTATGAAGTTCTCGGAAATAGATGGGGTTTAGATTCCTTAACAGATTGGAGAGAAATTGAAAGTGAGGGGTGATGTAGATCTTCTGGTAAAAGTGGTTCTTCGTTGCGCGTTACTGCAAGCTCACATTTGAAGTTAGCAAGAACTAAATCAAGTAGTCGATTATTGGAATTTAAAACGTTATTATATTGAGTAAACTCATTTGACTCCGTAAAGCTAGAATAGATGCGAAGTTTCTCAGTGGGCGAATTAGACCTGTCGGGGCTATAGTAGTCTGTAATATTGAAGTCACCAATCAGTAAAACTTGTTTACCAATGACTATTGATTCTAAAGCATCATAGAAAACTTCAAAATCTTCGACCATAATGTCTGGTGGAATGTAGACCGCAGCAATAAAAAAATCAAAACCATCAAGGGAACATTTGCAAAGTACCAAATCAATCAGAGGAACCAAACCAGTTAAGATAGAAGTATCAATAACGGAACAAGAAACTTTCTCAGATAAGGCTATTAAGACACCACCACCTTTTGAACGATTAACTAAAGAAAACTTCCTGTCACATCTAAGAACTGTATAACAATCAGGAAAAATTTCAGTATTAAAAAAAGCATCACTTAGCCATGTTTCCGTTAAAATAATTACATCATATAATAATTCACAGACATTTGTGTAAAAAGAGTTCAACTTAGTCCTTAATCCTCGCACGTTCTGATAACAGATATTGACTAAAACTGATGTTCTGTTGGGCAAATTCAGTTTTCCACCATCGTAACAGTAGGAATGCCAGACTTATAACGGATTTTTAAATTATTCTCACCATTGGCAACACGTTGGTCAAGTTCCTTTTTAGCGTTTTTATAAATCTCAATTTGCATTGGAGTACGATCCCGGGAGATTGCGATTTTTTTATAGTCAGAAAAAGATTTTAGTCGACTACAGGTGCGAATAATATTAGAAACAAGCAACTCAGATTCGAAAGTAACTTTAATGAAACGACCTAACCTGGTTGTTTTGAATTCCTTTACATTATCAGAATCAATGTCTAACTTGCTTAAAACATCCTGAATAAATACGGCGTCTTCATTTATTTGATCATTATTTGTTTTAATGTCTTTATTTTCGTTATGGCCATAAATGATGATGTTGCATTTACGTTTTTCACGCTCATAAATTTCTTGAATAATTTTTTCATTGTTCAGTAACGAGTGAGAGTTACAACTGTCTGATTTATTGATATCAGACTTTAAAGCTTTTATTTCATCTTGTAGGGAAACTATAGCAGCTTTCAAAGAATTTATGTCATTTCCCATCTGAAGACAGTCTTTACATGACCAAGTGAGACCCGCCTTTTGGTGAATCTTACGAGCCTCCGAATTGGTCAGATCAACACAATCAATTTTATAGATTTTATTACAAATGCAGCACTTAACGGACTTATGAACATCCGCGGCCCTTCCGCAACAAGTACAAGTAACCATTATTAGCTGATGTAATTTATGTTGAAATTAAAAAAAAGGAGAGAACTGGGACACACACTTCACGCTAGCGGTGCCTTTCGCAGCGACTTTGTAAAAATTAAAACAAACAAAAGGGTAACAAGGCAACGGAGGGTAAAAATGTGCAGAACAATAGGAAGTAAGGATATTGAATCAGCAAGAAATAAACAGATAAAACCTCGTTATCACTCACTTACCGATAACGAAAATACTGGATTGAAAAACTGAGTATACAAAAAGATCGCTGGCAAATTAACGGATCAAATTGTATAAATTAACTAATAACTATTCAATTATTTACCCAATAAATTAAATAAACTAGAGAGAGCAACACATGTACACCATACTACAACGAGAAATCATACGAGAAATCAGGGAGATAACTATTTTTCCTTATTTGCTGCAAAAACTGACGCCTTTTTGTTGACTGCATCGATAAAAATTTTATTAGCAACATTTTTATTTACCAAATACATGCGAGCGTTCACTAAAATCTGTGTTATTTAGGCATTATTTGAACATTTCATAGTTATGCGTTAATTTTGCGGGGAAGTGTATGTTTATTCTTCTGTGTTAATAATATTCTTCGGACAGGTCAATTTTTATTTGTAAATCTCTATCTTTTGACATAAATTACACCTTCCTTCGTATTCCGGGCCGCGGTTTTTACTCCACTGCACTGAAGCTTGAGCTTACTGTGCCCCATTTAGTTGCTTTACTCCAAAAGGCCTGTGGCGTTAATGAACTTCAGCACAAGCTCTATAGGCATATGTTTTGTTTTATGAGACTTCCTTTCATCACTCTGCGCGTCTGTCTCTCTACTTCGACACTTTCGAGACTATCGATCCTAATGTTTATTCATCCGCCTGTTTGCATAACCCCTCATCACTATTTTCCTGGAACAAATGTCAATTGCAGTAATTTCTAACACTGTTATCCAGGAACCGAGGTTAATACTCATGTCATCTCCTGGTGCTTCTCCAGCCACCCCTGATTGATCTATTGTTACTCCTCAGTTTCCGAGTATCGACCCTCTCCTCCCTTCCCGGTATGATTACATGGAAGGGTTTACGAAAGTGATAGTCGGTCCTGAGGCTATCCGATTGCATGCTCTGTAAGGAATCGTTCCGTATTTTTCCAAACATCTCGGAGTGTGTCCATTTTCGAAGGACCATTTAATAAATAGAAAACAACTAGTTTTCTCTTAGGAGTTTATATTTCAACTGACTTACAACTATGTACGTATTTACTGGGTCGGCTCCTAATGGTGGGAGAAGTGTCCACGGCCAATAGGGCTGATCGCCACCAATAACTCTCAACTCGATTGCTTGGTTGTAACCTGTGTTTGCCTCTAACAAAAACAGCATGTTTTCGTTGTAAGAATGGTTGCCTAAATCGATTTCATTCGCCCCTCTAAAAAATGGGTCTTACCATATTTAGGAGCACTTCCATGGCTGCAGTAGGCGTTGTGTTCATTGCTCTCGTTATTCCAAGACAGGCAAGTCCTTGCAGCTTCCCTAATTACTATTAGCGTGTTTTCCAGACGCCTTATGCCATCAAACTAACGAAGAGTATGTTACCGTAGGATTTATGACCTTAGTGTAGTGCCAGTGAACCATTTATTGTTTTAATCCCCACTTCTTTCCCATAGGGGGCCCAAAGGGCCCGAGTATCTATGTAGCATTAGTCTCAATACTTGACTTCTTTCCCTATCCACATGGTTTGATTACCACAGAAAAAAAAACAGTTTTATTATTGTGACCTTCAGCCGTCAAGCGCGACCTTCGGGCTTTTAAACTGATCCCTAACATTCCCTTATTCCCAGAACTTTCTTCTCCGTTTTCAGAAAGATATTGCCGTATTGCAGTTCTATTACAGTGTTGAATTCCCAAACATTGCTTAGTGAGGAAGAATTTTTAGTGATAACCCCCTTTCCCCTAGTGACCCTTATGCGTTGGAAACGATTGCATTAATTTCACAAATTGTAATAAAAACCAACATTAAAGATTACTGGTCTCGCAATACTATGACCTTCCTTGGCTGTATTTAAAGATGACGGGTTACATTGAGCATCATTCTGTGCGGGTAGGCCGGGCGAGAAGGTTCGAATTTTACCGGTGGCGACCGCAGCGCTAGTCTATCGGGCACTCCGAGTACTTTTTTATTACAATATTTGTATTTGTATCGCATATTAAATATAAATTTTAGCTTTGTGCACTTCTTCTCCATATAAACTTTAACTATGCCAAATCTCACAGTCCTCCGTGCCCGCAATAGGCTTCACGTATTAATATATAGATTATTCAGACCTTTGCGTCTGGGAGTCATCATTAATAAAGGCACAATTGCCTTGTACCTTGCCTTAGATTTTCCAGATAGTAATATTAATTCATCATTGTTTCAGTATTTCTGGTTCCACTTTTTTAGTGTTTGCGTCTTTCATCTTTATTTTCAACCAGCCGTCGTTTCCTCATTCCAGAAACGTCCCTACTAGGTCTACCCATCACTTAAAATTGTAAAATAATTAGCTTTAAAAAAAAGCCGACTTCAAAAACCAAAAAATAACTGAGTAGGTAGAGGTATTATTACATGTGATACCTACTGAAGTTTGAAAATCAAGCAGATTTTTGTCCCTTGCACCGAAAAAAAAGATTTGTTACGATAACTCACATGTTAGTACTCCCAACAAATTTTGTTTGTGGAAATAGCCTCAACAAAAAAGTTTGTTGTCCTAACAAATTTTATTTGTTATCAAAAATTTGTTGCGTTAACAAACATATTACTAACAGCAACAAACACAGAATTTGTTGTGTTAACAAACCTATTACTATTAACTACAAACACAGAATTTGTTGCGTTAACAGAAATACTACTCACAGCAACAAACACAGAATTTGTTGCGTCAACAAACATTATTACCAACAGCAACAAACATAGAATTTGTTGTATTAACTAACGTATTATTTCCAGCTACAAACACAGAATTTGTAGTATTAATAATTTTTTTAGTTTACAGGGTGCTCCGTTATTGAGACACCGTGATCTATGAAATCCTTGAAAAACTGAAACTAAAATTCCTTTAATTTATTTCATACTAAAATTGAACAATGAATAAAAACAAGCAAATAAGAAACTTTACACTGTATATAACAATTTAAAAGTATCACTCACTATTGGTGTTGGTCACTTACAATCGTAATTTTAGAAAAAAAAAAAGTTTTTAAAAAATTACTTGTCTTTTTTAAGTTTGAGCTTACTTACCTTAAACAGTGTCTTAATTCTTTTAAATCAGCAACTTTGTTGCAACAATAACAATCATATTTGACATCAGAAATAGATATTAGCATTTTTTTGCATAAATAACTTAAAAGTTTTATATTAGCTATAATATATTTACACTATATTAGAAGATGGATTCACTAGTAAAATATGCTCATTATATTTGCTATTTATTTTATAAAATAAAGATTACAAAAATTCAAATATTGTAATGCAATTATAAAAATGTATATATGTATACATACATAGTACATACCTATAAAAACAAAATAAATCAAAAACAAAATTTTAATAAAAAATCAAAAGAAAAAATACTATAATAAAAAAACTTACTGACTGTTTCTCATTGCAACATAAGAATTTCTATTGAAATAAATAAATAAACTGAAACAAAATAATAAACTTACTAAACTATAACCTAGTTTAGTTTTCAACGCTGGGGATATGTTTATGTAGTCACAAATAGATATATTTATATAGCTTAATCGTTGTTTATATGTGTTTTGGCCATTTTTGTATTACTTCAGTCCATGAATCTATTCAATTCATTAGCCACTTCACTTCATCTTCTTCTTCTGTCAATAAACTTGTAATATTATCTACACAAGAAAAAAATAATAGAAATAATAACTCGGCATTAAATAATTATTATTATGTACCTGAAGTCGCACAAATTACTTCTTTTTTTCCGAAGTGAGGAGGATTTAGGAATAAGTCCATTGGTGTGTAAATTTCTCCGACTGTTATAGTATCTTCGAAATAGTTTTCAATTTTTCTCCACCCATTATTACTTGTCCTTCTCAGGCTTTGTGAAACATACACTTCCTACAATTTCCGCAATTATTATTAGTTTTTTTAAATAGATTGAAATACATACCTTGACTTCTGATGGAAACAGTCCAACTACTGCATTTTCCAGTAAAACAAATTTGGCACTCGACAATCTAAAAACAAACAATTTAAGTAGATATACTGTAGTACTGTACCCTTATTTTTTGCGACCTTCAGGGTGAGGTTTTTTTCTGAACATTGGGTATAAAAATAGTATGTTCATTTTAGAAAGGTTTGCAAAGACAATAATTTTAACTTAATCATATATAATAATAAGATAAATAAAATAAAGTTACTTTGTACAAAATCTAAATGCTTGGAAATGTATAATATTCGGGCCAAGTGCCATTGTTCCAAATAAACGGGTAATTATGCTGACTATTTTAGTTTTCCTTTTAGTTATTGCATTGAAAAGTAAACACGTCTTCCGAGAAGCAGAACAAGATAATTTCGTTCTTCCGAGAATATATGCTTGGGGTCGCCTGACAACAAACCGAACGTGATATATCTAGGAATTAATTTCTTAAAAACCAGAAATGCAAATTAATTCAAATTCAGGAGCAAATTCAAACCAAAGCACAAAAAGATAATATGATTGTTGAAAGTTGGGGGTTGACGCCTGAAAAGCGCCACGCCAGTAGTTTTAATTTCGGTTACACCGAGACCACAAAATAAATTTAAATAACAGCGTCATAATCCATCACCTTTTATAGGTTAATTATTGCACTGTACAATACCTACCTACCTAAGTTATCACAAAAAAAAAACACTGCCCAAAACAAATAACACAACCACCTGATCCGATCTAATACTGACACATGGATGCAATCTGCATTCGCAACCGAAAACTAGACAATAGCGGTCCTTCTCTTTCCATTTTAGTAATTCCAGGAAATCTTCTGCAGCTACGCTTCTGATTGGTGTAGATGACCGGGAAGCAACACCAACATCTTTTTTTGTAATGATAGCAAACTAGAATTTGTTGTCACTACAAACGCTTTGTTCGACATAACAAATATTTATCTTACTTGTGGCAACAAACACGTTTTTGTTAAGTTTTGTTCTCCTAACAAAGCAATAAAAAGAAAATCATTTCAGATAACAAAGAATAAGTTATGACAACAAATTTTTCTCCTACAAATTAAAATTTGTTGTCACAACAAATTCATTTTTTTCAGTGTGGAGGTCGACGTTCGGGATAACGCTCCCGGTACAAATTTGATGCAACAATACCATTAAATAATTATATGTATCAATACTTTCAAAATGGCTTAATACAATTCTTAGCCAACATTTAGATTTCAATAACAAATTTGCAATAAAAAACTCAATAGATCTTTGCTCCAAAATCAGAAATTTCCAAATTCCATCAGACACTAGACTTGTTTCATTTGACGTAGTTAATTTATTCCCCAGCATCCCACCCAAATCTTGCTTATTAATTTTAAAAAACCTACTATTTAATTCTAATATGCCAACCATATATGCACTAAATTTACATTCACTTTGTGAGACTGTCCTAGATCAAAATTTCTTTCAATTTAATAATAATTTTCATTCACAAGACTGAGGCTTAGCAATGGGTTCTAATTTGTCACCTCTTTTAGCAGAAATATTCATGAATAACTTAGAAGATCAGTTTTTAAGTTCTTCTCCCTTTAAAGATCATTTTCTCTTTTGGTACAGATATGTAGATGACATAATTGTTTTATTCAAAGGATCTGATTCTGAACTGGATAACGCACTCGGCAACTTAAATTCTTTAAACCAATCCATTAAATTCACCGTTGAAATTGAAATCAATTCCATTTTAGACTTGTTAATCACTAGAAATAATAATACTTTTATATTTGACATTTATAGAAAACCTAGTAGCACAGATTGCGTAATACCTTTTGACTCTTGTCACCCTGTTTCCCATAAATTTGCAGCTTTTCATTCCTTTTTCCACCGATTATTTTCTATACCACTATCAGATTCATCTTTTCAAACAGAACTTAATAATATTAAACAAATTGCTTCAAATAATGGATATTCTTTAAAAACTATAAATAAATTATACTACAGATACTATAACAAATTCAAATGCACACACCACTTGATTCAAAATCCTTCAGAAACAATTTCCTTTTCAAATTCATTAACATACTTTGGTGTCGTCTCAGAGAAATGTTCTAAAATACTTAAGAAAAACGGTTTTAAAGTTTCATTTAAAACAGATAACAACTTATCCAGATTTTTTATTAAAAATAAAGATCCATTAGATTACAAATCATCATCAGGTGTATACAAATTAAACTGCTCTTCTTGTGAGTCATTCTACATAGGTCAGACAGGTCGCAAAATATCAGACCGAATTAAAGAACATTTGAGGCACATCTATAACAACACAGATCTTGATCCTCCACCATCAACACCTTCTTCTTTCGCCAATCATATATTAATAACGAAACATAGTTTTTCACCATCAAATTCCAAATTGATACATAAATGCAATAAAAGCCGGAAATTGGATTTTCTTGAGACTTTGGAAATAAGGAAAGCCTTGAAACTGGAAAACAGATCTTGTTTAAATGAACAGAATAACTTTAATAATCCCATTATTAATTCACTATTTTAATTTTTCACCACTCAAACAAACTTACCACATTCTCTTTGATCCATTTTAAATTTTTACATTAAATTTTAGAAAATGTTGTTTTTACGAAATCTTTTAAAAATCATGTAACCCTTTGAAAACGTCAAATTTAATTCAAAATTACGTCAACGTCATAATTTTTTATATTCTTTAAGGTAAGAACCCCTCTGTAATTCAATTGTATCAATTATCTCTTGTTAAATTAGGGCTGATGATGGCAGTAGTGTTCTGCCGAAACATGTTCCATTTGTAATTTTACACTTATTAAAGTTTGTGGAGTTCGACTTAGATATATTTAAATTTTAAATAATTATATGATCAGAACCATGCCCGTTCTCTCATTGTTTAAATACATTACTAATAACTACGAACGAAGAATGTGATGATTCTTATTGATAAAGAGTGAGCAACAAAATTCATGATAGCAGTTAGCTAAGCCGTACATCGGAAACTGTTGTCCCTTTCAAGGCCCGTTTCCACTGAAGAAACATTGAGGAACTTTGTGTTTTCCTTTGTCGGGTGTTTAGAAAATGTTTGGCAACCACGGAGGAATTAGCAACATTCATAAACTTTGTGTTTCCATCTGAGCAACTGAAAGTTGCCTATATAGTTGTAGCTTGAGAAAGTGTTTCCACTGATGTGAAAAGTTGCAGCAACATGGATCAGAAAGACGTGTTATTATCGCGTGTCGATTTTTGCTTTGATGTTACCGCTAGAAATGCTCAGAAATGCTAGTTGCTCAATGTTTCTTCAGTGAAAACGAGGCTTTAGAGAAGAAATTTAGGACATTATAACTGCATAATGTTGAAATAACAAGTGACTAATTCAAATTTTTTCCCCCCTTACAATGCTCAAGATACTCTATTTCAAGAGGATGTAATACAGGTCCTGCAATAATGAGAAAATGTAAGGTTCCCCCCAGATCCTACTCTAGCAAGCCCAATGCAAAGGGTGTTTTCAGTCACTACAAATCCAATAAGAGTCATTTTTACACAATTTTGATATCTACCTAAATTATTCTGTCCCTTGTTCTTCAGTATCTCCAGCAGTTACTGCGAAGCATCACTCACAGACATGAATTTAGGTGGCATGTACTCCTTCATCTTCTTTGTTAAACTCTCTAATGTGGGTTGCTTGACCTTTATATTGTGGACCACCCTCGTGTCAACCCTACGCTCTCTTGTCCTGGTGCTGAGTTTGCGGCCGTAGAAGTCCTCCTGGCTTTCCAAGAGTCATTCTAATAACTGAATTTGAAATATTGGGACTTACTAGCGCTTCAGTTCCACATGTTAGGATCGACGTGTGGACCTCCAGATAGACTGTCGCAACGTTTTATATTTTCCAAACCTTTGACTGTGATGTCTTTGCAGTCGCCGATTATGTAGAACATTTGAGGTTAAAACGGGATCATGGGGTGATTATGGTTGCCTGGTTTTAGGGGCAATGCTTTAATATTTTCTGCAAAAAAAATCTCTTAATAAGTTGATGGAAGCTCTTGTTGTGTGCACTGTAACTTTAACTAATAGAATGTTTTCAAATTCCGTTTACTTTTGTTGCATTATGAAAATAAGGTTGTACGAGTCCCCCTCAAGTGAACTTTTGCAAAAGAAAAGATTTTTATTTCAAATCAGATTTGACAACTCGATGACTTTTTACACAATGGTATCGATCAAGAATCGACTCAAAATTTTGGATTCAAAGGCTCCTACGATCACGAATTTTGTTGCTCACTCGTTATAATTTTCAAATACCGAAAAACAATGCGTGTTTAGTAAAGTATTTTGGGTTGCATTTTTACCTGGTCAGGCTCGTCATTATTTTGTGTGTTCTGACCCCGCTGCACTGAAGCTTAATAAGCTTAGACAGACAGTACCACGTGAGTCCAACCGCCTTTCTCAGTCGTTTCCTCCTCAGTCACATCATTGTTTGCTGTAAATCAAGCAATCAATGAAAGTACCCACGTAAACTTTCGGTTTTCTTATTTATATTTTTTTAAGCAAATGCAAAGATGATAGAAAAACACTTATTAATTTTTTTCAAATATATTGAGACTTAAATAGTAGAATTATTTATATTGCCCAAACTCGTACATAATCAATTTGGAAAGCAGCTGTGTCGGTGTCCAATGCCCATGTCGGCAACCATTGATCCCTACCGTTCCAAAAATCGGTAGAAGCTGCTGGAGATGTGTTTGACCATGGTTTACCTCCAGGATTTGAGGCATCGTCAGGGAAGTAAGCCATACCTCCGACAGCCAAGTTAAGAATAATGTAGAATTCTTGATCGAAGGGGGCTAGTTTTGAATTACTCGTCCTCCATGGATTCGGAAATCCAGAAGCGTCCAAATTACCCCATTCCCAGAAGCCACCCGCTGGAGGTTCAAATCTCGCCAAAACTCCACCATCGATAGAGAATTCAAGACTGTTTTCATCCCATAAAAGTCCGTAAGTGTGGAAATCGCTGTCAAAACCAGCCGGGTTTAGTTGTTCAACGTGAGTCAACATGTACATGTTGACGTTCCATGCTGGTCCCCAATGAAGAGTTGAACCTACCAGCTGGGAACCAATGTTGACTCCGGAACCATTCACATAATTACGGTTACCACGGCTTTCCATAACATCGATTTCTCCGGAAACTGGCCATCCAGAATATTGGTTCCATCTTGGCAACAGCCAAATAGCTAGTTTGAAATAAAATAATATAATATTTAATCTTTTTATGAGGTTATTTCTTACCAGGCCACAGCCAATCACCAGCAGGTAACTTGGCTCTTACTTCTAGTCTACCATACTTGTAACTGAAGGAGTAAACGGTACGAATACGTGCACTTTTTATGGGGTTTAACAAATTTGTTGGGGAACCATCCCTCACACATCCATACCATGCGGGATTTGTACATCTAAACAATTTAAATAATGTTGGTATTTTTGATGTCTATATCTCTTACTCATCAGCTGGTGCACCTCCATTGATATCCAAATGTCCTGAAGACAAAAAGTCTTCGCCATTTTCGTCAGCCACCAACGTTGGTTTTAGGAAAAGGGTACCACCCTCAACATAGCTGTTATATCTGCTGTTAGTGTACCATTCGAACTCCCAATTCTGTTTATTTGTAATAAATTTTAACTGAATTAATTGCTTTAATTTTTTACTTACCCCGCCACCACCGACGGTAATTTCGTGGTTCCACACTTGCAAGTTGAAATCGTCAAAATTGTCTTCAAAAATTAAATCACCTGAGCATATTTGGCCCGTTGGCGCAAATGTACCACTAACTGTTGTTGGACTAGGACATTGGGCTTTCGAAAAATTAAAAAGTGCCAAGAACAAGGCACTGGCGAGTAGGACCTTCATGATGTGACAATTGCGGTTGTCTACAGGCACTAGCTTGCTATTGCTCTTTTATAATAAGGTTTATCTAACTCAAATCAAAACATCACGTGTAATTCATTTCAATTGAATTGTGTGACCACAAGTGCTTCACAACAAAAAACTAATTAGATAAGAGGATCTTATGTTTATATGTTTTATTCTTAGTAAAAACTGTTTTAAAATTAAAATTCAAAAAGCGTTAGTATAATATAATAATCAATTTATAAAGAATCAGCAAAACTATGCTGTTATAGTACATTATATTATAAGTGATAGAAATGCATCATTATTAGCGAGTGTGAATTTTGACTTCTCACGATCTTATAGTGACATTTGTATCACGTGTGATATACGACGTTTTATCTTACAGGTGCATTGTATAAAAATCCAAGAAATATTTATTCAAGTAAATATCCGCCTGTAACATTAGCATGGTTCTAATATCAGTTTTTCTAGTGACCTGTGATTGTTATAGTTATGAAATAAACAGTATCGTTGTTTTTCACAATTTTCACTAAAGTAATAAAAATTGACTTTCTACCGAAAGATATTCAACTAAACGTGGAAGCCGCTGTTTCCAGTTTGCTTCCGGTAAGGTCGAGACACATGTACGAGAAAGAGTATGATCTGTTTGTGAAGTGGAAGGCAGAGAATTACATTACATTACATGTAATTACATTACAATTAATAATTACAATTTTTAATTGCAAGTCACTTGTGAGTAGAACTGACAGCTTTATCTCTCTTGTGATTAAGATTTGATTTCTGTCACCAAAAACAATGGTATAAGGTATCTAAAAAACTACACCTGTAAGATAAAAATATTAATTTATAGGTATTTATGTATTAAGGGAAGGGAATTATAAGGATGTTAACAACCGTGGGCAACGCGGTTACAATACAGAGGGTCATCGCTTTTATTTCTTAGTATTTCTTCCACAACAAATTCAGATTTTGATATTTTTTAAATTTTGCCTAATGACAACAGCATAAACAAAAATGAGTCAGAAGGCGAAGAGCAGCCATATTTCGGAAAAACTATTTAAAAAAGCTGAGAAAGCTCGAAGTGCATTGGTTCTAGCAGGCTGAAGTACAGTACAAGAAGGCATATGACCGGTTGAAGAATAACCATACTGGAAAGAAAGATATAAATGAAACGATATTGCTAAAGTATTTTTGAAGATATGGTATTATTCCACGTTTTTTATTAGTAACATTGGTTTACATTTCTTAAGCCGGCTCCAGGCGGCATGGCACGTGGGTTTGTTCAAACGTTGCCGCATCGTGTGAATATAAATGACATTATATTATGTGAAGTGAAAAAATATAAAATGACTTTTGAATATGAAGATTAGGGATATTAAAGATCGAGACTCCGTTATGGTAGTTAATATTTTGGAAAGCAATTTACAATAGTGGAAGAAAAGAAATTCTCCGCATTGTCTCTGTTGAGAAAGTATACGTTTCTATGTCCGTTGTGCCCTAAAAGATTTTTTGTAACATATCGAGAGAAGCGTTGCCTCTACTGTATCTAAGGAAATATTAAAGTGTATTTTGATTAGTAAGAAATAAAATTATGTAATATTTTATAGTATTTTAAAGGAAATAAGGAAATCATTAGATATATTTGAGAAAAAGAAGGCGTAATAAAATTTATTACTCCTACATTATGCAATAAATAAATTATGCATATATTGCATGTAATAAATTAGGTAGAACATGAGCCAAGTTTTTTAACAGTTTTATTAACAAATCATCTTTGTAACAGTCCCACTTATTAGTACATTTACGCTCCACCACACGCTCTCCGTTAGAGCCCCGTCGCCTGGTTGGCTCGCCCTACCTCCCTCCGTCAACTACCACCACTACCCTCTACGAGAGTCGGACCTGCGCCGAAAACCAACCCTCTGTATAAAAGGACTGTTCCCACCTCGAAACAGTAGAAGACACCGTCTCTCAGCCCCAACAGCACCCCCGATAAAAGCTCTGCCTACCGGTCATTATCACTGGGTCTTGCGGGAGCGACAGACAGAAAGAGAGCCACTGACTTACTCTCACTCTTCTACCTACAGTTGCACCCCCGATAAGCGCACTAATTGCCGGTCCTTATCACTGGGTCTTCTCAAGTAGTAGTCTGACTAGAAATTGTATCTTCTTCGACGCTGTTTCGCCTATTTTTGTACATATATATATATATATATATATATCTATAATTCATGTAACTCTGTTGTGTATTTTGTATGTCACAATAAACTCGTTACAAGTGGCGCCCAACTCCAGGCCGAAAACACGCCCGGATTAGAAGAAAGTTTTGTGTAAACCGAGTAGTATGGTCGCGTATCAGAACCGAATTGAAGAAAGTTTAGTGTAAACCGCGTAGGGTGTTCGCGTATCAGAACCGGATTAGAAGAAAGTTTTGAGTAAACCGCGTAGTATGGTCGCGTATCAGAACCGAATTGAAGAAAGTTTAGTGTAAACCGCGTAGGGTGTTCGCGTATCAGAACCGAATTGAAGAAAGTTTAGTGTAAACCGCGTAGGGTATTCGCGGTATCATTCCCAGCCGGCGGAAAAGCTCAAGACTCCATCCTCAGACGATGGCGGTCCAGATGACAGCGGAACAGTTCCAGGAGCTGCTAAACCGAATTGCAAGCCATCTCAGACCAGGACGCGCTCAACGGCTTTCCACTCAACCGCTGGTGGAACGGCGTAAAAAACCAGTACGCCACGTTCCAAGCCGCAGTACAGGCAATTCGCGACGCATTCGCCCCACAACGGCCAAATTTCCGTATATTTGGCGAAATATACGCTAGCAAGCAATCAGCAACCATGTCAACTGACCAATATGTTACCACCCAGAGAGAGCGTTTCTCTCAACTTTCTCGCCCGCTCGATGAAGAGTGGCAACTGGACCTAATTTATGGTTTGTTGAGACAAGCGATCCGCGACCGAGTCTCGCGAACGGACTTCGCAACATTCGCGGAGCTTCTCGCTAAGGCCAGGGTCATCGAAGCCAATGAAAAAGACGGCCGAGAGGCCAGGAAAACCGGCCGAGACACGTCTAGAAGTCGCATTCGGTGCGATTTCTGTAAGCTCTACGGACACGAAGCCCGAGAGTGCCGCAAGAAAGCCAGGGCCGACACAAACAAGACGACCGCGCCTTCGTACCGACGACGGTACAACTAGTGCAAGCCGACGGACGCCCCACCACCAAGGTTGTCGAAGTAGCCACGCTCCCGGTTCAACTCAAGAATCGTACCATCGAGACCACCTTCTTTGCCATTCCCGATGCTCCCGAAGCACAGACCCTACTAGGGATTTATTTCTTGTGTAAGGCGGGTTTGGTTATAAACCACGCCTACCAGAAGTGGCATTTTGACGGCCAACGTCACCAGGTTTACGGGTTCGTCCCGAAGGACGGAGCTTTCACCGCCCAGACGAGGAAAAGTCGACCAACGCCAACTCCAGTACACGCCTCAAGCCTGGACACACCGCGGGCAACGTTACTACCACTCGATGACGAAATTGAGAAACCTCTTGCCGAGGCGCCTGACCCGACCAACCCGCAGGCAACCAACAATACATTAGACGACATCTTCGCCGACTTCTGTTTACCACCTATGGTAACCCCAATTCGCACTCCGGGTTACTGTGACATTGTCTCCGAGCTCACCAACGGATATGGTCCAGCACCGTTGCCATTGTTCGCACCTTCGCCCAGCGAGCTTCCAGAAACCGTAAACCGTACTGCATACAACTACGAGAACGCGGCACTACACATGGAATGGTACCAGGCCAATCACACACGGTCAAAGGAAGAAAATATTCTGTTTCCGGCTATGGAACTAGCCACCTTGGAAGTAAGACTTCGGCCAAACGACGAAGCAGAGGCCCTCACCGCCCACGAACGAGAACAATTAAACACCCTATTGGACAACAATCAGGATCTATTTAACGAAGCAGGCCCTCCCACGCCACTGGCCGTACACCTCATCGATACCGGAGATCACGCACCAATTTCCAGCCCACCGTATCGGTTAACATCGACAAAACAAGAGTACCTCCGAAAGGAAATCAACGCCCTCCTGCAGGACGACATTATTGAAGCTTGCGAAAGCGCGTGGGCGTCTCCTATAGTGCTCGTCCCGAAGCCTGACGGTCATCTACGCCTCTGCGTAGATTATAGAAAAATCAACGCTGTTACGCGGCCTGATCTTTACCCCATCCCAATATTAGAAGAATTACTACACGCAACGGGAAATGCTAAATACTTAACCACGTTAGACCTACGTAGCGGGTACTACCAAATCCAGATGTACCCCGGGGACCGGGATAAGACCGCCTTTATTGCCCCTTTTGGAATATACAGGTTCAAAAGAATGTCATTTGGGTTACGTAATGCTCCGGCAACATTCCAGAGGATGATGGACCGTTTTAGGGTCGCCGTACCTGATGTCAACTTACTGGTATACCTCGATGACATTATCGTCTTATCACCGACATTCGAGCAACACATCGAGGACTTATCAAAATGTTTCATGCGGATGCGCGCCACGAAATTAAGAATGAATCGCCCGAAGTGTACATATATATCTATAATTCATGTAACTCTGTTGTGTATTTTGTATGTCACAATAAACTCGTTACATCTTTTAATTATGTTTTTCTAATTTGCTGTTGTAACAAAGCCATTAACGATTCAAATCAAAATTAAACAAAATTACCAAAATTGATTTTATTATTTGTAAAAAAATTCAATTATATGCAAATTAGAAAAAATAACATTAAAAACTCGTTTTGTAAAACTTAAGAGCACTCGTTCTTTACAGGCACTCCTGCATGCCTACGGCAGTCGCGCTGCAAACATGAACTCGTGTATTAATATGTTTTACGAAACTAGTGTTTCAATATACTAGTAATGTACCTAATGATAATGGGATCGCGTAGTGATCGGTCATATTGTCTAAATTTTAAAAATTGTTAATAAGAAATAATTAAGACCCACATGAATTCTCTTTCTCGTAATAGAATAGTATCATTAGATATATTTATCTGGAAAAACATCCCCATGGTAACAACTATATATAGAATGGATATTAATTATGTCATCTATCTATATATTTAACCGTTGAACATGAATCGTGTGTGTGTGTGTGTGTGTGCACGGCACCGATTTTTATAATTGCTTTTTTATAAGACATTGATAAGATACAGGGCTAGATTACTTTTCATTTTCAAAAATTTCACAGGTTCATTGATATTATTTACATTTATATAACTTGGCCCCTCTCCTGAGATTTGGATGCGCGGTGGATTATGTTCAGAGTTGGGGGCAAAGCTCACGTTGTAGAATCATCTCGATTCGTATACATCGGTACAGTTTTTTACCTCAAGAATATCGCATAAAAACTAGTGGAGCAAACTCGGGAAGTTACATATAAGTAAAATATAAACATTCATCAAGTGCGTGAACGAGTTACTGCTGCCACAGGAGTAAATTAAAAATAATTGCCAAAGAAAGAAGACAAATAAATACCGGCCAAAAAAAAAAAATTGTTTTCGACACCGAATTAAAAAAAAAAACAGAAAACTCTACTGAACACATTTCATATTATCATATCATATTTTTTAAATTTTTCAAACACTATTTTGTCCTCCCAGGCCGCACTCGTGGGACGGTGTAACTTTGTGTTTGCACCACAATTCTTCTTGAGGCCTTTATTGAAGCTTCATTTTACCCTAAATTACGGTAATTAATTTATTATTTTCGGGATGTCAAATGTGGTATAAATATCCATCCTGGGACTGTAATACACACAATTTTTGCTACGATGGCATGAGGGGATGCAGAAATAGCATTCCCTCAAGAACAGCAGGAACAAAAGGGGATATGTATTGTAAATAAGGTAAGTAAGTAAAGCAACTTTAAAAGAAAGTTTTCGTTAAAGTTAATCTGATTCATCTTTTAGGTAGCACTAACGAATTAGCTCAACTGAAGAGGAACGAATTGAACACCTACAATCAGTTGCCATATACGAGACACCAAGACAAAACATATGCTTAGACCATCCGATGTTAATGAGCAGCATTCTTAAATTACCAGAAACAAAAGTGCACCAAACAACCAGTGAGTGTTGATAAATTTGGTTTAGTTCCAAAAGAAATGGCCACCTATTTACAGCTGGAAACTCCGAAATTATATACTGGCCATTGCGTCCGCCAACAACGATATTTGTTGACGCAGGCGGAGACATAACCACGCTTAAACGCCACGGGGGGTGGATACCTACCCCCGTGACCGAAAAGCTGACCAATAAAGCGGAGGTTGCCAATACAATTTTACAATCAATTGTTCCTCCTGCAGACGAATAATCTTCGAAATCTACGACTGAAATACTTCAGGACCCTCCAGCACAGTTAGTAAGAGAATCCAGTCCAAATGTCCAAGAAAATCATACATTGTCAAATCTGATGATGAAACAGTTACACATTCAATCATATTTAATAATTGTCAAAATAACATCATTACTAAATATAAATTTTGTAGATGACAAAAAAAACAATATGAATAAAAATTCTTTCAGTTAGTAATGAAATTTTTATGGTCGTGGGAAAAATAGTGTACAAAACTCTCAGGAAAGTGTAATTCGCAGTATCACGTGAAGAGTCCAACCGCCTTTCTCAGTCGTTTCCTGCTCAGTTAATTATTTATAATTTTTTAAGCAAATGCAAAGATGATAGTAAAACACTGGTTATTAATTTTTTTTTTTAAATTAATATATTGGGACCTAAATAGTAGAATTATTTATATTGCCCAAACTCGTACATAATCAATTTGGAAAGCAGCTGTATCAGTTTCCAATGCCCAAGTCGGCAACCATTGATCTCTTCCGTTCCAGAAATCGGTAGAGCCAGCCGGGGATGTGTTTGACCACGGTTTACCTCCAGCATTTGTGGCATCATCAGGGAAGTAAGCCATACCTCCGACAGCCAAGTTAAGAATAATGTAGAATTCTTGATCGAAGGGGGCTAGTTTTGAATTACTTGTCCTCCATGGATTCGGAAATCCTGAAGCGTCTAAATTACCCCATTCCCAGAAGCCACCCGCTGGAGGTTCAAATCTCGCCAAAACTCCACCATCGATAGAGAATTCAAGACTGTTTTCATCCCATAAAAGTCCGTAAGTGTGGAAATCGCTGTCAAAACCAGCCGGGTTTAGTTGTTCAACGTGAGTCAACATGTACATGTTGACGTTCCATGCTGGTCCCCAATGAAGAGTTGAACCTACCAGCTGGGAACCAATGTTGACTCCGGAACCATTCACATAATTACGGTTACCACGGCTTTCCATAACATCGATTTCTCCGGAAACTGGCCATCCAGAATATTGGTTCCATCTTGGCAACAGCCAAATAGCTAATGTTTGAAATAATATAGATATTTAATTTTTTATGAGGTTATTACTTACCAGGCCAAAGCCAGTCACCAGCAGGTAATTTGGCTCTTACTTCTAGTCTACCATACTTGTAACTGAAGGAGTAAACTGTACGAATACGGGCACTTTTTATGGGGTTTAACAAATTTGCTGGGGAACCATCCCTCACACATCCATACCATGCGGGATTTGTACATCTAAGAAATTTAAATAATGTTGGGATTTTTATCTCTATATCTCTTACTCATCAGCTGGTGCACCTCCATTAAGATCCAAATGTCCTGAAGACAAAAAGTCTTCGCCATTTTCGTCAGCCACCAACGTTGGTTTTAGGAAAAGGGTACCACCCTCAACATAGCTGTTATATCTGCTGTTAGTGTACCATTCGAACTCCCAATTCTGTTTATTTGTAATAAATTTTAACTGAATTAATTGTTTTAATTTTTTACTTACCCCGCCACCACCGACGGTAATTTCGTGGTTCCACACTTGCAAGTTGAAATCGTCAAAATTGTCTTCAAAAATTAAATCACCTGAGCATATTTGGCCCGTTGGCGCAAATGTACCACTAACTGTTGTTGGACTAGGACATTGGGCCTTCGAAAAATTAAAAAGTGCCAAGAACAAGGCACTGGCGAGTAGGACCTTCATGATGTGACAATTCTTGTTGTCTACAGACGTTTGTACACGTTACTGCTCTTTTATAATAATGTTTATCTAAATCAATTCAAGTGTCTACATAATTTTTTTTCACGTGAAATGTCTGGCTGCGAGCTAGACAGTATAAAAGGCGAGATTAAAGAAAATTACGTTTATACATTCTTTCTACGCTATTGTAAGTCATCGTAAAAAGTACTACTACTGCAATAAAAATTCATTATAAAGTCGATATTTCGAATTTTAAGGAAAATTACCTATTTTCTCATAATATTATTGTAAATTACCTTCTAAAGTATTTTTGCAGTTAACACATGAGAAATGAGGTGTGCATTTTTTATCTTGATTCCGAATTCGTAAAATAGGTTTCATAGCTTCACAAAGCTTTAAATTTGTTACGAAAGAAAATGTTGTGCTTCGGACTTTGTCAAAGTCACTGCAAATAGAACACTTATAGCTGTGATAGACAAGTAAGGACTGTCTCATTACTACGCAAATGATAATATGCAAGTTGTTGCTCATAAAATCAATTAAAATCTTCAAAACTCACTTATCGACGTAAAACTGACAAAAGCAAGAATTTATGCATTAAAACAGAAACCCAAAGAAAGAATTTTTTTATGTCGACCTGTGTAATTTCTCGAATTGTCAAGTTAATAGTGATGAATTCGTTTAGGTAAACAGTGAATTCCAGGACAATCATGTAAAAAATGTTTTGTCCAATAGTCACTAATGACTACAATTTGATTTTAGTCACTCAGACCCAACGTAAAAATGCCCAATTGGCAACTGTTGGACAAAACGTCGTGTATCACACGTAACCGAAATGTTATTGTAAGCTCGTGAGATGATATCGCACTTATGACTCAATTCAATCTCAATCGCAGACAATGAAGAATTTCCATCACTTGTAATATAATCTAGTATTATACAACACGTGTAAAAATTGGTACAGCAATGATCGGGTATAAAAGAAAAACAAAGACCGAAAAAATCGCGCATGAAACCATGCCGAAAAGTGTCACAGTAAATGTAGAATACCATTACTCAACCCTCATATTCTCCAGATCTGTATCTACCTGTATTTTTTCTATTTACTCGGTTGAAATTGCGGCGAAGTTTTGCGACGAGACAGGCAATAATATCAGAATCTTGCGATCAATTCCTTCGTATTCCGCATGCTTTGTGTACTATATAATAGAAGAAACAATTACAACAGTGCATCTTTACATTACATTTTTGTCTTTGTGGTTTCTGTGGGACACAGCATGAGAAGATGTGGATTATCTTGAAAATAGAAAATTATCGTTTTTACGGTCAAAACTGCAAAAAATTGAAAGGTATGCGGTTAGTTGCAGAGAGGCCTTCAATACCTTTCAAATGAGGTATCACTCGACCCTTAGTGCCATTTAAGATTTTGGGGCTAACAGCCCCTTCGCGAAGAGGGCGAAGCGCCGGAACTTGAAAAGAATCTGAGAAGATGTGCCCCCTGCAAATAAAATCGCCTGTTCGAGAATTTTTCAATCACAGTAATCAATTCGGAGAAATCTGGACTGGGAAGTTTTAAATGGGACAGTCTGTATACTGTCGGCAAGTGAAATCCTTACACCCCAAAATATTTATTTAGTAAAATGAAATTTTGGTTAAATATTGCGCGAACGTCTATCCAAGGTTCTTAGAAGAGGAATATACCCACCTTACCTTGGCCACCTCGGTCGCCAGATTTATCGCCCATCGCAGTGTGGGATTGGATGGATTATGCATATTCAGAGTTTGCCGCAGCCCCCGACGACTTTAGATGAACTTCGTCATGTAGTTGAAGATGCTTGGGATGCTGTACCCCTAGAGTACATCAACAATCAGATTGATAGCATCCCTCGTCAACTGCAGGAATGCATTCGCCTGCTTGGCGGAAAAAAAAAAACGTTTTTCTTCAAACGAAAAACATGACATTGTATTCGCCAATAATAGGTAATGACAAATGGCCATTTCACTGTCATGACAAAGTGGTTTAGCGGCGCATAAAGTCAGCTGCCGTCAGTCAAATCGAGGAAATTGTCAGATTTTCTGCGTTTAAAGAAGAAAATAGCAGGTTTTATTCGGAGAAAAGTGTCTTTTCTTGACAAGTCTGTAGGTTTTCTCCTCATAGAACAACCTACTAAACAGTTTTTTTTATTAACATTTATAATAGAAGCATTTGTACCCGCTCACTATCAATTTGTAGAAACCGTGAAATCCTCAACCCTCATTCGCTTCGACCATAAAAACAAAAAGGGTCTGTCCTCCGAGATTTTTGACAACAATCAAGGACTACAATTTTATTTTATCAAAGGACAAGGTTATATCTAAAACTGAAACTAAAACAATTTATTTTTTTCAGATCAGTGGAACCCTCATTTGTCAAGGATTATGGTAAAAAAAGCTGTCTTACCCAAGTTACCTTTTTCAGTATTTTGTAATATTATGCCAAAGAACTGCTATTTTGGATCTCGTGAGGTAATTTATCTTCGTATAAAAAATACACAAACTAAAGTGATATTTGATATTTTTTATTGTATTCATAATAATATTACATCTGTGTAACACTGAACAATTAGGTCGAAATAGTATATTGTACAAGTGCTGCAAAACGGATATTTCAAAACGAGTTGTGACAGTTGAGACACGAGCGCATCGAGTGGCAATAGTGAAATATCCTTCAGCACGTGTTGCATACTTTGCTTTTCCTTCGACCACCACTCAAAAGAAGAAAAGAAAGTACATGCACCTTTATTTTATTGTAATAACATACATTCTAATCTCTGAAAAATCACCTTTGTTGAATTATTTGATAAAAATCCACTTAGTAATTGCAATGTTAAAGTGTTCGGTACAATCTTTTTCTATATATAAGTAAAAATCAATTGCCGTTGTCGAAAGATCAAACCAATTTTACACGTTGAGTGGAGACCTGCTTGTAAATATCAGCTAACTAAGTTATAGACGGTGGTCCTGGAGACAAACAGAAAATCATAACAAAGTAGTACAAAATTTATTCTTTCATTCACTGATAAATTGATAACAGGATGTAAGATGTGGTTTGCTCAAATAACAATAATAATTTTTATCAAACCTATGCCTCTACCTAAGTAACAGCTACAGCCTGAATCTCAATAATTTATGGCTAACCGTAATAAACAGTACCGATAGACTCAGTAAGCAGACGATTGGTTGAGTCTTTATTGGAAACACCCTCTCGATATTAATTTATTTTCAATATTTTCAGTAAAACCGAGGGTCAAGATTAATTTTAGTTTCTTGTGGATTTTATTTAATTCTTCTTATTTAATTTTTCCTTATGTTGGTTCTCATAGCTCTTATGGAAGAATAACATGGAAGGGTCCATCCTAAATATACATACAGCGCCTCCACCGCTGTCCAAAAACGGTTTATGTCAGGATGGCCGTGCAGATGTAGCGCCTGACCGAACCATTTCCGGAAGCAGGATCCGTTCACGCTGTTCCCACGACTTCGTGCGTTTTGATTATATTATGTAGCTTTTAATTTTTTTTAAGAAATTCAATTGTGAACAATAGAAAATAAGATTTAATTAATAATACATACATATATTAAATTAGTGTATCTTAATTTTTACTGCAGAACAGTGTTGATTAACATTTATTCTTCATTTTGATGTTCTTTAGCCATTGATCCATCCAAGAATAAAGTCCAGTATAAACCGCGGCCCCGCCTCGGTTTTGCAAAATTTTGAAACATTTTTTTAATAATATAAAATATATCATTTAATAATGTAAGTTTACATGAATCAAAAACTGATATGTGATTTTGACAAGCATTGACATCTTCTAACACTTTATGCGTTGTTCGCATCCTCAAAGACACATCAGTAGAGTAGACATTTTATTTTCAAGTGGAACAACATAATACCAAATTGACATATCATTCTTGAGGAAGATTTAGGGTAAGCCAGAACAAAAGGTATTCCACTTAACAAAATAGATTTTATTTTTTATAGGCTTGACACAAAACATAATAATTACATAATAATATTACAGAGCCCAGACCCTAACGTAATCAATTTGAAAAGCGGCGGTGTCCGTACCCAAAGCCCATGTTGGCAGCCACTGATCTCGCCCTTTCCAGAAGTCAGTAGAAGCAGTAGGAGATGTGTTCGACCATGGTTTACCGCCCGGGTTAGTGACATTATCAGGGAAATAAGACGTGCCTCCAACGGCCAAATTTAAAATGATATAATATTCTTGATCAAAAGGTGCTAATTTTGAGTCACTTCCTTTCCATGGATTATCATATGAACTACTATTTAAATTGCCCCATTCCCAAAAACCTCCAACTGGAGGTTCAAATCTAGCCAAGACATGATCGTCAATCGAAAATTGAAGACTGTTTTCATTCCATAATAGTTGATAATTATGGAAATCAGTGTCAAAACCGTTAGGATTTTGTGATTCAGCATGAGTCAACTTGTATTGGTTGAGGCTTCCAGCTGGACCCCAGTGAAGAGTTGAACTTACAAGTTGGGTGCCAATGTTTACCCCAGAACTATTGACGTAATCACGATTTCCACGACTTTCCATAATATCGATTTCTCCAGAAACTGGCCATCCAGAATATTGGTTCCATCTTGGCAACATCCAAATAGCTACGATTACAAATAATTCTCACTTTTCTAATTGTAAAGGTAGAGTATCTTACCAGGCCACAACCAGTCACCAGCAGGTAATTTAGCTCTAACTTCAACTTTACCATACTTAAAATTGAATGAGTTAACTGTCCGTATACGAGCACTCTTGACTGGGTTTAAATAATTGGCATTCGTACCATCCCTCACACAACCGTACCATGCTGGATTAGTACACCTACGAGTGCAAGTTTTAGAACTTGAATTTTATTTGTAACAATTTTAATAACTGGTCAGCTGGAGCACCGCCATTAATATCTAAATGCGCAGACTTCAAAAAATCTTCCCCCAGTTCGTCAGCTACCAGCGTTGGTTTAAGAAAAAGTACACCACCTTTAGTGTAACTGTTGTATCGGCTGTTCGTGTACCATTCAAATTCCCAATTCTGTTAACATGTAATTATCTTAGCAACATTTATTCAACTAAATAAAGAAATACTCACACCGCCACCGCCAAGAGTAATTTCATGATTCCACTTTTGAAGATTCAGTTTGTCAAAGTTGTCCTCGAAGATTAAGTCACCGGAACAAATTTGTCCAGTGGGAACATGGGTGCCACTAACCGTCGTGGGGCTGGGACATCGAGCTTTGGAAATATGGGGAAGTCCCAATAGTGCAAAACTCAAAAGCAGCATTCTGAAAATATAGGATGAGTTCACTAAATCACAGAAATGATGTATGATGTTGACAACAATAAAATTAAAGTGAAGATGTTCAGTATTATTTGAACTTACTAGGACCCGGTCTTCGAAATAATTCTCGCGAGAGTGCTTCAGCGGCTAGAAGAATTTGTACACTCGGGATATAGGGCCATCCCAAAGTAATGCTTATCTCGAATTTTTGGAAACCAAACTTGGAGACCTCTTCCACGTTCCTCGGATTTAAATTCGTGTGATTTTTTTGTTTGGGGCTATATGAAACAGCTTGTTTATGCGACTCCTATCAACACCATGCAACATTTACGTGAAAGAGTGGAGTATGCAGCGCAAATCATCTCCGAAAACAATTTTTATAAATTAATGGTACATTGACCTATGCGAGTCTTTATCTTTTTCAATAATTGAAAGCAAGATTGGTTTTTGTCAGTCGGAAAAGGTTAGTCAATAAAAACCGAAATAGTTTGAATCCCAAGTAGTAAGTTTTTTGCACAAAATAGATCCAGCGACTATCAAAATGTTTTTCAACTTTACATTAAACGTTTTTAATACCGTCAAAACTACGTTTAGGGACCATATAATTTGAGGTTTAAATATTCGCCACACTTCGTGAATCAGCCTGTATATGCGGTGAGTCACTGATACCCGATGAACGGAAAAGAAGCTCTTGATCAAATAAATAATTGCGGTTACACATTTTCATTAAAAACCACCGGAAACATCTAGGACAAACAACACACAATCTACGAGATATAAAAGAACTAAATGTGTGCGAAACACACAAGGTCGTAGGCGTGCCGGATTGCAAGGGGCACCGGATCAGACAGGGGGCCGCCGTATTGTTTACTTATATATAAAAAAACATTGCAGACAAAGGCTCCGTCCTCGTCGTTAATATTTCAGAATTTATAAGCGTATTTCTGCATAGTTGATGGTAAAGAATTGAAAATTTATTTATCAATTTTAATCAATTCATTTTTAACATATTGATATCGGAGTACATTGAACAGGTTTATTTTATGCTACAAAAAGAAAAGGTAAGCAGTTGAAGGTGATACAATAAAAAAAAAAATGTAAAATCACTACTACTTACTCAATTCGTACAAAGCGCACTGCTTCAGCTGCACAACTCGTCAACGCCAGTAGATACATCAATGTACCTAAATAAAGCGTTGGATGTTTGCTGGCGGTTACGTCTATGTTTGCTGATACGAAAAAAAAAGAACAAAGAACTATTCGCTGTAAAGAGGTTTCTGAAGTAGATACCAAATTATTTCGTTGTATTTAATGTATGATTTCATTATTACATCATTAATAATATTCATATTAGCATTTATATTTGTTCAGATTGATTGTTTAAAAATATAACTTATACAGTGTCTGCAATTTTTCATTTTGAGTTACACTTACAGTTAAGCTTAAGAGCTCTTCAAAACTAATCAATTAACACTTTACTTTAAAAATTGAGTTATCTGCTGCAGATTTAATTAAAAAATGTGACATCATAATAGCAGAAGCTCTACAAACAAAGTTATTTATTTCAAAAAATTGCTACTGAATATTGTGACCTGGGGGCAGCGCAAAATAATTGTGCCTTGGCCGCCAGTGAGTATGCTGCACGCTACCCTAATAGGAGGCACCCCAGGCGCCTGGAGCAGAGACTTCGGGCAAATCGTGTTGCAGTTCCAAATATGAAAGGAATCAGGCAAGGAAGACCCCGAACAAGACGTCAGGTAGAAAATGAAGACGCAATTATTGCTGCTGTTGATCTGCGTATGTCAAGATTCTCCTAACTTCAAATTTTGATGGAAAGATAAAAGTTGAAAGTAAAACACGAATTATAATTCAGTTGCATTTATTAATCTAAATCAGATTCTTCAGTAGAAGAATCTTCCCCCACATTAGAGGCTCCACTTGAATATCGGCATTCAATCTCTCCTCCAATGCAACGCAGACACCTTAGTCAATCGGTCAGTTGTAGATGCGGCGGCCCACCCGCCCACCGCATTCACATGTTGTGCCATGAACCATATGGCTTTTAGTCACAAAGAATAACTGTGAAACGAAATTTGGATACAATATGAAAATGGTTGTCATTCTGAACCAGTTTGTCAACCGTTTATCAAAAATGTAAATTTGAGTATAATATATTTTGGTGTAAATCTCAATTTGGATTTATTCTCATTACTGGTATAATGTTTTTTTGTGACTAAAAAGCGTATGGTTCTGGCATCGTTTGTTAGTGCGGTGGGTGGGAGGACCGCCCCGTCCACCATACTTATCGACTGACTAAATGGATGAGAAATAACAACCCTTTATTGATTATATTTTTTTTTTCCTTTAAAAACTAGAGCTCACTCTCGTGTTCAATCCAATTTCAAAATTTTTAAGTCAAAAAATGGTTGTCATACCAATACCCTTAGTCAATCGGTCAGTTGTAAGAGAATGTCGATAAGAGAATGTCGAAAGAGTTTAATTGTAAGTGGAAGTGTCAATATTTTATCAAGATCCACATTATTTACAAAACAGAAATTCAAAAGTGTCATTTTTTAGGTTAGTTCAATTATTATTGGTGTCTCTGGTAAATGATCTGCTGGATGATATATACTGGTCAAAATATTTATCCAACAATGCTATAGGTAACAATGTCGTAATAAGCAGATTAGGTTAGCAATAACAATAGGTACCTACTTCAAATCAAATTGAGGGTTCCTAAAAATTCCTAAAAAACGTTTTGGAAAAGATTTAGAGACTTTGGCATAACTAGTGTTACTCCTGGCAATACACACAAAAGGGAAAACTTCAGTCTAGAAAATAAAAACAAAGTAATAACAACTGGCAGAAGCCCATAGTTTTTGATGACACGTGTCCTGTAAGTGAATATTGAATGGAAATTTATTCTCTGTTTCAGCATTTTTTTTTACTTGTCTAACTTATCACCAATTAAGACATATCTCTTATTATCAGTACCGGACCACTTGTTGTAAAATAAGTTGTTAAAAATATATTTTTATCTCAAATCTGATGAGAAAATATTATTTATTCACAATCGGTTAGTAATATACTGCGTTCCAACTGCAAAGGAGGTCGGAAAGTGACCAATTGCCGATCTCCAATTTCATTACTCACCTGATGTTGCCAGGCAACTCAAATGTATATTATTGTTAATAGTATGATTGGTAATAAAGGCAATCATACAACTGTTGCTGCAGCCTTGAGGCTAATAGTTGTGTAATAGTACAAATTTCAAAAAATACTTGTCTCGAGAACAAGTTCACCTCGAGGCCACGCCTCTCTGTAAACTATAGGTCTCTCGATAGAAATGGAATACTTTCCGCCTCAGTATGTAATATACTATTTCCTGTTCAAATTTTTGTTCCAACAAGTGTAAACAAAGACATTATTCACTATTATTAGATTATTCTTAAAAAGGATTTCAGATTGTTTAATACAATATTCGTCAGGGAAATGCAATAGCCTATTCTTGTGAAATAACAGTTTATTTCCATAATTTGTATGTAAACTATAATAATAATAATAAATAAATAAAAGCTTTTATTTTAAAATACTTTTCTAAAATAAATTCTAAAATTTTAGTACTTGAGTGTTTTGAATTGTTTTCATTTTAAACCACTTAAAGTGGTTTGAACATTCCTCGAATGACAGCGCGCTGATAACTTGATAACTTCCAACACAAAATATATATATAAAGGTAAATAAGGATTTAATTTTAAATTAGATCTCATAATTATGTTACTGCAGAAGCTCTGAAATTAGTTCACTCCATGATCGACACTTTGTACTGTTACACGTCGCATGGTCCTATTCCACGCAAATAGTTAGTTTTTAGTCCTTAGTGTAGAAATTATATAAAATAGGGAGCGTGCGACGTCAGCAACGGTCCAGACAAAAAAGTTAGATCAGAACTATTTCTGCAACGAAATAAAAAGCTAACACACCCGCCCTTTTCTCTCTATCTCTTTCGAGACCGGGGCAGGGCCCTCCACGTCCAGTATTTTTTTCAAGGAATAAAAATTTAATTTATCACTTTTTCACTATTGTTGAATAGAGAATTGAAAAGTGCATCTAAAACCCAAAAAAAAGTTGGGGGTTGCCATTTAAAAAAATTGATGACGGTGTGATAGCTCGAAAACAGAAACAAAATTTTCATGGCAATTTAAAAACAAAATTCGACCTGTTCGAGCGTTTTTCGCAAAAACAGTACATAACTAAATTATGAATTTTGTGCGGAACTTTATGATCACTCTGTACATGAACATACATAAAAATTAATTATTTAAAAATTTTAAGTGATAAATCTGACGTAAGTGATCAACCTCACGTAATTAATGAACAGCCCCTAAAATAGTGAACGTCGGTCACGCTCATAAAAGTGGTGTCAGTCTGGCGGGGATCTGGCCGTCTAGTTCTTGATTATAGGATAAGTGTAAATATTCGAAAAACGTAGAAAAACAGTTCTGTGTACTGTTACAATTTTTTATTTTTCCGGGCCTCACTGTCTTGAATTCAGAAACGAATCAGCGAATTAGAAATAACAACCCGCACAAAAACCACGGGAAAATTTCTTGCATTCAACGCGACGAACTTGCGTCTTTTTTTCTACCGTTTCGTCGGTCCTAAACAAGGGTTAAGATTTAGAGAATATCGTCATAGTAGCGAGTAAATGGTGAGATATTCAATTAATTTTTAATTGAATCGTTTAGCGGATATATCGAATAAGTGTTGGACTCGGGGAGAAAAAAGGCAAGGAAAAATTCTTTGTTGCGTGCAGACGCTGACTATTTTTCTCTCAATCAAATAGGAGAACACCAGCACTCAGCAGAAGGGATTGTTTCGTGCTTCACTTTATAAATAAAATAACGTTTGAGTAGTTTCCTCATGTGACTTTCTGGACTCACGTAATACACACGTGGACTTGCAGGAAATTCTTAAGATCACCAAGAAAAGGTATTGTAGGACACGTCAGCTCCAAGACCGGCAGAAACCGTCGAAAACCGGCTCAGTAAAGATAAGTAGTAGATAATTTTTTGTTAAACATTTCAATTAGTTTTTTTTTATTATCGCAACAGTTTAATTGTAAAATTTTGTATTCAATCATTCCAATGTAATTTAATCTTTTAAGAATGGTACAATAGTCGTATTTTTAAGTTGTTGCATTTTCTTTCATCATTCATATAGTTTCTATTTCACCTACTTGTTACTTGTCAATTTAGTTTTCAAGCATCGTTTAATTTAATATTAAATGTCTCTGTTTATTTAATGATTATATGACTTTTGGGACACAACTGCATTTTCTATGCCTAACCCATACCTCAAATATTTGACAGGACATTACACCTATATTAGGTTGTAATAGTACCTGCGACCGACCCTGGGATTTTCCCGAAAAGAAGGGTCGGTGTCAGTAGAAATTATTTTTATTATTTAAACAATTCTGGTCTGATGTCCATCGCCAGAGCCCTAGTTGTGCGCATCGGCCGGGAATCACATCCTGGGACCACATCCCCACTGGGGGCTCCGGCTATCGTTAGGGTTGGCTTTCAATGTTGTTATGAATTATTGTCATAATTTATTATGACAAGTTAGATACTTTACAAAGTTTTGTTTAAACAGACAATAAGCATAAAAAATAAACAATGCATACTAAAGATCAATAGAATTTTTTAGTAGGTTGTACAACAGTCTTTTCATCTATCTATATATTTAATCGTTGAACATGAATCAATTTTACCCAATAAAACAAAAGATCAATAGAATTTTTTAGTAGGTTGTACAACAGTCTTTTCATCTATCTATATATTTAATCGTTGAACATGAATCAATTTTACCCAATAAAACAGTCTGTACTGCACCGATTTTGATAATTGTTTCTTTTTTATGAAATCGTGAATCGTTTTAAGTGAGAAGTTGGACAATTGTAACTAAATATATCTTAGCCCCACGCCCTGAGGTTGGGTGAGCAAGTTGTGTAGAGAACTTAACATAATATGCTTATTAAGACATTTATACCTCTGGACGAATGAAGCTGTGCAAAATACAATTCTTTTATCGCATTTCTTGTCGAAAAATTGCTTTACCAATTCCACAAGATTTTCGTTTAACTGACCTGCGACTTTCTCAACAAATCAATCGAGAAGCGGAAGATTTATTGTTTAATCAAATGTGTGAAACGGGTAATAATGAACAACGTGCCATTATTGATCATATACTTCAAGAGGTTTTTCAACACAATACTGGTAGTAACGTCTTCTATTTCGTACATTCGATGGTCTCCGTTTCTACATTAGCGAACAATTCGATCAGAAGCATCTTATACATGAACAAGTGTTTACGCAAAAGATTGTATATAAAGAAATTATTCCGTCTTATTTTTTTTATTATTCAGACAAGGAAAATTAAAAATTGTAATATGTAATATGGTAAACAGTCTTTACTCAACACTTTTTACGTAAGTATTCACTTTTTTCTTAATTTTTACATTGATTTGACTACCAATTCTATACATACCACTCGAATTTCGAGTAACGGGCGATCACTAGTAATAGTACATAAAAATTATAGTAAGAATAATAATTATTTATGTATTATTAGTGTTGGCAAGGGAGGCTGGGAGTTTCTGACCCTTTCTGTTCTATTCTTTAATGTGACGACGTTGTCATACAATCAAGAAACTATCGTGTACACTTCAGAAGCGAAATTCCATTCCTGAGTGTATAATCTACTGCTGTCAGTGTAATCATCCATTTATCGCTCATTTTCATGGTCACTTTAAAGGAAATTCTTCCAAAATAAACATCTAAAGTGGCAAATGTTGATAAATGATCCTTAAGATTAATTAACTACTATCGCCTTTCGATAATCTTCAACTTCAACTTCAAAAAGATGTATTACACGATGAGTTGAAATTATATGACCTATTTTTATACCATGTACAGATAATTCATCAATAATTATTGTATATTACTTACTTATAATTGAGCAAGACCTTTGAAAAATACTTTCAATTATTTACTGAGATTGTTTTTTAACGATTTTAGTTTCCAATCGTGTAGCAAGATTTCTGATCTACATGTTTAATTCTGTCCAATCAGATTATCATTATAATGAAACAAATCTATTTAAATAATACTGAGAATATAATTTCGACAACAATCAACAATGTAAATTTATGCACATTACATACTCATTGCTTTGACTACTTCAAATACAAAAAAATATATAAGATAATCAGTATAGCTGTAAAATCATCCTTGCTGCCTTAAAAAGGCCCTCTATGCCCCCTTCCACTATCCAAGATCTTTGTTAAGTAATGTGTGTGTCTCATTATATTCTCTTCCTAAATATAATTCGTGGCACGCTTAAGAATCGATATTTTTTTTGGAATGCCAACTCATCCAGCCCCAATCTTTAGAAACACAACCAGTGCGAAGCATGGTGGCATTTCAAAATATTTTCGAAATAAACTTACCACTTATTAGATTACCCTTGAAAAAAATTTATAGTATTTTGGTTTTGTTGCCATTAGGTAACAAGTGTTCGAAAAATTGTCGCAATATTTTCAATGTACCTATCTTGTTATATTAATACTGAGACAAACACTCCAACGGTATTACAAATGGGATATATAACACTTTAACGATATCTTTATCGAACAATACAATCATCAAGTTGGTCATATGAAAGTCATCCACTTATACCTGACCAGATTTCAAAATTAAAACATCAAAAATTAACTCAAGTCCCACTTGGCAGAAAAAGTTCTGTTTTTAAAACTTTTTATAATGTAGAGGTATTTTATTTATTTTATTATTTTATCTTATTCTATATTTACAATTATTATTATTAATTTCCTTAAAACTATAATCTTTTATGAAAACTCCATTTGTTTTATACTAGGTCGTGTAGAATCGATTGTGACACAGGGATTTTACATATAAAAATACAGCGCGTGTTGTACACTATGCTTTTCCTTCGGCAACCTCTCAAAAGAAGAAGAGAAAGTTTGGCACGATTAATTTTAATTCTTGTGCTACGTAAGTGAGTCTGTAACCTTCGCAGCCAATTCCACAGTATTTGTAATGAATTGGGTAGATTTTGTTTTACTCGAAGGACCATATATTTTGGATTTGTATTGAAATACTCGCGAAATTAATGAACTTGCATATTACGAATGGTTGGAGATTGAATAGTGAACGTTTCTTCACCCGGTTTAGTTTTGTACTGAATTTGAATAAAGGAACAGTGTCCTGGTTTTAGATTGAATTATGCCCTTGCGGCTGTTGAATAGTGAGTTGTTGTCTGAATGAGATTTGGATTTTGACTACTTGTTTGATTGAGAGTTCATTTTCGACTGGTTTGCTCGCGTGAGCGCGGCCAGTCAGGTTGGGTTTCCCAACTGGCCGACGCGACAAATATTTCTGTGGAATTTCTACGTTCGTATTGTAGACTCGAGAGATATATGGTACTGATTTGGAGTTTCGAGGGATATAAAAAACTTGTTTATTAAAACAATTAATCAAAGACGGACCATCACACCATGTTACACCTGCACGTGTTCGACAAGTCAGACCAGTTTTTTTATGTCTCGAAACTAATACCTAATTACAATGGCTAAAAAATAAAAATTAAGCTTATTTCACTGATCTGTCACTTATTTCACGCTCCACGTTGCTTATGCGCAATTTGCAGTTTTCGATAGCGATTTTTGGTATTTTGTAGGTCGTTATATTGACCACTAATTAGTTTAGAGCAAAATGTGGAATATGAAACTTGTAGAGTATAATAAATATTAAGTAAACCTATTTTTAATTCATTTATAATAGCCTCTGGTGGAGCAGTAAAAGAGGAAGAACATAAAGAATTTGTAAATAATTACTTCCCAAAACACCAGTTTTACTAATTATTTTGGTAACTCTGTAACTCTAGAGTAAGTAAACTAAGAGTAACAGTACACTTTGAATTCGTGTACATTATGTAAGTATACCTAATTAGTATAGCTACTTATAACTTGAAAATCGAAGTCCAAGTTTAGTTATAACAAGTTTATTTTAATCTTTAAAAAATATGGTTCACTCCTCGTACTTCTTTTTGTCAAAACATTTCAAGAATTGAATTTTTTTATGAAGTTGAAAATTTTCATAAGCCAACATATTATTCTTGCGTATCTGAAATAAAAAGTGATTACCCAGATTACACGCATAAACTAACTTCCTGTAATAATAATGCTTTGTCTGAATCGCCGCAGTTTTTGATCTCCTCGGAAATCAAATTGTCTTTTTCTATGCATTGCTTATGCAAGACATTGACCAACTGATTGTGAACCATTTTTAAGGTTTCTTTATGTATTTTCAGTTTGCCAATCTACAAGTATGAATTATTTTCTTGGGTAACAATAATTACAACACCCACCTTCTCATTTTTCCTTTGTTTTAATCTTGAAAAACTTTCCGAGAGTTTTAAACAATTTTCATTACAAATTGAAAGATTTTGGTTGAGCTCTTCGATTTGCAATTTTAAATCAACGTTCTCTTTGTGGACTTTTTTAATTTCTTCGGACTTCATTGCCAGTAGCTTTAATAAACCGTGGTGATTTGCCAAAAGTTCTTCATACCTAAAACATATTTGGAGAAATTGGTGACCAATCTTTAATGATCGCAACTGTAATTTGAATACAATAAGTTTTATCTTAAAATAATCATACACTTGTTGAAGTGACGACTGAAGTATTATTAAATTGTATGTTTATTTCGTTTAAAAAAATTATCGCAAAAATATCTTTCACTATCTTTTTTTAGATTGGAAATGGTTGTTCACATTAGTACATTATTATACGAGTTTAACAAGAGGCTTCATTATGACATGAGTGGGTTTGGGGCACGACGAGCGCAGCGAATGTCACAATGCCTCGTTAAACGAGTGTACTATACTATTTTTTCTACTTTGGAGCTCTTCGTTTATGAAAATGTTAAAATAATGCTTTTTAAATATTCTAGGGATTTTTAGGATAAGGTAGTACTGATTGTGTTTGTGGTTATGTTTTTTATCTGAGAAGTTGACACTTGGCTTGACCTCGACAGGAGTTGGCGTAAAAAAAACACCAAAAACAGTTTCACAAAAACTCAACCTATGACACCAAAGTAGAAAAAATTAGTTATGAAAAGTCCGATTATATTGTTTGACGAGACGCAAATGTTTTCCAAAATGAGCGCAGCGAAGGTATATAATATTTCTTTAAATTTTCTTCGGCCAAAATTAAGGAGTTTATGTTAAAAGCTGAATTAGAGCTAAAAAAATCCAATGTTAATTGACCAATATAGAATTTAATGATAAGAATCAAAATCAATTTTAGTTTTGTGATTAATTTTTGGATAAACAGCAGCGACCATTAATTAGTTACGAGTTCAAATGGGTTATGTAATGAATTTCATTTCAGAACTATAGTTACGATAACTAGTTATGAAATGACATTCTGTACATAACCCATTTGAACGTCATTATCTGACAGTTAATGACGTGACTAAAGGGTTGAGAAATTTGGACTTTTACAACGAAATTAGGCAAACATTATCAGTGCTAGTTATAAAGATACAACTTTTGTTCAATTGCATAACAACAAAATAATTATCTTTTTTTTGTAAATATTACACAGAGATCGAAAACTAAATTAGTCAAAGGTGGCCATGTACTTAAGCCGCTTGTCGTAGTTTAACAAAATTATTTATGAAATGTCAAGTTGACAACATTAAGCGCGGCTTCTCGCACATGGGCTACCTTTGAGTAATTTAGTTTTCGATAACAGATAAAACTTTTTTTTTTTTGGAATAAATGGAAATTATTGAATGACAATAACAAGATTGGAACGAAATATTGTTGGTCTTGTCATCAAATTCCCTGTTGGAGCAGTAATCGAGAGTTTCGAGAACTTTGTGTACACCATTTTCGACAACCTCTTTCATGAAGTGTAACGACTGTGATAGAAATTCCGTCGTCATACAATAATAATATCATGTGTTTATTTAAAAAATGTCATCAAGTCGTCTATGAATTTGACATAACATTTTAACGTACGTCTGTTGCCAAATTAATAATCTAGTATGTATTCCTGGTTGCAGACTTTCAGCTTGTAGATGAAGCAATAAATCACATGCGTTTTTCAATTCGTTTTCGTCACTCAAAAATCACAACCAACTTGATGAATTTTTTAAATGAACACCACCCACAAAAGGATAAGTTATATGTCACCAAACACACAACACATTGATTTTAAATAGTCCCAAAGAACTTCAAATCAAAATATCTTTGTATGTAGTCACATTAAAAGACATCATAATTTATCAATCAAACCAAGTGATGCGGTTACCAAAGAATATATTACCTAGTATATAAAAATCAATATTTGTTTGTTTGTACATTTTATGCGCTCCTACAGCGGTCCACCGATCGTTATGAAATTTTGACCACAAATAATATTCGCAATGGGGATAGTAACATAGACCCCGCTTTTATTTAAAGTTCAGACCCGGCGAAATTGAGCACTCATGTGTCAGTGACCCGGTCAAATCGGATGAGATGTGTTTTACTTTATTTTGGGGTGCAGCAATGCAGAATTCAAACACTCAAATTTCATTAGACGTTGTGTGATATCCTCAAAATGGCTACTGCTTGTATGCTTTAAATTTATCTTGCACCAGAGAAATCTTATTTATTATTTGGTTAATGAGAAAATTTATAAAATTAATATAGAGCAGCAGATAGATCTTCAGTTAGAAGTAGTTTCTTTTTTTCATTTATTCAGAGATAAAAATTATTATCATTTATAATTCATAATACATAGACCCCGCACAAAAAAATACGCATAATGCTAAAATTCTAGAATTCATTTTAAATGAACTTGCGAATATATCTTGTTGTAATGATCATTAGCATTGTAGGCAGTGGCCGGCAGACTTACGGTATTTTAACAAACCCTATATCTTCTTCATGTATACTCTTATACCTGCCATACACGAAATGGGGACTCTTTATTCTGACCGGCGGGTCCTATAGCCTCACAGAGGTACGGAAGGAATAAAAATTTGACTTCAACGTTATAGTAACAAGACTCGCTTGAATATTTTAAAATATTGTATTACATATTATTATTGAAAAATTACAGGCAGCTCGCATGGGTCCAAGGTCATGGCAGACATCTTTGAGTCGAAAAAAAAACAATTTACGGTATTTTAACAAAGCTGAAATTTATATATATTTTTAATAATGATATATTTAGCACGGCAGACATTTTCTGCGGTTCTAACATGCCGGCAGACAACGGAACGTTACCTCTGGCGCGAGCATACGCAATCTCATAAATATGACAATCTTAACTAGTTAATTTGTATCGCTCCCAGTGCACAAATAATGTATATAACCGTTAAAATGTTATTACATATTTTCAAGCTAAGTCACATTTTAATTACTTGTATTGCAAATGGACCATACTCATTGTAGAACAGGAACCATTAATATCTCCCAAGGAATTTGTTCTAGAAACACTTGGTTCATTGCATTTTTGTTGTAAAATATCTGAAATCAAAATTAGGATAACTGGGAACTAAATTATTGTTATTGTACTTAAAAGATGATGATTTTCTTTTAATGCTTCTTCCAATTGGTTACTTATTCCTTGGTATTTAATCTTATCGTTTTGCATTGTCATTATAGTTTCGATATCCGTGTGTTCCAATTCCTTTATGTTTTCTTCGAAAGTCTTTACAGTATTTTCCATTTCTTTAACACAATCGCTAATCTTTTTTTTACTTTCCTACAATAAAATACAATTTTTCCGACTGCAAATAGGCATTACAAAATCTAACATCTTTAATAACGCCCGACATTATGTGCAGTCTTCAAAACATTTAACTATTTCTAGCGCAAAATAGCTGATGACACTAGCATTAATATGAATTTTTTAATGTCAGTGTCATTGGATTGTGACAGAAATAAAACAACACAATTAATTTATTACAAATATCACATGTTTACCTCCCTTCAACTACTACAAATTTAAAACAATCTATAAACCTCAAAATAGCAACAAAGAGGCTGGTACTTTTAAATTAATCATAATTTAATAAAACTGTACAATATAATAAAAAATGTTTAAAAAAGTTAAAAAGCATAATGTTTGTACAAGAGATTCAACAAAATGGTGACTAGTACTTTAGATTTTGTAGCAATTAATTTTTGCCATTTGTAGAGCCTGTTATGCAGGCATACAGACGTTTACCCCACCATGATTCAAGATCAAATGGCTTAAATCCTTCTAGTTCCAGTGGTTCATCCTCATAATATATTGATTGATCACCTGTGAGAGAACAAAAAATTAACTGAAATTATCAAATTCTTTAAATTTTACTTTGTGGGCTGGAGCCTCCTTCTGCACAAACTTTGTTCCATGCTGCAATTAATAATTTTAAAAAATTAGTAATAAACATTGTCAACTTACAATCATTGATAAACTTTATGATTTCCTCATGTTGAGGTGATATGACTTCATGCCTGTGCTGATTTGGTGCCATCTTCTTATTGTAAAAAACAGGTTTCGAAACCCTTGAGTGTACGATCACAATACTTTTAGGTTCAAGTAAAGTTTATTTTTACTTACGCTGGAATTTCATTATCCTCACTCTCCACAGATTTGTTTCTAGAATAGTCTCTTATATTTTCCACATTTTGCCCAAGACCTGCAATATTTGTAGGTTACCTTACCAAAACAGTTGTCTGTAATTTACCTCGTCTGCTAGTTTTTGCCACAATCTTACTGGGGCCTTTGATATTGTACATTATAAATTTTGAGAAGATAAATACGGAAAGAGAAAATGATCTGCTTGTAAACGATAGCGACAATGTAAGAGAAAATTTCGCAACAGAAATCTTGAATTATGTAATCTCCTTATTGAGTTCTTCTATTAGTGATCTTTTAATTTAGAACGATTGGTTTGCATAAAAGGAAGAGCTTTTTCTAAAAACTCGGAAAAAGTAATTGGAAAATTACATGACAACGCTGCAATAAGTCACATGTGCGTTGCAACTTGCAACTATTTTTGACAGATGACTAACAGATACACATAACCTATGATTTTTAAAGCGTAATGTGTCTAGACTTGTTTTCCAAAAACAGTTCTCATTTGCAATGTCTACTACTTTAGTCCTGAAGTCTCTAGAACTTGTAGACCCTGACTATAAAAAATATTCAAAAGGTAACTCAAAAACATTAAAGAAAATGTGGTTAATTTTTGTTACATATAGGTGCCAGGAGACCTAAAAGCGCGAAGAAGGTTTTTAATTTGATTCCAGAGAACCAAAAAATCACAAAAATCATCAATAAAAAGGGACAAAAAAGTAAGAAAACAGCAAGTTAGATTTTTTATTGTTTATTGAACTTCTAGAAAAAGTTGCTGCTCTAACTGAACAAAAAAAACTGACCATACAAGAAGCAAAAGGATCAATTAAATCAAAGGATGATATTTTAAAACACAACTTGCGTAAACTTAAGCAGATACAAAGAGCTAGCGCTATTGAACTTGATAAGGAAACTACTAAAAAGGTATGTTTTATTTAGAATAAATTATTAAAATTAACACTAATTTTTATATAGATCATTGAAAGGGCTGTGACTAGATTACCGGTAAAAATTAACACAACAAGGAAAGGAAAGAAGAAAGTTCAAAAGACTGTTTTTACAGAAGAAGATTTCAAAAAATTTGAGGAGGAATATATGAATTCTTAACATGTCAGTAAGCAACAAAACATATGGCATTTCAGTACTAATTTTGAGTATATTGGGAGTACTTTATATGTTATTTATGTTGATAATTGTACCCATTCTACCTTTGGACAAAAGTAGCATAGTCTCTTGCATTTCTCAAATTCCACTGTTGTTGTTAGCTGGCATTTCTGGTTTTGTATTTTGTGGAAGTTTATCAGTTTTTACTATTTTTGTAATGTATAAAGGCAGGTCAACACACTCCTTGGAAAAAAGAGAATTAAAAGAGAAATAAAAATGACAGTTGTTCAAATTTAATAACCTTTGAGAATGTATGAGTGAATTTAGTGACATTTGGCCTTTGGTATCTTGACTAGCAGAAACAATATGAGAGTTTTCAGTTTATATTAAACTAGCTGACCCGGCGAACTTTGCACCGCCTCAGAATCAATAAATGTTGTGTTAACTTATTAGCTGAATCAAATTCAGTTTTCAAAGCATATATAATGCACACAACGCCATCTACTGGCATTACCCGGAACCATCATACAACGCCAATAATAGTTATTCGCCCTTGAAAAATGTCAGTCAATCTGTGTACCATGCTCCCCGTAATGTATTAATAGTTATTCTGCTATTCAGAGCGGAGACAAATCCACCAAATCAAAGATAATAAAAAACGGTCAAGCCGTTCTTGAGTAATAAATCCAAGGGGGCCCTTGGCCCCCATGTCCATTTGAAAAATACTTTGCCACCTATTCTCATACCTACCAAATATGTAAAATTGATAAAAATCGGTCCAGCTTAAGGGGGCCCCCATTGCCATGTAAAAAGTACCTTACGACCTATTCTCATACCCACCAGATATACCAACAAAAATTTAACAATTGGTCCAGTCGTTCTCGAGTAATAAATAAAACATAAAACATAGGATTTGAGAAATTGCGAAAGTGAGAAATTGAGGAATTGACAGATTGAGAGACAGAGAGTACGAGATACGAGGAAATCGAGCAATAATTGAGAAATTGAGGGATTGAGAGATGATGAGATTGAGAAATTGAGAAACAGAAATTGAGAAATTAAGAAATTGAGTTTGACAGTCTTATTGAGGAAATTGAGGGATTGACAAACAGGATTTGAGATTGAGAAATAGGAAAATTGAGAATTGAAAGATTGAAGAATTGAAACACTGAGAAATTGTAGGATTGAGAAGTTGAAAAATTCTATAATTGTATAACGGAGAAATTGAAAAATTAAGAAATCGATGGGTTGGGGTATTGGGAGATTTAGAGGTTGAGAGATTTAGAGTTTGAGAAATTATTGAATTGGAAGTTTCAGAAATTAAGGAATTGAGGGATTGAGATATTGAGAAACTGAAAGATTGAGAAATTGTAGGTTTGAGAAATTAAGAAACTGAGAAATTGAAAAATTGTAAAATAGAGAAATTAAGTAATTGAGGTATTGAGGGATTGATAAATTGAAAAATTGAGTAATCGTAGGATTGAGAAATTGAGAAACTGAGGAATTTAAAAATTTTATAAAATTGTATCATTGAGAAATTAGGAAATCGAGAGATTTAGAGATTGAGAAATTGACAGTTTCAGAGATTGAGAAACTGAAAGATTGAGAAATTGTAGGTTTGAGAAATTAAGAAACTGAGAAATTGAAAAATTGTAAAATAGAGAAATTAAGTAATTAGAGAAATTAGAAAATCGAGAGATTTAGAGATTGAGAAACTGATAAATTTGAAACAATGAGAAATTGAGAAAGGAAAAATTGAAGAACAGAAATTGAGAAACTCAAAAATTAATAAATTTTTATTGAATAAAGATTGAGAAAATACAGAATTGAGGGATTGAGAAATTGGGAAACTAAGAAATTGAGAAATAAATTGTAGGAGAATTGAGAAATTGAGAAATCGAGGGTTTTAGGTATTGGGAAATTGAGAGGTTGAAAGATTTAGAGATTGGGAAATTTAGAGTTTCAGAGATTGAGACACTGATAAATTGAAACAATGAGAAATTAAAGAACAGAAATGAATAAACTGAGAAATTAAGAAATTGTATGAGAATGAGAGAGTTGTTGAATTGAGTAATTGAAAATTTAAGAAATTGAGGAATTGACAGATTGAGAGATTGAGACCTCGAGCTATTGAGAAATTGGAAAATCTCGTAATTGAGAAATTGAGAGATTGACAGTTTGAGAGATTGGAAAAATGTGAAATTGAGAAAGTATTTTGTAGAATTGAGAAATTAAGAAATCGAAGGATTGAGAGATTTAGAAGTTGAGAGTTTGATATCACAACTGTAGGATTAAGAAATTGTAGGACTGAGAAATTAAGAAATTGAGGAATTGACAGATTGAGAGTTTGAGATATTGAGAAATTGGGAAATTGAGCAATTGAGGGATTAAAAGATGGTGAGATTGAGAAATTGAGAAACAGAAAAACTGAGAAATTGAGAAATTAAGAAATTGAGAGATTGACAGTTTGAGAAATTGGAAAAATGAAAAATTGAGAAATTATTTTGTAGAATTGAGAAATTAAGAAATCAAGGGATGGAGAGATTTAGAAATTGGGAGTTTGATATCACAACCGTAGGATTAAGAAATTGTAGGACTGAGAAATTGAGAAATTAAGAGATTGAAAAATTGAGAAACTGAATAATTGAAAAATTCAGAAACGCAGAAATTGGGGGAATGAAAGTGAAAAACTGAAAAATTGAGAAATTATAAGACTGTGAAACAAATAAGAAATCGAAGGTTTGAGAGTTTAAGAGATTAATACACATAGTATGTGAGAAATTGAGAAATTGAAAAATTGAGAAAATTGAGGAATAGGTAAATTGAAACAATGAGAAATTGGGAATTGAAAAACACATACAGAAATTGATAAATTAAGAAAATGGGGAAATGGCCGAGTTGTAGAATTCAGTAATTGAAAATTTAAGAAATTGAGGAGCGATAGGTTGAGAGATTAACGCACATAGGATTTGAGAGATTGAGGAACTGAGAAATTGCTAAATTAAGAAATTGAGGAATTGACAGATTGAGAGATTGAGAGTTTGAGATATTGAGAAATTGGGAAATTGAGCAATTGAGAAATTGGGAAATTGAGCAATTGAGAAATTGAGGGATTAAGAGATGGTGAGATTGAGAAATTGAGAAACAAAAAAACTGAGAAATTGAGAGAGTTACAGTTTGAGAAATTGGAAAAATGAAAAATTGAGAAATTATTTTGTAAAATTGAGAAATTAAGAAATGGGGGTATTGAGGGAATGGGAGATTTAGAGATTGAGAATTTGATTACAACTGTAGGATTGGAAATTCTAGGACTGAGAAATTGAAAAATTGAGGAATTGACAGATTGAGAGTTCGATATGTTGAGAAATTGAGACATTGAGAGATCGACAAACATACAATTTGAAAAATTGAGAAACTGAAAAATTCGGAAATTCTTGAATTGCAAGCTTGAGAAATTAAGGAATTGAGGGATTGACATATTGTGAAATTGTAGGTTTGAAAAATTGAGAAACGGAGAAATAGGGATTGAGGTTATTGGGAGATTGAGATGTTGAGAGGTTGAGAGATTTAGAATTTGAGAAATTGAAATTGAAATTGATTATGATTTTTAAAGCCCGGTACGACAAATTTTGGTGGCCGGCGTTATTTGTTATTGTTGCCCTGTACCAAGCTACCCGTAATGTTTTAATAGTTATTCTGCTATTCGGAGCGGAGACAAATCCAACAAATCAAAGATCATAAAAATCGGTCCAGCCGTCTTTGAGTTATAAAGCCAAGGGGGCCCCCTAAGCCCCCTTTTCCGTGTTTTAATAGTTGTTCCTATGTCCTATGTATCCTATGTCCGTCTCCTGGTTCTAAGCTATATCCTCACCAATTTTCAGCCAAATCGGTTCAGCCGTTCTTGAGTTATAAATAGTGTAACTAACACGACTTTCTTTTATATATATATATAGATTTAGAATGTCACAATAAAGGCCTGAGCAAATTTTCAGCTTTCCTGAGATTTAACTTATATTTTGCATACATCATGTTGCCATGGAAAACAAAATTTACAATAGTTAGATGGATAATGTGGACGTTCAAACCCTACTGGATGTATGATTCATTTATGAAGATCCTGGTTGTAAAGAACGGTTTATACGTTTTTTGTTTCATACAAATTAAATTATGATAGGACATGTCATAAATTTTTTGAAAGCGTGTTTTATTACATCCATTGATATTTTACCCTTTCACACGATGTTGTTGTCCTCAGGATGTCTGCTTGGTTCGTTTTGGAACGATCTTGACCAACGTCGCATACGTAAAATGTCTACTATAGATTTATATCGTGCGTTCAACAAAAAACGACGTCAAGTGGGCCATGGATTAAAAAACGTATGGCGTAGATGGTGAAAAATTTGTCACCTGACATCTGACATTTGACATGTCACAATATTAGATTGGGGAGGTTTTTATGGTGGTGCCTCATCCAGGCGGTCAGACACTGAAGCCAAGCCCCCCGTGCTCCCAGTAACCAGAGCTTGTGAAGGCTCCTGCGGTTCATCTATCCACATTTAATAATGTCACTGTTTACCCGTAATAAGCATTGCATGCGTGTGTTCTAAATGCAGACATGACTTGAAGATTTCAAGGCTTGCTTCGTCGTCGGTTTTTGTTGAGAGCAGTTTATAAAATAATAATTCACCAAAGGTATTTTTTACATTTTAGAATTTGTTATTACAATAAAATACAGTTACACCAACTTTTGAAGTGAAACTTCTTATCCCACGATGTAAGATTTTTCTACGGGGTAAGCGCGCCGCAACCCGACACGAAAATGCCATATACAAGTGGGGGGATATTTTAGACCGGGAGGGGAGTGCAAGGGGCAGCTAGGGCCCAGGGGTGTCACCGCCCAAGGGGTTGACCTGTCGCAGGGGGGGGGGGGGGGCTTATATCACGAAAACTATAAATGACTGAAAATAACAGATGGACTAATTTAATGGGTGTTTGAGTGCATGGATGGTGTACCAATGGGATTCTGGAGATTTTATGTAGTTTTCAATAAACAGTTGGCGTGGACAGAATTCTTTTTTTTTAATTGTGGTCGTAGGAAAAGCATACTTGATAGCGCTCGTGATTCAACTATCACGACTCGTTTGAAATATTTTTCAGTACTTATTGCCATACTCAGCAAATCGTTCCATAACTGGGTAACTGGATCTGCTTAAAAATCTTTAGGTACTTTTTTTTAGAATTTCTACTGATGTCCTTTGTACCCCAAATCATTATCTTCCAACAGTTCCTCTAATTGAATATATTTTTACTGCACCAACTTCAAAAACCAGAGCTGAAATTTTACTAAGATGAATGGCCCTTCATGCAAATAAAAAAATTAGTGAAATACTATTATTTATTGAAACATAATTATCCATACGACCAAGAAAACTAGAACCAGGAGATCCAACTGGTGGTGGGGCGTCACTGATTAGTTAGATCTCCTGGTTCTAATCTTCCTGGTAACGACATCTTTGTTACAACACACAAACTTTAGTAGGAACCTCGAGCATGATTCACACCCCACCAAGACCTGCAACACAATGAAATGAAATATTCAAATAAGACATGTCAAAACTTACAGTTGTCTACACTGGACCGATCTTTCCGAGGTGACAAACGCCCTTCCTCTGCTTCCTCTTGCAAGCCGCGTTGATGCAAGTAACTCGCGACTAAATTTATTGTACCCAGTCGGTCCAGTAGGTTGTGCTCCACAAGTTTCTAAAGCGACAAAATCGTCAACGTGAAGCGACGGAGGTCTGGATGTGTTTGGTGGCCGTGATCGAAACAGATCTGACCTCTGTTGAATTGTTCTTGGAAAACCCCTTGATCTCACTGGTGTGACTAAAAAGATTCCATAAGTGAAAGTAAGTACTAAATGGGGCTCACATACTGAAAGGCTTTTTCGTTTTAGCTTTCTGGTCGCTACTACGATTTTCTTTCTCACTGTTACTCTCGGATGGACAGATTTTACATAACTTTTCTATCTCCCTCGCAATGTTAAAGTCTTGGGGTAAATACTGACGTGCTAATTCGACTAAATCGCATGAAACATTTTCGTACTCTGGCTCGTCACTTGGAACTGACAACCAATATCTTATCGTCAGTCTTTCGTCAAAAACTTCAGATGAGCTGAAGACCAAACGACCAGAAAATTGCACTAATAGAGACTCTGGTTCCATTAAAATTGGCTCTGGGGATATTTCCCTATTTTCGGTCCTTTCAGACTGCAGCGACTTCACGACACCACTGACACCTTCCAATAGACTTTCAAATGTGATATCCTCATCTTTAACTTTCTGCAATAGTTTCAATTATACTATGTTCCATTATAGATGCCACTTACCTTTAACATTTCTTCTAGAACAACCAGAGGATGCTTTTGATCATCACTTTGTTCGCTCTTCCAACCGACGACCCCTTTGATTTCTAAGAAGGACATCCTTATTTTTCGTGGCGTGTATGGTAAAGCAGGTTCGACTTCCTCAGTGGTGGAGCATACTCTAATGAACTCGACTAAAGTGTTCAAAGTGGATAAACATTCGGCGTTATCCTTAGAAAAATTTTTCACGAGTTTATTCAATATAACTCCGAAAACGTCGCCTCTTTTGTTCATCTGTTCCCGCAAGTGATAAAAACCGTAATCATGCTCGGTTAACAACAACAATGTCCTTACAGCGGGGAGATACGTGACAAACGAACTGTCCACTTGCAGGTAGTCCAAAATGATACCTATCAGACTCAAAAGCTGCTCCTTTGCCGGCAGGGCATGCGTAAGATACAAATCAGACGTCATTTCATGTTTCTCTGTCCGATTTTGTAAAAGGGTAATTTCTATATCGCAAAAACTTTGAATGATACTCAAAATGCACTCTTGGGCCTGAATGTGGGTGGAACTACTATCATTCACTTTTAGAACTTGTGCGAAGATTTGTATAAGTCCTGGATATTTTTCGTCAGTTTTTGCGTGCGAACTGTGAATTAAATACAAGACAGCACATTTAAGAGAACCGTGAGTGACCAAACACGCCAAAAAATTTAAGAGTCTGGCCACGTGATTATTACAAATTCCTACTTTACTCTCTTCATTGGGAACCAGCGCTTTGTACACGGAATCGAGAATACCTCTCGTAATCATGATTGCCGAGTTTGCAGCCAAGTCGGCTAATTGCACGCAAACTCTTCGCAACAGATTCAAGAGTTGGCTATAAGATGTGGTACACAGTTTGTTGATCAACTCTTGAATGCTCCCGCCGTGTGGATGTAGATGCGCTGACCACAACTTCCTCAAGTTCACAACCCAGGCAACTTCGTCTTTGGAAAGATCCTCTGCAGTTTGAATGGGCAGAGGCAACGGTAATAGTTCGGAAAGTACAAGTAGTCCAGGTATGAAAGTATGTGGCGCCGTTGTAATGTACTTAATAACTTCCCCACACATCAGCGTCCACAGAGTCTTGTTGAGCGAGTCTTTCTCGTGAATTTCATCCGAAACTGGCTGAGTGTACACAAGTAAAGTATTTATAATGGTTTTGCAAGCTTCTTGCGCTTGGTTATATGCAGCGGCAGTACTGGGGTACGAGTTGAGTAGATTATATGTTTGCAAGAGAATTGGGACCGCCGTCAGGTCCTTGAAGTTCGTGTTACGACATTGTATCACGTACGTTAACATTTGTTTTAAAAGTTCTAAACAAGTGTTTGTTACGTGAAGAATTAAAAAACCTTGGGTTGATGCAAAGACTGGCATATGTAAGTTGGGCTGTTCGTAATGTTCACAAATCTTCAGCAAAAGCTTAGTCAAGATTGTGGTACCGTCTAATGAAAACAATTGCAAAATAACGTGTTTGTACTTCAGTTCTGTGTAGTCGTTTAGCGGATTGTCGAGCAAGATGGAACCGTTAGGGTGGGGAGAAATTCCCAAGTAATGAATGGCCCTTAAAGCGGTGATCAATTGTCCTGGAAACGCAGTAGCAATGTCGATGTGTTTGTTAATTATATCCACGAAGTGCGAAATGTTATCGAAATTTAAAGTTACATTTTCGAGTGGAGACAAATAAGCTTTAATTTCGGTGATTTTAGGTATCAGTGATTCATCAAATATATCCTGTTGCTCTACAAGCTGGGATAGCTGTTTGAAATATGTTTCCAAAAATTGAATATTTGGTACTACTGTTATAGTAGTTACCACCAAATCAACAATGTAGGCCATTGCTGGCGCCTTCTTAATCTTGTTTAAATGAGTATCTGCTTTGTCCTTAACATTTACATCTCCCAAAAATTGGAATAAGCACCTAATGTTGTCTTTCATTCCCAAAACTTCGGCTACACAAATGCGCCCAATATGCGTAAGAGTCAAACAAAACAGACTGTATAGTTGGTCTATGATTTCTAAAGCATCATAATCCTTATTGAATTTTTCTCCCAAGCTAAGTAAGCTTTCCACACAATAGTAAGCCTCAATTTTATAAGCAGCCTCTAATCCCAAGTTGTGGGATTTAACTTCAACGTAATCTTGAATTGAGTACTGCATATCTTCATCAGTTCTCAATATACATCTCAAAAGTGTCTGTAAGACCTGATGGTTATCAGATAGGTACTCCAACCCTTCGGCTGTTTTTAATAGGTCAGATAATATTTCAAAGATGGGTGTTTTCACTGCCGGTAAATTTAACGTGCTCGGACAAGTTAACAACAAAAGAATACATTGTAGAAAATTGAACATGCGATAGTATTCCACTAGCACATTTGGCATGTCATTGCGTACAATCTCGAACTGAGCCGAAACAGGCAAAAATCTCTTTGGTTGAGAAAAGATAAACTGCCCGTTTTGTGTGCAGTTCAAAATCTGTTCCAAGGATTTGACGATGATATTTATATCGTCTTTGCTAACTTCAAATGGGTTGCTGCGAATTCTTCTAAGTACGAAATGCATCTTATGGAAGATCTCATATAAGTTGATTTTCTTCAAAATTGAATTCAACGCAAATTTCAATCGGACTGACGGTTTCTTTCTCAACTTTTCGACCAAAATTTTATACCCGTTGTCCTTGGAAATGCAAAGGTTATCATGGAAGCCATTTTCGCAAAAACTGTTTGTCCTTCCCATCAAAAACTTTTCTATGGCAAATTTATGAAGCAAGTAAGTGTCTAAAGCTTTAAGTATCATTAGCTTTATAGACAGCGCCATGTATTCTTGATCATACAGTCCAAATAGCACCTCGTGAATATTAAAATCTGAATCCCAAAGCAATTGAACAAACTCAGGACTATTGAAACACCATTCAGCAAGTCTGACGCCACACTTAATATGCCGAATTTTATAAACGGGTTGATCTTGAATGTTTGCCATCTCGTAATTTAATGCTATCTTGAACCAATCCAGAAGAGTCAAAGTTATGGTGGTGACTTGCTCACTTAACTCTCTATCATGTGAGTTAAACTTGTAGTCCTTTGCTGTCTTCAAAGTTATATAAAGTTTGATGATTTCAGAAAAATGGTCGAAACTGCCAAACGTACTGACTAATTTTTCGCACAAATGGATAAACTCCTCTTTAATTTCAGTATTCATTTTAGGGAATTCCTCCAAAATGTACTTGGTTATGCTTGATTTAAAATATTCATCGACAATGCCTACGGTGGTCTTCAAATTCTCTTCAATACTGATACCCTTGCTTGTTACAGCAAAAAAGACTGGCTTTTCAAACTTTCGCAATTGTGTCACACCTGGAATAAATAACTTAATCAAATCATCATTATTTGAGTATGCTCCCAAATCATCGTCCATATCTTCATCAACAATTTCTTCGTCACTCAAAATCGGTTCAAATTCCTCAACATCCATAGGAGCAGTTTCGTCCGCGGGGGGTGTGATTGTCTCATGCACTTCTTTCACTGGACTCTTCTGTGCAGGCTGGGCTTCTTCTCTTTGTTCTTTTTCTTTTCTTTGCTTCTCACTAATTTCTTCCTCACTGAAACTGTCTGCTTCTGGAGGTGTAGTTTCCTTCCTCTCACTATGAGGTGTGTGAGGTCTTTTGGGAGACTGTATTGGTGGAGTTCTTGGTCGTTTTCGCTCCTCTCGCTCATCTCTGCTATAAGACCTCCGATAATTCTCGTCGTGTTTATAGGACCTATCGCGCTCTCTTTCCCGATCGCGATCGCGAGGTCTGTCACGTTCCCAGTCTCGCTCGTTTCGATAGTCTTGTCGCTCATGGTCCCACTCCCGCTCACGACTTACTTCCCGGCTATAATCTCGGGACTGTCGATCTCTATCGCGGCTACGCGATCGCGGATAAGTTTTATCACGATCACGTCGGTCGGAATCAGATCGACTGTGGTCACGCTCAGAACTACCGGTTTTCTGATAACCTATGTCTCGAGAACGTTCTCGATCACGATCCCGTTCGCTATCACTTCCCCTGGGACGCACTTTTGTATCCCATTCCCCTTCAGAATGATGATAACCCCTTGGATCCTTTGGAACATCATTATAATACTCTCCATACTCTTGAGAATAATTTTCTGGCGGATTATATGTCTGTGGATATGAAGCAGCAGTCTGACTATTAAATTCAATATGCACACTTCCCATGGTGTCTTGACTCCACTCATTTTCAATGGTGCTCCCAGAAATAATTTGTTGGGCATCTGCAATCGTGTTTGGCTGTGCAGGCAAGACAGGATTAACTACTGGTTGGATAATTTGTTCAGTTATGTTGTTAGTGAGTGTGCCATACACCGCTAGGGTGATGGTTGTATACCAGCCTCGTAAGACTAAGCCATCTGTGGGAATTTTCCTTACTGTTTCTTCTGGTACACAATTCAGATTAATACAACCATTTTGGTTATACTCAAAGCCGCCTAAACTTTCGAATGTACTTGCCCCAGGCTTTGCTAAGTCGTTTACGAAAAATTCTATTTGAAATTGGCTGGGATTTGTGGCTCCTAAACGAACACCTCCGGGAAAGTCGGCCTGTACACGCGCCCCCAAAGGAATAATCCTTACTTCAGTGACATAGACAGGTTTGGGAAATTGTACCAAATCCAAGTTTAACTCCTAATGTAGAGATTTCAAGTTGGTAAGTGAGAAATAAGAAGATACATTTTTACCTCAGTGTTATCATGGGCAAAGGTGTCAAAAAACAGAAGTTCCACAGTTTCGGACATCTTTTCAATTACATATTTTTGAGCATAACTGTTTTTAACAAATAACCACAATAAATTGCTATTTTCCGATTTGTTAGGTTATGTGCGACATCAGTCAAACAACAGGAATGCAAACATCATCATATCCAACATGAAGAAAATAAAAGTAAAAACTCATCTCATAATTTAAAAAAATTGTTTACTTGAGATTTTTAACAATAAACTGAGTATATCGTGTAGCTGCAAATTGTAGAAGTTTTTTTGAATTTTGTAGAAGAGGGAAATATAAAGTTCAAAGCAAGCAAATGTCAACATTTTATTTATAAACGACATTATGTAAAATGGAAACATGTTTACTATTTTGCTTTGTGGTTCTACATCGAATAATTCTTCCAAGCAAATTTGCTTATAATGACATTGCATTGAAGTCGTAGGAAAAATGTCCAAATCTATGTTAGGTATCGCCCTTGTAGGTTTGTCTACTACCTGAATTGGCAAAGCAAATATATTAAAATGAAATTTGTTTTTTTAGGAGGTGGTACAGGCTTCATTGGGAGCCACCTCTGTAGTGCTTTAAAGAATCAAGGTTATGGAGTAACCATTCTGTCCCGCATGCCTGGGCCCCAGAGAATGACCTGGAATGACTTGAACCATACTGGACTTCCTGAAGGGACAACAACTGTAATTAATTTGGCTGGTCAAAATGTTCTGGACTTTAAGCAGCGATGGAATGCTGGCTTTAAACAAAATGTATTTAATTCTCGCGTTAATACCACCACATCCCTAGCCAATGCAATTGCTAATGCAAAAGTCAAACCACACGTATTCATTACATTCTCAGGAGTGGGTATATATAAGCCTGACAAAACCAAAATATATGATGAAGATTGTGTGGAAGAAGAATTTGATTTTTTATCACATTTATGCCATAAATGGGAAAGTGCAGCCCAGCTTCCTGAAGATTCTACAAGACAAGTAACAATTAGGAGTGGTGTAGTGTTAGGGCGTGATGGTGGCATGATCAAACAGCTTTATTTGCCGTTCTTTTTTGGAATGGGGGGACCTGTAATGCCGGGTGATCAATACCTGCCATGGATACACATTGAGGATTTGATAAGTTTAATTCTCTTCGCAATTAGGAACAATAAAGTGGAAGGCCCCTTGAACGGGGTAGCTCCAGAAACGGTCACAAACAAGGAATTCACATATGTATGTGAATTGATGTGCAAGAGTGAATTACAAAAAACGGGAAAATTGTAGTTACTTTTTTACACAATTTGAAAATTTAAAACCAGGGTGGAAAAAAAAACACCCAGAATGGTAAAATTGTGTGGTTTTAAGTAGTGTGTATTCATAATCAAAAGATCAATCAATGGCCAGCTTGTGATTTTTGATATGTCCATTTGAAGCAAAATGATTTTCATCTAGTTAACTTTGGAATTTTTTATGTCAATTTTTCATGCCGCCCTATTCTTTTTGCATTTGCTAATTCTGTCAACGCATTGGTTGTCAAATTAAAATAATAATTCAAGAAAAATACGGGACTCATCCAAGGCCCCGTAATCGGAATTTATTGTCATGGGAAACCTGACCAGGCCCGGAAAACACGACTGCGGAGGACTCTTCATCGGATTGTTCCTCGTTAAAAGTATAACTATTTTTGTAAAGCGGCATTTTTTATTTTACGTGGAAAATGCACAGGCGACTATAATAGATGAAAGTCATTTTGTAACATCTTGTACATTATTACAGAAATTCACAACCTGCAAAATTTTAATGTTTTTGCCCGATGGTTACGTAATCAATTTAAAAAAAAAAGTGGCTTTTTGGGGTACCTATACAACAAACTTTTTTCACTGTAGAATCACCTCACGAAATATTGGAATGCTATTGCTAATTTATGACCACATTCCACTCTAAAGGTTCTTCTACATTATTGCCGAGACAGGGCAAAAACAAGAATGTGAACACCGTTCTCGGATACACGTCCTCCGAAGTGCGAGCCAAGTAAGCATCCACCATGGCAAACGAATCAGATATTAAAATAAAAAAAATGGCCACTAGAGATTTACTTCTTTTCATAAATGACTCATACATTCCTACAGGAGGCTTTGTATTTGTACATCAAAATTCTCCATCTACGTGTAAAACTTTGACCCGATAAAAATATAACTAACTAGATTGCAATGAAAACCTAGAAAAACGAAATAAATGATAAAGATAATAACGGGTGTTTTTTTTTAATTTGGCGTCGAAGTTGGCCATGAATGTTTTAACTGTGAACGTGCCATCGAACTGACAATTATTAATTTGACATCTGAATCTACAGATGAACATAAAGTTCCGCACAAAATTCATATTTTAGTTATGTAACGTTCTTGCGAAAAACGCTCGAACAGGTCGATTTTTGTTTTCAAATCGCCATTTTTTGACATAAAAATTTTGATTATGACGTCATCTGTTTTTGAACTATGACACCGTCATCAATTTTTTTAAATGGCAACCCCCATTTTTTTTTTTTTTTTTGGTTTTAGATGCACTTTTAAATTCTCTATTCAACAAGAGTAAAAAAGTGATACCTTGCATAACTTTTTTTTTGAAAAAATTACAAATTTTACTTCAAAAAATTAAATTTTCATTCCTTGAAAAAGTACTATTTCACTACGAATTCGTGGTGAAATGGCGCCAATTAATTCATAATTAATTAATAATTGATTGAACGAAGTGTTCAAAGCGTTAAAACACGTCTGGGAATGTGTCAAATAGTTGGCGGGTGGCAATTTGAGCACTTGCGTCAAATTTTATTAAATGGTTTTTCATTTTTCGTTGTTTACTTTCCAAATTTATTTTTATTTTTGAATTTTTTTTCAAGAAATAAAATTTTTATTTTTGATGTAAAACGTATTTTTTTCAAAAAAAAAGTTATGCAAAGTGGCCATTTTTTACGCTTGTTGAATAGAGAATTAAAAAGTGTATTTAAAACCCAAAAAAAATTTGGGAGTTGCCATTTAAAAAAATTGATGACGGTGTCACAGTTCAAAAACAGATGACGTCATCAACAAAAATTTTATGTCAAAGGATGGCAATTTAAAAACTAAAATCGACCTGTTCGAGCGTTTTTTGCAAGAACATTACATAACTAAATTATGAATTTTGTGCGGAACTTTATGTTCACTCTATATATCGAACCTCACTTATTAATTAACATTTAATTAAGGGACAGTTCAACACGCTAATACTCCTACCATTTCGGGGCGCAGTGGAACCTCTTCGATAAAATTAGGTTTTTCTGAACTCTACATCCGCATGTTTTGTGAATTCACATAACCGTCTAAATGACACCAGGCAAAAAATTATGGCCTGTTCACATAAACTCGAAGTCACCGCCAACTGTGACGCCAAATTTAAAAAAAAAAAAACCGTTATTTTGGCCCCTCGTCCTATTATTATTGACGATTTAACTTTTTATCAACCAATAAGATGTTTCAATTTCAAAATAACCAATAGGACTTTTTTTTGAGAAGCTGTATTCCAGCGATAAAAATTTAAGGAAAAAGTAAAAGAAAAATAATCAATTAATAGTTAACTTTTAAACACATTTATCATATATTACGGGTTCTGGATTTACGATCATTCTTCGCAAAAACTATTTCGTTTTTTTTTTCTATTCTCAGTTTTAAGACACTTACTTCAAATTGCGCCAGCAGTAAGCGTTTTACTCAATTTTTTATTTGGATATAAAGACTAAATGTTTAAAAAGGTAGCTACATGCGCTCACCGTTTTTTATAGTGCACTGCACACAAAAATCAATCATTTTTAATTCTAGGCTTTTGCAAAAGCAATGAATCGTCCAGCCTTCCTACCAGTGCCGAAGATTGTGCTAAACATGTTGCTTAACAAGGAAAGGGCAAATATGTTAACACAAGGACAAAAAGTACTACCTAAAAGAGCTACTAGTTTAGGTTTTGAGTTCAAGTACCCTGATATTAGATCTGCTTGTAATGAACTAGTCAAAAAAGGTTGATACTGTATTAAACATTGTTACAAAAAGTTAAATAAAATAAAAGTTATAATTTAAGAACTGTAATAAAATTTTCAACCAAAATATATAAATATGCATTTGAGGCATATACACCCAAAATTTCGTCATTCGTTGGTAGGGTATACAGCTGTTGTTGGGCCATTGTACTTATTCTTCTACCTGTCACTCGATTCCTCAATTCATTGGACATAATGCTTTTCTGTTGGCAATAAATGAATACATGTCTTGTAGATTCACAGATGAAAGAATGGCTTAAGTCAGGTGTGCAAAAAAAAAATTTCATTTGCTGTTTAGACGCCTAGAATGTCAATTAATATAGCAGTAATAAGATTTCACAAAGTACTTACTTGAATGTATCCCAAAGCTAATAAAGTTCCTTTGTGTTCTAAATTAAAGTCATCCAAGTTGTTCACTGGCTGCCATATACAGGTGTCAACGTCATTACGCAGACCTAATGCTAAGGGTGCATCCCTGTCTAATTTAACAGTTAAAAGAACCTTATGGGAACCTAAATTCACTTTATGTGTGATTTTATGTGAATTACATGACAAACGTTCGTAAATACTCAAGCTATCGCACTCAAAATCGCATTCTTCAACTTGCTGACTGTTAAATGTTATTCCCGATGGTGGTTTCGCCTGCAATGGATAAATGAATGGAAACTACAACTTATGATGCTCAATTTGTAGTTGGTTGTGAAAACTCAAATGACGTTTATTTGCATAGCCTTCTGCCAAAAACCATTGAGTTATGTTGAATTCCATAACCAGTTATGAAGAAACAACTAAGTTATGACAGAATAATAATGCTAGTGGGGGCCCCCGACTTGAGATAATCCGATTGCTTTTTACCAGATTTCACAAATATTGCTTATAGTTAGTACCTACGCGTACGGGAGCATTCGGATTTATGTAAAAAAATAATAATTACCTCTTCCTCACTAGTAAAACGCTCTAAACGCTCTATTACTTCATCACCCAAGCTTGGCATTGATGCAAGTTCTGTGGCTTTTTTTAAAACTTCAGGCCACATCAATCCTATTTCAGCTTTCTGCAAAACTACTTTAAAAACAGTATTGTTGCCACTCCAACTTGTTACATATTGATTTATTTGTTGATACAATTCACCTTCCATAAGAATTTCATTTCTATACTTTATTGACAAATAATTTTCTTCTTTGTTCACATCAATGGATCCTTCAGGGACTGATTCCAAAAAAGTTAACTTCATAGTTATTTCTTTTTCATCTTGATTCCACTCATATCTTTTCCCTACTTCTGAACCCAGACTCTCATGTATTTCATTTTCTGAATCTAAAGTGAATTTGGAACCAGTATCACTGACTACATGTACAGCTTCACAGCTATGTTCTAAATTTGCATACTGGATGAACCCATTTACTGTAATCTCTCTCAAAATTGTCTGATTCCAAGACTCAGTCTTTTCCAAAGTTACCCAGTGCAGAATGGTAGAATACCTCTCATTTTCAGTTCTTTGTCTGATACTAGTTAGTAGTAAATGCAGTTGAGGTTTTTGGGTTTCTTTATAAACTACATCTGTAACTAAATATTTCTGTTGAGCCCCTGTTACATTTCCAGAAAAAACTACCTTCCATTTCTCATTTAATTCTTTTATTCCTTGATCTAAAATATATAAATATCCCATGCCATCTGCCACAGCAGCAATTTTATCTGATGCAAATTTCAAGGAAACATTCAAGTCTCCAGGACATCTTTCGCGTTCAAGTGGTACTTTCCATAATATAGCACTTGTGAATTGATTTGTTACAGCATCTACAGAGTACTTTTGGATATTGAGTTCTCTGTCGACGAAATAAACTGATTCAGCTTCATCGCTAATTAGATGGTTGTGAAATGCATACAGTTTAGTATGTAATAAAGAATACTCGTTTGTATCTGGTAATAATCTATCTACTGGCACTTTTAACTCTTCTGCTACAGTAGGTATTTGGTTTAAAGATAATTTATAGCCTTCAAAGTTTGAATTCAGTAATGAACGATTTGGCCGTAGATCTATTAGCTTCAAGCCGTTATTCTGCATAACGAAATGATTGTTATCAGCTCAAAAATTAAAAAAATCTGGATTAACACTTTTGAGGTTATTGTTTGACATTCTGACATAACCTCAAAGTTCCTCAAGTACTTTACTTTCACTACTCGCGTATGGATCAATATATATCTTTGCAATACGATTTTTAGTGGTGTAACTTAGTGGTACTTTGTTAACTTCTCAGCTATGGATAATTTGGCGGAACAATGTGAAGAAATCGAAGCCCTGAAAGCGATTTATGACAACTTTAAAATGGAAGATGATACAAATTCATTCTCTATGCAAATCTGCCCAAATGTAGACCTGTTTATTTCTTTGAATGAACAATATCCTTCGACGGCGCCTCCAGCTTTCGAATTACTAGCGCCAACGTTAACGGCAATACAAAAGCAACAAGTTGCGGATGAATTTCGTCAAATTTACGAGTAAGCAAAACAATTTTGGAAACGTGGTGCTTGAAAACGCTCTTTTAGAAATAATTTAGGAGGCCCTGTGTTGTTTCAGTGGATTGAAAAATTAAAAGAAATAGTTCAAGATGATTCTAAACTACCAGAGGAAATTAATTCAGGAAGCTGTGTTGAGAGTCAAGAGATAGCTATTTCAAAAGAAGTGGTTTCTTATGAGGTCACACATGGGGATATAATACAGGACAGAAAAAGTGTATTTCAAGGGCATGCTGGCAAAGTGCATTGTATAGAAGATACCAAGTAAATAGTTATTATTGTATTTCACTAAATAACTAACAGTTAATTTTTAGAGCATTTATGGATTGTTTGCTAGAAAATAAGAAAATTGCTCAAGCAACACACAATATTTCAGCCTATAGGATACTAACAGAAAAAGGAACACTCCTCCAAGACTGTGATGATGATGGAGAAACCCATGCAGGAGGAAGAGTTTTGCACTTGTTACAAATACTTAATTTAACTGATGTTATGGTTGTGGTTTCTCGCTGGTATGTTAACTTTTGTTGTGAGTATTGGTTTAGTGAGATATTGCAGGTATGGTGGTATTCATCTGGGACCTGATCGTTTTAAACATATTAATAATGCAACCAGGCAGGTCCTTGTGCAGGCAGGGTTTCTACCATCATAAAAACTAAAATATAATTCATGTTAATACATATGTAAATTTGTAAATAGTTTTTGATACCCACAATACAATAAAAGGAGAACTTTACAACATTTCTACTTGTTAGTTGCAGTTCAACTCTGACCATTTCCTGTATAGTGTTATATACGGGGTGATCGAGTTGGCTTTGGAAATTATGTCAACGTATTTTTAACCATTTGCCGCTTGATTCAAATGCACAATGATCAAGGAGTAAATTGTTGGTTGCCTACTAATTAATTAAAATAAGCGGCGAATGGTCTATTTACAAAGGAGGAACCTACAGTTTCACGTTGATTCCGAACATGGAAGTAAAATATATTATTGCTCCATGATTCTGAAATACGTAATAAGTTTATGATCTTGTGGTTTCTTAAATGTTTATTATCTAACAATAACAAAAAGTGATATAAAATGATGTTTTTTTTCTTAAAACAAATTTGAATATTACATTTTACTTTACTAAGGTAAGACGTACAAAAACATTTTTGTTTAAAAAATTTCAAATAATTTATTTCAAAAACAAACAAATAATTAATTACACACTGTTCCATCCTGCCGTACATTGGGTGATTTTTTATGAACCTGTTAACGTCTGTAGTCGTTGCGAGCTTGATTTTATTGAAGATATTAGATGATGTTCATTAACAGTCAGTTGTCTTTCTAAATTCTCGACGGCTTCTTTGCTTAATTCCTCTTCTGTTGTATTTATTATCTTCTTAAAATCCTCGGGAAGTTCATCCACAAATATAGGAACATCAAATACGTACATCTTTTTAAAGATCTCCGCTGTAATCTCGTACTGATTGAATTGTCGCAATGGCTTTGTGCCGATAACTATGGGAATCCCCGGTGTGTCAATATTGGGATATCCAAAACTTCTATATCTTTTAAAAGCACCTTGGACGGAGATCCATAGTTCATAAATAGTTTGGCAACAAGAACATCTATGAAACTGATTAGTAGGCATTGTATCCTGATCAGTTTGGATCACTGAATAAAAATCGTGTCTCCCACGATGTATGTTGACGACCCGTGCAACGCGACAGATGTCGGTTCGCACTTTTTTTGTAGCTTCAAATGGAACATTACTTCTGAAATTACGATAAAATTATAGAGAATATTGTTTTTTTAGCACACCTGTAGATGTCAATTCTCGTTAAAATAAATAAAAGACTCCCAAAATGGAGGCTAGAATGATTAATTACTGAGCATAGCACAGGCAAAGCTTGCCCAGCTGCAATTCCAGCTATTGGCACCCATACACTAACGGTAACTTTTCCAGCAAATTTTGTGCTGTAAAAATTGCGGTGAACGTCCACCCTCTCTTCAAAAAGCAGATGTGTTTCTTTGTTCAAGAGTCTTCTAAATTTTACCAAAATAAATTGAGAATGGGTGTAAAAGTCGATTTCGTTTTCTAACTTAATGGTAATTTTTGCTATATACCTAAAATTCGTTTTAAATTTGAGAGAATATTTGGCGATTATTTTTCTCACTCTATACTTCCGTGGTCTCCAAACCAAGTACCAGGAAGGCGCGAGGGCCAGTAACAAGAGAACTGATAAGTGTCTTGGCCTTTGTGCTGATGTGGCATATCACCGCCACACAGTGTGTGGCGCGTATAATAAAACTGTTGAAAACCTTTCACAGACGTGTCATTGGAGTAAAATTTAAGAAATCTACAGGTAGGGACATTCGGCTTCCAGCTGCAATTTGCAATTCCTGAAATCTGGATTGGAGTACTTAAATATCCTATTTATTGTGAGAGCGTTTGTATACTTCCAGAAAAGCATGTTGAATTACAATTTTATGTTTTGCCACAATGATAACTCTGCCTCGTAGTAAGTTATTATTAATACGGCGTTTGATTTTAATTCTGCATTTGATGTTTTCAGTCATATTTTATGTTGTTTCCATGGTTTTTTAATAACAGACATTCCGGCATTGAGTTCAGCTATTTTCACACGATGCGATTTTGGAAGTACGATAAAATAATAATTCATGCAGGATTTTATCGTACAATTTTTTCCGTTCGCCTTTTTGTCCTCTAAGCTCATGGTCAGCCTTCTTTTTTTAGGGTTATTTACCATTGTTTTTCAATTAATCGAAAAAAGTTCTGTATGAGTAAAATCCGTTGTTCACGGGCGCGGCACGGTGTCCATTTCAAAATTTCTCCAATGGATTTCAGGACACAATCATTTGATCGTGCATGGTCTTCATATGTGTAGTAACTACAAAATAAATAAAACAAGCGGTAAAATTTATTTTATCATCATGATAATTAATATCGGAATATAGAAAAACAACAAACTATTTTTAGGTTTGTTAAAATAAAAAACCCTATATTTATGTAAATAAAAATTGTGTTGGTAATAACTTGATTGACATTTGTTGTCAACTGTCAGTGACACGTCAGCTCGACAGCGTTTAACAACGATGTCTTACCGGTAGATTCGGTGCAAAGCAAAGTGCGTGAAGCCAACATGAAGTCACGTTTGGGTTGAATATTACGCAGCCAACTATGCAAGTATAAGGAACAATTATTTTGGAAATCCGCAAAATAAATAAAATAAGCGGTAAAATTTATTTTATTATCATGATAATTAATATCGGAACATAGAAAAACAACAAACTATTTTTAGGTTTGTTAAAATAAAAAACCCTATATTTATGTAAATAAAAATTGTGTTGGTAATAACTTGATTGACATTTGTTGTCAACTGTCAGTGACACGTCAGCTCGACAGCGTTTAACAACGATGTCTTACCGGTAGATTCGGTGTAAAGCAAAGTGCGTGAAGCCAACATGAAGTCACGTTTGGGTTGAATATTACGCAGCCAACTATGCAAGTATAAGGAACAATTATTTAGGAAATCCGCAAAATAAATAAAATAAGCGGTAAAATTTATTTTATTATCATGATAATTAATATCGGAACATAGAAAAACAACAAACTATTTTTAGGTTTGTTAAAATAAAAAACCCTATATTTATGTAAATAAAAATTGTGTTGGTAATAACTTGATTGACATTTGTTGTCAACTGTCAGTGACACGTCAGCTCGACAGCGTTTAACAACGATGTCTTACCGGTAGATTCGGTGCAAAGCAAAGTGCGTGAAGCCAACATGAAGTCACGTTTGGGTTGAATATTACGCAGCCAACTATGCAAGTATAAGGAACAATTATTTTGGAAATCCGCAAAATAAATAAAATAAGCGGTAAAATTTATTTTATTATCATGATAATTAATATCGGAACATAGAAAAACAACAAACTAGTTTTAGGTTTGTTAAAATAAAAAACCCTATATTTATGTAAATAAAAATTGTGTTGGTAATAACTTGGATGACATTTGTTGTCAACTGTCAGTGACACGTCAGCTCGACAGCGGGTAACAACGATGTCTCACCGGTAGATTCGGTGCAAAGCAAAGTGCGTCAAGCCAACATGACATCACGTTTGGGTTCAATATTACACAGCCAACTATGCAAGTATAAGGAACAATTATTTATGAAATCCACAAAATAAATAAAATAAGCGGTAAAATTTATTTTATTATCATGATAATTAATATCGGAACATAGAAAAGCAACAAACTATTTTTAGGTTTGTTAAAATAAAAAACCCTATATTTATGTAAATAAAAATTGTGTTGGTAATAACTTGATTGACATTTGTTGTCAACTGTCAGTGACACGTCAGCTCGACAGCGTTTAACAACGATGTCTTACCGGTAGATTCGGTGCAAAGCAAAGTGCGTGAAGCCAACATGAAGTCACGTTTGGGTTGAATATTACGCAGCCAACTATGCAAGTATAAGGAACAATTATTTTGGAAATCCGCAAAATAAATAAAATAAGCGGTAAAATTTATTTTATTATCATGATAATTAATATCGGAACATAGAAAAACAACAAACTAGTTTTAGGTTTGTTAAAATAAAAAACCCTATATTTATGTAAATAAAAATTGTGTTGGTAATAACTTGGATGACATTTGTTGTCAACTGTCAGTGACACGTCAGCTCGACAGCGGGTAACAACGATGTCTCACCGGTAGATTCGGTGCAAAGCAAAGTGCGTCAAGCCAACATGACATCACGTTTGGGTTCAATATTACACAGCCAACTATGCAAGTATAAGGAACAATTATTTATGAAATCCACAAAATAAATAAAATAAGCGGTAAAATTTATTTTATTATCATGATAATTAATATCGGAACATAGAAAAGCAACAAACTATTTTTAGGTTTGTTAAAATAAAAAACCCTATATTTATTTAAATAAAAATTGTGTTTTTAATAACTTGATTGACATTTGTTGTCAACTGTCAGTGACACGTCAGCTCGACAGCGTTTAACAACGATGTCTCACCGGTAGATTCGGTGCAAAGCAAAGTGCGTCAAGCCAACATGACATCACGTTTGGGTTCAATATTATACAGCCAACTATGCAAGTATAAGGAACAATTATTTAGGAAATCCACAAAATAAATAAAATAAGCGCTAAAATTTATTTTATTATCATGATAATTAATATCGGAACATAGAGAAACAACAAACTATTTTTAGGTTTGTTAAAATAAAAAACCCTATATTTATGTAAATAAAAATTGTGTTGGTAATAACTTGATTGACATTTGTTGTCAACTGTCAGTGACACGTCAGCTCGACAGCGGGTAACAACGATGTCTCACCGGTAGATTCGGTGCAAAGCAAAGTGCGTCAAGCCAACATGACATCACGTTTGGGTTCAATATTACACAGCCAACTATGCAAGTATAAGGAACAATTATTTATGAAATCCACAAAATAAATAAAATAAGCGGTAAAATTTATTTTATTATCATGATAATTAATATCGGAACATAGAAAAGCAACAAACTATTTTTAGGTTTGTTAAAATAAAAAACCCTATATTTATTTAAATAAAAATTGTGTTTTTAATAACTTGATTGACATTTGTTGTCAACTGTCAGTGACACGTCAGCTCGACAGCGTTTAACAACGATGTCTTACCGGTAGATTCGGTGCAAAGCAAAGTGCGTGAAGCCAACATGAAGTCACGTTTGGGTTGAATATTACGCAGCCAACTATGCAAGTATAAGGAACAATTATTTTGGAAATCCGCAAAATAAATAAAATAAGCGGTAAAATTTATTTTATTATCATGATAATTAATATCGGAACATAGAAAAACAACAAACTATTTTTAGGTTTGTTAAAATAAAAAACCCTATATTTATGTAAATAAAAATTGTGTTGGTAATAACTTGGATGACATTTGTTGTCAACTGTCAGTGACACGTCAGCTCGACAGCGGGTAACAACGATGTCTCACCGGTAGATTCGGTGCAAAGCAAAGTGCGTGAAGCCAACATGACGTCACGTTTGGGTTCAATATTATGCAGCCAACTATGCAAGTATAAGGAACAATTATTTAGAAAATCCACAAAATAAATAAAATAAGCGGTAAAATTTATTTTATTATCATGATAATTAATATCGAAACATAGAAAAACAACAAACTATTTTTAGGTTTGTTAAAATAAAAAACCCTATATTAATGTAAATAAAAGTTGTGTTGGTAATAACTTGGATGACATTTGTTGTCAACTGTCAGTGACACGTCAGCTCGACGGCGGGTAACAACGATATCTTACCGGTAGATTCGGTGCAAAGCAAAGTGCGTGAAGCCAACATGAAGTCACGTTTGGGTTCAATATTATGCAGCCAACTATGCAAGTATAAGGAACAATTATTTAGGAAATCCACAAAATAAATAAAATAAGCCGTAAAAATTATTTTATTATCACGATAATTAATATCGAAACATAGAAAAACAACAAACTATTTTTAGGTTTGTTAAAATAAAAAACCCTATATTAATGGAAATAAAAGTTGTGTTGGTAATAACTTGGATGACATTTGTTGTCAACTGTCAGTGACACGTCAGCTCGACAGCGGGTAACAACGATGTCTTACCGGTAGATTCGGTGCAAAGCAAAGTGCGTGAAGCCAACATGAAGTCACGTTTGGGTTCAATATTATGCAGCCAACTATGCAAGTATAAGGAACAATTATTTAGGAAATCCACAAAACAAATAAAATAAGCGCTAAAATTTATTTTATTATCATGATAATTAATATCGGAACATAGAAAAACAACAAACTATTTTTAGGTTTGTTAAAATAAAAAACCCTATATTTATGTAAATAAAAATTGTGTTGGTAATAACTTGGATGACATTTGTTGTCAACTGTCAGTGACACGTCAGCTCGACAGCGTTTAACAACGATGTCTTACCGGTAGATTCGGTGCAAAACAAAGTGCGTCAAGCCCAACATCACATCACGTTTGGGTTCAATATTATACAGCCAACTATGCAAGTATAAGGAACAATTATTTAGAAAATCCACAAAATAAATAAAATAAGCGGTAAAATTTATTTTATTATCATGATAATTAATATCGAAACATAGAAAAACAACAAACTATTTTTAGGTTTGTTAAAATAAAAAACCCTATATTAATGTAAATAAAAGTTGTGTTGGTAATAACTTGGATGACATTTGTTGTCAACTGTCAGTGACACGTCAGCTCGACAGCGGGTAACAACGATATCTTACCGGTAGATTCGGTGCAAAGCAAAGTGCGTGAAGCCAACATGAAGTCACGTTTGGGTTGAATATTACGCAGCCAACTATGCAAGTATAAGGAACAATTATTCTGGAAATCCGCAAAATAAATAAAATAAGCGGTAAAATTTATTTTATTATCATGATAATTAATATCGGAACATAGAAAAACAACAAACTAGTTTTAGGTTTGTTAAAATAAAAAACCCTATATTTATGTAAATAAAAATTGTGTTGGTAATAACTTGGATGACATTTGTTGTCAACTGTCAGTGACACGTCAGCTCGACAGCGGGTAACAACGATGTCTTACCGGTAGATTCGGTGCAAAGCAAAGTGCGTGAAGCCAACATGAAGTCACGTTTGGGTTCAATATTATGCAGCCAACTATGCAAGTATAAGGAACAATTATTTAGGAAATCCACAAAATAAATAAAATAAGCCGTAAAATTTATTTTATTATCAGGAAAATTAATATCGGAACATAGAAAAACAACAAACTATTTTTAGGTTTGTTAAAATAAAAAACCCTATATTTATGTAAATAAAAATTGTGTTGGTAATAACTTGGATGACATTTGTTGTCAACTGTCAGTGACACGTCAGCTCGACAGCGTTTAACAACGATGTCTTACCCGTAGATTCGGTGCAAAACAAAGTGCGTCAAGCCCAACATCACATCACGTTTGGGTTCAATATTATACAGCCAAGTATGCAAGTATAAGGAACAATTATTTAGAAAATCCACAAAATAAATAAAATAAGCGGTAACATTTATTTTATTATCATGATAATTAATATCGAAACATAGAAAAACAACAAACTATTTTTAGGTTTGTTAAAATAAAAAACCCTATATTAATGTAAATAAAAGTTGTGTTGGTAATAACTTGGATGACATTTGTTGTCAACTGTCAGTGACACGTCAGCTCGACAGCGGGTAACAACGATGTCTTACCGGTAGATTCGGTGCAAAGCAAAGTGTGTGAAGCCAACATGAAGTCACGTTTGGGTTCAATATTATGCAGCCAACTATGCAAGTATAAGGAACAATTATTTAGGAAATCCACAAAATAAATAAAATAAGCCGTAAAATTTATTTTATTATCATGATAATTAATATCGGAACATAGAAAAACAACAAATTATTTTTAGGTTTGTTAAAATAAAAAATAAAAACTATATTAATGTAAATAAAAATTGTGTTGGCAATAACTTGGATGACATTTGTTGTCAACTGTCAGTGACACGTCAGCTCGACAGCGGGTAACAACGATGTCTTACCGGTAGATTCGGTGCAAAGCAAAGTGTGTGAAGCCAACATGAAGTCACGTTTGGGTTCAATATTATGCAGCCAACTATGCAAGTATAAGGAACAATTATTTAGGAAATCCACAAAATAAATAAAATAAGCCGTAAAATTTATTTTATTATCATGATAATTAATATCGGAACATAGAAAAACAACAAACTATTTTTAGGTTTGTTCAAATAAAAAACTCTATATTTATGTAAATAAAAATTGTGTTGGTAATAACTTGGATGACATTTGTTGTCAACTGTCAGTGACACGTCAGCTTGACAGCGTTTAACAACGATGTCTTACCCGTAGATTCGGTGCAAGACAAAGTGCGTCAAGCCCAACATCACATCACGTTTGGGTTCAATATTATACAGCCAACTATGCAAGTAACGAGCGTTCAAAAATAAACCTGGTTAGAGGAGGCTGGGCATTTTTATAACAGTGTACATTGCAATTGTTACAAAAACTAACTTGTCATTTAAATCAGTTTAGGTTAGGCAACCAGCACTAAATTCGAAGAAATTATTATTGAAATTGACAGTCGCTACAGCAGCTGTTTTCTAAACCTTATTTGCAAGTACGAAATGGTACGAAAACATGAATTTAAGACGGTCCCAACATATCAGAAAATGCGTGAGTTGTGCCAAAGCTGACCGGTAGGTGAAAGTGTCATCAAGGAAAGAATGTCCGAAGGATAGAAGATATCACTAAAGACACTTACATATTATGCTCTACACTTTCTTAATGAAACTTAGTGAGGCGCACCCTGATTTAATAACAGCTGCAAAAGAAAAGGTTTGTCTTTTGCTTCTGAAACTCAAGAGTTAAAACTTCTACCTAACCATACTTTTCAGATTTGCGCATTTAAGAGAACAAGTTTGAGTGTGAAATATGATAAAGTAAGAAGCGAAACTGCAAGTGATTTCTTCCTTTGGCCACATATTAAAAATTTCATGTACCAAGCATTCATAGTCGATGAAAGAAAAATATGAAACTGAAGTCTTTTTGCAAACTGTTTTTAATGGGATCAGAAAACGAGCACAATTCTCTACAAGAAATATCAAAAACGTTTTCACCATTAATTTGTTGTTTTGTGTTCTTCTAAGGGATTGTAAAATTCTCAATAAACATTAAATTTGTAGAAATTTGGTTAGAAACTGTCAGCTGGTCCTTTCGAAGAGTGTTTTAATTTCTGCATTTTAAAGAAATAAAGGTGTAACACCAAATCATAAAGTGTCTGATATCTAAAAATAACTCCATTAACATCACACCCAAAGGTCTGAATGCACTTTACTCTTACGTTAGCTCTTTACCAACCGTTATAGGAATCTTGGAGATACCTGCAGGACATTGCAGCCCAAACCCCCAAATCGTGTCGGTCTATATAAAATCGCTAACTAATACCCTAAAACACTTGTCAACACTTCTTTAAGATGCATAATAATATTAATTATTAATAATATTGCAGCTTCTCTGAAATTTTGAGGTTATGTTATCTGTCATGTAGAGTTTCGTGTTAATCAGTCAAGCTCTACACTGTAAAAAAATAAAACAAAAACGCAATTTCAAAGCCCACTCTAACCAGGTTTTTTATTGAACGCTCGTTATAAGGAACAATTATTTAGAAAATCCACAAAATAAATAAAATAAGCGGTAAAATTTATTTTATTATCATGATAATTAATATCGAAACATAGAAAAACAACAAACTATTTTTAGGTTTGTTAAAATAAAAAACCCTATATTAATGTAAATAAAAGTTGTGTTGGTAATAACTTGGATGACATTTGTTGTCAACTGTCAGTGACACGTCAGCTCGACAGCGAGTAACAACGTTGTCTTTCCGGTAGATTCTGTGCAAAGTAAAGTGCGGGAAGCCAACATGACGTCACGTTTGTTTTCAATATTAGGCAGCCAACTATGCAAGTATAAGGAACAATTATTTAGGAAATCCACAAAATAAATAAAATAAGCCGTAAAAATTATTTTATTATCACGATAATTAATATCGAAACATAGAAAAACAACAAACTATTTTTAGGTTTGTTCAAATAAAAAACCCTATATTTATGTAAATAAAAATTGTGTTGGTAATAACTTGGATGACATTTGTTGTCAACTGTCAGTGACACGTCAGCTCGACAGCGTTTAACAACGATGTCTTACCGGTAGATTCGGTGTAAAGCAAAGTGCGTGAAGCCAACATGAAGTCACGTTTGGGTTGAATATTACGCAGCCAACTATGCAAGTATAAGGAACAATTATTTAGGAAATCCGCAAAATAAATAAAATAAGCGGTAAAATTTATTTTATTATCATGATAATTAATATCGGAACATAGAAAAACAACAAACTATTTTTAGGTTTGTTAAAATAAAAAACCCTATATTTATGTAAATAAAAATTGTGTTGGTAATAACTTGGATGACATTTGTTGTCAACTGTCAGTGACACGTCAGCTCGACAGCGGGTAACAACGATGTCTCACCGGTAGATTCGGTGCAAAGCAAAGTGCGTCAAGCCAACATGAAGTCACGTTTGGGTTCAATATTATGCAGGCAACTATGCAAGTATAAGGAACAATTATTTAGGAAATCCACAAAATAAATACCGTATTGTTCCGAAAACAAGCCGCATCCATTTTCTGGAAAAAGCATTGTAAAATCGCCCTGCGGCTTGTTTTCGAGCACTGCGGCTTAGATTTGAGCCTATTGGGTTTAACCTAAAAAATTGTGCATGACAGCCCTTGTCCGTTGATGTCTTCGAGCGGCTTTCATAAAAGTTTCAGTAAGTAATAAAATAAGAAAGTAAAGAATGTTAATTATTTACTTATCCTGTGATTTAGATTGCAACGATGCATCGTAGTCATAAAGATACTGTGGAAATCAAACCAAAGAAAAAAAATCCACGAAGAACTTATTACGATACAGCATTTAAACTTAAAGTTGTGAGACTCAGCAGACAAGTTGGTGGTATTAGAAAAGCGGCTAAAATGTGCGGTGTTGATGAGTCGAATGTGCGTCGGTGGATAAAAAATTATGAAAAATTATTGCTGTGTGATCCAAAAAGAAAATCTTCAACGGGTTCGAAGCAAGGAAAATTTAATGAAATTGATCAGATTGTTTTAGATTGGGTTCTGGAGCAGAGAGAATAAGGATTTCCAGTAAGTAGAGGAGCAATCAAAGTAAAAGCGCTACGAGAAGCTAGAAACAGAAATATTTCTCAAGCGGAATTTAAAGCAAGCTATGGATGGTGTCGAAGAATGATGAGGAGATGTGGATTGAGTCTTCGTCGAAGAACAACAATTGCACAAAAATTGCCAAGTAACTACACCGAAAAACTGATTGAGTATCAAAAACATGTTATAAAAATGAGAAAATTGCACAATTATCCACTGTGTGCAATGGGGAACGCTGATGAGACCCCGGTGTATTTTGATATGCCTGGTGCCACTACGGTACACCCACGAGGACGGAAAACTGTAACTATAAGAACTTCGGGAAATGAAAAATTGAGGGTCTCTGTTATGTTAGCTGCGCTGGCAGATGGAACCAAACTCCCCCCTTTTGTCATTCTCAAAAGAAAGCAAATGCCCAAAGAAGATTTGCCAAAAGGTATTTATGTGAGATGCCACGAAAAGGGCTGGATGACAGCAGATTTAATGAAGGATTGGTTGAAAAACGTTTGGAACAAACGACCCGGTGCTGCTCAACAAAAGCGTGCAATGTTAGTATTAGATTCATTTAGGGGGCATAGTACAAATGAGGTTAAACTGAAAATCAAATCTCTCAAGTCAGATCTTGTAATAATCCCTGGAGGGATGACTTCTATTTTGCAAGTAATGGATGTAGTTATCAACAAACCTTTTAAAGATTCTTTAAGAAAACAATATGAGGACTGGTTAGTAAATGGTAACCATACGTTAACTAAAGGCGGAAATTTAAGGAAGCCTACAGTAACAAATTTATGTCAATGGATCTTACAATCATGGGAAGACATAAACACAAACACAATTATAAGAGGATTTAAAAAGTGTTGTATTTCCAGCGCTTTGGATGGTACAGAAGACGACATTTTGTGGGCTCCTATTGAAGATGAAAACGAAACTATAGAAGAAATTTTCATAGAAGTATCTGATCTTGATGAAGATTCCACTACGGATCAAACTGATGATGAAATAGAAGAAGAAGAAATTACTATACAAGTATTTGATGGTGAAGAAGATTCTACTATAGATCAGACTGATGATGATAATGAAACTGATAATGAACTTTATGAGACAGAAGATGAAACAGACTAATAAAGAAGCCGAAGAGGTACCTACTTAGGTAGACCAACTTTTTTGTTTTGTTTTTGTTGTTTTTTTTTATGAATACATTTATTTTATGCCTATGTTGATAGAAATAAAGGTTTATTTTGTACTGAATTGTGGGTTGACACTACATATTTATTAAATTAAAATCACCGATTTTCTCATAAGATTTATGGTAGCTACAAGGAATTTAGGTAATATAATAGGTAATTACCTACCTATTTTTGTTTTTAAAAAATATTCTTTTTTATTGCCATTTTTTTTATGCAGCTGCGGCTTGGATTCGAGTCTTTTAAGGCTGCGGCTTGGATTTGAGCGCATTATTTAGTTTTCTCAGAGTTCTCTAAAAATCGAGGTGCGGCTTGTATTCGGAACAATACGGTAAAATAAGCGGTAAAATTTATTTTATTATCATGATAATTAATATCGGAACATAGAAAAACAACAAACTATTTTTAGGTTTGTTAAAATAAAAAACCCTATATTTATGTAAATAAAAATTGTGTTGGTAATAACTTGATTGACATTTGTTGTCAACTGTCAGTGACACGTCAGCTCGACAGCGGGTAACAACGATGTCTTACCGGTAGATTCGGTGCAAAGCAAAGTGCGTGAAGCCAACATGAAGTCACGTTTGGGTTCAATATTATGCAGCCAACTATGCAAGTATAAGGGACAATTATTTAGGAAATCCACAAAATAAATAAAATAAGCCGTAAAATTTATTTTATTATCACGATAATTAATATCGAAACATAGAAAAACAACAAACTATTTTTAGGTTTGTTAAAATAAAAAACCCCATATTAATGTAAATAAAAATTGTGTTGGTAATAACTTGGATGACATTTGTTGTCAACTGTCAGTGACACGTCAGCTCGACAGCGGGTAACAACGATGTCTCACCGGTAGATTCGGTGCAAAGCAAAGTGCGTGAAGCCAACATGAAGTCACGTTTGGGTTGAATATTACCGCAGCCAACTATGAAAGTATAAGGAACAATTATTTAGGAAATCAACAAAATAAATAAAATAAGCCGTAAAATTTATTTTATTATCATGATAATTAATATCGGAACATAGAAAAACAACAAACTATTTTTAGGTTGTTAAAATAAAAAAAAAAACTATATTAATGTAAATAAAAATTGTGTTGGTAATAAGTTGGATGACATTTGTTGTCAACTGTCAGTGACACGTCAGCTCGACAGCGGGTAACAACGTTGTCTTTCCGGTAGATTCGGTGCAAAGCAAAGTGCGTGAAGCCAACATGACGTCACGTTTGGGTTCAATATTATGCAGCCAACTATGCAAGTATAAGGAACAATTAGTTAGAAAATCCACAAAATAAATAAAATAAGCGGTAAAATTTATTTTATTATCATGATAATTAATATCGAAACATAGAAAAACAACAAACTATTTTTAGGTTTGTTAAAATAAAAAACCCTATATTAATGTAAATAAAAGTTGTGTTGGTAATAACTTGGATGACATTTGTTGTCAACTGTCAGTGACACGTCAGCTCGACAGGGTGTGAGAACGATGTCTTAGCGGTAGATTCGGTGCAAAGCAAAATGCGTGAAGCCAACATGACATCACGTTTGGGTTCAATATTATGCAGCCAACTATGCAAGTATAAGGAACAATTAGTTAGAAAATCCACAAAATAAATAAAATAAGCGGTAAAATTTATTTTATTATCACGATAATTAATATCGAAACATAGAAAAACAACAAACTATTTTTAGGTTTGTTAAAATAAAAAACCCCATATTAATGTAAATAAAAATTGTGTTGGTAATAACTTGGATGACATTTGTTGTCAACTGTCAGTGACACGTCAGCTCGACAGCGAGTAACAACCTTGTCTTTCCGGTAGATTCTGTGCAAAGTAAAGTGCGGGAAGCCAACATGACGTCACGTTTGTTTTCAATATTAGGCAGCCAACTATGCAAGTATAAGGAACAATTATTTAGGAAATCCACAAAATAAATAAAATAAGCCGTAAAATTTATTTTATTATCATGATAATTAATATCGGAACATAGAAAAACAACAAACTATTTTTAGGTTTGTTAAAATAAAAAACCCTATATTAATGTAAATAAAAATTGTGTTGGTAATAACTTGGATGACATTTGTTGTCAACTGTCAGTGACACGTCAGCTCGACAGCGGGTAACAACGATGTCTCACCGGTAGATTCGGTGCAAAGCAAAGTGCGTGAAGCCAACATGAAGTCACGTTTGGGTTGAATATTACCGCAGCCAACTATGAAAGTATAAGGAACAATTATTTAGGAAATCAACAAAATAAATAAAATAAGCCGTAAAATTTATTTTATTATCATGATAATTAATATCGGAACATAGAAAAACAACAAACTATTTTTAGGTTTGTTAGAATAAAAAAAAAACTATATTAATGTAAATAAAAATTGTGTTGGTAATAAGTTGGATGACATTTGTTGTCAACTGTCAGTGACACGTCAGCTCGACAGCGGGTAACAACGTTGTCTTTCCGGTAGATTCTGTGCAAAGTAAAGTGCGCGAAGCCAACATGACGTCACGTTTGTTTTCAATATTATGCAGCCAACTATGCAAGTATAAGGAACAATTATTTAGGAAATCCACAAAATAAATAAAATAAGCCGTAAAATTTATTTTATTATCATGATAATTAATATGGGAATATAGAAAAACAACAAATTATTTTTAGGTTTGTTAAAATAAAAAATAAAAACTATATTAATGTAAATAAAAATTGTGTTGGCAATAACTTGGATGACATTTGTTGTCAACTGTCAGTGACACGTCAGCTCGACAGCGGGTAACAACGATGTCTTACCGGTAGATTCGGTGCAAAGCAAAGTGCGTGAAGCCAACATGACGTCACGTTTGGGTTGAATATTACCGCAGCCAACTATGAAAGTATAAGGAACAATTATTTAGGAAATCAACAAAATAAATAAAATAAGCCGTAAAATTTATTTTATTATCATGATAATTAATATCGGAACATAGAAAAACAACAAACTATTTTTAGGTTGTTAAAATTAAAAAAAAAACTATATTAATGTAAATAAAAATTGTGTTGGTAATAAGTTGGATGACATTTGTTGTCAACTGTCAGTGACACGTCAGCTCGACAGCGGGTAACAACGTTGTCTTACCGGTAGATTCGGTGTAAAGCAAAGTGTGTGAAGCCAACATGACGTCACGTTTGGGTTCAATATTATGCAGCCAACTATGCAAGTATAAGGAACAATTATTTAAAAAATCTACAAAAAAAAACTATTAGTGGTAATATTTATTTTATTATCATGATAATTAATAGCGAAACAGAAAAACAACAAACTATTTTTAGGTTTGTTAAAATAAAAAAAAAAACATATTAATGTAAATAAAAGGTGTGTTGGTAATAACTTGGATGACATTTGTTGTCAACTGTCAGTGACACGTCAGCTCGACAGGGTGTGAGAACGATGTCTTACCGGTAGATTCGGTGCAAAGCAAAATGCGTGAAGCCAACATGACATCACGTTTGGGTTCAATATTATGCAGCCAACTATGCAAGTATAAGGAACAATTATTTAGGAAATTCACAAAATAAATAAAGTAAGCGGTAAAATTTATTTTATTATCATGATAATTAATATCGGAACATAGAAAAACAACAAACTAGTTTTAGGTTTGTTAAAATAAAAAACCCTATATTAATGTAATTAAAATTTGTGTTGGTAATAACTTGGATGACACTTGTTGTCAACTGTCAGTGACACGCCAGCTCGACAGCGGGTAACAACGTTGTCTTACCGGTAGATTCGGTGCAAAGTCCGTGAAGCCAACATGTAGTCACATTTGGGTTCAACATTATGCAGCCTATTTTCGATCGAGTTTGCCACATGAGTGGACAAATAAAAAAAAAGGTTTGGAGTAAGTAAATTCTTAAGTTTACTGGAAATTGGATATTCTTCATTAATTGGCATTAAATGTCAAGAATTTATGGTTTTGAATGCCCATTTTTTGCATTTTCCGTGTGTCTAAATTATTGTGCTGAACCTCCAGCATAATGAGCCCACCGTCACGAGCCGCCGCTGCTCACTGCGCGCGTTTTTAATCCATCCTGATCCCTTTATACTTTAATCGAGGGTTTTTGGATTACAAAATTAATTTTTGGATTACTCACAGAACAGCTGAGCAAAGCTCCCAATATTAAATTTCCTTCTTTTCCAAACTCTGACGTAATGTCGGAGAAAAATATGCATCAAAATGAGTAATCAGAATTTAACACTCGGTCAGAGCAGTAATTTATTTAAATTAAGTTAACAAATTCCAAGTGGACTTTTTATTGTACAGTATAAGTACTCAGACATTCGCCTGAGGAGTTTGCAGAAAGACATCAATCACCATCGGGACCTGGCCGTGCACATCAAAGTCAACATCAAGATGGTGCTGCTGGCCATCAGTGAACTCCAGTCACTGTCTATAGGGCAGAAATACGTTTAAATTCCAAAACAATTTTTTTTTTTAAATATTTAAATTTAAGCTAGTACACAACATGTGAACACCTTTTAATAACTCGATACTTACACTTACATTACAAAACTATGGTATAAAACTACGTACAAAATTAGACTGTTGTGAGCGTAACAAATATTTTACATCTTTTTTATTTTACTTAAAAACTCGCTGCTTCTGTAACATATCGTAATTTCTTTTCTTAGTTAACTACTAGATATAGCCATCACGTAACTGATTCAAGAAGAAGTAGGAAATATCAATGAAGAGGACAGGATTAAAAAAATGAGAGAACAAAAAACCGAGGACGAATATTTAAGACTCTTGTAAATCAAGGAGATCCATTTATAATTGATTTGGGAGAAAGTAGTGATTCCAGTGATGAAGACTTCCACACCGAATAAATACCGAATGTGACAAAAATAATGACCTGCCGTGACCTACTACTAAGAGTAAGTAATTATTTTTCATGTTTTCGTTTGCTTTTGTCAGAGAAAGCTCGTACCTCCTCGTGGTCTCTGACGGGTAATAGCAATTTTGATCGGATATGCAGTTGTCATGTATACGTACACTTTAAGTTAAGTGTCGCCTAAATTGAAACTTAATAAATGTTCAATAGCACTGCATAAATCGAAATTGTTATTAGCGAAATCGAGCATGTCTTTTACTGAAACCTTCTATTCTCTGAATACGTCCCTGTCGGCCAAGTGCTGACATGCGTATCATCCCGTGCGGCTTGCCTTTAACAACTTTTTTTATATGCCTCGAAACTCCACTTCCGTACGACATATCTCTTTAGTTTTCAATAAGTTCCTAAAAGTTTCAGCTGAGTCTTAATATTGCATTTCTAATACATTTAAATCCTTTTCAAGTTAAACAAGAGAGTTATGTCAACAAATTCAGACGTGTCTTGATATCGCGTTTCAAATACTTTTCAATCAATTCGAATTTAAACAAGAAAATTATGTCGACAAATTCAGAGGTGTGTTGATATCGCGTTTCAAATACTTTACAATCATTTCGAATTCAAACAAGAAAATTATGTCGACAAATTCAGAGGTGTCTTGATATCGCGTTTCAAATACTTTTCAATCATTTCGAATTTAAACAAGAAAATTATGTCGACAAATTCAGAGGTGTCTTGATATCGCGTTTCAAATACTTTTCAATCATTTTGAATTTAAACAAGAAAATTATGTCGACAAATTCAGAGGTGACTTGTTATCGCGTTTCAAATACTTTACAATCATTTCTAATTCAAACAAGAAGATTATGTCGACAAATGTCTTTATGAAATTGAAAAAAAAAGAAAGAGTAAAAATGAAGGATGTCCCGCTCAAGGTAGGTTCCAAAGAGCGAAAAAAAAAAGAGAAAATTAAGGATGTGCCCATAAAGGTAAGTGCCAATGAGCTATAGACGTGTCTTGATATCGTGTTTCAAATACTTTCAATCATTTCGCATTTAAACAAGAAAATTATGTCGACAAATTCAGAGGTGTCTTGATATCGCGTTTCAAATACTTTTCAATCATTTCGAATTTAAACAAGAAAATTATGTCGACAAATTCAGAGGTGTCTTGATATCGCGTTTCAAATACTTTTCAATCATTTTGAATTTAAACAAGAAAATTATGTCGACAAATTCAGAGGTGTCTTGATATCGCGTTTCAAATACTTTTCAATCATTTCGAATTTAAACAAGAAAATTATGTCGACAAATTCAGAGGTGTCTTGATATCGCGTTTCAAATACTTTTCAATCATTTCGAATTTAAACAAGAAAATTATGTCGACAAATTCAGAGGTGTCTTGATATCGCGTTTCAAATACTTTTCAATCATTTCGAATTTAAACAAGAAAATTATGTCGACAAATTCAGAGGTGTCTTGATATCGCGTTTCAAATACTTTTCAATCATTTTGAATTTAAACAAGAAAATTATGTCGACAAATTCAGAGGTGTCTTGATATCGCGTTTCAAATACTTTAAAATCATATCGAATTTAAACAAGAAAATTATGTCGACAAATTCAGAGGTGTCTTGATATCGCGTTTCAAATACTTTTCAATCATTTCGAATTTAAACAAGAAAATTATGTCGACAAATTCAGAGGTGTCTTGATATCGCGTTTCAAATACTTTTCAATCATTTTGAATTTAAACAAGAAAATTATGTCGACAAATTCAGAGGTGACTTGTTATCGCGTTTCAAATACTTTACAATCATTTCTAATTCAAACAAGAAGATTATGTCGACAAATGTCTTTATGAAATTGAAAAAAAAAAGAAAGAGTAAAAATGAAGGATGTCCCGCTCAAGGTAGGTTCCAAAGAGCGTAAAAAAAAGAGAAAATTAAGGATGTGCCCGTAAAGGTAAGTGCCAATGAGCTATAGACGTGTCTTGATATCGCGTTTCAAATACTTTTCAATCATTTCGAATATAAACAAGAAAATTATGTCGACAAATTCAGAGGTGTCTTGATATCGCGTTTCAAATACTTTTCAATCATTTCGAATTTAAACAAGAAAATTATGTCGACAAATTCAAAGGTGTCTTGATATCGCGTTTCAAATACTTTACAATCATTTCGAATTCAAACAAGAAAATTATGTCGACAAATTCAGAGAGGTGTCTTGATATCGCGTTTCAAATACTTTTCAATCATTTCGAATTTAAACAAGAAAATTATGTCGACAAATTCAGAGGTGTCTTGATATCGCGTTTCAAATACTTTTCAATCATTTTGAATTTAAACAAGAAAATTATGTCGACAAATTCAGAGGTGTCTTGATATCGCGTTTCAAATACTTTTCAATCATTTCGAATTCAAACAAGAAGATTATGTCGACAAATGTCTTTATGAAATTGAAAAAAAAGAAAGAGTAAAAATGAAGGATGTCCCGCTCTAGGTAGGTTCCAAAGAGCGAAAAAAAAAGAGAAAATTAAGGATGTGCCCGTAAAGGTAAGTGCCAATGAGCTATAGACGTGTCTTGATATCGCGTTTCAAATACTTTTCAATCATTTCGAATTTAAACAAGAAAATTATGTCGACAAATTCAGAGGTGTCTTGATATCGCGTTTCAAATACTTTTCAATCATTTCGAATTTAAACAAGAAAATTATGTCGACAAATTCAGAGGTGTCTTGATATCGCGTTTCAAATACTTTTCAATCATTTCGAATTTAAACAAGAAAACTATGTCGACAAATTTAGAGGTGTCTTGATATCGCGTTTCAAATACTTTACAATTATTTCGAATTCAAACAAGAAGATTATGTCGACAAATGTCTTTATGAAATTGAAAAAAAAGAAAGAGTAAAAATGAAGGATGTCCCGCTCAAGGTAGGTTCCAAAGAGCGAAAAAAAAGAGAAAATTAAGGATGTGCCCGTAAAGGTAAGTGCCAATGAACCATAAACGTGTCTTGATATCGCGATTCAAATACTTTTCAATCATTTCGCATTTAAACAAGAAAATTATGTCGACAAATTCAAAGAGGTGTCTTGATATCGCGTTTCAAATACTTTTCAATCATTTCGAATTTAAACAAGAAAATTATGTCGAAAAATTCAGAGGTGTCTTGATATCGCGTTTCAAATACTTTTCAATCATTTCGAATTTAAACAAGAAAATTATGTCGACAAATTCAGAGGTGTCTTGATATCGCGTTTCAAATACTTTTCAATCATTTCGAATTTAAACAAGAAGATTATGTCGACAAATGTCTTTATGAAATTGAAAAAAAAAGAAAGAGTAAAAATGAAGGATGTCCCGCTCTAGGTAGGTTCCAAAGAGCGAAAAAAAAAAGAGAAAATTAAGGATGTGCCCGTAAAAGTAAGTGCCAATGAGCTATAGCCGTGTCTTGATATCGCGTTTCAAATACTTTTCAATCATTTCGAATTTAAACAAGAAAATTATTTCGACAAATTCAGAGGTGTCTTGATATCGCGTTTCAAATACTTTACAATCATTTCGAATTTAAACAAGAAAATTATGTCGACAAATTCAGAGGTGTCTTGATATCGCGTTTCAAATACTTTTCAATCATTTCGAATTTAAACAAGAAAACTATGTCGACAAATTTAGAGGTGTCTTGATATCGCGTTTCAAATACTTTACAATTATTTCGAATTCAAACAAGAAGATTATGTCGACAAATGTCTTTATGAAATTGAAAAAAAAGAAAGAGTAAAAATGAAGGATGTCCCGCTCAAGGTAGGTTCCAAAGAGCGAAAAAAAAAGAAAATTAAGGATGTGCCCGTAAAGGTAAGTGCCAATGAGCTATAGACGTGCCTTGATATCGCGTTTCAAATACTTTTCAATCATTTCGAATTTAAACAAGAAAATTATGTCGACAAATTCAGAGAGGTGTCTTGATATCGCGTTTCAAATACTTTTCAATCATTTCGAATTTAAACAAGAAAATTATGTCGACAAATTCAGAGGTGTCTTGATATCGCGTTTCAAATACTTTACAATCATTTCGAATTCAAACAAGAAAATTATGTCGACAAATTCAGAGGTGTCTTGATATCGCGTTTCAAATACTTTTCAATCATTTTGAATTTAAACAAGAAAATTATGTCGACAAATTCAGAGGTGTCTTGATATCGCGTTTCAAATACTTTTCAATCATTTCGAATTCAAACAAGAAGATTATGTCGACAAATGTCTATGAAATTGAAAAAAAAGAAAGAGTAAAAATGAAGGATGTCCCGCTCTAGGTAGGTTCCAAAGAGCGAAAAAAAAAAGAGAAAATTAAGGATGTGCCCGTAAAGGTAAGTGCCAATGAGCTATAGACGTGTCTTGATATCGCGTTTCAAATACTTTTCAATCATTTCGAATTTAAACAAGAAAATTATGTCGACAAATTCAGAGGTGTCTTGATATCGCGTTTCAAATACTTTTCAATCATTTCGAATTTAAACAAGAAAATTATGTCGACAAATTCAGAGGTGTCTTGATATCGCGTTTCAAATACTTTTCAATCATTTCGAATTTAAACAAGAAAACTATGTCGACAAATTTAGAGGTGTCTTGATATCGCGTTTCAAATACTTTACAATTATTTCGAATTCAAACAAGAAGATTATGTCGACAAATGTCTTTATGAAATTGAAAAAAAAGAAAGAGTAAAAATGAAGGATGTCCCGCTCAAGGTAGGTTCCAAAGAGCGAAAAAAAAGAGAAAATTAAGGATGTGCCCGTAAAGGTAAGTGCCAATGAACTATAAACGTGTCTTGATATCGCGATTCAAATACTTTTCAATCATTTCGCATTTAAACAAGAAAATTATGTCGACAAATTCAAAGAGGTGTCTTGATATCGCGTTTCAAATACTTTTCAATCATTTCGAATTTAAACAAGAAAATTATGTCGAAAAATTCAGAGGTGTCTTGATATCGCGTTTCAAATACTTTTCAATCATTTCGAATTTAAACAAGAAAATTATGTCGACAAATTCAGAGGTGTCTTGATATCGCGTTTCAAATACTTTTCAATCATTTCGAATTTAAACAAGAAAACTATGTCGACAAATTTAGAGGTGTCTTGATATCGCGTTTCAAATACTTTACAATTATTTCGAATTCAAACAAGAAGATTATGTCGACAAATGTCTTTATGAAATTGAAAAAAAAGAAAGAGTAAAAATGAAGGATGTCCCGCTCAAGGTAGGTTCCAAAGAGCGAAAAAAAAAAGAAAATTAAGGATGTGCCCGTAAAGGTAAGTGCCAATGAGCTATAGACGTGCCTTGACATCGCGTTTCAAATACTTTTCAATCATTTCGAATTTAAACAAGAAAATTATGTCGACAAATTCAGAGAGGTGTCTTGATATCGCGTTTCAAATACTTTTCAATCATTTCGAATTTAAACAAGAAAATTATGTCGACAAATTCAAAGGTGTCTTGATATCGCGTTTCAAATACTTTACAATCATTTCGAATTCAAACAAGAAAATTATGTCGACAAATTCAGAGAGGTGTCTTGATATCGCGTTTCAAATACTTTTCAATCATTTCAAATTTAAACAAGAAAATTATGTCGACAAATTCAGAGGTGTCTTGATATCGCGTTTCAAATACTTTACAATCATTTCGAATTCAAACAAGAAAATTATGTCGACAAATTCAGAGGTGTCTTGATATCGCGTTTCAAATACTTTTCAATCATTTTGAATTTAAACAAGAAAATTATGTCGACAAATTCAGAGGTGTCTTGATATCGCGTTTCAAATACTTTTCAATCATTTCGAATTCAAACAAGAAGATTATGTCGACAAATGTCTTTATGAAATTGAAAAAAAAGAAAGAGTAAAAATGAAGGATGTCCCGCTCTAGGTAGGTTCCAAAGAGCGAAAAAAAAAGAGAAAATTAAGGATGTGCCCGTAAAGGTAAGTGCCAATGAGCTATAGACGTGTCTTGATATCGCGTTTCAAATACTTTTCAATCATTTCGAATTTAAACAAGAAAATTATGTCGACAAATTCAGAGGTGTCTTGATATCGCGTTTCAAATACTTTACAATCATTTCGAATTCAAACAAGAAAATTATGTCGACAAATTCAGAGGTGTCTTGATATCGCGTTTCAAATACTTTTCAATCATTTCGAATTTAAACAAGAAAACTATGTCGACAAATTTAGAGGTGTCTTGATATCGCGTTTCAAATACTTTACAATTATTTCGAATTCAAACAAGAAGATTATGTCGACAAATGTCTTTATGAAATTGAAAAAAAAAGAAAGAGTAAAAATGAAGGATGTCCCGCTCAAGGTAGGTTCCAAAGAGCGAAAAAAAAGAGAAAATTAAGGATGTGCCCGTAAAGGTAAGTGCCAATGAGCTATAGACGTGCCTTGATATCGCGTTTCAAATACTTTTCAATCATTTCGAATTTAAACAAGAAAATTATGTCGACAAATTCAGAGAGGTGTCTTGATATCGCGTTTCAAATACTTTTCAATCATTTCGAATTTAAACAAGAAAATTATGTCGACAAATTCAAAGGTGTCTTGATATCGCGTTTCAAATACTTTACAATCATTTCGAATTCAAACAAGAAAATTATGTCGACAAATTCAGAGAGGTGTCTTGATATCGCGTTTCAAATACTTTTCAATCATTTCGAATTTAAACAAGAAAATTATGTCGACAAATTCAGAGGTGTCTTGATATCGCGTTTCAAATACTTTACAATCATTTCGAATTCAAACAAGAAAATTATGTCGACAAATTCAGAGGTGTCTTGTTATCGCGTTTCAAATACTTTTCAATCATTTTGAATTTAAACAAGAAAATTATGTCGACAAATTCAGAGGTGTCTTGATATCGCGTTTCAAATACTTTACAATCATTTCGAATTCAAACAAGAAAATTATGTCGACAAATTCAGAGGTGTCTTGATATCGCGTTTCAAATACTTTTCAATCATTTTGAATTTAAACAAGAAAATTATGTCGACAAATTCAGAGGTGTCTTGATATCGCGTTTCAAATACTTTTCAATCATTTCGAATTCAAACAAGAAGATTATGTCGACAAATGTCTTTATGAAATTGAAAAAAAAGAAAGAGTAAAAATGAAGGATGTCCCGCTCTAGGTAGGTTCCAAAGAGCGAAAAAAAAAGAGAAAATTAAGGATGTGCCCGTAAAGGTAAGTGCCAATGAGCTATAGACGTGTCTTGATATCGCGTTTCAAATACTTTTCAATCATTTCGAATTTAAACAAGAAAATTATGTCGACAAATTCAGAGGTGTCTTGATATCGCGTTTCAAATACTTTTCAATCATTTCGAATTTAAACAAGAAAATTATGTCGACAAATTCAGAGGTGTCTTGATATCGCGTTTCAAATACTTTTCAATCATTTCGAATTTAAACAAGAAAACTATGTCGACAAATTTAGAGGTGTCTTGATATCGCGTTTCAAATACTTTACAATTATTTCGAATTCAAACAAGAAGATTATGTCGACAAATGTCTTTATGAAATTGAAAAAAAAAAGAAAGAGTAAAAATGAAGGATGTCCCGCTCTAGGTAGGTTCCAAAGAGCGAAAAAAAAAGAGAAAATTAAGGATGTGCCCGTAAAAGTAAGTGCCAATGAGCTATAGCCGTGTCTTGATATCGCGTTTCAAATACTTTTCAATCATTTCGAATTTAAACAAGAAAATTATTTCGACAAATTCAGAGGTGTCTTGATATCGCGTTTCAAATACTTTACAATCATTTCGAATTTAAACAAGAAAATTATGTCGACAAATTCAGAGGTGTCTTGATATCGCGTTTCAAATACTTTTCAATCATTTCGAATTTAAACAAGAAAACTATGTCGACAAATTTAGAGGTGTCTTGATATCGCGTTTCAAATACTTTACAATTATTTCGAATTCAAACAAGAAGATTATGTCGACAAATGTCTTTATGAAATTGAAAAAAAAAGAAAGAGTAAAAATGAAGGATGTCCCGCTCAAGGTAGGTTCCAAAGAGCGAAAAAAAAGAAAATTAAGGATGTGCCCGTAAAGGTAAGTGCCAATGAGCTATAGACGTGCCTTGATATCGCGTTTCAAATACTTTTCAATCATTTCGAATTTAAACAAGAAAATTATGTCGACAAATTCAGAGAGGTGTCTTGATATCGCGTTTCAAATACTTTTCAATCATTTCGAATTTAAACAAGAAAATTATGTCGACAAATTCAAAGGTGTCTTGATATCGCGTTTCAAATACTTTACAATCATTTCGAATTCAAACAAGAAAATTATGTCGACAAATTCAGAGAGGTGTCTTGATATCGCGTTTCAAATACTTTTCAATCATTTCGAATTTAAACAAGAAAATTATGTCGACAAATTCAGAGGTGTCTTGATATCGCGTTTCAAATACTTTACAATCATTTCGAATTCAAACAAGAAAATTATGTCGACAAATTCAGAGGTGTCTTGATATCGCGTTTCAAATACTTTTCAATCATTTTGAATTTAAACAAGAAAATTATGTCGACAAATTCAGAGGTGTCTTGATATCGCGTTTCAAATACTTTTCAATCATTTCGAATTCAAACAAGAAGATTATGTCGACAAATGTCTTTATGAAATTGAAAAAAAAGAAAGAGTAAAAATGAAGGATGTCCCGCTCTAGGTAGGTTCCAAAGAGCGAAAAAAAAAAGAGAAAATTAAGGATGTGCCCGTAAAGGTAAGTGCCAATGAGCTATAGACGTGTCTTGATATCGCGTTTCAAATACTTTTCAATCATTTCGAATTTAAACAAGAAAATTATGTCGACAAATTCAGAGGTGTCTTGATATCGCGTTTCAAATACTTTTCAATCATTTCGAATTTAAACAAGAAAATTATGTCGACAAATTCAGAGGTGTCTTGATATCGCGTTTCAAATACTTTTCAATCATTTCGAATTTAAACAAGAAAACTATGTCGACAAATTTAGAGGTGTCTTGATATCGCGTTTCAAATACTTTACAATTATTTCGAATTCAAACAAGAAGATTATGTCGACAAATGTCTTTATGAAATTGAAAAAAAAGAAAGAGTAAAAATGAAGGATGTCCCGCTCAAGGTAGGTTCCAAAGAGCGAAAAAAAAAGAAAATTAAGGATGTGCCCGTAAAGGTAAGTGCCAATGAGCTATAGACGTGCCTTGATATCGCGTTTCAAATACTTTTCAATCATTTCGAATTTAAACAAGAAAATTATGTCGACAAATTCAGAGAGGTGTCTTGATATCGCGTTTCAAATACTTTACAATCATTTCGAATTCAAACAAGAAAATTATGTCGACAAATTCAGAGGTGTCTTGATATCGCGTTTCAAATACTTTTCAATCATTTTGAATTTAAACAAGAAAATTATGTCGACGAATTCAGAGGTGTCTTGATATCGCGTTTCAAATACTTTTCAATCATTTCGAATTCAAACAAGAAGATTATGTCGACAAATGTCTTTATGAAATTGAAAAAAAAGAAAGAGTAAAAATGAAGGATGTCCCGCTCTAGGTAGGTTCCAAAGAGCGAAAAAAAAAGAGAAAATTAAGGATGTGCCCGTAAAGGTAAGTGCCAATGAGCTATAGACGTGTCTTGATATCGCGTTTCAAATACTTTTTAATCATTTCGAATTTAAACAAGAAAATTATGTCGACAAATTCAGAGGTGTCTTGATATCGCGTTTCAAATACTTTACAATCATTTCGAATTCAAACAAGAAAATTATGTCGACAAATTCAGAGGTGTCTTGATATCGCGTTTCAAATACTTTTCAATCATTTCGAATTTAAACAAGAAAACTATGTCGACAAATTTAGAGGTGTCTTGATATCGCGTTTCAAATACTTTACAATTATTTCGAATTCAAACAAGAAGATTATGTCGACAAATGTCTTTATGAAATTGAAAAAAAAAGAAAGAGTAAAAATGAAGGATGTCCCGCTCAAGGTAGGTTCCAAAGAGCGAAAAAAAAGAAAAAATTAAGGATGTGCCCGTAAAGGTAAGTGCCAATGAGCTATAGACGTGCCTTGATATCGCGTTTCAAATACTTTTCAATCATTTCGAATTTAAACAAGAAAATTATGTCGACAAATTCAGAGAGGTGTCTTGATATCGCGTTTCAAATACTTTTCAATCATTTCGAATTTAAACAAGAAAATTATGTCGACAAATTCAAAGGTGTCTTGATATCGCGTTTCAAATACTTTACAATCATTTCGAATTCAAACAAGAAAATTATGTCGACAAATTCAGAGAGGTGTCTTGATATCGCGTTTCAAATACTTTTCAATCATTTCGAATTTAAACAAGAAAATTATGTCGACAAATTCAGAGGTGTCTTGATATCGCGTTTCAAATACTTTACAATCATTTCGAATTCAAACAAGAAAATTATGTCGACAAATTCAGAGGTGTCTTGATATCGCGTTTCAAATACTTTTCAATCATTTCGAATTCAAACAAGAAGATTATGTCGACAAATGTCTTTATGAAATTGAAAAAAAAGAAAGAGTAAAAATGAAGGATGTCCCGCTCTAGGTAGGTTCCAAAGAGCGAAAAAAAAAGAGAAAATTAAGGATGTGCCCGTAAAGGTAAGTGCCAATGAGCTATAGACGTGTCTTGATATCGCGTTTCAAATACTTTTCAATCATTTCGAATTTAAACAAGAAAATTATGTCGACAAATTCAGAGGTGTCTTGATATCGCGTTTCAAATACTTTTCAATCATTTCGAATTTAAACAAGAAAATTATGTCGACAAATTCAGAGGTGTCTTGATATCGCGTTTCAAATACTTTTCAATCATTTCGAATTTAAACAAGAAAACTATGTCGACAAATTTAGAGGTGTCTTGATATCGCGTTTCAAATACTTTACAATTATTTCGAATTCAAACAAGAAGATTATGTCGACAAATGTCTTTATGAAATTGAAAAAAAAAGAAAGAGTAAAAATGAAGGATGTCCCGCTCAAGGTAGGTTCCAAAGAGCGAAAAAAAAAGAGAAAATTAAGGATGTGCCCGTAAAGGTAAGTGCCAATGAGCTATAGACGTGTCTTGATATCGTGTTTCAAATACTTTTCAATCATTTCGAATTTAAACAAGAAAATTATGTCGACAAATTCAGAGAGGTGTCTTGATATCGCGTTTCAAATACTTTTCAATCATTTCGAATTTAAACAAGAAAATTATGTCGACAAATTCAGAGGTGTCTTGATATCGCGTTTCAAATACTTTTCAATCATTTTGAATTTAAACAAGAAAATTATGTCGACAAATTCAGAGGTGACTTGTTATCGCGTTTCAAATACTTTACAATCATTTCTAATTCAAACAAGAAGATTATGTCGACAAATGTCTTTATGAAATTGAAAAAAAAAGAAAGAGTAAAAATGAAGGATGTCCCGCTCAAGGTAGGTTCCAAAGAGCGAAAAAAAAAAGAAAAAATTAAGGATGTGCCCATAAAGGTAAGTGCCAATGAGCTATAGACGTGTCTTGATATCGTGTTTCAAATACTTTTCAATCATTTCGAATTTAAACAAGAAAATTATGTCGACAAATTCAGAGAGGTGTCTTGATATCGCGTTTCAAATACTTTTCAATCATTTCGAATTTAAACAAGAAAATTATGTCGACAAATTCAGAGGTGTCTTGATATCGCGTTTCAAATACTTTTCAATCATTTTGAATTTAAACAAGAAAATTATGTCGACAAATTCAGAGGTGACTTGTTATCGCGTTTCAAATACTTTACAATCATTTCTAATTCAAACAAGAAGATTATGTCGACAAATGTCTTTATGAAATTGAAAAAAGAAGAAAGAGTAAAAATGAAGGATGTCCCGCTCAAGGTAGGTTCCAAAGAGCGAAAAAAAAAGAGAAAATTAAGGATGTGCCCATAAAGGTAAGTGCCAATGAGCTATAGACGTGTCTTGATATCGCGTTTCAAATACTTTTCAATCATTTCGAATTTAAACAAGAAAATTATGTCGACAAATTCAGAGGTGTCTTGATATCGCGTTTCAAATACTTTTCAATCATTTTGAATTTAAACAAGAAAATTATGTCGACAAATTCAGAGGTGTCTTGATATCGCGTTTCAAATACTTTTCAATCATTTCGAATTTAAACAAGAAAATTATGTCGACAAATTCAGAGGTGTCTTGATATCGCGTTTCAAATACTTTTCAATCATTTTGAATTTAAACAAGAAAATTATGTCGACAAATTCAGAGGTGACTTGTTATCGCGTTTCAAATACTTTACAATCATTTCTAATTCAAACAAGAAGATTATGTCGACAAATGTCTTTATGAAATTGAAAAAAGAAGAAAGAGTAAAAATGAAGGATGTCCCGCTCAAGGTAGGTTCCAAAGAGCGAAAAAAAAAGAGAAAATTAAGGATGTGCCCATAAAGGTAAGTGCCAATGAGCTATAGACGTGTCTTGATATCGCGTTTCAAATACTTTTCAATCATTTCGAATTTAAACAAGAAAATTATGTCGACAAATTCAGAGGTGTCTTGATATCGCGTTTCAAATACTTTTCAATCATTTTGAATTTAAACAAGAAAATTATGTCGACAAATTCAGAGGTGTCTTGATATCGCGTTTCAAATACTTTTCAATCATTTCGAATTTAAACAAGAAAATTATGTCGACAAATTCAGAGGTGTCTTGATATCGCGTTTCAAATACTTTTCAATCATTTTGAATTTAAACAAGAAAATTATGTCGACAAATTCAGAGGTGACTTGTTATCGCGTTTCAAATACTTTACAATCATTTCTAATTCAAACAAGAAGATTATGTCGACAAATGTCTTTATGAAATTGAAAAAAGAAGAAAGAGTAAAAATGAAGGATGTCCCGCTCAAGGTAGGTTCCAAAGAGCGAAAAAAAAAGAGAAAATTAAGGATGTGCCCATAAAGGTAAGTGCCAATGAGCTATAGACGTGTCTTGATATCGCGTTTCAAATACTTTTCAATCATTTCGAATTTAAACAAGAAAATTATGTCGACAAATTCAGAGGTGTCTTGATATCGCGTTTCAAATACTTTTCAATCATTTTGAATTTAAACAAGAAAATTATGTCGACAAATTCAGAGGTGTCTTGATATCGCGTTTCAAATACTTTTCAATCATTTCGAATTTAAACAAGAAAATTATGTCGACAAATTCAGAGGTGTCTTGATATCGCGTTTCAAATACTTTTCAATCATTTTGAATTTAAACAAGAAAATTATGTCGACAAATTCAGAGGTGACTTGTTATCGCGTTTCAAATACTTTACAATCATTTCTAATTCAAACAAGAAGATTATGTCGACAAATGTCTTTATGAAATTGAAAAAAGAAGAAAGAGTAAAAATGAAGGATGTCCCGCTCAAGGTAGGTTCCAAAGAGCGAAAAAAAAAGAGAAAATTAAGGATGTGCCCATAAAGGTAAGTGCCAATGAGCTATAGACGTGTCTTGATATCGCGTTTCAAATACTTTTCAATCATTTCGAATTTAAACAAGAAAATTATGTCGACAAATTCAGAGGTGTCTTGATATCGCGTTTCAAATACTTTTCAATCATTTTGAATTTAAACAAGAAAATTATGTCGACAAATTCAGAGGTGTCTTGATATCGCGTTTCAAATACTTTTCAATCATTTCGAATTTAAACAAGAAAATTATGTCGACAAATTCAGAGGTGTCTTGATATCGCGTTTCAAATACTTTTCAATCATTTTGAATTTAAACAAGAAAATTATGTCGACAAATTCAGAGGTGTCTTGATATCGCGTTTCAAATACTTTTCAATCATTTCGAATTTAAACAAGAAAATTATGTCGACAAATTCAGAGGTGTCTTGATATCGCGTTTCAAATACTTTTCAATCATTTTGAATTTAAACAAGAAAATTATGTCGACAAATTCAGAGGTGACTTGTTATCGCGTTTCAAATACTTTACAATCATTTCTAATTCAAACAAGAAGATTATGTCGACAAATGTCTTTATGAAATTGAAAAAAAAAAGAAAGAGTAAAAATGAAGGATGTCCCGCTCAAGGTAGGTTCCAAAGAGCGAAAAAAAAAGAGAAAATTAAGGATGTGCCCATAAAGGTAAGTGCCAATGTGCTATAGACGTGTCTTGATATCGTGTTTCAAATACTTTCAATCATTTCGCATTTAAACAAGAAAATTATGTCGACAAATTCAGAGGTGTCTTGATATCGCGTTTCAAATACTTTTCAATCATTTCGAATTTAAACAAGAAAATTATGTCGACAAATTCAGAGGTGTCTTGATATCGCGTTTCAAATACTTTTCAATCATTTTGAATTTAAACAAGAAAATTATGTCGACAAATTCAGAGGTGTCTTGATATCGCGTTTCAAATACTTTTCAATCATTTCGAATTTAAACAAGAAAATTATGTCGACAAATTCAGAGGTGTCTTGATATCGCGTTTCAAATACTTTTCAATCATTTCGAATTTAAACAAGAAAATTATGTCGACAAATTCAGAGGTGTCTTGATATCGCGTTTCAAATACTTTTCAATCATTTTGAATTTAAACAAGAAAATTATGTCGACAAATTCAGAGGTGTCTTGATATCGCGTTTCAAATACTTTAAAATCATATCGAATTTAAACAAGAAAATTATGTCGACAAATTCAGAGGTGTCTTGATATCGCGTTTCAAATACTTTTCAATCATTTCGAATTTAAACAAGAAAATTATGTCGACAAATTCAGAGGTGTCTTGATATCGCGTTTCAAATACTTTTCAATCATTTTGAATTTAAACAAGAAAATTATGTCGACAAATTCAGAGGTGACTTGTTATCGCGTTTCAAATACTTTACAATCATTTCTAATTCAAACAAGAAGATTATGTCGACAAATGTCTTTATGAAATTGAAAAAAAAAGAAAGAGTAAAAATGAAGGATGTCCCGCTCAAGGTAGGTTCCAAAGAGCGTAAAAAAAAGAGAAAATTAAGGATGTGCCCGTAAAGGTAAGTGCCAATGATCTATAGACGTGTCTTGATATCGCGTTTCAAATACTTTTCAATCATTTCGAATTTAAACAAGAAAATTATGTCGACAAATTCAGAGGTGTCTTGATATCGCGTTTCAAATACTTTTCAATCATTTCGAATTCAAACAAGAAGATTATGTCGACAAATGTCTTTATGAAATTGAAAAAAAAAGAAAGAGTAAAAATGAAGGATGTCCCGCTCAAGGTAGGTTCCAAAGAACGAAAAAAAAAGAGAAAATTAAGGATGTGCCCATAAAGGTAAGTGCCAATGAACTATAGACGTGTCTTGATATCGCGTTTCAAATACTTTTCAATCATTTCGAATTCAAACAAGAAGATTATGTCGACAAATTCAGAGGTGTCTTGATATCGCGTTTCAAATACTTTTCAATCATTTCGAATTCAAACAAGAAGATTATGTCGACAAATGTCTTTATGAAATTGAAAAAAAAAAGAAAGAGTAAAAATGAAGGATGTCCCGCTCAAGGTAGGTTCCAAAGAGCGAAAAAAAAAAGAGAAAATTAAGGATGTGCCCATAAAGGTAAGTGCCAATGAACTATAGACGTGTCTTGATATCGCGTTTCAAATACTTTTCAATCATTTCGAATTTAAACAAGAAAATTATGTCGACAAATTCAGAGGTGTCTTGATATCGCGTTTCAAATACTTTACAATCATTTCGAATTCAAACAAGAAGATTATGTCGACAAATGTCTTTATGAAATTGAAAAAAAAAGAAAGAGTAAAAATGAAGGATGTCCCGCTCAAGGTAGGTTCCAAAGAGCGAAAAAAAAAGAGAAAATTAAGGATGTGCCCGTAACGGTAAGTGCCAATGAACTATAAACGTGTCTTGATATCGCGATTCAAATACTTTTCAATCATTTCGCATTTAAACAAGAAAATTATGTCGACAAATTCAAAGAGGTGTCTTGATATCGCGTTTCAAATACTTTTCAATCATTTCGAATTTAAACAAGAAAATTATGTCGAAAAATTCAGAGGTGTCTTGATATCGCGTTTCAAATACTTTTCAATCATTTCGAATTTAAACAAGAAAATTATGTCGACAAATTCAGAGGTGTCTTGATATCGCGTTTCAAATACTTTTCAATCATTTCGAATTTAAACAAGAAAACTATGTCGACAAATTTAGAGGTGTCTTGATATCGCGTTTCAAATACTTTACAATTATTTCGAATTCAAACAAGAAGATTATGTCGACAAATGTCTTTATGAAATTGAAAAAAAAGAAAGAATAAAAATGAAGGATGTCCCGCTCAAGGTAGGTTCCAAAGAGCGAAAAAAAAGAGAAAATTAAGGATGTGCCTGTAAAGGTAAGTGCCAATGAACTATAAACGTGTCTTGATATCGCGATTCAAATACTTTTCAATCATTTCGCATTTAAACAAGAAAATTATGTCGACAAATTCAAAGAGGTGTCTTGATATCGCGTTTCAAATACTTTTCAATCATTTCGAATTTAAACAAGAAAATTATGTCGAAAAATTCAGAGGTGTCTTGATATCGCGTTTCAAATACTTTTCAATCATTTCGAATTTAAACAAGAAAACTATGTCGACAAATTTAGAGGTGTCTTGATATCGCGTTTCAAATACTTTTCAATCATTTCGAATTTAAACAAGAAAATTATGTCGACAAATTCAGAGGTGTCTTGATATCGCGTTTCAAATACTTTTCAATCATTTCGAATTTAAACAAGAAAATTATGTCGACAAATTCAGAGGTGTCTTGATATCGCGTTTCAAATACTTTTCAATCATTTCGAATTTAAACAAGAAAATTATGTCGACAAATTCAGAGGTGTCTTGATATCGCGTTTCAAATACTTTACAATCATTTCGAATTCAAACAAGAAGATTATGTCGACAAATGTCTTTATGAAATTGAAAAAAAAAAGAAAGAGTAAAAATGAAGGATGTCCCGCTCAAGGTAGGTTCCAAAGAACGAAAAAAAAAGAGAAAATTAAGGATGTGCCCATAAAGGTAAGTGCCAATGAACTATAGACGTGTCTTGATATCGCGTTTCAAATACTTTTCAATCATTTCGCATTTAAACAAGAAAATTATGTCGACAAATTCAGAGAGGTGTCTTGATATCGCGTTTCAAATACTTTTCAATCATTTCGAATTCAAACAAGAAGATTATGTCGACAAATGTCTTTATGAAATTGAAAAAAAAGAAAGAGTAAAAATGAAGGATGTCCCGCTCAAGGTAGGTTCCAAAGAGCGAAAAAAAAAAGAGAAAATTAAGGATGTGCCCATAAAGGTAAGTGCCAATGAACTATAGACGTGTCTTGATATCGCGTTTCAAATACTTTTCAATCATTTCGAATTTAAACAAGAAAATTATGTCGACAAATTCAGAGGTGTCTTGATATCGCGTTTCAAATACTTTACAATCATTTCGAATTCAAACAAGAAGATTATGTCGACAAATGTCTTTATGAAATTGAAAAAAAAGAAAGAGTAAAAATGAAGGATGTCCCGCTCAAGGTAGGTTCCAAAGAACGAAAAAAAAAGAGAAAATTAAGGATGTGCCCATAAAGGTAAGTGCCAATGAACTATAGACGTGTCTTGATATCGCGTTTCAAATACTTTTCAATCATTTCGCATTTAAACAAGAAAATTATGTCGACAAATTCAGAGAGGTGTCTTGATATCGCGTTTCAAATACTTTTCAATCATTTTGAATTTAAACAAGAAAATTATGTCGACAAATTCAGAGGTGTCTTGATATCGCGTTTCAAATACTTTAAAATCATATCGAATTTAAACAAGAAAATTATGTCGACAAATTCAGAGGTGTCTTGATATCGCGTTTCAAATACTTTTCAATCATTTCGAATTCAAACAAGAAGATTATGTCGACAAATGTCTTTATGAAATTGAAAAAAAAGAAAGAGTAAAAATGAAGGATGTCCCGCTCTAGGTAGGTTCCAAAGAGCGAAAAAAAAAGAGAAAATTAAGGATGTGCCCGTAAAGGTAAGTGCCAATGAGCTATAGACGTGTCTTGATATCGCGTTTCAAATACTTTTCAATCATTTCGAATTTAAACAAGAAAATTATGTCGACAAATTCAGAGGTGTCTTGATATCGCGTTTCAAATACTTTTCAATCATTTCGAATTTAAACAAGAAAATTATGTCGACAAATTCAGAGGTGTCTTGATATCGCGTTTCAAATACTTTTCAATCATTTCGAATTTAAACAAGAAAACTATGTCGACAAATTTAGAGGTGTCTTGATATCGCGTTTCAAATACTTTACAATTATTTCGAATTCAAACAAGAAGATTATGTCGACAAATGTCTTTATGAAATTGAAAAAAAAAAGAAAGAGTAAAAATGAAGGATGTCCCGCTCTAGGTAGGTTCCAAAGAGCGAAAAAAAAAGAGAAAATTAAGGATGTGCCCGTAAAAGTAAGTGCCAATGAGCTATAGCCGTGTCTTGATATCGCGTTTCAAATACTTTTCAATCATTTCGAATTTAAACAAGAAAATTATTTCGACAAATTCAGAGGTGTCTTGATATCGCGTTTCAAATACTTTACAATCATTTCGAATTTAAACAAGAAAATTATGTCGACAAATTCAGAGGTGTCTTGATATCGCGTTTCAAATACTTTTCAATCATTTCGAATTTAAACAAGAAAACTATGTCGACAAATTTAGAGGTGTCTTGATATCGCGTTTCAAATACTTTACAATTATTTCGAATTCAAACAAGAAGATTATGTCGACAAATGTCTTTATGAAATTGAAAAAAAAAGAAAGAGTAAAAATGAAGGATGTCCCGCTCAAGGTAGGTTCCAAAGAGCGAAAAAAAAGAAAATTAAGGATGTGCCCGTAAAGGTAAGTGCCAATGAGCTATAGACGTGCCTTGATATCGCGTTTCAAATACTTTTCAATCATTTCGAATTTAAACAAGAAAATTATGTCGACAAATTCAGAGAGGTGTCTTGATATCGCGTTTCAAATACTTTTCAATCATTTCGAATTTAAACAAGAAAATTATGTCGACAAATTCAAAGGTGTCTTGATATCGCGTTTCAAATACTTTACAATCATTTCGAATTCAAACAAGAAAATTATGTCGACAAATTCAGAGAGGTGTCTTGATATCGCGTTTCAAATACTTTTCAATCATTTCGAATTTAAACAAGAAAATTATGTCGACAAATTCAGAGGTGTCTTGATATCGCGTTTCAAATACTTTACAATCATTTCGAATTCAAACAAGAAAATTATGTCGACAAATTCAGAGGTGTCTTGATATCGCGTTTCAAATACTTTTCAATCATTTTGAATTTAAACAAGAAAATTATGTCGACAAATTCAGAGGTGTCTTGATATCGCGTTTCAAATACTTTTCAATCATTTCGAATTCAAACAAGAAGATTATGTCGACAAATGTCTTTATGAAATTGAAAAAAAAAGAAAGAGTAAAAATGAAGGATGTCCCGCTCTAGGTAGGTTCCAAAGAGCGAAAAAAAAAAGAGAAAATTAAGGATGTGCCCGTAAAGGTAAGTGCCAATGAGCTATAGACGTGTCTTGATATCGCGTTTCAAATACTTTTCAATCATTTCGAATTTAAACAAGAAAATTATGTCGACAAATTCAGAGGTGTCTTGATATCGCGTTTCAAATACTTTTCAATCATTTCGAATTTAAACAAGAAAATTATGTCGACAAATTCAGAGGTGTCTTGATATCGCGTTTCAAATACTTTTCAATCATTTCGAATTTAAACAAGAAAACTATGTCGACAAATTTAGAGGTGTCTTGATATCGCGTTTCAAATACTTTACAATTATTTCGAATTCAAACAAGAAGATTATGTCGACAAATGTCTTTATGAAATTGAAAAAAAAGAAAGAGTAAAAATGAAGGATGTCCCGCTCAAGGTAGGTTCCAAAGAGCGAAAAAAAAGAGAAAATTAAGGATGTGCCCGTAAAGGTAAGTGCCAATGAACTATAAACGTGTCTTGATATCGCGATTCAAATACTTTTCAATCATTTCGCATTTAAACAAGAAAATTATGTCGACAAATTCAGAGGTGTCTTGATATCGCGTTTCAAATACTTTTCAATCATTTCGAATTTAAACAAGAAAACTATGTCGACAAATTTAGAGGTGTCTTGATATCGCGTTTCAAATACTTTACAATTATTTCGAATTCAAACAAGAAGATTATGTCGACAAATGTCTTTATGAAATTGAAAAAAAAGAAAGAGTAAAAATGAAGGATGTCCCGCTCAAGGTAGGTTCCAAAGAGCGAAAAAAAAAGAAAATTAAGGATGTGCCCGTAAAGGTAAGTGCCAATGAGCTATAGACGTGCCTTGATATCGCGTTTCAAATACTTTTCAATCATTTCGAATTTAAACAAGAAAATTATGTCGACAAATTCAGAGAGGTGTCTTGATATCGCGTTTCAAATACTTTTCAATCATTTCGAATTTAAACAAGAAAATTATGTCGACAAATTCAAAGGTGTCTTGATATCGCGTTTCAAATACTTTACAATCATTTCGAATTCAAACAAGAAAATTATGTCGACAAATTCAGAGAGGTGTCTTGATATCGCGTTTCAAATACTTTTCAATCATTTCGAATTTAAACAAGAAAATTATGTCGACAAATTCAGAGGTGTCTTGATATCGCGTTTCAAATACTTTACAATCATTTCGAATTCAAACAAGAAAATTATGTCGACAAATTCAGAGGTGTCTTGATATCGCGTTTCAAATACTTTTCAATCATTTTGAATTTAAACAAGAAAATTATGTCGACGAATTCAGAGGTGTCTTGATATCGCGTTTCAAATACTTTTCAATCATTTCGAATTCAAACAAGAAGATTATGTCGACAAATGTCTTTATGAAATTGAAAAAAAAGAAAGAGTAAAAATGAAGGATGTCCCGCTCTAGGTAGGTTCCAAAGAGCGAAAAAAAAAGAGAAAATTAAGGATGTGCCCGTAAAGGTAAGTGCCAATGAGCTATAGACGTGTCTTGATATCGCGTTTCAAATACTTTTCAATCATTTCGAATTTAAACAAGAAAATTATGTCGACAAATTCAGAGGTGTCTTGATATCGCGTTTCAAATACTTTACAATCATTTCGAATTCAAACAAGAAAATTATGTCGACAAATTCAGAGGTGTCTTGATATCGCGTTTCAAATACTTTTCAATCATTTCGAATTTAAACAAGAAAACTATGTCGACAAATTTAGAGGTGTCTTGATATCGCGTTTCAAATACTTTACAATTATTTCGAATTCAAACAAGAAGATTATGTCGACAAATGTCTTTATGAAATTGAAAAAAAAAGAAAGAGTAAAAATGAAGGATGTCCCGCTCAAGGTAGGTTCCAAAGAGCGAAAAAAAAAGAGAAAATTAAGGATGTGCCCGTAAAGGTAAGTGCCAATGAGCTATAGACGTGTCTTGATATCGTGTTTCAAATACTTTTCAATCATTTCGAATTTAAACAAGAAAATTATGTCGACAAATTCAGAGAGGTGTCTTGATATCGCGTTTCAAATACTTTTCAATCATTTCGAATTTAAACAAGAAAATTATGTCGACAAATTCAGAGGTGTCTTGATATCGCGTTTCAAATACTTTTCAATCATTTTGAATTTAAACAAGAAAATTATGTCGACAAATTCAGAGGTGACTTGTTATCGCGTTTCAAATACTTTACAATCATTTCTAATTCAAACAAGAAGATTATGTCGACAAATGTCTTTATGAAATTGAAAAAAAAGAAAGAGTAAAAATGAAGGATGTCCCGCTCAAGGTAGGTTCCAAAGAGCGAAAAAAAAGAGAAAATTAAGGATGTGCCCGTAAAGGTAAGTGCCAATGAACTATAAACGTGTCTTGATATCGCGATTCAAATACTTTTCAATCATTTCGCATTTAAACAAGAAAATTATGTCGACAAATTCAGAGGTGTCTTGATATCGCGTTTCAAATACTTTTCAATCATTTCGAATTTAAACAAGAAAACTATGTCGACAAATTTAGAGGTGTCTTGATATCGCGTTTCAAATACTTTACAATTATTTCGAATTCAAACAAGAAGATTATGTCGACAAATGTCTTTATGAAATTGAAAAAAAAGAAAGAGTAAAAATGAAGGATGTCCCGCTCAAGGTAGGTTCCAAAGAGCGAAAAAAAAAGAAAATTAAGGATGTGCCCGTAAAGGTAAGTGCCAATGAGCTATAGACGTGCCTTGATATCGCGTTTCAAATACTTTTCAATCATTTCGAATTTAAACAAGAAAATTATGTCGACAAATTCAGAGAGGTGTCTTGATATCGCGTTTCAAATACTTTTCAATCATTTCGAATTTAAACAAGAAAATTATGTCGACAAATTCAAAGGTGTCTTGATATCGCGTTTCAAATACTTTACAATCATTTCGAATTCAAACAAGAAAATTATGTCGACAAATTCAGAGAGGTGTCTTGATATCGCGTTTCAAATACTTTTCAATCATTTCGAATTTAAACAAGAAAATTATGTCGACAAATTCAGAGGTGTCTTGATATCGCGTTTCAAATACTTTACAATCATTTCGAATTCAAACAAGAAAATTATGTCGACAAATTCAGAGGTGTCTTGATATCGCGTTTCAAATACTTTTCAATCATTTTGAATTTAAACAAGAAAATTATGTCGACGAATTCAGAGGTGTCTTGATATCGCGTTTCAAATACTTTTCAATCATTTCGAATTCAAACAAGAAGATTATGTCGACAAATGTCTTTATGAAATTGAAAAAAAAGAAAGAGTAAAAATGAAGGATGTCCCGCTCTAGGTAGGTTCCAAAGAGCGAAAAAAAAAGAGAAAATTAAGGATGTGCCCGTAAAGGTAAGTGCCAATGAGCTATAGACGTGTCTTGATATCGCGTTTCAAATACTTTTCAATCATTTCGAATTTAAACAAGAAAATTATGTCGACAAATTCAGAGGTGTCTTGATATCGCGTTTCAAATACTTTACAATCATTTCGAATTCAAACAAGAAAATTATGTCGACAAATTCAGAGGTGTCTTGATATCGCGTTTCAAATACTTTTCAATCATTTCGAATTTAAACAAGAAAACTATGTCGACAAATTTAGAGGTGTCTTGATATCGCGTTTCAAATACTTTACAATTATTTCGAATTCAAACAAGAAGATTATGTCGACAAATGTCTTTATGAAATTGAAAAAAAAAGAAAGAGTAAAAATGAAGGATGTCCCGCTCAAGGTAGGTTCCAAAGAGCGAAAAAAAAAGAGAAAATTAAGGATGTGCCCGTAAAGGTAAGTGCCAATGAGCTATAGACGTGTCTTGATATCGTGTTTCAAATACTTTTCAATCATTTCGAATTTAAACAAGAAAATTATGTCGACAAATTCAGAGAGGTGTCTTGATATCGCGTTTCAAATACTTTTCAATCATTTCGAATTTAAACAAGAAAATTATGTCGACAAATTCAGAGGTGTCTTGATATCGCGTTTCAAATACTTTTCAATCATTTTGAATTTAAACAAGAAAATTATGTCGACAAATTCAGAGGTGACTTGTTATCGCGTTTCAAATACTTTACAATCATTTCTAATTCAAACAAGAAGATTATGTCGACAAATGTCTTTATGAAATTGAAAAAAGAAGAAAGAGTAAAAATGAAGGATGTCCCGCTCAAGGTAGGTTCCAAAGAGCGAAAAAAAAAGAGAAAATTAAGGATGTGCCCATAAAGGTAAGTGCCAATGAGCTATAGACGTGTCTTGATATCGCGTTTCAAATACTTTTCAATCATTTCGAATTTAAACAAGAAAATTATGTCGACAAATTCAGAGGTGTCTTGATATCGCGTTTCAAATACTTTACAATCATTTCGAATTCAAACAAGAAGATTATGTCGACAAATGTCTTTATGAAATTGAAAAAAAAAGAAAGAGTAAAAATGAAGGATGTCCCGCTCAAGGTAGGTTCCAAAGAGCGAAAAAAAAAGAGAAAATTAAGGATGTGCCCATAAAGGTAAGTGCCAATGAGCTATAGACGTGTCTTGATATCGCGTTTCAAATACTTTTCAATCATTTTGAATTTAAACAAGAAAATTATGTCGACAAATTCAGAGGTGTCTTGATATCGCGTTTCAAATACTTTTCAATCATTTCGAATTTAAACAAGAAAATTATGTCGACAAATTCAGAGGTGTCTTGATATCGCGTTTCAAATACTTTTCAATCATTTTGAATTTAAACAAGAAAATTATGTCGACAAATTCAGAGGTGACTTGTTATCGCGTTTCAAATACTTTACAATCATTTCTAATTCAAACAAGAAGATTATGTCGACAAATGTCTTTATGAAATTGAAAAAAGAAGAAAGAGTAAAAATGAAGGATGTCCCGCTCAAGGTAGGTTCCAAAGAGCGAAAAAAAAAGAGAAAATTAAGGATGTGCCCATAAAGGTAAGTGCCAATGAGCTATAGACGTGTCTTGATATCGCGTTTCAAATACTTTTCAATCATTTCGAATTTAAACAAGAAAATTATGTCGACAAATTCAGAGGTGTCTTGATATCGCGTTTCAAATACTTTTCAATCATTTTGAATTTAAACAAGAAAATTATGTCGACAAATTCAGAGGTGTCTTGATATCGCGTTTCAAATACTTTTCAATCATTTCGAATTTAAACAAGAAAATTATGTCGACAAATTCAGAGGTGTCTTGATATCGCGTTTCAAATACTTTTCAATCATTTTGAATTTAAACAAGAAAATTATGTCGACAAATTCAGAGGTGACTTGTTATCGCGTTTCAAATACTTTACAATCATTTCTAATTCAAACAAGAAGATTATGTCGACAAATGTCTTTATGAAATTGAAAAAAGAAGAAAGAGTAAAAATGAAGGATGTCCCGCTCAAGGTAGGTTCCAAAGAGCGAAAAAAAAAGAGAAAATTAAGGATGTGCCCATAAAGGTAAGTGCCAATGAGCTATAGACGTGTCTTGATATCGCGTTTCAAATACTTTTCAATCATTTCGAATTTAAACAAGAAAATTATGTCGACAAATTCAGAGGTGTCTTGATATCGCGTTTCAAATACTTTTCAATCATTTTGAATTTAAACAAGAAAATTATGTCGACAAATTCAGAGGTGTCTTGATATCGCGTTTCAAATACTTTTCAATCATTTCGAATTTAAACAAGAAAATTATGTCGACAAATTCAGAGGTGTCTTGATATCGCGTTTCAAATACTTTTCAATCATTTTGAATTTAAACAAGAAAATTATGTCGACAAATTCAGAGGTGTCTTGATATCGCGTTTCAAATACTTTTCAATCATTTCGAATTTAAACAAGAAAATTATGTCGACAAATTCAGAGGTGTCTTGATATCGCGTTTCAAATACTTTTCAATCATTTTGAATTTAAACAAGAAAATTATGTCGACAAATTCAGAGGTGTCTTGATATCGCGTTTCAAATACTTTAAAATCATATCGAATTTAAACAAGAAAATTATGTCGACAAATTCAGAGGTGTCTTGATATCGCGTTTCAAATACTTTTCAATCATTTCGAATTTAAACAAGAAAATTATGTCGACAAATTCAGAGGTGTCTTGATATCGCGTTTCAAATACTTTTCAATCATTTTGAATTTAAACAAGAAAATTATGTCGACAAATTCAGAGGTGACTTGTTATCGCGTTTCAAATACTTTACAATCATTTCTAATTCAAACAAGAAGATTATGTCGACAAATGTCTTTATGAAATTGAAAAAAAAAGAAAGAGTAAAAATGAAGGATGTCCCGCTCAAGGTAGGTTCCAAAGAGCGTAAAAAAAAGAGAAAATTAAGGATGTGCCCGTAAAGGTAAGTGCCAATGATCTATAGACGTGTCTTGATATCGCGTTTCAAATACTTTTCAATCATTTCGAATTTAAACAAGAAAATTATGTCGACAAATTCAGAGGTGTCTTGATATCGCGTTTCAAATACTTTTCAATCATTTCGAATTCAAACAAGAAGATTATGTCGACAAATGTCTTTATGAAATTGAAAAAAAAAGAAAGAGTAAAAATGAAGGATGTCCCGCTCAAGGTAGGTTCCAAAGAGCGAAAAAAAAAAGAGAAAATTAAGGATGTGCCCATAAAGGTAAGTGCCAATGAACTATAGACGTGTCTTGATATCGCGTTTCAAATACTTTTCAATCATTTCGAATTCAAACAAGAAGATTATGTCGACAAATTCAGAGGTGTCTTGATATCGCGTTTCAAATACTTTTCAATCATTTCGAATTCAAACAAGAAGATTATGTCGACAAATGTCTTTATGAAATTGAAAAAAAAAGAAAGAGTAAAAATGAAGGATGTCCCGCTCAAGGTAGGTTCCAAAGAGCGAAAAAAAAAAGAGAAAATTAAGGATGTGCCCATAAAGGTAAGTGCCAATGAACTATAGACGTGTCTTGATATCGCGTTTCAAATACTTTTCAATCATTTCGAATTTAAACAAGAAAATTATGTCGACAAATTCAGAGGTGTCTTGATATCGCGTTTCAAATACTTTACAATCATTTCGAATTCAAACAAGAAGATTATGTCGACAAATGTCTTTATGAAATTGAAAAAAAAAGAAAGAGTAAAAATGAAGGATGTCCCGCTCAAGGTAGGTTCCAAAGAGCGAAAAAAAAAGAGAAAATTAAGGATGTGCCCGTAACGGTAAGTGCCAATGAACTATAAACGTGTCTTGATATCGCGATTCAAATACTTTTCAATCATTTCGCATTTAAACAAGAAAATTATGTCGACAAATTCAAAGAGGTGTCTTGATATCGCGTTTCAAATACTTTTCAATCATTTCGAATTTAAACAAGAAAATTATGTCGAAAAATTCAGAGGTGTCTTGATATCGCGTTTCAAATACTTTTCAATCATTTCGAATTTAAACAAGAAAATTATGTCGACAAATTCAGAGGTGTCTTGATATCGCGTTTCAAATACTTTTCAATCATTTCGCATTTAAACAAGAAAATTATGTCGACAAATTCAAAGAGGTGTCTTGATATCGCGTTTCAAATACTTTTCAATCATTTCGAATTTAAACAAGAAAATTATGTCGAAAAATTCAGAGGTGTCTTGATATCGCGTTTCAAATACTTTTCAATCATTTCGAATTTAAACAAGAAAACTATGTCGACAAATTTAGAGGTGTCTTGATATCGCGTTTCAAATACTTTTCAATCATTTCGAATTTAAACAAGAAAATTATGTCGACAAATTCAGAGGTGTCTTGATATCGCGTTTCAAATACTTTTCAATCATTTCGAATTTAAACAAGAAAATTATGTCGACAAATTCAGAGGTGTCTTGATATCGCGTTTCAAATACTTTTCAATCATTTCGAATTTAAACAAGAAGATTATGTCGACAAATGTCTTTATGAAATTGAAAAAAAAAAGAAAGAGTAAAAATGAAGGATGTCCCGCTCAAGGTAGGTTCCAAAGAACGAAAAAAAAAGAGAAAATTAAGGATGTGCCCATAAAGGTAAGTGCCAATGAACTATAGACGTGTCTTGATATCGCGTTTCAAATACTTTTCAATCATTTCGCATTTAAACAAGAAAATTATGTCGACAAATTCAGAGAGGTGTCTTGATATCGCGTTTCAAATACTTTTCAATCATTTCGAATTCAAACAAGAAGATTATGTCGACAAATGTCTTTATGAAATTGAAAAAAAAGAAAGAGTAAAAATGAAGGATGTCCCGCTCAAGGTAGGTTCCAAAGAGCGAAAAAAAAAGAGAAAATTAAGGATGTGCCCATAAAGGTAAGTGCCAATGAACTATAGACGTGTCTTGATATCGCGTTTCAAATACTTTTCAATCATTTCGAATTTAAACAAGAAAATTATGTCGACAAATTCAGAGGTGTCTTGATATCGCGTTTCAAATACTTTACAATCATTTCGAATTCAAACAAGAAGATTATGTCGACAAATGTCTTTATGAAATTGAAAAAAAAGAAAGAGTAAAAATGAAGGATGTCCCGCTCAAGGTAGGTTCCAAAGAACGAAAAAAAAAGAGAAAATTAAGGATGTGCCCATAAAGGTAAGTGCCAATGAACTATAGACGTGTCTTGATATCGCGTTTCAAATACTTTTCAATCATTTCGCATTTAAACAAGAAAATTATGTCGACAAATTCAGAGAGGTGTCTTGATATCGCGTTTCAAATACTTTTCAATCATTTTGAATTTAAACAAGAAAATTATGTCGACAAATTCAGAGGTGTCTTGATATCGCGTTTCAAATACTTTAAAATCATATCGAATTTAAACAAGAAAATTATGTCGACAAATTCAGAGGTGTCTTGATATCGCGTTTCAAATACTTTTCAATCATTTCGAATTTAAACAAGAAAATTATGTCGACAAATTCAGAGGTGTCTTGATATCGCGTTTCAAATACTTTTCAATCATTTTGAATTTAAACAAGAAAATTATGTCGACAAATTCAGAGGTGACTTGTTATCGCGTTTCAAATACTTTACAATCATTTCTAATTCAAACAAGAAGATTATGTCGACAAATGTCTTTATGAAATTGAAAAAAAAAGAAAGAGTAAAAATGAAGGATGTCCCGCTCAAGGTAGGTTCCAAAGAGCGTAAAAAAAAGAGAAAATTAAGGATGTGCCCGTAAAGGTAAGTGCCAATGATCTATAGACGTGTCTTGATATCGCGTTTCAAATACTTTTCAATCATTTCGAATTTAAACAAGAAAATTATGTCGACAAATTCAGAGGTGTCTTGATATCGCGTTTCAAATACTTTTCAATCATTTCGAATTTAAACAAGAAAATTATGTCGACAAATTCAGAGGTGTCTTGATATCGCGTTTCAAATACTTTTCAATCATTTCGAATTTAAACAAGAAAATTATGTCGACAAATTCAGAGGTGTCTTGATATCGCGTTTCAAATACTTTACAATCATTTCGAATTCAAACAAGAAGATTATGTCGACAAATGTCTTTATGAAATTGAAAAAAAAAAGAAAGAGTAAAAATGAAGGATGTCCCGCTCAAGGTAGGTTCCAAAGAACGAAAAAAAAAGAGAAAATTAAGGATGTGCCCATAAAGGTAAGTGCCAATGAACTATAGACGTGTCTTGATATCGCGTTTCATATACTTTTCAATCATTTCGCATTTAAACAAGAAAATTATGTCGACAAATTCAGAGAGGTGTCTTGATATCGCGTTTCAAATACTTTTCAATCATTTCGAATTCAAACAAGAAGATTATGTCGACAAATGTCTTTATGAAATTGAAAAAAAAGAAAGAGTAAAAATGAAGGATGTCCCGCTCTAGGTAGGTTCCAAAGAGCGAAAAAAAAAGAGAAAATTAAGGATGTGCCCGTAAAAGTAAGTGCCAATGAGCTATAGCCGTGTCTTGATATCGCGTTTCAAATACTTTTCAATCATTTCGAATTTAAACAAGAAAATTATTTCGACAAATTCAGAGGTGTCTTGATATCGCGTTTCAAATACTTTACAATTATTTCGAATTCAAACAAGAAGATTATGTCGACAAATGTCTTTATGAAATTGAAAAAAAAAGAAAGAGTAAAAATGAAGGATGTCCCGCTCAAAGTAGGTTCCAAAGAGCGAAAAAAAAAAGAGAAAATTAAGGATGTGCCCGTAAAGGTAAGTGCCAATGAACTATAAACGTGTCTTGATATCGCGATTCAAATACTTTTCAATCATTTCGCATTTAAACAAGAAAATTATGTCGACAAATTCAAAGAGGTGTCTTGATATCGCGTTTCAAATACTTTTCAATCATTTCGAATTTAAACAAGAAAATTATGTCGAAAAATTCAGAGGTGTCTTGATATCGCGTTTCAAATACTTTTCAATCATTTCGAATTTAAACAAGAAAATTATTTCGACAAATTCAGAGGTGTCTTGATATCGCGTTTCAAATACTTTACAATTATTTCGAATTCAAACAAGAAGATTATGTCGACAAATGTCTTTATGAAATTGAAAAAAAAAGAAAGAGTAAAAATGAAGGATGTCCCGCTCAAGGTAGGTTCCAAAGAGCGAAAAAAAAAGAGAAAATTAAGGATGTGCCCGTAAAGGTAAGTGCCAATGAACTATAAACGTGTCTTGATATCGCGATTCAAATACTTTTCAATCATTTCGAATTTAAACAAGAAAATTATGTCGACAAATTCAAAGAGGTGTCTTGATATCGCGTTTCAAATACTTTTCAATCATTTCGAATTTAAACAAGAAAATTATGTCGAAAAATTCAGAGGTGTCTTGATATCGCGTTTCAAATACTTTTCAATCATTTCGAATTTAAACAAGAAAATTATGTCGACAAATTCAGAGGTGTCTTGATATCGCGTTTCAAATACTTTTCAATCATTTCGAATTTAAACAAGAAAACTATGTCGACAAATTTAGAGGTGTCTTGATATCGAGTTTCAAATACTTTACAATTATTTCGAATTCAAACAAGAAGATTATGTCGACAAATGTCTTTATGAAATTGAAAAAAAAAGAAAGAATAAAAATGAAGGATGTCCCGCTCAAGGTAGGTTCCAAAGAGCGAAAAAAAAGAGAAAATTAAGGATGTGCCTGTAAAGGTAAGTGCCAATGAACTATAAACGTGTCTTGATATCGCGATTCAAATACTTTTCAATCATTTCGCATTTAAACAAGAAAATTATGTCGACAAATTCAAAGAGGTGTCTTGATATCGCGTTTCAAATACTTTTCAATCATTTCGAATTTAAACAAGAAAATTATGTCGAAAAATTCAGAGGTGTCTTGATATCGCGTTTCAAATACTTTTCAATCATTTCGAATTTAAACAAGAAAACTATGTCGACAAATTTAGAGGTGTCTTGATATCGCGTTTCAAATACTTTACAATTATTTCGAATTCAAACAAGAAGATTATGTCGACAAATGTCTTTATGAAATTGAAAAAAAAGAAAGAGTAAAAATGAAGGATGTCCCGCTCTAGGTAGGTTCCAAAGAGCGAAAAAAAAAGAGAAAATTAAGGATGTGCCCGTAAAGGTAAGTGCCAATGAGCTATAGACGCGTCTTGATATCGCGTTTCAAATACTTTTCAATCATTTCGAATTTAAACAAGAAAATTATGTCGACAAATTCAGAGGTGTCTTGATATCGCGTTTCAAATACTTTTCAATCATTTCGAATTTAAACAAGAAAACTATGTCGACAAATTTAGAGGTGTCTTGATATCGAGTTTCAAATACTTTACAATTATTTCGAATTCAAACAAGAAGATTATGTCGACAAATGTCTTTATGAAATTGAAAAAAAAGAAAGAATAAAAATGAAGGATGTCCCGCTCAAGGTAGGTTCCAAAGAGCGAAAAAAAAGAGAAAATTAAGGATGTGCCCGTAAAGGTAAGTGCCAATGAGCTATAGACGTGCCTTGATATCGCGTTTCAAATACTTTTCAATCATTTCGAATTTAAACAAGAAAATTATGTCGACAAATTCAGAGAGGTGTCTTGATATCGCGTTTCAAATACTTTTCAATCATTTCGAATTTAAACAAGAAAATTATGTCGACAAATTCAAAGGTGTCTTGATATCGCGTTTCAAATACTTTACAATCATTTCGAATTCAAACAAGAAAATTATGTCGACAAATTCAGAGAGGTGTCTTGATATCGCGTTTCAAATACTTTTCAATCATTTCGAATTTAAACAAGAAAATTATGTCGACAAATTCAGAGGTGTTTTGATATCGCGTTTCAAATACTTTACAATCATTTCGAATTCAAACAAGAAAATTATGTCGACAAATTCAGAGGTGTCTTGATATCGCGTTTCAAATACTTTTCAATCATTTTGAATTTAAACAAGAAAATTATGTCGACAAATTCAGAGGTGTCTTGATATCGCGTTTCAAATACTTTTCAATCATTTCGAATTCAAACAAGAAGATTATGTCGACAAATGTCTTTATGAAATTGAAAAAAAAGAAAGAGTAAAAATGAAGGATGTCCCGCTCTAGGTAGGTTCCAAAGAGCGAAAAAAAAAGAGAAAATTAAGGATGTGCCCGTAAAGGTAAGTGCCAATGAGCTATAGACGCGTCTTGATATCGCGTTTCAAATACTTTTCAATCATTTCGAATTTAAACAAGAAAATTATGTCGACAAATTCAGAGGTGTCTTGATATCGCGTTTCAAATACTTTTCAATCATTTCGAATTTAAACAAGAAAATTATGTCGACAAATTCAGAGGTGTCTTGATATCGCGTTTCAAATACTTTTCAATCATTTCGAATTTAAACAAGAAAACTATGTCGACAAATTTAGAGGTGTCTTGATATCGCGTTTCAAATACTTTACAATTATTTCGAATTCAAACAAGAAGATTATGTCGACAAATGTCTTTATGAAATTGAAAAAAAAAAGAAAGAGTAAAAATGAAGGATTAAGGTAGGTTCCAAAGAGCGAAAAAAAAAGAGAAAATTAAGGATGTGCCCGTAAAGGTAAGTGCCAATGAGCTATAGACGTGTCTTGATATCGCGTTTCAAATACTTTTCAATCATTTTGAATTTAAACAAGAAAATTATGTCGACAAATTCAGAGGTGTCTTGATATCGCGTTTCAAATACTTTTCAATCATTTCGAATTCAAACAAGAAGATTATGTCGACAAATGTCTTTATGAAATTGAAAAAAAAAAAGAAAGAGTAAAAATGAAGGATGTCCCGCTCTAGGTAGGTTCCAAAGAGCGAAAAAAAAGAGAAAATTAAGGATGTGCCCGTAAAGGTAAGTGCCAATGAACTATAGACGTGTCTTGATATCGCGATTCAAATACTTTTCAATCATTTCGAATTTAAACAAGAAAATTATTTCGACAAATTCAGAGGTGTCTTGATATCGCGTTTCAAATACTTTACAATTATTTCGAATTCAAACAAGAAGATTATGTCGACAAATGTCTTTATGAAATTGAAAAAAAAAGAAAGAGTAAAAATGAAGGATGTCCCGCTCAAGGTAGGTTCCAAAGAGCGAAAAAAAAAGAGAAAATTAAGGATGTGCCCGTAAAGGTAAGTGCCAATGAACTATAAACGTGTCTTGATATCGCGATTCAAATACTTTTCAATCATTTCGAATTTAAACAAGAAAATTATGTCGACAAATTCAAAGAGGTGTCTTGATATCGCGTTTCAAATACTTTTCAATCATTTCGAATTTAAACAAGAAAATTATGTCGAAAAATTCAGAGGTGTCTTGATATCGCGTTTCAAATACTTTTCAATCATTTCGAATTTAAACAAGAAAATTATGTCGACAAATTCAGAGGTGTCTTGATATCGCGTTTCAAATACTTTTCAATCATTTCGAATTTAAACAAGAAAACTATGTCGACAAATTTAGAGGTGTCTTGATATCGAGTTTCAAATACTTTACAATTATTTCGAATTCAAACAAGAAGATTATGTCGACAAATGTCTTTATGAAATTGAAAAAAAAGAAAGAATAAAAATGAAGGATGTCCCGCTCAAGGTAGGTTCCAAAGAGCGAAAAAAAAGAGAAAATTAAGGATGTGCCTGTAAAGGTAAGTGCCAATGAACTATAAACGTGTCTTGATATCGCGATTCAAATACTTTTCAATCATTTCGCATTTAAACAAGAAAATTATGTCGACAAATTCAAAGAGGTGTCTTGATATCGCGTTTCAAATACTTTTCAATCATTTCGAATTTAAACAAGAAAATTATGTCGAAAAATTCAGAGGTGTCTTGATATCGCGTTTCAAATACTTTTCAATCATTTCGAATTTAAACAAGAAAACTATGTCGACAAATTTAGAGGTGTCTTGATATCGCGTTTCAAATACTTTACAATTATTTCGAATTCAAACAAGAAGATTATGTCGACAAATGTCTTTATGAAATTGAAAAAAAAGAAAGAGTAAAAATGAAGGATGTCCCGCTCTAGGTAGGTTCCAAAGAGCGAAAAAAAAAGAGAAAATTAAGGATGTGCCCGTAAAGGTAAGTGCCAATGAGCTATAGACGCGTCTTGATATCGCGTTTCAAATACTTTTCAATCATTTCGAATTTAAACAAGAAAATTATGTCGACAAATTCAGAGGTGTCTTGATATCGCGTTTCAAATACTTTTCAATCATTTCGAATTTAAACAAGAAAACTATGTCGACAAATTTAGAGGTGTCTTGATATCGAGTTTCAAATACTTTACAATTATTTCGAATTCAAACAAGAAGATTATGTCGACAAATGTCTTTATGAAATTGAAAAAAAAGAAAGAATAAAAATGAAGGATGTCCCGCTCAAGGTAGGTTCCAAAGAGCGAAAAAAAAGAGAAAATTAAGGATGTGCCCGTAAAGGTAAGTGCCAATGAGCTATAGACGTGCCTTGATATCGCGTTTCAAATACTTTTCAATCATTTCGAATTTAAACAAGAAAATTATGTCGACAAATTCAGAGAGGTGTCTTGATATCGCGTTTCAAATACTTTTCAATCATTTCGAATTTAAACAAGAAAATTATGTCGACAAATTCAAAGGTGTCTTGATATCGCGTTTCAAATACTTTACAATCATTTCGAATTCAAACAAGAAAATTATGTCGACAAATTCAGAGAGGTGTCTTGATATCGCGTTTCAAATACTTTTCAATCATTTCGAATTTAAACAAGAAAATTATGTCGACAAATTCAGAGGTGTTTTGATATCGCGTTTCAAATACTTTACAATCATTTCGAATTCAAACAAGAAAATTATGTCGACAAATTCAGAGGTGTCTTGATATCGCGTTTCAAATACTTTTCAATCATTTTGAATTTAAACAAGAAAATTATGTCGACAAATTCAGAGGTGTCTTGATATCGCGTTTCAAATACTTTTCAATCATTTCGAATTCAAACAAGAAGATTATGTCGACAAATGTCTTTATGAAATTGAAAAAAAAGAAAGAGTAAAAATGAAGGATGTCCCGCTCTAGGTAGGTTCCAAAGAGCGAAAAAAAAAGAGAAAATTAAGGATGTGCCCATAAAGGTAAGTGCCAATGAGCTATAGACGTGTCTTGATATCGTGTTTCAAATACTTTTCAATCATTTCGAATTTAAACAAGAAAATTATGTCGACAAATTCAGAGAGGTGTCTTGATATCGCGTTTCAAATACTTTTCAATCATTTCGAATTTAAACAAGAAAATTATGTCGACAAATTCAGAGGTGTCTTGATATCGCGTTTCAAATACTTTTCAATCATTTTGAATTTAAACAAGAAAATTATGTCGACAAATTCAGAGGTGACTTGTTATCGCGTTTCAAATACTTTACAATCATTTCTAATTCAAACAAGAAGATTATGTCGACAAATGTCTTTATGAAATTGAAAAAAGAAGAAAGAGTAAAAATGAAGGATGTCCCGCTCAAGGTAGGTTCCAAAGAGCGAAAAAAAAAGAGAAAATTAAGGATGTGCCCATAAAGGTAAGTGCCAATGAGCTATAGACGTGTCTTGATATCGCGTTTCAAATACTTTTCAATCATTTCGAATTTAAACAAGAAAATTATGTCGACAAATTCAGAGGTGTCTTGATATCGCGTTTCAAATACTTTTCAATCATTTCGAATTTAAACAAGAAAACTATGTCGACAAATTTAGAGGTGTCTTGATATCGCGTTTCAAATACTTTACAATTATTTCGAATTCAAACAAGAAGATTATGTCGACAAATGTCTTTATGAAATTGAAAAAAAAAGAAAGAGTAAAAATGAAGGATGTCCCGCTCAAGGTAGGTTCCAAAGAGCGAAAAAAAAGAGAAAATTAAGGATGTGCCCGTAAAGGTAAGTGCCAATGAGCTATAGACGTGCCTTGATATCGCGTTTCAAATACTTTTCAATCATTTCGAATTTAAACAAGAAAATTATGTCGACAAATTCAGAGAGGTGTCTTGATATCGCGTTTCAAATACTTTTCAATCATTTCGAATTTAAACAAGAAAATTATGTCGACAAATTCAAAGGTGTCTTGATATCGCGTTTCAAATACTTTACAATCATTTCGAATTCAAACAAGAAAATTATGTCGACAAATTCAGAGAGGTGTCTTGATATCGCGTTTCAAATACTTTTCAATCATTTCGAATTTAAACAAGAAAATTATGTCGACAAATTCAGAGGTGTCTTGATATCGCGTTTCAAATACTTTACAATCATTTCGAATTCAAACAAGAAAATTATGTCGACAAATTCAGAGGTGTCTTGTTATCGCGTTTCAAATACTTTTCAATCATTTTGAATTTAAACAAGAAAATTATGTCGACAAATTCAGAGGTGTCTTGATATCGCGTTTCAAATACTTTACAATCATTTCGAATTCAAACAAGAAAATTATGTCGACAAATTCAGAGGTGTCTTGATATCGCGTTTCAAATACTTTTCAATCATTTTGAATTTAAACAAGAAAATTATGTCGACAAATTCAGAGGTGTCTTGATATCGCGTTTCAAATACTTTTCAATCATTTCGAATTCAAACAAGAAGATTATGTCGACAAATGTCTTTATGAAATTGAAAAAAAAGAAAGAGTAAAAATGAAGGATGTCCCGCTCTAGGTAGGTTCCAAAGAGCGAAAAAAAAAGAGAAAATTAAGGATGTGCCCGTAAAGGTAAGTGCCAATGAGCTATAGACGTGTCTTGATATCGCGTTTCAAATACTTTTCAATCATTTCGAATTTAAACAAGAAAATTATGTCGACAAATTCAGAGGTGTCTTGATATCGCGTTTCAAATACTTTTCAATCATTTCGAATTTAAACAAGAAAATTATGTCGACAAATTCAGAGGTGTCTTGATATCGCGTTTCAAATACTTTTCAATCATTTCGAATTTAAACAAGAAAACTATGTCGACAAATTTAGAGGTGTCTTGATATCGCGTTTCAAATACTTTACAATTATTTCGAATTCAAACAAGAAGATTATGTCGACAAATGTCTTTATGAAATTGAAAAAAAAAGAAAGAGTAAAAATGAAGGATGTCCCGCTCAAGGTAGGTTCCAAAGAGCGAAAAAAAAAGAGAAAATTAAGGATGTGCCCGTAAAGGTAAGTGCCAATGAGCTATAGACGTGTCTTGATATCGTGTTTCAAATACTTTTCAATCATTTCGAATTTAAACAAGAAAATTATGTCGACAAATTCAGAGAGGTGTCTTGATATCGCGTTTCAAATACTTTTCAATCATTTCGAATTTAAACAAGAAAATTATGTCGACAAATTCAGAGGTGTCTTGATATCGCGTTTCAAATACTTTTCAATCATTTTGAATTTAAACAAGAAAATTATGTCGACAAATTCAGAGGTGACTTGTTATCGCGTTTCAAATACTTTACAATCATTTCTAATTCAAACAAGAAGATTATGTCGACAAATGTCTTTATGAAATTGAAAAAAAAAGAAAGAGTAAAAATGAAGGATGTCCCGCTCAAGGTAGGTTCCAAAGAGCGAAAAAAAAAGAAAAAATTAAGGATGTGCCCATAAAGGTAAGTGCCAATGAGCTATAGACGTGTCTTGATATCGTGTTTCAAATACTTTTCAATCATTTCGAATTTAAACAAGAAAATTATGTCGACAAATTCAGAGAGGTGTCTTGATATCGCGTTTCAAATACTTTTCAATCATTTCGAATTTAAACAAGAAAATTATGTCGACAAATTCAGAGGTGTCTTGATATCGCGTTTCAAATACTTTTCAATCATTTTGAATTTAAACAAGAAAATTATGTCGACAAATTCAGAGGTGACTTGTTATCGCGTTTCAAATACTTTACAATCATTTCTAATTCAAACAAGAAGATTATGTCGACAAATGTCTTTATGAAATTGAAAAAAGAAGAAAGAGTAAAAATGAAGGATGTCCCGCTCAAGGTAGGTTCCAAAGAGCGAAAAAAAAAGAGAAAATTAAGGATGTGCCCATAAAGGTAAGTGCCAATGAGCTATAGACGTGTCTTGATATCGCGTTTCAAATACTTTTCAATCATTTCGAATTTAAACAAGAAAATTATGTCGACAAATTCAGAGGTGTCTTGATATCGCGTTTCAAATACTTTTCAATCATTTTGAATTTAAACAAGAAAATTATGTCGACAAATTCAGAGGTGTCTTGATATCGCGTTTCAAATACTTTTCAATCATTTCGAATTTAAACAAGAAAATTATGTCGACAAATTCAGAGGTGTCTTGATATCGCGTTTCAAATACTTTTCAATCATTTTGAATTTAAACAAGAAAATTATGTCGACAAATTCAGAGGTGACTTGTTATCGCGTTTCAAATACTTTACAATCATTTCTAATTCAAACAAGAAGATTATGTCGACAAATGTCTTTATGAAATTGAAAAAAGAAGAAAGAGTAAAAATGAAGGATGTCCCGCTCAAGGTAGGTTCCAAAGAGCGAAAAAAAAAGAGAAAATTAAGGATGTGCCCATAAAGGTAAGTGCCAATGAGCTATAGACGTGTCTTGATATCGCGTTTCAAATACTTTTCAATCATTTCGAATTTAAACAAGAAAATTATGTCGACAAATTCAGAGGTGTCTTGATATCGCGTTTCAAATACTTTTCAATCATTTTGAATTTAAACAAGAAAATTATGTCGACAAATTCAGAGGTGTCTTGATATCGCGTTTCAAATACTTTTCAATCATTTCGAATTTAAACAAGAAAATTATGTCGACAAATTCAGAGGTGTCTTGATATCGCGTTTCAAATACTTTTCAATCATTTTGAATTTAAACAAGAAAATTATGTCGACAAATTCAGAGGTGTCTTGATATCGCGTTTCAAATACTTTTCAATCATTTCGAATTTAAACAAGAAAATTATGTCGACAAATTCAGAGGTGTCTTGATATCGCGTTTCAAATACTTTTCAATCATTTTGAATTTAAACAAGAAAATTATGTCGACAAATTCAGAGGTGTCTTGATATCGCGTTTCAAATACTTTAAAATCATATCGAATTTAAACAAGAAAATTATGTCGACAAATTCAGAGGTGTCTTGATATCGCGTTTCAAATACTTTTCAATCATTTCGAATTTAAACAAGAAAATTATGTCGACAAATTCAGAGGTGTCTTGATATCGCGTTTCAAATACTTTTCAATCATTTTGAATTTAAACAAGAAAATTATGTCGACAAATTCAGAGGTGACTTGTTATCGCGTTTCAAATACTTTACAATCATTTCTAATTCAAACAAGAAGATTATGTCGACAAATGTCTTTATGAAATTGAAAAAAAAAGAAAGAGTAAAAATGAAGGATGTCCCGCTCAAGGTAGGTTCCAAAGAGCGTAAAAAAAAGAGAAAATTAAGGATGTGCCCGTAAAGGTAAGTGCCAATGATCTATAGACGTGTCTTGATATCGCGTTTCAAATACTTTTCAATCATTTCGAATTTAAACAAGAAAATTATGTCGACAAATTCAGAGGTGTCTTGATATCGCGTTTCAAATACTTTTCAATCATTTCGAATTCAAACAAGAAGATTATGTCGACAAATGTCTTAATGAAATTGAAAAAAAAAAAAAGAGTAAAAATGAAGGATGTCCCGCTCAAGGTAGGTTCCAAAGAGCGAAAAAAAAAAGAGAAAATTAAGGATGTGCCCATAAAGGTAAGTGCCAATGAACTATAGACGTGTCTTGATATCGCGTTTCAAATACTTTTCAATCATTTCGAATTCAAACAAGAAGATTATGTCGACAAATTCAGAGGTGTCTTGATATCGCGTTTCAAATACTTTTCAATCATTTCGAATTCAAACAAGAAGATTATGTCGACAAATGTCTTTATGAAATTGAAAAAAAAAGAAAGAGTAAAAATGAAGGATGTCCCGCTCAAGGTAGGTTCCAAAGAGCGAAAAAAAAAAGAGAAAATTAAGGATGTGCCCATAAAGGTAAGTGCCAATGAACTATAGACGTGTCTTGATATCGCGTTTCAAATACTTTTCAATCATTTCGAATTTAAACAAGAAAATTATGTCGACAAATTCAGAGGTGTCTTGATATCGCGTTTCAAATACTTTACAATCATTTCGAATTCAAACAAGAAGATTATGTCGACAAATGTCTTTATGAAATTGAAAAAAAAAGAAAGAGTAAAAATGAAGGATGTCCCGCTCAAGGTAGGTTCCAAAGAGCGAAAAAAAAAGAGAAAATTAAGGATGTGCCCGTAACGGTAAGTGCCAATGAACTATAAACGTGTCTTGATATCGCGATTCAAATACTTTTCAATCATTTCGCATTTAAACAAGAAAATTATGTCGACAAATTCAAAGAGGTGTCTTGATATCGCGTTTCAAATACTTTTCAATCATTTCGAATTTAAACAAGAAAATTATGTCGAAAAATTCAGAGGTGTCTTGATATCGCGTTTCAAATACTTTTCAATCATTTCGAATTTAAACAAGAAAATTATGTCGACAAATTCAGAGGTGTCTTGATATCGCGTTTCAAATACTTTTCAATCATTTCGAATTTAAACAAGAAAACTATGTCGACAAATTTAGAGGTGTCTTGATATCGCGTTTCAAATACTTTACAATTATTTCGAATTCAAACAAGAAGATTATGTCGACAAATGTCTTTATGAAATTGAAAAAAAAGAAAGAATAAAAATGAAGGATGTCCCGCTCAAGGTAGGTTCCAAAGAGCGAAAAAAAAGAGAAAATTAAGGATGTGCCTGTAAAGGTAAGTGCCAATGAACTATAAACGTGTCTTGATATCGCGATTCAAATACTTTTCAATCATTTCGCATTTAAACAAGAAAATTATGTCGACAAATTCAAAGAGGTGTCTTGATATCGCGTTTCAAATACTTTTCAATCATTTCGAATTTAAACAAGAAAATTATGTCGAAAAATTCAGAGGTGTCTTGATATCGCGTTTCAAATACTTTTCAATCATTTCGAATTTAAACAAGAAAACTATGTCGACAAATTTAGAGGTGTCTTGATATCGCGTTTCAAATACTTTTCAATCATTTCGAATTTAAACAAGAAAATTATGTCGACAAATTCAGAGGTGTCTTGATATCGCGTTTCAAATACTTTTCAATCATTTCGAATTTAAACAAGAAAATTATGTCGACAAATTCAGAGGTGTCTTGATATCGCGTTTCAAATACTTTTCAATCATTTCGAATTTAAACAAGAAAATTATGTCGACAAATTCAGAGGTGTCTTGATATCGCGTTTCAAATACTTTACAATCATTTCGAATTCAAACAAGAAGATTATGTCGACAAATGTCTTTATGAAATTGAAAAAAAAAAGAAAGAGTAAAAATGAAGGATGTCCCGCTCAAGGTAGGTTCCAAAGAACGAAAAAAAAAGAGAAAATTAAGGATGTGCCCATAAAGGTAAGTGCCAATGAACTATAGACGTGTCTTGATATCGCGTTTCAAATACTTTTCAATCATTTCGCATTTAAACAAGAAAATTATGTCGACAAATTCAGAGAGGTGTCTTGATATCGCGTTTCAAATACTTTTCAATCATTTCGAATTCAAACAAGAAGATTATGTCGACAAATGTCTTTATGAAATTGAAAAAAAAGAAAGAGTAAAAATGAAGGATGTCCCGCTCAAGGTAGGTTCCAAAGAGCGAAAAAAAAAAGAGAAAATTAAGGATGTGCCCATAAAGGTAAGTGCCAATGAACTATAGACGTGTCTTGATATCGCGTTTCAAATACTTTTCAATCATTTCGAATTTAAACAAGAAAATTATGTCGACAAATTCAGAGGTGTCTTGATATCGCGTTTCAAATACTTTACAATCATTTCGAATTCAAACAAGAAGATTATGTCGACAAATGTCTTTATGAAATTGAAAAAAAAGAAAGAGTAAAAATGAAGGATGTCCCGCTCAAGGTAGGTTCCAAAGAACGAAAAAAAAAAGAGAAAATTAAGGATGTGCCCATAAAGGTAAGTGCCAATGAACTATAGACGTGTCTTGATATCGCGTTTCAAATACTTTTCAATCATTTCGCATTTAAACAAGAAAATTATGTCGACAAATTCAGAGAGGTGTCTTGATATCGCGTTTCAAATACTTTTCAATCATTTTGAATTTAAACAAGAAAATTATGTCGACAAATTCAGAGGTGTCTTGATATCGCGTTTCAAATACTTTAAAATCATATCGAATTTAAACAAGAAAATTATGTCGACAAATTCAGAGGTGTCTTGATATCGCGTTTCAAATACTTTTCAATCATTTCGAATTTAAACAAGAAAATTATGTCGACAAATTCAGAGGTGTCTTGATATCGCGTTTCAAATACTTTTCAATCATTTTGAATTTAAACAAGAAAATTATGTCGACAAATTCAGAGGTGACTTGTTATCGCGTTTCAAATACTTTACAATCATTTCTAATTCAAACAAGAAGATTATGTCGACAAATGTCTTTATGAAATTGAAAAAAAAAGAAAGAGTAAAAATGAAGGATGTCCCGCTCAAGGTAGGTTCCAAAGAGCGTAAAAAAAAGAGAAAATTAAGGATGTGCCCGTAAAGGTAAGTGCCAATGATCTATAGACGTGTCTTGATATCGCGTTTCAAATACTTTTCAATCATTTCGAATTTAAACAAGAAAATTATGTCGACAAATTCAGAGGTGTCTTGATATCGCGTTTCAAATACTTTTCAATCATTTCGAATTTAAACAAGAAAATTATGTCGACAAATTCAGAGGTGTCTTGATATCGCGTTTCAAATACTTTTCAATCATTTCGAATTTAAACAAGAAAATTATGTCGACAAATTCAGAGGTGTCTTGATATCGCGTTTCAAATACTTTACAATCATTTCGAATTCAAACAAGAAGATTATGTCGACAAATGTCTTTATGAAATTGAAAAAAAAAAGAAAGAGTAAAAATGAAGGATGTCCCGCTCAAGGTAGGTTCCAAAGAACGAAAAAAAAAGAGAAAATTAAGGATGTGCCCATAAAGGTAAGTGCCAATGAACTATAGACGTGTCTTGATATCGCGTTTCATATACTTTTCAATCATTTCGCATTTAAACAAGAAAATTATGTCGACAAATTCAGAGAGGTGTCTTGATATCGCGTTTCAAATACTTTTCAATCATTTCGAATTTAAACAAGAAAATTATGTCGAAAAATTCAGAGGTGTCTTGATATCGCGTTTCAAATACTTTTCAATCATTTCGAATTTAAACAAGAAAATTATTTCGACAAATTCAGAGGTGTCTTGATATCGCGTTTCAAATACTTTACAATTATTTCGAATTCAAACAAGAAGATTATGTCGACAAATGTCTTTATGAAATTGAAAAAAAAAGAAAGAGTAAAAATGAAGGATGTCCCGCTCAAGGTAGGTTCCAAAGAGCGAAAAAAAAAAGAGAAAATTAAGGATGTGCCCGTAAAGGTAAGTGCCAATGAACTATAAACGTGTCTTGATATCGCGATTCAAATACTTTTCAATCATTTCGCATTTAAACAAGAAAATTATGTCGACAAATTCAAAGAGGTGTCTTGATATCGCGTTTCAAATACTTTTCAATCATTTCGAATTTAAACAAGAAAATTATGTCGAAAAATTCAGAGGTGTCTTGATATCGCGTTTCAAATACTTTTCAATCATTTCGAATTTAAACAAGAAAATTATTTCGACAAATTCAGAGGTGTCTTGATATCGCGTTTCAAATACTTTACAATTATTTCGAATTCAAACAAGAAGATTATGTCGACAAATGTCTTTATGAAATTGAAAAAAAAAGAAAGAGTAAAAATGAAGGATGTCCCGCTCAAGGTAGGTTCCAAAGAGCGAAAAAAAAAGAGAAAATTAAGGATGTGCCCGTAAAGGTAAGTGCCAATGAACTATAAACGTGTCTTGATATCGCGATTCAAATACTTTTCAATCATTTCGAATTTAAACAAGAAAATTATGTCGACAAATTCAAAGAGGTGTCTTGATATCGCGTTTCAAATACTTTTCAATCATTTCGAATTTAAACAAGAAAATTATGTCGAAAAATTCAGAGGTGTCTTGATATCGCGTTTCAAATACTTTTCAATCATTTCGAATTTAAACAAGAAAATTATGTCGACAAATTCAGAGGTGTCTTGATATCGCGTTTCAAATACTTTTCAATCATTTCGAATTTAAACAAGAAAACTATGTCGACAAATTTAGAGGTGTCTTGATATCGAGTTTCAAATACTTTACAATTATTTCGAATTCAAACAAGAAGATTATGTCGACAAATGTCTTTATGAAATTGAAAAAAAAGAAAGAATAAAAATGAAGGATGTCCCGCTCAAGGTAGGTTCCAAAGAGCGAAAAAAAAGAGAAAATTAAGGATGTGCCTGTAAAGGTAAGTGCCAATGAACTATAAACGTGTCTTGATATCGCGATTCAAATACTTTTCAATCATTTCGCATTTAAACAAGAAAATTATGTCGACAAATTCAAAGAGGTGTCTTGATATCGCGTTTCAAATACTTTTCAATCATTTCGAATTTAAACAAGAAAATTATGTCGAAAAATTCAGAGGTGTCTTGATATCGCGTTTCAAATACTTTTCAATCATTTCGAATTTAAACAAGAAAACTATGTCGACAAATTTAGAGGTGTCTTGATATCGCGTTTCAAATACTTTACAATTATTTCGAATTCAAACAAGAAGATTATGTCGACAAATGTCTTTATGAAATTGAAAAAAAAGAAAGAGTAAAAATGAAGGATGTCCCGCTCTAGGTAGGTTCCAAAGAGCGAAAAAAAAAGAGAAAATTAAGGATGTGCCCGTAAAGGTAAGTGCCAATGAGCTATAGACGCGTCTTGATATCGCGTTTCAAATACTTTTCAATCATTTCGAATTTAAACAAGAAAATTATGTCGACAAATTCAGAGGTGTCTTGATATCGCGTTTCAAATACTTTTCAATCATTTCGAATTTAAACAAGAAAACTATGTCGACAAATTTAGAGGTGTCTTGATATCGAGTTTCAAATACTTTACAATTATTTCGAATTCAAACAAGAAGATTATGTCGACAAATGTCTTTATGAAATTGAAAAAAAAGAAAGAATAAAAATGAAGGATGTCCCGCTCAAGGTAGGTTCCAAAGAGCGAAAAAAAAGAGAAAATTAAGGATGTGCCCGTAAAGGTAAGTGCCAATGAGCTATAGACGTGCCTTGATATCGCGTTTCAAATACTTTTCAATCATTTCGAATTTAAACAAGAAAATTATGTCGACAAATTCAGAGAGGTGTCTTGATATCGCGTTTCAAATACTTTTCAATCATTTCGAATTTAAACAAGAAAATTATGTCGACAAATTCAAAGGTGTCTTGATATCGCGTTTCAAATACTTTACAATCATTTCGAATTCAAACAAGAAAATTATGTCGACAAATTCAGAGAGGTGTCTTGATATCGCGTTTCAAATACTTTTCAATCATTTCGAATTTAAACAAGAAAATTATGTCGACAAATTCAGAGGTGTTTTGATATCGCGTTTCAAATACTTTACAATCATTTCGAATTCAAACAAGAAAATTATGTCGACAAATTCAGAGGTGTCTTGATATCGCGTTTCAAATACTTTTCAATCATTTTGAATTTAAACAAGAAAATTATGTCGACAAATTCAGAGGTGTCTTGATATCGCGTTTCAAATACTTTTCAATCATTTCGAATTCAAACAAGAAGATTATGTCGACAAATGTCTTTATGAAATTGAAAAAAAAGAAAGAGTAAAAATGAAGGATGTCCCGCTCTAGGTAGGTTCCAAAGAGCGAAAAAAAAAGAGAAAATTAAGGATGTGCCCGTAAAGGTAAGTGCCAATGAGCTATAGACGCGTCTTGATATCGCGTTTCAAATACTTTTCAATCATTTCGAATTTAAACAAGAAAATTATGTCGACAAATTCAGAGGTGTCTTGATATCGCGTTTCAAATACTTTTCAATCATTTCGAATTTAAACAAGAAAATTATGTCGACAAATTCAGAGGTGTCTTGATATCGCGTTTCAAATACTTTTCAATCATTTCGAATTTAAACAAGAAAACTATGTCGACAAATTTAGAGGTGTCTTGATATCGCGTTTCAAATACTTTACAATTATTTCGAATTCAAACAAGAAGATTATGTCGACAAATGTCTTTATGAAATTGAAAAAAAAAAGAAAGAGTAAAAATGAAGGATTAAGGTAGGTTCCAAAGAGCGAAAAAAAAAGAGAAAATTAAGGATGTGCCCGTAAAGGTAAGTGCCAATGAGCTATAGACGTGTCTTGATATCGCGTTTCAAATACTTTTCAATCATTTTGAATTTAAACAAGAAAATTATGTCGACAAATTCAGAGGTGTCTTGATATCGCGTTTCAAATACTTTTCAATCATTTCGAATTCAAACAAGAAGATTATGTCGACAAATGTCTTTATGAAATTGAAAAAAAAAAAGAAAGAGTAAAAATGAAGGATGTCCCGCTCTAGGTAGGTTCCAAAGAGCGAAAAAAAAGAGAAAATTAAGGATGTGCCCGTAAAGGTAAGTGCCAATGAACTATAGACGTGTCTTGATATCGCGATTCAAATACTTTTCAATCATTTCGAATTTAAACAAGAAAATTATTTCGACAAATTCAGAGGTGTCTTGATATCGCGTTTCAAATACTTTACAATTATTTCGAATTCAAACAAGAAGATTATGTCGACAAATGTCTTTATGAAATTGAAAAAAAAAGAAAGAGTAAAAATGAAGGATGTCCCGCTCAAGGTAGGTTCCAAAGAGCGAAAAAAAAAGAGAAAATTAAGGATGTGCCCGTAAAGGTAAGTGCCAATGAACTATAAACGTGTCTTGATATCGCGATTCAAATACTTTTCAATCATTTCGAATTTAAACAAGAAAATTATGTCGACAAATTCAAAGAGGTGTCTTGATATCGCGTTTCAAATACTTTTCAATCATTTCGAATTTAAACAAGAAAATTATGTCGAAAAATTCAGAGGTGTCTTGATATCGCGTTTCAAATACTTTTCAATCATTTCGAATTTAAACAAGAAAATTATGTCGACAAATTCAGAGGTGTCTTGATATCGCGTTTCAAATACTTTTCAATCATTTCGAATTTAAACAAGAAAACTATGTCGACAAATTTAGAGGTGTCTTGATATCGAGTTTCAAATACTTTACAATTATTTCGAATTCAAACAAGAAGATTATGTCGACAAATGTCTTTATGAAATTGAAAAAAAAGAAAGAATAAAAATGAAGGATGTCCCGCTCAAGGTAGGTTCCAAAGAGCGAAAAAAAAGAGAAAATTAAGGATGTGCCTGTAAAGGTAAGTGCCAATGAACTATAAACGTGTCTTGATATCGCGATTCAAATACTTTTCAATCATTTCGCATTTAAACAAGAAAATTATGTCGACAAATTCAAAGAGGTGTCTTGATATCGCGTTTCAAATACTTTTCAATCATTTCGAATTTAAACAAGAAAATTATGTCGAAAAATTCAGAGGTGTCTTGATATCGCGTTTCAAATACTTTTCAATCATTTCGAATTTAAACAAGAAAACTATGTCGACAAATTTAGAGGTGTCTTGATATCGCGTTTCAAATACTTTACAATTATTTCGAATTCAAACAAGAAGATTATGTCGACAAATGTCTTTATGAAATTGAAAAAAAAGAAAGAGTAAAAATGAAGGATGTCCCGCTCTAGGTAGGTTCCAAAGAGCGAAAAAAAAAGAGAAAATTAAGGATGTGCCCGTAAAGGTAAGTGCCAATGAGCTATAGACGCGTCTTGATATCGCGTTTCAAATACTTTTCAATCATTTCGAATTTAAACAAGAAAATTATGTCGACAAATTCAGAGGTGTCTTGATATCGCGTTTCAAATACTTTTCAATCATTTCGAATTTAAACAAGAAAACTATGTCGACAAATTTAGAGGTGTCTTGATATCGAGTTTCAAATACTTTACAATTATTTCGAATTCAAACAAGAAGATTATGTCGACAAATGTCTTTATGAAATTGAAAAAAAAGAAAGAATAAAAATGAAGGATGTCCCGCTCAAGGTAGGTTCCAAAGAGCGAAAAAAAAGAGAAAATTAAGGATGTGCCCGTAAAGGTAAGTGCCAATGAGCTATAGACGTGCCTTGATATCGCGTTTCAAATACTTTTCAATCATTTCGAATTTAAACAAGAAAATTATGTCGACAAATTCAGAGAGGTGTCTTGATATCGCGTTTCAAATACTTTTCAATCATTTCGAATTTAAACAAGAAAATTATGTCGACAAATTCAAAGGTGTCTTGATATCGCGTTTCAAATACTTTACAATCATTTCGAATTCAAACAAGAAAATTATGTCGACAAATTCAGAGAGGTGTCTTGATATCGCGTTTCAAATACTTTTCAATCATTTCGAATTTAAACAAGAAAATTATGTCGACAAATTCAGAGGTGTTTTGATATCGCGTTTCAAATACTTTACAATCATTTCGAATTCAAACAAGAAAATTATGTCGACAAATTCAGAGGTGTCTTGATATCGCGTTTCAAATACTTTTCAATCATTTTGAATTTAAACAAGAAAATTATGTCGACAAATTCAGAGGTGTCTTGATATCGCGTTTCAAATACTTTTCAATCATTTCGAATTCAAACAAGAAGATTATGTCGACAAATGTCTTTATGAAATTGAAAAAAAAGAAAGAGTAAAAATGAAGGATGTCCCGCTCTAGGTAGGTTCCAAAGAGCGAAAAAAAAAGAGAAAATTAAGGATGTGCCCGTAAAGGTAAGTGCCAATGAGCTATAGACGCGTCTTGATATCGCGTTTCAAATACTTTTCAATCATTTCGAATTTAAACAAGAAAATTATGTCGACAAATTCAGAGGTGTCTTGATATCGCGTTTCAAATACTTTTCAATCATTTCGAATTTAAACAAGAAAATTATGTCGACAAATTCAGAGGTGTCTTGATATCGCGTTTCAAATACTTTTCAATCATTTCGAATTTAAACAAGAAAACTATGTCGACAAATTTAGAGGTGTCTTGATATCGCGTTTCAAATACTTTACAATTATTTCGAATTCAAACAAGAAGATTATGTCGACAAATGTCTTTATGAAATTGAAAAAAAAAAGAAAGAGTAAAAATGAAGGATTAAGGTAGGTTCCAAAGAGCGAAAAAAAAAGAGAAAATTAAGGATGTGCCCGTAAAGGTAAGTGCCAATGAGCTATAGACGTGTCTTGATATCGCGTTTCAAATACTTTTCAATCATTTTGAATTTAAACAAGAAAATTATGTCGACAAATTCAGAGGTGTCTTGATATCGCGTTTCAAATACTTTTCAATCATTTCGAATTCAAACAAGAAGATTATGTCGACAAATGTCTTTATGAAATTGAAAAAAAAAAAGAAAGAGTAAAAATGAAGGATGTCCCGCTCTAGGTAGGTTCCAAAGAGCGAAAAAAAAGAGAAAATTAAGGATGTGCCCGTAAAGGTAAGTGCCAATGAACTATAGACGTGTCTTGATATCGCGATTCAAATACTTTTCAATCATTTCGCATTTAAACAAGAAAATTATGTCGACAAATTCAAAGAGGTGTCTTGATATCGCGATTCAAATACTTTTCAATCATTTCGCATTTAAACAAGAAAATTATGTCGACAAATTCAAAGAGGTGTCTTGATATCGCGTTTCAAATACTTTTCAATCATTTCGAATTTAAACAAGAAAATTATGTCGACAAATTCAGAGGTGTCTTGATATCGCGTTTCAAATACTTTTCAATCATTTTGAATTTAAACAAGAAAATTATGTCGACAAATTCAGAGGTGTCTTGATATCGCGTTTCAAATACTTTTCAATCATTTCGAATTTAAACAAGAAAATTATGTCGACAAATTCAGAGGTGTCTTGATATCGCGTTTCAAATACTTTTCAATCATTTCGAATTTAAACAAGAAAATTATGTCGACAAATTCAGAGGTGTCTTTATATCGCGTTTCAAATACTTTTCAATCATTTCGAATTTAAACAAGAAAATTATGTCGACAAATTGAGAGGTGTCTTGATATCGCGTTTCAAATACTTTACAATCATTTCGAATTCAAACAAGAAGATTATGTCGACAAATGTCTTTATGAAATTGAAAAAAAAAGAAAGAGTAAAAATGAAGGATGTCCCGCTCAAGGTAGGTTCCAAAGAGCGAAAAAAAAAAGAGAAAATTAAGGATGTGCCTGTAAAGGTAAGTGCCAATGAGCTATAGACGTGTCTTGATATCGCGTTTCAAATACTTTTCAATCATTACGAATTTAAACAAGAAAATTATGTCGACAAATTCATAGGTGTCTTGACATCGCGTTTCAAATACTTTTCAATCATTTCGAATTTAAACAAGAAAATTATGTCGACAAATTCAGAGGTGTCTTGATATCGCGTTTCAAATACTTTACAATCATTTCGAATTCAAACAAGAAGATTATGTCGACAAATGTCTTTATGAAATTGAAAAAAAAGAAAGAGTAAAAATGAAGGATGTCCCGCTCAAGGTAGGTTCCAAAGAGCGAAAAAAAAGAGAAAATTAAGGATGTGCCTGTAAAGGTAAGTGCCAATGAACTATAAACGTGTCTTGATATCGCGATTCAAATACTTTTCAATCATTTCGCATTTAAACAAGAAAATTATGTCGACAAATTCAGAGGTGTCTTGATATCGCGTTTCAAATACTTTTCAATCATTTCGAATTTAAACAAGAAAATTATGTCGACAAATTCAGAGGTGTCTTGATATCGCGTTTCAAATACTTTTCATTCATTTCGAATTTAAACAAGAAAATTATGTCGACAAATTCAGAGGTGTCTTGATATCGCGTTTCAAATACTTTACAATCATTTCGAATTCAAACAAGAAGATTATGTCGACAAATGTCTTTATGAAATTGAAAAAAAAGAAAGAGTAAAAATGAAGGATGTCCCGCTCAAGGTAGGTTCCAAAGACCGAAAAAAAAAAGAGAAAATTAAGGATGTGCCCGTAAAGGTAAGTGCCAATGAGCTATAGACGTGCCTTGATATCGCGTTTCAAATACTTTTCAATCATTTCGAATTTAAACAAGAAAATTATGTCGACAAATTCAAAGGTGTCTTGATATCGCGTTTCAAATACTTTACAATCATTTCGAATTCAAACAAGAAAATTATGTCGACAAATTCAGAGAGGTGTTTTGATATCGCGTTTCAAATACTTTTCAATCATTTCGAATTTAAACAAGAAAATTATGTCGACAAATTCAGAGGTGTCTTGATATCGCGTTTCAAATACTTTACAATCATTTCGAATTCAAACAAGAAAATTATGTCGACAAATTCAGAGGTGTCTTGATATCGCGTTTCAAATACTTTTCAATCATTTTGAATTTAAACAAGAAAATTATGTCGACAAATTCAGAGGTGTCTTGATATCGCGTTTCAAATACTTTTCAATCATTTCGAATTCAAACAAGAAGATTATGTCGACAAATGTCTTTATGAAATTGAAAAAAAAAGAAAGAGTAAAAATGAAGGATGTCCCGCTCTAGGTAGGTTCCAAAGAGCGAAAAAAAAAGAGAAAATTAAGGATGTGCCCGTAAAGGTAAGTGCCAATGAGCTATAGACGTGTCTTGATATCGCGTTTCAAATACTTTTCAATCATTTCGAATTTAAACAAGAAAATTATGTCGACAAATTCAGAGGTGTCTTGATATCGCGTTTCAAATACTTTTCAATCATTTCGAATTTAAACAAGAAAATTATGTCGACAAATTCAGAGGTGTCTTGATATCGCGTTTCAAATACTTTTCAATCATTTCGAATTTAAACAAGAAAACTATGTCGACAAATTTAGAGGTGTCTTGATATCGCGTTTCAAATACTTTACAATTATTTCGAATTCAAACAAGAAGATTATGTCGACAAATGTCTTTATGAAATTGAAAAAAAAAGAAAGAGTAAAAATGAAGGATTAAGGTAGGTTCCAAAGAGCGAAAAAAAAAGAGAAAATTAAGGATGTGCCCGTAAAGGTAAGTGCCAATGAGCTATAGACGTGTCTTGATATCGTGTTTCAAATACTTTTCAATCATTTCGAATTTAAACAAGAAAATTATGTCGACAAATTCAGAGAGGTGTCTTGATATCGCGTTTCAAATACTTTTCAATCATTTCGAATTTAAACAAGAAAATTATGTCGACAAATTCAAAGGTGTCTTGATATCGCGTTTCAAATACTTTACAATCATTTCGAATTCAAACAAGAAAATTATGTCGACAAATTCAGAGGTGTCTTGATATCGCGTTTCAAATACTTTACAATTATTTCGAATTCAAACAAGAGGATTATGTCGACAAATGTCTTTATGAAATTGAAAAAAAAAAGAAAGAGTAAAAATGAAGGATGTCCCGCTCTAGGTAGGTTCCAAAGAGCGAAAAAAAAAGAGAAAATTAAGGATGTGCCCGTAAAGGTAAGTGCCAATGAGCTATAGACGTGTCTTGATATCGCGTTTCAAATACTTTTCAATCATTTTGAATTTAAACAAGAAAATTATGTCGACAAATTCAGAGGTGTCTTGATATCGCGTTTCAAATACTTTTCAATCATTTCGAATTCAAACAAGAAGATTATGTCGACAAATGTCTTTATGAAATTGAAAAAAAAAAATAAAGAGTAAAAATGAAGGATGTCCCGCTCTAGGTAGGTTCCAAAGAGCGAAAAAAAAGAGAAAATTAAGGATGTGCCCGTAAAGGTAAGTGCCAATGAACTATAGACGTGTCTTGATATCGCGATTCAAATACTTTTCAATCATTTCGCATTTAAACAAGAAAATTATGTCGACAAATTCAAAGAGGTGTCTTGATATCGCGATTCAAATACTTTTCAATCATTTCGCATTTAAACAAGAAAATTATGTCGACAAATTCAAAGAGGTGTCTTGATATCGCGTTTCAAATACTTTTCAATCATTTCGAATTTAAACAAGAAAATTATGTCGACAAATTCAGAGGTGTCTTGATATCGCGTTTCAAATACTTTTCAATCATTTTGAATTTAAACAAGAAAATTATGTCGACAAATTCAGAGGTGTCTTGATATCGCGTTTCAAATACTTTTCAATCATTTCGAATTTAAACAAGAAAATTATGTCGACAAATTCAGAGGTGTCTTGATATCGCGTTTCAAATACTTTTCATTCATTTCGAATTTAAACAAGAAAATTATGTCGACAAATTCAGAGGTGTCTTGATATCGCGTTTCAAATACTTTACAATCATTTCGAATTCAAACAAGAAGATTATGTCGACAAATGTCTTTATGAAATTGAAAAAAAAGAAAGAGTAAAAATGAAGGATGTCCCGCTCAAGGTAGGTTCCAAAGACCGAAAAAAAAAAGAGAAAATTAAGGATGTGCCCGTAAAGGTAAGTGCCAATGAGCTATAGACGTGTCTTGATATCGCGTTTCAAATAATTTTCAATCATTTCGAATTTAAACAAGAAAATTATGTCGACAAATTCAGAGGTGTTTTGATATCGCGTTTCAAATACTTTTCAATCATTTCGAATTTAAACAAGAAAATTATGTCGACAAATTCAGAGGTGTCTTGATATCGCGTTTCAAATACTTTTCAATCATTTTGAATTTAAACAAGAAAATTATGTCGACAAATTCAGAGGTGTCTTGATATCGCGTTTCAAATACTTTACAATCATTTCGAATTCAAACAAGAAGATTATGTCGACAAATGTCTTTATGAAATTGAAAAAAAAAGAAAGAGTAAAAATGAAGGATGTCCCGCTCAAGGTAGGTTCCAAAGAGAGAAAAAAAAAGAGAAAATTAAGGATGTGCCCGTAAAGGTAAGTGCCAATGAGCTATAGACGTGTCTTGATATCGCGTTTCAAATACTTTTCAATCATTTCGAATTTAAACAAGAAAATTATGTCGACAAATTCATAGGTGTCTTGATATCGCGTTTCAAATACTTTTCGATCATTTCGAATTTAAACAAGAAAATTATGTCGACAAATTCAGAGGTGTCTTGATATCGCGTTTCAAATACTTTACAATCTTTTCGAATTTAAACAAGAAAATTATTTCGACAAATTCAGAGGTGTCTTGATATCGCGTTTCAAATACTTTTCAATCATTTCGAATTTAAACAAGAAAATTATGTCGACAAATTCAGAGGTGTCTTGATATCGCGTTTCAAATACTTTACAATCATTTCGAATTCAAACAAGAAGATGATGTCGACAAATGTCTTTATGAAATTGAAAAAAAAAGAAAGAGTAAAAATGAAGGATGTCCCGCTCAAGGTAGGTTCCAAAGAGAGAAAAAAAAAGAGAAAATTAAGGATGTGCCCGTAAAGGTAAGTGCCAATGAACTATAGACGTGTCTTGATATCGCGATTCAAATACTTTTCAATCATTTCGCATTTAAACAAGAAAATTATGTCGACAAATTCAAAGAGGTGTCTTGATATCGCGATTCAAATACTTTTCAATCATTTCGCATTTAAACAAGAAAATTATGTCGACAAATTCAAAGAGGTGTCTTGATATCGCGTTTCAAATACTTTTCAATCATTTCGAATTTAAACAAGAAAATTATGTCGACAAATTCAGAGGTGTCTTGATATCGCGTTTCAAATACTTTTCAATCATTTTGAATTTAAACAAGAAAATTATGTCGACAAATTCAGAGGTGTCTTGATATCGCGTTTCAAATACTTTTCAATCATTTCGAATTTAAACAAGAAAATTATGTCGACAAATTCAGAGGTGTCTTGATATCGCGTTTCAAATACTTTTCAATCATTTCGAATTTAAACAAGAAAATTATGTCGACAAATTCAGAGGTGTCTTGATATCGCGTTTCAAATACTTTACAATCATTTCGAATTCAAACAAGAAGATTATGTCGACAAATGTCTTTATGAAATTGAAAAAAAAGAAAGAGTAAAAATGAAGGATGTCCCGCTCAAGGTAGGTTCCAAAGACCGAAAAAAAAAAGAGAAAATTAAGGATGTGCCCGTAAAGGTAAGTGCCAATGAGCTATAGACGTGTCTTGATATCGCGTTTCAAATACTTTTCAATCATTTCGAATTTAAACAAGAAAATTATGTCGACAAATTCAGAGGTGTTTTGATATCGCGTTTCAAATACTTTTCAATCATTTCGAATTTAAACAAGAAAATTATGTCGACAAATTCAGAGGTGTCTTGATATCGCGTTTCAAATACTTTTCAATCATTTTGAATTTAAACAAGAAAATTATGTCGACAAATTCAGAGGTGTCTTGATATCGCGTTTCAAATACTTTACAATCATTTCGAATTCAAACAAGAAGATTATGTCGACAAATGTCTTTATGAAATTGAAAAAAAAAGAAAGAGTAAAAATGAAGGATGTCCCGCTCAAGGTAGGTTCCAAAGAGAGAAAAAAAAAGAGAAAATTAAGGATGTGCCCGTAAAGGTAAGTGCCAATGAGCTATAGACGTGTCTTGATATGGCGTTTCAAATACTTTTCAATCATTTCGAATTTAAACAAGAAAATTATGTCGACAAATTCATAGGTGTCTTGATATCGCGTTTCAAATACTTTTCGATCATTTCGAATTTAAACAAGAAAATTATGTCGACAAATTCAGAGGTGTCTTGATATCGCGTTTCAAATACTTTACAATCATTTCGAATTTAAACAAGAAAATTATTTCGACAAATTCAGAGGTGTCTTGATATCGCGTTTCAAATACTTTTCAATCATTTCGAATTTAAACAAGAAAATTATGTCGACAAATTCAGAGGTGTCTTGATATCGCGTTTCAAATACTTTACAATCATTTCGAATTCAAACAAGAAGATGATGTCGACAAATGTCTTTATGAAATTGAAAAAAAAAGAAAGAGTAAAAATGAAGGATGTCCCGCTCAAGGTAGGTTCCAAAGAGAGAAAAAAAAAAGAGAAAATTAAGGATGTGCCCGTAAAGGTAAGTGCCAATGAACTATAGACGTGTCTTGATATCGCGATTCAAATACTTTTCAATCATTTCGCATTTAAACAAGAAAATTATGTCGACAAATTCAAAGAGGTGTCTTGATATCGCGATTCAAATACTTTTCAATCATTTCGCATTTAAACAAGAAAATTATGTCGACAAATTCAAAGAGGTGTCTTGATATCGCGTTTCAAATACTTTTCAATCATTTCGAATTTAAACAAGAAAATTATGTCGACAAATTCAGAGGTGTCTTGATATCGCGTTTCAAATACTTTTCAATCATTTCGAATTTAAACAAGAAAATTATGTCGACAAATTCAGAGGTGTCTTGATATCGCGTTTCAAATACTTTTCAATCATTTCGAATTTAAACAAGAAAATTATGTCGACAAATTCAGAGGTGTCTTTATATCGCGTTTCAAATACTTTTCAATCATTTCGAATTTAAACAAGAAAATTATGTCGACAAATTCAGAGGTGTCTTGATATCGCGTTTCAAATACTTTTCAATCATTTCGAATTTAAACAAGAAAATTATGTCGACAAATTCAGAGGTGTCTTGATATCGCGTTTCAAATACTTTACAATCATTTCGAATTCAAACAAGAAGATTATGTCGACAAATGTCTTTATGAAATTGAAAAAAAAGAAAGAGTAAAAATGAAGGATGTCCCGCTCAAGGTAGGTTCCAAAGACCGAAAAAAAAAAGAGAAAATTAAGGATGTGCCCGTAAAGGTAAGTGCCAATGAGCTATAGACGTGTCTTGATATCGCGTTTCAAATACTTTTCAATCATTTCGAATTTAAACAAGAAAATTATGTCGACAAATTCAGAGGTGTTTTGATATCGCGTTTCAAATACTTTTCAATCATTTCGAATTTAAACAAGAAAATTATGTCGACAAATTCAGAGGTGTCTTGATATCGCGTTTCAAATACTTTTCAATCATTTTGAATTTAAACAAGAAAATTATGTCGACAAATTCAGAGGTGTCTTGATATCGCGTTTCAAATACTTTACAATCATTTCGAATTCAAACAAGAAGATTATGTCGACAAATGTCTTTATGAAATTGAAAAAAAAAGAAAGAGTAAAAATGAAGGATGTCCCGCTCAAGGTAGGTTCCAAAGAGAGAAAAAAAAAGAGAAAATTAAGGATGTGCCCGTAAAGGTAAGTGCCAATGAGCTATAGACGTGTCTTGATATCGCGTTTCAAATACTTTTCAATCATTTCGAATTTAAACAAGAAAATTATGTCGACAAATTCATAGGTGTCTTGATATCGCGTTTCAAATACTTTTCGATCATTTCGAATTTAAACAAGAAAATTATGTCGACAAATTCAGAGGTGTCTTGATATCGCGTTTCAAATACTTTACAATCATTTCGAATTTAAACAAGAAAATTATTTCGACAAATTCAGAGGTGTCTTGATATCGCGTTTCAAATACTTTTCAATCATTTCGAATTTAAACAAGAAAATTATGTCGACAAATTCAGAGGTGTCTTGATATCGCGTTTCAAATACTTTACAATCATTTCGAATTCAAACAAGAAGATGATGTCGACAAATGTCTTTATGAAATTGAAAAAAAAAGAAAGAGTAAAAATGAAGGATGTCCCGCTCAAGGTAGGTTCCAAAGAGAGAAAAAAAAAAGAGAAAATTAAGGATGTGCCCGTAAAGGTAAGTGCCAATGAACTATAGACGTGTCTTGATATCGCGATTCAAATACTTTTCAATCATTTCGCATTTAAACAAGAAAATTATGTCGACAAATTCAAAGAGGTGTCTTGATATCGCGATTCAAATACTTTTCAATCATTTCGCATTTAAACAAGAAAATTATGTCGACAAATTCAAAGAGGTGTCTTGATATCGCGTTTCAAATACTTTTCAATCATTTCGAATTTAAACAAGAAAATTATGTCGACAAATTCAGAGGTGTCTTGATATCGCGTTTCAAATACTTTTCAATCATTTTGAATTTAAACAAGAAAATTATGTCGACAAATTCAGAGGTGTCTTGATATCGCGTTTCAAATACTTTTCAATCATTTCGAATTTAAACAAGAAAATTATGTCGACAAATTCAGAGGTGTCTTGATATCGCGTTTCAAATACTTTTCAATCATTTCGAATTTAAACAAGAAAATTATGTCGACAAATTCAGAGGTGTCTTTATATCGCGTTTCAAATACTTTTCAATCATTTCGAATTTAAACAAGAAAATTATGTCGACAAATTCAGAGGTGTCTTGATATCGCGTTTCAAATACTTTACAATCATTTCGAATTCAAACAAGAAGATTATGTCGACAAATGTCTTTATGAAATTGAAAAAAAAGAAAGAGTAAAAATGAAGGATGTCCCGCTCAAGGTAGGTTCCAAAGAGCGAAAAAAAAAGAGAAAATTAAGGATGTGCCTGTAAAGGTAAGTGCCAATGAACTATAAACGTGTCTTGATATCGCGATTCAAATACTTTTCAATCATTTCGCATTTAAACAAGAAAATTATGTCGACAAATTCAAAGAGGTGTCTTGATATCGCGTTTCAAATACTTTTCAATCATTTCGAATTTAAACAAGAAAATTATGTCGACAAATTCAGAGGTGTCTTGATATCGCGTTTCAAATACTTTTCAATCATTTCGAATTTAAACAAGAAAATTATGTCGACAAATTCAGAGGTGTCTTGATATCGCGTTTCAAATACTTTTCAATCATTTCGAATTTAAACAAGAAAACTATGTCGACAAATTTAGAGGTGTCTTGATATCGCGTTTCAAATACTTTACAATTATTTCGAATTCAAACAAGAAGATTATGTCGACAATTGTCTTTATGAAATTGAAAAAAAAGAAAGAGTAAAAATGAAGGATGTCCCGCTCAAGGTAGGTTCCAAAGAGCGAAAAAAAAGAGAAAATTAAGGATGTGCCCGTAAAGGTAAGTGCCAATGAGCTATAGACGTGCCTTGATATCGCGTTTCAAATACTTTTCAATCATTTCGAATTTAAACAAGAAAATTATGTCGACAAATTCAGAGAGGTGTCTTGATATCGCGTTTCAAATACTTTTCAATCATTTCGAATTTAAACAAGAAAATTATGTCGACAAATTCAAAGGTGTCTTGATATCGCGTTTCAAATACTTTACAATCATTTCGAATTCAAACAAGAAAATTATGTCGACAAATTCAGAGAGGTGTCTTGATATCGCGTTTCAAATACTTTTCAATCATTTCGAATTTAAACAAGAAAATTATGTCGACAAATTCAGAGGTGTCTTGATATCGCGTTTCAAATACTTTACAATCATTTCGAATTCAAACAAGAAAATTATGTCGACAAATTCAGAGGTGTCTTGATATCGCGTTTTAAATACTTTTCAATCATTTTGAATTTAAACAAGAAAATTATGTCGACAAATTCAGAGGTGTCTTGATATCGCGTTTCAAATACTTTTCAATCATTTCGAATTCAAACAAGAAGATTATGTCGACAAATGTCTTTATGAAATTGAAAAAAAAGAAAGAGTAAAAATGAAGGATGTCCCGCTCTAGGTAGGTTCCAAAGAGCGAAAAAAAAAGAGAAAATTAAGGATGTGCCCGTAAAGGTAAGTGCCAATGAGCTATAGACGTGTCTTGATATCGCGTTTCAAATACTTTTCAATCATTTCGAATTTAAACAAGAAAATTATGTCGACAAATTCAGAGGTGTCTTGATATCGCGTTTCAAATACTTTTCAATCATTTCGAATTTAAACAAGAAAATTATGTCGACAAATTCAGAGGTGTCTTGATATCGCGTTTCAAATACTTTTCAATCATTTCGAATTTAAACAAGAAAACTATGTCGACAAATTTAGAGGTGTCTTGATATCGCGTTTCAAATACTTTACAATTATTTCGAATTCAAACAAGAGGATTATGTCGACAAATGTCTTTATGAAATTGAAAAAAAAAAGAAAGAGTAAAAATGAAGGATTAAGGTAGGTTCCAAAGAGCGAAAAAAAAAGAGAAAATTAAGGATGTGCCCGTAAAGGTAAGTGCCAATGAGCTATAGACGTGTCTTGATATCATGTTTCAAATACTTTTCAATCATTTCGAATTTAAACAAGAAAATTATGTCGACAAATTCAGAGAGGTGTCTTGATATCGCGTTTCAAATACTTTTCAATCATTTCGAATTTAAACAAGAAAATTATGTCGACAAATTCAAAGGTGTCTTGATATCGCGTTTCAAATACTTTACAATCATTTCGAATTCAAACAAGAAAATTATGTCGACAAATTCAGAGAGGTGTCTTGATATCGCGTTTCAAATACTTTTCAATCATTTCGAATTTAAACAAGAAAATTATGTCGACAAATTCAGAGGTGTCTTGATATCGCGTTTCAAATACTTTACAATCATTTCGAATTCAAACAAGAAAATTATGTCGACAAATTCAGAGGTGTCTTGATATCGCGTTTCAAATACTTTACAATTATTTCGAATTCAAACAAGAGGATTATGTCGACAAATGTCTTTATGAAATTGAAAAAAAAAAGAAAGAGTAAAAATGAAGGATGTCCCGCTCTAGGTAGGTTCCAAAGAGCGAAAAAAAAAGAGAAAATTAAGGATGTGCCCGTAAAGGTAAGTGCCAATGAGCTATAGACGTGTCTTGATATCGTGTTTCAAATACTTTTCAATCATTTTGAATTTAAACAAGAAAATTATGTCGACAAATTCAGAGGTGTCTTGATATCGCGTTTCAAATACTTTTCAATCATTTCGAATTTAAACAAGAAAACTATGTCGACAAATTTAGAGGTGTCTTGATATCGCGTTTCAAATACTTTACAATTATTTCGAATTCAAACAAGAAGATTATGTCGACAATTGTCTTTATGAAATTGAAAAAAAAGAAAGAGTAAAAATGAAGGATGTCCCGCTCAAGGTAGGTTCCAAAGAGCGAAAAAAAAGAGAAAATTAAGGATGTGCCCGTAAAGGTAAGTGCCAATGAGCTATAGACGTGCCTTGATATCGCGTTTCAAATACTTTTCAATCATTTCGAATTTAAACAAGAAAATTATGTCGACAAATTCAGAGAGGTGTCTTGATATCGCGTTTCAAATACTTTTCAATCATTTCGAATTTAAACAAGAAAATTATGTCGACAAATTCAAAGGTGTCTTGATATCGCGTTTCAAATACTTTACAATCATTTCGAATTCAAACAAGAAAATTATGTCGACAAATTCAGAGAGGTGTCTTGATATCGCGTTTCAAATACTTTTCAATCATTTCGAATTTAAACAAGAAAATTATGTCGACAAATTCAGAGGTGTCTTGATATCGCGTTTCAAATACTTTACAATCATTTCGAATTCAAACAAGAAAATTATGTCGACAAATTCAGAGGTGTCTTGATATCGCGTTTTAAATACTTTTCAATCATTTTGAATTTAAACAAGAAAATTATGTCGACAAATTCAGAGGTGTCTTGATATCGCGTTTCAAATACTTTTCAATCATTTCGAATTCAAACAAGAAGATTATGTCGACAAATGTCTTTATGAAATTGAAAAAAAAGAAAGAGTAAAAATGAAGGATGTCCCGCTCTAGGTAGGTTCCAAAGAGCGAAAAAAAAAGAGAAAATTAAGGATGTGCCCGTAAAGGTAAGTGCCAATGAGCTATAGACGTGTCTTGATATCGCGTTTCAAATACTTTTCAATCATTTCGAATTTAAACAAGAAAATTATGTCGACAAATTCAGAGGTGTCTTGATATCGCGTTTCAAATACTTTTCAATCATTTCGAATTTAAACAAGAAAATTATGTCGACAAATTCAGAGGTGTCTTGATATCGCGTTTCAAATACTTTTCAATCATTTCGAATTTAAACAAGAAAACTATGTCGACAAATTTAGAGGTGTCTTGATATCGCGTTTCAAATACTTTACAATTATTTCGAATTCAAACAAGAGGATTATGTCGACAAATGTCTTTATGAAATTGAAAAAAAAAAGAAAGAGTAAAAATGAAGGATTAAGGTAGGTTCCAAAGAGCGAAAAAAAAAGAGAAAATTAAGGATGTGCCCGTAAAGGTAAGTGCCAATGAGCTATAGACGTGTCTTGATATCATGTTTCAAATACTTTTCAATCATTTCGAATTTAAACAAGAAAATTATGTCGACAAATTCAGAGAGGTGTCTTGATATCGCGTTTCAAATACTTTTCAATCATTTCGAATTTAAACAAGAAAATTATGTCGACAAATTCAAAGGTGTCTTGATATCGCGTTTCAAATACTTTACAATCATTTCGAATTCAAACAAGAAAATTATGTCGACAAATTCAGAGAGGTGTCTTGATATCGCGTTTCAAATACTTTTCAATCATTTCGAATTTAAACAAGAAAATTATGTCGACAAATTCAGAGGTGTCTTGATATCGCGTTTCAAATACTTTACAATCATTTCGAATTCAAACAAGAAAATTATGTCGACAAATTCAGAGGTGTCTTGATATCGCGTTTCAAATACTTTACAATTATTTCGAATTCAAACAAGAGGATTATGTCGACAAATGTCTTTATGAAATTGAAAAAAAAAAGAAAGAGTAAAAATGAAGGATGTCCCGCTCTAGGTAGGTTCCAAAGAGCGAAAAAAAAAGAGAAAATTAAGGATGTGCCCGTAAAGGTAAGTGCCAATGAGCTATAGACGTGTCTTGATATCGTGTTTCAAATACTTTTCAATCATTTTGAATTTAAACAAGAAAATTATGTCGACAAATTCAGAGGTGTCTTGATATCGCGTTTCAAATACTTTTCAATCATTTCGAATTCAAACAAGAAGATTATGTCGACAAATGTCTTTATGAAATTGAAAAAAAAAAAGAAAGAGTAAAAATGAAGGATGTCCCGCTCTAGGTAGGTTCCAAAGAGCGAAAAAAAAGAGAAAATTAAGGATGTGCCCGTAAAGGTAAGTGCCAATGAACTATAGACGTGTCTTGATATCGCGATTCAAATACTTTTCAATCATTTCGCATTTAAACAAGAAAATTATGTCGACAAATTCAAAGAGGTGTCTTGATATCGCGATTCAAATACTTTTCAATCATTTCGCATTTAAACAAGAAAATTATGTCGACAAATTCAAAGAGGTGTCTTGATATCGCGTTTCAAATACTTTTCAATCATTTCGAATTTAAACAAGAAAATTATGTCGACAAATTCAGAGGTGTCTTGATATCGCGTTTCAAATACTTTTCAATCATTTTGAATTTAAACAAGAAAATTATGTCGACAAATTCAGAGGTGTCTTGATATCGCGTTTCAAATACTTTTCAATCATTTCGAATTTAAACAAGAAAATTATGTCGACAAATTCAGAGGTGTCTTGATATCGCGTTTCAAATACTTTTCAATCATTTCGAATTTAAACAAGAAAATTATGTCGACAAATTCAGAGGTGTCTTGATATCGCGTTTCAAATACTTTACAATCATTTCGAATTCAAATAAGAAGATTATGTCGACAAATGTCTTTATGAAATTGAAAAAAAAGAAAGAGTAAAAATGAAGGATGTCCCGCTCAAGGTAGGTTCCAAAGACCGAAAAAAAAAAGAGAAAATTAAGGATGTGCCCGTAAAGGTAAGTGCCAATGAGCTATAGACGTGTCTTGATATCGCGTTTCAAATACTTTTCAATCATTTCGAATTTAAACAAGAAAATTATGTCGACAAATTCAGAGGTGTCTTGATATCGCGTTTCAAATACTTTACAATCATTTCGAATTCAAACAAGAAGATGATGTCGACAAATGTCTTTATGAAATTGAAAAAAAAAAGAAAGAGTAAAAATGAAGGATGTCCCGCTCAAGGTAGGTTCCAAAGAGCGAAAAAAAAAAGAGAAAATTAAGGATGTGCCCATAAAGGTAAGTGCCAATGAGCTATAGACGTGTCTTGATATCGTGTTTCAAATACTTTTCAATCATTTCGCATTTAAACAAGAAAATTATGTCGACAAATTCAGAGGTGTCTTGATATCGCGTTTCAAATACTTTTCAATCATTTCGAATTTAAACAAGAAAATTATGTCGACAAATTCAGAGGTGTCTTGATATCGCGTTTCAAATACTTTTCAATCATTTTGAATTTAAACAAGAAAATTATGTCGACAAATTCAGAGGTGTCTTGATATCGCGTTTCAAATACTTTACAATCATTTCGAATTCAAACAAGAAGATTATGTCGACAAATGTCTTTATGAAATTGAAAAAAAAAGAAAGAGTAAAAATGAAGGATGTGCTCGCTCAAGGTAGGTTCCAAAGAGCGAAAAAAAGAGAAGTAATTATTTTTTTACATTGAAAGAGCAAGTATTTAATTTTTAGAAGACATGATGTTTTCTTTCTTTTTGTCAGAGAAAGCTCGTACCTCCTCGTGGTCTCTGACGGGTAATAGCAATTTTGATCGGATATGCAGTTTTCATCTACGTACACTTTAAGTTAAGTGTCGCCTAAATTGAGACTTAATAAAACAGCGTTAAATAGCACTGCATAAATCGAAATTGTTATTAGCAGAATCGAGTATGTCTTTTATTGAAACCTTAAATTCTCTGAATACGTCCCTGTCGGCCAAGTGCTTGCACGCGTATAATCCGGTGCGGCTTGCCTTTAACAACTTTTTTATATGCCTCGAAACTCCACTTCCGTACGACATATCTCTTTAGTTCACAATAACTGCCTAAAAGTTTCAGATGCGTCTTGATATTGCATTTCTAATACCTTTAAATCATTTTGAAGTTAAACAAGAGAGTTATGTCAACAAATCTCTTTAGAAGTGTTATTTAGAAAATTGAACAAAAATGAGTAAAAATGGTGGCTGCAAAGGTTGTTGAACTGATTCATATGACACCCTAACAAAAGTTAAACAAGCTTATTCAACGACTATGTTCGTTTTTAGGGTTTTAACGTGAGTTTGGAGTTTTTATTTTGTTGACAATTACCCTCAATTGAATTTGTCGACTTCGACAAGAACATCTCGTAGACTATATATCATGAAGCCCTAAAACGTGTTCTGCTGTTTAATAAAGTTGTTTTGTGAGATAACAGATCGTATCAAAAGTGGCAATTTCGTGTATCATTTTCAAACGCTGTACTTTTACCGCCTCTTGTGACGTCATTTCGGGGGAGCCTTATCATTGGTTTTTGGTGAATTTTGTTCTGTGTGACGTTTTGACCAATGTTTTGGATTTCTTTACCTAGTAAATGCGTGATTTCGAGTAAACAAAAATTTTTTCGTCTAGTTTTTAGAAAAGCTCTTTTTGAAAATGGTGGGACGACCCCATTGATTGATTGTTTGCTGACATAAAGTTAAGAGCACAACCAAAGTAAAAATTGTTTCAAAATTCAAAAATAAGTATTTTAGTAATTTTTGTTTGGGATTGCGGAAATTTTTATAAGCCACATGGAACGTACCGAACATCTTACATTTACGGAAGTTAAGAATAAGTTCCTTGTGGTTTAAATGGCTATATTTAAACAAAGTATTTATAATTTATTTGACAACACAGATTTCGGTTATTTATTACAAATCACACGGATTGTGTCGCCCAGTAGAACTTTTGACTGACAGACGGTAGTATTTGTAGGGAAGCGGCTTCTCGATCTTTCGGTCGCAAAATTACTCCACAACAATTTTGCTCGTATGAGTTGGTAATGGAATCATGAGTTTCTTCTAAAACTTAAATCATAAATAATAAACACATAGTGACTTTTTATAAGCAATCATAATTTTCTTTGAAGACTAAAAATCCAAATCTACCTCAATCCATTGCGGACTTCTATATAACGATGAAGTTGACAAATCTACAAAAACCAAATTGCGAATGTATCTCGTCCCTAGACGAATATGACAACTACGACAAACGCACAATCGGTAGAAATGCAGAAATCGGCAAGATAGATTCCAACAAAAGACAGAATTAAAAACATCTGCAGAACAAGCACTTGGCCAAATACAGCCTTGCAACGTAAATACTTTCGGCCGTGAAATATTCATCTTATGTAGTCTAGGCAGTACAAAAATATATCGTCTAAATACCGGCTAATTCCGCTGTATTGTGGTTATGAGGTTCCTAAATCATATTGCTTTAATGATGATATAGTTGACATTTATTATTTAATAAGTTATAATATGTACAAAAAATCGTAAATTATCACATAAAAATTCCAATTCTTAATCAAATCTAACATTTCTGATATTTCTTGTATGCCTCCTGGGAATATTTTTGGTAGCTTGTTCCACTTCAGTCAAAAAACTTGTAGAATTGTGAATGGTTGTACCACCCAGCACAACATTAAAGCTTGGATTGCTCTTATTAAAAGAATGTACTGTCAAAGACTCTTCATATGTAGCACCACCAATGATGAAAATTATTATATCTTGTGGTCTTCCACTAACAAAGTGATTACCAATATATGGATATAGATTATCTTTTAACCTGCCCTTTACCAGTTCTTCTAATGTTTCATGGATCAAAGGTTTATGCTGGGTATACACATTATCAACACCACTTAGTCCTTTGAAAAAACGTTTGGTACTTTGTAACGCGTTTTCCACATTAAGAAAGTCACTTTGTCGCGCGTGGGATCCTGCATATTCTAATATGTTAACAATATTCCTTAGTAAACGTTCAGGAATCGCCTTTTTTTTCAATAATTCTATTAAACCTACCACATCATTGTTACTGTGGTTTTGATAGCGCAGAGCATATAACATTACTAATTTTGCCAAATCAGTATTTCGAACTTTTTCATTGTTGATCATTTTTTTAATACTTTGCAAATGAGCTGCGTGATCATTTTGGGATGAAATTTCCTGTTCAATCTCAGAGACATCCAATAACTGATATTTGTTCACAAAAGAACTCAACTCTCCTACCACTGTCACATGCTTGGTTACATTTCCAGAAAGTTTCTTGAATTGGGGATAAGCTTCCACAAAATTCTTCATATCAGCAATGCTTTCAATTTTCTGATGACTCTTTGCCTTTGCTTGAAACTTATCCATCAATTGTTTGATGTTTTGTCCTATTTCACCATAATTCAAAAAAATATTTTGGGCATAAAATGGATCTTGCTCTGCTGATAGAACAACTTCAGACAAATCTTTGCTGACCCCTGGTATATTTGATAAGTTGACGCGATTATTATTAATGGTTAATAATTCATGGACCATAGCTTGATAAGTCCACTGGTTTAATAAAGGGGTCATTGGATCATCCCTACGATCCAAAATGAGAAGTAAAGGTTGGGTGCTTTGCCCAAAAGCAAATAATGATGATTCTTTGCTCATAACTTCATCAATCCTTGTTCCCAAATCTTTACACAATTTTGAATTTGCTTGATATCGAATTGCTGGGCTCTTCTTTAAAGACAGCATCACAGCAATAATCCCTTGAACAGATCTTTGCAGTGCAGAAGGGTTCCAGGAAAGTCCATTCATACAAGTTTGCAAACCTATTGAAAACAGATGAGGATTTACAGCAAGATAGTCCATATAAAGTTCCTGAACTTCTTTTACAACTTCTTGTTCATCATGCTCTGCTAAAATTTTTATGTCAGCTTTGGCAATAATGTTGCTGAAATAAATGTAGTATGCTCCATACTTAGGACAGCGTAATTCGTTACACAGTAGTTCAATGTTTTCTTGAGTGGGACGCAGAAAAACCAAACATTTTAAGTATCGAAGGCCCATGGAGTTACTCTGGTTTGGCGAATCTAAACGCTCAAGTAAAAACACCTCCTTCTGTTGAATTTCTGACTGCCCATATACCATACTGATCACACTGGTGGTTTCTTTATCCATTAGCAGTATTTTCATACCGGGCTCACTTTCTTCGGTCATTTTTGTGACGTATGCTTTCACAGTTGCAATTACATTCATCTTGTTGTTTCTAAAAGTTGCTCTTCCACACTATTACAATTCAAAGTTTAGAAATCTTGAAGTTTTAAGTGGTATCTGTACAGCATCATCGATGACAAATCTGACACCTGTAACAAACTTTGACGCTTCTACGTCATTCTGTCATTAACATTTTGTCTACACATCACAGCACAAAAAAACTAACACAGACAGACGGAACTACACACAGTACATTTAACTTCCACAATATTTTATATTTGGCAAATTTGTTTGGACATAGCTTAGCGTTCTTTGTTATTATGGATCTTTTCAGGTTAAATTTAATTTATTTTGTCAATGACGTGCGAGTAGTTTAAATAACCTTAAATGTAGTTCAACTTTACCATGAAAGTTTGCAGGTTATGTTAATAATTCGAAAAATGTTTAATAGACTTTGTATAAAAACGCATTGCGGGCGTTTATTTTACTGTACAAACAAAACCGATAAAAATAAGCTTTACAGTAATACAATATTTTTACCAAAAACAGCCTTTCCTTTGAGGTTATCAGGCAAAAAACTTTTGGAACGAGATGAAAATATTAATTCTGTATGTAGTACAATACCGAGTTTACTGACTGAATTTCCACTGATAAGTTTAGGTTGCAGAATTTGACCAACTGTACAAGTGGCAAAGGAGTTATTTGTCAGAACCTGAATTTGTTCTACATGATGGTCCCCCATATGCAAATGGCAGGCTTCACATGGGACACGCGCTTAATAAAGTAAGCCATGAATTAGACAGTTTCAATTAATTTTTGCTAAAGTTGTTATTGTCATTCAATTTGTCATTTCCAAAGCCAACATAAATTATTCAAATTATGGAGTTCCACTCTCTTTAAGTTAAATCTTTTATGTATGAAATGCTTTATCTCTGCTCAAAATGTGAATATGAACTATCACCACCCATACACCAATATTTTAGATTTTAAAGGATACTATTCTAAGGTACCATATTTTAAAAGGTAATAAAGTACATTATGTACCAGGATGGGATTGCCATGGTTTACCAATTGAATTAAAAGCTTCATCTAAAAGTGATGCCAGTCCATTGGAGATAAGAGCAAAAGGTAAGTGATAAAGTACACAAGGATCAAAAGTTACTCCCTTCTATGCCATCTTTGATTATTGCCCTGGGTAACTTACCAGCAGTTCATGTCTTAAATTTTAGCAAGGAACTTTGCAAAGAATACTGTATCAGAACAACAGGAAATTTTTAAATCCTGGGGAATAGTTGGTGACTGGAAAAATTATTATGCCACCTACAATCCTGAATATGTAAAAGTTCAACTTAAATTATTCAACAAATTGTATCAGAAGAACCGCATTTATCGAGACGTGAAACCTATTTATTGGTCTCCTGCATCAAGGTAAAAACATATTTAAATTTTAATTGGGATCTTCATACATCATGTCGCCTTTGGATAATAAAATTTACACGTTGTTAAATGGAGAATTTAGACGTTCAAAGAAGCCTACTGGATGTATGAATCATTTGTAAAAACTCTGTATGATGACAGTACTAGGCGAAAAAATATTCTACCCCTATTTTTTTGTTTATTCGAAATCACGCGTTTACTAGGTAAAAAACATCCGAAACATTTTTCTTATTTGAAACGCGCGCCTTTCTGTGACGTCAACACGGGACAAAATTGAAAGTTACTAAACGCGAAATGACGTCACAAGAGGAGGTAAATGTGCAGAATTTGAAAATGCTTGCCGAAATTGCAATTTTTGACACGCTCTGTTATCTTATACAACAACTTTATTAAACAACAGAATATACTTTTTTTTAAGAGAAATTAAATTTTTACCTGAGCTGTAAAGCTACAATATAACTAAATGAATGTTTTATCACTAAATTTTTGATTGCAGAACAGCATTAGCGGAAGCAGAATTGGAGTATAATGAACACCATAAAAGCCCCAGCGTTTTTGTTCAATTTAAAATAAAAGATTTTCCTACAAGGAGCAGTGAAGGGTATTTAGCTAGTTATTAGATTTTCTCCCATTTATATAAAACTTAAAGGATTTATGCTCTTATTTGGACCACTACTCCCTGGACTTTACCTGCCAATCAAGCAGTTTGCTTCAATTCCAATTTATCATATAGTTTAGTAAAGAATACCAAAGACAACAATTTATACATTGTAGCAACAGGCACAATAGGGGCTCTTGAAAAAACCTTAAATTGTCAATTACAAGTAATTGAGAATGTACCAAATGAAGTGCTAGGAAAAATCACATATATTCATCCAATCTTTAAAGAGAGGGAATTAAAATTCTTAGACGCGATGCATGTCACTGTATCAAAGGGAACAGGTTTAGTTCATACAGCACCAGCACATGGCCCCGACGATTTTTTGGTAGCCCTTAATAACAAAATTGAAATAGTAAGAGACCAATTCACCAATGACATCCTCTCACATTTTGTATTTAGGAAAACATAGTAAATGATTTGGGGTGCTACAACCCTAATACCGGACATGACCTTGATGGAAAATTTGTTTTGAAAGAAGGCACAGAAAAAGTATTGGAAATAATTAAAAATGATATTGTGCATTTAGAAGAATATGAGCACAGCTATCCATATGATTGGAGAACCAAGAAACCTGTCATTATCAGGGCTAGTCAGCAGTGGTTTGTTGACACATATTCCTTAAAAAATAGAGCAGTTGTAGGTTTTCCAACACCCACTGTATATTAAACTATATTATAGTAAATACTATTCCAGGAGTTGTTAGAACATGTGCAAGTTATTCCAGAATCAAAAAGTGAGATCTATAAACGTAACTTGATAAAACAAATTCAGAACAGACCTTATTGGTGTATTAGCAGACAACGCAAGTGGGGCGTGCCTATACCAGTATTTTTCAATAAATTAAATGATGAAGTTTTAATTAATGAGTAAGTACTAATTAATAAGTGGTCTCAAAATATAAAATTTCTGTTTAGAGATTTAATACGGCATTATTGTTTACTGGTTGATAAATATGGCACCGATTTTTGGTGGCAAGCTCCTAAAGAACAACTGGTTCCAGAAGAACTAAGGCAAGGGGTCGAGATTGGACAACTTGAGCAAGGACAGGTATTTCACTTTATTATCAGATGAGGATTATACTGTAAACTTATATTATCTTTTCATATATTTGTTTCTTGATATCTCAGTAATTTGTTTTTCATTGGTATATTTTATGTATTTACGTTGATCTTACCTTTTCTTAGGATATTTTGGATATTTGGTTTGATAGCGGAATTTCATGGGCAATTGCTCTTGAAGGTGACAAGGTAGCAGACATGTATCTGGAAGGAGTTGACCAATTTAACGGATGGTTTCAATCGTCATTGTTAACCTCAGTCGCCTTAAGAGATAAAGCTCCTTATAAAGCGATTTATGTTCATGGTTTTGTAGTAGATGAACAAGGAATGAAAATGTCAAAATCTCTTGGGAATATTATTGATCCTATAAATGTTGTAAAAGGGACTGAAAAGACAAAACCATATGGTGTTGATACTTTAAGGTAAAATACCCAGTCAGGTGTACTATCCCCTTTTAAATCCTTCCCTTATGTTAACTTATTTTGCTTTCAAATTCATTGGGGTCGTCCCACAGCTTTTCTAGAAACTAGACGAAAAAGCATAAAAAAATTTTATTCGAAATCACGCGATTACTAGGTAAAAAAAAATCGAAACATTGGTCTTATTTAAAACGCGCGCCTTTATGTGACGTCAACACGGGACAAAATTCACCAGACAAAATTCAAAGTTACTACCGAGAGACGCATAAACCAATGAGAATGGTCGTTGAAATGACGTCACAAGAGGCGGTAAATCTATAGCGTTTGAAAATCCTAGTCGAAATTGCGACTTTTGATACGCTGTTATGCCACAAAACAGCTTTATTAAACAACAGGGCTTCTTGTTATTTAATCTACGAGATGCTATAGTTGAATTCGTCAAATTCAGTTGAGAGGGACGACCCCATTCAAAGATCAGTAATTTTACAGATCATTTCGATAACACCATATTTGTTTTAATTTATTTTAAGATTATCGTATTTTTAGATGGTGGGTGGCGTGTCATGCAAACCAAGACGCGTTAGCATATATCAGCAACAACGTCCTACAAGCCAGCGCTGATGAGCTACATAAGATCAGAAGTGTATTGCGATTTGCGCTGGGTTCCTTAAGTGATTTTCAACAATCGCCAGTTGATTACAATGATCTATCATTGTTAGACAAATACATGCTGCATTTGTTATATTTATTTCATAAAGAAGTACAGTACATCTCATTGTTTTGTCCAAATACAATAAAACTATTTTAACCTTTCAGGTAAACGAAGCGGCTAATAAATACCAGTTTCAGCAAATTTGTAAAGCCGTGATAAATCTTCTGGTTACACCTGTTTCAGCTATTTATTATACTAGCATTAAGGACAGGCTATATTGTGATGACTTGGACTCTCTTTCTCGAAGATGTTCACAATATGTGCTCTTACAAATTTTTGAAATCGTCACTCAAGCAGTTGCTCCAATTGTGCCTCACTTGGTTGAAGAAATGCATCAACATTTACCAGAAAAAAATAATAAAACCTATTTTACTTCATCGCATAGCAAACCTGAAGAATTTTGGAAGAATGAAAAGGTGGAAGAAGTCATGAACGTTTTCTTGAACATTAAAAAAGATTTTAATAAAGAAGTGAGTGCTAGTACTGTGAATTGTGTTATTCGGATAAATATTTCGCAAAATTTACAAAAAACCTTTGAAGTAAGTATAATTATTTTTGCCGATTCGATTTTTGTTGTTCTTTTATTGCAGGAAGTCTTAACTACCAGAAACATTCAGACTGAATTAGAAGATATTTGTCAAGTTTCTAAAGTTTTTATTGCAAACAGTAATTTACAAAGTGGTTACAACTTGGAAACTGAAAAATCTGATTTGTTTATGTGTGCTAGGTGCAGAAGGATTAAGTCAAAACATGAAAATGAATTATGTGAACGTTGTAGTTACGTCAAGAAAACACACGATGCCAGGACCTGTGCCACCAACTAACATCTTATACAATTAGATAAAATAAAACTTTTCAATAAACAAATTATGCATGTTTTAAATTGTCTGAAGATGTATTCATCCTAAAAACTCATTTTCTTTAAATGTCGTCATCACTACATTGATTTTACCTGATGTGTCGTCTCTTTATTTGTGTTTTCTTTTTAGCCATAAATTCCGCATAACTCAATTTTTCTCCATCAACACTACTGTCACTTTCAAAATCATTAACAAACGAACGTCTCTTTGGTGGTGGAATATCTTGAACTTTCGAACTGTTCCGCTTTAATGTTGGTTTCGGAAACAGTTTAATTTTTTCTTGCTTTGCAATCTCTAAACGGTGAATCTCGTTTTTCATGTTGTCAAATTTCTGTGTTAACACCTTCAGTCTTTCCACACTGCTGTTCCGCTCTAGATCGTATTTAAAATTTTCAAATGTCAGCTCTTTCATTGTTGATTCAAGATGTTCTATATTTTTTTGGAATTTTTTATTTCGTAGTTCGATTTCTTCAATTTCTTTTTGTACGTGGTTATTTTGGATGTCAGATTCCAAAGCCTGCAGCTTATCTTTAATTTCACCAAGTTCCAAATGTGGGTTTATTTTTAAAAGTGCAAGTTCTGATCGTTTTTCACATATTTTATTATTTGTCTCATTTGTAGAACTTAAAAGCATTTCCGAGTTTTTAATCAAAATTTCGTACTCTTTATCGAGTTTTTCAAAGTTATTACTTTCTCGAATGTTGTTTTCATTGAACATAATTGTGCTTTGAAGGCTAGCAAGGCGTTCGTTCACCGCCACATACAATGCTGTTATTTGCTGTAGCTCCTAAAATATTATTGGTAATATATTACTAAAAAGGAGAAAATATTACTTTGTTAATTTCATATTTTTGATTCTCGTAACTCAACATTTCACTTTCAAGTGCTTTTAATTGTTTTCGTTTTGTGTCGCACTTGTTCGTCAGGCTTTCTCTTGATTTGTTATTACAATCTTGAATTTCTCTCAATTGCGTTTCAAAGGCAGAACACTGTTCCTCGATTTGTTGCAAATTATTAATTAATTCAGGTTGTTTTTTTAAAAGTTCTGTTTTTTCGTCCATTAGTTCTTTAAACTTTTCTAATGAAGCAAGTACACTTTCTTCAGTAAAACATATTCTGCAAGTTAAAATAATAGTTGCTTTTTAATTTAAAATTGTATTGATTTATTTACTTATCTTTCAGATCATTGTTACTTTTGATGATTGCAAAAATCTTTTTGGTGCAATCCTTTTCATCTTGATGAATTTTTTCCACTTCTGCATTTTCAGACTCTAAATTTCCTTCACGCAGTTCACATTCTACTTTTAATGAATGCAAGGTTTCTTTCTTTTCGTGATGTAAGTCTGATAGAGTTTCACAAGATTCCTCGCAGTTTTTTAACTCCATATGAAGGGCATTTATTTTATTGTGAAGTTGTTCATGTTCTTCCAAAAATTTCTCACAGATATTCTTTTTCTTCAGTTCTATTGTTTTTAAGACTTTACTAAAACTTGTATCTTTTTTCTTAATATCTTCGTTTATTACTGCACATAAATCTTTCAAAGCATTTTCTCTTTGCATTAGAGTCAACAAATTTTCTTCAATTTGTTGCACGTAACGGTAAATTAAACCACACAACGCTTTGGATTCTTTGAAATTCTCATTAAAAGCATTTTTGCTTAAATTGTTGACTTCCAGAATTCCCGCATTTTCATTAAAGATGCACTGGGTCTGCTCAAGACTCTCTTCTAAGTGTTTAACGTATTGTTCATGCTGATCTAAATTATTTTTAAATATATTAATGTTTTCTTCAGTAATAGTCTGGAAATATTCTGCTTAGCAGGTAATTCAAACTGATTGCTTTACTTTACCTTGTTCTCTATTACTTTGAAGGTTGCCTCCAAGAGGGCCATATTTTACTCAAGAAATGGAATTCAATAATTTCTATGGATTTGATGAATTTAACACTGACGGATGCTTAGTCATGGCCAACTTAAAATTTGAAAAATCAGAATTAAAACCTTTTTCAGGGTTAGTTAAGAAATTTGCAAAAATAAGAAGATTAAGAACATTAATTTTGCGACATTAACTACGATATCATCGAGAGAGAAAATCGTCCACAGTGCCTTACAATTTATTTTTTTAATATCTGTGTTTTCAAATTGATCAGTTATTGACAGTTTGAACGTCAAAGATTACGAACTACAAAATGGGTTAGTTTTTGATTTTCCTTCATTGTTACTACTACTAACTATTACTAATTGTGTCACCCCAACAGCTCCTTATCGGTATCTGCCCAACCGGATTGCCTGTTGGACCCTATACTCGTAACCAAAACTTACAAAATCTACTCTTCCCTATATTTCTTTTTTGATTTATTTGGGCAGTGGGGTGGGCTGTCTCTGTACAACCGTAAGGTACAAGAGACAACCCCTATAGGCGGCGGAAGAAAAGAAGATTATACAGCTTTTTTTCTGGAGGCGTTTCTATTGACCCCTTAGATTTTTTTAATATTGTTTTGTAGGCCAAAGCTTGTTGAAGGAACATTCTCAGGTGCAGGTATACCTTTTTCAGCAATTTGGGCAAAGTAAGCCAAAGAAGTACAGATCCAGTATCCAGCTTGTAACCAGTAAAAACACAGGCCACAGGCTATAGGGCTAACTTATGAACAAAAAGCAAAGGGCATCTTGTATATCTGGCTGCCTAAAATTAACACATAAAACCAACAATTAATGAGGGTTATTTTACTAATGCCTGATTAATGCACGATTTTCCAACCGAAAATAAACATTAAAAATCTCGTTAATTAATTCAGCTGTCATTTAATTCTAATTTAGTTAAAAACTTTTGTTTTATGGTTTGAGGTTATGATGTATCATTAGGGAACGAGGCAGAGAGGTTATGATTTGAGTTTGTACTTTTATAAACGAAATGTTACGGCAAATTATCTTTCAACGAACCTTCAAACAATTGCAAACTCAAAACATTGTTTATATCGACACGTTATTAACCCACTTTAAGGTACCTAATTTAATTCCCAATTAGGCAATTGGTTACACTGATTTTTAGCAAAATGCCTTTTCTACCACCGTGACCCCAACACCAGAGCCCCCAGTTAAGAAAACTGTTAGTAAAGCAATGAAGGCCTACCTTGAACGTGCTGTAGAACATGATGAATTTATGAAACAGCAAAATATCGAGTTCCAAATTGGAAAAAGACATTTAGCTAACATGATGGGAGAAAACCCTGATACATTCACTCAGCAGGATATTGATGTGGATGCTCTATATTTGTTTCTTAATTTTTGATTATTAGGGGTTGTTTTAGAATGCAATTGATTATCTATTTCCTTCAGGACTATTTGAAAAGAAGGCTAGACCATTTATGCGTCCACCTGAAGAAGTTTTTCCACAAAGAAAAGCTGCAGAATTTGATGAGACAGGAAGGCCTTATCATTTTTTGTTTTATACAGGAAGGGAAAATTTTTACAAACTAGTACATGTGTGTAACATGTATGTTGTCTTAGATCTGTGTTTATGTGTTATTTTTTCTAGGATGTTGTTGAGCACATGAATGATGCATATAAATTTGAAGATTCAATGATCAGGAAAGGGATAAAACCTGATCCAAATTTAGCACTGTAAGCTTTAAATAATTGTTCATTTTAGCTTTATTTTATTGTTTTTTTTTAAGGGATATGTCAGGTTATCAGTGGTTAGATAAAGAATCTTTAGAAAAAGAACTTGTAGAGAATATTGGGGATAAGGATTATGAGACATTTGTTTCTGTTTTTGAGCGTCTTTATAAACTACCTTACTCATATAGATCTAAAGATTTTATTTATAAGTACAGAAAACCACTAATGAGCCATGAGAAAACATATCAGGCACCAAAACCTCAGTATGATGAAGAAGGAAGGGCATTTATTACTACTTATGGTAAGTATTTAAATACATTGTTCTTTCAGAACAGTTGGAATAGAATAGAGATACTGTTTTTGAGGGAAAACCTGTTTACGCGCGCTGGGAACTTGAAGAGTAAACTGGTGAATGCGCAGTGTCTCTCTGGGACACCATTTGGCTTTTGCATCTCCGATTTTTTTCATATTTTTTATGTTGTAGTATCGGTTGAGAGAGGCCTCTGATTTTTTTTTTTTTTTTGTTGAGCCGTTTCCGAGATACCGATTCTTCATTTTTTTTTAAATGCCCATAACTTTGTGAAAAATGAACCCATTGGGACGTTCTTTTTTCTTAAATTTTTCTTTTTACACTTGAAAAATATATCAAAAAAAAAATTCAACTTTTTAATATAAAATATTGATTTCCAAAAAACACGTACTGATCAATTTTCTTGAATTTTTTTTTCAAAAAAATTCCGCAACTTTTAGACCTGGACCGATAATGGGATAACGATGGGATCCATTTTTTTTTTCAACTTTTTAAATGCTCATAAAGGTATTCAGTTATTTCTGAATTATGCATATTATTTTTATTTTTTTTCACACAATTTATGAATCATCTAATTTTACAGAGTGTCTTCGTAAAAGAGCCCGTGGTCATGTTACTATAAGATCTCCTGGAACAGGAAAAATTACCATAAATAACGAAGATCTTAGTTTCTTTAAAGAAATTCAATCCAGAGATCAGGTGAGTTAAGTAACATACAGTGAAAACTTTGTACTATGGAGCTCAAAATTGTCGCATCATCCTTATATGATTTAATTGCTTTATAGTCTTTGTAAATGATTAATACATCCAGAAGGCTTTGAATGTCAAACTTCTCCATGCAATTACATGTATATTTTACATGTTGTATGAATCATTTATTAAGGCCGGATATGCAGGGTGTCATGGTAAATTTAGGGGATAATAGAGAAAAATAAAGTGACCCATTCCTGCAATATTTGTGTAGCAATAAATCTTCAATTTGAAAAAAAAAAAACAACTTTAAATTTAACCCTATTTACCGCACACGCCACTGCTCTGCACCTAAAAATTTCACTGTCACGAGAAGGCAGCAACTTCAGTCCGGAAAAATATAGATAACCCGTTTTTAAACACACCGTTCTGTCAGTCTATTTGCGTATGTTTCAATAGAAGCTGATATTTTCGAAAATACATAATTATATGGCACTTTTTTATGGTAATTGCAACTCGCGGAAATATATGACTCAGTGGTTTACTCAAAAATTTGAAAACAGTTGGCTAGTTCGGAATGTTGCAATTACATAAAAAATTACGGCCCCGCACAATCATTAATATTTTTAATTGTAAAAATATATAAACTAACATTTTTATCATTATAAAAAAGTTAAAATGTTCATCAAAAAGACAATGTCCAAATGACACGTAACGTCATCAACATGTATTGACAATAAAGTATCGATTACAGTGATAAATAAATTAAAATGATGTCGCATGTTGGGTGTCCCCACCGTACTAGGGGATTTTGTCCCCAGCGAATTTTGAAAAAAAAAAAAACACGCATAACTTTGTCTAACCTTTGACACTGTATCTTATTTATTATTAACCCGATCTGACTTCATTTTAAAATGAATTTGTTACATATTTTTTCTTGCTATCAATTTTTGACAGATGACAGTCAACTTGATACAAATTATTTTGGCAGAAATATAAACCCAAATATTTTATTGGGCGCAACGCTAGTCTTGTAGAACGCGTCGATAATGTCTGGCACAACATTGAGGCACTTTTCGATCTAGAATCGATCTTTATGATCCGTTGACCACATCTGTTTTAGTTAGGTCAATTTAGTTAAATGTTATTACTAATAGTTTATTTTCAAAAAATATTCTCTATAAGACTGAATAAAAAACTATATACAGTGCAATTTAAAAAATTAAATTGACTTGTCATCTGTCTAAAATTAAACGCCAAGAATTGTTTTAAAAGAGAATGATGACCGATGACCGACAAATATAGAGATGACTACAAGTCAGACAACACGATTTTTCGAATAATCGTCGTCATGAAACTATTTATCCTTTCTACAAATACAGAACACCCTAGGAAAACAACTGCAAGGCTTTATATATTTTTTTCTTATCACAAAATGAGCAGCTTGCATTTCTGTCAAAAATTCGAGCTACTGTTAGTGAGTCTAATGATGAATTGAGGTATATCCGAACGAACTATCAGCCGTCGTCTTATTGGGGAGGGATTGCCGAGCCGTGGTCCTTCGAAGATTATAAAACCGGACTACAATTGACAGAAGAAAAAGTGGAAATTTTTAGTTTTCAGTGATGAATATAGATTTAATTTGTTTGGCAATAGACGATCAGTGACACAAAAATTAAGTACATGTGCTTTACGCTTAAACACGGTGGAGGTTTAATTCTTTTCACGATATGGAATTGGTCCAATTCATCGAATAGAGGATAAATATTACTAGAGACTACAACATTTTGTCCTGGACCTGACTAACGATGTCACTTTACATCTCCCCTGCAATTATAGTATGAGTAAGATCTCTAAGGCGAGCCTGAGGCTATAATGTTTTGTTTTCTTTTTTAAAGACCGCAAAAAACTTGTGGCACGCGTTCAGCAAAGTAGACCAGATGGCCTCAGAATTGAAAAACATCTGAATACAAAAGTGGTTTTGCGTCGCAAAAAACCTGTCGGTCTTCATCGATGCAGGTGCATGATGTGATACTGAATGTGATACAGGGAGGAATTCAATTAATTTACGAGCGGGCCGAACAAGTGGATACACTGTTTTTTAAAGTTTTATTCTTTTCACTACGCTTAGTGTTTTTCTTGCTTGTTAAGTGTCCATATTTCAGTGAGTGTTATTTTATTTATTATATTCTTACAACTAGTGATAACACATAATGAATAATAATATACAACAAATGAACTATAAAAATCAATGATATTTTTGTTAAAATAATTAAAAAAAAAACTGCCGCCCCTGGCTTGCCGACACGAGCGCAAAATCACTGTGATTGAATTACCTTGGCAAACTGGTTTAAAGCATAGAAACAAACCTTACGACTTCGCTGGTCGTCTAGATAGCTTTAGTGCACAATACCGTTTGGGGCAACTATACGTCCCCGAGACAGCCTACTAGACTTTTTTTTACGAAAGAGAAAACTTGTTCCAACCAATTTGGCCAGACATAAAATAAAAATTTGCTAATAATGATTTTCCATATTTTTTTATTTGAAGATATACATATTGACATAACGCAAAATGTGAAAGTTCCAACCATTATGGCCTGTACCTGTTCATTCAGCGACTTAATCAAAATTTTAAAAACTGTTAGAGCGAAATGGAGCAATTGCGTGGCCCGCACGTTTTACAAATTTATATTCATGCGATTTCTTTTTGTGGGGGTGGATGAAACTACTGAAATGTTTCGAAGTGCTACCAAAAGTGCAATGCCGTTTTTAATTGTGTCCGAAATAGTACTAGTATAGGAAAGAGAGATCGTCCCTCACCCATCCGCTTACCATATGAAAATTATTTTTTATCAAAATATGTATATGTTCAAGGCCATCCTTAATTTGCTAAAAAAACTGTAATTACATTTATTTGTATTTAGTCCAGAATTCGTTTAATTAAAAACTATTATTTATAAACCTAAATAATTTTTTTTTAACGAGTAAGGTTTATTGCAGCGGCGTGTGCGGCACACAGTGTTAGATTTGTTATTTTTTCAGCAAAATCTTTAGACGTTACCGCAAGTACTTTAGATTATTCGACCTTAATTTGTTGGGTCTGTGGGTTCAGATCAAGAACTAGATCCATTATAATTCACGGTGCATCTTTTCCTGTCATTTTTTTCCGTGATCTTATTTTATTTAGGTCAGATTAAATGCAATCGTGTTGATGTTGTGATTTTCTAATTCCTGCGGTGGAAGCGTTCTTGAAAAGGTCAACATTCTTACATAACAAAAAATTATTGCAAGGTGGATGCATTTGCAACCAGTTTCGTATAAGAAGAAGAGGGGGCACAAAATGATGTTTCTTTGATTGCGTTGAAGATCCAATCCCGTAGACATCATTATCATTCCAAACTCACGTGTAGTCGTCGGTTAGCCATCTCCCTTCTCCTAGGAGGTTCAAAGAGACTACGGAGCAATTTAACAATCTGCGTTATTTACAGTAGTTATGCTAGTCTGTCGCCTACGCAACTTGAAAAGCTGCGAATTTACCGGTTGGATATTTCTTCAGAATCTAAGAACTGTTAATGGTTTACTCGCGGTCGCTCCCCTGATGTTCCACTTTTTTCTGAATTTTAAACGAATAGTGCAGTGAGCCATGTGAATCAGTTGACTGCCATGATTTCATCTAATTGTGTAAGTGTATTGTACGGATTCGACAATTAGAACCGCCTCAACAAATGTGTCCAACTCTAGTTAAAACGATCGCATGTGGAGTTTTTTATGTGGGAAGGCGAATTTAGAAGGTGTGAATGGTAAGTACATTTTTATATTTTTAAATGATTGTTATTGTCGTAAACACTTTTGAAAACACGGATCAGTGATCTTGAATTACCATAAGACTACGTAGTGTTTTAAAATCACAAAGGTGGGAAAACAGGATGCTGTTTTTTGTGCGAATATACCATGTTTTATTTAATCACCTTTTTCCCATCGGATAAGGTTCTACTGAGTTTATTATCATGTTTTTCACACTTCAGCATTGGATTTTATTATCGTGCTTACTTAATTTAACTTCTTTATTGTTAACTTGATTAAAAATTTAGTAACACCTATATGTCATTCTATCGCTACTTTTTCAGATTTTAAAGATGGGTTTGCAAAAAGTTTTGTTGTTCAGTATAAAAAATATCGAATACACAGTAATTCTAGAAACGTTCCCTGGAAATGTTGGTTTTAATATCGGAAAATATAGACAAGTCAGTGAAGCGCAATAACAAATCGACGTTGAAATGAAACAAAACATATCGAAAAACATTGAATAGAAATAGATAGTAGAATATCAAGACATTGATTGTTGAGTGTCATTTGCCTTACATTTTTGCAATTTTATCGAACAATTTTATGTGTTCTTTTTGTTTTAATACAAGTTACTTAATTTTTCTACACTGTCCAAAACAAACAAAACACCTGATATTGGCAATAGTAAAGAAAAAATTCCGCCAAAATTAAAAAAAAAAAACACCAACGCTGTATTCTCAAAAATAGAACTGGCAACAATGGATGACGCTGACTTGGGAGAAAATAAAAGCACAGATTACATGCATACATAGTTATATATTATTGACATTTAATTGACGTCAACCTTCAAAACCAAGATCTCATTATTAGGCTGTTTTATTTTAACAAACATAATTCAACTGGTGGTGGTTCGTGTCATTTAGAGGCAAAATACGAACTTTTGTGAACTAATGTGTGAACATTTTAATGTAAAATAGTTTTTATCTAATTTCGTTGTGATTTTTAAAAATACATACATAATTCATTTTTCACCTGAAATTTCCCGAAAACTCGATTTTAAATTAATTGTAATTAGGTAATTGTAAAAGAGGTAATAACTGTTTCTGTCGCCTTGCTGCAACTCTGGAGTAGTACATTCAAAATTACCATGAGGTAGTGCCGATTCAATTTTTTTTAATAGTACAAAAATACTAAAAAATGCTTTGATATTTATTTTGACAAATAATGTCAATTGTTGCAAGGTCTACTAAGTGTAAATATTTTACTGAAATTACACGTGGCAACAGTTCTGTTAAGAAGATTTAATTATTATACATATTTCGGATGATTGTGAAAAACTTTTGTGAAAGTTTAGTTTCCACGACCTCGATATGTAATGTAAAGCTCTAAAACAAATCTTAGTTGAAAGATCTCAAGGGAGTCTGTCTTTTTCTCAAGGTTCGGTAACCGGTTGCCTACTTTAATAATTAGATACTTACAGTGATTCCGTTACTTTAACTTCCAGTCATTCATAGTATGTATTTATGGGTTCCATTTTCTCCCATATTTTTTTGTTTATGTGTATGAATCACCTGCCATACCTAACTGTGGTGCAGTTTTCAGCATATTGTGTTTGTGACTGTGAGTATTGTCGCTGACAAACAGCTAATGTACCAATTCAGAAGCAATCAGAGTCATTAAGCCAGTGTTGGAGGTCCTCATGTTAATACTCCAAGCAAAACCTCTTTTCGTGCTATTTTGAAACAATTTTTAAAATGAATTTTACACAATATTTACCAAATTTTGAATTAAGAGTTAATTTCTGCATTTAGTGGGCCGTGTAATTTAACGTTATACCGAGTGATTCAGATTCAGAGGAACATTAACCCTTAGAATGCTGTATACTTTTTGGCAACACTAATAAGGATGTGGGGCCCTGAAGGGACCCCACGTTCAAAAATTTTGGAATTCAAAATAAGAAATAGATATGATTTATATACGTATTTATTGATGTAATGATGCTATAAAAACAAAAAATTACATTTTATTCTCTTTACAAAAAAAAATACATTAAGATGGCGACTGCGGGCGGGACATACAGTAGGTGGAACCACAATAGAAAAAATAACATAATGAACTATATCAGTAAGAAACCGTAATAAAACATTAAAAACGTGTTCAGTCGGCCTTATCTACCGATTTTTTGCGCAAGAAATGAATGCACACTAATTACGGTATATGAACCCCAATATGTTTATTGCTAAAAACAAAAAACTGTAATGTTTTTAGAACAGACAAATCATCCACAATACTTGACGATGAAAAAAGATAAAATACATAAAATATGAAAAATTACAAAAAAATATTTACACATTTTTTTAAGGAAAAACACTTAAGGGTTTTAATAAAAGAACCCTTTGGTAACAAAAATAATTGTCTTTGTTTACATAATAATTTTTTAAATTTGACATTGGATAGACGTAGTCATAGGATTTTGTCACTAGTGTAACATCAAAAAAAAAAAAAAATAATGAAAAGCTGAACTTTTGAGACCTTTATTTTGATGTCACCTAAGTTCGCCCTGGAGCTTTTTTTAGGGGATGAAATAGGGTAAGTTTATATTTTTGTGCAATTATTTCGGCAACTATGTATTCAGTTTTCTAACAGGATAAGATCTTTTACTAAAGGATTTTTTTTTTTTGTTTCGGAGAAACAATGGTATTATGCATCTGTCTAATATAATACAGGATATGCATAAATGATTCACACATTCAGTAGGCTTTGTACGCCTAAATTCTCCATCTAACTACATGTAAAGACCAAAAGGAATCAGAAGATGAAGAAGAAAATAATCGACAAATCATTAATTGTCGAGATAATCGCAACAAAAAAAAAAACTTGCTTATGCTCTAAAAAAAGCTACAGGGTAAACTCAGAATTCGGTTGTATTTTTTTTAATGTTTGTTACCTCAGAACTCCGTCATTTATAAACCGATTTATAAAATTCTTTTTTTATTTGAAAGAGTATACTTACAGATTGGTCCCATTGTCACCAGGTCAGGATCTGATGAGAGGATCCCATGGAAATCGAGAAAAATCCTCAAATTTTCGCTCCATTTAATTAACCGACTTTATCAGCGTTCACCGATTTCTTCGTCAGTTGTGGACCGATTTTGAAAATTCTTCTTTTACTTGAAAGGGTATACTCTTGAGGTGGTTCCATTGTCAAAAAGTCAGGATCTGATCAGGGAATCCCATGGAAATCGAGGGAAATCCTCAAATTTTTCCATCCTTTTATGTAAATTTATGATTTCTTCATCAATTTTATTGTGGACCGATTTTGAAAATTCTGTTTTTATTTCAAAGGGTATACTCTTGGGGTGGTCCCATTGTCACCAAGTCAGGATCTGATAAGGGGATCCGAGGGAAATTCTCAAATTTTTAATTGCCGTCGTTTCCTCATTATTCGATAAGCGTCTTTACTAGGTCTACTCATCACTTAAAATTGTAAAAAAATTAACTTAAAAAATAGAGAACCGACTTCAAAAAGTGAAACATAATTGAATACATGTATTATTACATAATGATCTGTTTGAAGTCGTTGCCAAGCCAAATAGGTAGTAGATAGATAGGCTGCCCGCTCGCGCCACATCGCAAGTATCCCGGCGCATGTATTCAGTTATTTTTCACTTTTTGAAGTCGGTTCTCTTTTTTTTAAGTTAATTTTCAACCTGCGGGTCGCGATCCTTTTGGGGTTTCGCATAGCCTGCTTCGGTGGTGGCAGTCACTTGAAAAACTGTTCGGTACATCCAACTCACAGTCCGCGTTAGATTAATTTTACCAAGTTAGAAATAGTTGATGGTGTCGGGGTAGCGCGAACACTACATAGAACATCAAAATAAAGGTCTCAAAAATTGAACCCCAAATTTTTCGTTACAAAGTGCTGTGACTGGACTATCAGGAGCGAGAAAGGGCAATGCCGTCTCGATTACTGAGGTTTTAAAAAGAGCAAATTTGGTAAAATGTGATGTTTATTAAGTGAAAAAAAGGATTAACAGAAACCTAAGTTACTATGAATCACTCGGTATTATAAAAATTATATTCAGATAGGTCGTCGTATTAATTAGGAAACGACTTGACGATTTCATTAAAAAATAATACATGCCAGGTGTAGAATGGACTTTGACACAGGACTTTTAAATATAAGAACAAAGATCTTTTGGCACAGCAGCAAATCAATATGAACACACTATCTAGCAAAATTTTGAAGATGTCACTTGCCAAATAGTAAAAGAAGTTTGTTAAAGTTAATTTCGCCTGTTGCATAATAACTTTAACTAGTGATTGAACAGCGCGTAACTCACACACGCAAACACATATCCGTGTAGTTTTTTTAAACACATCTACAGGTCAAGACCTTTCCAACGGTGTATATATTTTTTAGGCTTGTTGAGGGAAAATAGCTTAAAATTGTACCAATGCTTTATGTGTTTGCGTATTAATACATAGATAAAATCATTAAATTGATCACATTTCCATGGGGAGTGTACAATATCCATTGTACACCCAGTATGATGCGTTGCCATTATTTTGTTAAATGTTAGATATGGACATGTAACATCATGTATTTCACTTTTCTTTAAATTGGTGTGGGAAGCAGTAGTAATCAATATAACATTATGTCGTCGACATTAATCTCTAACTAAAGCTATTTACTATACCTAAATAACTAATTAAATAGTTGTATTTAACAACCTAAGCAATAGTGTGGATCTCGGGGAGGTATGCAGAAAGACATTGTTGGCAAAATAAATATTTTCTTTTTAAAAAGATTTACAATTATTATTTGAAGAAAAGCACGTGTAATAGTTTAATACAGCTACATATTTACAAATTAAATGTGATGTCAGGTTAGATTGTTATGAACTTTCTTAAACTATTGCAACATAATATTCAACAATTTGTTTCATACATATTTACTAGATTTAAGATGAAGACTTAGTCTTATCTGTTAATCCTCCGAATATTACAACAGACATAAATGTAACGTGTCCAAAGTGTTTATAACAATTGAATTATTTGAAGTGCTTTATTGCACATATTTACCAAGATTTCTACATTAGTAAAAAAGTTTTATTGTAGGTAAATGGTTTCCACTTGATACGACCACAAACGATTTCCAAAAATGGACAACATGGGTTTTCAAGATTCCACAAATTCTCGTAAACTTGGAAGATCCGTTAGTGTAAATGCAGAAGTGGAAAGTTTTCCATTGTATAAAACTCACACTCTTCCGAACGCTTTAAGGTGGCGCCAGCCCCGTGAAGATCCAGAATTTGTGGTGGAAGAGGAATTTCCGTCCGACGACTTCGAATACATGGAATGCGGTCCATCACCCCCAGCAGATCATACGCCTAATATTTATGAAAGTTTTGAGGAATTCGCACGTACTGAATTAACAGTTCAGATCTGCCACGATACGATAAGAATAAATCTTCTAGAGCACATGAAAGTGACATCAGGGAGACACCAGCTTCTCGATGACATTGAAAATAAGAAAACCGTTCAAGAAAATTTGAGTGAAGCCTTTTGTGGTGCTTCAAAATTGGAAATTAACATTGCTTTTCTTTGGGCCGCCTTTATGAAGAGGTGGGACCTTTTGGATGGATTGTTGAAATTTGGTGCTCAATTAACATACTATGAGCCATGTCAAGGGTTGAGTGCGTTGCATCTTGCTTCATTTAGTGGATGCATACCTGGCACTCAGTTTTTACTAGCACAGGGCTGCGATGTGAACGCCATTTATAAGTGTTACACACCGCTTCACTGTTCTGCGTTCGGAGATAGTCCTGAAACTGCGATGATTCTTTTGAATAACGGTGCTAAAGTTCAAGCTTTAACCAATAGTCCACATACTTGCCATGAAAGTGTTTTGCATTGTGCTGTGCGGGCAAACGCGATAGCTTGTGTGCGGTTGTTTACGGCAGAAGGAGCAGATGTCGGACAAGTTGAATACTCGGGGTTGTCCCCAGTTCATCTGGCTTCGGATTTGGGACACCCACAGTGCCTGAAAATAATGTTAGAAGCAAAAGGCAATAATGTAAATGCTAAAACGAAAGAGAAGGAGTTGACAGCTCTGCATTTAGCCGCAGAAGGAGGTTATGTCGAATGTGTGGAGATTCTTCTGGATAAAAGTGCGGATGCCAATATACGTAATCACAGAGGACAAACTCCTCTTCACTTAGCGGCAAGAGCTCAAGCTTACGATTGCGTAGAAATGCTTTTACGAAAAGGAAATGCTGATCCTAATGTCGGAGACTTTGATAAAAGGACCCCCTTACATGCTGCTGTAGGAAAATCCGCAAGGTCGTACGACATTATAGAGATTTTAGTGAATTGGGGAGCTGATGTAAATACCAGAGACCAATATGGTTACACACCCCTTCACATCGCCGCTCTCAATGAATTATCTCAGTGTGTAGAAATTTTAATTTTTCATGGAGCCGACGTCACCGCCAAATCTAAGTTCGGCATGACCGCTCTCGGGATTATAACCAGAAAAACTCCTGCTTCTTTAGCGATGGTCACGCATAAGTTAGACTCAGCTATTACACTTCATCATCATCCGGAATCCTCAAATAGAGAAGTTGAGTTGAGATTAGATTTTAGAAGCATTCTTCAGCACTGCCATCCGCGAGAAATTAGTTTTTTGAATACTTTTGTCGATGAAGGACAAAAAGAAATTTTGCTGCACCCTCTCTGCTCTGCGTTTCTTTACCTTAAGTGGGAGAAGATCCGAAAGTACTACATTGCTCGTATGTTATTTTGTTTCATTTTTGTGTTAAGTTTATCTTTATATGTTCTAACCGCGCTAGCTCATAACTGTTATAACCATGGGAAAAACATGAATGATACTCAACCGCAAAATGTCATTGAATTATGTGAGAAAAAGTCAATGATGGGACATATGTTAAGGACTAATCCTTTTGTTATAGAGATGCAGTGGTTTGTATTAGTTGGCATCACGTGTTGCGAAATCTTACGGAAAGTGTACGGTATCGCAGGGTACCCAACAGTCAAACAGTACCTTTCCCATCGTGAGAACATAATTGAATGGACAGTAATTGTGAGTGTGTTTGTGATATCCTTTATTTACACTGGCAGAACGTATACTTGGCAAAATCACATTGGCGCATTTGCTGTGTTGTTCGGTTGGACCAACTTAATGTTGATGATTGGCCAGTTACCAATTTTTGGTTCTTATGTCGCGATGTATACACGAGTGCAGGGAGAATTTGCCAAACTACTTCTAGCATATTCATGTTTGTTAATAGGTTTTACAATTAGTTTTTGTGTCATCTTCCCAGATTCATCAACATTTGCTAATCCTTTCATTGGGTTGATTACCGTTTTGGTAATGATGACGGGTGAATTGAATTTAGATTTACTTGTTGATGATGATCCAGAAGATCCCCCTTTTCTACTCGAGATTAGTGCTCAGGTTACGTACATACTCTTTCTTTTATTTGTAACTGTTATTCTAATGAATCTGTTAGTGGGTATTGCTGTGCACGACATCCAAGGGTTACAAAAAACAGCAGGTCTATCTAAATTAGTGCGACAAACTAAACTGATTTCCTACATGGAATTAGCTTTGTTTAATGGGTATTTGCCTAGGTATTTACTAAATCTGCTGCATTGGACCGCTTTAGTTTCACCAAAGGCTTATCGCGTCGTGTTAAATGTGAAGCCGTTAAATCCAAGAGAAAAACGGTTACCGAGAGATATACTCAATGCAGCACACGACATTGCTAAGAAAAGAAAACACTATAACCAGACCATCTCTTCACATGGGAGTCACGGTACAAACAATTCACGAAAAGTCATTAACAACAACATGGACCAAAACAGTGAAATTATGGAGTTTCATAGCGCATTTCCGTTATTGCAAAGTAAAATTGAGAAAAGCACAGAACAGATTGAACATTTAAGCAAGGAGGTTAGGGAATTGAAGGTGGCTCTTCAAAATAATCAAAAAGTTATCGAACAAATGTTACATTCGTTGTTTAATAAGAAGAATATTTCAAATTGTTAATTAATCTGTGATTTTTTATTATACTGACTTCGCCATTTGCCCAGACTTTAGTTCTAGACTAAGATTATGTACACAGTTATTGTTATTTATGTAATTAAATTTATTTTAGTAATTCCTTTTATTTTGCCATTAAGAAATGTGTGATATTAGTGAAATAGTGGTTGTGAGATTATGTTTAGTATGCAAATAGCGCCGTCTGATTTTCTCATACTTAGATTTATAATGCTTTTTAATTATTACAGTATTAAGAAAGTTCAAATGCATCCTACTGATAACAGTTATATGTGCCTGTCTTTTTTAAAATTAAATGGCTTGCCTTTTTAACTAGTGTTTTCTTTTTGGTTCCTATCGGGTCTCCATAAATGATGATGATGATGATGATGTTGCTTGAGGAAAATAAAACGCCGTTAGATGGAGAATGTTGACGTTCAAAGCCTACTGGATGTATGAACCATTTATGAAGATCATATGAGTGGTGGCCATCAACCTCGATAAAATCTTATAAAAAAGTATTTTTGTTCTTTTAAGTTGACTTTCCCATAGTTTTATGTTCTTGGATGGATTTAAAAAAATATTTTGGTTTTGTGTATGCTCATTTCGAACAAAGAATTTCAAACGACTTCAAATTATATTGACATTAAAGTCTCAATTTGGCTTCGTGAACAACTAACCTTACTTCTTACTTTGGCTTCGTCGTCTTCACCGCAAGATATTCGGTGCGTCCCAGATCCTGGAAGCCGATGTACGGATCCACTGATACACTGATACTCTTGGCATTGTTGGCAAAATAAATCAAAGTGCCAACATTACAAATTTATTTACAAACGTCAGTCAGAATGACAATAAGGGATGATGGCTTTTAAAATGAAAGACCGTTAACTTTTGAAGCTCTTTGTCCGCAATAATTACATGACAAATATGACAAGCCTAACAATACATTGACTTAAAAAAGAAGAATATTAAATTGAAGGTCATATCACCTAATTGATAAGAAATCAAGTGGGTATAGCTAATTCCTTTCATATCCCAATCCCAAACTACTTGATCATCCCTAAAAAAGCATCTAAATGAAGTCCTGTCGTATAATACATTCATTGAAACGGATCACAAATTTAAAAAATTAAAAAGAATTTTCCCAATCATTGTCAGTTTTGACGAGATTAAATAGATTGAATTAAAACGTATTTTTAGGGATCTTTGTACTTTTTTCCAGAAAAGAACGCATGTTTTGGCAATCGGATAGAAACTTATTACATAATTATATAATGTGGTTGATGCGATAATTTTTGTGCGAAGCGTACAATATAGTGTCAACAACAACTATTAATCTATTAACTTTTATAACAGACCTTATTAACTGTACAATGATTGTTGTTGACTTACAAAATGAAAATTCGGTCCTTTTTAAAATATGAGGCACATTTATTACATTGTATATGGTTTCCACACCATGTGTTGACTATGTGATTGATTGTAAGAATTTATCATTGTCTTGTAGATTTTGTTCCCACTTTTGTTCACAAACATGCAAAACAAAGTTGATGTAGAGGCATTCGTGGAAGGTGGCGGCACTTCAAGTCAAGCTGGAGCCATTAGGTGGGGCATCGCTTGGAGCTTGAGAAGTTTCCTAGATCAGGATACAATTGAAAAAATGCGTTTAGGTATGTCACTTTGCTGTTTCAAATTTTTTTACTGTGTGATTTGGTCGAACTTTAATCAAGTGTGCGTTACAGATATGTACGTCGCGCGTAGATCACGTTCATTACAATATTTTCCATTTCTCTTTGGTAAAGTCAATAAATACCAAAATTACGATATTTGCTCTTTTTAAAACCTCAGTAAACGAGTTTCCTATATATCCTGAGGTCTATCATAATGTCAAATTTAATAAGCGTTGGTGTAAACACAGATAATTGTTTCAGTTTCCAAAGGACTCGTTGATTAAAGTTCCTCTTACATTTAGCCAGTTATTACTACATTTTTACATTACAGCCGGTTTACTCACAAGGGACTACCGTACAAAGGAGAGGAAGAAGCCCGGACAAGAAAAAGCAAGAAAGAAGTTCACGTGGAAGAAACGTTAGATTTTTAAAAAATTGTTAAAATACATAATATAGAATGTGGCTGCTCAACGAGCTAAATGTTTTTGTGTTTTTTTTTCGAGGTTAAAAGATTTTTTAAGTAACACTTAGCATTATTGCTCATCTAGCAGTGGAGACCATTGAGTATTGATATTCAGTGGTAACATAATTAGGATAATTTTTGGTTAATAACTGAAATTACTCAATGAAGGATACTTATTCATATTTCACATAGAATAATGTTTGAAACTTCAATGACAGTTTAACAATAATAAATAACTGACGACATCGATTTTGTCATAAACTGTTTTAGGTATGATGTATTATCAAAGGTTTAAAGAAAGTGTTTTTGAAGTGAAACTTCTTTATCGAGGTGAAGAAAGTGTTTTTGAAGTGAAACACTTTGGTGGTGGGGATGCAGGCAGTGAGTGAATTTGAAGAAACCGCTAGCGTAGTAGGTATTACGGCGGTTCAGATGGTAGCTATGCCCCCCGTCCTAAGAGGACCCCCCTTTACGACTGTTACTACCTAGGACGACGGTATAATGGGTTGCCTACCTTTAAGTTTACTACAAACAAAGATGGCGATAGTTGTTTCATTTTTTGTTTACAAAAATGGCTATTTTTTTTAGTTACCATAAGCCACTTGTAACATTTGTATCAGAAAATAATTATTCCTATCATAGTCTTAGCAAGTTTCACTTCAGTCGTGTGCTTATAAAGGTGAGGCACACAACATTTTTTTAGGCGAAAGAAACGGGGAAAAGTGCATATGAAATTCAACAACAGCTAGAATTTCGTCTGATATTATACGCTCCCACGTATAAATCGACTTATGTATATCTGGTCCCCAAGTTTGGTGTCTTAAGAACAATAGGCTTGTATCAAACCATAAAAACTTTGGTCTTGCAACCCACTCAAACGTATAATGCGGACAAATCCGCTCATCTAAAAAAAAGTACTTGTCATGTTAAAAAAAATACCTGCACCTGGTTTAAAGACTAGATGGGACGGAATCTATTCTCTCCTTTGTTTCTGTTGTATCTTGTCTTATTCTTCTAAACGGCTATGAGTTTTGTAAATATGGATAAGGACCTTTCCACAAAACTCTAATGTTTTAAGATTATGATTAAGAGAGTGTATAAAATAAGGTGGTATGAGCACATGATAAATCAAGAGGTCCTACAATATTCTGCAGCTTATATATATTTCAAAGTAAATTTGTGGCAATAAGGCCCTTTGGAAGAAGACGTCACTCTTGAAGAACCTGCGCGGTTAAATAATATTAGGCTAGCCATGCTAAAGAACATTGTTTTCGTTTTCACCTTCATCTATGGATCCACTGAACCGATTGCAATGAAATTTTGCACACTTGCTTGTTTTATCACGTTGGTGCTCACTAAGAAACGGTTTTTAAAAATCCTATTCCTTAATAAATAAACTAAAATAAGAGTAATATAATAAAATCACCGTGTGAAGCCGGGACGGATCATCTAATATATTGTATACAAAAGTATTTTTATAAATTCTAGAAAAATATTCATTCATATCAAGTATCGAACACAAATTCGAGCACCAGGTACTTAGTCCTTGGTTAGTCTAACGAATCCCGGTACTACCTACTGTTACAATTTGATTTTGCCGCGCATTCGCCATCGAAGATTCAGGAACGAACCAGCGTTTAGAGATAACCGGTACGCCCAAAAAAACACGAATAATTCCTTGCATACCACGCGACGAACTTCTTTTCGATCGACATTTTAACGAAGTAACATCTCCGTCGTAATTTTGTCCTAATCAAGGAATAAGATTTGGGAAATATCGTCAAGTACGGAATAAACGATTGAGATGTCCAGTTAATTTTTTAACTAAATCGCATTAGCGGATATATCGATTAAATGTTGAATTCGGGGAGAAAAAAAGGGTAAGATAAACTACTTTATTGCGAGAATCCTCAAAGTAGAAAACTTCTTTACATTAATTAATATCAACAGCGTTGGATTAATTGAAAATAAAAGTCCAGATGGTTATTTATTTTAAATTTTAATAGTATATTATTCAATGAGCGTGTAATGATGGCTATTACCCACGAAGATGAAACTTGCACCACGAGCGCTAGCGAGTGGTGTAATCATCTGAGTGGGTAATAGCCATTACACGCGAGTCGAATACTATACTTTATCTACAACTTTCAGGAAAATAACAATATGAATTTAATAATGTTTTATTAATTTTTATTATCACGGTAATTATAATTAATAGTAATATTAGTACAGTTACTAAAAGTTATAGGTGGATTTTCTTTACCCGTCAAATTATAGTTAGTACTTCCTGTGGTAGTTGTACTAGTAATGTTATTTACACTTTGCACGGTGCAATTATTCTTGTTAATTACTTCCACAATTTTTCTTCCTCGTTCTAACTTGTTATTTATGTTGTCGTCGATGTAACCTTCGGCAACTGCGGTTGATTTCCATCCCCCTAGTTTTTTCACGGTTGTGATGTCACCACCTCCGGTCACACAAATTGTTGCCGAAGATCGACGAAATGAATGGCCCGTATAAAGTTCAGGATTTTTAAGTTTCAAAAACATAGCAATTTGTTTGCCCATAGCAGCTAACTTATTTATGCCAACTTTTTGAATGGTGCATTTACCATTCTGGTAATTTAAAAATAAACAGTCCGATGTGGCATGAGGTGGTCGCAGTGCAAGATATTTTCTACAAATTTCGTAAAATTCACCTGACACGCTAAACGATCTAGACGTCTTTGTTTTGGTGATAGGTATAGTGACTATAAGAGCTCCATTGTAATCTTTTATATCTTCAATTTTCATAGAATGCAATTCGTTAGTGCGACAGGCTCCTATTAAACCCATGATCAATGCTACCTGTACATCACAAAACATTACAGTATGAGAAATTTTACAATTTCGTTTTCGATCACTTACTTTGGTCAGAAGAAATGGATTATCTGGTGCTTCTTTAAGAAATTTGTTTAGTTCCTCCGGTGTAAAAGTCTTGGCTTTTTTGGTCGATGGCCTTCGGACTGGCGTTTTAGGAACGCTTGCAACTTCAAGTAATGTTCGATATGGATGTTATGGTGAATATTCAGGGTACTTTTAAGCATTGAGTAGAAAGACCATAGTGAGGACGACTTGTACTTCTTGGCTAATTCAGCAAAATACACAAGTAACACATTTTCAGAGAAAGAAGTCGCTTTTTGTCTTGACTGCCAATTCATAAAATTCTTATATGCGACATCATACTTCCTTTTTGATTTTGTGGGTAAAAGATTCTCTGTTGTGCTTGCGGCTAATTTTAATATTTCGGTAGGTGTACTGCTACGTATTTCGTCTTCATCAGAAGTATTCGTATCACTCATCTTGTACGCGAAATAAACGGAAATAAAGATAGAATTCGCAAAATTCACCAAATTATTAATGTTTGTAAAAACTAATGTCATCGTTATAGCAACACCGCACCACCTACTTGTGCCAAAATAAGGCATATGATTTAATTTTGACGTAACGATTGAGTAATATTATTCCATCGAATTGTCAATATTATTCAATTGACAATAGTAATAACTGTCATTACTTGCCAAAATCGGTTTAGTAATCCATAGATTATGCGATAGTTGTAGATAATTTTTTTTATGCATTTATTCATACCTATTTTATCACTTCAGTGGGTACAATGGCGATTTCCCATTCTATTTCAATTTTTTTTTTCGTACTCCAGATCTTATACAAAATATGTATATTTCAAAAGTACGTAGTTCTCCCACGTCGGCTCCCATCGCTATACCATTTTTCATTTACTAGAATAGTAAACTAGTATTAAAATACGTGATCAAGATTAAAAGCTTGAGTTGGCAACAATACAATTTACATCAAAATTGGTAAGCCTGTGATTCGGTTTCAGCCGATGACAAATGGTTGACAGCTACATTTACATTCATAGCAAACCAACAATGTTTTATTATGCTTGAAGTCAACATGACGTCACAATTGGGTTCAATTTTATGCAGCCAACTATGCAAGTAGATGGAACAGTTATTTGGGAAATCCACAAAATAAATAAAACAAGCGGTAATAATTTTTTATCATCATGATAATTAATACGCTATTACTTTTACAAAATAGTGCAAAGTTTTTCATTTTGTTTCCCAATTTCCATAGAATTAGTAACTGTTTTTCTCTAAGGTTTTTCTGAATCTAAGTGGCAGCTTAAAGTTGAAAGGACCATGTAGAGATGGCGCACAATGCTGTCTACCATTTCTCTATACTCACGATAACTCTCGTTTTTCTAGTTTTGAAGAATCCTCCAAAAAAATTAAATTTGACAGGGTTCTGCTTTACTTTATTTTCATTGGTTGATACAATGTTCGGCAATGTGGCAACGGTGCGCAATGGTTTCAAGTTTACGTTTTAACGCAATCGTAATCGAGAAGTGACAGTTCGCGGTCCGTCGGGCTGACGTATGTGTAGTTGGTGGCAAGAAGGGGCGTTAGAGTAGTTGTGCCTGTGTTTTGAGTAAAGTGAAGAAGTGAAAATCGTTTGTATGTAAAAAATCGAGAAAAAGTGAAAAAACGTGCAATATGACGGGGAGAATGGCAGGTCAGACTATAAACGACAGACTGCTGGCGGCCAAGCACAGTCTCGCCGGCCAGGGATTAGCCAAGTCCGTTTGTAAAGCTACGACAGAAGAGATGATTGGCCCCAAAAAGAAACATTTAGATTGTAAGTGGCAGCTTTTGCTTTTGGCCCTTGCCAGGAATAAATAAACAGCTACTTAAACTGATAGCTGCTATTGGGCACCTGTAGAAGTGGAATTACTTACCTGCTCTCTGGAATGTGGTTTTTGTTCCGAGTTCTTTAGAAACACTGACTAATCACAAAATTCAAAATACAAATAATTGTTTCTTTGGAAAATCAAAGTTAAAATTTGTCGGATTTTTTAAACGTCACATTGCAGTGATAAGATAAAACCCAGATAAAGAGATCTTTATCAAAAATTTATTCATTCATAGAGGTCATAATTATATAGTATATTTTATTTCAGAAAATTGGTTAACTTCGGTTATAATTGTTATCAGAACTTTACAACACCATACTGACTGCTAGAATCCAATGACCCATTTATACCCACGGCCCACGCTATACACAGGTGGTCAATTAGTCACTAGGAAACCGATTAATATGGGGCAATTGCCCAATTTTGTAATTTTTCCAGTGAACTCCATTCAATGTTTTATCTATAAGCCGGTTACGTCACGAATGCATGTCGTTGATTAGGTAAATCGCTTTCTTTACGTTCACTTGATAAGTCAGACTGGCATCACTACCTTCTAGAAATTTAATTGTGCTGTGATTGGCACTGTTGTGATTAGTAGAATTCACAAAGGACATAATATCCTCCCATGTAGAATTTAATTACCGAATTGTCGTTGAAATTTATTGATTATAATTTCAAGCTTCCTATTTTTGTTGTAATCAAAAAACGCTAACGTACAAATTTTGCCACCAAGAGTAACCTTAAACCCTACTTACACCCAAAAATGTGGGACAAATTACACCAGAGAGTGGACGCTGAATAGTGCATTCGCCAATAAATATGCTAATGATTATTACATTTTATCACGCTATTTTATGGAGAGATACAGTTACATCTCATGTTGCCAAATCTAAGTTGTTGCTTTCTCTTAATTCTACCGTATATACCTACTCTAATTGTCTATTTGATCTTCAACATCAGGAAAAAGAATTTCAGCACCCACAGATGTAATAAATTCTTTTACAATCATATTATATGTATCACCGAGAGGAGGAATACTGTGACAGCTTGATACCCAAAATTTACATAATTTACTAGTGTCAGATTTGTTGACTCATGTAACAGCCAACTGTTGCTACAACAATAACTGTCAGTTATAACAGATCATCAAGAACACATTAATCAGCACAAAGTACTAGTTCAGTGTGATACTGTAGACACTTCCAAAATTCTCATAATTCACTAGTGTGAATGAGAGAAATTGAATGCAAGTCCAAATATTGTTTTAACGGGTGTTTTTTAAAATTTGGCGTCGAAGTTGGCCATGAATGTTTAACTGTGAACGTGCCATCGAACTGACGATTAATTAATTTGAAATCTGAATCTATATCTAACCTCACTTTTAATTTAATTAAGCAACAGTTCAACACGCCCATACTCCTACCATTTCGGGGTGCAGTGGGACCTCTTCGATAAAATTAGGTTTTTGTGAACTCTACATCCGCATGTTTTGTGAATTCACATAACCGTCTAAATGACACCAGGCAAAAAATTGTGGCCTGTTCACATAAACTCATAGTCAGCGCCAACTATGACGCCAAATTAAAAAAAACACCCGTTATAAAATATACAGTGGAACTCCCTTTCTCAAAGTTTTTATGCATTTTAGCCTCTCTGACTCGAATATCTCCATAGCTCGAAAAAAAGGAAACTCAAAATTTCTAGAAAATTTATGCTAATTTACTCAAAAAAACCGTCGGTTATAAATACCAGACCAGACGCATTGAAAACATATACCCATCATCATTCCATGTAGAAGCGATTTTTAAGCACACATCACAACAGTAAAACAAGTGGAAAATTAAATGGGACAAATCATCATCCAAGCTAAAAGAGATCAAACAGAACGTCACAAATTGTAAATTCCTCCGAAGATCCCGGATAGAACAGACTGTACTAAATGAGCTATAAGTACTTGGCCACACTGGATTAACATATAAACACCGGGTGACTAACAAAGATCCTTCATTTTGTCTACTATGTCTCCCCGATACACTGCCCAAGGCGAAGCCAAAATTTCATAAAATATTTCCTGATATTCAAGCAATCAACCCCAGTGCCGAAGAATCTGTACTAAAATTTTTTCGTTCCATAAATCTATTACAACTGGAATGATGACCCCCCAAAAAAAAAACATGTAGGTTCTTAGTAGCTCTATATAATAATCTTAGTTTGAATTTACAAAAATTGGAATGTCGTCCCCCATTGTCAATGCAGGCCCGGGCGAGACGTTCCAGGACTCCCACACTCCTTCAAAAATATCTAGCATTTCGCGAATTCTTGCCGCATTTGAAGTTATTCTACGGTATCCGCATACACAAGCTGTTCCATCTATGTGGCCCCACAGGAATATACCGGGCCATTCCTCCCGATCCACCTTTTCTGGAAATGATTACCTAACCACTCTGACACTATACGCGCACTATGGGGAGACGCTCCGTCTTGTAAGAACCACATTAATTTGTTGTCTCATGTTCAAAGGAACGTTCTATAGTAATTCTTCTAATAAATTTACTGCACCGTCAACAGGCAAAGTAAAACTGAAAGTAATTAATTCGTTACCGTTCAACCGCTCCTAATGCAGCAAAGTCTTTTTTAACCGACTTCAAAAAAGGAGGAGGTTATCAATTCGGTTGTATTTTTTTTTTTAATGTTTGTTACCGCAGAACTCCGTCATTTATAAACCGATTTGTAAAATTCTTCTTTTATTTGAAAGAGTATACTTGCAGATTGGTCCCATTGTCACAATTTCAGGATCTGATGAGGGGATCTCATGGAAATCGAGAAAAACCCTCAAATTTTCGCTCCCTTTAATTAACCGACTTCATGTATGTTCACCGATTTCTTCGTCAATTGTGGACCGATTTACAAAATTCTTCTTTTATTTGAAAGGGTATACTCTAAAGATGGTTACATCGTTAAAAAATCAGGATCTGATCAGGGAATCCCATGGAAATCGAGAAAAATCGTCAAATTTTCGCTCCCTTTTATTAACCGACTTCATGTATGTTCACCGATTTCTTCGTCAATTGTGAACCGATTTACAAAATTCTTCTTTTATTTGAAAGGGTATACTCTTGACGTGATTCCATTGTCAAAAAATCAGGATCTGATCAGGGACTCCCATGGAAATCGAGAAAAATCCCCATATTTTTTCTTCATTTTATGTATATATTTATTGATATTGTTGGTTATGACCATATTTCTTAATTTAAAATTTATTTCTTTAATGGGTTAATTGGGCAGAAAAAATAACGATGATTAGTAGGGTGCCGACGTTTCGGCCCTTTTCGAGGCTTTCCTCATGGCTGTACTACTTGTAATTAAATTAAAAAGAAGAAGGTTCGCGAATAAAATGAAGTAAAAATACAACACTGAGACATGAGACAATTAAAAACAAATATTCCTTCTTAATCCTAATATTCCTCACTCCAAATGACAATGTCAAATAGGTAGTAGATAGATAGGCTGCCTACTCCAGCCACATCGAAGGTCTCCCGGCGAACGCACCGGAATGCGTGAGCGTGGGTGGGAAGCTCGTGCTGAGCAAAACACCCCAAACGGCAGACGTCGTTGACGGTCGTCTCGAATGATATCGAATTTTGTATGCGTTATAACGTTGTTGATATTTTTGTATAATATCAAATAATATAATAAGTATAATTATGATAATTTTTTATATTCTTTAAGGGCTGATGATGGCAGAAGTATTCTGCCGAAACATGTACCATTAGTAATCTTACAGTTATTAAAGTTTGTGGAGTTCGACATAGATATATTTAAATTTTAATTTAAATTTACTCCACTTGGATTTAAGAACATTCTTCTTGTTGACAAATGTTTTGTCCCAAAAAAGTTAGAAGAAAGCTTGCTGATGCGTTCAAGTTCATGTAGTCATAGGCGGAGGGTGAAATAAGGGGTCCGAAAAATGTTCAAAAAAATTCCGGATTTCAACAAAGTGGTAAATATAAAAAATGTTCATTTTGACGAGTTCTACTTGTGGTTAAATTTTCTGCTAGGACTTCCACAACACCCTTTATATTTGAAATAAAGAAAGACGCTTATAAAAAATATATATTATCAGTAAATTTCAATTAACTCTTTAATAAAGAGGTGCCAGGACGATAACATAATATTATAAGAGACGAATGGTTTAATTCTCTTTTTAGGTACGTAGTTTAAAACATTTATCAGTATTATTGAGGTTATCTTGTAGAAGAATATTATTTAACTTCTTCATAAATATTTAATTGTCAGTGCTTTAGTCAACAAAAATATTTGTAGAAAGGTCAAAGTAAAAGGCATCTTTATCGTTTTGTTAAATATATACATATTTTAAATTGCTTGATATTCTCCAGTTGAAAGAACACAAAGAACATTATTGTTGCTAAATTGCTCCACTGTCTTCTTATCGAAAATGCTAATGTTTAAGGTGGATTAGGTATAAGATTTTTTAACCGTTTAAGCATGTCATATTTTCACGTGTAAAGTATTTATAGCGGTTCTAAAATTAAGTAGATCTTTGTAAACATTCGTCACCTTCGGAATACGGCTAGATGCTTGGATGTTTTCTTTTTTAATTTTTAACTTTTTTGGTTTGACAAAACAAATATTATGCAAAAGCCATTAGATGGCGTGATCCCGTATTATGTATTATTAAATTAATCAGTAAATCAACAAATGTGTGACATTTTGTAGAACCAACAGCTGTTTAAATATGAGTGAAAGATCATGTTTACGAGTTTTGGAGAAGGCTCTTTCTGGTTAAACGGCGAATTAAATCAAAACGAATAACAAAATTAGTAATACAGATTAACGGTATTCTAAATCATCACACACATTCTGAATATTTGTTTTTTTGTTTGGCCAACTATAGCCCAGGAGTCGCTGAAACGAAGCACTAACCTTTTGTTGTGGGTGGTGTAGACAAATCAGTATAAAACATACGTACAGCCGAACATAGAACCTCCTCCTTTTTTGAAGTCGGTAAAAATATAACAAGTGGGACTCTTTACAAAGGATCGTAGCTTTACGGCACTCGACTTCGTCTCGTTTTGCAATAATTATAAATCTTATATGTGACGTTCTCCCTAATTAAGTCAAATCCGTTTACATAATAATTATATATCGCATACTTTTTTTTTACTTATTATACTTACATTTGTTATGTCAGAGCGTAAATGAATAATGTGCAAAGAAGTGACCTACTTACACGATGAACAAAATGAAATGTAACATTTTGAGAAATTAAATAAAGGACTTCGGGTAGGATTAAGTACATATAAGTATTATTTTTTTACAAATTTCGTTTTTATTCATAAATCGTTAAATTCCAATTTAAAGATTAATTGACAGGAGCATTTGTCCTTAATCCCAATAAGCCCAACTTTAAAAAGTAATTTCCCTCACATCGATTTATGCAAATCGACAAAATTGTGAAAAATTCCTAAAATAAAACCAATTCAGTGTACACAGGTATCCCGTAAAAAGTGGAACATTTCTTGTGCATTGGTCTGCCGAAATGAGTTGAAGTGTCAAATCTGGTGCTATTGTTTTAATTAGTAAGTCGTTTGAGGATGTGTTAATGCATTAATAAATAACCCATTACTTGTATGTTTGGGATTTGGACTATCGACATGTGTGGTGTATGGGAGATATCATGTCAAGTAAAATACACTACTTTTTGAGTGTGTCTTTGTTAAAGCTTTGATCTTTTGCCTCCTTCTCACTTCTCATTCAAAGAAGAAAAGATGAGATTTTCCTTTGAATTAAGTTTATCCTAACTTTCTCTGTACTTTTTTGTTTTGTATATTTATCGTTCGACACTATCAAAATTCGCCATGAAATAATGAAAATGTCATATAAGCGCTACACTATTTTTATGGATTTTAAGCAATTTGAAGGCTTGCCAGGGTTGTGTCGAACGATAAAACATTGTCATGGTTTTACGTCACTCGTTTCACTCGTTCTTTTATAAACCCCTCGTGAGGTAAAGCGTCCAATTTACACAGGAACTCGTATAATACAATACTATTATATTCAGTCTGTACATAAAACATATCAAGAAACTTCGTGACATTGAAGATTTTTATAGATAGCTTCGCGCACGTGAGTTGTGAAAAACCCTTTCAAAATACAAGCTTTGCATTTCAAAGGCGCGGCGTGTCATATGGAGATTACAGAGTACTCGATGACTCAATGCTGCAAGGAACGTATACTTATCTAATGAACACGGGTTTGAATTAAAAAAAAAATTAAATTAGTGAGCATTATACCGGGTGTAGAATGAAGAAAATATTGGTTTCCATTATTACAAAGCAAAATTTTTTAGATAAAAGTTGTTAGAATAAAAAGAGTCAAAATGGCACTAATTTAACGGTTTTATTAAAATTATTCTGCGATAAGTTTCAACAGGCTGCATTTCTTAACCGACATTGAGTCTTCACAATAAATTTTTAACAGTGACTTTTTACAGGATTAAAATCATTTGTGAAGTCTGCTATCTATATATTAATACACATAACACATTGGTACACTTTTAAGCCATTTTCATTCAACACACCTAAACAATTTATACACCTGTAGATGTGTTAAAAAAACTACACGGATATGTGTTTGTGTGTGTGAGTTACGCTTTGTTGAACATACGCATTTCTTGGCTTCTATGTATATTTTGATTCCACGTTAATGAAAAGCTGCATCCATTTTGGTCCTACTGTGTGAATTTGCTTCCTCGTGGTAGTCTTAAGCTTAGAAAATTAATTGTCATATTGTACTCGTTTGTGTTGCCATGGCCTAGTTGTAACAACTAAATATGATCTTAAAATGAGTGTCGCACTTTCCGTAAAAGAACAGTGTATGTTTAAAAAATTTCGAAGGGAAGAGAATGTCGATTATTATTAATTCTACGGTAGAACTTGTTTAACCCACTTAACTACGAGGAAGATCAGACACATAATTAATTACGTAAGACTGATTGTTGAAAACGAGACGTTTTACGAACGCCGCTCTCCAACTTTTACCTTTTCACGATTTCATACAATGGTGGAAGTGACTTCACCTTCGTTTTCATTTTGGTGTGACGGATGAGTGTACTCTGCTATGCGATATACTCACGCCCCATAAACAAGTGCAATTAATTTTGATGAAAGCTCATTTAATTAAACTGATATTCCAATTTTAGATTTAGCTTTGACATTTAAATTCGTTCGCAGAAACTAGTTTGGTTGTATGCAAGTGGTCAAAGTTTTGTGAGCAATGTAGGACAAATTTAATATAATTATTTCGTAATCGGTTGCACAAGAAACATGTTTTGTTGTTTTTTGTACTCTTGATGTCGCAACAGATATAGTTACATATTTTGAGGATTACTGGCTGCTTCTTTAGCATCATCGATGATGAAAATTTTTCCGCCGTTTTGCCAAATAGAGTAATTCTTGTGTATACCGATTCGTCACACTAAATGAGCGGAACCTTGAAGGTTCAAATACCTGACTCCAAGAGTGGAACGGTAGAATTTACAAGAGAGATTTTTTAAGAAAGGTTAACAACACATCTGAACGTGTATAGGTCAACAAGTTGACTAAGCGTTGAATATTAAAATTGACAACCAGTGATTGTCCTACAGGTCGTACTGATTCCGATCAAGTACCTATTAGAGAATTATGCAGAACCTGTAAGCCTTTCTGTTTTGTTTGGGTTTAATTGTTGCAACTAAACAATCAGTTATAGGGGGAGTATTCCGGTCCCAATATTAGATAATAATGTTGAAATTATCATTAGACGCTTCTATCACACAAATGCAGGCTTGTTTGTTTCAAAAGTTATCTCATTTGTAACACGGTCTGGTTTCTGCTACATACGTGGTTCTCAATAAAATGTTATCACCAACTTAAATACCAATTACTTGACGACACAATATAATTTTGTTTTCAAACGAAAATTCAAATTTAAATCAGGAAAAGTAATTTAGGAATTTCCGAGGATGCGATTTATTTTATACGGAATATTGCAGTGAGATTTCGAGGTTTGTATGCTAATGATACGACAGGATATCTATCATGAATAATATAACAGAAATGACAGCATTGTATTTTCTGAAAGGTCTTTCGCGCATTCGTGTCTTCTATTCAGCTCCGGGATTATTATGTAAATTCGTTTTAAAATCAAGATTGTGAATTCTTCCAAACAACCTAAGGAGTGATTTTTTTTTAATGAAAAACGCAATTACTGACAGAAGATCAACTCCAATTATCGTATTATGCGTGATCAGGTCGAGAAGGAAGATGCAATATGCAAGGAAAAAGTTATTTCGATTTTAACATTTTTATGACACCTATATAGAATTTATGTAAAAAGACGACTCGTTTTCGGTTTTTCCAGACAATTTACAGATTCATTTCTACAATTAAAATTTTCAAGGTTAGGAGATCATTTAAATGATAAATTAGAGTTGGCGGGTTCTTGATGCAATGGCCCAGCCTGCAAATTGGCTGACAGTAAAATTTGAGGTTGTGATAACATCATGTTAAATTACTTTAATTTAAAGAAAATATAACACTAACAAATAATGTAGGTTTATTGGGAATTACAGCAAATGTTCAAAGTGTTCTCCCCCAGCTCCAATGGACAAATTTTTGATAATCTGCAGGAAAATTAGGGTAGGCATTTCGAAAAACCTTTAACACAGCGTTCTATAGAATACTTCCCATTCACCATTCTGCCGCCGTTGACATACAAACTTTAAATCAAATTGTCAAAAGTTAGTAGTGCCAACCTAATTTAATTTTCACAGCCTACTCTAATTTATTATTATTTATTAATGATAGGTGGTAGATGTACAATTTCCATTGAGGGAAACAATTCCCAAATATTTTTTGCCATTTTTAGGCTCATGATCTTATACGTTGAAATTGATGTTTTGCTATTTAAAATAATGATACGTCATTGAGTTATTATGTGTTTAATTTTGTTTATATCTTTTTCAGATTTAGTGCACTGTACGAACGAACCTAACGTCTCCATACCTCAATTAGCAAATCTCCTCATAGAAAGATCACAAAATACTAATTGGGTGGTCGTGTATAAAGCTCTCATCACAGTCCATCACATGATGTGTTACGGAAATGAAGTAAGTATTTCCTTGAAATTCTATGTGTGTAGTAAATATAAGGGGATATTAATAAGGTATTAATTCAACTTGATTTATACCTGAGTATGCTGCAATCCAATAATAGAATAGTGTGTACCGAGTATTGAAAGTACTTTTGAACTCATAATTACATTAATGTTATAACGAGTCTGCATGTAAACTAACGGATGTGAGTCACTGTATAGTGCGATGAACGTAATTTATTTATTTATGCTGTTTTAAAATTGAAAAGTACAAACTTCAAGGAATAGATTGATTCATTGCAGTTGCTGTAATCTTGTAATTCCCAGTGTATTCATTTGTTGCAAAATCCCAAGAGTAGATAAAATTTAAATGATCATGAAAAAAATGTCTTTACTACTTAGAAGAAATTCTCAGCAACGCTCTCAAAGGGGCAATTTAAACCGCAGTTACGTCACATTGTATTCATGGTAAAATTTCTTTTTAATTTTGGTTTCATGGATATGTGAAAGTAGGAACTTCAGTAACTGGTGTAGTAACAATTTATTGTGAATGTTGCTTAGCTAAAGTTTCCTTTTATTTTTAGAAAAGTAAAATTATATCAATTTTGGAAAAAGTTTATTTACTTTTAGTCTTCATTTAATTCTTGTCAGAGAGATCGAAAACTAAATTAGTCAAAGTTGGCCAGGCACGAAAGGTCGTTTGTCGTAGTTTAATAGAATGATTTATTAAATGTCAAGTTGACCGTGTTAAAGTGTTTACGTTTTTACTTGCGAATGTACATCCACATACAGCCGACACGGATGTGAGAAATGGGCCTCAGACCAAAAAATACTAAATATAAATACTCTCTGAACAACATCAATGTCATTTTCAGGGATGTTAAAATATTTGACGCAGTTTGAGATAAGGACGTTACATGAGTTCTCCAGATTTTGTGATATATCGGTTTATTTATACCTAACCGATTTAAACCGGTTTTGCACCGATTGGTATTTTGATATAACCGGTACACTCTGTATATTAAAATTATCGCTTTGCATGTGGCTGAGAAATTTTGACGGCGTCATTGTGGATATGAATCGCACGTTCAAATTCATATTACAATTTTTATAGATTAAAGTTGATCCATAGGGGTTATCCAAATATGTAAACCAAACAGTTTCATTAACCTGCTAATCTAATTAATTAAAGACGGGAGAGTTTGAAATATTTTTTTATTGCTTCCATTATCATATTTTATAATAGAATAGCAAAAAAAATAAATATAAGAATAAAAACACAGAAAGTCGAACTGTAACTAATTTCTTTTTCCTTTTCAGCGATTTACACAATATTTAGCGTCCAGTAACAGCACGTTTCAACTAAGTAATTTTCTTGATAAAAGTGGTGTTCAAGGTGAGTGTATTGATCTTTAATGAATTACCAACCCACGCCCTTGTTGTATTTTGTTTGCGTTTACAAAACTTTACAGCGGCGAAATGCTAATTGTTCGCTTTAGATTTTTTTATTAAATGTTTTCTACTGTGGCCATTAAAAAGGAAATGCAATCGGACTTAATACAAATTCGTGTTCAGAATTAGTCAATGTGAAATCGGTTACCTACTAGTAGCTAATGTTTCCACTTTTTTTGGCCGCAGTAATCGATTCATACAGTCATTAAAAACGCTTATCACACTACAAACTCGTTATCCATATTCTAGTTCTCAGTATGCTCCTTTCTCTTACATACATTATCGTCTTTTTTATTGTGTGAGAAGCTTTGATGTTTTAAAATGTGAATAAAAATTAGTACACTACGTACGAATATTTTTGTTCCACCTTTGACATTACGATGAAATCTATAGATCTATAATAAGATATTGTGTAGGACAGCAAACAACGCAGATAATATTAGTAATGTTTGATAACAAAAACTGACATTATATCGTACCTCCGCCCACTTCTGTGCATTGTCATTGTAGGAATTGTTCGACTTCGATCAATAATTTCAACAGGTTTTTACTACATACTATTAAATTTTGATTTATCGACGCTATTAAAATGAATAGTGACAACCGGTTAATAAGCAAATTTTTACGCAATTTTGTTTAACTTTTTTATAACAGATTTAAGTGTTACTCAAAATGCACAATTATATAAAGTAACACTTTCTTTAAATTTAAATTTACATTTAGTCCTTTGTATTTTATTTGTAAATCAAACCACTATGACCGAATTTCGACTATCAACAATTCTGCAATTTATTTATCCCACACAGATTCCCTGCAAAACCTTCAAAGCAATAACTTGTTTAATCCATTTTATAAACACTCCTGACATTGACAGTTGTCACGTGATACTTTTGAGTCAATGGTACAACTATCTACTTTATTACCTGACTGTACTTGTCTGTCGACACTGTCAAAAGTAGGCGCCCAAACGATGGAATATACGACTTCATGTCAGTTTCGCAGATCTATAGTAAAATCTTTAAATTGAATGGTCACCAACATTTAATGTAAAGTTACTAGTAACCGGTTAGGTATTTTTACGCTTGACAACCTAACGTCAAAGTTTATGAAATGAATTATAATTTCAAACCTTCATTAGCCATTATAATGTATTACACAAATTATCCAAACCTTCAAAGGTCTTTCTTCAGTAATTTAATCAATTTGCGTTTTTTTTGCATCCGACGAAAATTTACTTTTATTGTTTTGTCTTTCAAGTATGCCATAAAAACAAATTATAGTAACGACTGAAAATTTCGCTGTCCCAGTATTTTTTGCTCTCGTAGGCACATTTGGTATTTATTAACCCGACGACAGTTTCTATGTCATCGAACAATACATTCAGGGGATATGGCTACTAGATGAGAACAAAACACTGAATGAATCATAATTTAGGTAATTTAAGTGGAATCAGAACAGAACTCCGCAACGATCACAGTGCTAAATAAATAATACATAGAGATCGAAAGCTAAATTAGTCAAAGTTGGCCATGCAAGAAAAGCCGCTGGTGGTAGATTATTTAAGTTGATCGTGTTAAATTTACTAATACTAATACTAACACAATTCTATTAAACAACGATAAGCGGCTTTTCTTGAATATGTAGATTCATCCTTGTGTGAACGGTCAATTATTGTAGCACCAAAAACTGATCAAATAAATGATAACGATAATACAGAGAGACCGAAAACTAGATTAGTCAAATATATAAAGGAATATAAAAGGATTTAAAAAAAACCTTTGTAAGTTAATGTTAAAAAAAACTCAATATTTCAAAAAAGAAAAAAACGTATATATTTTTACAATATACATATTATCCTATCCTCTTCCCTATTCATATTTCGGAAATGTGCTGTATATGTCATCCTTGTTCCATGTTTGTTTCATAACAATTTTATAAAAATGCTTTAAATTTAATATTAAGTTACTAACACTTTGTTTTTGTTTTTCTAAAGGAATTCTGAATGTTAAGACTGGTAAGTAGACTTTGATGTGGTGAACTGGGCTTTGTATTCTTAATGCATATATTGTCTTGTTTTCTGTTTGATTTTGATTTCAACGTACGTAGTTGTGTGTTATATTTTGAACAGTGTTCAGTCGGTTTTGTGCACTTAGTTGGGCGTGGCCGAACTTCATAGATGTTTCATATATTAAAAATAGTACTGCGTGCACAAATTAGTTTGAACATACATTATTAAAGTTCCGAGTTGCTTTATGTACGTACTATGTGTATGCAAACAAAAACGCTTATACCTACGTTATGTATTGCAGGCTACGACATGTCTCCGTTTATCCGACGGTATTCCAGATATTTAAATGAAAAGGCGTTGTCTTACAGGACCGTGGCCTTCGACTTTTGCAAAGTAAAAAGGGGGCAAGTTTTCCACACAATCTATTTGATAAATTTTATTTTTTTATTGGTTTCTAGAAAGGAAGATGGTATGTTAAGAACAATGAACGCCGATAAGCTGTTAAAAACCTTACCAGTCCTACAGAGCCAACTGGATGCTCTTTTAGATTTTGAATGTTCGGCCAACGATCTTACCAACGGCGTTATTAATATGTGTTTCATGTTACTTTTTAAGGATCTTATAAGACTTTTTGCGTGCTACAATGATGGTATTATTAATTTATTAGGTAGGTGTGGTACCCTTCATAAAATAACCTACCATACTTTATGTAATTTGTAGAGAAATTTTTCGATATGAATAAGAAACAGTGCAAGGAAGCCCTGGATATATACAAAAAATTTCTCATTAGAATGGATAAAGTAGCAGAATTTTTAAAAGTTGCTGAAGTGAGTAACTACTTGTGCTGATTGTGGAGTAATTACTACGTTTTTCTTTTAGAATGTCGGCATCGATAAAGGTGACATTCCTGATCTTACTAAAGCGCCTAGCAGTCTGTTGGACGCCTTAGAACAACATTTGAATCATCTTGATGGGAAAAAGACTTCCCAAATAAGTTCAACCCAATCGACAAGGTGAGTTTTCACACTTTCGTGACAACCAATACATAGGTTCTAGTGATCAATGCTTAAGTACATTGACTCTAATTTATTACCGCACCACTGCAAAATTAACTTTGCATAATAAACGTTTCTAATCGGTTGTAATAATCATTTTTCGCATTTGAAGCGATTATTGTTAATATCAAAATGTAATGTATTCGTTTGAAACTGTTGAAGTCACTAATTTATTTAAATCTATTTATTTCAGTAATCAAAAGAACGTCAAATCGGGAGTTTCGGCGTTATCGTCTACAAGTAACGCCTTTGGGAGCGTTGCAGCCAACGGTCGTTTCGAGGCTCCTTTGAAGTCGATAGACGAGAGCCTAAAGCTTCAGATTCTTGCGGAAGAAGAAGCTGCCATGAACCAGTTCAAGGTTTGAAGTCTTTCTATCAGAAGATCTTGGTTAATCATTTCTCCTTTTTAGTCTAAAGCCAATCCAAATTCCGTAAATCCATTTTTAAGCAGTTCGTCAACTTTGCCAAACAACACGACGCAGCCAGCATCCGAAATTGATTTATTTGGTTCAGAACCTGTAACACCTGCTCAGCTTAAAACTTCCGATGATTTATTGCAACTGTCAAATCCTTTTGCAGATGGATTTGTTAGTCCTCCCGCAGTTACTTCACCACCATTCATGCAGCCAAATAATATGTGGATGATAAATGGAAATGGTAAATAGTTTTCCAATGAAGTTCTGGAAATTTATCAGTGCTGTTCCAGCTTTTACGGCACAGCCCCCGAGTCCAGTCATTTCAAACGGAGCTTTTGTTTCGGAGAACAACTTCACATCGGTTTTCGGAAATACGGAAACGAAGAGTAAGTCAATTTAATGTACTTGTGTGTTGATTTTTATTATTATTTGGTAATCTGAGTGTACAAACGCGGTCACTAATGTAATGATTGGCATGTGCTGTTGCACAAAAGTAAATGTACACAATGAATTCTGTGCTTTCTCTATACACTTTCATCAAATTTTAAGTGTAAAGGCTTTTATTTTTAAGGATTCAAGGACGACTATATTATATAGTAGCAACTTGCTTGCCGTTTTAAAAACACGATGGTCTGTTTTTAAAAGGAATACATTCTAAATAATATAATTGGTGCTTTTTACGATGGTACAACACTGTTTTTGTTTTTGAAAGGTACCCTCTGATTTTTGATCATACGTTAGTTTATTTTTTGTATTCGTTTTGTTTGCTGTCACTTTTCAGGGGCTCAGGGTCATTGCAACACTCGGCTGCGCTTCGCCTCTTGCTTCAAGAATTTGTCCTCACTCTTGAAAAGTGTCTTGACAGCGCATTTGGATCGAAATATACTATAACATAAATCAACATAAAGTAGATTGTTTTTAATATAGTGCGGGCATAAAATTTTTGCCAGTGAAGGCTTTCTAAAAGTTTGCAATTACATAATACAATAAATTGAAAATACACAGAGTACACGACAGGTGATAAGTTAAAATTTGTAAAATAAAAAAAAAAACTAAAAATCTATATATTTAATCGTTGAACATGAATCAACTAGGAACAAATAAAACAGTGTGTACTGCACCGAGTTTTTTTTAATGAAAGACATTGATAAGATACACCAGTAGATAATTTTTTATTTTAAAAAATTTCACAGGTTCATTGGGTGGTTGTTTCGTTTGTCAAGCTGGAGAAGTACAGCTAAATATAACTTGGTCCCTCCGAGATTTGGGTGCGCAAAGTGGTGAATTCAGAGTGGTGTAGGAAACTAACCTTATCACATGTTATCTTATGGCATTTACCTAGGGCTGTTATAAGTAAAATATAAATGTTCATGAAGAATGCTGCGACAGGGAGTCAGTCTTGCTCCAAAGAAAGAGATCAAGAGCTACAGAAATAAGTTATAAAAATGAATTACAGAAAAAAGATTTATAGCTTTACGGGCACTAACCCAACTTGAACTATCACTATCACACAATTGAAATTCCACATTCTGTCTTCAGAAATATTATGGTCTGTTATCTTGGCTCTCAAAAGTAAAGATTGCGCATTTATTAACAAAAAATTCCTCTACAAATGCCCGGTATATATTACAGCACTTTTACAGCAGTTGTGATTGTGTTTTAACAAATTATGGATGCGAACTAAATCAATTTCTGATTGAATTTTTAAATTCTTTATCTCCCACTGGATTGCCTCCACATAAATTGTTGTTGAAAGAAATTGCAATTGTTTTGGCTAATACGAAATTTAAATACGGGCAATGCATTAGTGAATGGTACAAGAAATACAATTGATTGAATTTTAACTGGACGATCAACTGGGAAACTCATATGACGCATTCAGGTACATTATTGCCATTTTCCTTAAGGCGAACCCAATTTCCAATCATGTTAGCACATGACCACTAATAAGGTTGGGATTTTATTACCACAACCTGTCTTCGGGAATGGTCAACTGTATGTGGCTGCAAGTGGAGTTCGTACATTCGATGGTCTCCGTTTCTACATTGCCGAGCAATTTAATTAGGGGCATCTTATACCGCACAATAATGAACAAGTGTTTACGCAAAACATTGTATATAAAGAAATTATTCCGTCTTATTTTTTTTTATTAATCAGACTTTTTTTAACAAATTAAAAATTGAAATATGTAATATGGTAACCAGTTTTATTCAAATGTGTTGACATTTTTTTACATTGATTAGCTTACCAATCTACCAATACATACCACTCGAATTTCGAGTGACGGGCGATCACTAGTAATAGCTAAATTACAATCACATCTGTGTGATTTGTTTCATACATGGAGAGTTGTCAGCATTTGTTTTATGCATTTTTTATTTATTTGGGTATTTATAATGGAACTTGTGTTTTAAAAACAGACCGATGCAATGCCGTGATACCTAATTTGATTTTAGTGGATGTAAACTAGCGTTGTTCTTGAATTCTAGCGGTTTTCTTTTACATTCCCTTTCAATATTACGAAAGAATTTGAATTTGTCTAATAATGTGCATTGTGTGACAAGACTAACATTCGCTTTTTATGTTTTTCTCAAGCTGCCGAAGAGACTAAAGCTTCCTCTTCATTTAATCCTTTCTTAGTAGAAGATTCAGATCCTCCCCTCCTTGATATCGGCTCTTCCGAGCCGAATCCCATCCAGCACGTCCTCAATTATTTTCAAAAAGGTAGCAATTTTTCGGAAACTAATTTACAAAATTCTGGACAACAAACCACCACCTTGAAAGTGGAGGATAAAGCTGTTCCGAATTTTGAGCAAATCGCGGACAAAGCTCAAAACAAGAGTAACTTCGTTTGATTATTTCTGTATGTTTTATTTATTTCCAATGACAATAACCACTTTAACACCACTGACAATAACATACCCTATGTGTTCACTGCTACTGATGGACTGCCCGTAGTTTCACACGTAATAGATGGTTATAAGAAAATGGCAGGTGAATTTAATTTGTTGTTTGGTAGGAAGTATGATTGTGTATAATGTCGGTATGTGTTTTTGTTTTTTCCTTACTTGTTTAGAATTGTCGTTTTTCTTAGTTGTTGTTGCATGATTTGTGTCTACATAAAATATCGAATCCACATGCTGTAACTGTCCATTTCATGAAACGGTTTGAGTAAAGTGACTTCTTTGAAATAAAGTGTCTAAGCTATCTCTAACGACCTCGATGAAGACCAAAAGTCTTAGAACGAAACGAAAACTAAAGAAAATTTCATGCCACATAATGATTGAAGATGATGTGGAGAATGATGTAGAATAGTTATGTAACATCGATGTTCGTTCTGTGACTGAGCAATTGTAAACAAAATTTAGAATTCTCTAGACCGTAAAAAATGTATCTACTCTGGAAGTTTTCCAGTGGGATCTAAATATACTCCACGCGACCTCTAACAGTGTTTGTGCAAGCCGGACCTCATCCTGATTAAATGGGATGTGGCTTTTAAAAAAACATGTTCAATATTCCAAAAACAAATGCAGTTGATAAGTTTCTTACTCGGCAAATAAGACAGATTGAGAGAGATCGAAAAATGAATTAGTAAAAGTTGGCCATGCACGTGAAGCCGCTTCGTACTTTAGAATTATCAAGCATCTTTTCGTACATGGCTCAGTACTGCTATTAATATGATTATTGAAGATAAGAATGGCACAAATAATGTCAAGATAATAATCTTAACGATGCTGTCCGCGCTCCGTATCAGTACTGATACAATAATAATTTGAGGTAAAAATGACTATAATAACAAAAAAAACAACGTCGAATTTGTTTAGATTTTTTCTTGGAGCAGCGCACCCACCATTATTGAAACTTGATTTTATTTAACGACGCTGTCGGGGTTCAATACTAGTACAAAATAATATACTTGAGATAAAATAAATATATTTAAGAAAAAAATTTGGATTTATGGATCTTATGGATTTGTAGATGTAATTCATACCGTGCGATCATTTAAATTATAAATTAGAGTAGGCGGCGTTTTTATTATTGGCCCAGCCTGCAAATTGACTGACAGTAAAATTTGAGGTTATCGTAAACATTGTGACGTGTATGTTTCTCATGAAAATAAAAGACTAACAAATAATGTAGAATAATTGAGAATTACAGCAAAACTGTTCTCCCGCATGTTCAATTCAGCTGTTAAATCCATTCACCATTCTGTTGCCGTTTCTTTGAAAAGTCACTTTGACATTATAATTTTAAATGAAATTGTCAAAAGTTAGTAGTGCCAACCTAATTTAAATTTCACAGCCTACTCTAATTTAAGGCATTGTTTAATTTCATATTTCATAAATGTAATAGGTTTTGATAATATGCTATTTTTTTTTAAATAATAGCTTAACGGCATTTTAAATATCCGTGGAAAATTTTATTAAGCACGGAAAAAGTGGTACGAAAGTTGAAAGGAATTTATTAGATGTCTGAAGGAAATATTAATAACATTAATATCTGCTTTAGGCACTTCTAGTTTAAATTAATTTTCCAATCTGTAGCTTGTTTTTTATTATTTTAATTATGTATTCATATGACATTTGTGCATGATAGATAAATAGATAATAGTTGTAATTATATCTGAATTGACCTGCATGATTAGTAAATGGCGTTGAGCCGAAAACGACCTCTGCATGGGCGAAAAGGTTTACATGTCGGAACAAATCCCATTTTATTAAAAGGGGAATTTTATTATTATATTATTTATTTTATTTTTATTAATTAATGCAATTTGAAAAACCCGTTCATTCTTAGATAAAATATGCCACAAAAACATTTGTTGCTCTTTTGGTTAGCTTGAGAAACCCGTAAAAACAAAGTAGTTGACGCAAAATAAAAAAATATATCATCGGATTTTAACATTTCTTCAGATAAATGCAAGGAGCCAGTGATCAGGTGACACATGTGACAATAAACACTAAAAGTTTTGACAGGTTAGGTATATGATTTAGGTTACGACATATTTCATCGGATAGCCGGGCTCGTGATATTTGGAAAAACAAATATTCAAATGACGATCCATAAAAATATAACAAACCGATGGCGTTCACATAATGTAAATATTGACATTGTAGGTTACTGACATTAATTCGCAAACGCCTGCCAAATTTTAAATAAGCAACACATAATACTATGCAACGGTAACTGAAAATTAAGTTATTTATGAGTAAAATTTTTCACATTCTAATGTTTAAGAATATTAATATGGTTACTATCTATTAGTTTTCAAATTAATTAACAAATTCGCTAAAACAGCCTGTGGTATGTATTATGGGTTGCCTATTTACAATTTGGCAGGCGTTCGCGAATAAAATGAAAGCCCTGTATAATTATTGAATTTCTAATTTATTAATTATCTACGCCACTGTCATTTTTAATTCACAGCACTGAAATACCAGCCAGAGGTCCTTTTTGCGTAAAGTTAACCGTTTAATTAACTGCAGGTTTATTACTAGTTAATTGTTTATTATTGCTTCTTATGATTTTTTGCCTGTTTAAAGGGCTACTTATATATTACATAAAAAGATGATATTTTATAGATCTTAGAGACAATGGGCCGAATTATTTCCCATTGATTAACTTTTAAAGTTTCTTATCTCTCTGTCTTATGTTTGCTCTTTGTCTAATCAATTTTCTAGATAATCGAAGGTTTCATGAATAGGAAATAATTCGGGCGTCTCTTTAATAGGCGACGTTTAATTCAACTACGATTTTTTTACTTTTTTTCAGATACTAATTTTGACGCCCTGGGCGGAGTTCTTCAGCCGATCTCTGCAGGACGCACACCAAATACTCTAAATAACAATAACAACCACAACAATAACAATATCAACAACAATACACTGAATCATCAAACAGATTCACCACTGCTAACAGGTGATTTGGAGTCTAGTCTGGCGTCATTAGCTGAGAATCTCACTATTAGCAGTCGAACAGCCCCCATGAAGTAAGACTCCCGCCTTTTCTTTACACAAAATTATCTAACGTTTATTCAAGACAATGGCATTCCCCAAAAAATGGCTCAAAAGCTAACAATTGGACTCCTCAACCAATGTCAGCAACTACCGGTGCTGGTTATAAACCAATGAACCAGTCAATGTCCAGTCCACCATTAAACATGCAAACCACATTGCAGCCCCAAATGTATTCACAACTTCCTCCAATGATGGTAAGTTTTTAATACTTTTAGTTTATTAAAATTTATAGTACTGTGATCAAGATTAAAAAATTGAGTTGGCAACAATACAATACATCCAAATTGGTAAGCCTGGACTTTATTTGTCAGCCGATGACAGGTGGCTACAATTAGATTCATACCAAAGAACATAACCTCGAATTTCGAAATTCCACTCCGCCAACTTAAAGGCAAAAATTTCTATCTGAATCTATTACCAACTGAAATGTACTGGATTCACCTCACGTTATGAGTCCAGTAAGAATTTACGCTTACTTTTTGGTAGACAGTCCCTTATATTGAAACTATTAAATTTTTGCGTTCTCATGTTAAATTTTTTATCCAGGCTAAGCTTATCACCGACAACCGTATTTAATATTATATCCGCTTCTATAATCCATAATATTATATCCGTTTTTATAATATGGTTTTTCCAGAGTAACAAGAGTCTGTTTTAGGGTATGCGCCCGCTTGTAGCAACGCCAACGATGATTCCAGGTGTTATAGCAAATCCTACAAACCAGATAGGCCAACAATCATTGCTGTTTCATTAATTGCCATCACTTGTGTAAATAAATTTGATGTGTTACAATTGAGGGTATGATAATAATTATAAAATAGTGTACATATCCAAGATAACAAAATGTGATGATTTTCATATCTATGAATTTTGTATCAAGGCTTCAATAGTGGTTTTAAGATGTCTTATATTTTTGTTTATCAATATTTATATTATTAAATTATTCTATCTTTTATTCTTGTATTATGTAATGAACTCGCATTCGTATGTCCAAAAACAATTTTCAACTTACTAGCATTAGTGAAAATTCTAAAGTTGTTATTCAGTCTCTAAAATTAGACCTTTGTGTATTGTGAATTATGAACTTCTAATACAATGTATTTATTGTAATGAAAAATGTTTATAGAATTGGTACATTTGTTAATTTTTTGATAATCAGTTTGTTATAAAGTATGTACCTATGGAACATCTACTTTTGCCCTCTGTGTAAGTTATGTACAGGGACTAACAAGACAATAAACTACTTTATTGTTAATGCTGAACATCTAGCTAATTTTCCATTATAAATGACTGTATATTTATAAGTAGTTACTTGAAAAGATTGCCATGTAATTTTTATAATAATTGCATTATGCACATATGGTTAGCACTTTAAGTACACAGTGTTTATTTCCAAAATAATTTTTAAAATGTAGAGGATTTGTTATTACAATTATTGTGTATTTAAGATTTACAATTTATGTGCTCACAAATCCACTGTATTTTATGAAGTAATGCATATTTACATATTAATGTATCTGATGCTGCTTCTGTATACTACACATACTTTGTTAACTTTAATGTGTAATAAACTATATTGTCTAAAAATAGTTTCAGTAACAAGCAGTTTGGTTTTTCCATTTATGAGATTATTCATCTATTTGCTCACATATTCTAGTTTATTTTATTTAAACCACTGTGGCATATTTTTAACCACAAGCTCAACAGTGTGTAAATAATTTCAAACAAAAAGCTCTTATGACTTCAGTACTTCAATATAGTGCTCTAGAACGGTTAGAAAATTCTCAAACTCAAGCAAACAAATTCTTGGTTCAAAAACATTCACTTCATATATCCAATTGAAATGGGCCCCACGTCGGGCGCCAATTTTATGAACAGTGGGATCGACCACTAGGGCTGAAGCAGTGGGTAATGGATCCAGATCCAGACCAAGATGTAAGTAAGCTGTGGTCCAAACACACTTTATTGCACAAATTAGTCAAAGACCGCCCACTTGGGATGTCTGTAACCTTCGCGAGACAATAAATCCATTTCGCCCTTGAAGAATCTCCTCGTCCCGGTGTTCCCGTATTTGCTGTTCGCTTCCCGTTGAAGAACTATACTTTCCTTCGTTTTTATGACCGAATATGGATCATTTATACCAGGGTGTCTTTCACCGCTAGTCTGCGCTTTCTCCATTGTTTTGTTACCGTCTTATCGTCCTTTTTTTTTGCGATAAGAAAACCTTCAAAAACACCGTGACCTAAAGAACCTAACTTAATATTAGTTCCCAAATTTAATATCAACACACCCTTATTTTAATTTATTACATTGGAATGAGAAAACCTTAGTTTTATTTTTTAAAATGTAACGATTTTTTAAATTTTATTATAAACAGTTAAATTTTATATATTCCTTTATTAACTTGATAAGCTTAAGGGGGCTTTTGCTCCTATGCCATTTAAGACTACGGTGGCGCCCTATCTTCCTAGTGCTGTGTTCCTTCATTGCTCCTCAGTTCCTTATCGACTCAGTGCACAAAAAAAAAGATTAGAACTCACGATGCCTCCTCTAGAGAGGGTGACAGTACATCGCAAAATAAGTTTCACTTCTGGTGCGTGGTCCACCAAGCACACTGTTTTTTTTTTATATAAATACAAGGAAAATAAAGAAGATAATCTTGTGTAAAGTCCGTAATTAGAACACCAAAAGTAATCCAACTACATAAGGAGCCTAAGAAAGTCCTTATGGATGTGAAAGTACCAGCCTGAAGGTAGGCGAATTGCTAGGGTCAGAGATGAGGGGTGCGAAAAGTTTGTTGGCGGTAGCGTTTAGCTTTTGACTCTCCACAGAGGAGATGTGTAGGACTTCGTCAGATCTAGGTGGCAACCTATGCACAGAGCGTTCTCGACGAGGATAGAGGACTTGTGTATTTGAGAACGGGCGGTAAAGTAGGCTTTGGGGAATGTGCGGTCGGAATTCCCCTTTACAGGATGCTGTTCGGTAAGTCAAAATGTAATCAGTTGGTCTGTGGTTAATACCCATTCTGATAAAAAAGTGCAAATTTGCTGACCACTATATCACAATAAGTTAACATTAAATATATCCAGTACATACTGCCCCTGTTATAACTATACTCTGAAACAAAGTTTTGCATCAATTTGAACAATAATATTATTCTGCAAGCAGAGTGTATTGGAAATAAGATATATAACTGAGAGAGAACAGCTTCAAATTATTCAGAAACTCAGAATTTGTGTAATTATATTGGATAGTGGCACCACAATCTAAATTGAGTTTACATTAATTTGCAAACACGCAATACACAGAGTGATCGTAAACTTCCACGCAAAATTCATAATTTAGTTATGTTATCTGTTTTTGAACTATGAGACCCCAAGTTTTTTTAGACCACCTTTTGTCTAAATCACAACTGTCGATATTGGTCCCGAGAAAATCCCCATTGGACCCAGGAAATTATATGTGTGGGTTGGCATAGTTATTTTTTGAAGGAAACCTATCTGCCGCTCTCTATCTAGACTTTTTAAGATTTGAACTGATACCAGCATTGGTAGTTATTTTTCCAAATAATGAAAATGATGATCTTCCTCGTGAATATATTTGGTTTCAACAATACGGGGCACCTTCTCACTTCAGCGTTGGGGTTCGTGAATAACTTGATGAGGTATATCCAAATCGACAGATTGGACGCCGGGGACCACTGCGTTCCCCTGACTTATCTCCCCTAGATTTTATGTAAATGCTCATTTTTCGAAATACAGAAATTACTACCGGATACCGAAAGAGTCCATGGCTTAATCAAAATTTTGGAAAAGAGTTGGATAGGTCGGAATGGTACAATTTTATTGCATGGCCACGGTCATTCAACCACGTTTTTAATTGTGTCGGAAATAGCATGATATGCCGTTGTGATGCTTACATTATCCATGTACTGTATTTTCTAATGGACAAGCACTTTGCTTTATTGAAAATTCGCCGGCATGAAGTACAAAACACACAGTTTTTACGGAGTTTGTTTACGCGCTTCACTTGTGCTGTGTGCCGAGTCGTTCAGGGGCGGAGGTTGTTGGATGGTTTTAGGAGCTTTTGCTCTAATAGAATTTTGCAAAAAAAAGTATTTATTGCACTTGCTGATATTGTGGTTAAAAATATTGCGGATATTTCCATGACGCTGTATGTTGTTATAGGAGAAGGGGACGTAACTTCATATTTTTTAATCTATTTACTAACTTTAGTTTATTTAGCCTCTTTACTCTTTTAGGTCACTGTGCTCTCTTTATGTCTCTCTGATCTCATTGGTCTCTTTTGTCCCTTTTGACTCTTTTCTTTTTAAACTATTCGATATGTAATAACTGTTTGGTCTTTTTTGTCTCTTTTGGCATCATGCCTCTTTTTTTTGTCTTTTATGTCTTTTTAGCCTCCTTGTCCTCTTGACATTTTTGTGTATATTCCTTATACAAGGTAGCGCAAAAGTATGGAAACATCTGAATATCTCAAAAACAGGTCAACAGGTATATAGGGGTCTATAATATCTACTTGGTGTAATTTTTTCATAGTTGCACTGCCATTTTTTGTTTTCGAGATACAAAACCAACTTATATTTTTTTTAATAGCAACATAGGGTGAAAATAACCTTTTTGGAAAAAGCATTTTTTTCTGAATTTAACGATGTGCTATAATAATTCTACTTTTTGGAATTTGTCTGCAAAAAAAAAAAATATTTTTTTTATAAATTATTATTAAACTCACGGCTGCAAATATTATTATTTGTGCTGTAAGAAAATAATATGCCATCAAACCTAACAGTATTATTAAAAAATCTGTCTTTCACAATAAATGTTCAAAATGTTGACCATTAATTTCTTGACAAAAATAAATTCTTAACAAAACTTTGTAACACATTGCGTAACGTGTTGTAAGTGATGTTAGCAATCTCTTCTCTTATTCGTTGCTTTAAATCTTCAAAATCAAGTGGTCTTCTGGCATAATCTCTACTTTTTACAAGACCCCGCAAAAAAAAATCGAGAGGTGACAAATCAGGAGGCAGATTTGGCCGGCCATTCAATTGCCCCTCTCCTGCCGATCCACCTGCCAGGAAACACCTCATCTAAATGACGTCGGACTTGTTGACTAAAATGGGGTGGAGTTCCATCTTGCTGGAACCAGGTTGCTACGGCAGGTACATTTCGTCTGTCATAATTTGGAAAAAGCTGTGTAAGACGAGGAACAATCTTAGATGAGGAGTTTTGTTAATAGAATTCATTTTTGTCAAGAAATTAATGGTCAACATTTTGAATATTCATTAAAAAAAAACAGATTTTTTTAGTAATACTGTTAGTTTTGATGGCATATTATTTTCTTACAGCACAAATAATAATATTTGCAGCCGTGAGTTTAATAATAATATTACTTTATAAAGAAGTAAAAGACCAAAAAGTAGAATTAATAGCACATCGTTAAATTCAGAAAAAAAAAGATCTTTTCAAAAAGGTTATTTTCACCCTAAGTTGCTATTAAAAAAAAAGTTGGCTTTGTATCTCGGAAACAAATGACAGTGCAGCTATGAAAAAATTACACCAAGTAGATATTATAGACCCCTATACATCTGCCAAATTTGGTTTAGATCGGACTACCAGTTTCTGAGATATCCAGGTGTTTCCATACTTTTGCGCTAGCCTGTATATTATCCAAGACTAAGGACTTCAACCTCTCTTTGGCACCTTTGCCAGTTGGGTCTCTCTTGTTCTCTTTGATCCCTTTAGTATCTTTACCATCTTTTGGTATTTTTGTGTCTTTCTTTCCTCTTTTTGCTTTCTTTAGTTTGAAACATCATTTTAAGATAATTTTGATATCGCTTAACGACGCTGTCCGCGCTCAGTTTGAGTGTAGTTTTAATCTTCTTTTATAAGACTTCTGGTCCAGTGGTTCGAATCTTCTGACGTCGACGTGTCGATAACGGTCATGGAAGTTTTAGTGGATGTGATGGCGACTGACAACTGTTGTGCAAAAAGAACGCAAATTGGTGTATCTTTTGCGAGAGCAATCAGGTCATATTGTACTTTTTTTCAACTTCGGCAATTTATTTGTCAGGAGCCCCCAACTATAGCGTAGATTTTAGCTTATAATGCCCAAGTTTCTGTAAATTTGGTGTTTCCTCTATCCAGTTCCTATTTGTTGGTCTTGCTTATTTGGCCGTATTTGTTTTTTTTTTTTTTTCAATAGAATAATTATTCATTTTCACGATTTTTCGCCCGAAACTTGAGTTCTTTGAAAAAACTTCATATCAACCACCATGGATTGCCACTTGTGTTTTTATAAAGGTGAAGGCGAAAGTAATTTTTAACTCGCACAAGCCACTTTCAACCACTGCGTAACCACAAAAAACTGGCTAGTCGTGGAGAGCAGTGAATAACATAATGAACTATCCGACTCGTACATGCGACAGTTTCGACCGCAGCGAAAATGAGTGTTTGATATCGTATACAAAACAGGCGTTGGACCTAATTCACACAAACGATTTTAACCACAAGCCAACCAAGGAGAACTCGAGGTGTGTGACCGGATTTTCCTAGTTTTTTAAGTGTAATTAGGTGTCAAAAAACCAGGAAAATCCGGTCACACACTCGAAGTGCAATTAGGCGTTAGTCTACTGTAGTGGTAGTTTTTTAGTTATGAAATGTTGCTGCAGCACAAGCGAGCATAAATAACTGCAGGTAGAGAGAAAATTGGGGCCATAAATGGGACGCCGGAGAGACGAACTTTTTTAGTCCCTATCTTCCGCGGTATATTTCGCGTTCAAATATCGCGGATAGCGGGTGATTATTATTAAGACTTAATACAGCTGTGGGATTAAGACTTGGAAAGCTTTCTTGGCCAGTCACGTCAGTGCGTGGATTCGTGGATTTCCACACCAAATATTTTTGTCGAACTTTTCAAATTATTATTATTTTTTTTAATTGAGGTCTGTTCCCATAAAATGTTACATTGTTAAAATGATAAAAGTATTTTTAACTCCAATTATGGAGAAAATGAACTCTTATTGAAATGGGGGTGCAGCCTTTGCACCAGCTCTTACGAAATAATTCAACAATAGATTCTGTACCTTTATTTTTATCGCAGAGCAGCACCGAACCGGCTGTTAGTAACTTAAGTAAGTGAAGCGAAATTACAGAGATAAATTAAATTTTTTTTGTTATTTTTCAAAATCAAAATTTTGTTTACAAGGCTCATCTCGTCACAATCACAATATTTTATTCTGAAATAAGTTCCATGAATAAATAACCAAGTTCAAATTTTTGTGTTTTTTTCATCAAGTAATCGTCTTTCTCAAAGGAATAGAAATGATGGCCAGCGTCTGAAAGTTAATAAGTTAAATCACTCCCGGTCGCACGAGGACTGCGACGAGCGATTCTGGCACCACGACGCCCCGTCTCTTTCAACACTGCACCCTAGCGACCGGCGCTCTCGTCGCGACGTCTAATCGATATAACAGTCTGACACAAGTCTGTACTACATAGACTGAACAACTCAACTAATAATTGTCCGTTATATATTACGAAGTTGAAACGTAAAACTGTGTTAGTGAGTGACACCGCTGGAACGCTTTCCGGAATTTGCCCGGAATTACACTTCTAGAGACTTTCCGGGAGGTGGGCCGCCAACATGCTGTGTTTTCGTGGTCAAATTTAAATGTGAATATGGAGCAGTTATGTCATGCTTACATTACGACCTCGGTAAGGGGATTGAACCCTAAATCAGCCCTTCGGCGTTTGACTTGCTCTTCTTAGTAAAGCTAGACTCCTTAGTAAATGTCCCACTTAATTGATAACACTAAACCAATCAAGCGCATAAATGAACACCACTCTAAAATAATATCACAGACGTAATTACCTTTTTCTTATGACTACTGGCCTTACGAGAAAACTTTCCAATCGACGCTGGATCTTCGCATTGGAAACTGAAAACTTACAGGTAAGTTGCAATTTCAATTATTTTTTAAGGGCAAATATTACATATTTTATGACAACTAAAAGACGGTCAAAATGTCATGTTTAAAAACCAATCAATAGAAAAATGTTTAATTGTGTGTTCCGTGTTCAGCAGGTCAATTTACATAAGAAAATAAATATGGCATGAAATGCACAAATTGGCTGTAACTAATGTTACCAAATGCAATAACCAACAAAATTTTGTAAACTCATTTTGTTGACATGCTTATGTATAATTGTTATTTTTATGTATAATTTTGTTGCCACATAAAGTCTACAAACATGGCCCGAATTAATTTACTGATACAGGTAAATTGCAACTTTTTTTCTTCAAAATGAAGCGCCCCATAGCACGGATTTTTTCACAAAAAAAAAATGAAAATCATAATCCGGATCTCCGGATATAAAAGAATCAAAGGCGTCGCAAAGAAATAAAATTTAAATCGATAGACATCATAAACGACGACGGACGAAACGCGAGTTTGACTAACGATGACAACATTCAAGCTCTTCAGGTTCTCGACATAATTCTCTTCTAACTGAAAATGCATTTTTGTATTCGTTTTGTAAAATACACAATAGAGAAACTGCTACATAACTAAATAAATATAAATAAACTTTTCCGCTTATGTGCTTAATTTGACTGTCAAATCTAACCTATACTCGTGTGCTGTCACATTTCAGGGGCTCAGCTCATTTCCGGTTAACTTTATTAAACAACTTATTAAAATTATTATGTTAAAAGATCGAAAAAATCGACCAGAGAAACAGTACATAACTAAATTATGAATTTTATGCCGAACTTTATGTTTACTCTGTATATAGACAGACTATTAACTATACAAACAAAAATGCAGTTCCATATTGCTAAAGTTCAGTACTATCATCATGCAAGAATTCCACAACAAAGGATTAATCTATTAGATATTATTTTTACTGTTTATACGCAATAAACAAATATAAATGAGAGCAATAGATAACAAAATTCTCAATAAACTATTAGCCTAAGCGAATCCTGTTTCTTGAGGAGATTCCTGAACTTTGCTCGACTAAACAATAATTTTTACTATGCCGTGATAGTGATGACTTATGTATGTTTATTAAATTGATAAAACAGTCACGTAGTCTTCGGTTGCATAAATATGATCGTAGGTTTTATTCTATCTAGATCGCCTCCTTCCGACAGGACTGTGTTGGAAGTAACAAATCTTCAAATAAAAAGGCGTCAAGAAGTTTTCAACTTGACAGTAATCTATATCCTAAATTATTTTATAGCCTAATGTGAACAAGCCAATTAACTCCCTGTCGCAAGTAACCTTCCTCATAAACAAAATGTTCTATAATAAAACTATATAAAATAATTTGCACTAATACTAATTATAATAGGATCTTTAATAGTACAGCACGGACTTTGATTCCGAGACGTTTATTCCGATAATAAAGTCAAATCAAAAAGATTTGGATAGGTCAGAATGGTGCATTTGCTTGGCCCCGGTCGTTCTTCAACGTTATTACACAGAATGGAAAATATAATAATGTAACAGAAACGACACTGGCGGTTTTTTCTTTGAAATTCCTTTGATGCTGCACCGCCAAAACTGAGGCTGTAAAGCCATTAATTGGGTCTTTCACTTTCCGCACAGGTTTAAAGATGGGACGGGTGTGTTTAGAGATGGGTCGGTACTTTTGCAAATATTATTTTATACAAGAAATAAAAATAGTGAATGTTTCGTAAACGCGTTTCACTTTTTTCAGCCATATCTTTAAATATTCCGCCCAAGTACATTTATTATTATTTTTAACAGTACCTCCAAGCTGAAAAAAACGTAATGCCTCGGACCCGAGAGCAAAATTTCGTGACTTTTGGAATAGTGAATACGTTTCGTCGAAAAATTTTCAGCACGCAGGACGCGGGCATCTGCAGGACAGAGATAAGTGCAGTAATTCACTATGTCAACCATACCGGAGGCGACATCATCTGATAAGTAATTTTTATCTTAAAAATAAACAGTTTTATTGTTTGATGTTAACTTTTTAGTTGGTGTATTTTTTAAGTTAAGCATGTTTTCAACAAAACGACGGACATTATGATCTAATAGCTGCTTCTGTAAATAGAACTTGTTTTAATAAATAATAATTACAATGTAAGATGATAGACTTGAGGTTGTTGTTTTTTGTATAAATTATAGCCCCCCAATTAACAATTTTGTTACTACATATAGGGGCTATAGTACAAATATAAATAAATATCAGAGTGGGGTATTTAATAACTTAGAAGTTAATAGCTCCCAGATATGTCAAAATATTCTTGTATAATTTTACCTGTAGATCTTGGTATGAATTAAAAATAAGATAATGATGGTTGTAGTAGTCATTTCGGTTTTATTTAATAACTTCATTTCCTACAAACTTCGCTTGCATCATCAAATGATACCGCGGCCTTTGATCTTTTAACTCGTGCCGTCTTCAGATTTATGAAAACTTTCAGTTTTATAGCCCCATATCTGAAATAACATAATATCAAGTGCTACCAAGAAAATAAAATAAAAAGCTTTCGGGATGCACCAACGTAAACATTAACCATGTGTCAGTAATAATGGATGCTAATAATAAATTTTGATAAGGTGCTGGCACATTTCAGGCAGACCACTAACGTGCTACATAAAAACAAATTGCCATGTCTTTCAACAAACAATAAACATGCTTTAATTAAATTTATCACTTCTCGGAAATGAGTTAATTTAATTAGTCCGATTAGAATGTGACAGATAAATAATTGCTGTATTTGATTTTGGAAATTGCAGAGGCGTTGTTTACTGAAGTCGTGTGGTCGCCGGTAAAAAATCGGAGTTAATTAGAGATTTGAGAGTTTTATTGTTCGATCTTCGATAGTATGCAGTCTTCGTTCGTGTTATTAATTAGCTATTTTAAAGCCGATGCAATAATTTGCGACGAGACCGGCTCATTAGATACTTGGAAGGCACGTACACTGTGGTTCTTGGTCTTTGTTTTGAATTGCTAAAACTTTCCTGAATCTGATAAGTTCTCTGTACTAATCTGCCGACATGAACAGCTTCTAATGTAATTTATGTATGTGAGGTTGAATATTGATAACCTGTCCATATGTTTGTACAGAAGACTTCGACATTATTGGTCAAGTCGTCCGGATAATGAGCCGTGATCAGATTCTACGCTAATAGCGTAGTTTCCGGCACGTCCTCAACCTGAAATGATAATTAAATGAGGCTGGGGACTTCCCTACTTAAAGTCTCCGCTCACGACAAACAGATGGTCTTATCCTCCGTTTTAGAAATTCGGAAAAATTCTGACAATCTAAAAATAGGGGGATTAACCCTTTGGGTTTTCCGCCCTTCGTCTACATTCGACACGTTTGAATTACGAAAATTCTGCCAGCACAGATAAAGCCACATATCAAATTCCAGGACTTCAGAATCGGGATTTTTAGTTTATTTATTTAGCAAAAAAATTCATCAATAATACTACGCCGCATATGATGAAAACCTGACCTCGTTTAAATATAGGGGAGTATAATATACTATTTTAACATTTGCTCGTACAGTTAATGAGTTATTTTGATAAATCTTTCTTTTCTCCGGATTCCCACTCAACTTACTTGTCACGTTGTTCAGTTGAAGATATTCTTCTGTTTTTCCTCCTTTTCTTTACAATACTTAGAATCAAATTTGTTCGTTGGTTGTCTTCCAGCTGTTTGCACTGGGTTTGTTGGGAAAAGTTACTCACACCGCCACTGGGCTAAACGTGGCGGTCCCCGGATTATCCCCTACAGGAAAAACCCAGACCACTTCCGACCCACTCTATATTCTTACCTGGTCGGTAAAAACCCAAGAGTATGGATATACTGTATGCCGGGGACTGGTATATATAATATACATGGATATTATGTATATTCTTTTTTTACATTGCTGTTTTTGAAAATTTTTACACGCGACTTCTCCCTTCATAAGCAGGAACAGCGCGAACAAGGCTGATGTAAAGCAAAATGTAAATCGTAATAAATCATGCACCACATCAATTGAGTTTTTCTTTTGGTCCTTCGAGAAATCGTAAAACATAAATCATCATTAATCAAAAGCGACCAAACCATGGGTTCACCAAGTGTTCAATGTTGACAATATTTTACATACAATAGACACATATTAGCTCTTCCGCGACGTTTATTTGGCATATCAAAGATGAGGTAGAAGAACAATTCTTTCGAAGTTCATTGGTGCTACATAATATAGGGGTTGAAACAATATGACGTTTTTTTCGGTAAGGCAATATTCAGTCTAGCTGTCAATAGGTAATCTCCAATGAAATGGTTTGTTGTACATTAGTTGCGTGACCTACAAGTGACAGGGCCAACCTCATTATCTAATATATACAGACCGTTTCAATCGAAACGAGCCACCCTCAATAACTTTTTTGGAAAAGATATTTAAGAAAAATTTAAAAACAGGTCCATTTTTATCTCGAGGGGGACATGTTTTGATGCAATAGCTTGGTGCAACCCCATACGCCTGACAGGAGCAACCTCGATTTTTTAAATAGGGAATAGGGGTCGAGTAACATGTCGTTTGGAAGGTCTTTTAATTGTCTTTTTGGCCACATAATAATTTTTTTATTTGTATAGTATATAAGTTAGTGATTAAAAATGAAACATTTTTTTTTGTATTTAGGAATGCCTGCAATTAACGATAAAAAGCTTGCAATAAACATTATTAGACAATTTATTATTGATCTGAACGCTGTAATCAAATTTGTCGTCATCCATACTCATTTATACCAATCCTTAACAATAAGTAAATGTTCCCATTGTAATTTATTAAAGTTTGTGGAGTTCGACTTAAATTTATTTAAATTTTAATAAGTAAATAAATAAACTGAAAACAAAATAGTCGTGTTTAATTTCCTGAGCGATAAAGCAACTGTAGCATTGAACACTAAATTTGATTTCATATGAAATGTTCAAAATGATTCCCATCGACTTCCATGCACTCATACAGACGATTATGAAATACGCTATTTAGGTTACGCAACGTTTCCGACGTTATTTGTCGAGATTCCAGGATAATCTTTTGTCGCAAATCTTCCAGAGAAGCTGGTTCTGTCGCAGAAAATTTGGACTTGAGGTGTCCCCACAAATAAAAATCCAGGGGAGTCAAATCGGACGATCTAACTGGCCATTCTACAGGACCTTGTCTACCAATCCAGTGGTCGGGGAAGTTATTGTCCAGGAATTGCCGTACTGACGCAGTATAATGAGGTGGTGCTCCATCCTGTTGAAAGACCAACGCGTTCTCTAGCTCTAGCTAAAAACCGATAAGATAATAAATACGCAAATAATTGTACAAAAACACAGATTGTCTAACATTGTTGATTGCAAGCTTTTTATTGTTAATATTTGCAAGCATGTCTAAATGCAAAACAAATCCGTTAAAAACTTGTTTTATTTTAATTACTAACTTATAGACTATGTAAATAAAAAATACTTATGTGGCTGAAAAGACAATTAAAAGACCTTTCAAACGACATGTTGCTCGACCCCTATTCCCTATTTAAAAAATCGAGGTTGCTCTTCTCAGGGGTATGGGGTTGCACCAAGCCTGCTTACTATTGCATCAAAACATGTCCCCCTCGAGATAAAAATTGACCTGTTTTTAGATTTTTCTTAAATCTCTTTTCCTAAAAAGTTATTGAAAGTGGCTCGTTTCGATGGTGTTTGTGGTCGAACTCCTCCGAAACGGCTCGATTGATTTTTATGAAATTTCTTTTGTATATTTGGTAGATATGAGAATAGGTGGTAAACAATTTTTCACATGGACCTGGGGGCCCAGGGAGCCCCCTTGAGCTGGACCGATTTTTCTTCAGTCATCCCCTATAGATGTCCTGGTGTCTTTATATGTTGAAATGTGACATTGTAATGATGAAGAGAGCTCCGAAATACGACAAATTACACCCTCAAAGGCCGACTGAATATTTTACAGATTTTCTTTCAAGTGGCGCATCCACCATTTTTCACCGTTTCTTCAACTTTCCCCTATAGATGTACTGGTGTCTTTATATGTTTAAATGTGACATTGTGATTATGAAAACAGTCTCGAAATTCGACAAATTACACCTTTAAAGGCCCACTAAATATTTTACAGATTTTCTTCAAGTGGCGCATCCACCATGTTTCACCGTTTCTTCAATTTTTCCCTATAGATGTATGTACTGGTGTCTTTATATGTTCAAATGTGATATTCTAGTGATGAATAGAGCTCCGAAATTCGACAAATTACACCCTCAAAGGCCGACTGGATATTTTACAAATTTTCTTGAAGTGGCGCATCCAGGATTTTTCACCGTTTCTTCAATCATCCCTTATAGATGTCCTGGTGTTTTTATATGTTGAAATCTGACATTGTAACAATGAAGAGAGCTCCGAAATTCGACATATTACACTCTCAAAGGGCGACTGAATATTTTACAGTTTTTCTTCAAGTGGCGCATGCACCATTTTTTACAATTTCTTCAATCATCCCCTATAGATGTCCTGGTGTTTTTATATGTTGAAATCTGACATTGTAACAATGAAGAGAGCTCTGAAATTCGACAAATTACACCTTTAAAGGCCCACTAAATATTTTACAGATTTTCTTTCAAGTGGCGCATCCACCATTTTTCACGGTTTCTTCAATTTTTTCCTATAGATGTACTGGTGTCTTTATTCGTTCAAATGTGACATTGTAATGATGAATAGAGCTCCGAAATTCAACAAATTACGCCTTCAAAGGCCGACTGAATATTTTACAGATTTTCTTCAAGTGGCGCATCCACCATTTTTCACCATTTCTTCAATCATCCCCTATAGATGTCCTGGTGTCTTTATATGCTGAAATGTGACGTTGTAACAATGAAGAGATCTCCGAAATTCGACAAATTACACCCTCAAAGGCCGACTGAATATTTTACAGATTTTCTTTCAAGTGGCGCATCCACCATTTTTCACCGTTTCTTCAATCATCCCTTATAGATGTCCTGGTGTCTTTATATGTTGAAATCTGACATTGTAACAATGTAGAGAGCTCCGAAATTCGACATATTACACCCTCAAAGGGCGACTGAATATTTTAGTTTTTCTTCAAGTGGCGCATCCACCATTTTTAACCATTTTTTCAACCTTCCCCTATAGATGTCCTGGTGTCTTTATATGTTGAAATCTGACATTGTAACAATGAAGAGAGCTCCGAAATTCGACAAATTACACCTTTAAAGGCCCACTAAATATTTTACAGATTTTCTTCAAGTGGCGCATCCACCATTTTTCACCGTTTCTTCAATTTTTTCCTATAGATGTACTGGTGTCTTTATTCGTTCAAATGTGACATTGTAATGATGAATAGAGCTCCGAAATTCAACAAATTACGCCTTCAAAGGCCGACTGAATATTTTACAGATTTTCTTCAAGTGGCGCATCCACCATTTTTCACCGTTTCTTCAATCATCCCTTATAGATGTCCTGGTGTCTTTATATGTTGAAATCTGACATTGTAACAATGTAGAGAGCTCCGAAATTCGACATATTACACCCTCAAAGGGCGACTGAATATTTTAGTTTTTCTTCAAGTGGCGCATCCACCATTTTTAACCATTTTTTCAACCTTCCCCTATAGATGTCCTGGTGTCTTTATATGTTGAAATCTGACATTGTAACAATGAAGAGAGCTCCGAAATTCGACAAATTACACCTTTAAAGGCCCACTAAATATTTTACAGATTTTCTTCAAGTGGCGCATCCACCATTTTTAAAAGTTTCTTCAATCATCCCCTATAGATGTCCTGGTGTCTTTATTTGTTCAAATGTGACATTCCAATGATGAATAGAGCTCCGAAATTCGACAAATTACACCCTCAAAGGCCGACTGAATATTTTACAGATTTTCTTCAAGTGGTGCATCCACCACTGTTCAATATTTCTTCAATCATCCCCTATAGATGTCCTGATGTCTTTATATCTTGAAATGTGACATTGTAATGATAAAGAGAGCTCCGAAATTCGACAAATTACACCCTCAAAGGCCGACCGAATATTTTACAGATTTTCTTCAAATGGCGCATCCACCATTTTTCACCATTTCTTCAATCATCCCCTATAGATGTCCTGGTGTCTTTATTTGTTCAAATGTGACATTCTAATGATGAATAGAGCTCCGAAATTCGACAAATTACACCCTCAAAGGCCGACCGAATATTTTACAAATTTTCTTGAAGTGGCGCATCCAGGATTTTTCACCATTTCTTGAATCATCCCTTATAGATGTCCTGGTGTCTTTATATGTTGAAATGTGACATTGTAATGATGAAGAGAGCTCCGAAATTCGACCAATTACACCCTCAAAGGCCGACTGAATATTTTACAGATTTTCTTCAAGTGGTGCATCCACCACTGTTCAATATTTCTTCAATCATCCCCTATAGATGTCCTGATGTCTTTATATCTTGAAATGTGACATTGTAATGATGAAGAGAGCTCCGAAATTCGACAAATTACACCCTCAAAGGCCGACCGAATATTTTACAGATTTTCTTCAAGTGGCGCATCCACCATTTTTAACCATTTCTTCAATCATCCCCTATAGATGTCCTGGTGTCTTTATTTGTTCAAATGTGACATTCTAATGATGAATAGAGCTCCGAAATTCGACAAATTACACCCTCAAAGGCCGACTGAATATTATACAAATTTTCTTGAAGTGGCGCATCCAGGATTTTTCACCATTTCTTCAATCATCCCTTATAGATGTCCTGGTGTCTTTATATGTTGAAATCTGACATTGTAACAATGAAGAGAGCTCCGAAATTCGACATATTACACCCTCAAAGGGCAACTGAATATTTTACAGTTTTTCTTCAAATGGCGCATCCACCATTTTTTACCATTTCTTCAATCATCCCCTATAGATGTCCTGGTGTCTTTATATCTTGAAATGTGACATTGTAATGATGAAGAGAGCTCCGAAATTCGACAAATTACACCCTCAAAGGCCGACTGAATATTATACAAATTTTCTTGAAGTGGCGCATCCAGGATTTTTCACCATTTCTTCAATCATCCCCTATAGATGTCCTGGTGTCTTTATATGTTGAAATGTGACATTGTAATGATGAAAAGAGCTCCGAAATTCGACCAATTACACCCTCAAAGGCCGACCGAATATTTTACAGATTTTCTTCAAGTGGCGCATCCACTATTTTTCACCATTTCTTTAATCATCCCCTATAGATGTCCTGGTGTCTATATATGTTGAAATGTGACATTGTAATGATGAAGAGAGCTCCGAAATTCGACCAATTACACCCTCAAAGGCCGACTGAATATTTTACAGATTTTCTTCAAGTGGTGCATCCACCACTGTTCAATATTTCTTCAATCATCCCCTATAGATGTCCTGATGTCTTTATATCTTGAAATGTGACATTGTAATGATGAAAAGAGCTCCGAAATTCGACCAATTACACCCTCAAAGGCCGACCGAATATTTTACAGATTTTCTTCAAGTGGCGCATCCACCATTTTTCACCATTTCTTCAATCATCCCCTATAGATGTCCTGGTGTCTTTATATGTTGAAATGTGACATTGTAATGATAAAGAGAGCTCCGAAATTCGACAAATTACACCCTCAAAGTCCGACCGAATATTTTACAGATTTTCTTCAAGTGACGCATCCACCATTTTTTACCATTTCTTCAATCATCCCCTATAGATGTCCTGGTGTCTTTATATGTTGAAATGTGACATTGTAATGATGAAAAGAGCTCCGAAATTCGACCAATTACACCCTCAAAGGCCGACCGAATATTTTACAGATTTTCTTCAAGTGGCGCATCCACTATTTTTCACCATTTCTTTAATCATCCCCTATAGATGTCCTGGTGTCTTTATATGTTGAAATGTGACATTGTAATGATGAAGAGAGCTCCGAAATTCGACCAATTACACCCTCAAAGGCCGACTGAATATTTTACAGATTTTCTTCAAGTGGTGCATCCACCACTGTTCAATATTTCTTCAATCATCCCCTATAGATGTCCTGATGTCTTTATATCTTGAAATGTGACATTGTAATGATGAAGAGAGCTCCGAAATTCGACAAATTACACCCTCAAAGGCCGACCGAATATTTTACAGATTTTCTTCAAGTGGCGCATCCACCATTTTTCACCATTTCTTCAATCATCCCCTATAGATGTCCTGGTGTTTTTATATGTTGAAATGTGACATTGTACTGATGAAGAGAGCTCCTAAATTCGACAGATTACACTCTCAAAGAGCGACTGAATATTTTACAGATTTTCTTCAAGTGGTGAATCCACCATTTTTCACAGTTTCTTCAATCATCTCCTATAGATGTCCTGGTGTCTATATGTTTAAATGTGGCAATGTAACAATGAAGAGGTCTCCGAAATTCGACAAATTACACCCTCAAAGGCCGACTGAATATTTTACAGATTTTCTTCAAGGGGCGCATCCACCATTTTTCACCATTTCTTCAATGATCCCCTATAGATGTCCTGGTGTCTTTATATGTTGCAATCTGACATTGTAACAATGAAGAAAGCTCCGAAATTCGACAGATTACACCCTCAAAGGGCGACTGAATATTTTACAGATTGTCTCCAAGTGGCGCATCCACCATTTTACACTTTATTAAGTTTTTGTTGTATATTTGGTAGGTACGAGAATAGGTCGTAAAGTATTTTTCACATGGACATGGGAGCCCAGGGGGCCTCCTTGGGCTGGACCGATTTTTATGATCTTTGATTTGTTCGATTTGTCTCCTCCCCGAATAGCAGAATAACGATTAAAACATGGACATTGGGGCCCAGGGGGCCCCCTTCGGTTTATAACTCAAGAACGGCTGGACCGATTTTTATGATCTTTGATATGTTGGATAACCCGTAAGTCCTAAAACAGTAAGTTTACAGGAGAAGAAAAAAACGTTTCAATTTTAAATTACATATGTAAAAGTCGTGAAACCTGTTTATACTAGGACACTAACAAAATGCAATATTAATAATATTTCAAAATAAATTTGTTCAATAATACTTTTTTATTAATTTAAATGGACTTATGCGTTCTTCCAGTTCATTATTATAACTTATATGGGTTTTTATTTACAACACACATTAAGGGAAATTAATGAAATGAACACTATGGGTTCTACTTTTGAAATTAGCCATAATGTCCTGAAAAATACATTTTTGTTATTTTTTTTTGTAAATTCTAAAGCTGGAAAGCCATTAAGTCCATAATCATGGAAATAACGATTTGCAGAAAAACCCATAACTATACATCAAACTGTGGAGTTACGGTTAGTACGTTGTAGATTTTAAGAAATTGGGACTTACGGGAAAAAATAAATTTGAATTTAACGGTGTTATAAATTTTTGCAGATAGCTATATTTTCTACAGTTGATAACAGATTTTTTTCCAATGAGATGGTGTAAAAATGTCCATTCCGGTATAATGTGGACTTACAGGTTTTGCAGATTAGGCCGACGATATGTAAACTCCAAAGTTTCACTCCTGTTGCGCGTGGACTCCACACACAATTTTTTTTAAGATATCTCGAGAACGGATTGACTGATTTTTGTCCGGAGCGAATAACTATTAAAACATCAGAAAAATTAACGAAAAAAATGTTTTCATACATTTTGTATGGAATCCGTATGTAACGCCATTTCTGATACATGACAGAAACAAAAATGAATAATGCCACTACGTGGCGTTGTGTGCATTATCCTTTTATAAAAAAAAACTTAATTTAATTCAGCTAATAAGTAAACACAACATTTATTGATTCTAAGACGGCACAAAGTTCGCCGGGTCAGCTAGTTTTATTTTACTATCCTTTGAACGTTCATCGCAGGATATAGTTGGATCACGGCCACTTTCCTTTTCTTGGTGGTTACATCCATCAGCTAGATCTAGAAACTTCAGGAAACCACCCGTCGCTTCTGTTGTCATTGTGGTTCAGGATTGTACGTTCTTGAACATATTTTCAATGTCTTGCCGGAATCAGTTCTTAGGCCATTCGATTGTTCTAGGATTTTGTCTTTCAGGTTTGTGTATTATGTAATGACTCAAGAGCTGTGTAATGGAACACAAAGGGATGGGTTTCAGAAAACTCTCCAAAATACTCTTTAAGAATAGATAGTCGTGAGAGGAACCTTCCATAGGTGCCCATGGGTCATGTAGATTCCTTTCTAGAATGCATAGTGGACTCTGAAATTAAAAAGATAGAGCAGAAAGATATCTAGACAATTGAACGGTTCACTATCTAGTATAGTTATTATTATTCTTAAGGGGTGCGGTTCAGACCCCGCTGCACTGAAGCTTTACTGTGCCCCACTTAACTTCCTTACTCCATAAGGCCCGTGCTGTTAATGAACTTTAGTACAAGCTCTATTGCTTTCGTAATAGAGTTAAATGAGGTGTTGTCGAATGCACCCTCTATGTCCAGAAAGGCCCCCATCTCAATCTCTCGATTTTACAGCGTTCCTTCTATCCTGCGAGTTAGCTGGTGGATGCTCAAAGGCGTGTTTACCAGAACATCGTCCCTGATATACCTGTCAATCAGTTTCTCCAAGGTCAGCAGGGGAAATTATGTTCTAGTATAGTTAATTAAACTGTTATATTACTTATTGTCACTATAGTAGCCTGCGGCCACACTTGTCATTCTGAAGGCCCGGGACGCGGCCGAGTCGGTTTTTCTCGGAGGTTTCCCTTTAATACAATTGGCCGAATTGTGGGAGATGTAACATCCAAATTCTTCTACAATTTCCCGTCACTCCCATCCTTATCCTGTCAATTGTTACTGACTGACTGAAAAGTCCAAAGTAAATCCTACTCTGTGCCCATATGTTGAGTCATTCATAGCACTTGTACTTCCTTACATGTTTATTTGTTTTTCCTAGGAATGTTATGCATTATGAAGATATGTAGTCTAAAAATAAATTGTACATACCGAGTGTAAATAAGTGGCGTAATAAACGCAACAATAGTTTTACACAGATAGTCCTCCTTGTCAGTCGAAATAAGTAGGATTTTGTGAACCTTGTGCGGAGAAAACTACAAACCCCTACCACCTGTTTACAGCGTCTCTTTGTTTCTGGGTTTCACGGAGCATTATTAAAAAGAGTAAAGTTTCCAAACGTTTTTCCTGTTCAAATGTTTTTCCCAGTTAATGGTGGCTAACTGATTTTATTTTCTATAAATACTTCACTCTGTGAGCCAGAACTTTAATTCCAATTCGTTTAGTTAAACCGTTTATTTATTATTCAAAGTTACACAACACAAAGTTATACTGGTAGTGATTACATCAATGATTTCATTGCCAACTGAGTGCATAAATTCCTTTGAACACCCGTCACCATTCGCATAGTGAGGTCCACTGTGTATATTCATAGTATTATTGGTAGCATAATTTTTGGGCGTAATAACGTAGCGTGATCTTTTGGAGGGGACACCAAACACAGTACGCAACCGCGCTGTCTGAACTTCCTAGCTTTCGCCCCTCTCTTGACTCCGTCATGGCACTTGAAGTCGGATATTGTAGAGTGTGTGCGTTGTCGTGTGATTAGGGTGTCGAAAAATTGCGGTTATTTGTCGGATTTTTGTGTTCGTTGCGCCAAATTTACATCGATATTGATGCAGTAAAATTTGCGTTTTTATTTTCTTGTGTTCAAGTGTTGTGATTCGCTTTTATGTTGTGTTTTCGTTTGGGAGTTTCGTAGGATTGTGTTTTTGCTGATTTGCCATTTGATGAATACATTTTGACATGAGGAGAATTAGTGGTAAGTTTGTTTACTTAAGTCTATTTTATTATTAACTGACAAAGTCTACTGAAAACTGTATTCGTACATTTTACATGATCATTGGCTAAGCATTGAATTGAAATTACAGTATTAATAACTTTTTGATTGTGCAATTCTGCCAACATTTATTATTGAATTGTCCTGTACCATCGTGACTTTTTGAACAGTTTGAGTATGTATTATATTTGAACTTTATTACCTAGCCGTGTACCCGCAACAATAATAATGCACCCAAGTCATTGTTTTTTATACTAGTGCTTCTCTTTCATCACATTTGAGTCTTTGTAATAAGTATTGAGGTGGTTTAGAGGTCGGATTTAAGCACCGTTTAAAGATCCGAGATACCATTGAGCAGTGAATATTGCAGAGGGCGTTAGGCGTGTATGGAGTTTTAGTTATTGAATATTCAAAATATCTGAGTTTTTGAAATGATGCTCCTGATGATACCTACATGGCAGATAAATACCTTCGAAAATATACGAAATTGTTAAATGCATCTACAGATTATTAATTATACCAAAACTCACGTGTGACATTTCAGTCCATGTTCATGTAACTTAACCTCAAAATATGACAAGTGATAGTAAGAGATGAAAACATTTGATATCCGTAGGTATACTGTGAAGTAAAATAGTTTGACAATTCGAAATTTGACATATATTTGCAAAGCCAACTATATTGAGGTCTAATAGCAGGTCCTTATTGGTCTCACATAATGGGCTGGTTGAACATAAACCCGTCAGCTTGTTACTTTTCCATTTTTATGTTTCAAACAAAAAATGCATTATATGTAATAAAACCTTTTAATGTGTCTTTCTCTTTACATCTATAATTTATGTAATTTATTGTTCTTTTAACAGTACAAAGTCGACTGACGTCAATGATAACTTTTATTTAGATGTTACTTATCACATGTGTGCAGTATGCCTGACGAGTTGAGAAACTATCTTGACGATATATAATATCATTTTATTGTGTGCCGTGGTTAACCGATATCAGCACTAGATATTGGGTCAAAGACCATTATTGGTATTCCACCTCCATACACACTCTCATTGGGTTCCCATGATTATGTGTCAGTGCTCCGGAACAGTTTGTATTGTAATTCGAGACGTGCAGTCTATCTGTAACATTGTTTTCAAATATGCGCAGTTCTTTATCTCACAACTTGTTTGCGATTCCCATTTAGCTTTTAATTGCAAAGATTATGAGCATTTTAGAAAAAAGTTGATTCTCATCTATGTATTTTTAGTCATGTTTATTTGTCGAATCGTAAAACATATTTTCTAACGAAGTGTGATTGTTTTGTTTGTACTTTGTCTTGTGCCATTATGGAAGGAAAATCCTTGACCTTATTCATTCCAGTAAAAAAAATTATGTATACTGAATTATAGTAATCAAATGTGTATTAAAAGGAACAAAAAAAAAAATCAAAAAAATCAACGAGGTATTTGGATTTTTATGAAAACACTTTTCATAATTATGTTGTTAAAGTTTTATTGTCATTCTGATTAATCTTAAAGATTGTTTCTACTGATATTTTCAATCAATGAGGACCAATACGGGCTACATTATTTATGTTTTAGGAGGGTCAGCGTTGGTCAGTTTTAATTTTTTATTAGATTGATTAATTTTCTCGTTACGTGGAATAAATAATAAAACAGTATTCTGAATATTTTATTTGTAACCATTTATATTCAGGTTAAAAGATATGTAAAACATTTGAGTTGATAACAGTTAAGTTTACGTCAAAATTGGTAGTCTCTGACAGATGGTTGACAGCTACATTTAAATTTAGTAACTAAATGTACTTCACGTAGCTATCCAACAAAAATATTAATTTTATGTGGACTAAACCAAGAAATAATGTTTCATTTGAAACAGGCACTAAGCGTGGTTAGTCAGTTTCAGATTTTATATTACATATGTAGATTCTAGTTTTTTATTCCATCATTATGGGTATTATGCTGAAGCCGGTTACGCACACTGACTACCACTGTTGGGACAATCCCTAAAATGACGGAGCATTTCGGACAAACAATGTACCTAATTTTCATAGTCCGATTTAATGCAGTGTGCCCATTTTATCTGATGTTCACGCCTGAAGATTCAGAAGTAGGCAACCTCGTATTAAACATTTCTTTAACATTTTTTTTTTAGGATTTACATTTCGGATTTGATTAAAAGATTGTTTTGATTTGACGTTTTGAGTTTTACACCCACTATGATTCTTTATTTAAAAAATAAATAGTTTAATATGTTGCCTATATCCGAATCTTCAGGCGTAAACAGATAAAATGGACACCCTGTATGTTATGAAAATAGAGGAATGCTTGAGTTTGATTGTTATTCTTATTTTGCCCAGGGTATTTTTATTTATCTAGATCATCCTCCTCTTGCGGTATGGGTCTGAAAACAAAGACTTTTTTCAAGAATACTTAAAAATCTCCACCCCTTGAATATCCTCTTACGAATTCCGTGACACGTGCTCATATGCATACAGCAACCGCAACAAAAGAATGATCGATACGTGCAGCTCTAAGAAGTGGCTATAGTCTTATTTATGTTTAAACCGCTTTCGTATTTAATTTCTCTTTTCAGGAGATATATTATTAGCAGCTGGTAGTAAATGTGGTTAGAGGTGGTTCTACTGTTCTTCAGGGTAACTTTGAAAATGGCGATTTCTCCCTAAATCATAAATTAACAGTATGGAATACCGTGATTCGCGAATGCTTAGATTTTCTTTCATAACAGTTCTGTCTAAGAATTCCGAACTCATTCATCATCATCAAAATGACACCACCGCGGGTAGAGAAATGAAAGAAATGAATATTTATCTAATGAGGTGATTGTTCGGGTTATGCAACTATTATGCAAATCAAATTCCCGCATAACACAAAGTTGTTTTCTGCGATGATTAGGCTTACTTGGAAAGATTATGATACTTCAGGAGGTTATTAAGAAAGCTTAATTATTGGGCCCGATTGGTGTTCCACCTAATTTGGCTGTGCATAACCGCGGCTCCCCTCAAATTTTGAAGTGTTATTACTACATACATATATTATTGATAGATTAAGTGACTTACCTGTAAGGAAAGTTGATCGAAATTATATGAGTATTGTCCCCCCCAAACATCTCCCTCCTGTGGGGTCCTTAACGCTCTAGAACTACCCTCAAATTTGCAATGAGAATATACGTGCGACGCAGGAGCTACATGGAGTCAGCATATTGGGCAGTGGCGATAAGTGGATTTTATTTATTTTAAACAATTCGTGGTGAGCGCAGGGAAATTTGCGACTACAAGTTGTCATTGTAATTCTTGAACCCAAGTTGGTAGGACTAGTATGCCCGTCGTCCTTTAATCTATTATATTCCTCAAACAATTTTAAATTAAGGAAAATGGTGGGTTATTCGCACCACTGCCAAAATATATCTCTGGCAACCGTGTTGAACCTGGGGAATCTGACACTGCCCATGTGTTGTATGTATGTCCAAACTAAGAAGAATATGACAGTTGGACCTTCCTTTGGCAAAGGAGTTTAAGGCATTAAAAGCGGCCATTAATTCGAGAACATTGATAACGACGCCCCAACCAGATTTTGGAGCGTCTTGATAGATTTCTAGGGTAAAATTATTACATAGGTTCGTTCCCCGACTGTGTGAGAGTGACTCACTCCACCAGTCTAAATCGTGTTTTGCTGATGCGGATATGTTCATTATCGGATAATAGTTTTGAAAATATATTCGATCGCTTTGAGCGACTTAAATCGTAAAAGAGGGGCTCCTTGAGTCGATTCGTGTGAAGACACATTGTTTATAAATTGTCTAACCGGAGATCCAGCTTAAATGAGTTACTCAGAAAGTTACTTAAGCGTCCAGCAATTGGTATCGCCTCCCCTCCTCCTTCTTCATCCGAATATTTATTTGGGCCGGAAGGTATAACCCGGTCGGTTGAGTGCAGATGGACCGGGAGTTTGGGACCGGTGTAGTCGAAGTCCTGGCTTGAAAGAAGGTAACGTTCGAAGAGGAATTTCTGAAGAAGCTAGGTGGCTTCTTTGTTTCTTGTGCGGCGTTGAAGTGCTCAGGAAAAGCTTGTCCAAAGAAAGGAAAATGCCTAGTGGCGATCGCCACTAATTTGTTTCACAGCAGGGTCCAATAATGGAACTGAAATTGAAAACTTCCCCGTTAAAGACCGACGGGACTAAGGCGATGTAGTTGGCTAAGGGTGGGTGACCGGTGATAAGATTGGATGAAGACATGATGATAGTGTCGTGACTTCTATGGGCACTTCTAGCCCTTTTGACCCAGCTGAATTAGTGCCCAGCAGCGATTCTAGATGGGGAGTTATGAAGTATTCTGGACAACAATAGAGATTGTAATAATCCAACTCCGGATGGGGCTGGTAGGTATGGATAACAATAAAGATTGTAATAATCCAAGCACGCGCTGAACTATAGCGGTCAGAGAATAATCGGAGAATAACTAGGTTCAGGTAATCCAACTCCGGATGGGGCTGTTATGGACAACAACAGAGATTGTAATATCTAAGCACGCCCTGAACAATAGCCATCAGAGAATATAACTATGTTCATGTAATCCAACCTGTTGACTCCTACGAAGGGTTGACACCGAACCAGAGAGCTGTTGTGTTTTTTTTTTTAGGGACCTATCTTTATATATTTTATTATGAATAAGTATACAAATGCGCTTTGTTGAGCAGCTCAGTCTAAACTGAAGATTTAAACCACAAACTTCAAAAAGGTTCTGATGTAAGTCGAGTCCATTTAAGGGGAAGTCGACACAAAATACCCAAGTGCAATTTCAGAAACCAATCGACACATGTGAGCAGAGAAAAGTCCAGAAAAAAGTCCAGAAACCGAGGGACAAAGTATAGTCACAACTCCTGAGGGGACTAGTATGGACAACAACAGAGATTGTAATAATCCAAGCACGCCATGAACTACAGCGATCAGAGAATCCACTTACTATGTTCATGGAGTTCAACTGCTGATGGGGCTGTTATGGTTCATGGAATCCAACTCCTGATGGGGGCGGCTGTTATGGACAACAACAGAGATTGTATATCCAAGCCGCCCTGACTCCTGAACTATAGCGACCAGAGAGTACAGCTATGTTCAAGGAGTCCAACTGGTCCACTGGATTGACTGGTCGACTGGAAGTACTTGGACTCGGCTGACGGGACGGGCCGGGCTATTCGATGCAAGATGGGTTCGAAGCAAGATAGCGACGCTAGGAGAGGCGGACTCAATAATTGTAGAAATACCCGATACCTGGATTAATTAGTGGCTGTTTACATTGTGTTATATAGTATCTTTTAACACAACGTTCTTTCTGTTTTGGAATAATTAGGTCGAATCGAAGATAAACCCAAAACCAAGCCTGCGATGGTTGTAAAGCACTTTTCTCAAATGTAATATAATGTAATATAATCCCAAAAATTTAATGCGTCAATAACCAATGTTTTATAGTGATTTGGACTAATGATTAAAATGTCGTCTAAATAGGCGACTCAGGTGACACCCTGGGTTCTCAAGTGACCGAGAAGTGGTCTGAATCATCGTAAAAATAAGGGCGCGATGCAAATTCCGAAAGGTAAACAATTATGTTCACGTTCAAGTAACTCACAAGGAGGAATGTTGTTGCACCGCCATTGGGTCGCAGGGCAGTGACGACGGAATAGATTCAGTGGGTACTTACTTGAGCTTTCCGGGATTTCCTTTAAAAACCGCTTGAATTTTGCTTTTCGGTTGGAAGGGTTAGCCCTGGGAACTTTCACTTTGTCCATTTTCGGAGCACTTAAAATACGTCCGTGGTGAAGCACGAAAAATTTGCAATGAGAATATAATACGTGCCAGACGAGTGCTGGGGTTGTTGGGTGCAGGCGATAAGTGGATTTTAGTTATTTTAAACATTCGTGGTGGAGCGCAAGAAACTGCGACTACAAGTTGTCATTGTAATTCGAGAACGGCAATACGAAATATAATTAATTTTATATGCTTGTATCATCCAGAAAAGAAGAGGAATGATATTGGACATTTTCTAAATTAAATAACAGTGGTTATTGACCGTAATAAGTACAGAAATTTGAAAGTCACAAAACTATAGGTTTTTAAATTAAAAAAAAAAAAATGTTTGAAGGATGGATGAAATTTCCTCAAATTTTTATCATAATACCCTTTAAGGGACGAGGCAAGTTGAACTAAATTAAAATGATCAAAATTTTTCCTCTCTTATTTACCTATTAATACATAAAAGATATAATTCCAGTTTATATGAAAGAGAAGTATGTAATTGTAGCATTTATTTTGCATGTTTCTTGCAATCGTAGTTTTTCCAGAACACAACTAACTCTAATTTAATAGCGGAAACCATTAAAAAGTCTGCATCAGGAAATTCGTCTTATGTTTTATGAATAGCATACTATATGACGTTAAAAATTAAGACAATACAAAGTGTCCATTATGGAACATCGACCTTCCTGCTGAGCAGTTATGTACGTTGTCAATGTCAATTGATAAGTCACAGATTACCACCGGCTTAATACGAAAAATCGTTGTGTACACCGAGTACTGAGTTTAGCAAATTCTTTAATAAGTTCAAAATATTCAAGACTGATTATTTATTTTAAAAATATTAATTTTGGTAATACCAATATATAAACAAAATGGAGAGAGCTGTATCGTTCTTATTTATTGTTTGATTTTAACGAACGAAAAATCTGATACAGGTTTTTTATTGCCTACAAGCTGTGGTACAATAGTTATGAATTTCAAGTTCAAAAGATGGTCAACTTATTTCTTAATGTGTTTTAATAATTACTCAATCATTTTTTTTTTCTTCAAAAATCACGTGTTATTTATTTAGTTTGGAATGATAATTTATTATTTGTGTTATTTCCTTATAATAATTTGTATTTATTTGAAAAATTAATTTGCTACGTAATGGCATTTTCTCAATCCCTTCTGAGAGTCCAACTTTTGGCGAATTGAAATTAATTTTGACTTTACATTACACCTGTAAAAATAAACTACCACGTTTTACTATTACCTTGCTTTTGGTATTTTTTGTAACAGGAGAAGTAAATTTTCAACATATGGCTTAGTTTGTCCTAAATGTAAATTTCAAATAAAATATTGCATTTTTGAAAAATTCTGTTGTAGTTGGTCAAGTATGAATTCAGAAGAAATACGCTTTAATAAAGTAGCTACATAGCTCTCTTAGTCAGCAGTACCTGTACGTATGTAAACGCCGAATGTACCTAATGGAATAGTAATGAGTAAAGTGTGCACCCATATTCTCCAGTTTCAACTTCATTCAATTTCTCCCATGCAGGTGGTGTCGCTGATGTGACCGTTTGTATGGAACGCATCCTCCAAGGCCATTGTTGCTACAGATGCGAATGTCATTCACTCCTGTTCTCATGTTAGAAAGTTGCTGATAGTACTTGAGCCAGCAAAAATGCTTATGTAATTTCGGTCAAATTTTGCTGAAGTGATTCGATAGTGTCTTTGGGTAGAACTGGTTTCACAGGTACCATTAGCGAAACCATTCGTTTGCCTTTGAGATAAGTGTGCTAATAGGCGCCAGGGATTGTTTATAGACCAGTTTGCCCACATAAACTACGGCAGCAGTGAAAAATATGGGTGATTTGCGTTTTTTGCTAGTTTTAAGGCCGGCTTAGTCTTACAAGTTTCATTATGCAAATTAAGAAAAAATGTTGAGACATGTTTGTGTTATTAGGTAAGGTGATAACTTATTAGATGTAATAAAATTAAAAGTAGGTATGTAACGATATATTTCCTTTTATGTGATTAGGTATGTTTTGAAGCCGTAATGAGAAGTTTATTGCAGAGTTTTTTCCTGTTTGTGTGTTGCAGGTGAGACTGCGATATTGTAGGCCTAAATAACTAATGCAGTATCCAAACAAATGTCATATATTCAAACAGCGCTCTTTTGATTTTAAAGTTTGACATTTGAAATTTAGCAACAAACAACATATTTTCTACTAGAATTCTCATGATAATTATTTCTTAATAAAAATTTAATTGCAAAAAAGGCAGCACAAAAAATTATGTACTCTTGCGCCGTCGAGCTACTTTTGCGCTCGTTATCCTATTCATTAGGTATACTTTCGGCACTCGTAATGTAAAATGCAATTTTATATTTTTTAACGTGTATGGATGATAAATCTAGTTTTCGGAGTCGAACGAGTTGTCATTTGGCCGCCATCTTGATGATAGTGGTTTATTAACTTTTTTATATAATATATAACGTGCGATTCCTTAAATTTTCATTCTGAGTAGGCGGTGGAAAAACAAGTAATGTCTTTGATTATATGCCATTTTTTAAATGTCATGATATGGTTAGGTCTTCTGGTTGACGTTTCAAACTGACAGCTATAAGTGCCGGTGCATACGAGCGTTTTTTGACGGTGCGGTAACGCAGGAATCTTTTTTATATATAATCGAAATGTCTAACTTTTTCTTGTATTATTAATAATAACGAATATAATAAATTAAACATAAATTAATCATATAAGAAAATCCATCCGAGGATTTTTTAAGGAAAGGTTTGGCATGGGTTTTTAACTTATTGCTAATGTTATAGCGTTGAAAACAGTGCTACATCGATGATAAGTAAAATGTTGTCTATGGAAAACAAAATTTACATGTGGTTTTATGGAGGATTTTGACGTTCAAATCCAACATGATTTATCAATCATTTACGACGACCCTGTGTATAATGACATACGCACTTTTATTTTAGATTATAATCTTTTAGATTCTTGTATGGGCTGTCATGGATATACCTGCAATAAATTTAGGGGGTCATAAAGAAAAATAGGCTGACCTCACTCCTGCAATTTTTAAGTAGCAATACGTCTCCAATTTCGAGAAAAAAATACTTTGAAATCTAACTCTGCTTACCTACTGTTTGTTTTTATAGATGTAGGGTCATTCACAAAAGATCAGATTGGTCGAAGTGACGGAAGGCTAACTGTGCTAATCGACCCTTTGTAATCTACCTATCTATCTTTTACTTTACCGAACACGCCAAACTTCTTTTATAAACCGTTCTTTTATATCGGAATGGTGCAATCGCATGGTCCCCCACGTTCATCAAAGTTTTTGTATACGAAATAACATTTTATGCCGTTGTCTAATTTGTAATCGGTAATCTTACTGTGTTCAAATTTCGCCGTTTTTAACAAACCGACACAATTTTTTACGCGCGTTCTCATTCAGTAGGGGGAATATAGGGTGGTTTTAGGGGATTTCCCGAATGAATTTTGAAAAAAAAAACCTGTCACAAATTGGTCTATTTGCATAAATGTTGTGGTTAAAATTATTGCAGGTATTTCCATGACAGCTTGTATATGGTATAGAACGTCTATAAAGATACATTCTGGTGTATGTAAATGGGAAGTACACAATCTAATATATAAAAATCTCGTGTCACGGTGTTTGTCGAATTCCTCCAAAACGACTCGACCGATTTTTATGATTTTTTTGTGTGTATATTTGACAGGTATGAGAATAGGTGGTAAACTATTTTTCACATGGACATGGGGGCCCACGGCCCCCTTGGCCTGGACCAATTTTTCGGCTTGACCAATTTTTATGATTTTTTTTTGTATATCTGGCTTTTCGGCTCTACCAATTTTTATGATTTTTTTTTTGTATATTTGACAGGTTTGAGAATAGGTGGTAAACTATTTTGTACATGGATCTGGGGGGCGTCTTGGGATGGACCGATTTTTCGGCTCGACAGATTTTTATGATTTTTTTTTTGTATATTTGGTACGTATGAACATAGGGGAATCAGCCCCAATGTTATTGATTCTGAGGCGGTATAAAGTTCGCCGGGTCAGCTAGTATCTTAATATAATTTTGTCTGTTTTGTATTTCTAGAAAAATCCCTATCTAGCACATGATTTTATTTGATTATACAAAGCACTTTTCTTGTCATTCCGTCATTAGTGAGGCCATGATTTCAGCATATCAGTTAAGAAAGACTTGATGTCTCAATTACAAGGGTGACTCGATTACTAATGTCAAGCACAATTGTTCACAATTCAAGGCCATCTGACTTTTGTTTCATAGCTATGCAGATTTTCAGTACCTTATAATTCGTCACCTTTTTCATGTAATGTTTTGATGGATACCTCACATATTATTGATGTTCTACAAGATGGCATGTTTATTAATCTGCCCTTTTTCGTTTATACACATTTTAAATTCGTTCATAAATAACAGATATTCCGTACTCGAAATTGTTGGTGGGCCACCGTGTTATTACATTTTAGTAAAGGGACGTCCCATTTAAAGTATCTCAATATATGGGCATCCAGCCCACTGCAGTAAAATCTCCGGTTTCCTTGTTCTTCGTCTCCACGTGTTGCCGGGCAATTGCATCTGCGTAACTGTGCACGTCACTTCTTATGATTTAAGGTCATCAGCCATCCGTATATGGAGTGTCTGCTTTCTTCTCATGCAAGTTCAGTTGTTCACACTGGCACTTCTTCACTTCGTTATACGTAGATAGATAAATATTGAGTCTTCCATGGTAGAGTGCCTAGAGACGTTTTCTCCAAATATCATCGGGTGTTGTGGCATCGAATAGATCGCTCATTTAGCTCCCACCCCGGATGAACAAATTGCTTTCGCTTAGTACCTTCACCCCACAATATGAGACCGGGTTGATCCACCGGGAGCCGACTTTACGTAAACAAGTTGCACATGTTCAACACATTTGCTGCGTAGATGGAAGATAAAATATGAAAAATTCCGACTTTACATAGCGCCTAGAGAAGCGGAAACGGTTTTATAACGTCACTAAGCCCACGCGCGGCGCTCCAAACTCCTGTAGGTGCCTTCAGATACAGAAACGAACGCTGAATAATATATCTGAGGAACAACAACAGCAGGGGAGACGTAACAATATTTTTTATTGCACCACCGACAAGTTTAGTGTGTGATGTCTCTTGAACAATCGATGGGATAATCATCACCAAGGCTACAATTTAACGTTTCCATTTTTTACTTCTTATAATTATGAATAATGAATAACAAACAGGATACACCTGCAATAAATTTGGGGGGTAATAGAGAAAAATAGTTTCAATTTATTTTTGCAATTTTTACAAAGTAATACGTTCCCAATTTCGAGAAAAAAAAAACAACTTGAAATCTAACCCTGTTTACCGCAGACGCCAGTGTTACAAACCTGAAGCTTTCACGGTCACGAGCAATCAACAACCCTGTTCTAGGTTCTAGGTTTTGTCACGAACCTTTTTAAAGGTAAGGAAATTCCTTTTATGTAGAAATTCATAGGTCATACATTTATATAAAAAAATTAAAAAGAATAATTCTGGTGAATATTGGAAGATTTTAAATTAGTGAAATTACGCCCTTCAGTTCTTTTAAAGTAGAACAAAGAAAATGACAATCAATATTTATACTTTTGCCAATACAGGCAGAGAATCCGGACGTAGTGAGCAGTAAATGCAGAATCTATTTTATTAAAGGCTTTCTCAACTCTCGCATTATGTACCAAGTGAGAATGCTATGTGGAGCATCTGAGGAAGAGCAGTTGAAACGTATACTGTGGAACTACTCTATATTCACCGTCGAATTGGCGACTGACCCGTGGGACCTGGAGCTCTCAGACTGTTGTTGAACGTATGGAGCGTAGCCCACGCGGGTCTGGCTAGTTTTTCAGTAGTACCTAATTGTTTTTCATAAGATTAAAGATTAATTAATTAATTAAGTAAGTAAGATTGCTGTTCAAATCGACCATTTGCGAGTTGAAAGAATAAAAATCGATAATTCTCACAAACGGTGTTTATGTGCATTGTGTCAAGATTTAGGGGATTCGCATTTACAAAAAAATGAATTAAAATCTCGGAAAATCATTTTTAATGACTGTGTAAATTATGTGGGTTAAAGGTGGTTAATTCCTGACTTCCGACGTGATGAAACCGTTCAACCCACGACAAGGCCGGCCATCTGATGTTTTTTATTTTTATGAGCTTAATATCGGTTTAATTGAAACCTTTCAATTATTATTTGAATAAGAGTTAATGTTTAGAATCTTCCACGAAAATTTCGAATGTACATACAAGGCCTCTAAATAAAAACCTCCACTTCTTTTAGTACTTAACCTTATCCACCACACACATTATTCCTTCCTTTGCTATTGTCTTGTTGTAACCGGTTTACGTGTACACATCGTAAATTACACACTTATTTTAGTGCGACCTCACAAAGAGAAAACCCCGAGGAAAAAGTATCCTGCGACGATCATCGATTGCTCCCACAGGATTACCGAGCCCTGCTTTTATCGCTTTTGTTTACTTTTATTGCAAATCTGCTGGTTTCAGAATTTATTTGTTGGTTGTCCTTTATATATAATTACTCAGTTTTCTCGAATGAGTCTAGTGTAATAAAGGAATAGTAATATCTAGGAAAACGAATCCACTTGGGCAGTAAAGTTCCACACAATGTGTAGATTCTGGGTCAACTTGTAATACATGATTATGCCTAATGTAAAGTGTATACCATTGGGCAATTTCAAAATATTATTTTTTTACACATATTATTGGTGCCAAGACAGGTACCATTTCAATTCTAGTAAAAGCATTTTTTATAAGTAGCCCAATTTCACTCTTTCTCTATAAATGCAAACATATCTTTTTTCGACAGAAATGGAAAGAAATAGAAACGAAATGGATTGTGTAAAAACCGGTGAGAACTGAAGAGACATTTAAGTGCCACCCACATGGTCTTTTCCAATTTGTATCCGTGCCTCGATATGTATTTGTTTAACATAGAAATTGAACAGACTCTTTCTATTTAAAATTCATTGTTTATACGTTCATTATTTTTATCCCCTGGGTGTGTGAATATTGATTAGAGTCCACGTTAGGTCAACATGGTGTATTTACAACCCTTCCTTCTGGGTTTGCAACTGACCCTGTTTGACTGAATAGGAATGTGAGAATGGGGTCGTCTCCCTCAATTGAATTTGACGAATTCGCCTATAGCAACGTGTTCTGCTGTTTAATAAAGTTGTATCAAAAATCGCAATTTCGGCTAGCATTTTCAAACGGTGTACATTTACCGCCTTTTGTGACGTCTTTTCGGGGAGCCTTCTCATTGGTTCGTGCGCCCGCCCATCTAGTAACTTTGAATTTTGTCTGGTGAATTTCGTCACAGAAAGGCGCGCGTTTCAAATAAGACAAATGTTTCGGATTTTTTTTTTTACCTAGTAAACGCGATATGCGGCAGCAGTTTCTTTCGTGATCGATCCATAAAAAGTGAATATTGTCCTCTAAATTATTTTTAAAGCGTAGGATTATTTGGCGAATTAGTTTTATCTAATTTGGGGTCAGATAAGGAAGGTTGCGCGGTGGCTTTTATTTTCTTTTAATGTTTGTCTTTATTGTTATCGCAGGGGTTACCATATGTTGTTTTAGTGCGGCTGCGGGTTATTGATTTTAGTAAATAGATAACGGTTTGTATGGATAAAATAATGTCCTTACAATTAAAAGTACAGTTTAGGAGTTATTTAGAAGTTGGATGAACTGTTTTAACACAAGATCGTAACTTGTTTGATAGACTTAAAATGCATATCGTCGTTGATTCTACAATAGTTGCTCTGTGTAAAATCACAAATTACTATTCAGGAAACTTAATAAACGGATAACACCGTCAAACTTTTAAATTACCTACATGTATGTTATCATTGGCATTTTTAATGGCTCTGATTTAAGTTTAATGTTTAATTAGTTTCAATGGTTATTTTCAGTACTGAACAAGGACATCATACGTATATTCGTCTGTAAAGTTGACAAGCAGTTTGTTCTGATTCGTTTTACATGTCATTCATTCATTACAATCACCATATTCAAATGGGTAATTGGAAATTTGTCGATATTGCTGGTGAAAATTATTCTGTCAAAAACAGTTCTGTGTATTTTGTGTTTATACATTAACTGAATATCATCAATTAAAGAAAAACGGGTATCGTATTACATTTAACACAAAACGAATCAGCGTCCATTACTTATCACTGATATTGACGTTTTGATAAGCGCAGTTTCTGTTGGTCGGTAACGGTGCAAAGTTCAGCTGAATTAGGTGAATTTCTAATTGATTGAAAAAATAGGTATACAAAATATACACAATTCAATCTGAACAATAATTTGAACAAAAGAAAGAGTAAATTTAAAGATGACCAAAATCAAAATCGTCAAAATATGTTTTAATCTTATGGGACGTGCAAGGTTATTTTGATATAGATACAGTCGAACCTCCGTATTCACGGTTTCGCTATTTGCGTTTTCAGTATTCGCGGATTAAAAAAATGTGACAACACAACACAACAGAGCGTATCAAAAATTGCAATTTTGGCTAGCATTTTCAAACGCTGTACATTTACCGCCTCTTGTGACGTCATTTCGTTAGTCTGCGCGTCTAGTCACTTTGAATTTTACTATGTCTGGTGAATTTTGTCCCGTGGTGCCCGTGTTGACGGCACCAAAAGGCGCGCGTTTCGAATAAGACAAATGTTTTGCATTTTTTTTTACCTCGTAGACGCCTGATTTCGAATTAACAAAAAAAAATAGGGGTTTAATAGTTTTTCGTCTAGTTTCTAAGAAAGCTGTTTTTGAAAATTGTGGGACGACCCCATTGTATGAAAAAATTGATTTGTTTGAATAATTTAGTTTTTTTATTTCATTTCTTTGAGTTTCTTTTTTTTACTAGCGCTTCTTTATATTATGGATTATTCTTTGCTTGACACTTTTTTTAGGAAAATCACTAGGTCTGGAACGTATCCCTTATAAACCTGTAGTAATATACTGACTGATAGAAAACTTTTGATGCTGTATCTTGCTTATATTGAACCCGATTTGGACGAGTGATGCATCAAGTGAGATGTGTTTAGAAACACTTCATCACTTTCTGCTTTAAAATATTTGTTGAGCGATACAGGTTTTCTCATTAAAATATATTATTTTTGATAAACTTCATAATTGACAATCGAGGCCGTCGATATTCAACAAAATATGATAAAATCGATAAAAATAGCCAAAATATGCAAATAGATACAATTATGCAAATGCGAATCCGGTCTATGGTCATCACTAATTTTTTAAAACTGATCGAATCGAAGTGATTTCGGAAATTAATATAAAGAACAATTTTTAAAAATCATCAATTTTTGTCTACATCCCTAACTCGAACCGCCAAAATAAAAAAAAAAATCGAGTTAGAGAACATTCGAGTTATCGAAACTCAAGGAAATTTATTACCTTCCACTAAAATAATGTTTCCATATTTTGGTTCTTAATAGTTATTGAGGATTAATCTAAACAAATTCATATTCTCCACAATGGTTGATAAAGTACTCGCTGGTATGTTGTATCATTGTTTAAACATATTAAATATTACTACATCATATTACTATTATACAGGATGTTCATAAATGATTCATACATCCGCATCCGGTCAAATTCTCCATCCAAATACATGTAAATTGAATTATTTGCACAACCCGAAAATACGGTTCTGGTATTTGGCAACGAATGGACATGGAATGATTAGTATACGCGCCAATCAGTACATACTTCATCGGCCGTGTATGAGTCACTATATACATTTATTCTTTTACTGGTGTTACTTTTAGAGTGAATTAAGCTTAAAAGATAATTTAAATTTTGTAGAAGTTTTTTATTGTGAGGAAACTGATTATCTTTTCGACTTAAATAAATTTTGAGCAAGGGACGGGAATTTGAAAATATTCGAGTTAGAGAGCCTTTTGAGTTTCACTGTAATTTATAATATGAACCTTTTAGTTTTTTGGCATACAAGTGATTTTTCTCACTTCACTGTAATCTAACTAAAATTAAGTTACTTGGTGACTTTTAGTTCTTATGTTTTTAGCGCTTTTTTTAAACGCATTGACCGAAAGAGCTGCCGATACCGACTTTCACGGGGCTGCTGACCGGACATCACAGCTACTATATCCAGTAGATTCGGCACTTTTCATTCTCCACAACGAATTTAATATCGTTTGGGACATAAAGCAGCACCCGAGTCTGATGATGTTATACGCACCCTTAGCACTCAAGACATTTGAGATCAATGTAGACCATAATGGATTCATAATCACGATCTTGCTCGATATTCGTACAAAGGATGCAAGTGAGTTTAAAGTAGTTATTATTACAATTATTTATGGGTCGATTGCCCGAGTTTCCAATCACGATTTGCTTATGTTATTGAATAGATATCAATCTCGAGTACCAAAGGATGTGGCAATTTTGGAATAATCGATGAACGACACAACTTGCTTATTAGTTACACGATTCTTCTTTTCAAATATTGTCAAAATTGCCTAAGTAGCTGGCAGGTATTGCCTTATAAAATGGTATTAGATCGCCCACCGGACAGCATTCTTCAATATCAAATAGAGGCATATGTTTATGTCGTGGTTGCACTTGCTGATGTTCAGATTATAAAACTATTTATGTGAATGTCATGTTAATCTGGCGCAATTAGTCCACATCGCCGACACAAACAGCATTCTTTAAAGCCATTGTTTCAAAATGGGATGGGCGAAAGACATTAAAATGATCCGTTTTTGGCTGTTTAATTTTAATGGTAATGGAGAGCAGTTCTTTTAATGTGGAGGTGAGAACAAAAGTGGTCACGACAACGGAAGGCGTTTTAGAAACTTACGAAAGTTTGGATTGATTATATTCTGAAAATTAACTTCTACAGATGTTTCCATCCCCTGTCCAATAAATAGGAACAGCCTGATAGCCACACCTGCTAATAACTTCCGCCATTTCAAATAGCTGACAATATTGAGCTAATAGACGTATCAGCTGTTGTTGAAATCTCGAAGGCCCATAAAACTAATATGTACCTACATTATATATTTAGTCGGACCAGTACAGTTCGGGGGGCTCGGGCTTCTCGGATTAAACTATTAAGAGGCAGCTGAATGCACGCGTGCCAACGACAGCTGCGCCTTCTTAATGATAATGATGAACCACCCCTGTAACATTGTCGATGACGAAGCTGTTTGTGTTCCGGAAAGCTGTGCTCGTGTGGACGTGAGAGAGAAAGAATATTTAAATGTTGAAGTTGGTGGAAGAAGGAACTGTCCTCACTCAATTATTATAAATCAACTGCTAAGGAGTATCAAATCTGATAAAAAAATCACACACTTGTGTGTACTTTTTAGATTTTGCTTTAAGTATTATGTAATATGTACACTGAGAAAGCCTAAAAAAAGTCTCAATTAAAATAGAAAAATAAATACCAAAAGAAGCACTGGCTATGCGAATGTGACTTTATTAAAAATATTCTGCGGAAAGTTTCAATAGGTCAAATAAAAATAAATATTTAAATGCGGTTCGTGAATTTGTAAGGGGGGAAAATGCTAAAAGTCGTATACAGGAAAGATGTTGCTTTTCATGAGTTCTACCACTGGTGTCAGTTATTTCTGAAACACTATGGATAGTCAAAATTTTAAAATACGTTTCTGGTAGCTTTTGTGTGCTGTGTATTTAAGATTTAGTTTTAGCAGCAAATAATAAATTAATCATTCTTGCCCCCGACAAGGGAATCAAGTGCTTGAAATCTACTGCTAGGGCATGAGGACGCCTTGGAGACCTGGGAAAGTTGCAATAGTAAGAAGACTGTTACTGTTAGTATTGCTATTTATAATTTTATTGAGTGGGTGTGCTTTATACGTTTTGGTTACAATGGACGTGTAATTTGGAGCAAACGTACCTATGTTCCTGTATTTCTGTTTACGTCTGCGCTTCGTTTAAGCGAAAGTTAATTATTGTAATACTCAACAGGAAATAATAATATAATTGTCCATTGCTTCCATTAATGGAAGTGAGGTTTTGTTCATAACCTGTGATTATGGGAGAATTGTGTCATATTTTATCCTAATGCGTTTTGGAAAAGATTATTCCATTACAAATGAAGAATGCTGGAACGTTATGACTGGAGAGGGTGAAAGTTGCTGTTTCTTAACTTATTGTTGTACTGTTGACACTTTGCATTTTTTCGAGATAAATCATTTCATATTATCTATAAGTAGATAGAATTGTAACAATTTAAAAAACACTAGAGGTCTGATAATGTTAAGATACCTATCAGGATTAAAGTTAAGTCCAAAAATCGTTGAATGAAATATTTGTGTATCAAATGGGTCGTCCATTAATCATGATATCATCGTTCGAGAACAGGCAAATAAGTTTTCAACGAGCACTTCCTCCACACGGCGTGCGTGAATGATCGCAGAGTTCTAGACCAGGTGCCAGTCTAGTCCAGGACATCGTTTTTCTCTTACACCGATCTATTATGAACTATAAAAGTATGGACAATAGTTAAGTTTATACTTTATTACAGTTTAGTTTATATCAGTAATTAGTATAAATCAGTAGTAATTAGTGATTACTGATTACATTATATTAATAGTAATTGTTAGTCGAGTGAATAAAAGTGTATTGTTACAATGCCCCCGAATTAGCAATTGGCGTTGTGCCCGGTGTATGCAGTTTCGACCTATATCCATTGCCACAATGCGGCGTTGAGAGTGTTATACTTTCACTTAAGACACTATTATGCGATAGACCAGACACCAGTGCTGCCCTATGTCCCGAACGATATTTGTGGAGAACGAAAGGTGCCGAATCTGTTGGAAGTGTACGTTCTCCACCGTCAGGCAGATAATAGCGATCAAGCCTGACATGGTTGTTTTAGGCCACCTCTTCAAGCAGATGTTTGTTATTCAGTGAAGCTGAATACGTAAAAATAATTAATAAACTTATGCAATAAAAATAACACGTAACGTTTTGTCGCGTGTTTTACCTTCCACTCCCTCTATGCAACACCATGTGGACATTCAGCTTGACATCTCCCTCCCCCCGCAACGTAATTTTTTATATTACATAAGAATGAAATTTCAATAGTTTTTTTTACGTTAATGACAAGCAAAAATTCTGATACTGTAAAGGCGTCGTTCAAAATTAGGTGGGTCATAGAGGTGCTATACACTATTCACCTAACGTAGCGTCTTAAATTTAATTTACTTGGCGCGCTCGTGTCAAACATTTTATTTTATAGTACATATCAATGGGTTTTAGAGACTAGTTATTATACATGTTACTTAAAAGGTCAGATCTTTTTTAGTAAGATTAAAACAATAGTAATTGTCACCGTGAGGCTTATTATGCAATGGCAATGGGCGCGGAAAATGATAACCGACCAGCGCTCGTAATTTATAATACCATGCATAATTCAAATGAATACTAACCATCGTGTTTATTTTATCATCTAAAGCGTCACGACGAGTTGACTAATTAAATGTTGGTATTCTGAAATATATAAAGTCTTGTTACACTTTTAATAAGATACGTACAGAAACTCCCCTTGTTACATAAATCAAAGAAAAAGTGAGCGGGATCTGCTAATTAATGGTTTGCGGTGATTTATTACAAAATTTAAATAGAATATTTCTTGTAACGGGATTGTAAGTCATCGGTTTACGGTAATTTAAATGTCGGTAAATTGATTTCTATCGATTTTTTTAAAAAGATTCTAATTGAAATGTACCTATACTACTTTTGATAAAAATCTACTTGCTGCATAGGCATGTCTGGTTATCGCTGATTGAGGTACTAGTAGTACTTGCTATTATTAGTATTATAAATCTGATAAGTTGAACGAGTTTTATGCGCTCAATTTGTTGTGTGGTGCAGAAGTAGAAATTGCAGATTTTGATTAGTTTTTGCCATTTAATTGAATTTATGAATACCGTTTGAAGAAATCTTTGCATCAACGTGTCCCAGAAATGACTACATTAATTTTAACCGGTAGCAGAACTCGCTGAGAGCATTTTTACCTACCACTTTTTTGAAATCTCAATTTTCCCCGAGCCGCATATAGATATTTATTTTAACTTGACCTACTGAGAATCAATTGGTTTTGTCCGGAAAAACTCGGCGTGCTTATCATTCAAAATTTATACCTGAAACAATCAGTTACATTATATTTCGTATTGCCGTTCTCGAATTACAACTTGTAGTCGCAGTTTCTTGCGCTCCACCACGAATGTTTAAAATAAATAAAATCCACTCTCTCTCGTCTCGCACGTATTATATTCTCATTGCAAATTTTTCGTGCTTCACCACGGACGTCTTTTAATTGCTCCGAAAATGGAGATAATGAAAGTTCCCAGGGCTAACCCTTCCAACCGAAAAGCAAAATTCAAGCGGTTTTTAAAGGAAATTCCGGAAAGCTCAAGTAAGTACCCACTGAATCTATTCCGTTGACACTGCCTTGCGACCCAATGGCGGTGCGACAACATTCCTCCTTGTGAGTTACTTGAACATGAACATAATTGTTTGCCTTTCGGACTTTGCATCGCGCCCTTATTTTTACAAAGATTCAGACCACTTCTCGGTCACTTGAAAACCCAGGGTGTCACCTGAATCACCTATTTAGACGACATTTTAATCATTAGTCCAAATCACTATATAAAACATTAGAAAATGGTTATTGACGCATTAAACTTATTGGGATTATATTACTTTTGGAAAAGTGCTTTGCAACCATCACAGGCTTGGTTTTGGGTTTATCTTCGATTCGACCTAATTATTGCAAAACAGAAAGAACGTTGTGTTAAAAGATACTATATAACACAATGTAAACAGCCAGTAATTAATCCTGGTCTCGGGTATTTCTACAATTATTGAGTCCGCCTCTCCTAGCGACGCTATCTTGCTTCGAACCCATGCATCGAATAGCCGTCAGCCGGGTCCAAGTACTTCCAGTCGACTAGTCAATCCAGTGGACCAGTTGGACTCCTTGAACATAGTTGTACTCTCTGGTCGCTATAGTTCAGGAGTCAGGGCGGCTTGGATATACAATCTCTGTTGTTGTCCATAACAGCCGCCCCCATCAGGAGTTGGATTCCATGAACCATACCACCACCATCAGCAGTTGTATTCCATGAACTTAGTTGTATTCTCTGGTCGCTATAGTTCAGAACTCAGGGCGTGCTTGCATATACAATCTCTGTTGTTGTCCATAACAGCCGCCCCATCAGGAGTTGGATTACATGAACCATAACAGCCCCATCAGCAGTTGGACTGCATGAACATAGTAAGTCGATTCTCTGATCGCTATAGTTCATGGCGTGCTTGGATTATTACAATCTCTGTTGTTGTCCATACTAGTCCTCTCAGGAGTTGTGTTCACGTGCTATACTTTGTCCTTCGGTTTCTAGACTTTTCTCTGCTCACATTTGTCGATCGGTTTCTGAAATTGCACTTGGGTATTTTGTGTCGACTTCCCCTTAAATGAACTCGACTTACATCAGAACCTTTTTGAAGTTTGTAGTTTAAATCTTCAGTTTAGACTGAGCTGCTCAACAAAACGCATTTGTATACTTATTCATAATAAAATATATTAAGATAGGTCCTTAAAAAAAAAAAACACAACAACTCTCTGGTTCGGGGTCAACCCTTCGTAGGAGTCAACAGGTTGGATTACATGAACATAGTTATATTCTCTGATGATTATTGTTCAGGGCCTGCTTAGATATTACAATCTCTGTTGTTGTCCATAACAGCCCCATCCGGAGTTGGATTACCTGAACCTAGTTATTCTCCGATTATTCTCTGACCGCTATAGTTTAGGGCGTGCTTGGATTATTACAATCTCTATTGTTATCCATACCTACCAGCCCCATCCGGAGTTGGATTCTTACAATCTTTATTGTTGTCCAGAATACTTCATAACTCCCCATCTAGAATCGCTGCTGGGCACTAATTCAGCTGGGTCAAAAGGGCTAGAAGTGCCCATAGAAGTCACGACACTATCATCATGTCTTCATCCAATCTTGTCACCGGTCACCCATCCTTAGCCAACTACATCGCCTTAGTCCCGTCGGTCTTTAACGGGGAAGTTTTCAATTTCAGTCCCATTATTGGACCCTGCTGTGAAACAAATTAGTGGGGATTGCCACTTGGCACTTTCCTTTTTTTGAACAAGCTTTTCGTGAGCACTTCAACGCAGCACAAAAAACAAAGAAGCCACCTAGCTTCTTCAGAAATTCCTCTTCGGACGTTACCTTCTTTCAAGCCAGGACTTCGGCTACACCGGTCCCAAACTCCCGGGCCATCTGCACTCAACCGACCGGGTTTTACCTTCCGGCGCAAATAAATATTCGGATGAAGAAGGAGGAGGGGAGGCGATACCAATTGCTGGACGGTTAAGTAACTTTCTGAGTAACTCATTTAAGCTGGATCTCCGGTTAGACAATTTATAAACAATGTGTTTTCACACGAATCGACTCAAGGAGCCCCTCTTTTACGATTTAAGTCGCTCAAAGCGATCGAATATATTTTCAAAACTATTATTCGATAATGAACATATCCGCAAAACACCATTTAGACTGGTGGAGTGAGTCACTCTCACACAGTCGGGGAACGAACCTATGTAATAATTTTGCCCTAGAAATCTATTAAGACGCTCCAAAATCTGGTCGGGGCGCCGTTATCAATGTTCTCGAATTAATGGCCGCTTTTAATGCCTTAAACTTCTTTGCCAAAGGAAGGTCCAACTGTCATATTCTTCTTAGTTTCGACATACATACAACACATAGGCAGTGTCAGATTCCCCAGGTTCAACACGGTTGCCAGGGATATATTTTGACAGTGGTGCGAATAACGCAACATTTTCCTTACTGCTTCCTATATATGTATATACGAAACATAATGTTCAAGCAGACAAAGAATCCCGTTTAAAAAAAAAAAAAACATGAATTATATAATTCTGCGTTTCAACAAATTTGTAGACATTTTGATACCACTTCGATCGAACTGTTTGCAACCAAATTAAACGCCAAATGCGTTTAATGTATTTCGTGGAAACCGGACCCAGACTCATTTATATACGGTATCTTTTGAAAACAATTTTTTTATGCCTTCCCACCATTTTCCTTAATTTAAAATTGTTTGAAGAAAATAATAGATTAAAGGATAACGGGCATACTAGTCCTACCAACTTGGGTTACACAACCCTTGTACCCGGTTTATCGAAAGCTATTACTCAGCAACCCCTTCTTCAACCAACCAAGAATCCACTTTTAATTCCTTTTAGGAACAGTCATCCCTTATGGAGAAAGATTATCCTAAAGGTTAGAATTTTATCAGGACCTCAATTATTGAAAAGGCACATGCAAAATCAGGCTTAACCGCCATAAAATCGTCAGTCTCCGCACAGACAATGAACCAATATAGTGTAAACCTTCACAAATGATGAATATTTTCTAAAGATCTACACTGTAACTCGTATTCAGATTGCATAGACACAGTTACCATATCCTTCAATAATCAATTTACATCTGGCGCATTGTATTCAACTGTGAATTCAGCGCAGTCAGCACTTTCCTTCATTTTTGCAATTTCTGAAGAACATCAGAATTTTCTTAAAAGGTTTCGAAATCTTAGACCATCAAAACCCAAATACCAAACAATCTGGGATACCTCATCAGTTCTCTCCTATTTATCAGAGTTCTATCCTCTAGAGACAGTCTCAATCTCTATAATCTCATAATCAAATTGGGACCTTATTAGCTCTAATATTAGCACATCGACCACAGACTCTGTTCAAGGTTAGACTGCACAATATCATAAGGTGTGATGATAAAGCCTAGAGATAACCATACCCGATAGAATTAAAACCTCTTCGGTTAAGAACTTTTAATCAGTATTAATTATTTTGTTTTTTCCTGAAAAACCACATTTATGCCTCGTATCATTAATTGAATCATCCATATCTAGGGCTCAAGCCTTGCGAACCCAGAACTATACACGTCTTAATATTAACCTACAGGAAACTGATTTCTCCAGCCTCTCCCCAAAGAATTAATAAATGCTTTAAATTTGCCCTCTCCTCGGCGGGCGTTGATACTATTTGTTTTTCAAGCTACAGTATTAGACATCCCGCTACTTTAGCCGCATGAAGTACCGAAGATCCGATTGAAAAAATCGAAAGACTGGCTGGCTGGATCACTAACTTTCAAATGTCACCTTTGTCGTCAACTGCAAACAGTTTTGCTAGAGGCATAGTAGGCTAAAGCTATTCTATAATGTTCTGTTTTATGTACCATGGAAATCAAACGTTATTAAATTTGGGAGTTTCATCTTCCCTGTTACAACCCCTAGAGCGTTAACTTTGAACGTCTACAAGTTGTCATTGTAATTCGAGAACGGCAATGCGAAATATAATTGATAGATCAAATGACTTACCTGTAAGGAAAGTTGATCGAAATTATATGAGTATTGCCGTTCGAAGCATTACAATCCCCCCCAAACATCTCCTTCCCGTGGGGTCCTTAACGCTCTAGAACTACCCTCAAATTCGCAATGAGAATATAATACGTGCGAGAGAGAATATAATACGTGCGAGACGAGAACTACTGGGGCCAGCGTGTTGGGTGCAGGTGATAAGTGGATTTTATTTATTTTAAACATTCGTGGTGGAGCGCAAGAAACTGCGACTACAAGTTGTCATTGTAATTCTTCGAACGGCAATACTCATATAATTTCGATCAACTTACCTTACAGGTAAGTCACTTGATCTATCAATTATATTGTATTTCACTTTCGTTTTTAAAGTTACGTTAGTGTTGTGTGCATTATATATTGGTGTTTACTTGAAGATTTACCTCAAAGGCGCCGGTTTCGTGAATGGGAACCAGGAGCCAAATTTTCTATGGTTTCACCAGAAATGGTATTTTCAACTTAAATGATACGCCCGTATGGTCAGACAAAAATCCGCATGCTATTAGACCCCACAATTTTCATTTTTCATCGGTAATAGCAACGGATGTTGAAGTAAACACGTTTCCAAAGTTTTTTGTTGTGATTATTATCAATCAGCCGAGCAATAAATCAGTGGCGGGTAACTAAATTAACGTCAAAACTTTAGCTAGGCGCAATTTAAAATTTCTATAAGAGCCACAGGACAATTTTGTAAAATTATATCCAGTAAAAATAAAATTTCACATCATTTCAACTATAATTTGTTCCAGTATCGGACGGTAATAAAAAGTTAAAAAGTAGAATTCAGAACAAATTGGTCCATTGTTTATTTCTTTGGACTTTCTATGCTACTACGTGTTTTAAATTGTGCATTATTGTCGGTATAAGAAAGAACTTTTGATACCATGTATTCATAGATTTTCATTACAAGTAGTGGTACGCATCGTTTGATGTATCTTATTGATGAGAATTATTATACATACACTTATTACTACATCAATTTGCCTTTGGAAAACAAAATTTACATGTATTTAGCAGAGACAACATGATGTATGAAGCCCATGTAATAAATCGTTGTAGGTACAGTAAGTAAAGTATTACTGTCAATAAAAAACAATTTTTCCACCAGTATCTGGTATTCCTCGCGGTTTAAACTCGATGAACCACATTGAAGTTTGTTGCAGCCAATGTTAATTTGCAGACATCCAATAAGCAAAAAGAGTTGATGAAATCTTGTATTTGAAAGCTTCATTAGCGATTACCAAAGCTTTGTATTCATTTTGTAATTTTAAAGTTATATTTGTGTGCAGTTTCTAGGATTTTTTTTTCACTTGTATTGTTTCAAATTCTCCCGGGAATTGATGACGAAAAAGAATTAGTACCGAACTTACTACAAAAACATTTAATTGTTCAATCTCAACGAAGTTGGCTGCAGAGCTTTTATCGTATCGACTAACGGCAAACATCTATAATGCAGCAGTGGTGTATGTTTTTGTTGGTTAAACTGCACGGTCGAGGACTTATCTGTTTCATCAGGTGATTGTTTCCTTTTGTTTTTCCCAGATTCGAATCGGCATGTTTTGTTGGTTGCTTGAAAGGCGTGCAATGAGCACGTAAATGGTGGTCATCCCGCCTCGTTACTGTGTTTTCGATCACATTATCCATGCTGTTCTTATAATAAGCAAGAAATGCGAAGACCGGCTACTTTACTTCCTAGTAGTAACTTGTGTAAAGTAACTTCTACTTGTATCAAGATTGCTTCTTGCATATTACAGTTCACTGTCACGATTAATATTAGAATGCAGCTTTTTGCTTATCATTATATCCGCAAGAGGGCGTGGCGCCTGTTGGAAGCTCCAGTAATCTAATAATAAACCACCCGCGGTTTAATGACCAGTTATTTTTTTATATGTAGACTTAATTCCATGTAGAGATTACATAATACAGCAGGGGAAGATGATTAAATTGAATGACATCTATTGAAAAGGGTTATTATATCACGTTTAATAACAGAAGAATACCGTCCAGATCAAAGAAAAAAAAAAGTATGTATAATATGTGCTGCCGTAATTTAGTATGTCTGCTATTTTTCGTGGTGGAACTAAGTAACTTTTTCAAGGTTGTACAGCAATAAGTGATTAATTTACAGCAGCAAACTAATTAACTACATACATAATATATTACGCACATATTGTTCTGAGTAAGTGAGATGTGACAAAATTTAATGTTCTCCTAAATCTGGATACAACGTACTCCTGTAAAAGAGGATGTCGCCAGCTTGATGAAGTGGCACATCTTTCTCGGGAACCAACTAAGGCGTTGTTGACAACTATTCATTTTCTTAATTCATCCACCTGTACACCTGAGAAACGGTTAATTAATTTTGTTTATGGTTTTGTGCAAGGGGGCCTTGAAAACTTGCAAGACACATTTTGCTGTAAAGAGTAAAATGTTGGTTGTATTTTGTTACAATCTAGTTGATTTATGTTAGGTAGTAATTCGTAGATGGTATCCATATTAAGTATTTAATTTTATAAATATATTTTCAAATGTTGCATTTCGGAGAGTCCAAAAAAATTCATGATGTCCTTCAGGTGCTTTTATTCGTCTATTGTCTAACGTTAATGGAATACTTGACCTTATTGAAATTAACATGCAGTAGTATTTGCTCTTGAACAATGAACAGTGGCATAAGCATTGGCGTTTATTAAGTATAACATGGAAGTCGGAAGCTTCTCGCTTTTTGTTTTAATGTTATGATCATTAAGCATGCCAATTTTTCAATTACTTAAATTAAGTCCCGTATGTTCAACAGCGCGTAACTCACACACACAAACACATATCCGTGTAGTTTTTTTTAAACAAATCTACAGGTCCAAGACCTTTCCAACGGTGTATATATTGTTGAGGTGCGTTGAGTGAAAACAGCTTAAAAGTGTACCAATGTGTTGTTATTTGTTTTCCTGCGACCCTAGCCAATTTTTATACCGATAATTTCATTAAATTAACACTACCTTAATTGAAATCTTATCTCTAGAGGAGATAAATTTTATCGATATGTCCAGAGGTAATTAATCACACGTTTTTTTGAAAGAAAATAATTAGTTGAATTTATGGTCTGTGCTTATTGATTTACGATGCATTATGTTAATTTGGCAGAAATTGCCTTTACATTTGAATCAACAGTACAGAACTTACGGTTGCAGACGTGAGAGGTTTTAAGTGGGAAGTTTTCGTATACAGGGTGCTAGGAAATCGCCATGCGTAAATTTAATATTTTGAAAATTTTTCTTTAGAAGGTTGTGTTTTTAGGAACAAAAAAGTTCTGGAAGCATTTTTTTTATTATTTATTTTATTTTGACTTTCTCATTGTCAGTAGATCATGGCAAGAAATGGAATAATTGATTAATAAAAGAAACCGAAATTTTGAATTTTCTTTGGAACCATTAATTCTAGTAATTATTTGTGAAACATTCCCACATTTCTAGTAGTGTCGGGTCCATTGAAAGAGAATGACAATTTTTTCAAGCAATATCTGCTTGTTAGGATTTTTGCACAATTCGTATTTCCTTCCATCATTTCGACAGGACAAGTTTAGGTAATTTTAACGGGGGCTTCCTTAAAAGTGAAGTCACGTAGAATTCCTTACGACATGTGGAAGGAAGTTGTCTAATTTAACCGTAAAGGTCGTTCGAAGGAGACCTTGACTTCGTTGACGTTATCTCGTTACACGGTTAAATTATGCAGATGTACTTCCGTTCTAGAAGGGCGGTTTCGATATACAGTGGCGCTTTGGAAAGCTGATTTGTAATCTCTGCATGCCTTTTTTATATACACATTCTGTTCATGTATTTTTCTTTTCAGGTAAGTTCCCGAAGAAGCTAAAACCGACCCTTTTGTAAGTGTTCCCGCCTTTGGTTTGAAGGAATTAAGACAGTAATAATGGGAGGGACTTTCCACTGGCACTGGTGAGAATATTTGAGTCGATTGAAAATTCAACATGTTTTTTAAATGTGAATTGCCATAATATTGCCACCTATATTATTACTGACAAAAATGCATTTTGAGATTTATTTTCGCGGATCTGTTGTTGCCATGGGATTTGGGACAGTCTCAATACATAATTCCAATGGCTCAAAAACGAAGGGACAAAATACAAAAGTCCAATCGATGGCAGATCAACAAAAAATGGCAATCCTGAGAACACAACGCATTCAACCATTCTTGAAGCTCCCTACCAGTATGTCGCAAATCCTTCCATCTCCCAAGGATAAACTTCCAGGAATTCTGTATTCTCAGTATTACCTGTTGTAGATGTCTGGTCAGTGCGTATCCAAAACAGGAGACGGCAATTTACAAGATTCAGACTGCCGCGAAAGCTTTTCGTAGATTTCCATCTTAATCCTTCATCCGTTTTGAGAGAATCAGCTCTCATTTTGAAATTTACTAATTTATTAAATTCGTTAATCAGATTAGGCAGTAGATGTATCATTGATCTTAAAACAATGAAATAGATGATTGTTTAAATAAATTAACATAATCATTATAATTTATTTTTCAAAGATTTGTCCCCAATAGAATCGGAAATGATGTATAATATTTCACTTAGTTTGGTTGTGCTATTTATAAAAACGGTAACAATTGATTAAAGCTTAATTGATTTCAAGTGTGCAGCCAGCTGTTTCACATTCATTTTTTAGTCGTCACTTCCCTGGCATCCGCTGGGTGTTCAGTCCATCTAATTGAGTGATTTTTTTTTCAGTTAATTAATGTGAATCAAAGTTATATTGCGTGTTACGATACAATACTATTGCTAATCACATGAGCGCCTATAAATAAATTTTTGTAAGTAATTTAATATTGAATAATAGGATATTAAAATACACTTCATTTATAGATAGCAATCTTTCATTAATTTCCTCTTTGAGGAGAATCTAGGCCAATCGAATAAATTATCTAATATTTAATATCTCCGTGAAGTCTTAAAATGTTAATCTACTTTAAATTGGCGATGACGAATTACAACATTCGCATAAAATTCGATTGCAGATGGTGGTCACAACTGTTTGTGCTTTAGCATTGTCAATTACAACACGGATCTAGACACAGACAAAAACCACGACCGCGGAAACACTTCATTATCTTCTAGTCACGTCTTTGGCAAATTTGTTGTAGCAAGGTCGTTACACCTGAGCATATTTTAATCGTCCTTAATGAAGAGGCTTTAACGAAACACGAGACGGAACAACAAGGCAGAATATTATTTCTGTGTTAACTATTTCTCTTACATAATATTAAATTTAATGCGTGAAATCAAAACGAAATACATTATTAGATGGAATGAGGTAATAAAGCTGCCTGAGTACAAAATGCGGTGAAATGCAGGAGAACTCCAGATCACGGATCAGCGACTTCTCCTAATTGGTACGCTTGGAATCCACGTATTTTTGCTTTTTGAATAAATTTAGCTTTTTGGTGAACAAAATTATATATGATACTTAATAGACCCCGGAAAGAGTTATTGCACCACTCACAAATTTGTACACAATATATTGAAATATTGAAACAGCACACTTTTTAGTAATTGTATAAAAATGCTCCTTTCTTTTGATTTTGTCTTACTCTAATTCTTCGTGTTCTTATAAAATCGAAGGATACAATACTCCTTTCACTCGTGCTTTTTTAAACCCCTTGTACCGGAAAGCGTCTACATAGGAACTCGTAAAATAATTTACTATTATTTATTAGACAAAATTTTTGAGTGTGGCATTGGAACACGAGTTTGGATTTCTCGTCATCGTTAACAAGAAACATTACCAGTAGTGTCATCTTTATGGTAGATAATTTGGTAAATTGTGTTTATTTTATGCTTGGCAAGAATTGTAAGTCGAATGGATATTCGTCTATATGCATTGAAATAAAATTGATTTTCAGATATATTTTACAATGCAATATATTTCTGTGTTTTCGGGTGTTTTTCTAAATTTCGCGTCATAGTTGGCGCTGACTATGAATTTATGTGAACAGGCCACGATTTTTTGCCTGGTTTCATTGAGACGGTTATATGAATTCACAAAACATGCGGATGTGGAGTTCAGAAAAAACTAATTTTATCGAAGAGGTTCCACTGCACCCCGCTTAATTAAATTAAAAGTTAGGTTAGATATAGATTCAGATGTAAATTAATAATTGTCAGTTCTATGGCACGTTCACAGTTAAGCCAACTCCGACGCCAAATTTTAAAAAACACCCGTTTTAATAGTATAAATAATACACACGTGTAAAAAATATTTAAACAAATGTGTATATTTTTTAAACTATTTCAGCTATCGATGAGGTCAACTATTCATTTAAAAGATATTTTATTGCTTAATAAACAGATCTTAAAATCAATTGTTGCAGCTTGAAGAGTTTATGAGTTGAAACTTTTTGGTTGAAAATTTCCTTCTCTTTCAGAATAGTATTGTTTCAAGTTAACGCTATTAAACCTTAATTTGTTTATAACTTCAGCAATTATTGGTCTAACTTTTTAAATTAAATTAAGTATTCAAAGTCTGCAAATTTTAACGTAACATTAGCGTTGACGTACGTCTTGCAAGAACTAAATAATAAATTTTTCCGTGTTCAAGGTGCGGTGTATGCAATTTTGTGCAGTGTATGTCGCTTTGTAATTTACGACACCGTAAACATTTTGAATTAAAATGATATTAATTGCAGCAGATACAACTAGCATTAACCTTTACTTCCAAGTTCATACATGCAACAGTCGCTTTTTGCATTCACTCGGATTTTATTTTTCATATATTTTGTGCTTGGCTTAGTTGAATTATGTATGAGAAAATCTCGACGTTTGTTCTCAGTTCATCAGCTTTACATCGTAGCGATTTATTATTATAAAACGTGTACCTTTTCAAACGTCCAGTTCCTCATTGGTTTTTGATGAATAACAATGTTATCTGCAGGGAGTCTCTCAGAAAATACTTTGGACGGGAATGGTTAAGTTCAAATAAAACCACCCCAGTTGTCACGACAGTAGAGGTCTTTCACATTAATCAAATATTTGGCTCGCTTGGAATTTTGAACCATAATTATTTTTATCATAATTGTATTGGAGTTTCTAGCGAGAATCTTCGATGCAGCATGTATTCAGCCTTGGTATTAATAATGCAAATAATGCTTTCGTAATTGTTTGCTTTTAAGTAAGTCTAATGCTACATGCAAATAAAAACGTCCTTGTATGAACCGTATTCAAATTTAAACCATTATTTTGTGCACAAATAAATAGGTACATATATCAGATGGGTTACTTGTCTGTGTTCTTGCATTGCATCAACCATTTCTGCAAACCGGTAAACCAATTTGAATACTAAAAGGATTTTAGTTTAAATTTTCTAATTATTATTACATGTCAACAAAACCTGATTAGAAAACTAGGAGATTTCTGACACCAGGTTTTTGAAACCGCCTTATCATATTCGTATTCCACATAATTATTATGTGTTGTGTTTTAATTTTTTTAAGTTATTGATTATTTACTTTAATAATATCATTAGCTGCAATTAACACGACCCATGTTAAAGGAATTACATTACAGGCTGTCCCAGAACTCACTCCCCAGAGCAAATTCGGCTATTGTGTAGGATGAGCGAAAGTGTAGATAACAACAAGAAAATGTCTGTCTAATCTAATTAAAGAGAAGACGTAATAAAGTTGTACAATTAGCGTCCAAATTCATCAATGTGAATACTAAATAGTTTTTCGGAGTCAAGGCTTCGAAAAGAACAATTGTGCCTTCAAATACACGGTCCACTGTTCAATTTTCAAATATTCTAACGTCATTATGACATTTATGTTGTACGAGTTTTAGTGTTTAGTTTGTGCGATTGTTTAACATGTAAGATTACGTGAATGTGGTTGTGGTGGTTATTTATAAATGATACAGAAGAAATGCACAGACCGTCCTCATCCTAACCATAAAAGCATTTTGAACGTGATTACGGGAACTAGGGAAACTGGTCAGCAAAATCGGATTGATATTGCCGATCCACACCAAAAGATGTTTCTCCTAATTGAGTGATAAGAGTTCAATGTTAAATTGGTTACATAGTCGCGTTTATCAAATGAGACGTCAGGGAGTATAGTTGACCATACGAATTAATTTATTTATCATCATTTTTGTAGCCTAGTAACCAGAAATATTTTTGCTCGTTTTCTATTTCTCATTGTTATCGGTACCCGTCCTTGATGCCAAGGATATTCTGGGGTCCAACCCACCTACACGATCATTTGCAATTGCTGGAGTGGTAGACACTCATAGGGAAAGGGGTTCTTCGAAGACGACCATCGATGAGTGAGTGACATGGTATAGTTGGTTGTCTACATTACCATACTTTAGTCTAAAGGGCCTAAACCGTATATGGTCTAAATTTGAACGTCTTTCAAGAAACAACGAAGTCTCCCACACTGTTCACAACAAGATCAAGCCGGAATAACACTCACAAAAGTGACGTCATTTTATTGACATTTCTCATCGTAAACAAATACAAAGCTTAAGAATCGATGAGTTGGAAAATGCAATATCTGATTAAAGTGTTGGGAGGGTTGTAAATAAACTAAACCTCTAATATTGAGTTAGAAAAGGGAATAAATATTTGATTGTGTTTATTCCCCGCTTTGGGGTCGTTAAGAAAGAGTGAGGTTATGTCTGATTATTGTTTATAGTAATGTGCATTGGATTAATTCAACCGTATTTTAATATTACTTCGTTGTATAGTTTGTGCTCTTAAACAGCTAAAGACAAAATAAAGGATGACTTTGTTAAGTTCCTGAATAATATAGAACACCTTAGAAGAGTTAGACAAAAGTAAGTAAACAACTTTCTACTAAGTACTTGTTTTTTAAGATTTTACAATGAGTATGGAGTACCCAGCATGCATGATTGTGTATATAGATTTAAGAAATAAAATGTTGATATTAAGCCTAAGTTATTGTAAAACAACCTTTCACCACACTTTTCATTATTTTTGTGGTCCAATTACACTATTTAATTCGTCTGACACTCCTCCAGTAATAGCACTTTTATAAAATTTGTGACAAAATGCACCTGAAGTCAGCGGTGCAATGTCGACAACCAGCTATACCATATCACTCACTCATCGATGTCAGTGGTAGACTCCCTGATTCGCAAATTGGCTCATGTACTCTTTCCTCGGAGCACTCCTCCAACCCATTCACGAAAACTGACCCGACTCACGTCTTGGCATTTTTTAATTTGCTCTCCACACGTCAGCCCAAAAACTTTCTACACAAGTCACACAAATCAACTAACAAAGCAAAATTCTGCTCACAGAAAATGTATACTCAAGAGGTAAAAAAGGTAAGATAACGTTAATGGTGCATGTTTAGTTGTTTTAAAAATATAATCGTGTTTACTATTACAGATAAAAGTTGTTTATAAAGTAAGCTTTAAGGTTGTCATTTAGTGAGAGACAAATTTCTTCCGATGTTGAAGTGAGATAAAATCTTCAATTTTGGCCGCGAGATGCTGCGACCTCGTTCAGAATAGAAGAACTAAAATGTCTGGGTCGGATTTGGTTTGTGGTATTACAGTGTCCTTTTGCTTTTGGGGACAAACGAACAACCCATGCTATTTGGAAACTTTAAAATTGAATATTGATGACCTGGGTGACCATATTTCTTTACAATAGGGACTTTCGCCGTAATAAAATACCCGTAATAAAGGGGTCCACTCGTGGTTCACTCATAGGTCTCTGACCGAAGGTTCTCTTGCGGCATGTACATTCCTGCCCGGCGTTGAACATAACTTTTTTGTTTCTGAAGATTATCGCTTGAAATTTTGATAGATCTTTGCAGCTAGAGAGCGATTTTTTGAAATTAGTAAATTTGAAAAAAGATTGCGGGAAAATGTATTGCATTGACCGCACGGAGAACAAACAAACAACAAACTTTTTGTCTGGTCAAGATTGTGGAATTCGCAATTTATTAAGTCCGCTGGAATCAAAATTGTCCTGATTTTTGACATGTGCAATTAAAACATTATTAACAATAATAACAACAATTAATTATCAATAATTAACAAATTCATAATTAACAATTATGTCTGATTTGAGGAATATGTTCTGTGAATTTTTAGCAAAATTTATTGAATTGTATTATAGATTATTCATTCATCATCGTTTACAACCAATCTTAGGACCTAAATTATTGGATTATAGTGATAATTCGATAATCCTCTATGTTCCTTTTTGAAATATGTTTTTATTTTTTATTTTCAAGGCAACGCTGAATACTATTTATAGTGTCACATTTTTTACTTTTATTGTGTCAAATTTCAACATGAATCGTTTTGGGGAACATTCTTTGATAATTTTTTTATGAATAAACAAATGCTGATATGGGGTTTGTAATAAAGTCCCTGAAATAAGATGTCCTTTATCCATTTTTCATAACCGCATATTCTAATGATCGAAACTAAACCGGTGAAATTCAATAAAAGTCAAGTAAGCTGCAATCAAAACTATCTTGATTTTTGGCGTGTGCAATTAAAACCGCGCGGGGATCTTAATTAATCATTAATAATTATCAATTAATGAAATTCATTGAATTATATCATATATATATTGCTAATTGTCCTTGAATCTGAAAGTTTTGTTTATTTGTATTTGCTTGGTCTCATCGTTTATACAGAGACAAGCAACTTTTTTTGATAAATACTGCAAAGTATTTTTACTTATAACTGGTCTTGGTCGGTCCGTTATTTTGAGAGTTTCCGAATTCCGGAAGCTGAAAAGCATCATAAAAAATACCTGCTGTGTTTGTGCTCGCCGCACAATTTTATGATTTTATGATCGGGTTGGTCAAGAGCTTTGATTCTATACCTGACCACTGTAAAATCCGACATCTCCGGCTCCAAAGCCCACTGTAAAATGCGACATCTTCCGTTCCAAAGCTCCACTAAATTCTAAATTTTCTACCCAAGTTCCTACCCAATTATACAGCTTTCTGTATATCTCATGCTTACTTCAGAAATAATTTTGTCGACAAACATTATTGAATTTTATTGACGAACAACAATGCTAAGGCACGTGAGTTTTTTACTGACGAAAGTTTAATTCTTGCTACAGGGTAACGTCTGTTTCAAATTTACCAATTGTGCGTTGTTTTTCAGAAAAAAATTCCAAAGCCATTCATTTATACTCCTAAAAATGAAGCAACTTTGTCATTTTTTTAACCGACTTCAAAAAAGGAGGAGGTTATCAATTCGGTTTTTTTTTTTTTAATGTTTGTTACCGCAGAACTCCGTCATTTATAAACCGATTTGTAAAATTCTTCTTTTATTTGAAAGAGTATACTTGCAGATTGGTCCCATTGTCACCATTTCAGGATCTGATGAGGGGATTTCATGGAAATCGAGAAAAATCCTCAAATTTTCGCTCCCTTTAATTAACCGACTTCATGTATGTTCACCGATTTCTTCGTCAATTATGGACCGATTTACAAAATTCTTCTTTTATTTGAAAGGGTATACTCTAAAGATGGTTACATTATTAAAAAATCAGGATCTGATCAGGGAATCCCATGGAAATCGAGAAAAATCGTCAAATTTTCGCTCCCTTTTATTAACCGACTTCATGTATGTTCACCGATTTCTTCGTCAATTGAGGACCGATTTACAAAATTCTTTTTTTATTTGAAAGGGTATACTCTAAAGATGGTTACATTGTTAAAAAATCAGGATCTGATCAGGAAATCCCATGGAAATCGAGAAAAATCGTCAAATTTTCGCTCCTTTTTATTAACCGACTTCATGTATGTTCACCGATTTCTTCGTCAATTGAGGACCGATTTACAAAATTCTTCTTTTATTTGTAAGGGCATACTCTAAAAGTGGTTACTCTGTTAAAAAATCCAGGATCTGATTAGGGAATCTGATGGAAATCGAGAAAAATCCTCAAATTCTCGCTCCCTTTTTAAAGGACTTATCATGTAAGTATGTTCACCGATTTCTTTGTCAGTTGTGGACCGATTTACAAAATTCTTCTTTTATTTGAAAGGGTATACTCTTGACGTGATTCCATTGTGAAAAAATCAGGATCTGATCAGGGAATCCCATGGAAATCGAGAAAAATCCCCATATTTTTTCTTCATTTTATGTATATAATTATGTTCATACCGATTTCTTCGTCAACTTTATTGAGGACCTCAATATTGGAGAAGCGTCTTTACTAGGTATCACTAACTTATCACTTAAAATTGTAAAAAAATTTGCTTTTAAAAAAAAAGAGAACCGACTTCAAAAAGTGAAAAATAATTGAATACATGTATTATTACATGTACTACCCAATGATCTGTCTGAAGTCGGTGCTAAGCCAAATAGGTAGTAGATAGATAGGCTGCCTACTCCAGCCACATCGAAGGTCTCCCGGCGAACGCACCGGAATGCGTGTGCGTGGGTGGGGGGCTCGTGCTGAGCAAAACACCCCAAACGGCAGACGTCGTTGACGGTCGTCTCGAATGATATCGAATTTTGTATGCGTTATAACGTTGTTGATATTTTTGTATTATTACAATGTTACAAATTTGTAACCTATTTGGCTCGGCACCGACTTCAGACAGGTCATTGGTAGTACATGTAATAATACATGTATTCAATTATTTTTCACTTTTTGAAGTCGGTTCTCTTTTTTTTAAAAGCAAATTTTTATGAATAAATAAATGCCAATATCGGCTTTGTAATACCGTCTTACCCTAAATTAAGATGTCCTTTATCGATTTTTCATAACCGCATAGTCAAATAATCAAAAATAAACCCGTAAAATTCAATGAAATGGTAACATGTCTCCCGTGCATTTCGTATAGGCTCTATCGCTGGTATTTTGATTATCCAAATACCCGACATACAATGCGGAGGAGTAAATTACGCTTTTCTTGTCCACTTATGGCTGCGGTTGCGGTTTTAAACTTTCGACAAATTAGTTACCGCAGTTGAAAGTAAATTATACAGAGTGCTTCAGAGGAACATTAATCCAAGAGCCCTTTGGAAATTAAACAAAATGTCTATGTTTACACCATACGATCATCACGTATTATCGGTTGCCTATATGTTAGAAACTTTGGTTACTTTATAAATTGCTCTTAAATTAGACGTCGACGGGATACGTTTCAATTTTAAACAATTTAAAGATTCTGAAATAGAAATAGTGTTATTTGCAGCACTCTATGTTATCAGCAACATAAATTTTGTCACTAATTTGCCTCGTAATTCTTTTTTAATTTAATTCACCTTAAGAGCGTGGACGTGTTTATTGTTAAACATGTGGTAATTGGATTTCTCTGGAATCACTTTTAGAAATTTACTGTTAGGGTACGACTTCATTGTTCTAAAGGTGCGTTCAGACATGCAACGTAACTCCTGCAGCGTAACATCACGCGAGGGCGGTGCAGCACCTGTTTAGCTTAGACGGGCGGGCGAACCTCGGTACCTATACCTACATTTTGCGACTGACTTAATAGTTTAAAGTGTTACGTTTAGATGAACGCACCTCTGAATATCTAGGACACTCTAGGACCAATAAAAGCAATGGGGTTAGTTGCTTCGATACAATTTTAATTGGTATTACTAGTATTACTCTGTAGGATAGATATACTCATAAAACGTGATCATGATCTATTGTAATCATCAGTTACGAGTAAAGTAGAAGAGAGTAGCCGAGTCACGAGTCAACCTCTCAGGTCATCATCTGGGTGCATGATTAATACAGTTTATATTTTACAAACTCACCCGTATTATGCAATATGCCATACTTAGTCCTGATTTAGCTTCTGACGTGAAATATTAAAAGGTTTTACCTGCGAAATATTTATTTGATTGCTCTATTACTTTGCAACTGGAAAATCGAGGTTATTTAATTCCGTTGCAGATATCGCCAGGTGCATATCAAATTTGAATTTATAGTACCATAAACTGCATCTCGAATTTTTAAACATTTTCCATATTCATCACATGCCCACCCCAAAGTATTGTTATCGAACACGTGTATATTTGCATAAAACATGTCGGAGACTCCTTCTTTCGGATTCTGTTGAGACTTTCTACCCGTCCAAGTGCCATTTCAATAATGGAATTTAGAAAAAGAAAATTGTGGGTTTCGTCGAAACGTCTGTTGCGTCCCAAGACCTGGAAACTCATAATTTCTCATTTTACGTGTTCTTTTATTAAAATGCAAACCGCATCGAACTCCCAACAATATATTAAACATAATGGACGACGGTACATGATGTGACGCCTAAACATCGCATGTAATATAGTGTTGTGTGTAGAAATACAAAAGCTGTCGAGGAGATGCAACTCAAGCCATCGACCGCTCAAATGTATGGAGCAGACCATGCTGGCGCCTCCAGCTCTACAATTTAACAAAATGTCGGGATCAGACTGTGTCAATTGCGCTTTACAAGGTTGGTCGACAGATCAACGCTGCTAGGAAAAAAAGTTCCAGTCCTGAGGGTAGGTCGTGGAAATAATAATTCCTTAATTATATCTGTAAAAAATATATGAATATTTCTTGGGAGATTACTAATGCACCTTCCAGCAGTGGTCAAAATTACCGGTTTCTGACTATCTACATATCTTTCCATACTACCCCGATGATGTGGTTTTGCAGTTTTCTCTATAGTTTTTTTTGAGTTCTATTTTATTAAAAGAAAAACAGTAACGATGAAATTGCGTTTACACTAGTTTAAAGCACAGTCGTCTGAATAGTTGAAGACTACTTAAAGACCGAACGTCATCGCGAGTCATCAGAGGACCTAACCAGGTTAATATGTACGTATTCCCAATATGTTGGCGAAGCATCTTGGACAATAATAGTGCGAGGCTAAGAAAAGGCTTCTCTACCGTGGTTTATGTACTATTTTTGGAACGAAGTTCTTTAACGCGGCTTATGCGGTTTCGATGGTGTGTCTGACTTTGCAGAAATCGTCACGTAACGAAAATGTGAGTGTGTGTGTGCGGCGTACACAGTTGAACCGATTTTGGCAGCAATGCGCAAGTTATCCGGAATCCACCACTTCATACCCACAAGTAGTTTTGCACACAATAAGATAATTTATCCACAAAGGCGAAAAGGAAAAGTGGAAATTCGAGCTTATTTCAATTAATTTTTAAATCAGTTGAGTGACTGATATTTGTTCTATTTTATTTAAAAATTGAAAGAGAAACGTGGTATGCGTGGGATTAGCACATCTTCCATTGAGGATGGTCGTTTCAATGGAGGCTATGTTGTTTAGGTGTTTCAGCAGAAGTTGAAGATCTTATTCGATTGTTTTCGAGTCGTGCGCTCTGTTGTTCCGAGTGTTTCAGCAGCTCTTGAAGTTCAAGCTTTGATTCGATCGTTTTCGAATTGTGCGCCTTCTTCTTCAGATGTTTCAGCAGCTTTTGATCTGAAATATCTTAACCGCATTTCGTCCAGACGACTTTCACGTTAGTGAGGTGTTTTAGCTGCCCTATTTGCCCCGATTTTTTTATTGATTTTTTAACTTGCTTTTTCTTTTTTGGCATTTTAAAGTATTTTCTGATATAGTAAACAAACGTAAGACATTCAAAATACCCGGCGCGAGTAGCTGCTCCCCAAAAATTAAGTAAAACATTTTTTTAGTGAGCAGCAAATTAGTGTGACCTGCCGATTGCACGTCCTATCCAAGAAGAATTTAAAGTTGCGCCCACTTCGAAAGCAATCCTGGACACATCCACAATAAATTTTGGCACTTCTCCCTTGACTTCACCACACTATTCCCCCCTTGTGAAATGATATTGACGAAAACTGGTGAGTGACATTTTATATCTAAAACTGTCACTGTGACATTTTTATCTGACACTTTCGTCCGGTTTGAACTTTAAATATTTTTTTACGAAAAAGAGGCGTCATTTAATTTCAGAACGATTTGTTCACCGGTTTAGGAGCGCATAACATACGAACAAACAATCAAATATTGATTTTTATATATTAGATTTGAGTGTGCTTGCAATACGTGGATTGATAGTAAAGAAAATAATTGTCGTAATTATTATTTAACTTTTAGAATTGCGTGTGAAAGCGTAGTAAAACGGTTTCATATTATTGTAGTTTACGAATACATGTTTTATTTCATTGGTTTTGCGGTTGAATTTCTTATAACGTTAGGAAATCTTGTATGTATTTTAAATTATTTTGCAATGCAAGGAAAGAGTCCTTCGCACAAATAAAATTAACTGAGATGCAAGATTTATATTTGAGCCAAAACTTAATGCCATCTTTCGTTGTTAGTTTTTTTTTCTTCAACTGGAAAAATAAAAGAAATCATTAAACTATAGCCCTATAATATAAATCTCGTATGCCACTAGGAAAAAGGGTCGAGGAGGCGCGTAAAAAATTGTTGTTTTATTTATATTACTTATTCTGCATATCAATAAATTTTAGAATATGTTGACGCATTTGAAAATCACCTGTACCCATAGATCCGTTGATTATAGTTATTTTTGGAAAAGAAGTGGTGAAATTGATTTAAAAATCTGATTTTTTATTTTTCTAGTAATTTGCCTTTTAAAATCAATTTCCAATAGGACAAAACCCTTTTTTGAGATTGCATGAGTTTCTAAAAACTCATACTCTTTTAACAGTGCTCCATTATTTATTTTTTTATTAGAATTGATTATATTAGATCTTGATTTATAACAAGCAATTCGATATACATAATATCCAAAAAAATTTTGCCAAATTTTATTTATTTTTGTGGAAACAACTGGACCAAATTTATCAATTCTTTGGGTTCACCGACTTTACTGTATAGGTTTTGTTTATTCTACTTAGTTATTTTTCCATTATAACTGTTGTTATTTGACTTCTCCAGATAGTTTACACGTTTAGGGATAATAGAAAAGGTGCAAATCGAAACTCGAAATTTTATAAGTTCCCTAATTGATTTGCTTTGGAATATTTAGGCATTTAAAATTGAAAGATTCCAAGTGTATTTTATATTAGAAATAAGAATCATCAAACCGCCGGCGCCGTCGGCCGTAGCAAGAACCGTTTTTTGCACCGATTCTAGAACTACTGCATATTTCCATCAATCCAAACATGAAATAGATCAGTTCATGCAAAGTCCGGAAATGCAGTCCAATTGCAGCATGTGTCAGTTACCAGAAGGAAAGTTTCGTCGTCCATTCCCAGCTTTTTGCGATGAACCAGAGGAACATGGAGGGGTCTACGTGCAGTGCTAACACGACACTTGCACGGTCACCGGTCGCTAACCCACATTCGCGCACATGGTACACAAATTGCTCTTTACCGCCCCGTGAACCACCCCGTGATTCTCAGTGCCACCGCCTTCGGTTCCGGGACGCTAAAATAGAAATTTCTGTTGCGACTTAAGTTGCCTAGTGCGAATTAGGAGGATCAACGGATCAAAATAGTCAGTGTTGGACATCCGCGGAAGTGCTTTGGTGTTGTACTGGTACGCCTTGTATTTGACCCGAATCACCTATTTTGATAACCGTGGGAGAGCGCGTTTTTCAGGTTTTGTTTTTCTTTGATAAGTTGTTTTATGGAGTTCGCCGGCTTATTGGTACGCTGGTCTAAGAACATGTAAAATGTGAGCCACGTCATGTTGCACATTTCTGCCCGATTTATACGAAATTTTATCTGCCGGTGTCGATTTAATTTAATTACATGTGAGAATAATTATAAGTAACTCTGACTAAATTAGGAACATGAGAAACTTAATTACGGAAGCCGATGGAGATAAGGTTTCTTACAGCATTTAGGCGGGTTGGTACTTAATACGTGTCTCCGGCTAATTAATTTACGGATCTGGCTTTTTACATAATTTTATTTTTTCATTGTTCGGAGGATATAAAATAATTGTTAGATGCCTACATCTACAGTGAATTTACCAATTTTATATAAATTATGAGATTTGTATTTGTCTATAATACAAGAGATCGAAAACAAAATTAGCTAAAGTTGGCGATGCACGAGAAGCCGCTTGTCGTAGTTTAATAGAATTCTTTATATTAAATGCCAACTTGACCGTGTTACATAATGTTTTTTTAAGTATTTTTTTCTGAATTGAAGCCTTGAACTTCAATAAAACCTCTTCCAACCGTATTGCCTGTTTCTGCGCGAAGTAGTCCGATCCGAAAGCAATTCATTATTGCTCTCTGGGCATAAAACAATTAGAACTTTCCGTTGTAGAACAAAACGATTCTGACCTTTGTACTCCAACCGATTTGTCACTGTGACGTTAATCTATCCCGTTTAACCATAAATGCGACCAGATAATATCCATTCTGACTTTCTCCTTGAGATCATAACAATGCAATGATTTGTTCGTTTCCGGGTCAGTAAAGTAATGCTAGATCTAGTATAGCGGGAATCCAAAATATCCAGAGGGAAAAATGAGCCCTTCTTGCTGTGAATCCTGGCGTGTAATATAGGTCTGTCGTCCTTAGTATTCAGACCGGCGAATATCTAGCTTCTTTATAGTTATTCTCAGAAGGAGTAACGATAATCTACGTGCATATTACGTAGTTTGCAGGCTCGACGTAATTGCTCCTAGAAATGTGTAATTTTGCAAATGGAGCGTATAAATGTTTAATAGCTACGCATTTACTCTTATCTTCTTGTGTAAATTAGATCTTAATTTTTACTTTTATTGGACTTGGTACAGAGGGTCGAGGGAAGTAAAGAGGGAGGAAAAATTACCGCCAGGGATGAAATCAAGATTGATCTGCTGCAGACAGCTTATGATTCAAGTTCTGTTAACTATAATCTCGCATTTCAAAGCCCTTATAGTTACTTATGATGGTGATTAAAATTACGCTATTCTAATTTGAAAGATTTTCTCAAGGCAGTAAAGTTCATAGCAATATATTTCAATCAAACTTTATACAGAATAACTTTAATAGTCGCGCGTAGATCATTTCCATACTTATTTCAAGCTTGATGTACAGGGGCGTAGGCATTACTGTGGGTATCAATATTTTCAAAAACTAAGCGTGACGCCATTGCTTGTCCTCGATCCTGACGTCTATCAAATGTCAAATTTAATAAACGTTTGTGTAACGACAATTATTTTTTACTATGAATCACTCGCTATGATATTTGCAACCTATTAATAATAATCTATCATCAACCAGAATTTCTTTTAAAATTTGCATGTGTCCTTTAAGCATTGTTATTTGTTGATTGAACACGTAAAACATAGGTAATCATTGGATTAAAACTATCGTCTCAGTGTACTAGAGCGTACTAAGATAATTGGTTGATTTAGAAATGACTGTCTCAATATTGACATCCAGAGAGAAAAATATTTAAGAGAATAGCTACATATTAATTACTTCACAATAGGAACATGTTTCGGGAGAAAACTACTCCCATCTTCAGCCCTTAAAGAATGTTTAAATTATGACGTTATTTTGAAAGTATCAAATTTGACGTTTAATACTTTCAAAATAGCGTCATAATTTAAACATCTTTAAGGGCTGAAGATGGGAGTGGTTTTCTCCCGGAACATGTTCCTATTGTAATTCACGTTTATTAAAGTTTGTGGAGTTTGACTTGAATACATTTAAATTTTAATTTAAATTTACTCCACTTTGATCCATCGACATTCTTCCCGTTTATAAATATATGTTACGTGATTGTATTTTTTTCCAGGATACATATATCTGATAACATCGTTATTTTATTAAAACAAAAGACAGAAGTTGTCATACAGGCAGCTTTGATGTTATAAGAGAAAATTCACAGTTATTTTGTGCTTTTAGTCGTTATCTCCGAACAAAACCGCAGAAAATCCGGAAATGAAGTTGAACACAAGAGCGATCAATGCCAAAAAACATCAAGAATAAATGTAGTGGAAGCGAGTCTCGTAAAGTCGGTGTTTATTTTTGGCCAAACGGGGACAATGTTTGGAATAAAGTAAGGGAATTGTACTTTGCACAGTGATTTTTTGTACAGGGTCTTCGTAAATGATTCATAAAGCCTACTTTGTACGTCAAGATTTTCCATCTAGCTGTACATGTAAATTTTGTTTTCCACAGGCAACATGATGTACGAATCATTTATGAATTGAATAGTATTCAGAGAAGAATCTGCAAGTATAAGTGACTGCTTTCGAAGTGTATTTAACAGTAAGCATTTGGAGTAAGTGAGTTCTTAACATTCGGCACAAGTCTGTACCGATAACTTTAAGTAGTTTGTCACTGTCTAAACCCCAGAAATGTATTATTATGTTATAGAAATAAACCCCTAATGATCATAATAGTCCCTTCTTCCAACCTGTGTCCAAACAAAGAAGAGACCCAGTCATTCTCCCAAAATTATTTGTCATTGTGTTGAAATGATATATTAATGTAAATTTCTACAGACGTTTTCGACAAATGATTGATACTTACACCTAACCGTGTTTGGAAACTGAAATTTCCCGCATGAGGTTTGTTTAATGCGAATGCGGGATTTTTTTCCTAAATAAGTTAGGTACAATTTTTTTTTGTAACGAGTTGTCAAAAAAATCAAAAATTAATAATTTAACATAAAGTAGTTCTTTGCGCATTAAAAATTCGTTGAGTGTAAGTAACCCATTTCGTGGAAAGTAAAAAGACCACAGTGCGAGAAATTCTTGTTTCCGCGCATCGCGGGAAATGGATAGTATACATATTTCGATATCAAGTGCGCTGTCAAGATACTTTTCCGGGGCGAGGGCGGATTTTTTAAGCACGAGGCGTAGGCCGAGTTTTGCAAATGAGCCCGAGCCCCCGAAAAGTGACAGCGCACGATTATTGAACAACATTTCTTGTATTCGTTCACACAAAGTTAGAAACACGAATCAACATCAAATTTTGAGATTAGGTTTGACAGCTGTTAAAGTTCTACGTTGCGTCGAAATTCACAAATATGCGATATCAAAGAATTTTAAAAATTCTATTAATGTTGGAGTTATAAAATAGATCTCTAAATTTTGGTACTTCAATCTATTGAAAGACAGGAGAATTTAAAATTATCTCAATATGTATTCTGTAATCGTGTAATTTTGAAATTTCTAAACAGACTTTTAACACCGAATTCTTTGACTTTCGGTATCCCTGAATTTGGAAATTGTCGATTGCCTGAAATTTCAAATTTATGGAATTTGAAATTTAGAATTTTGCATTGTGGGATTTTAGTCCTAAAATTGGAAAATTCTCCAAGTTTAGTGTATAATTTAGAATCTGGTTTCGAGTTTTGATTTTTTAAATTTGGATTTTGAAAATTCGAATTTGTAATTTTGTAATTATTACGCATTATTGGTATTTGGAATTTGTACTTTACAATTTATTTATAATTTAGAATTTGGCATTTGGAAGAATTTTGGAATTTTCAGTTTACATTAAGGAATATAAAATTTTGGACTTTTTCTCATTTCGATCACGATATTTAGCCTTACAATTGGAAAATTATCGTTCTCAAAATTTTTGAATTTTCGAATTTGAATTTTTGGAATTTCTTCTTCGAATATGAGTTTTTAATGCCTTAAAATTGAATTTTTTGGAATCTAGAATTTTGGAGTTTGCAACTTTTGGATTTTGAATTATTTGAATTTAGACCTTGAAGTTTTTGTAATTCTGAATTTGTGAAATCTGATACGAAATGAATAAATTAAATTACTTATTTTTGAATATCAATTTTCAGTGCCTAAAATCTGAAAATTTATTAGCGTTTTCCAAATATGTATGTATTAGAATGTTGTAATTTGGATTATGGAATTTGTTAATTCTGTTAAATTTCTTATTTTTCAATTTTCAATTTGGAACTTTTGGAATTCGAAATTTTTGGAATCTGGAATTTCGAATTTGCATTCTACAATGTGCAACAATGAAATGAATAAGATTTTTTATGTAATTTATGTAATTTTTGTAATTTTGATTATGAAATTTTGGTACAACCTGTTATGAATTTTTTTCAGTACATATTCTAAAATCCGAAAATTTGCGTTCTTCCAATATTGGAATTTCCAAATTTTATGTTGGATTAGGGAATTTGGAATTTTAAAATTTTTGGAACTTGCCGAAATCTCTTAAATTACTTATCTTTGAATCTATATATATAAAAGAAAGTCGTGTTAGTTACTTCGCTTATAACTCAAGAACGGCTGAACCGATTTAGCTGAAAATTGGCAGGGAGGTAGCTTAGAACCGGGAGAAGGACGGACATAGGATACTTTTTATTGTTTATTGAACATGGGGGCCCCGGGGGGCCCCTTAGGTTTATTACTCGAGAACGGCTGAACCGATTTGGCTGAAAATTGGTGGGGAGGTAGCTTAGAACCAGGACACGGACATAGGATACTTTTTATTGGACATGGGGGCCCAGGGGGGCGCCTTAGGTTTATTACTCAAGAACGGCTGAACCGATTTGGCTGAAAATTGGTGGGGAGGTAGCTTATAACCAGGAGACGGAGATATGATACTTTTTATTGGACATGGGGGCCCAGGGGGGCGCCTTAGGTTTATTACTCAAGAACGGCTGAACCGATTTGGCTGAAAATTGGTGGGGAGGTAGCTTATAACCAGGAGACGGAGATATGATAGTTTTTATTGAACATGGGGGCCCAGGGGGGGCCTTTGGGTTTATAACTCGAGAATGGCTGAACCGATTTGGCTGAAAATTGGTGGGGAGGTCGCTTAGAACCAGGAGACGGACATATGATACTTTTTATTGGACATGGGGCCCCAGGGGGGCCCTTTGGGTTTATAACTCGATAACGGCTGGACCAATTTTTAAAATTTTTTTGGTATATTTGGTAAGTATGAGAATAGGTCGTAAGGTACTTTTTAAATGGACATGGGGGCCCAGGGGGTCCCCTTGAGCTGGACCGATTTTTTCAAATGGACATGAGGGACAAGGCGCCCCCTTGGATTTATTACTCAAGAACCGCTGGACCGTTTTTTATGATCTTTGATTTGTTGGATTTGTCTCCGCTCCGAATAGCAGAATAACTATTAAAACATTACGGGGAGCTTGGTACAGGGCAACGACAATAACGAAAGCCCCCTTGGTACAGGGCAACAATAACAAATAACGCCGGCCACCGAAATTTGTCGTACCGGACTTTAAAAATGATAATCGATTTTTGAGAAGTAAACTCTAAAATTTCACTTCGGTTGCGCGTGGACTCCACACAAAAATCTTTTGATGATATCTCGAGAACGGTTGACTAACTTTTTTCGGGGGCGAATAACCATTAAAACATCGGAAAAATTACGAAAAAAAAATTTTTCATACATTTTGTATGGAAACCTTATATAACGATATCTTTGATACATGACAAAAACAAAAACTAACATAGCGTTGTATGCTGGTTTCGGTAATGCCAGTAGATGACGTTGTGTGCATTATGAATTTGATTCAGCTAATAAGTTAACACAACATTTATTGATTCTGAGGCGGTACAAAGTTCGCCGGGTAAGCTAGTATTAGATATTTTAGTCAAAATTAGCGTTCTCCACATTTTGGAATTTTGGATCTTGAAATTTGAAATTTTTGTTATCTAGAATATTTTTGTTTGCAACTTTCGGAATTTGTTTTTTTTTTTAATGCTAATGAATGAATTTTGAATATGTATTAGAATTTGTAATTTTTACAATTTGGATTTTTTGGAATTTAAATTTTTTTAATTGTTAAATTTCTTATCTTCGAATATTAAAATTTTGAATTTGAAATTTGAAATTCTGCAATGTGTAATAATGAAATGAATAAATGGAATTTCTTATCTTAAAATGAACATTGGAATTGTCTTAAATTTTCAAGTTTCTTAATTTTAAATTTTTGAATTTGGATTTTTGGAATTTGAAATTGGCATTTTGAATTGACGAATTTGCAATTTTGGAATTGATTTTTTTGATTTGGAATGCTATGAAATGAATAAATGAAAATTGGTGTTGTCCAAATATTGAATTTGTAATTTTGAAATTTTTGGAACTTGCGAAATCTGTTAAATTACTTATTTTTGAATATCAGATCTTTTAGTATCTAAAAATTGGAAAATTAGCGTTCTCCACGTTTTGGAATTTTGAATTTTGGACCTTGAAATATGAATTTTTTGTTATCTAGAATATTGTTGTTTGCAACTTTCGGAATTTGTTTTTTTTTTTCTTCAAATTAATATTACATTTTGGAATTTGAAATTTTTTTAATATGGATTATGGAATTTAAAATTTTGAAATTTTTGGAACATGCGAAATTTGTTAAATTACTTACCTTTGAATATTAGGTCTTTTAGTGTCTTAAAATTGGAAAATTAGCGTTCTCTAGATTTTTTCATTTTGAATTGACGAATTTGCAATTTTGGAATTGATTTTTTTTTATTTGGAATTTTATGAAATGAATAAATGAAAATTGGTGTTGTCCAAATATTGAATTTGTAATTCTTAGAATTTAGAATTTTGGAATTTGTAATTTTTTATATGGATTATGGAATTTGGAATTTTGAAATTTTTGAATTTACACCTTGAAATTTTTGTAATTCTGAATTCGAAATGAATAAATTAAATTACTTATTTTTGAATATCAATTTTCAGTGCCTAAAATCTGAAAATTTATTAGCGTTTTCCAAATATGTATTAGAATTTTGTAATTTGGATTATGGAATTTGTAAATTCTGTTAAATTCCAAATTTTTGAATATTAGAATTTTCAATTTGGAACTTTTGGAATTGTTGGAATCTGGAATTTTGAATTTGGAATTTGGACTTTCGAATTTGCATTCTACAATGTGCAACAATGAAATGAATCAGATTTTTTATGTAATTTTTTAAATTTTGATTATGAAATTTTGGTACAACCCGTTATGAATTTTTTTCAGTACATATTTTAAAATCCGAAAATTTGTGTTCTTCAAATATTGGAATTTCTAAATTTTCTGTTGGATTAGGGAATTTGGAATTTTAAAATTTTTGGAATTTGCGAAATCTCCTAAATTACTTATCTTTGAATATTAGATATTTTAGAGTCTTAAAATTGGAAAATTAGCGTTCTCCACATTTTGGAATTTCGAATTTTGGATCTTGAAATTTGAAATTTTTATCTAGAATATTTTTGTTTGCAACTTTCGGAATTTGTTTTTTTTAATGCTAATTAATGAATTTTGAATATGTATTAGAATTTGTAATTTTTACAATTTGGATTTTTTGGAATTTGAATTTTTTTTAATTGTTAAATTTCTTATCTTCAAATATTAAAATTTTGAATTGGAAATTTGAAATTCTGCAATTTGTAATAATGAAATGAATAAATGGAATTTTTTATATTAAAATTAATTTTGGAATTGTTTTTTTTGGATTTTTGGAATTTGAAACTGGCATTTTGAATTGACGAATTTGCAATTTTGGAATTGATTTTTTTATTTGCAATGTTATGAAATGAATAAATAAAAATTGGTGTTGTCCAAATATTCAATTTGTAATTTGTAATATTTAGAATTTTGGAATTTGAAATTTTTTTAATATGGATTATGGAATTTAAAATTTTGAAATTTTTGGAACTTGCGAAATCTGTTAAATTACTTATCTTTGAATATTAGGTCTTTTAGTGTCTTAAAATAGGAAAATTAGCGTTCTCTAGATTTTTGCATTTTGAATTGACGAATTTGCAATTTTGGAATTGATTTTTTTTTATTTGGAATTATGAAATGAATAAATAAAAATTGGTGTTGTCCAACTATTCAATTTGTAATTTGTAATATTTAGAACTTTGGAATTTGAAATTTTTTTAATATGGATTATGGAATTTAAAATTTTGAAATTTTTGGAACTTGCGAAATCTGTTAAATTACTTATCTTTGAATATTAGGTCTTTTAGTGTCTTAAAATTGGAAAATTAGCGTTCTCTAGATTTTGGAATTTTGAATTTTCGAATTTGGATGTTGAAATTTGAAATTTTTGGAATTTTGAATTTTGGTGTTTGCAAATTTTTGGAATTCGTTCAATCTGTTCATGAATATGTATTAGATTAGAATTTGCAATTTCTACAATTTGGATTTTTTGGGATAGGAATTTTTTGTAATTTGAATTTTTTTAAAATTTGTTATCTTGGAATATTAAAATTTTGAATTTGAAATTTGAAATTCTGCAATTTGTAATAATGAAATGAATGAATGGAATTTATCATCTTAAAATTAATATTGGAATTGTCTTGAAACTTGAAGTTTCTTAATTTTGAATTTTCTAATTTGGATTTTCACACTTTCTCCATCATTTATTTCACAAAACAAAACAAAAAAAAATTCGTTATTTTATCACTATGTTGTACATGTAACTTGAGCAGTGGTTTAGGTAAAAAAACGTTTTAACAAACATCCCTTTATTATTTTCAAAGCAATTGTTTGAAGCACTTCTGAAGACTAAAAATTATGAACTATTTTCCAACGAATTCTTTCTGTACAAGGTGCGGATAAAGGAATTTTCGAACTGCTGAAATACGAATTTCATAGTGGCTTTTGCAGATAAAATATGTGTAAGCTTTTTTTTAATTAGAATTCCACTTGCAATGTTCGCACCGTTATTAAACTGTGCCTATTAGTCTGTCCCCTTGAAGTAATGAGCTCTTGGTTATAAAATCTAGTGCAGGACATTAAACCGAGATGTTTTAGCCCTTTCAGCAATATTAACCGAAGTTTCATGCTCGAATAGCCAAGTTGATATTGACTGTTACAGCTGGAAACTCGAGTCTATTTTTATGTATTTTTGTATTCTCTCAGGTTGAATTCTTCTTTTGTGTTCCGATCCCTCGCGACATTAAATATTTACAAGACATTTACGAATTTGGAATCTTGGGGGAGCATACTTTACAATTTTTATTTAGAAAGTGAAAATTACAAAGCAGAATTATTAACGGAGTGGTGACGTGTCTAGCATACAGGAGAATAAAACACATATTTAGCAAAATAACAGTCTAGAAGCGGAAATATAAAAAGTGTGTGCTATATATTATGTTCATTATCGTGCGATTATTAATCATCATATTATCAGTTTCAACACTGTTCTTTTGAAATGTGTGATAAGCAGATATGTAATTAATAAGGAGCGTACTCACTATTTCCACGTTCGTGTTGAGAAAAAAACGCCGATCCGATTTCTTTATTGGCACTAAATACTGTAAATCAGTGCAGCAATCATTTAAAGATAAACTTGACTTACACCTCTTATCAAGAATCCAGTCACACCCCAAGTTTTACATATAAAGATACAGCCCGCAAAAGCATTTTTAGTATTTGCCCCTCTATATAAGCAAGCACCTCCAGACTTCTTCCTACGACACAACTTGCTCTCGTATGGCTTATCAGACAGTTCAGTAACACCAGCAAGGTGTCGCGTGGGTTGCCTCAACCCTCCTGTTTTGTCTAAATCCTTATGCAGTTCGTAACACGGACTGGTAGATTTATGGTAATTAATCGACTGATATCTGCGATCGACGATGACATGAATTTATATATCTGATTATGATTAGAAATTAATGTGAAAGTGATATAAAATATCTGCCAAGGTGTGACATTTTCTGATACTGTACTCAGGCCCTTTTATGTTCGTATTTTTGCTCTATGGTGAGCAGAAAATTAAAAAATATAAATTTATGGCACAAGAAGCAGGTTCTTGTAAACAGGAAGCGTTGGTTACTATGTATGGACATTTCAACTAAAATATGTCATTAATGGCTGAGATTGCAAAATAGTTTTTGTTGTAAAACAAAATTTGTTGCAAATCTTTATAGCTTTCACTGCTGCAGTAATATTGATATTAAGGCCCCAATGAGTGTTGTGAACCGCACTTTAAAAAGCATCATACTAATAAAGGCTAATGTCTATACCCGCCTTATCCATAATTCTTCAAAATTTGCTTAAAAATAACGCAATATCCATATAACCTAATGGTGTTCGTTGCGGATAGTTTATTAAACTGAAAAACAGTATATCTTGTCGTGTTTGAGATGGAAAACTTCAAGAAGCTGATGGCGCCGAGTTAGTTCAACAACGTTCGTTCCTTGGATGCTGTCTGCAAGAGTCTTTACTCGTAAAGAACGCAAGCCGGCCGACGCTGCTGCATTATGTATAACTATTGCTTTTACTATTATAGCCGCGATAAACCGGTAGAACAGTTAAGGTACATTTCTTTGCCGCATACGAAACGGGCATTGTTTCATGAGATATGTTACTGATTTGCAAATTGTTATCACCCATTGACTGCAAAATGTGCGGTAATTGAAACGGAACACAGCAATCTGTGTTTAAAATTAACTAATTTAACGTGTTCTCTAACCCCAACTTGGATTTTGGAATTGTTTGAAAGTTAGCATCAATTTTTAAAATTTATACGCATTCGCCAAGTGAAAACAGATTTTGTTGCGATTCAGCAGAAAATGACTCATAATTATGTTGTGAACAGTATTATATTGGGTGTTCAAATGAAAAAGTCACCAAGTTACACTAAGATGATAGCGATACAAACGTAAGCCTGCAACTTGTTTCATACTAGCTTCAAATGTCGATACTCGAAAAAAATCCATGTCATCAGTCAAAAAGTGTGTAGCCAGTTTTGATAAATATAATGTTGACAATTTTATCACTAATTAATTATGTCGAGACTTTCAAATTGTGTTGTTATAGAACAAAATAATGGATAAAGCTTATCAAATTCCGAAACACTTAATGCCTGCATGTGACAATAAACTATCGTTTCAACGTATTTATGAAATGATATTTTAACCCCAATATTTAGTAACCTCCAACGTGGATAAAATCAATATTTCATTCGGTTACTATGATTTCAAATTGTTTTTTCGATCGTACGTTACTAGATAATATGAACTTGCACGAGGCGAATGCCGAGTGATTGCAATGAGCCCGAGTCCCGGAAAAGTGACGTTTTTGTTCGTTCACAAACGAATTAACATAAAAAATTTTGGTTAGCGTTGACAGTTGTCGAATTAAATACCTAGGGTGATATATTAATATATTTCCTTATATACCACTTTCTGCCATATGTATTTCACAAAACGAATACATTCGTCACAAGTTCCCAAACAAGGCAAATTATTTCTTCATCCCGGTAACCGACCAATGCTGAAGTAATTAATAAAGTCATCTCAAATTACACACTGTAACTTTCATCTTAATGCAACTTTCGAGCAATAATCTTGTCGAAAATCCAACATCACGTTACAAGTTTATCGATTTCGGTCTCGCTATGTTCCGGAAAAGAATCTCTTGCTGCTTGACTCAATTTAAAACTGGTGATAAAAAATCCTGATTACCGGCTTCATTTACAACTTCGGCCAGATATTACGTTAGCCGGGGGCGGTTAATGCAAAAATTATACAGTTGTTGGCATTAATTTACCACATTGTTGCTGCCGTTTTAAAAATGCGGTTCTCGTTTTTAAATCTTTAGATTTGTTGTCAAACATGCTGACAACTTAATTTATTCATGTCCGAAAAGTGTTTCTTGTGAAGCGAACAGTTTAATGAGAAAATAAAATGATGTTCCCCGATTTCTATAAATACGTTAAACAGAATGCACTTTAAGTCGCCGTCGCAGTAGTAAATTATCAATCATCACAATAATTAAACTTATATTTAACTATGACGTTTACGATGGTCGTAAATACACAAATAGAAAATTAATATTTATTGGAATAAGCAAATAGGTTAAATTTGTCTCCTTGGTTATCTTGTTGGCCGAAAGTGATAGTGATTGCAATTTAATGGTCCTTTTTTTCTTGGTTTATGTTTTTTTTTTTAATCTAATCTAATACTATTATCGTGGTGGGCACTACCGTCACGAGTCCAGCTTCAAGCGACTGGGGAGTTTTGCCCCAAGGCCGCTGACCAATGGTCTACCTCCGCGATTGTCGTTCAGAGGTAGAAAATAAATCAAGGAATGGGAAAAAATAATGATGATATCTGCATTACGTAAGCACAGTTATTATCGTAAACATTTTTTAAATTATTTTGCGTCATAAATAGTTTAAAATAGCTTCAATTTGTATTGTAAAGTTACCTTACCTGGCGTCATAATTTTCCAATAAACAGAATATTGAGCCAATTTGTACAGCGGGGTTTGCAACTGAATTTGGTTAGATTTGATTGGAATTGGGAAAACCCTGTTTACCGAACACGTCGACGATCTGAACTTGAAGCGTTTTCACGGTGAAAACAAATGGCCACACATTTCCCAAAAAAACTTCAAATGTAGTAAAATCTGTATTTATTTAGTCCTTTGATCATAAAGCGAAAAAAAAAGAGATTACAGGTTTTTGTACGCCCCTGTACTTAAGGTTGTCATTTACCAGCGATAGAGCCTATACCAAATGCACGGGAAACATGTCACCATTTCATTGAATTTTACGGGTTTATTTTTGATTATTTGACTATGCGGTTATGAAAAATCGATAAAGGACATCTTAATTTAGGGTAAGACGGTATTACAAAGCCGATATTAGCATTTGTTTATTCATAAAAAAATGACAAAGTTGCTTCATTTTCAGGAGTATAAATGAATGTCTTTGGAATTTTATTCCTGAAAAACAACGCACAATTCGTAAATTTGAAATAGACGTTACCCTGTAGCAAGAATTAAACTTTCGTCTATAAAATTTAATAATGTTTGTCGGGAAAATTATTTCTGAAGTAAGCTTGAAAAATACAGAAAGCTGTATAATTGGGTAGGAACTTGGGTAGAAAATTTAAAATTTGGTGTGGCCTTGGAGCGGAAGATGTCGCATTTTACAGCAGTCAGGGGAACGGTCTGGTAGGTATAAGATAGAACCCATTCATACCATTCAGACATAAAATCATAAAATTGTGCGGCGAAGACAAAGCAGGTTTTTTTTTTATGATGCTTTCCAGCTTCCGGAATACCGAAATTCGGAAACTCTCAAAATACGGACCGACCCAAGACCATAAGTAAAAATACTTTGCAGTTGCTTGTATCTGTATAAACGATGAGACCAAGCAAATACAAATAAACAAAGGACATGATTATTGTACATGTATATACAAGTAAATTAAAATAAATATCTTAATTATATTGTAAACTGGTTACGTAAATTTTCAGATTCAATGACAATTAGCAATTTGTCGAAAAAATGTTTGTTTTTTCGTTGTATATTCCGGCGATCAAAATGATTTATTAATTGAAATAATTTATAGAAATGAAATTCTTTGGCAAGAAATTAAAAATGTTTTTTTTTAATTGCATAGCGGGTTGCATAAAAAAAATTGACCTGTCCGAGCGATTTGCTTAAAAACATTACATAACGCAATTAATAACTAATTAATAGGAATGAAATCTGTAACGACTTGTCTCCACACAGAGGATCATCGCCCCCCGGTTTAATTGCACACGCCAAAAATCATGATAGTTTTGATTGCAGCGGACTTGACTTTTATTGAATTTCACGGGATTAGTTTTGATTATTTAAATATGCGGTTGTGAAAAATCGGTAAAGGACATCTTATTTCAGGGTAAGACGGTACTACAAACCCCATATCAGCCATAAAAAATGCCAAAGTTGCTTCATTTTTAGGAGTATAAAGAATGAAATTTTTTTCGTATTTTACAGGGAGGTATCATCCTCAGGTCAGGTAAAATATTGTTATTTTATGTTTATTATAATTTCCTTATTCAATAAATACTACGCCCCACAAGCGAAAAAGGGTTCACTCAACAATGTTTATAGTAGTTTGTGTATGTACCGACGCCGTAATCTTTTTTGGGATGCATCTGTTGTTTGTGGCCGAGAGGTCAGTCGATTATTGAACTTCACGGGTTTAGTTTTGATTATTTGAATATGCGGTTGTGAAAAATCGATAAAGGACAGCTTATTTCAGGGTAAGACGGTATTACAAACCCCATATCAGCATTTGTTTATTCATAAAAAAAATGACAAAGTTGCTTCATTTTTAGGAGTATGATGAATGAATTTTTTTTCCCTATATTTTAAAAGCAATTCAAAATAAAGAAGAATTAAGACTTGATAAAGAAAGGGAACGGAGAAAAAAGAAAAAAACTTAAAAAAAGGGTTACGGAATAATAAACAATTAAAATGGAACAAAGTGGAAAGGAATAGAAAAATTATAAAGGTATCTTACAAATAATTAGGAATAAAAATTATGATAATAAGGGTAACTACGTGAACGTATCAATTTTTTAGGTCACCATTTAGGGAAAAAAGTCAAAACCAAAAAAAAATGTGGTTGTCATTTAAAAACATTGATGATGACGTCATAGAATAAAAACCAACAACCATTTTGTATTGCATAGATTTTATGGCATTTAATTTTGGTTTTTATATAGATTTTATAGCATTTAATTTTTGTTTTTATATAGATTTTATAGTATTTAATTTTTGTTTAATCACTTAAAATTGTAAAATAATTAACTTAAAAAAAAGAAACCAACTTCAAAAAACCCAAAGTAACAAGTTAACTAAAAAGTAAAAAATAAAAATGTTCACTTTCAGAGTTATTTGTTGTTCCGCTTAATGTAATTATTTATTGTTCCATTTAATGAAATTCAGAAATTATTGTTTATTATCTAATTATTAATTGTTTTATAAATTTGAAGTCGGTGCCATAAAAACATAATAGTATATTATTTATCTAGAACGAGAAGTGAAGTTTAAAGTACGAGCAAGTTGTTTACGGCCGAGGCGCCTAGCCGAGGCTGGAATTACTTGTGAGTACCTTTAAAAACACTTCTTCGTTCGAGGTAAATACAACGTTTTATTTCATACTGCAAGTTTAATGAACTAAGTCAAAATAAATGAAATGTTGTGTGTTTATCTCGCACAAATTATTCGTAATAATTAAATATGCGGGAACCAACATTCCCATAGTAACAAACGTTTGTCAAAAATGACAACGAAAAAACTGGGTCACGGTGAATGGTTTTGGATATTTTATGCGATTATTCCGTTTAAAATGGAGAAAATTGAGGTGCCTCAAGACATTGTAGATGAAGCAGATCACGCGAAGAACAATTTGATGCCACAAAAATGTCGGGAACAATGTAAGAAATGATTGACGTATAATTTTAAAGTACTAGGACTTTAAAATTTTTCTTAATGTTAATGTTAATGTTCCACTTTTGGTATCAAAAATAATCCGAAAAATGTCACTTTAGATACAAGTATGAAATAAATCAAATTATATACCTTCCTACAATAACAAATTAGTTACTACGAATAAAATTATAAAAACAATTTATAATACATTACATAATAAATAATAATTATTTATTTATTTCAAATCTAACAATAATTTATTCATCTGTCGGTATATCCAACCTAAACCATGCAAAATTGAGACATACTACGAATATATATCTTTGACCTAATATATGAAATGAGTTCTGAAAAGTTTAATTCCGTAATCATAATCGTGAATTAAGAAGTCTGAAATTATCAGGGAATTATAACTTTAAAATGTATAATTTTATGTTTTACTTGGTACCGACTTTAAAATTATAAAACAATTAATAATTAGATAATAAACAATAATTTCTGAATTTCATTAAACGGAATAATAAATAATTACATTAAGCGGAACAACAACAACAAAATTGAACACTTTATTTTTTACTTTTTAGTTAACTTTGGGTTTTTTGAAGTCGTTTCTTTTTTTAAAATTAATTATTTTTTAAATGGCCGTAGCGAACGTTTTAAAAACATTACATAACGCAATTAATTAATAATTAATTGTTATAAACTCTAGCATTACACAGTGACAATACCACAGTATTGTATTGTCACTTATCAATAACAAACGACAACACTAAATCCACATTGTTGATTTTTGTCGAAATTATATTCTCAGAATATTACTCCTATATTTTTATAATACATTTCTTTACGCCACCATAAATATTGTTATTTTATATTTATCATAATTTCTTTATTCAATAAATACTACACACCAAGCGAAAAAGGATTCGCTCAACAACGTTTAAAATAAATGAGGTATTTATTACTTAGTTTTATTGAGGGTAGGTAGAAGCAATAGGTTGGACCCTATTGTAAAGAGATATGGTCACCCAGGTCAATATTCAGTTTGAACGTACGGAATAACACAGAAAATAATCTTTGGTTAACTGGGTATTTTCTTGGTCCCTAAAAGCAACAGGTCACTGTAATATCACAAAGCAGATCTCACCGAGACACTTTAGTTCCATTATTCTACACCAGGTTACAGCATCTCACGACGAATGTACAAAATTTTATCTCACTTCAACATCGGAAGAAATTTGTCTCTCACTAAATGACAACTTTAAGAGTTTTATTAAATAAGCCTGGAAGTGATCTGGGCCCTACGTTGCAATTTTGCAAAGCACGCTTGATTAATGCTCCTCTGAATCATCCGGTATAAAAAGTTCTATTTGATATCGATATTTTGGCCTATATAAATATCACAAGCTGAACAAAGTTTTCCATTTGGCATTATGTCGAATCCATATGCTGTAATTGTACATTTCTTGAAATTGACTTCATGAAGCGGCTCCACATAATGTAAGTTTTCCGCCACCTGGATAAATAAATACATTCATTTATTTATAGTGAAATTTCTGTCCAGGTCGCTTCATGGACTCGACAGATTACATTCACCTCATGATTTTACTTACATTTTAATATTTATTAGTATTTACACATTTAGAGGATAGAAAGCCATTGCCATAAAATACACTCGTCATTATTCGAGACATAATGGCATTAACCGTTTTTGCGAATCTCCAACCACTTGTTCAGAAATAATAAAATAACCAATTGAAACAGCTGTAGTACATGTCATTGTAAAAGAAATATGCACTATGCACAGCCAATAGATTTTATGATCGACCAAGAAATAATTGGCTGAGTTTCAAGAACTATTAACACTTAAAACAATCTGTTGTTACCGAGAAGAAATTATCCTTCCAAGTTGAAAGCACGCGTGTCGTTCGTGAAGATATAGTCCGGGAGCCAGTGATTACCACCAAAAATTGTTTGTATTTGTATCATAAATTGAAGGTACTGCATACAAATGAATAGTGCTTTTGCTTTTAAGCAACATTGAAGAAAATACTAATTTTATGATTTATAGTGGCATTAACGTTTAACGTATTTACTGATCGTATCTACACATGTATGTACAAATCGTATAATACTTAAATGTCCGGTAAATTAATTTAGTATCGTAATGTCACTGAAGTGAAACCAGGCAAGTAAACAAAATTCTCCGAAGTACGAACTCATCTATTACTGTACACTTAGGTACCTTAAATTTTTCTCGCTTCATTAACTATTCTTGGACATTATTCCAAATTGAAAACAGCATGTATAAGGTGTTCATTTAAAAAGTCATCAAGTTGCTTGTGATTTTTTGAGTGACGAAGACGAATTGAAAAACGCATGTGATTTATTACTTCATGTACAAGTTGAAAGTCTGCAACCAGCAATACAATACATTATTAATTTGGCAACAGACGTACGTTAAAATGTTATGTCAAATTCATAGACGACTTGATGACTTTTTTAAATGAACACATGATATAACGGATCATATAGCGCGTTGTAAACTTCCATCTCTGTCGCTTTTTCTTCACCTGCTGGCGTAAGGTTGTCGTGGGTCACAGGGCACGTGCAATGTTTGAAATTTTCTTTAATCACTTCAAACGGATGAATGGATATTCGCTTCAACTGATAAAAGAATAATTGTGAATAAATCAGTGTCGGCATTGCACAGCACAACACAGCGAGAGCTAATTTGCACAGGTCATTTTGGTAATGACCGTCGAGCCGGGTTTCGCACTGAGTTAATTAACCTTCAAGGGCGATCTCATATCACTATGCAATAGGAAGTTAAATGGGCACCTTCAATCTTGTGTCCTTTATTTGTAGTTCACACCCACGAGCGTCAGTCATTAAATGCGGAATCAATTATGTTCGTTTGCACCCGATTAAAGGGTGAAAATTGGAAACGCTGGGGATTCTTTACGGACGATCTCTTCGTAATAATGCAGGTTGTGCGACCCAAGACTTGATATCTTATTTATGAAGATTTCTATAAAATGTATAATTCACTAGGCATGATCAGGATGGTCTCCCATTCATCTCAGTCGCCAACATTTACAATTTTTTTTTTGCTGAATCCTATTTATATTATATTTATATTCCTCATTTCACTCGTGCTTTTTTAAACCCCTTGTGCCGGAAAGCGCCCATCTTACACACTCGTATAGTAATATACTATTTTATTTTAGTGATTTGAATTTTTTATTATATTCTATTAGTTTGTTTTCTCTGGGGGATAAGCCTTCAATAAATGAAATGGAGTGTTCTGATCTGAACATCCTTGTGAAGAAGTGACAAAATTAACAATAGAAATAAAAAATAGATAGGAGGGGTGGTAGTAAATATAAAGGCGTCGACAGTCTCGTTCACAGGTAAAATACCAATTTTCCTCTAAATTGTATTTTCATTCCACAGTCTGATCCTGCAATTATGTTTGACACTTTCAAAGGAGATGAATGAAAAGCTTTGGGATTCCTCTCAAATCCTAAATATTTATGAGGTGGACCCTCGACATTATAATGTTTTCTGGTTTCGATGTTATTATACCAAGCAAAAAATTGCGTCAACTGCATTGCTTTGTTTCGTGGCAAACCTGTATTTGTAATTCAAATTCGATGCACACCGTGGAAAAACTGGTTGGAAGTATCATATTGTCTTACCGTCTTCTAGACCGTCCCCTGACGTCTTGTAATATCCCCTGTAGCTACTTTGCGGCCCTGCAAGGTTGTCTTGTTCATCCCAGCATGCCTCTCCTTTCAAAGAATGTTTTTAAAATGTCCTATAGCGTGCTTCACAGGTATATAATACAATATCATGACTCTATCTTTATTTTTCCCTGCATTTTTACCAGGGAGGGACAGAAAGGGAAGAACCTTTTGCTGCATTTTAAAAACTAAAAAAATATTAGATACACCCACCACTTCGTTGGAATAGTAGTGATAAAAGTTTATGCTTTGTTAGAGATGAAAGCGTGAAAGAAATTTATGGTCGCAATGAGAAGATGGATTGTTTAACAATTTTAAAATTATGGATCACAATCTTCGCCTAAATGGTGAAATATTTTATTTGTATACATCAACGATCTGATGCTCTAATTCTATCAAATGTTTCATTCGATTATGTGTTACAAGGTCACATATGTTTCAAAAGTACTCAGTGGATCTATAAATAGGTATGTATTATAATCTCTGCATCATTACGCTGTGGACCATATTAATTCAATTAGCTATGACCTTTGCATCTTCGTTACTATTCTCTATTCTCAGTGAGAAAATAAGAAATAGCGTGAATATTGCAGCTCTATCGGGAGTAGATAAATGATGGAATTAGGGATTAATTTGTCACTCCGGCTCGGTGAGCCCACCACCTTGACACTTGGCCGTACGAAATAGGCCGTACACATTTTGAATTCTTGGAAACTTGAAAAGTCAAGTCAATGCCTAAATTTGAAAATTGCGAATTTTTAATGATGAATTCTGTTTGAAAATTTTGAATCGTAGCATCTGGATTTTTGAAAATTTGCGAATTTGCAGATTTTGAACGATGAGAGTCCTGAATTTAAAACTTTTCAGCGATTAAGTTTTGAATTCCTGAATTCTGATCATTTGACTTGATGAAACATAATTCCAGAATTTGCAGATTATGAATAATAAATGAAAAATTACAAATTTTGAATGCTCAAAATTCCAAACGTGGAAATTGTGCGCAATATAAATCCGGCTTTCCACATTTTAAAAGCTTGGAATTTGGGAACCGAGAGAATGAAAAATAGAGCAATCGAGAAAGCCGGGGATCGAGAAATCAATAAATCGGGAAATTGAGAACATGAAAATTTGTGGAATCAATAATCTGAAAAAAGGCTAAACTGAAAAAAAAGAAACTGGAACTAAAGACAAAAATGGGAAATGGGAAATTGAGAAAATGCGGAATTGAGAAGTTGAGAAGCTGAGGAGTTGAAAAGTTGCAAACCTAAGACATTGAGAGACTGAGAGAGTGAGGAATTGACCAGCTGAGAAGTTGAAAAGTTGAAAACCTGAGACATTGAGCAAGTGATAAATTGAGGAATTGGGGACTTGAGGAGTTGAGAAGCCGAGAAGTTGAACAGTTTAAAAACTGAGACAGTAAGAAACTAACAACTTGAGGAATTGAAAATCTCAGGCATTAAGAAAGTGAAGAACTGAGAGATTGAGAAAATAATAAATTGAGCAATTGGGGAGTTCAGGAGTTGAGAAGCTGAGAAGTTGAAAATTTTGAAACTGAGAAAGTGAGGAATTGGGAAGTTGAAAAACTGAGACATTGAGAAATTGAGAGATTGAGAGAATGAAAAATGGAACAATCGAGAAAGCCAGAAATCGAGAAATCAAGAAATCGGAAAATCGAAAAAATGGAAAATTGAAATAGTGTGGAACTATAGAAGTGAAAAATTTAGGCATTTATGAGGGGAAAAACTGGGAATGTGAATAAGTAACATATTGTAGAATTACGACTTGTAGGAACCAATAGTCTGAAAATATGTAAATTTTAAAGAAGAGAATTTGTGAGCTAAAGTCAAAAATGGGAAATAGGAAACTGGGATACTGAGTATTAGAGGAGTTGAGGAGTTGGGAAACTGAGAAGTCGAAGAATTGTAAAACTGAGACATTGAGAAATTGAGAAACTGAGACATTGAGAAATTGAGAAACTGAGACATTGAGAAATTGAGAAACTGAGACATTGAAAAATGGAAAAATGGAGAAATCGATTTGAGAAAATGAAGAATTGCGATAGTAGGGAACTATGGTAGTTAAAAACTGAGACAGTGATGAGACGAAACTGAGATACTGAGAAATTCAGGAATTGAGGGGTTGAGATGTTGAGAAGTTGAAAAGTTGAAAAGCTGTGACATTGAGAAATTGAAGATCTGAGAAGTTAAGGAGTTGAGAAGATGAAAAGTTGAAAAGCTGATACATCAATAAATTGACAAACTGAGAAATTAAGGAATTGAGGATTTAAGAAGTTGGAAAACTGAGACATTGAGAAATTGAGGAGTTAAAAAATTGAAAACTTCAGACATTGAGGAATTCAGAAACTGAGAAATAGAGGAATTGAGGAGTTCCGGAAGTTGAAAAGTTTAAAAGCACATTGAGAAAATAATAAATTGAGCAATTGGGGAGTTGAGGAGTTGAGAAGCTGAGAAGTTGAAAATTTTGAAACTGAGAAAGTGAGGAATTGGGAAGTTGAAAAACTGAGACATTGAGAAATTCAGAGATTGAGAGAATGAAAAATGTATCAATCGAGAAAGCCAGAAATCGAGAAATCAAGAAATCGGAAAATTGAGAAAATGAAAAATTGAAATAGTGTGGAACTATAGAAGTGAAAAATTGAGGTATATATGAGGGGAAAAACTGGGAATGTGAATAAGTAACATATTGTAGAATTACGACTTGTAGGAAACAAATAAATTTGACTTCTTACAGTTACGTCATTGTCCTTCCGGAGAAGCCATAATATGTAAATGATATATGTATACAGTGGAACTTCCTTACCTCTAACTACTATAACTCGAAAGTCTCTGTAACTGAAATATTTTCAAATCCCCGTCCCCCACTCAAAATTTACACGCATTTTAGGTTCTCTAACTCGAATTTCGCTCAGTTCAGTTAGGCGGAGTTCCACTGTATTAAAAAACAGATAGAACCATCAGTATTATACAGTGTCAATAAATTATTCAGATCCCAGCTTGCATGCCAAGCAAATGATTATATAGTTATGATTATGTATCACTTTCCGCACCAGTCAACTAGTCTTGAAATATGAAATAACCTCAAATTTGGCAATACGACCAAGCGTCAAAATTTTTGTTTTCAGAAATATTAAGATGAATTTTGAGTATTGGCATTTTATCGTTGAATCTGGGTCATTTTTGGCGTTTAACTCGCTATATTGTCCTGTTCCAGTGTCGCATACATTACAACGATCCTTTGCCGTTTAAATTTGTAATTTTGTGCGTAAAGCAATATAAAATCGTATGATGAGATGTTGATGGCTCGTACCCCTCCGCAGAGGCAGCGTACCACATGCAATTACTGTATTTTGTGACGTGATTTCCCCAGAGCCTGGCCGTAATTTTCTCGTTGAACATAAAGGTGCGAGTTGTCGTTCTGGTTTTAGGTGAACTGCTAGAATTCATGTCCGGAACATTTCTCCCGTAGCGCGGAGCTTTTTGAGAGTGATTGATAGATAAACATTTACATAGCTTGGATTGAAAACAAACAAATACGAATGGGAATAACTTCATTTTATCAAGTGAGCGCTTGTCTTGGCAAATAATGAAGAAAGTAAACACGTAGAGAAAAAAGAGAGCTCCGCGTATCCAGCATCCAGATTTATTCCGGTGGATACAAGATAAAAGCATTTGACTATTTTTATTAACAACCGAAATAGAAATGGGGGATCAGGTGGCGGAAGCTATTTTTATGGACCTGTAATTGTTTTTTTTTTTTTATCAAAGGGAGCCTGCTGTTCGGTGATCTATCTAATTCATGCCGTGCCACTTCAGTTAAGGAAGTGGTCCGAAATAAACTCAATTGTATTTTGTTAAATCTATACCTACATATTAGTATTTTGATTCAAAATTGAAAATTTGAAATAGCTTTGAAGGAATTTTTATATTGATAATACCCTTTAATAAAAAGTGCTACTTTTTGACGAAATTTTGGGACACACTGTAGATAGAATCAGCGCCACTTGCATGTTGAGAGGATGGCGAACGATGCTATCTGGCGTAAATAACGACTTTACCGACTTATAAAATAATTACATCTTTTATAACATTAACCCCTATCCCATGTTGTTTCTCAAAGAAAATACCGATCTTACCGACTGCGGGACAGTTTAAATTTAAAGCCGAATAATGATGAAAAGGAGGTGCTATGTATCTGCGGTTTGGGTTATTTATGTAAGCAGCAAACATCACGATAACATTTAGATTCTCGTAAACCACTGTTTGCTTCTCTTTCTAACATTCCTGAGGCGAGGACAACAATGGAGCTACAAATTACCAACTGCAAGGAAATGGCCCGGGCGGTTTTCTATTTTCTTAGTTGTCCCATTTGAATAACAAGTTGATGTACGACCCATTTTGTCACAGATCTTGTAAAGGACGTTTATTTTGTGCACCGACAATTTGTCGACTGTTCTTGTAGATGGACTGAAGAGGTAGCTCTCCAATGAGGAGTACAACATTGATGAAACACCAAAGGTGTGTTTTAATAATAGGGCCTGGACGTGCACAGTATTTTTATGTTTTGTGATGAGGAAATTTCTGTCGCTTAGATAGTTACTTTTGTGGTTCAAATTCCAGTCAAATGCTGCTATTTGAAATGGTACGTATATTATGCTAAGGTATAATTTAAACAGGAATTTAGGGCAAAGTTTAAGACATTAAGATGAATATTGATGCGTGCGGTGACATTTCAGGAGACAGGCAGTAAAATAAATTTAGCAATGAATAATAAATTTAATGTAAACAAAATTCAACAGTGGTGGTTATATAAATCATTTGATGATTTAAACTAATTATGTATTTTGAACACGACTGCATGTTTGTGGTAACAACGCAGATAAACCTTGAAGAAACTAGCCAAATATGAAGTTTTTTGTCTAAGAATGAATATATTTGCAGAAGAAGTTATAGCACATGCATTGGTGCTCAAGACACCACAACCAAAGCTTTTATGTGTGTATGTATGTTTATGTAATTTATGAGTTACGACGTCGCGTCGCAAGCCATACTTATCTATTAACTTATAAGCAATATTGTTTAATTAGGATTTACAATCATGCTTTAGCTTTTATGAATTTTGGGGTGCATTATTCTTCAATGCAAATGTTACTTGCGTCATTATCCAAAATTTTCAGAAGTTGATATTGTTACAGATCAGTTAAGTTCCTAATTGATCACTGACAAATGACGTGGGACCCCCAGAGGTATTTTTGCTGTTGTGACAGTCAGAATATTGTGGTCGCTTCGCCACGAATTTCGCGTAACGCGTTGTGGTAGTTTTTTGTCGCTCAGTGAGCGTTTTCGGTCTTTGAGCGTAACATAAACACGAGATGCACCTGCATCTTTGAGGATATCGCTCGACCTCGATTATTACCTTGCAGATTTAATAGCCTGTCAAGCGATGGGTCTAAAGTGGACCGTGAGTGCAAAAAATTGATGCAGATATCACACGCCCAATGAAAGAAAAAGGACTGGAGAGTCCCGAGATGGTACATCATTAAGAGAAGGTCTGGCTTAATGAGAGCAGTGTTTTCAAAGAAATTTATTATTACTAGTTCGCTTCGATGTAAGTCACTATTTGTAATGGAATATTATGCACAGCATTACATCAACTATGTTTTATATCTACAAGTCAATAGGTAATTTATCTTAGTTGTTGGAGCTCTCACATATGAACAAGTAGCGTCAGAGGTATAAATTTCAATTTATTTCAGTTGTCGCCATTCTTTCATTATGGCATTCTGATCATTTGTGTATCGAGTGATGGGTGTTTGGAGGCCGAAATGGGCATAGGTAAACAACTGGCTGTAATTAAACGAGTGGACAATACTGCTGCTCCATCTTAGGGAATTCTCTTAGTATATAGTTGACTTCCGCTCTTATAAAGTGAGAGCTTTCAGTAATCACCGAGGCCTAATTTCTTGAGTAAACATCTTAGAAGTTTGTCTTTACACGCCACTAAACCCTAAGCGTTAGGCATCTTAAAAACTCACCTCTACCAGAATCTCCTCGATGACCTTAACATGGTTACCTTGCCTGATTGGAGGGTTTTCTCATCCAAGCCAGGCCACTAAACTCTGTGAGCTTTGTTCGTGTTCGCTTTAGTTCTTCACGGTGCGGTTAAGAGAGAAGCTGTGCACGTGTGGTACAGTTCTTCGTAAAATCTAAACATACGCCACAGGGACTGTTCTATCGTGTGTATATTTTGATAATGTTTGTGTTGTTATTGTTGTTGTCGTTGACTTTGTTTGAGAACTGTTGTGTGTGCAAGTGGTGAGAGATAATACCTGAAAATAGTGGGATAGAATTATGGTACTCCTCGCCAAACACGGTGAGAATTTTTTTTTGTTTCTGACAAATACTGCATGTGCGACATCGGAAATAACCATTCCTTAAAACCGCACATAATTGATATTACTGTAGTCAACTGTTATATAGCATCATTTTATATTGTCCCAGCTTACCTGGTACACTTTTCTTGATTTTAGCGTTACCGTTGGCTTGAACTTTTTGTCATAAAACCTTTTAAACCCAATTTGTTACACATCTTAGTCTTAATAAGATTTAGAATAGACGTGCCGTTGTCGGATTTTAAGAAAGCTTTTTTTACACCCACTGTCACGTTTTTCTTTGTATTCCGCTAGTATTTATTTCAGGTGGTTTGGAAGCCGTCTAGTGACGTGTTGTTGAAACGGCAGATAAGAATTCTTTACAAAATTTTAGAACCCTATAATCCAGTTTTTGCCTCTTCTATAAACGTAGATTTTCTACGATCACATCATGGTTTCACTGTTGAGTGAAAAGCTAATTAAATACAATAAATGATTGAGCTCAGCTTTGAGAAAATGTGTGCCTGTATCTAATAATCCCATTTCTGCGCTAAATACTCAGTAGATAATTATGGTTCCTTCCTTCCTTTCGTCATTGTTATTTTATCACAACGGTCTGACAACAGAAGACCAGAAAAAGTCTAGAATGGTGTCCATTTTTAAAAACGATTGTTTTGCGTCTCTACAATCCTTCCGTACTAGCACCGCACGGATGCGGATGCTGCAAATCCACCGCCTTCCTGAAGATAATATTCCGGTATGTCTCCGTCAGAGCATCCGTTCCCATAGAGCGATCCAATTTTCAAGAGTACCTTGAGAGAGAATTGGAATTGGCAACAAAATAATTAAGTCCAAATTCTGCTACAGTCGAATACCGCCATTTAGGAAATCTGGGAGTTATTATCACAAAATTTCAGATGCGGCTTCTCAGTGTCGTTGCGTGGATTTCGTACAATATAATATAACAGAACCTCATCCATCATTTCATTAATTGGTTAACGTTTCTTTTATGCATGGGAATGCTGGACCTGACACTCTAACGTCGTCCGGAAATGCTCCTGAGCAACTGATGTCAGTAATGAACAGTACTGGACTTAAATGTGTGCAGTTTGAAGTGAATGCAAAGTGACAAAAACTTTGAGGCAATTTTATGAAGTCTTAAAAGGTTCATAAAAAAGTTACACCGATATTGGTCCTTATATGGGGTAGCTTAGATAATGGCTTCTTTATTTATGGATTTAATTATATGGTACTGTTATTGTTAAAATCAAATTTGACAAACCCTTATGTAATCCGCAAATTACCAATAAATACGACACTCTTTATAATGCGTTACAATAAAATTTTCATTCATTTTGAAGGCATGGACACTTATAGGTTAAATTGTTTTATGCTTGCACTTTTTCATAGTAGAGCGTACTGTTGTAAAGGTTGCGATAGAATCTGTTCGTAAATGGACTTTCATCAGAATTTAAAAAAACTTGTTAAGAAAATGGATACGCTTTGGCACGCTCACGAACGATAAATTAAATTACTGATACTCTCTTCACATCAAAGATGAGATATCTTATCGATTAAGTACAGTTACAGTTTTTGCTTCACTTGTTGATGCTGAAACAATGAAGTCTTTTACGGACGTTCTATAATTAATTATGCATATGTATAATGTGAATTGATAGTGTAGCCTCAATGGCCGTGAATTCAGAACACTTATTACAAATTTGTTTCAAGTTCAGGTCGTTCAGAGCTTGCACGTATTCTGTCCCATTACCTTCAGTTACGCGGAAAATGTGGCTGCACGTCTTCAATCTTACAAGAACTAGGTAGAATTCTGTATACAGTTTTTGCAATTATGCTAGTCGCTTAAATCGATCCTTAAAAATGTGGAGTTTGCCTTTATCATTTATTGAATAATACAGTACAACCCCATTAGCTGGAATTATTTTTTTTTCCAAAAATAGAGAAGGGAAATCATAATTCGTTTGCAACAACCTACCCGGGGCGGAATCTGCCATCATGCATTGCGATCGGACTCGATGCCCTTCGTAGCCATAACCGAAGATCAATAATAAACACCCACTTATTCAATTTATAGCGTGCAAGTGCCGGTATTTGCATAATATGTGCATTATTTTCCTGTCAATATTGAGATAAAGTCCTTAAAATTTATTGTTTAATCAGTTCTACTCCTACAGGTCTAGATATTTGACTCACTTTATTTTTTGCAGGTGAGTGTAAGAGGGTGTGAACATTGCAGACGCGTTGAAGAAATGCCATCACCTTTTAAAAACAGCATTCTGAAATCTCAACAAGGTAGGGATATAAAAGCTCAGTCTACGTTCCTGTTAAGTCGTTATGGCAACGACAGTCTTCGGAGCGTCTGTAGGCGTTTCAGGGGCGTCGCGGCGGCATGACGAGACTTTCTTTTGAATATGAAACACGCAATTATAGCAACAGTGTGCCGTTGCACGAATCGAGGTGTGCCCGTGTCAGGTGTCACTGATTTTTGATTAACTTCTTCAGATGAATCATTTCTCACACGTGTTAAGGTCTGCCTTAATGATCTGAAGCTGGCGAGCTCGTGGGGCAGATGTAGAGAAAGTAACTATTATTATCAGAGTTGCATCGCGTAACATAAAACTGTGGAAAAAGTTCGATGCAACAAAAAGTTCCTATAATATTCTAAAATTATTACAGTGTTACAGTAGTTGTGTTGCCAAGCTAACTACTAAAAATAGTTGAAGTTGCTACTTTCCTCTAGTAGTTGCGTTGAAGTTTGATCTGTAGTTAACTATAATGCAGCTTTCACACTCAAAGCTCCCATGCTCTTCTTCACGCCACTAAAGGAATGTGGTTTGTGCGATACTTTATCGTAACGACCAAAAACGTTGTGTGTGAAAGCTGCGTAAATGTGGTAATGCCCAACACTGCATGATGGTACTACAGTGGTGCCCGGTTTTGCGCCCGACATGTAGATATGCCAGAAGGTCTTTTTATTATACACTTTGGACTATTTCTATTGTGAACGAATTATCGTGTGGTTCCGTACTAGATCACATTTTGCTTCACTGTTCTGTGTATTCATCAGGTTAGGTACGACTCTAGGCTTCGTTCACCTCAAGTGCAGTTTTGGCAAAAATATCATGGCCTCCTCCAAGTATATTTTTAGTTGAACACCTTTTAGTATGTAGTACAAGAGTTGCTTACTAAATACGCGGAAAAAGGCTATAAATTTTTTATTTCTTAACTTGCATTTAAATTGCTTCCAAACGCCTTTCCTACCAATTATACATACGTAATTCAACTCACTCATAGAAGGTTTTTGAAAAACCATCACAGAAACTCTGCATTAAAAAATGGTGTATTCTTCACTGATTAATAATATTACACGTATATCTCTTTACAAAGCATGCGTAAGATGAATTTTAAACGCTTAACCGCAAGAAGAGTTCCTAGAAAGGCAAGGTTATGACAAAAATAGACGTTACAGAGACAAAATATTCCCATTTCAAAAAAATAAGGTTTACAAAATTAAAGCAGATGACGGCTGTATCGTGAAGAAAATCTTAAAGTGGTTATTAATATCTATTATAATTTCTTGTCACTACTTTATGGAATGAATGATACATTGATGAAATGTGCATAGCTAATGTACAGTATAATAAATTCGTGTTGTTAGTGTCATGAGTTTATGCGCAATTATCCAATTATTTTCCAGTTTATATAGGTCATCATTATCGTAGAAAATCTTGAAAAAATTGACAGGTACTTCATCACAATGCGAACTTCATGATGTAACCTTTAAACAATTTCGACGACACATACCTAGTAGACGTATGAATTTATTGTCTATAAAAGATCACACTGAAAATAACAGGATTGCATCTTATAATAATAATGTAAATAGGAATTTTCAAATTTTACAATATGTATAGTATATTTCGGGCTCATTTGCAACACTCGGCCTACGTCTCGTGGTTTAAGAATTTGCCCTGGCCCCCGAAAAGTGACAGCCCAAGAGTATTTTGTGTAGATTTGGAAAATATCGAATTCATGCTTTTTTTTTGTAGAAAAAATCGATAAAGGCAGATCTGGATAGAGAATTGAATAAGCTTTAAAATGATGTATCACACGACCCCATGTCATTTAAATTTTTTGAGGGGGTGGCTCCCCTGGCCCAAGGGGTGAGATCTAAGACTTGAAAGTTTGGTACAATTAGGTCCCCCTTGATAACAAAATTCACCTGTTCTAGCGTTTTCTTCTGAGTCTTTCGAAATTGAAATTGCTAGGGGGTTCAAATTTTAGTTGGGACACCCGATATATGTATTTATTTATACCACGTAGCTATTTATGTTAGAATTGTGTTTATGGTTATATGTATTCTATTAATCTGGTAGATCTGATTTCAAATACATACATCAAATTAAATGTAAGAAAACACTTTACCCTAAACTAAAAAATTAATCAAGATCTATCAAGTGTCAACGGCGAGCTATACTAATGGTACCAATCCACTTTACTTTCACATTGAATAGTCCCCTTTTGTATATGTTAGACATTTATATAGCAATAAAATCGGTGAAATTGTAGTATGACAATCCTTTTTTTGTCACCTCTTTTTTTTTAATTAATAATATCGCGCCGAGGCGGAATTGGAGACACCCTCCTTACAACTTATTGTTAGATGCTGACAGTAAGTTATGTTACGCTGTAGTTTCACAGATGATAACTCTATTATGAAGTTCGCTAGCATGTACCGTTGTCAAAGTGAATTTTTCGATAAACTACAGGACTAGTTATCAAGAGGAATTCAAAGGAACGTGGGCATTTCTCCGAAGTTAAAACAGCTGTGTAACAATGTATTTACTACAGGTTTAAGGGCGTATCTTTAAATTTGTGTGAAGTGTCTAAGTGAAAAAATTCATTTCATAATCAAAAGCGTTATTTTTAAAAGGTATTAAAAGATCAGTTAAAAGAGCTTTTAAACATTGATGATAGTTCTTTTATTTGTGCTTATATGCATTAGGATGTCTGGGAAAGCAGTAGCAGATTTTGCTGGTGTTTCAGTCTCCTCTGCGTGCACAGTAGTCAAGAAATGGAAGAAGCTGCAGAGACATTTTACCGTATAGCCCGCTTTCCACGTGTTATTGGAGCTATTGATTGCACTTTAATAAAAATTAATTCTCCTGGAGGTGAGGATGCAAAGATTTTTAGAACCACAATAAACTTTATTATATCCAAGGAAGAGAGAAGAAATAAATTTGGCTTAAAATAGGTAAAAAAGCTTTTATATCTTAACTCAAAGTATTTCTTTTACAGTTCGTATTTTCATGATATCTGAAGCCACATAGACCGCTTTGAAGGGTGAAAAGAATATTAAATTGAGAGAGAATTTGTTTCTTTTGAACCACCTGCATAAAATTCATAGTAAAGGAAGCTGATAAAACAGAAACCTACGCCTTCGTATTCAGAAAGCTGACAGGGCTTTTATATGCATGTAACTGAATAAAATATCAACATGTAACGGACGAGCCAAAAAATATGAGCATGACTGTGTTACAACAGACAGTCCGAAGATTAAGATTGAAAATTTTCGCACTTTTTGAACGAATGTTGCATGCACTTTCTGTGGAAAGCTTCCGGTTTCGCCCATTTATTCCGACAGGCAAGGTTCCAAGGAATCTTATTACATTGTACATTCGCTACAAATGGATTTTATTAGAAAAATATAGTTTTTTTTTATTATATATATCAGTTGCGTCTTTCATGTCTACAAGGAAAATATTACAAAATAGAAAGAGCACGTTCTATAAGATCGTTTTATGACTGAAATCTAGACTAACTTGCAACTGATGATGTGCATTATGGAATCCCGTTGTCCCCGTTCTAAATGAGCATTCTAAATTCATGTTCATTCAGGTGTTCTTAGTGTATAATTAATATTCACTAATAGTATATGTAGTGGGAAATTTTATAAATCTTTCACAGGTCGCCAAGCCTAAAAGTTTTTAATTCGGATCTAATCATAGTTTGATGGTAAATAGTCTATGAATAGCCATCACCATAATCGCTGCAGTTACAGACCACGATACCATTTCAAAGAGAAATATCCAATTTGCATTTATACACCTACACGGATTCTGGAGCACTCCATCACGAGTACACAAAGAGCACCATCATGTATAATAATTTACCCAGTAGAGTCGTGCCGAGTACAAAGAGCTCCGTACCACAACAAACAAGACAACGAGGGTGGCAGATATCAACTGCATTTCTATAAGGCAGGCACCCCTACGCCATAGTTTAGGCATAATTAAGCGACCATTTCCCAGCAACCCCTAAAGGAAGGTTTACGAGCCACAGTTATTTAGTTAAAAACTAGCTGACCCGATAGACGTTGTACTGTCCAAATTTGTTTTTGGACCGATTGCAAAACAACACAATAGTAAAAACCAATGTGATTTTATTTTAATTTAGGCTGGAATGCGTTTTTCCAGACTATTCTCCAGATATTCCCGTTTTTTTTTTTCAGTTGAACACAGTCAATCGAGTTATTTCCATCCCGGGAACATAACGAACAAAACAAAAAAACAACCAAATAATTATGTCGTTAATATCGCTAGTTATGACCGAGAGTGCATACAAATATTATGCTTTATGCAGTTTGTCCGAATTTTCAGACTTTTCTTTATAATTGTCCCGAATTTTATTTTCCTGAAAACTTCCAGGACCATAGCGAACAAAACAAAAAAAGAAATACGCATATCCATCGTTCGAACCAGTACGACCAACATTGTACATATTTAATAACGTAATAATAAAAAAGAAACGTAGTAGTCCAGAACAATTTTAATTTACCGATCATATACCGGGTGTCCCAGAAATAACTACATTAATTTTAACCAGTAGTAGAACTCATCAGTGTCAACAATTTTTCTTAATAAAATTTGGCCCTGAACCCCGTTATCGAGTTAAAATTAGTGGAAGTTTTCACGTTAATTTCGGTACACGCCATTGAACCCTTGAACGGTGATAATAACACAAGACAAAAAACTTCGAAAAACATTGAGAATTAATTTAAACCTCTCGGCGTAAATAAACAAAAAAAAAAAAAAAAACACAACTAAAAACTGACCTAGTAAACGTCTTTACTTAACATCCAATGCTATTGAGAATTGTGAGGCCTAATAAATAACATGCGGATACAATACAATAACACGCCCGCTCGAGTTCGCCCGATAAACTGTTATTATTGTGTTTCTCAACAGGTAGCTGCACCCCAATGTACAAAAAATTTAGAATCTTGATAAGGACGCTGACTTTTCCGAACAAAACCAATTTCCAAAAATGCTAAAATAAAATGAGATTTCGAAAAAGTGGTAGATAAAAATTTTGTTGCTCTCGGCGAGTTCTGCTACTGGTTAAAATTAATGTAGTTATTTCTGGGACATCCTGTATATTATTTCTTTGGAGAAACAGTATTACTTTAGATTATGTATTTTTCTTTCAGTCCAATTCCGCCGACACAAAACATAACAAATGTTTTCAAACTCACCGATGCAGCTCCAACGTTTCCATCATCTTCTTAAACGAACTTACTGCAAAAAAAAATACAAATTAAATAAAAAACGAAAGATTTACATAATAAAATTGGTATTTCTATTATCCAAACGAGAAAATGAACTCGCAATGGCGTCGTCCCCCTCAACTGAATTTGACGAAGTCAACTGTAGGATCTCGTAGATTATATAACATGAAGCCATAAAACGTATTCTGTTGTTTAATAGAGTTGCTTTGTCAGATAACAAAGCCTAATTATTTTTTAAAAACGAATATACCTGTTGCATTTAGTTGGAGGACCAAACCAAAAATTCATTTTCATTCAAAAATTCCTGGGCGCTTGCTTTTATTGTATTTTGAATAAAAATAATGCTATTTTCCTAACATAACCTCAAGAATCTAAATGTCAAAAAAATTCCCCAAACTCCCCAAATCCAAGTCGGTGCAGTGTTGTCGATAGTATTTTCCGAAGAAATTGCGACGTTGGCGAGTTTTAAAAATATATACAGCTTATAACTTTGAATTTTGTCGTGTGTTGACGTCACAGAAAGGCGCGCTTTTCAAATAAGACAAATTTTTTTTTTACTTATTCACCTTATTCACCAAATAGGGGTATAAAATTGTTTAGTCTAGTTTCTAGAAAAGCTGTTCTTGAAAATTGTGGGACGACCCCATTGGCAACAATATATTTCAGACACACCCTTGAACACTTTCACTCCCTGCAACAACACGGACATATCTTCGGCTGTGACTTTTAGTTCATTAACATTTGTTAATTACAATGAGTTTGCAATATCAATGTCTTCGGCGACATTCACGACTGGGAAACAATAATAAATTAGCTGTGAGAAGAAAAGTCACAAAAAATCTTACATTATGACGTGTCGAGGTTTTGGTACTTTATAACTCTATAGTGTTCAAAGTACTGCTTTTTGTTCGTGCACCTATAATTTGTTACTTTTAATTATTGTTACTTTATGGCCGTTCAAATGTTTACTTTTAGTAGGGGTAGTAGACAAAGAACTATTCGCACTATTCTACATTTTCTATATGAATGTGATAGTTGCATTAGTAAGCCTAATAATAGGATTTATAAACAACAAAATGAATTTGGCAACAATAACATAACATCAAAATAACTAACCCTTTAATCCGGTTCTCCATTGTAATGGAATAGGACACCACCATTCACTCATTTAACACTAACAATTAGTTTAAATAAAGTCCGCACTGGATATAAATTTATATGTGAAATCGACGACGCGAAGACTCAGAGACAAATAGGGAATTTTAATAGGGTTACTGATAAGCTTGAACAAAAAAACTGGCAAAAAATTATTACATGACATCGAAAATGAATTTTATTGTAGACAAAGAATTGCTGTATCAATAATTTATTATGAATAGAGGATTATGTTTCTGCCGGGTTGTCTATCAAATTATGGCCGCAAATATTTTCAATTAATTTTATTTAAACAATTTTGTTCACTTCTTTTGTACACAAATAAAAGTGTCCGATATTTCAGAGGTTCCTCTTTTAGTTTTAAGATAAAAAGTTCATATGTATAAACATAGCTTCGCAAGGCCTTCATTTTTGAGATACAGGGTGTTTTTTTTTCTTTTTGTTTTTTTTTTATAAATTATTTTTCATTTAATGTCGATATTGGGATTAAAATTGGTACAGTTACGGCCACGGAATTTTGGCCGTCACTTATCATTTATTGTCATAAGATGTAAAACGACCCTTAGGTATTCGTAACCTAACTTTCTACTATTTCAAAGACTTGTCATTTTGACACTGACTCACTCACATGAAAACACTAACAGTGACAAATTTTTAGAATTCAATTTCAAAAAGTCAATCATAATGACAATAAAGCATGGACTACATCCATTTTCTTTTAATTGACATTAAAGTGACGGCTAAAATTCCATGGCCGTGACTGTACTTGCGTTTTTTTTTTTTCACATGAGAAATTCAAATCTGATCATAGAGTGGCCTTAATTGTAGAGGGCGCTACCCGCAGGTCAAGCATCAAGTAGGCTAGTAAGTTTTTTTTTTACTTACAATTTAGTAGCAATAAATTATTATTATTGTGATTATTTATCAAAAAAATGGTAAACTTTACCAATGCGGAGTATGCTGACATACATTTTACATACGGGCTTGCAAATGGAAATGCATAAAACAATTTCGTTCACTTCTTTTAAAAATGAATTTTTTTCATAGAGAGAACTGTTCGGACTGTCATTGCTCACTTGGCCGCAACCTCTTGGGTACAAGGTGTACGGATATATACCGAGAGAAATGTAAGCATCCACACTCTGGGCGAATATACCTGCCTTTGCATAGGACAAGGTTGGACCCATCGATCCCGAAACCAACTGTGAATAATAACCAATCTGTTATCGCCAATAGTGTAGACGGCGACTGTATGGTAGTCGGCTCCAATTTTATTGGAGGTTCTTGTGCTACCGTTATTGGAAGAATATTCTTGGCGATTGTGTGGAGCCGCAGTACTATTGAAAGTAAGATCCACATTTACCGAGAAGCTGTTGGCGTTCTAGATGAATCTTATTGAACATGTGCGGAACTACCTACAACCGCTATTAAAAGTGTGAAATTTAATTTTAAAAAGGCAAAGTTTAGGAAGTTTGGGAGCTCGCCATGGAGACATCTACAATACCTCCAATAAGACATATTATTGAATTAATGGTTAAGTAGATAAAATAACGTGTTTTATAGAATGTTAGAAATGGGGTTAATTATAATACAACAGAATTTGAGGTGTTGAATGTAAATTCCTGAAGGCCCATAGTGATCGTAGCTTAATCCGCGGTGGAATTTTTTTATCAAAGAAGGGAGGGCAATTTGGAATTTATTGTATGCAGGTGTAGAGTTGTAAAGAATTTATTTGATATGGCGTGTTTTGACGATATTGGTCGTATACAAACAATCCAGTTACGATATCAATCAAACGCTTACTGTTAGTTAAGTTAATCAAATTCTGAAAAAAGACTTCATAATGCATGTATTGTAATAGAATAGTTGTTGAAGTTCATTTTTATTTTTATTTGTATGCTTCGGACTGCGGGTGATTCCCTTTGCCCGTTATTCAGCATCCAGAAATCCGAAGGACTGCGCCATGTAGACTCCTGACAAAACACTTTTCCGCTTCTGAAAGAATTCCTCTGCTAATATCCCCCTCTAGAGTGTCAACCAAAGGCTCGTACAACGCGTACATTAGTCGTGAATCCAGATTCTTCCCATTTTACACTCCTTTAATATCCACTTCAAAAGATTTGGTAATAACAGAGATCGCCCCTCCGCGCATACTTCTCATATTAAAAAGTGACAAGGCATGTCTTCAACAAAGGCATAGCCTCGTGAAGCGTAGACTTATTGGGAATGACGTTTCTTTGATCGCGTAGTGCTATTTGTCAGGTTCAATATAATGCCAGCTTTTTTAATAAGAATTTTATGTCACGCTAGCGACTGACCTCTTTCTATAAAATGGTTGGTTACCTTGCATCATAAAGTACTTATCGCGCGTGTAACCATTAGAATAAAAAAATCATATTTCTTGGAAGCCGTTTAAGTTTATCGTAGAAAATAATAAGTTAGTTTAGGTGTCAACAAGTTTTCTTATGGTCCTACAACAAAAAAATTCTATTGTGAAGTGAATTAAATTCCGTACCTAGAGTTGCAACACACAAGGGTGAATAGAGGAAACATGGGCAAGAATTGTATTTAGTCCAAAATGATATTTGAAGAAAGAATATATTGATTTTCAAAAATGGGAATGTCAAGAGACTTATCAAATTGAAGTGGATAATTTTTCGTATTCTTCAGTATTGAGTAACTTTTATTAGTTACCTATTATTCAAAACTAGATCATTTTGTTGTTAAATCATTTTAGTAAACTTCAGAAGATTTAAAAGTATGCATTATTCGCTTACAATATTTGTAAAATTGTAATTGTAAGTCTGTAATAATTGTAAGTTTGTAATTGTTAGTTCTGGTGAAGGTTATATATAATTATTTTGTGTATGAATAACCCGAGGTTTTGACAATGTAATAATGGTTTGGAGAATGGCGGTTTTGCACAAAACAAACAGACAGTTTAAATAAAGGAAAGAAGACATCAAATAACATCAATATTTGATAAAGGTGATTCGATGTTTTTGTCAACAGTAGTGAGTACAAGACTCATCAAGAGATAAATTTTTCAGTTAATTTCGTTATGTAAACGAGATATTCAAAAACAAAAAAATATTAAGTTGGAATAGAAAAATGTATTCGATATAAAAATCGAAGGTCGACCCATATTTAATTAGTTTATTTCCACAACAAAATTTTGTTACTATCACTCTTTTTAAAAAACTTACTTACTTACTGGCGCCCCTAATAACGTGCGATTCTTTAAATTTCTGAGTAGGCGGTGGAAAAAAAGTCATGTCTTTGATTATAGCTGATGATTTTAATAAATGTCATGATATGGTTATAGTTAGGTTTATTGGTTGACGTTTCAAACTGACAGCTATAAGCAGACGAAACAATACGGGATATTAGTGTCACGTATAACCTTGAGGTAGGTCACTGTATTGAATCTAAACAAACAAAATTTTACATGGGGAAATTCAGTTTGTTTTTTTTTTCTCGTCACTAGCGCGTTTCTTAAGTATGAGTGTTCCCGATTTGGTATCGTTATAGGCTCTAGTTTTTGTACTCCATGTGAAAATATCTGATTTCTAAAAAAATCTAAAAATTTGCCACTTTTGCGCCAACATTTGAATATATAATTTTTGATAGATTTTCTAAAGAATCTAAAAAAATTCTAAAGAATCGCAAGATGATACCAACCGCTAAATCAGGTTGGCAGCGCAACAATAGTCACTAAAAACCGTTGACAGATTGAAATTTGAATTGAATGAATGAAAATGCCCGATTGCTTGATTATAAAAACGGATTTCAACTTTTTAGACTACTTCAACGTCTTCAACTTCAAAAGTGTGGTTAACTGAACATCATTGAAATAACGGCTGTCATTGGTTGAAAATTTATTTTTGACAGATGAAGGAAATAATACATCTACCGCTACTCGTTGCTGATGGACATAGATTAGATAAAAAAAATAAATAATTGTACGAGTTCTATGAGTCTCAATTTTGACCATTGAAATTGAATAACATTCAGAATAATTTCTTGAATTTTATTAAAAATTGAAAAACCAGTAATTTACAATCAGCAATCAACCTTGAATCCTTTTACTTTCAAGCTCCTAAATTATTATATGCTACAAAGTTTCCTGCTTTTTATGTGGTTTATTGTTCGTTAGTGCGACGTTTCACCTTATAATATATTGCTTGCATATTTCACATTTAAATGATCTCTAGCGAACTCTTTGAACATTTCTTGACTTTCTTCATGAAAATTAACAAAACATGTATAAGTATTGTTTTCTTTATTTGGTTATCCTGTCATTAATACTTTCTGGTTACGCTTGTCTCTTACCTACATTATCGATTAAAATATTGTTAATTTCTTCTATTAACTATCTTCTATAATAGTTCATTTATTTAAAAACCCGAAATTTTTGTGTTCTTATCTGCAAATTGTTTATCAAGAAGCTATTTCTGGGTATTTAAATACCTACACGCATATTATCTTCCAATGATGATCTTCAATGTTATCGACATATAAAAATTTAAAATGTACAACATAAATTTTATTAAAGTATGTATGTACATATTACATAGGTATATACGTATACCGGGTGATTGAGAGTAACTTCAATAAAGTCCTCATTGCAAATTTGGACGTCGCGCGTAGATCATGTTTATTTCAGAATTCCTGTGGGTATCAATATTTTCAATAATAATTTTACGAAATTTGCTTTTTTTCGATCTTGACGGCTATGAAATGTCAAATTTATTTAAAGTGTAAACGAAGACAATTGTTTTTGTTTCCAAATGCCTCTTTGATTAATGTTACTCTGAATCACTTGGTATTTCCGCATAAAAGACGACACCGTAGGTAATTAAACAACTAAAAGCTGAAACTTTATCATGAAAGCTTTTTCCGTCGGGTATTCAGATTATAAATATTTTAACATTTTTGGACACCCTAAAACCGTTATCGCCACCTTCGTAAACAAACTTTTATCATTACTTTAAAAGTAAAAACAGCCTGCTTCCATTATGTGGAAGTCATCAGCTGTGATGGTCCCTTTTCTTTTAGCATCACGTGTCAGTTTATAAAAACTAGGGATATCCGTTCTGTAGCTAAAAATATGAAAGAACGGTTTCTGAATATAACCCGGGAAGGGGGTGTAGGGTGTACATGTGTATTTTGTAACTGGATGTAAATGTTACTGTGTTCTCATTTCGGATAAAAAATGTTGAATTAATTTAATGTATGCAATGGTAAAAATCTGGGTTGGTCTACGTCGTGACAAAAAGTATTTTTAAAACTACGAGGAAGCTTCATGAATGATTGCTCATATTTTTGCGTGCCGGTGGCATGTTGTGGCCCAACATTCGCTTTGATAAGGGGAACATGATGTTTCTAATTATTTCTGACATTAATGAACATTGAAAAATGCAATAATTAGCGGACGACAATTTTTTGCACGGTTTCGTACCTCTTCTTCGCTCGCTGCATTTCGACATGATTGGTTAATTAAAGCTCTTCCTCTTTTTGTCTGATAAAATCGTACCGAGAAACATTTTTGTCTTAGGGGAAATCCCCCGTTGAAATTCAATTTTTTGAGTGATTATAAAAGAGAACTTCCGGTAGTTGTCAATAAATTTATGAGGATAAACGTTGATAACAGTATTGGATTATAATTTAAATTTGAAAGGGGGTGTACTGGAAGGAAGCGCTAAAGACGAAGATGAAGACCATCTGCTCGGTTTCACTTTCAATCGATACTTTGGAGCGCTTCGAGCGTTTTTACTTCTATTTATCTGCTTCTTAACCGCTTCGTAACAGACAAAAATACTGATCAAAGGGGGAGCCGCAGTATTCACAAAAGAGCTTTCTTTCCTCTTTTGATTAATATTTATTTTTTGCAAATTGTTCAGTGTTGAGATTTCTCACTAATAGAGTACAGTTGACGCAAAGGTTTCAGTTTTTATTTACGTTGTGTATCTTTCTGTTAGACCCACCAAGGGAATTGTGGAAATAACAATATTCCCCACAACGCGCTGTGGTTAAAGTAAAATGCCCACCATGTAGCAAGAGCTAGAAACTTATAGGTTCCTTTGACTGTTAACAAAAAAACTAGATTTTGGTAAAAAATATTGAGTTAATTTTTAATGACAGACCGACAGAGCATATTGTAGAACAGCGTCAAATGCCAAGTAAAACTAAAGATAATCTATTCTTAGATATTGTTGACTACACAGCACAGTTTGTACTTTTAAGAGATGTTTTTAATCAGCTATTTACATTGCCAAGTTTTCTTAGAGATGTATCCTCTTCTGTTGAACATTTAAAAACCGATAACGAAACGATTTCGAATGTTTATCAGTCTGAACACTTTCAAAAGATTTTAAAAACATCCTGAAGAGGATGGAAATACGTTGAGATTGCCCATTGCTATGGTACTTTTACGATTTCGAAACGTGACATTTTTCTGAAATTAATTTACATATTGTTTTACAATTTTCCGTCTGAAATCCAAAATTATTATTAGTGCATAACCATGAACTGGTAATAAAGTTTTATCTTTCACTTCGACCAGTGGCCGAAAACTCGCATTTAAATTTTGCTACAACGCGTTGTGGGTACAAAATTCGCCACTGATCGAATTCAGTCGGTGGGTCCAACGTATCGTGATCTGATTACCATCACTTCAACTTCTCTTATACATATTGCAAGGAGTTTTTTTGAATTAGCATATCAGTTTAAAAATTTAAAAAAAAGTCAGTACTGTTACGAATCAAGACAAGAATCTGGAAAGGAACGTTGAATAAATAGTCGTGCCGATGGAGTGTAAATTAGCATAAATAATAATTTGTACATACAATTATTATTGTTAGCAAAAATAATTTAAGCTTTATGTATCGAATGTGAATAAAACCGCAACAATAGCATAAAAAATCAGTCGTGTGTCCGGTTCACAATTAAGGAAGGCTTAAGGATGTTCTTTGACATGAAACATATTCTGCAAACAGTTTCAAGTGAAAATCTATATGTACTTAATACATATTACAAGTATAATTTTGAAAATAAGCTCGGATCACCAACATCCCAGTAGCGACAGTAGTAAATCAAAATTAAAAACCGGGACAAAATGTAATTTAAGGGTTGACGGTCCCGCAATTTAAAAGGACGGTGTAGCTGCGAAAGGAGCACTTTTGGCGTGAAAGGTGCGTAGCGAACTTGAATACGCTCGCTCAATTGGTCCTTTTGTCTATTTTTCGTTCTACCTTTTGTTTCATGAAAGTCCATTATTGTATTTTGTCACGTATTTAAGTTGTAAATTTAATTTTATGGTGGCTTTTTCGAGCTGTAAAATATTGGCCTTCTTCAAGTTACATACGTACACTTCGGCGTGCCATTAAATTTTCAGCAAAGCTTGAAGGATAGGCAAGGTCGTCATCGAAAGCTCTGTTCGCGGTATATGCATAAATATATTGTTACAGCTGCCTTGAAAAGAGTGATATGCTAGACCGATATACAAAGGTTGGGTTGTTGAATTAGAGCTGACTGTAACGAAGCTGGTTTAGAGACGTCACAGGTCAGAAATTGGAACAAAATTAAAGTTCAGAGCTTCCGTAATTCAGCTAAACCAATTATGTAAATGCCTTCGTCCCTCCGTTCAATTCTTAATTAAATCGAGACACTTAAAAATCTATTCTTTCCAGCACCTTGACGTTCCAGTAATTGAAAAGAAAAAGACTGCACATTGATCTGGTTTTACTTAAATTTTTCTGATTATTTCATACACATTTTACAATCACAGAAACTGGTACGAAATTGCTAGTAGATTTCAGTCAGTTTCATGGATTACATTCACAATCAATGGCAAATTGGTTAAATAGTACATTATATTACAAGTGACAGAAATGCTTCATTGTATAATAATAATAATAATAGTAATATGTCTAGCTCAGCAGGGAAAGACCCCCACGACCGGTCCCAGTCGGATAGGGATCAAGGTGAAGGTGGTGGGGTCTCGGAGAACGATTCACCCGTTGACGACTCTGGCAATGCCCATGGACGCTTTGAGTGGACCAACACTCTAAGAAATGACTTGCTCGACTGCTACGAGACGAGCGAGCCGCGGCGAAGGGGTTACATGGCAAGGATGCATGCTCTGTGGGGTGAGAAACACCCAGAGCATCACTTTTTCGCGCCACAAAAACTCCGCGACTATGTGGCCTATCTTCGTCGCATTCAATACGAGAGAGCACCGGAGCAGTTGGTGGAGGGACAGCCGGACGAGCCGGAGATCCGCCACGCTGTTCCGGTAATTTTGGAGATGCCTCCGAACAGAAAGTCTCTCCACAAAATTCCACCACCCAAAGCTAACGACGTAGTTGCAGCGGACGAATCACTCGATAGGAACCTCCCTAAGGATTCAGACATCCTGCTCCTGAACGAAATGGTCTATCGAGAGGCGACGAGGCTTTCTTCTTCGGCCCCACGTGTTGAGAGCACTGAGGCTGAGAGGAAATTTGAATGTCGCCTTGAAAAGATAGACAAGAAGATAGAAACCGCTAGGCAGGCTATTTCTCGAATTCAGTGTGTGATGGAATTCATCAAAGAGATGAAACCTTTCACACCAAAAATCCGGCGCATCGCGCGTCTTTTTCGCCGGACCCATCATACACTGAATGCAGCGGTGCTTGCTGTTGAGAAGCAGCACTGCATGGATAGAGTTCGCAGTCTTGTGGCTGCAAGAAAGTCCCTGGTAAGGAGTAGGCGAAGGTTGGTCGAGAACAACAAGTTCAAGACAAATCCTTCGAGGCTCTTCCAGCGGGCAAACTCTATCCCAGAGAAATTGCCGGCGGTGCAGGAGGTCGAAGTCTTCTGGAGGGAAATATACGAGGGATCGAAACCGTTGCGTGAAGACACTCCAGCCCTTGCACAATTTGAGAACTTTGTAAGAAGATCTCAATTAAGACCAGTGGTGTGCAATCCGGTAACCCCGGAAGAAATTGGCGAGACTCTTAAGGGAATCAAAAATTTTGCCGCACCAGGCCCGGACGGAATTAATACCTTTTGGTGGAAGAAATTCCGAAGCACGCACAAGCGTTTGGCCAAGGTATTTAATTCCTGGCTTAATGGTGAGCGGCCCATTCCGGAGTGGGTTGTCGAGGGGCGAACCGTTTTACTACCTAAAACGGGTGATCTGTCTCAGCCTCAGAACTACCGGCCAATAACTTGCCTAAATGCGTGCTACAAGATTTTCACCAGACTCCAGTACTACCGAATATTCCACGCCATTAACCCGGTGTATTCGAAAATTTTCGAACAGCGAGGCTGTAAAAGGGGCGTGGACGGCTGCAAGGAAAACCTGCTGACCGATAGGTGCGTCACGCAGGATGCCGTCCAATATAAGCGCAACCTATCTATGGCTTGGATCGATTATCGTAAGGCATTCGATACAACATCTCACGAGCTGATTATTCACTTGCTCGAATGTCTTGCGATACCCGATACACTAGTGAGATGCATCAAACAACTGATGTCACACTGGAAGAATCGGTTCTCGATAACATCCCGACGGGACCGAGTTCAGACAGAGTTGATATCATTCAGAAGAGGAGTATTCCAGGGAGATTCCTTGAGTCCCCTTCTGTTTTGCATCTCACTGTTGTCGCTGTCCGTAGCCTTGCGCGGTGCAAAGGGTTATAGCTGTGGTACACCCGCTAACCGGAAGCATAAGATCACGCACTTGTTTTACATGGATGATTTAAAAGTGTATGCTTCCGGAAAGCAAGAACTGACGCAGTCATTGCGCATAGTGCAGGAGTACACAGATGCTATTGGCATGGAGTTCGGTTAGGACAAATGTGCTCAGGTTCATCTCAAAAGAGGACGATGCGAGTATTTCGATGAAGATGCTCAACTCATTGACGGAAGCGTTCTGAGACATCTGAACGCCGGAGAGACTTACAAGTACTTGGGTGTGGAGCAGTGCCACTTCCAAGCGTCACACCAGGTAAAAAAGTCTCTCTGCGGCAAGTTCAAAAATCTACTCCGACGAATCTGGTCGTCAGAGCTTTCGGGGAAGAACAAGATTTTTGCCACAAATATGCTTGCCGTTCCGATCCTGCTCTACTCATTTGGAGCAGTTAAATGGTTAGTAGATGAGTTGAAGCAGATTGATCGGGATACTCGAAAAATGATGCATCTACAGCGCAGTTTGCATCCAAAATCGTCCGTTCCGAGGTTATATCTTCCACGAAACCAGGGAGGCCGAGGACTTTTGAGTTTGGAGTGTCTTCATAACAGGGTAATCTTGGGTATAGCCTGTGAGATCATCCAAAGTTCGGATTGCTTCTTGTCAGGGATCACGAGAGGCGGGGAGTCGGGGCATTTTTGTTTAGGGCGGCACAAAGAGCAGCAGATGAACTCGGTCTTGACTTTGACGTTGAGCGAGCTCGGCCACATTCTATTACCGAGCTCAATTTGCTCCGTCTTACAGCCCACGTCAGAATCTCTGAGCAAGATATGCTCATGAGAAGGCATATGGATAAGTCAATGCATAGTGTTTTGGATAAACCTTGTCTTATCCAAAAGGCATACATTAGCCTTTCTGAGATCAAGTGGACTGAAGTCTGAGACTGAGGGATTCATTTTCGCTACGCAAGATGGTGTAATTAACACCTTGGTGTATCGCGGCCGCGTGATGGGTATAGAGGTGCCGAATGTGAGCTGTAGGGCTTGCCACAGGGCCCCTGAAACAGCAATGCATATATTGGCGGCATGCCCGGTGTATGCAGCTTCGGCCTATATCCATCGCCACAATGCGGCATTGAGAGTGTTATACTTTCATTTAAGACACCATTATGCGATAGACCAGACACCAGTGCTGCCCTATGTCCCGAACGATATTGAGTCCGTTGTGGAGAACGAAAGGTGCCGAATCTATTGGAACTTCTCGTTCTCCACCGTCAGGCAGATAACAGCGGACAAGCCTGACGTGGTTCTATTGGACCACTCCTCCAAGCAGATGTTTGTTATTGAATTTTCGGCTCCTGCTGAAAATAACATATGCGTCAAGGAGGAGGAAAAGCGGACAAAATATCAAGACCTGCTCTTTGAACTTTGGAGGCTGTACTCAAGTTACTCAGTGAAGCTCGTCGTTTTGGTAATTGGGTGCATGGGAGGCATCAAGGACTCGCTCGTCTTCAATCTGAAAATCATTCCTGCCTGCCGTAAACCGGCAGAGAACCTTGCGGCTGGAATGCAGAAGGCGGTCATCTTGGGGTCGTTGCGTCTGCTCAGGGCACATGATTTACGAGATTCATAGCTACTGACCTCATGATTTTGAGGAGTGGCTATGATGTAAGAATAGGACCTGACCAGCAAGGAACCTCGTGAAGGTCGGAATCACGGAGAGCTCCTTCTGGTCAATACGCAAAAAAAAATAGGTCTTTATTAATGAGGCGAAGGTTAGCAGATGCTATTCTACTCAACCTCCAACAGAAACTACATTTATAAGATAATAAAATACATATTGTCAGCGAGTGATACACATCTCACGAGCTTACAATGACATTTCGGTCACGTGTAAGATACGAGGTTTTATGCCCGACGTGTAATTTCTTGTAAAAAAGTCAAAATGACGTTTCAAAATAATTCATGTCTTACCATTGTGTAGCCATAGTGATTCACCCCTTTTAACATGAGTGAGTAAATTTGCTACATTATACCTTGCATTATACCTTTAGACTATCTTTGTTTACAATTTGTACGTAAGTACGGTAATGTAGACAACTAACTATACAAACTCACCGATGTCAGTGGTAGGCCCCCAGCTCGTTTTTCAATTCTTTCCTGTAAGCATTTTTGTTCTTGGGGTTTCGTAATTGGCAAAAATTTAATAAGAAAGTCTTTAATTTACGGCCGGATATGGTAACTAATCAAAAATAACTGCAATTTAGTGAGAACTCGATTAAAAGACACTCTTAATACCATTTAAAAAGTTGTCGCGTAAAAACTTAAGAGTCAGCTGCAGGCAATATCTCACCCTTGCGACGTGGCATAACTGCTCGTGCATAAAAAGTACATAATATAGGATGGAGTTTTCACTCCAATCTACTAAATTCAAATCGCAAAATTTCCAGCAATAAATAAATCTCGTTGTAGTTGACGACTTTTATTCTCCCTAGAATTAATTACAGACGCACGTGAATGTCCGAACGGATTTTATAAATCAGACCGCGTTCGAAGTCGCTTAGAATTGCTCAAACTCGAGTTTTGATTGTGTCTCTTCTTCCTTGAATTTTGAAGTAACTCATACGTGACCACCGTCTAAGAGTGAGTTAAACTCTTCTTATACCATTAACCCTGAATAGAGCGAGTGGACTTTTTTATGGCCGTCACGTTTGACATATGGGCCTTTGTAATTTTTACCACGTGCTAACCCTCCTCGCAGACGGCAGGAATTGATCTGTTTGGATATATTGAGACCCCGAGGGCGAAAGAAGGTTGATAGATAAGTTTAATTAACTTTTTTATTTTTACCCAACAACCAGTCGGTAAAAGGGCTTATGCACTACCCACAGTATTATTCTGACAGTATTGTGGGTGTGGAGTTAGACTGAATACAATGAATACCCGAATTCAACAGTTACATAAATTGTCCAATAGAAAGAAATTTAACTGTCCGTTGCAGTGCGCATAAAGGTCAATATAATCTGAAATGAACATTTTTTCAAAATTAATCTCTATTTTGCTTTTTAACGACACCGTTGGTTTATTGGTTTTGTTTAGTGTATGTAATCAATCGTCAGAGTTACGCGTTTTTGCTGTAAATAAAATTGTGAACGCCAATGGTATATTCGGTTGATTGGCGTTGGTTGCTTATTATGATTCTAGATAATATAATTTATTTACTTTACTTTTACACTGAATCTTTAGGGTATGGGCGTGTATGGCTGTATAACTGGTTGCCTGCCTCTTTAATGAAATATAACATGAACCACGTTTTAACTAAGTTAACTAATCTCTCGATAGTTCGTACTAAAATAAATCTTTTATGCTTTGACCGATCTCATAGATGTTAAATTTTGAAATTATGGAGACGAATTTTAATTTTTGACTAGGGCCCTGTAATTTACAATATGCAGTGTTATTTATTGTTCTAGCCTAAATGGGGTAATGTAATGGCGATGTCGAAGAGCGACGGTGACTGACCCCATCCATTTAATAGCAAGAGTTTGATGTTATTAGGCGCGCCTATCGGAAATTGCCAATTAGCCCGTCATACGTGCGCTAGCACAACGTTGCTTGGTCCCTCTTTTTTATGAGCAAGCTTAGATTGCAACACTATAGCTATTCAACTAGAGATTGATTTTTATAGGAAGTGCTGGAGGAGATTACGTGGCAGCTAGCTTCAGTAAGACAAGGCCATGACCAAGCGGAGATAAAGTGGACGAAGAATTGGCAAGATTGCCTTAAATACGAAGGATTAAAATAATAAATTAAAATGTGGTGTCATGTAATGAAGAGATACAAATGTCTCGGCAGCTTTGAAAGGTTTTCAGAGATCATTTATTACAGTTTGTGTCTTTATTTTCCCTGAATATACCGAGCAGGTATCTTTTTGATGTTGATCGTAACAGCAATCCTTATAAATTGAAATTTGGGTCCTAAGATGGGGTCCCCGTTTGTGTGTTGTGATAACTCTAATGTAATTATGCCAAAGTCTAAATGGAACGTTAAATTCATGTAATCCCAAGAGGACGCAACAAATAAAAAAATAAAATCAGGTTCACGTATCGTGTTTTAGTTACCCAACCTATTTTCACAGTATTTAATAATGACGAAATTAATGTTGATATATAGATGATATCAATAGTGAAGGAAATCAATCTTCTTAACAACGTATTTATGTAATATAAGTAATATATTTTTATGTAACATGATTTGACAATATAAATAAGCATAAATAAAAGTATATACATGCTTTCAGTTTTATAATTTTTTCCCTACGCCTATTTTATATTCAAAGACAATCGCACTTGAGGAGTAAACTCTAGTCGCGCGTTGGAGCTGACACGCACAATTAGTTTCTTTGTAGTGCGACACATGATGCTATGTGATTTCTCTCCAATTTTAGTTATTCAATTTATTATTTCTAGACATCAAGATTGGGCACGATTAGAATGTTCAATTATTTACTACTACCTGAAAATTTAGAATATAAATTCTAGTATTGTTTATGATTACAAAATTCCAAGGCTGCTTGGAACAATGAGACTTTTTACCAACACAAAGTATGCTATTGTTTAATTTGGGTAGTAAATTACCGCTAAAAGTGAATAATGTACCAACCGAGATAATGCTAATGCCAGCTACCGGGAAATGTACTAAGTGGTTACATGTTTAACTATTTCAATAAAAGTCACATAAGTGAGTGCTATCGTAGCTAATTAAACTTTATACGCTTTTAATGCCATTTTATTTGGTATCAGAAACATCCTACGTTTTGTGTATTGTTTGTAGGAATTAATTGGAGATTTACAGATCAAAATAAAAGCTTCCGATTGTTAATTATGAACTTTTTTGGTAGATGATTCTTGGGCAACAATTTGATGGAAGATGGATATGGCGACGTGGACGGTTTAAATGGCCGGCTCGTTCGCCAGATTTAACGACCCTTATTTTTTTTTTTGGGGGGGGGGAGGAGGTGGTAATTTAAATCTAAAATCACCCGAGATACCATTGGACGGGCAACACAACGTGCTGGTATTTGTTGTTATTTTACTGTAGAATTTTGGTGTGGCTAGACCACTAGTGACATTTCATGGGCTGGTGATTCACCGAAACAAAAGTTTGGCAAAGGTAATTTATTATTAAATGAACACCCTTTACTTTATTACAAGTTTTTAAAATGCTTTGTGAGGTACACACCATCTTTTTTCAACGTCCATTTAACTAATAAAAAGATCTACCAGCATCCGAAAGAAAAAGTTGAAGTTACGCCAAAAAAATGTTATTTTACAAAGTAAAATTGGCGTGTCCGAGGATTTTTCAAGAAAACCTCAATTAAAGGAGTTACGAATTTTGTGCTGAACTTTATCAACACTGTACATATTTCCCAAAGTGCGTCCCTTTAAACCATCTTGACTAATTAATGTAAAGCCCTGTCAAGAAGCTGTTTGACGAAGGCATTTTAGGACTTGCTTAATTGACACTAATTAAAGGCTTGAATGATTGAAGTAGCGGTATACTGTGGATAGCAGCTGATATTAAAGAATTTTTTATGGAACCGAAAGAAATTTTTGACTATATGCGATTACACTTGATTTAGAAAATGTTTGTCCTTTTGAAAAATGAGATTATTGAATTACAATACATATTAATCAAGATTTTCAATTTTAGTTGGTACATCAGGTTCTTTGAATATTTGGTGTTGTTATTAAATTTCTTTGAATCCTTTGTGAAAATTTTCGGTGGAATCAAAAATAACATTATAAGTTGATGCAACTGGCCGCATCTTCTGAGACATAAAGTTATTCTTACATCATTAAGTGGAAATGTAATAATATTTTTCTTATATCGTGCGTTCAACAAAAACGCCGTCAAGTGGGCCATGGATTAAAAAACGTATGGCGTAGATGGTGACAAATTTGTGACACATTTGACATGTCAGATTATTAAATTGAGGAGCTTGTGAAGGCTCCTGCCGTTCTTCTATCAATATTTAATAATGTCACTGTTTACCCGTAATAAGCATTGCATGCGTGTGATCTAAATGCAGATATGATATTCCAAGGCTTGCTTCGTCGTCGCTTTTTGTTGAACGCACGTTATGTATATAAATTACATTTTCGGTTTTATGAACTGTTGTCTCAACACCTTAAATTTATCATACATCAATAATCTATAATAATAAATGACGCATTTTGTAATTTGTAAATGTAATGTGGTAACTTTTTGTTTCAGGTAAGCAACCGAAGTTTCTCGCACATCGTCAAAATGGGGAGAGTAATGTTTGAAAAGGCCCATATGTGTTGTAAGTAGGTGAATTGAGATCATAATTAATTAGCATATAAAACGAAAGATATGTTCTCATGTAGAGTTGCTAGATAACGTTTTCTTGATTACTGTCAACGATAAACCCGAACCTGTATTGTACACGCTGTGCAAAACACGATAATCGCTTATTTCCTGAGTGATAGCGACCGTTTAAGAAGTCTACTATTTTGAGTTTTGTAAGGTTATGTCGAATAATATTATCAATAAATAAATACGCCGTTCATTTGTTTATGGATGTATACAGGTTGGCCAATAATTTTTTTGTTAAATAACCCATTGGATGGTTGTTTATCCAAGAGTTGAAAAAGGAAGACTAGAATAGGCCCTAGAATGGTTTCTTGCGGGATGCCACAATTATTTATAACTATGGAATTTGGTTTTCAATAATTGTTTATCAAATTTTTTTCTTCACGGTTGGTGAGATAATTTACAAAAATGCTCCAAATGCTAAAAAGTCCCCAAAAGCTCTTCAATTTCTGGTTTCTGAATGTCGCTGAGAACAGAATATTTGTTCGATTTATCCCACTGTATTACTAGAAGAAATGCTTGGCGTTGGCCGGATTAGGCCTCCAATAAAAGCCAGAAAACATATTTTACTTGTTCTAATTTAAAGTCACTAATTCTTGTGACACGCTCGACCGGGAGCTGCAAAATGCTGACGGCGAAGCAAACCATAGTAAAATTTTTGCTATTCTGCTCACTCTGCTCTGGTTTTGTGGAAATCGAGCATATTAGCTCTCGTATTTTAATTCGAAACGTGGCCGGCGCCGTTTTGTAGATGCCGCTTCAATTTACGAACACCCGAACGGCATCTTCAATTTCTTAACATTTTTAGGCTTTAAAAGAAAGGCAAGAGCGAAGTCGCTGATAATAAGTATCCTATGTCCTTCCTCGAGGTTCAGGTTATCCCAAAACCAAATTTCATTAAAATCGGTTCAGCGGTTTAGCCTTGAAAGCGTAACAGACGTACAGAGTTACTTTCGCACCTGTGCCCTTTCATGGAAATAAATGGTTTTGTAGACGCTTCGTGTTTTTTATTTTTATTCGGTGTCGAAAACGATTTGAATTTTTTGAAAAAGAAAAGTACTCTGCTGGTGTATTTCATCAATGTCTTTCATTTAAAAAAACAATTCTAAAAATTGGTGCAGTACACACTGTTATAGTTGTCACCAATCAATTCATGTTCAACGGTTAAATGAAGTGATGTGAAGTGAACATGAAGTCGATGATGCTGTTGTATATGTATTTAGGCGTGGGCCCATCAGACAATTATTTTTAATCGTCAAGCTAGTTAAATCTGATTATGTAATTCTGGTTGATGTCCAATGCACATCTGTTTGGGATGTTTTCATCTTTGGTACAACAGCTATCGCTTAAACATTAGACATGATTGTTCTCTAAATTCAATTTCAATATTTCACATTTAATGCATAAAAAATATTGTACGATATTAGTCAACTTGATTTACGACTCCTGGTAAAAATTAATTATTCGACAACTCTTTGTAGTTTGCATATTGGCACGGTAAGTATACTTTGTCGACGTTTTATGAGTTGGCGATACCGCACCCAACAATAAAGGATGAAAATGTAGTGGCATGTTCTGGGACGTTTTTATTTGTTTATCTGCTCGTCACAAAGCTTCATCCGACTAAACTGAACTTTCTTTTGCTTCGAAAGCCAAAGCAATCCTATTACTTCGGTAAACAATTGTCTCCGATAATCGAAGAAAAAAATTGGCTTCCACTTCGAACCCCGAATTTTATGATAGATGGGTCTAGACTGCGCTCTGGTGCTGCTTGAAAACAAAGGCAAGAGCAATAAAACCACAATTACAGATAAAGATCATTATGTATATAAGTAGGCATATTCAAACGAAACGTTGTATGATCATTTGAATTCAGTGACTCATTCAAAAACCGCAGCTTAAGATATTGAAATCATGTTGTACGTGCATACATACGTTTACATATTTATCTTATTGAAAAATAGCATTTTCATGAAAACGAAATCTTTCTTTGGGATTTTCGATCTGTCAGCTTTATAGATAGATGATAGATGTATTTTCAGATTTCCGCTTTGGCTAGTTTATGTTAAACTAGAGTTTTATAGTATTATGCATGTGTATAATTTTATTGAAGACAGATGATGGTAAAGATAATATCAATTACTACAGTGTCAAACATTTCAATGGTCAGTTAATGTACCAAAATGTACATACCATAATCCGTATTAGTCACAGACATTCTGGACTAATGGAGCGTCCTATTTTTTCGTCGAATGTACAGGCTTCCGAGGCTTTGGGAGAGCATAAAAACCATTATTATGCACGTGTCGATATCATCAAATGGGCATATCTTGTGCAAGGGTGCGTTCTAATAGAAGCAGACACTCCACGGGCTTGGCTCGCTAAGAAGTGAACATTATGATATTGCTTGACGTTAAATCATGCACTAGCCCTCTGTTGAATATTTCATATTCGGCAGAATATTTCATTCCGAACGAACGTGAACCGGAAGTCAAAAACGTCTTAAACTGAAAGCTATTTTTATCAACATCTTATTAGTCTAACTAAATCTGCTCGCTTTGAAGTCGGACAAATTCTATTTGAATTTGTAATTCTGGAAATTGCCAGCCTTCAAATTGAATCGGGCTCACTTTAAACTTCCTCTCGCTTAAGCTGATACTTTACAGGGTGGACTACCACTTTATACTTTATATGTGGTAACACATTTATTAAACAAAAAAATGGAAAGGACTTATCTCCAGAACTTTTCAAAAGATCTTAATCCACCGGTGCTAGAATAGTTATTTATTATACGAGTGTGTAATGTACTATATTAGGCACGCAAGAAAAAGTTTACCCGCGAGCTCGAAGAGCGAATGGATAATTTTCTTAAGTGCCTAATATAGTATTCCACACGAGTGCAATATTAAGTTTTATCCAAAATCATTCCTAACAATTAAATCCTTTGTGTTTTTGATCCATTTCTCAGGGACCTATGGAATGGTTGCTATAGTTTTGCATTTGGTTGATTTGACTATTCCGTGAGTCCGAGTTTTTCTCTCACTAGTGTGTAATGATCAACATTACACCCTCAAATTAGCATAGTAATTCGCTTATTACACACGATTTTGGATAAAGATATATAGACTTATAACACCTCTTGAAAAGAAACTGCAGACAAACTATCAGGTGTGTCACAATAGCGTTAATCCGACGTTAATCGGATGTGCAGTTTGTGTGTCTGATCATTACCCACCAGTTGATTGTATTACCGGTTTCAAACTTAGTCCCTTTTGGGTAAAAGTTTATTCTTTCGGAATATTTGCAAATGATTACAAATATGAATATACCTACTTGAGAACAGACCCCGCAAGTAATCTCGTATTTTAACCCAATAGTCGCTGCCATGAAAATTCCTATTGCTTTTATGACCGCATTAAGCCCAGTGCTGCGATAAATCGCAGAATTTACTGATTAGCATAATGGTACAGGTTTTAAAGAACCAGTAATGAAACTGTACTTGCATATGAAAAAAGTGATAGACTAAGTCATAAATATTTATTGATAATATACAACTGATTAATCGGCTGACAGTTTCGATAGTGCGTAATTTATATCCGGTGCCGCATTAATATTAAAGTAATAATTACCCCGCTAGCCTTTAGGCTTATTACCCTGAGTGGGCTGCGTTCAACCGCACCCTTCCTTGCATTAAGTCGGTCTCATATTCCGTGGTTTTCTAATAAGAAATGGGACAAGAAAACCGTACTTGCGCTTGATGAATTTCAATTTATGGGATGCTGCACTTATCCTGATTTGATTTACCCCGAGTATTTTGCGAATTTCCTCACGGCGGTATCTGAGAAATGTGCTTGCGTTAAATTACTTACTTTCAGAAGAATTAAGACGTGTCATTTAGAAATCATGGCATTATGAAAAAGCTGGCGATATTTATGGATTGCGACAAGGATCACATTAATTAAGAATTATTTGATTCGACAAAGAAGCAGCACGCAATAAAACATCATTAATTAGTCACCAACTCTTTTGGTATCATTTACGTAATTAACGACAATCTCTCTTACCGTTACGTCGAAATCGGAATAGGTTTTAACAGACGAAAACAACACTCACTCTCATCAGAAAAGTCACATCCTTAAATTAAAAATTAACCAATAAACCATGGGTATGTACTTCTACACTTTTGTTCGTATGAATTGCCATTTGAATTCTACACTGTGTGTGGTCCTCCATTCTGTGGAAAATATGTAGTGTAATAAAAAAAACTTACATTGATAAATTTGTTGTCTTTGTTAGTTGAATACTGATTAATTTAATCTTCTCGAATTGTGAATGGTATCTAAGAAATAACAAATTTTGTCTATCTCAATTACCAAACGATAATATGGAAAATAAGCAGTGATGAGGCCAAGCCAAAGGTTGTAAATTTTTACGAAAGGAAAAACCTCGTTCATAATGGAGCTTCTTCATAATAAATGAATACTTGACGTGTCTGGGTCAAGAACTCGGCAAATAACATTCTTAACAGGCGCCTATGCCACACAGTCGTTTCACAGTCCAACCGCTACTGTAAAACTCTTCATGTTCACTATCACATCAAACATTTATGAAGAAAGCCTCAATAAATATGGCATTGTCTCCATTAGGCGGACAACAGTTCATCAGAATGCAATTAAACCTCTTGATCAAGGAAGAAGCGTCCTTCAATTTCACCATATAATGGCAAAATAAAACTTTAATTATAGACAGGTAAATTGCAGGAGAGAATTACAGTTTTAAAGCACACATAAAAACCAGTGGCTACACAATGATCCCGTCAAATTTATAGCTTTTATTAAAAACGCAGTTACCGTTTTAAATGCCTAAATTAACAACACAATCGTTGTTAGTGCGATTTTCATCCATTCTCTACGGTAGCTTATTAAAAATATATATCGATGGCCATCGCTTATGACCCCTTCAACGAACTACGAACTCGTATCTGCAGCAATGGTTCCAAGAGCGGAGGGAAAGTTAATAGGATCAACTCTCCGAAAAATGCGTAAGGTCTAGAAAACCCCGCCTTGAAAAACCTATAAGCGAGAAATCATATCATAATAAATGCAAAAGGTAGAGGTATTCCAAAACCTCATGGGTAGTGGCCTTGAAACAATCTGCGCGAAGAGTGAGGGGCCTACTTAGGAAGTGGTCATGATAAGTGAAAACTGAACACATCCGCTCACGGTATTATTTTGCATTTTGGTTCAATTCTGCGGCAAAGACCACATATGTAATAAAATTAAACACGAAGAAAGGAAACGAAAGAAACAACAACACGATACAACAGAAACGTCGGACAGCGGCTAAAGAAATGATAAGGGGTCGTCCATTAATTATGTGAGCTCAAAATGGGGGAGGTCCAGTAAAATCTCATCAAATCTCATCTAAAGGGAGCAGGGGGTCATTGAAAATCTCACGCCAACTTTTTAATTAAAAAAAAATACACTTTATTATTACATTAAAAAAAAACGTTAAACTTATTATTTTACTTTTTTAAGGTTTTCTACAAACATGTAGACAGTATTAAATATTTTCTATGTATGGAATTCCCCGAATTGAGACAATTGCCGCACAATTTATTTACCACTCTTTTCGTGGAAATTTCGTGCTATTTATGAACAATGAAAATCAGTAAATTACATAATCAATCCAGTTGCATATAAGATTTTGTGTTTATGAATAGTAGCTCGCTTCGCTCGCTCATATATTACAAAATGATTACATTTTCTTATTGTAAAAGAATGTATCCTTTTTAATTTTGGAACTCAAAGTTGGCATTTGAAAATGCAAAAATTTCAAATTAAGGTAGCAAATTTTTGAACATAAAAATTTTGAGTTCATAGAATTTTGGAAAAAGTGATCGAAATGAGAACAAAAATAACACCAAACAATGACTACAGTATTGGTAAATATGCAACGAAATGAAAAATTACGAAAGTCTTCAAAGTTTGACTTCAAACAACACAAAAGGAACATAAAATTTTGTATGAAACTTGGCTGTAATGGGAAATTATTGACTCGTCTTGTTTATACTTTGTAGAAAATTATTCCGTTATTCATTTTGTAACGAGTTAGAATATATGAGCGAGCGAAGCGAGCTCGTATTCATGAACAATGGGAATCAGTAAATTACATAATCAATCCAGTTGCATACAAGATTTTGTGTTTATGAATAGTAGCTCGCTTCGCTCGCTCATATATTACAAAATGATTACATTTTTTTATTGTAAAAGAATGTATCCTTTTTAATTTTGGAACTCAAAGTTGGCATTTGAAAATGCAAAAATTTCAAATTAAGGTAGCAAATTTTTGAACATAAAAATTTTGAATTCATAGAATTTTGGAAAAAGTGATTGAAATGAGAACAAAAATAACACCAAACAGTGACTACAGTATTGGTAAATATGCAACGAAATGAAAAATTACGAAAGTCTTCAAAGTTTGACTTCAAACAGCACAAAAGGAACATAAAATTTAGTATGAAACTGGCTGTAATGGGAAATTATTGACTAGTCTTATTTATGCATTGTAGAAAATTATTTCGTTATTCATTTTATTACGAGTTAGAATATATGAGCGAGCGAAGCGAGCTGGTATTCATGAACAATGGGAATCAGTAAATTACATAATCAATCCAGTTGCATACAAGATTTTGTGTTTATGAATAGTAGCTCGCTTCGCTCGCTCATATATGTATTACAAAATGATTTATTGTAAAAGAATGTATCCTTTTTAATTTTGGAACTCAAAGTTGGCATTTGAAAATGGAAAAATATCAAATTAAGGTAGCAAATTTTTTAACATAAAAATTTTGAATTCATAGAATTTTGGAAAAAGTGATCGAAATGAGAACAAAAATAACACCCAACAATGACTGCAGTATTGGTAAATATGCAACGAAATGAAAAATTACGAAAGTTTTCAAAGTTTGACTTCAAACAACACAAAAGGAACATAAAATTTTGTATGAAACTTAGAACTTTGTAGAAAATTATTCCGTTATTCATTTTGTAACGAGTTAGAATATATGAGCGAGCGAAGCGAGCTCGTATTCATGAACAATGGGAATCAGTAAATTACATAATCAATCCAGTTGCATACAAGATTTTGTGTTTATGAATAGTAGCTCGCTTCGCTCGCTCATATATTACAAAATGATTACATTTTCTTATTGTAAAAGAATGTATCCTTTTTAATTTTGGAACTCAAAGTTGGCATTTGAAAATGCAAAAATTTCAAATTAAGGTAGCAAATTTTTGAACATAAAAATTTTGAGTTCATAGAATTTTGGAAAAAGTGATCGAAATGAGAACAAAAATAACACCAAACAATGACTACAGTATTGGTAAATATGCAACGAAATGAAAAATTACGAAAGTCTTCAAAGTTTGGCTTCAAACAACACAAAAGGAACGTAAAATTTTGTATGAAACTTGGCTGTAATGGGAAATTATTGACTCGTCTTGTTTATACTTTGTAGAAAATTATTCCGTTATTCATTTTGTAACGAGTTAGAATATATGAGCGAGCGAAGCGAGCTCGTATTCATGAACAATGGGAATCAGTAAATTACATAATCAATCCAGTTGCATACAAGATTTTGTGTTTATGAATAGTAGCTCGCTTCGCTCGCTCATATATTACAAAATGATTACATTTTTTTATTGTAAAAGAATGTATCCTTTTTAATTTTGGAACTCAAAGTTGGCATTTGAAAATGCAAAAATTTCAAATTAAGGTAGCAAATTTTTTAACATAAAAATTTTGAATTCATAGAATTTTGGAAAAAGTGATCGAAATGAGAACAAAAATAACACCAAACAATGACTGCAGTATTGGTAAATATGCAACGAAATGAAAAATTACGAAAGTTTTCAAAGTTTGACTTCAAACAACACAAAAGGAACATAAAATTTTGTATGAAACTTGGCTGTAATGGGAAATTATTGACTCGTCTTGTTTATACTTTGTAGAAAATTATTTCGTTATTCATTTTATTACGAGTTAGAATATATGAGCGAGCGAAGCGAGCTGGTATTCATGAACAATGGGAATCAGTAAATTACATAATCAATCCAGTTGCATACAAGATTTTGTGTTTATGAATAGTAGCTCGCTTCGCTCGCTCATATATATGTATTACAAAATGATTTATTGTAAAAGAATGTATCCTTTTTAATTTTGGAACTCAAAGTTGGCATTTGAAAATGGAAAAATATCAAATTAAGGTAGCAAATTTTTTAACATAAAAATTTTGAATTCATAGAATTTTGGAAAAAGTGATCGAAATGAGAACAAAAATAACACCCAACAATGACTGCAGTATTGGTAAATATGCAACGAAATGAAAAATTACGAAAGTTTTCAAAGTTTGACTTCAAACAACACAAAAGGAACATAAAATTTTGTATGAAACTTAGAACTTTGTAGAAAATTATTCCGTTATTCATTTTGTAACGAGTTAGAATATATGAGCGAGCGAAGCGAGCTCGTATTCATGAACAATGGGAATCAGTAAATTACATAATCAATCCAGTTGCATACAAGATTTTGTATTTATGAATAGTAGATCGCTTCGCTCGCTCATATATTGCAAAATGATTACATTTTCTTATTGTAAAAGAATGTATTCTTTTTAATTTTGGAACTCAAAGTTGGCATTTGAAAATGCAAAAATATCAAATTAAGGTAGCAAATTTTTGAACATAAAGATTTTGAATTCATAGAATTTTGGAAAAAGTGATCAAAATGAGAACAAAAATAACACCAAACAATGACTACAGTATTGGTAAATATGCAACGAAATGAAAAATTACGAAAGTCTTCAAAGTTTGACTTCAAACACAAAAGGAACATAAAATCTTGTATGAAACTCGGCTGTAATGAGAAATTATTGATTTGTCTTTTTTATGAATAGTAGCTCGCTTCGTTCGCTCATATATGTATTATAAAATCGTTACAAACGAAAAAGACGACATAAACGTTTTTATTGTAAAGGAATGGATCCTTTTTAGTTTTGGAAGTCAAACTCGGCTTTTGAAAATGTAAAGATATTCAAATTGGTGTATCGAAATTAGCGAATTTTGATATAAAAATTTTGAAATCGTAGAACGCTTAGGTATTTAGTGGTATTTAGCAAAATACATGTACATACATGAGAATTAATTATTTAAAAATTGTTAGGGATAAATCTCAAGTGAAGGGGAGGGGGGACGGTGTTCACCAAATCTCAAGAGGGAGGGAGGGGTCCAATTTAACAGAAAAACACCTCACGTAAGTAATGGACGGCCCCTTATTAAAAATATATATCGATGGCCATCGTTTATGACCCCTTCAACGAACTACGAACTCGTATCTGCAGCAATGATTCCAAGAGCGGAGGGCAAGTTAATAGGATCAACTCTCCGAAAAATGCGTATAAAGGTCTAGAAAACCCCGCCTTGAAAAACCTATAAGCGAGAGATCATAAATCTGGATAAAACGGTAATACGGGAAGGTATTCTGTTTACTTTCGGAACTAGATATTCATATACGTCAAAAAAGTTAACATAACCAACCTACAAACAATATTTAAAAGCAAAAACGGCCGCTTGGATTAGGGAAAATATTAGGGAGCGCCGCACAGTAACAAATTGTCATATTACCGGAAAAAGATACAATTTACAGAAAACTCTGTGAAAATACAGGATATGCAGGGTGTCGCGAAACTTCACGGAAGGAATTGCAGAAAACTGGATTTAGGTGGCGAAAAACTAAAACAAATCTAAAAATGTGTGAAATAAATGCAAAAAATATTGCATCTTGTGAGGTAGAGGTATTGCAAAACCTCATGGGTAGTGGCCTTGAAACTATCGGCGCGAAGAGTGGGCGGCCTACTTCGGAAGTGGTCATTATAAGTGATAACTGAAAACAATTAAAACAACCCAACTTGGCATTTTAGTTCAATTCTACGGCAAACTCCATATATGTAATAAAATCAAACACGAATGAAGGAAACGAAAGAAATATCAGCACGAGACAACAGAAACGTCGGACAGCGGCTAAAGAAATGATAATAAGGCCAATAGTTAGTATGTATATTCAACTTCGAACGTAAATCGGTCTAGCGCGCGGGATGACGCAGCACCCATGAGATTTTGAAAGACTTATTTAAAATCTGTCTTATAAATTTGTGCAAATGTAAAGTTTCACTTGTCTGAAAAATAGTTTATGTCAATCAAAATGAAACAAATTAATAATTATTTGGCCGACAGATGGTTTATTGTAGCTCCAGCTAATATAGGGTCTTTTTCTGGCTTTTATGCCCAACAACGGCTTAAAGCTTCACTTAAACTGTACGCCAACTTTTGTTGTCCGTTTATATAGAGCACTTTAGATTGAAAACAGTCGCTACTCAAGAACTATTAGGCATCAATACGCTCTCAATAATTCCCCAACGAAAGGGTCCTATTCCAATTCAGATACAAGGGCCAATATTACGAGGCGGGCAGATACAAATCTGAGGTATGTAGCATTTAATTGCCGACATCCAAAGAAGTAGTTTTCGGTATGTTTCAAATGATTAGCTCGTTAGTCTTGTCGACACCGACATCATGAACATGGTCGGCCTTAGACAAAACAACTTCGTTCGATAGATACATGTTACAACTAAAACCGAGTTGTTGTGGCTTAAGATCCGAACGGACGTCAATCAAAATAGGGATTTGTGTGAAAGCCGACGTAAAAAGCTTAGAGGAAAATTAGTCGTTTGCAAAGCTCCCATCAACTATAATGTCGATAATATGTTTCGTTTGGAAATAATTAGTGAACTGAGCACTTTGTTTTTATACGTCATGGTTAGTTAATGTTTCGGGGATGAATGCTCCATTGCGTATGCGGTTTTAATTAATTTGGGATTCGGCTGTCGTTGTTGTTTGCAGCACGACCGTCAACAATAAAAGCTAACATCGAGTTATAAATTATTGTAATGACAGTGCCATACTGCAGTGTGGTTAAAACGGTCTATTAATTCAATGGAAACAAGGTTTTTAATAAACCAACTTTGGATGCCCACGGGGGATATGATGTCGGCAACGTTGGTTGCAAATTCATGTTACAACTTGTAGTCACGCCAAACTAATGCTCATGAACGGATTACATCTGATTACGAGCGACTAGAACATGATAATTCCCATTTGATGCACAAGCCAACATTCGTCTCGATCAATTAAAGGCTTTGAGCAGTCAACAGAAGCCACGAATCTCAAGCACAAAGTTAACTTCAGCCAAAAAATTTCTTAGAGACTGCCTTCTTTTTATTGTTTTTAGCTGTGGCGGCAGAGAAGCTGGCGCAGACAGATTGTTTGTAATAGATAGAGGTTCCGTCATTAAATAAATACAGGGAGTAAACAATAAAAGAAACAAAATGGCTTCGAAAACGAACAATGCCCAATTTATCCCGAACATTTTAACTTTATTTAGGGCTTGGGAAGGCCGAAATTGTAGACTACTCTTTAATATAATTTATGTGGAGTTTGTTCATTTTGACGAGTTTGGCGTTTCAAGTTTTCTTCAATTCGCCTCTTCTGTTAAATTTGTTTGGGCGTATTGTAATGAAAAACAAGGTGTTGCAATTGTTATAATGACGAAACTTGATGTTCTTGGATGGTGTCCTACGTCTTTGTATGGGATTTTCAAAATTGGAACAAATGTTTAAAGGACGGGTGATTTGCTTTACATGATTAATGTACAGTATCATCTGTCTTCAAACGTTATACAATAACTCTGCACTTATGCCCCCATGAAAACGTTAGAAAGTGTGGGACAAATTCAATAACATCAAATATACATATTAATAGACAAAGTGCGTCGACCTCCCAACGTGTACATACACTTGAAAAACAAAAATAGTCCAACGCAGCCATTAGTGTAAATTACAGCACAGGTAATGCAGCTATTTTCCCTCCAGTTGCTCGCGATGTGTTCATGTTTACATTTTTTGATAAGGATTCTGTGAGCACCCTATGTGGTAACATCGCGTGTTTGTCATTTTCAGCGGTACCACATCTCACGTGTTGCTCGTTTTTACTGAAATAATTTTAGGCGAGGGTGAGGTATAAAAACTATTGTAAATTTGATGTGCAGAAAGCAGCTGGTAACGGGGGTCTGAACTAATTTTTTTAATAATAAAAATGAATGTAAAAAATTTAAAGTTGTTACAGCTTAATAGGAAAGCATACCCGCCACTGTCTATGACCGAATTTATTATTGGTATTCGTAAAAAGTCATAAAACTAAGAGGTGTGGCGTACCGGTGCAAAAAGATGTTTTTCTCGCGATTTTGTTGCATTTTAAAGCTCCTAAGTGAGTTTGACTTACATTAGTAATAACCGCCATGGACGTTATTTATACAGTAGACCAGCAATCCACAAAACCTCCCGTGTGTACATTTGGCTTTCTCAAATAATCGCAATGTGCTATTTGAAAAACGCGGGAAATGTGAGCGTTTTAATTATTATTATATCGGTGTCCCAACTAAAATTTGTACCCCCCAACAATTCCAATTTCGAAAGACTCAGAAGAAAACGCTCGAACAGGTCAATTTGTTATCAAGATGCTCAATCAAGGATGTCAATTTTATATTTTTGCGACAAAAACACTACAGGTAAGTCGGTTGAAAATCGACGTTAAATTTTATAACACGCTGTATATTTGTGAGCTATTTTGGTGACTATTTCCTTTATAAAATTTAAGCCAATCCAATTTTTAAAAGTCATCCAATTAGCGGTAATTTTTTTATCAAAAATTATGACTAAATGGTCTCGACTCTTTTGCGATAATTTTTGAATTACACTCAAAAACCAAAAACCAACAAATGAATTTAAACAGTTTTAACACTGCGGTTAAAATTTTCTTCGAGAAATAGTCAGCTAAAAGACCCCTCTACTATGTCAAATTGGCTCTGATAATTATTTCAAATTCCCCTCGTTCGCTACGCGAACTCGGGTAATCTATAAAAAAGTATCGGCAATTTGACAGTCTCGGGATCTTACTATTGAATATTTCCTTATTCCTTATATGTATATCGAATGCCTTTCTTCTTTGGGTTGGATAATGTAGGTATTCTACCTGAACAAAACAAAATCTATACAATTGCCCATAAGATCAGCAGTTCTTTAATAGTA